>JAZHRO010000031.1:167257500-168507500 GCA_037157565.1 Thalassia testudinum
TGAATGTGGAAGGTAACTGAGTTTTCTTGCATGGAGAGCAACTTAGAATCACTGTAGAGGGGCAGCCAGGGCCACCAGAGGGCTTGGTGAACTGAGAGAAGCACTCTAAAGGAAATAGGAATCACCAGAAGGCTGCCAAAGCCCAGCAGTAGGCCTTGAGCGGCGATAGCCTTGCTGTTGGTGGTGCTTAGTCATTGTTGGCGGCAAGGACTGCTACTAGCGGCGCTTAAGACGAGTAGAGGGGTTCCCTATTGGACCCTAGGTTGGCCCAGTGGGCCCTCTAAGCCCTAATTACAGTGCTGAAAAGGGCACAAGACCAGCCACTATTGTCAGTTTCAGGCCAATTTTGGCCAATTGTTGATGGCTGGGGGCCGGCAACAGCCACCAAAGTGGTCGCTGGTCGGTGGGGAACCTGGTGGTGGCATTGGTGCTGCCCCTTGACAGGTTCTTCTAGTGACTTTTGATTGAAGTTGCATTTAGGGTTAGGGTTTTTTTGTGATTTTTTTTTTTGTAGGTGAAGAAAAAAAATAGATGGGAATTAAGGTGGGTTTCTGATACCAAGATAGAAGAATTGAGCATCTTTGAAACCCTAATTCACATTATATAAAGGATTAGAAAAGGAAAAATTACGTAAAAGGCCCTCACAAAACTAACAAAAGATGAACAATAATATAAAATATGAAAAATAGACTAATCTAAACAAGAACAAAGTGCTCATTACTGAAGCAGAAATTGCATGCAAGACATTATCCTATGTAATATGTATCCCTGTGATACAAGCTGCTCACTCTCTTTAATGTTTGTAACCACTTACAAGGATGCTTGCAAATGCTAGAAATTATGAAATCAGGGCTCGTCATGCCAGTAAAAAATTTGACTCCACAATGTTAAAGGGATGCATCAGCTAATAATTGAATCTTTTCTTCTGCAATTTTTTTCTTTGGTTTAGCAATCTCCAGCCTTGACAATGTGTTTCAAGCTTGCTTAATAACTTCTGCTATAAGGAGAATTCCAACTAAAAGTCATTTAAAAGGCAATGATAGTTACATATACCTGTCATGAACCAAATTAAAATAGTTTTCCTATTTATTTGTAACACTTGGGATGATGCAACACCTGAGTTCCTGCACTTGTGTTCATCAGTGCTTTTTCAACTTGTACAGGTAGGGGGAAACTGGTATGCCCAGTATGCCTAGGCACTGGATTGCCCAACAACAAGGGCCTCCTTCGAAGGCCTGATGCACGAAAATTGCTTGACAAGATGTACAATGGAAGGCTCCTACCCAGCTCATGATGCAGATCAACTTTACAAGGACATGCTGCACGGGTGATTCATAGATTTAACTAAAAGATTGAGGATTTTCGACAAGAATGCTAGAATAGCTTGTATGCTTTCATACCGGCACATTTAATTGATTTTCTGCTCATCTTGCCAGCACGTATGTTTGTGGCAATCTAATGATTTTGCTGTAATCTCTGTTGTATTCTCCTAATTTTTCTTGAGTGTATTTTTGACATAATTTTATGCTTTAATACATGAGCTAAGCCAAACAGAGGAACTGGATCAAAAGGTTCAATATAAGCAAATGTTATAGGAGTAAAACTTTTGAAGATTTTCTTTCATTGCAGAATATTGTGTTGCATTTTCGTGAATTTCATGCAATGTGGACATTGTCGCTTGTTGTATGAACCCTCTTGAAACTTGTTTATTTATCAACAACTTGAAGTTGTAGCTCTGCACGCCATAGCTTGAATGCGAGGAAGTGAAAATCATAATTCTACAGGCAAGATGTTAGAAGCAAGGTGCCAAGCAGCCAGCAGTCAGATCCTGGGTTGCCAAGGTAAGTTCAATGATGTGTAGTGAACATTGAAGTAAAGGCATTAATGAGTATAATAAAGCTCGTTTTTCTGAAGCTAGAGCTAGTCAATCTCGGGTAAGCAAGCAAATGGAATGAGTGGGAGACTTGTTATAAGGGAATATTGACAGGTAAGCGAATCATTTGCTTTATCTATAAATTAAGGTTCTTCATCTTTTAGAGCTAGATCAAATTAAGTCTGTGAAAACAAAATACCTTTGGACATAATTCATTGTTTTTCTCAATTCTTTGAATCTAATTCCAGCTCTCAAGGGGACTAACAAAGCCATAGTAAATCTGAAAAAGAACCAGACTAGATGCTAGAAAAAATATGGATAAGGAACAGTCAACAAAATACTTGCCCTTCATTTAGCTATGGAACACTATTGTAAGTAGGCGGAAATCACTGAGTGTTGAGTTGCGTTGTATTTGGGTAAATGGATCTTGATATGAGTTTGCTCACCGTGCCTATATATGATACTTGCTCCCCAACTTTTGTTTTTCTTATAGAAGTTAATCCTATCTGCTAATATGTGCTAAAGCATTATGTTTTGCAATGGTTTTTCCCATCCTTTGTATGTGATTACTTCCATCTAAATTTTTCTACACGGCATTGGAACTACTACAATCTAGAGCTTTTTAGTTTACAAACCCAAATAGGTGTGGATATGGATATGATTTTGAGAGTTTACCCATTTTCTTGGCCCTTTTACCCTAGATAGATAAACCTGACCCCGCATCACATCTCTAGGTTCTAAGGGATTTAGTGCCCCTTAGACTCCTTACAGAATTGATTCCTTGGAGTCATGCTAGGAATGGTTGTTAGTGAGCCACCTACCACTGTCCAAGAAGCCCTCTCTAAGACCTTTAACAAAGATGTTTTTGCTCTCTTTTGGTGACAACCTACCTAGTTTGTACTTGGCTCTTTTTAAGGCTAGATGAATGGAAGGTCTCCTATGGTCCCTTTCGATGCCCTTTATCTATTTACAAGGATGTGATCGGCTTCAACATTATCCAGTGAAAGTAAGACTTAAATACTTATTTGAGCCCATTACGATTCGCTCTTCTATATTTTATAAAAATCATTTTTCAGCATGTACTTGACAAAAGATGCATTGCACTATTACAAATTAAATCTATTTTACGGTAAGTGAGTTATATTTTACACACCAACTTACTTTTCAAAAAATGATAGTAATTTTTAAGATTTTTTTATGTCCCTACAAATTTTCGATAAGACATTTTCCCATGTATTTGATATTTAGATATATATACTTACAAAGGTGCTCAATTATGATTGTATATCACTATTTCGTTAAATTCAATGAAAAAAGTTAAAAAAATAAAAATTTAAATCTCTCCATATAATTTTCTCATATTTTCTAACTTATACAAAAAAATGGAGTTTATACATATTCAAAGTTGCTTTATTATGGTCATATATCCTGATTGTGTTAAATTCAACAAAAAATTTAAAAAATAAAAGTAGAGTTATTTATCTTCCTCTATTTTTTCAATGATTAGAAAAAAAACTAAAATTTTATCAAAATAAATTACAAAAAAAATGACTCATCATCTCAAACAAGAAATACCCAACGTTAGTGCAAAGGAGGGATATTTTTTATTTCTTTCATCACTCCATTACGACATTAATTCCAAACTCCTTGACCATTTGCATGATCTTCTCGTCCTCCTCCTTGGGGACCTCCTTCTTGAGCAATTCTGATGCCTTTTCCACAAGCTCTTGTGCCTCTTTCAGTCCCAAGTTCGTGACTGCCCTCACCTCATTTATCACCTTTATCTTCCTGGTAGTGTTGAAGCTCTTGAGCTTGAGGTTGGAGGCCTTCTCCTTCGCCTCCTTTGCTATGGTGTTACTCTTGAAAGCTTTGAGGGTAGCAATGTTGGGGAACATGATAGCCATAGAGGGCATCTCGTACGACTAGAGGAGGTTGGTGAGGTCAATGACCTTGAGGAGGGTAGGAGTGGAGAGGAGGTGACGATAAGGGGTGGAAAGTAGGGGCCTTGCGGCGGAGACATGACAGAGGAAGTGGCTACTTACAACTACTCTATGGCTGAGAAGAGAGGAAGAAAGAGGAGGTTGAGGATAAAAACCCTAATTTTTTGGTGGGGAAGACATGAGAGAAGTAGAGATTGGATGGTGGATGTGCGGGGTGTTCTTTTGGAGATCCATAGAATGGATGGACCGGATTTTTTTTGAGATCACCCTAATTTTTTTACATACAATTGTAACAAAGCAACTTTATATGAGTATATTTGTAAATATCAAATACATAGAGGTATATATGTCATAACAAAAGTTTATATATATATATATATATGTGTGTGTGTGTGTGTAAAAACTTCATTTTTTTTGTAGTTGAAAAATATGCAAAAAATTATAGGGAGATAAATATAAATTTTCTTTTTAAAAAAAAATTTAAAGCATTTTCCGTTAAGTTTAAACAGAGGTATACAATCATAATGGAGAAAATTTGTAGAGGTATATACGTAAATACCAAGTACATAGGATTATATAAATCTTATCAAAAATTTACAAAGATATATATGTAAAAATCTTAAATTATTTTAATAAATTTTTCATTAAAATGATTGCCAAAACTATTCCCAACCTATTAATCAGTAAATTTTTCAATCCATATAATTAAATTTCTTATTTAAGGTTCCACATGAGTTTGAATAAATTTACTTAGATAAGTTACTTGATCCTTATATATATACATATACATGGATAAATATATATATGGGCATATATCTATAGGGCCCTTTGCATCCAATGCTCACAAATGATAAAATAAACACTCAATGACAATCACATGATCATAATCGTAAAGCTCAGATAAAAAGCACTAATAATATCATATTTAATTTTGGTGAGCTAATTAAAAATGATGCTTCCCAAATATTAACGACGAAAAGGAAATCAATTATGCTCACCTTCCATAAAATAGATAAGGATTTTGACATATATATCTTTGTAAATTTTCGATAACCCATATATACCCTACATTCTTTGCACTGACGTATATACATCCATAAAATAAATTCCGTTAGTGTTGACACCCCTACGAGAGCCTTTGTTTCTTTCGATAACTCATGATGAGTTAAGCTAACTCGATCGCAGTTAATCAATCTCAAATGAAATGATTGAACAGTTCAAAACTTGCTATCCCTTTGCTCATGCTACAACTGCTAGTGGGAAACAGAGGCCTTTCTCCACTTCCCCTCTCATATGACAACCCTTCATCTTTGTTCTCCATTCTTTGTTCCTTCCTCTTCAATCGCCCTTCCTTGTCCTTTGATCAATTGACCGTCTCAACAATCAATGGTAGGATCCTCGACTAATTTAAACGTGGGTTCTCAACAATCTAGCACGATCAGCGACATTTCCATATCATGAGATGCTCCTATTGCAAACTGGTGTGAACAACGATGGAGCATTTACACTGAGGTTAGTGTTTTAAGGGTTGATATGAGGTTGTGCGTAGGATTTTGGTCATTTTATGAGTTTAGGGTTTTTTTGGGAGTTTATATTAGGATTTTTTTGGGGGTTTATATTAGGATTTTTTTGGGGTTTGTAATTAATTTTTTTAGTAAGATTTTGATTTAGGGTTTAGGGGTTTGATATGGGTTTTGTTGGTTGTTTTATATGAAGGTTTTGGTTCAGGTTTTCATGAGGGGTTTGATTAGCGATTTGATGTTGTTTCTGGGTTCTACTTGTAATGATCGATAGGGGTTGCATTTGCCATTTGTTGGGGGTTTTTTGATTTAGGGTTAAAGTTGTTTTGACGTGTATTTTTCCATGAAGCTTCACTAGGTGATATTAGGGTTTTCTATGAGCTTATACTGGGGTTTTAATTTTGGGTTTCGATTTTCATAGTGATGATTGATATATGGTTTTTTAGGGATTCTTTGCGCTGATGTTTGGGAATGATATGACAGATACATAAGAGGACAACAAGAGTGGTTCTAAAGGAGGACCAAGTCAAACTTTTAATCGACAGTAGAAGCCTATTGAGGTAATCTTCTACATGTCACATTTTTTTTCCATTGCATAGATATCTTTCATGGATGTCTTCTCACCTAACATGAATCTAATGTGCTAGGATGGTGTGGTGGCGAGGAAAAGGTGTCCTGTCCATTTGTGTCAAATATGGAGGATACTTCCAAGAATTGAGAGGAGGAAGAGGCGAGAGATACATGTTGGGGAAGTAGAAGACGACTCCCATGGGCTCTAATGAGACATGCTGGTTTGACCTCTATAATGATTTATCGAAGACCTTTCCATAGGGTGCTCAATCAGTTATGTCACTAGGGTATAAGGATCCATACTCAACTATTTCTAAGTATATTGATCTTATGAATGAGAAAGGAATGATGACAATGTTTAATCGTCATATGGATGGTAAAATCATAGAATTGGTTGTTTCATTTACAGACAGAGGTGCTTAGTTGTGGAGATAAGTTTGTTGAAGGGGCACGAGTAAAAAGGTTAGAGTATGAGGATTGTAGACCATCTAATGTAGTAGTAGAAAATAATGTTCATGATAGAAATGCTAATGCCAATGATGGAGTGGGGAAAGATGGACAAGGGGAAGATATACTAGGGGAAGATGGAGTGCGAAATGAGAGTGTGGGGAAAGATGTACCGGGGGAGGATAGAGTGGGGATAGATTTAGATGTTCAAGAAATCGAAAACAATAATTTTGTAAACAAAGGCAAAACTCCAAGTGGAGAGAAAAATAGCAAAAATTTTCTCTTCAAATGGGATCTTACGCAATAACTTGGAGGTTCATTGTGTATCGGATGGTCATGCATTAGCTGTAGATAAAGAGGTAATGCTTCTTCCTCTTGTTTCTACATAGGGTTGACTTTACTATGTTAGCTATTTCATTTACATAATAGCCAATGGATTTTTATGCTCCATCCCCTCTGCCAATGCAACTTCATAATAGCTAATGCTACTCTATATTTTTAGATTGGCTATTGTTTAGCATTTGTTGCTTGGTTCTTTATTACATTTTCGATAAGTGGATAGCACAAGTTGACTTGGAATGCTCAAATTGGTGTAACACTGCAGGCATTTTCAACCACAGAAAACTTAGTGTCTAATTGTAGTCAAGAATTTAGTCCACATTAGCATTTCTTGCTTGGTTGTCAAATAAATTATCTAATAGTTTGGTTTGCTAGAACATAGAAATTTGGTGAACTCTGTTCAATTTATTATCCCTGTAATGCTTTAAAGTTCATTCAATTTATCTCCCTTCACATATACAACTTTACTTCAATTTGTAACGTTAAGAACATGATAATCACTTTGGAGTACACTATGAGCTTTTTCATAAGCATCTTCACATCTAATAGTTAACTGATCTTCCCTTTCAAAGTCAAGATTTCTTTCGTTAATTCTTCCAACTGCTTGCTTCTCATTTCTTCCATCTTATGACTAATTGCATTTTTGTAGGAATGATTTACCTAATCAAAGTATTTGCAATTTCCATATTTGTATGTGTAAAATTGTTGCCCTTTACTCCACGGTTTCTTGGACATCCTCACTACAGCTGGAAGATGGCAAGAACACTTGACATGCGTACCTTTTGATGAAGCTTGAGATGAAGACTCCATTTAGCTTAAAGTTTGTATTACAGAAATATTCCATGTAAACATTGTAATTTCTTACTAAATGTAGACTATTTATAACAAAACATTGCATAAACCTTTATCATATTGTTGTACCTATTGAGATGTATGGATCAATTTTGTACTCTTTGCAAGTTGAATAAAAGATCCCCAATTTGATTCTCTCTTGTGTCAAAATAATGTATGCAAATGTGTGCTATAATAGGATTTACAATCATTTAAATAGGCCTCCAACAAAAAATAGCCGTTGGAGATCCATTTGAAACCCTCCTCAATGGTTACACAATGAGGGGTATTTTTTTCATTTTCATCTTATAATTAATGGATGTTAACCCAATTTCCTGATGGATCATAATAGAAGTTAACTGAGGGATATGAGGTCATTGGATTAAGATGTTTATAGGGACATATACGTCATTGTAAAGAATATAAAGGTATATATGGGTTATCATAAGTTTACAAGTGTATATATACACTTGTAAATGAAGTAATAACTCTTAAAAACCTTTCCAAAATGTTGATAGTATTACAATAACTCTTCAGCAAATGAAGTAATACAAGCACACTATTGGTATGTTTCTTTGCAAAATTTTGTAATTACAAAACTGACGTACTGTAATAGATAAAGTATGCATTTATAATAGCTAAGTACATGTTTTGTAATAAATACACATGTGAATTGTAACGAATACAACAATGAGACTTAATGACCATAAAAAGTTTGCAATATAAAGAAAACGATACATGCATAGCTGTAATGTAACATGTTGTACTAAAATTTTTGGTACATGAACAAAAAAAGAAGATGCACATCGTAGGAATACTATTGGTACATTTTATTTGCACGAAATCATCGATGTATAGGAAATATGTTGTAGTATAATTGACAAGATCGCTCAAAACATTTAAATTTATAAAATTTAGATTCAAAAGGAATTTGAGGTTGTTTGCAGGGAGCAATTGTGCAATTTAATTTGCCAATCATAATTTAATAAGAAATATATATGCAATTGAAACTAATAAAATGCTCAGAATGATATTTCAATGAAGAATAGAGTATTAATGCAAAAAGATTAGATTGAAATGGTGATTTAAATCACCAATTTAACCCTCAATGTTAAATATTTGAATAGTAAACCACAATCATTAATCCACGGCAGACACTTAAATGTTTCAATAGTAACCAGCAAAATCAACCTTTAGAAGCACTAGGGCTTCTCTTTTTCAAACCTCAGAAGAGGCACAGTAGCAACAAAGCACAGGGCTATCTTAAGAGCTTCAAAGCTAAGGCACCGCACAACAGAGATCCCACAGAGGCTCAAGGGCCTCTTCAAAGTTCCACTAAGTGTCGAGAGAGGAGAGGGCTCAAATCCCAAGGTAGCAAAACCCACCCTCCTCCCTCTCAGATTCTCTTTCCTCTCTTCCCAGTTTAGAACGGACCAGACCCGAGTAACCGGGTAAACAGATTAGCCTAGACCCATGTGACGTGACTGCAGGCGAGGGCGTGCGTATACGCGTGCATGAGCAGTGACCTCACCCCTGGTGCATGCTGAGGCAACGAGCTGTAGGCACTTTTTCCTTTTATGTGCCTTCACTGCCTCGTTCCCTTACGATGTGGGACTAAACCCATGAAGTTTCTTTGCATGCGAGCTGCAGGAGGTGAGGGCTTCAATTGCGGGCGAAGAAGTGGCTGGCAACTTTAATTGGCTGCCTGGGAGACTTCCTAGAGCTAGGCCACAACACCAGGGAGCATCAATGGGAAGAACTCGGCTTGAAGACATCGAACGGAGCTGGAGAAGGTGGTGGCGGTGATGGAGCTCTAGTGGCAACTTGAAACCAAGAACACGGGCTAAATGCCCCAATCAGTATGCTCAGAAGGTTCGCCGGACCACAGCGAGTGCAACGGTGGCCGTGGTTTAGTGTGTGCGTGTGTGTGGAGGGCTAATGGTGATGAGAACGAGAGCGGAAGGTGGGTGTGTTCGACGGGGAGGTGGAGAGTGTTAAACCCTAAATTTCTTTAGGGCTTTTGGAGGGTGAGTCATGGCGGAGCTAATGGAGGTGGTGCGAGGAAGTTTGGTGGTATGTAGCGTGCGGAAGGCCTCGTCGGAGGCTTGGCCGGAGCGGAAGACAACGATGAGGTTAGAGGCATAGCAGTGGTTGAAATGAAGTTCTGAAGGCTTAGAAATGCTCGAGGGAGAGGGAGAGGGAGAGAGAGTTTAGGGAACTTAGGGAGAGGGAGAGTGGTTGAGGGCGTCTGGACGTGATGGGCCAGAGCTAGAGAAGGTGATGAAGTCCGGTGAGGTGGCAGCGACGATGAAAAGGCAGAGAGCAGTCTTTCTTTGGCTGGAGAGATGTGGAAGAGGAGGAAGGCAAAGGGCCGTCTAATTTGATGGTTGGACGGCTGAAAGAGGATGGCAGAGAGGGTCATCAGAGATAAGGTTGTTGATGACCGGAGAAGGAAGAAGAAGGGACTTTTCGGTTAAAAACTCGCTAAGGAGCGAGGCCTTACAAGGGGGACCTTTTAAAGGTCTCTCGGCATGCTCTAGAATAGGAAGAAGCTCGTCGAGCTTGAAGCCTCATGGAAGAAAATCCCTGAAATTTTGAGTGTTTGCATGGGCTTCTTGATGCAAATCAAGGTCCTAAATGTGGTTTAGATGATTGGAGATCTTCTTAGGAATCTTTCTTCCAAATTTGGAGGGATTTGGCTGAGTATCAAGCGAGAAAACCTCGCTTGAATCTCGATGGAGGAGCTCCACTCACACTAATGGCAGTAGGGATTATTTTGAAGGAAATGACGAGAAGTTAGGAGGATAAATGTAAAGATTTGAAAGTTAGGAGCTTAATTGAGAGGAATGGAGTTTAAATGGACTAAAATGCAAACTAGGTCAAGATGGACTCTGATTGGGCCCAAATTTGGTACAGACCTAATTTGGACCCAAGGAATCTGATTGTGAAGTTGGATTTCAGTTTTGACCAAGTTTAACTAGGAAATTTGCGTAGAAACCAAAATTTGGGCAGAGCCCTGTTAGTTACTCTATTTAAGGTCAAAATAGGTACAAATGGTCAAATCAAGGATACCAAACCTCAAGAAATATTTTTATATGAATTTTAGGAGGTTTAAATGAATTTTATTTTGACCAGAACCTCTGTAATTTAAGCAGGTCTGAAATTAGGGTTTTGAGTGCTGTATTGGTTCTCGAAATGCATGAACCCTGTTTCTATTGGCATTGACCCCCTTATTAGACTTTAATGCTTAATTGACCTTCAGTTTTACCCCTAACAACCCTCTGGTTATTTTATATTTATGATATGTTAAAATTACATAATTAACCCTAGTTTCCTGTTCTATTCTCAAAATAAAATGAAATGGAGTTATAACCCTTAGATGGTTATGTAGGAGCATTTATCTTTCAATCCTGACCAAAAGTGGCTAGTTAGGGCTTATGATGATGTTCCCATCCTACCCCTATGCCTAGCTTTTGCTAGTCCTATAGCAAAAAACCTATGGATCGAACCAGGTCTCTAGGCCAGATGTAATCGTCAGGATACCTTACTAAGCTACAACTCTAGAAATCATATCAAAATATCAATAATAGGCCTAGAGGTACTCAAGTACCAGCCAAGATCCAGACCTGACCAGCTCTAGCCTAAGTCTGTCGTGAAGGTTTCTAAGGCTCGCAAAAACTGCCTAGAGGTTCGTTGACCCCAATGGTTAAAGCACCCGTGCTTAGACGTAACATGTCCAGGTTCAATTTGCTAGTGCATTTTTGTAAGAGAGAGATACAGAAGGATTTTTCATTTGGAGTGTTTTCTTTCTTTTCTTTTTATTTTTCCCAAATCCAGCCACGAATTGGCCCTAAACACAGTCTGTATCAAATTCCTTATCCCCATCATCAATCCTTAAAGGGTCCCTGGCTTTCGATGTTCGGGATAGCACTGCCCATGGCAAGTCCTAGAACCCTGGCTTTCAACACTTAGGGATAGTGCTGCCCATGGCATTCTGTAGCTAAATTCAGACCCTAGCAATC
This sequence comes from Thalassia testudinum, assembly GCA_037157565.1. NCBI lineage: Eukaryota > Viridiplantae > Streptophyta > Magnoliopsida > Alismatales > Hydrocharitaceae > Thalassia > Thalassia testudinum. The sequence continues at coordinate 167,269,043 of JAZHRO010000031.1, forward strand.
GACATTTCAGGATAATCCCGCCCATGGCACCTGAACCAGCACAAGGTGTTTACATGCCCTTGGTAGGATATTTAGATATCCTAGGAGACAAGTACTAAGGAGATATGTTATTACTCATCTTTGAGGGGAATTTCCTATCTCTTTGCGTCGGGAACTCATCCAATCAACTTGTGTTCTCGAGCCACTCCTAAGCTAGATCTTCAAGATGGCTTTTTAGAACAGAATACTTTTGACATGATTTTCCTTATTAAGCACACTGAACCAGACTTAGTGTGTGATTTTTGGATATTTAGGTTACCAAGTCTCGCAAACCAAAGGGCAGGCAGTAGGCCGAATAATCCCTAAGCCTTAGACCTACCACATCAGCCTCGCACTTTCCTTAACCTCTTGAAGACTAACTTGGATCTTAACAAATACATGAATGTTTAAACCCTGAAACAGGTCCAAGAGGCCTAAGGTCGGTATTCGTCACTAATCTCCTAAGTTTTAGCCTTCCAAGTCTTAATCCATTATCTGATCCAACCTAGAAGTTAGGTAAGTTCCAAACTCAATTTCGATACTATTTCCTTCCTTTTCATTTTGATTGCTCCTTTGTTTCTTTCTTTTCTTTTCTTCTCTTATTTTTCAGCTCAGTTCAAATTGACCTCTCCTTTCCTCTTTTCTCCTCTCTATTTTCTTTTTTGATAAAACCCTTCCATGCATTGATTTCACAGCGTTTTGCACTTTAATACCCCTCTCATGCCTAAGATTTGCAATGTCCTCATTGTAAATTAGGTGAGCTCGAGTTCAGTTCAAATCGTACATTAGAACAGGTGGGTGGTGAATAGGTCGAAATAGTTGTTGCGGACGATTTCTATCTCTGATACAAGTATCAAAGGTGGAGTCGGTTGTTTTAATAGATGAACCCTAAAGTGCAATATGATTTCAACAAAGAGATATGTCAGAAGGGTTTTGGGTTTTTCAAAGATGACGAGTTGGCTCCCGTTAAGCACTATGCTTAACGCCATCAACAGGACGCAATGAAGCTCAGGGAGATTAGAGATCAAAAGATACTGTAGCCAAATTCGAGTCGGTGAGTTCAAAGAACTATTTGAGTCTCTGACCATTCATGACAAAAGGTTCTGATTCGTGACTGAGTTCACTGATTTCGACGACTCAATTTCCAAATACTCGTCTCACAAGGAATGACCTAATCCATTTTGATCCGAGTTTTCCTAGGAAGAGCTTCAGTTCAACATCGAAGAGTAATACTGTCTGATCATGATGGAAAGATTTTCGTGAAATGTGATTGTCATGGAAGGCTTTCACCTGCTCTTTGTAGATTCATGAATTCTCATACGCGTTATTGCGTAGTTTCTCGATTTTGCTCATTTGCAATCAATGGTGGATTCCAGCCTTCATAAGATCTAGATTATACTTCCGTACTGCCTAGTAAGCTTTGTGTTCCATTTCTACGGGAAGGTGATATGCCTTTCCGTACACGAGTCTAAAGGGAGACATTCCTAACTGGGCCTTATGGGCGGTCCTATATGCCCACAAGGCTTTCGAAAGGCGGGTAGACCAATCCTTCCTATTAGGTCGAACAGTGACCTGAAAGATCCTCTTGATCTCCCGATTTGACAGTTTAGCCAATCCATTAATCTTGGGGTGATAAGGAGTCCAGATACAATGTGACACCATACTTTTTCATCAGGGACTGGAAGTGCACATTTGCGAAATGAGACTCGCCATCACTGATGATGGCTTTCGGAACCCCAAATCTGGAAAAGATGTTCTCCTGAATAAATCGAAGAACTTTATGGTCACTTGTTCTGGTGGGGATAGCTTCGATCCATTTAGAGACATAATCAACAGCGAGTAAGATGTACTCGAAGCCGTTAGATCCTGGAAAGGGTCCCATGAAATCAATTCCCCATATGTCAAAGATTTTGCACACGATGATCGGATTCAAGGGTATCATATCGCACGGGCCCATGTTACTGAGGGTTTGACAACGGGCACATGCCCTACAATAGGATTGTGTCTTTGAACATTGTGGGCCAAAAGAACCCACACTGGAGGATCATTGTTGTGGTTTTACGTCCAGAGTACTGGCCACCGCAGGACTTATGACAGAATGAGATGATGACGTTGACCTCGTCATAGGGAATGCACCTCCGGATCACTTGGTCATTACCGATATGGAAAAGATATGGATCTTCCCAGACATAGTACTTGGCATTGGAAATCAGCTTGTCCCGCATGGAAGTCGCCTAATCTGGTGGGACTTTCCTCGTAACCAAGTAATTCACGGTGTCGGCAAACCAAGGAAGTCCGTTAATGGCCAAGAGATGTTCATCCAAAAAGTGCTCGGTAATATGTTTGGATGGGTCAATGATTGAAGAAGGAAGGTGAGACAAATGGTCAACTACCACATTCTACTTTCTCGCCTTGTCGCGAATTTCAAGATCGAATTCTTGCAACAGCAAGATCCAACGGATTAATCTCGACTTCGCATCCTTCGTAAGTGCCTCACTGCAGTGTGATTCGAGTAAATGATGATGTAGGAACCCAGGAGATATGACCTGAATTTCTCCAGGCGAAATACTGCAGTTAGCAACCTTTCCTCGTAATAGTGTAATTATGCTGAGCCTCGTCTAATGTCTTGCAAGCATAATAAATGACTACCGATTTCCCGTCAATTTTTTTGACCCAGCACCGCTCCTATTGCGTAGTCAGACGCATTGCACATGATCTCGAAAGGTTGAGACTAGTCAGGAGATTGTAGGATTGGTGCTTGGGTGACTCGGTCACGCTGGATCTCAAATGCATGAATGCACTCACTAGATATCTCAAAAGGTGTGTCCTTCGAAAGAAGATTTGTCAAAGGGCATGCGATCTTAGAGAAATCAGGTATGAATCGATGATAAAATCCAACATGCCCCAGAAATGATATGATGTCTTTGACTGAGTTAGGCACATGTAGCTTGGAAATTAGATTCACCTTAGCCCAGTCAACCTGGATACCTCTCTCAAAGATGAGGTGTCCAAGTACGATGCCCTCAAGAACCATGAAGTGACTCTTTTCCAGGAGAGAACCAGGTTCACTTCAATGCATCTTTTAAGGATCTAGATCAAATGCAGGAGGCATTTATCAAAAGATTCATCAAATACCGAGAAGTCATCCGTGAAGACCTCAAGGTAATTACCTACCATATCGGAGAATATGGCTAGCATGCACTGCTGAAAAGTGATAGGTGCATTGCATAACCCAAATGGCATCCTGCAGAACATGTACGTACTGTAGGGGCAGGTAAAGGTGGTCTTTTCCTGATCCTCTGGATGAATTGTCACTTGATTATATCCATAGTACCCATCCAAGAAATAAAAAAATTGATTTCCCACAAGTTTCTCGAGAATCTAGTCAATGAACGGAAGTGGGAAATGATCTTTCTTCATGGAGGCATTTAATTTCCGATAGTCTATGTAGACTCTCCATGAGTTTGCAAAGTGGGTTGGGATGGTCTCTCTAGATTCAGTCGTGATAATGGTGAGCCCTGCCTTCTTAAGCACAACTTGGATCGGGCTCACCCAGTAGCTATCAAATATCGAGTAGATAATACCAGCATTTAACCACTTGATGATCTCTTTCTTCATGACCTCCTGCAGATTCGGATTGAGTCTTCTCTGTATCTCTCGAGATGGTCATGAGCCCTCTTCAGTGTAGATACGGTTTGTGCAATACGAGGGACTGATACGAGTCAAATCATTGAGTCCATCTGATGGCTTTCCGATGCTGCTAGAGAATAGAAATCAGCTTTGTCTCCTGATTAGATGTTAGTCGGGAATTGATGATCACAAGAAACGTTTGATTGGAACCCAAAAATACATATTTCAGATGATCTGGGAGAGGTTTCAACTCCATAATTAGGTTATCAGCAGCAGGTGGGGGTTTGGGATGGTCCTCAGAAGATAAAGTGGGAGCTAAGGGTGAATCTAGATCATCTCTGGGCTCCCCTATCTGTGGGTCATAATTTTCTCGAGGTTGAGGATCAGAGATAATCGGGTCTTCCTCTACAAGCAGATGCTCAACCATAGAACTGATGTCACATACTTTGTCAATTACCCCACAGTTTATTCCTTTTTGGGCCTTAAAGATATCAATCTTTAGTGTCTGGTTCCTAAATTTCAACTTGATTTGGCCCACTTTGCAGTTGATATTCGCTCTAGCTGTGACTAGGAATGGTCTCTCTAAGATGATCAGTGTGTTCCTCAGATTTTTAGGAGTATCCATGTCTAACACGATGAAATCTACCGGAAAATAGAAATTGCGGATTCGTACTAGAACATCCTCGAGAATTCCTCCAAGTGACTTGATTGATCGGTCTACTAACTACAAAGTCACCTCAGTCGGTTTGAGCTTATTTTCCTCAAAATGGTCCAGTAGGGATCTAGGTATTAGGTTTATGGAGGCTCCTAAATCCACTAATGCTAAATCAAATTCTAAATCACCGATCTTACAGGAGATCAACGGGGTGCCAGGATCTTTTACTTTTTGTGGGAGTTTGCTTAAGATGATCGAGCTGACTTGCTTAGACAATACGATCAGACTCCCGTCTTTGCTTCACAGCTTATGGTTCGGTGCACATAGATCTTTCAAAAATCTCATGTAAGCCAGTACGTGGCGGATTGCATCCATCAAGGGGATGTTTATCTAACTTGCTCAAAAAGCTTGACCAAATCTTCCTCAAGTGCCAAAGGTTTAGGTTTCCTCTTTCCCTTGGTCAAGGCCTTAGGAAATGGAACCTCTGTAGGTTACTCTAGGGTTGGTTAAGGTTTTGGATCTAGGATAGGGGTGTCCTGGATAACCAACCTAGGATTAGGCTCTGAACTACCAGGCTAAGAGTGGCTTGGATAAGGTGGACCCTGAGTCAACTTGCCACTACGGGTGGTAATAGAATTAAGTCCTGCCTGGTTTTGGTTCGGAGTCAGCAGAAGTTGTGGTTGCTGCTGATATCCCGAGTATGATGTCGAAGACTCCATCCCGTAGGGTGATGAAGTAGAAGGGGCCTGATAAACATAGTGAGCTTGGCCCTGATTCGGGTTCATAACGCTCCTCTGATTTGGCAAAAGCTGAGATAAAAGTGCACCAGGCTGGCGAGAATTTGCCATCTGTTCGAGCTGATTTCGAACTTCTGTGATCTCGCCTTTGCGCTGTTTCTACATGGCCACATTGGTCTTTTAAATGTCAGCTAGGGTTTGTAGGATTAGAGTCATTTGATCTTCCCTTGATAGCCCATATTGATAATTTGGATTGGGCCTAGGCTGAGCAGGCTGATAAAGGCATGGAGCCTGTGGATAAGGCTGGAATTAAGGTCTCGAATTTTGATTATTCCCCGACCACGCAAAGTTGGGTTGATTACGCCATCCAGGTTTATAGATGTTTAAGAATGGATCATTCTGGATGGCGTGGAGATCCTCGCAGGTCTGAGGAGCTCCAAAGAAGTCAGAGTACGAGGGCTTAGAGTTCCCCCAACTAGAGCAGGTAGTTCCAGAATTTCCTCCAAAACCAAGATCAGACGGGGGTGGATAGGAGTCCATCCCCTAGTGAGAGTGGTGATAAATGTTATGCACAACCTCCCTACCGGAGAGCGGTTGCGCATATGTGCTCTACTGTGCTGAGGTGGCTCTCTGTAGATGTCAAGTCAATTCGTCCACCTTCTTCTCGATAATAGAGACCCTGTCTAGGCGACTGGCCATCAGTTCTAGATCGATGGATGCGGACAGGCCTTGAGTCTCATGTGCCCCTCATGTGTTTGTCAATGCACAGGTAGTCGTCTAGTTGAACATACCCATATATCATTGTTTATGGAGTTGCACATATTCTCGAGAATCTACCAAACAATATCTTCATGCTGACCCATGATGTTGCCACCATAGGTTGCATTGACAAAGAGTCTGATATCCTCACAGAGTCCCTGGTAGAAAGACTAGACCTGTTCCCATTTAGGAACTCTGTGATGGGGGCATTTTCGTATGAGATCCAGAAGCAACCCATGCCTCATGAAGTGGTTCTCCTAAATTTTGCGTAAAGTGTGTAATCTAGTGCCTCAAAGCATTCGTCCGATTAATCGGGAAAAATTTCCTTAGGAATTTAGATTGGAGCTCAGCCCAAGTATTGATCGGATAGGGTAGAGTTTGGTATCAGTGGGCTGCCTTATCCATGAGAGAGAAAGAGAACATCTTCATGAGTAAGATATCACGATTCTGAGCAGGTGGCCCGAAGGTCTGGGCCAAATGATTCAATTGCTAGATGTGCCGAAAAGGATATTCGGAGTTTAGCCCAAGGAATTTAGGGATAGCATGGAGCATATTGGGCATGCGTTCAGTATTAGGTCCTCCAGTCAGGATTTGTACCCTGCGTTCGATTGCTACTGCAGCGAGATTGTAATGATCTCACATCTGAGGACGCTGCGGTTGGTTCATGAATGCCTGAAATGGATCATCAAGGTGCTGTAGTTGATTCTAGAGATTGGGTTCTTCTTGATTCTCCATGGATGTAGCTGAAGGAGATCTGGGCTCAGAAGCAGAAGAGTTGGAAGAGATATCGATATGGTTGGAAGGTAGCACAAACAAGTGAGTTGAGGCTTGGCCTCGGCGAGAATGAATTGCTAATGAAGGTCTCAAGGGTGATCTTAATGGCCTTCTGTTAAAGCGAAAAGCGACAGAAAGCGAGAATCGAGATCGTCCCCGACGATGGCACAAAAATTGTTTAGAGGTGCGTGAAGTCGGGTTTAAAATAAATGCGTCGTAGTATAGTCAAAATCGCTTTGAAAACATATAAATTTTATTACTCGAATGTTGAGTCCGAGGTCGAACACAAGGAGCAAATGAAATTTATTCATTAATCTCAATAATAGATGCAATTTGAACACTTAAAATTACTCAAAATCTAGTTCAAAATATAAAGCATGAGTTTATGAAAATGTAGCAAAAGAGAAACTAGACGTCTGATTATAGAATCAGACGTCTTAAAAAGGTTTGACACTTCTTCTCTTTCTCTTCTTTGTTCTTCTTTCTTTCTCTTTCTTTTCTTTCTGCCTTCTCCTTCTTTCTCTAGCTCTTCTTCCTTCTTGGCTTCTCTTTCCTTAGGTTTCTCTTTCTTCTTCAGCCGGACCTTCTTTCTTCTTTGTCTTCTTCTTCCTTGATTTCTCCCTTCTTCTTCCTTTTTCTCTACCTTTGCTTTCTCGGCCCTTAGCTTCCTTGGCTTCTGATCTTCTTCTCTCTTTCTGCTACAATGCTTTTAGTGTCTTCTCCTTCCTTCCTTAGCTTATGATGCTTTCCTTCTTCCTTCTGCTTCCTTAGCTTTCTTCTTCTTCTTTTGCCTTTAGATCCTCAGCTTCCCTTGCGACTCCTCCTCCTGCCCTTAGCTTCCCTTTCTTCTTTCTCTTCCTGCACAGAAGTGCAAAACCTACCCCTACCCTCCCCCGCGTACACTCTCTCTCTATTTCTCTCTTCGGTTCGCTCCCCCAGAGCCCATCGGGTATACAGGTCAGGTCAAGTGCACCCAGGTCTAGGCGCATCGACATGGGTGGTGCGCGAGGAGTGCAGGGTTATCAGGTCAGGCAGCCAGGTCTGCGTGGCGTGGGTCGCAGACGAGGCAGGTGAGTGGGCGAGGGGACCTCACCATGTGATCTAAGGCAATAGGCTTAAAACACAAAAACAATATAAACCACTTACCTATGCTAAAAACTTCCAAGGTGGGACTTCTTCGTGCGCGCATGGAGAACGCCTGCCTAATTGTTGCAGCTGCGATGCCTCGCAAAGCCAATTACTTAGCAACATGCATGCGCGAGGTGAATCCACATCGCCTGGACCTGGGACCTAGAGTGCGACACTTGGGTTGAAGCTTGCAAGCAAGCTTCACAACTTCTTTAATGGAGGCCGAGGTCGAAAACCTGTCAACATGAATACGGCCTCACGGCCTCATTAGAACACACAGGAAGCTTCACTGTGGCACGGCGGAGGTGTCTTGGTGGGTGGCTGGTTGCGGGGCAGCCTAGGCGTGCGTGCCTAGGTCGGTCTGTGGCCGTGATGATGGGTGTGGTCGGGGGGTGAGTGTGGAGGTGATGGTCGTCGATGGAGATGGGGAAAGTGGTCAGTGGATAATGGCAGAGGTTATGAGGGGTCTGGCGAGGCGTGTTGATGGGTGGAGCGATGGATGCGCCTTCGCCGGTGGTCGGCCGGAGATGAGGACGATGGTAGTGGTCTACGGTGTCGAGGGGTTGAAAATAGAAATAAAGAAGGGGGAAATACAGAGAAGAGAGAGGGGAATAGAGTTAACCTAATTAAGGGACGAAAGGAGGGAGGAGGGTGGCTGGCGCGTACCTACTGCCGCTGGAGAAGAAGATTCCAATGAAGGGAGAACAGCGACGCGGATGACGGAGGCAGAGATGTCTCTGCCACTGGTATTGTGGCAGAGGGACGACAAGAGAGAGGAGTCGTCGGAGCCTGCTGGATGTTTGGTCGGAGGAGAAGAAAAGAAATTGGAGGGTTTACTCCGGCCAAACCAAGCTAAAATTGATCGTTTGGGCTTGGGGCTTCTTTTATAGGCATCGGTAGAGATTCTTGTGCTTGGAAGGCAAGCTTCCAAGTGCAAGAATCGTCGCTGAAGTAGGAAATCCATGAGATACCCAAATCTCTCGAGCGTTCGCACGAGAGATTGGGTGCGAATCAAGGCATGTGATTGAGTTCACATGATCGGGAATTCCTTAGAGAATTTCCCTTTCAAATCTGAGTGGGATTCTTTGAGGAATGTTACGAACGCGTGCTTCAGACGTCTGGAACCACTTCAAGATGTCTGGGAATCGATTATTTCTGGCACGCGTGATTCGTCTGTGCTCCTGATCGCGCAGACCTACGTACGCTCTCTCTCCATCTCTTTTTCCCTCTCTCCTATGGCTGCAGACCCACCCTGTCCCGCTCTCTCTCTCCTCCTCGCGCGGCCTTAAAAGGCCACGCCCTCCCCCTCACTCCCGTCACCTCCGCCCCCTTCCTCTTCTCCTTCCAGTCGGTGCGCGAGAGCGAGCACGAGTGAGCGACGGCGGCGACAGTCGCGGCGGGTGCGGGAGGAGGTGCTGCGCGGGGGAGGAGGCGTCGGCCGTGAGGGCTCGAGCTTGCCGGGGCAGCGGGAGCCGATCGGCGGGGGCACAGCAGACGCGGGGTGGCGCGGGAGGCCTGCTGCAGCTCGAGCAGCAGGCAGAGCACTCGCAGCGCGGCCGTGCGTCGCGAGCGGAGGGCGAGTGGTGCCCTGATTCTGGAAAATTTTCCGGAATCAGACGTCTGGGATTCCAACCAGACGACGGGGAAGACGTCTGGAGGACTATCCAGACGTCTGAAAGGTGAGTTATTTTCATACCTTCTTCCTTTCCTACGACTGTCTGTACTGAGAGAGAGAAATGGGTACGCGCAGGTTCGGGGATTCGCATCCAACGCGAATCAGACGTCTGGCTGCAGTGCCAGACGACTGGAACGACTTACAAACGTCCGGGGTGACCATCGGACGTCTGAGAACTAGGCCAGACGCCCCCGCAGGCTTCTGGACGTCTGAGAGACCACGTAGAGCAAGGTAACCCCTGATCCACTTTTTAAGACGTCTGGAATAAGTTCCAGACGTTTGATTTTGCACTGTTTCGTCGTTTTCGACCCGTTTAGGGCCCGTTCGGGTTCCGTTTTCCGCATTTCGAGTTGCGTTCTTTTCGGAATTAAATCCTCTACCTGTCTACAGTAGCTATATACTGTTTTGAGAAACTCCCTGTGTTTGATCCTTGTGATAGGACCTCGTTCCGTTGTAGTCTCGGGGTTTGTGGAGGCACGCGGGATTTCCGACCACGCTCCCAGTACTCCTGTTGTAACCGGTAGAGTGGCTTTAAGTATAATCTGTTAAATTATGAAACCATAAATAGAACCTAGGACATTGCATGAATCCTAGGAATGAGAAATAGATTGACTGGTAGATCCTAGGGTGTTGCATGAATACTAGGGCTGGAAAACTAGATTGTATGATAGATCCTAGGATATGGCATGAATCCTAGGACGGGAAAACTAGTGGAATGTATGAATACTGCAGTCTTGGAAAATGTGGAAAGGGATTAATAGCTGCCTGTGAATTGAATTAACAGCTGCTTGCTATGAATAAATAAACGTGATTGAGAACATGGATTGTATGAACGTGAAACTGAAAAGGTGAAACCTGATTGTGTTGAGTTAAAAGAGCTGGACCCTACGGGAAATTAGGAGTAGAACTCCTGGAAGTGAATGGAATAGAATTGGGGAAGTAAGCTGGCCCTTTAGTACGGAGTACCATGGAGAGCGACTGTCCCCCTGTTTAGTGCAGAGCGGAGCCAGCCGCCCCAGGGACCCAGGGTTAGGACTGGCCACTCTGTACCGACTTGCTGGCCCTCGTGTACGTAGTACCGAGGAGAGCTACTAGTGTAGGGAGGTACTAGCTACCCCACGGGCCCCGAGGTTCTGCTAGCCTCCTACACCGACTTGTTAGGCCCACTGGGGCAAACCAGGGTAGTCAGGTGAGGGTGCGCGGACTGTGGAGGGGCAAGGCCCCTGGTTGGTTACTGTGGAGGGGTTGGACCCCTATTACTGAGAGGGCTCTGCCCTGTACTGGTTCCGTGCTGTGCTTTGGGCGCACCCGTTAACGGAAACGACTGACCGCGTGCCTGTGCGGGTTAGCTGCCCGTGCGTTTACCGCGCGTGCCGTAGTCACCGTTACGTCTGTCAGTGACCTTGGGGTGGTTGACTGAGAGTAGGACCACCACGAGGGACTCTCCCGGCCAGAAGAGCACCATGTGCTACTTCTACTGTTCGGAAAAGACTGCAATCAAGATCGTTTCCACGAGGAACATTCGAGATCAAGTGAAGGATCTGAGAAATAGATAAATTGTGAAATAATAGAAAGACGTAAATAAAGGAAGAAAGAAAATTAAAACAGCTACTGTACACTTTACTGTTTCTTTAGTTTAGCTGCCACTCTACTCAGCGTTTTGCTGACGTGTTACACTCGTTACCTCTCAGGACCAGGTGTTGAGCAGCCAGGGTTAGCGGCTGCGGAGGACGCTGGGCCGAGTAGGGTCCAGTAGAGTTACCACTGTTCTCTTGTACCTCTTTTTGGTTCCACTGTAGTGAGTAGTTCTTGTTTCCGCTGTACTTTTCTTTACCTGCAGTTCATATTATGTTATGAATGTTGTTCTACTGTTGTGGTGGTACATACTGTAGTGGTTTCTTTCCTTATTGCTGTATTTTCTTACTGTTAGTTATATTCATGTTGAATGTGGTTTATTTTACTGCTCTTTTGGTTACTTCCTCGTTGGACGACCAGGTCTTAGGTTTTAGTCGAGTCCGTCCGGTTCTCGTGTCTCGTAGGGACTCGGGAATCGGGTTGTTACAAGATGGTATCAGAGCAAGGTCGTCCCGAGAAGTGAATCAACTGACTGGAAAATAACCAATTCACATGTCTATAACTAGAGTAGCCACCACAACATATCTCTTGACATGAACTCTTAGACGTTTTCGTTAGGTACTGTTTCGTATTGACGTATTTCGTTGTTTTGCGTCTCCTTTTAGGAGATGCCTCGTCATAGAACTAAGAGGGTGGGCCGCGGGCGCGGCCGAGGTCGGGGCCCGAGGGACAGATGTGTCGGGCTTGGAGTACATACTACCCCTCCTCTTCTCCTGAGCATACCGTCTCCGGACCTCGTCCAACTAATTCGAGAGGTGGTTCATGAAGAATTTCAGCTTCCACCCACATCGCCACCCCTCCTCGCCCTTTCGAGCATACGATAGGAGAGTTGGTGGTGGAACGAGATTTCCGCCGTCACACTAGGCGTGTTAGGAGAACTCAAAGGAGACACGTGGCGTCCGTAGGAGAGCCGTCACGTTTTACAGGGCCATCAGTAGCCTTTGGGGGCCCTCGACAGGGGCCAGTCGCCAGCACCGGACTCCCGACCAGCCGACAGCAGGGACCCACTGAGGGCGAGAGTTGGGTTCCCCTCTATTACCAGTGCGGCCAGCCGGGCCACATCAGGAGGGACTGCCCGTCTATGGCAGGAGGTCAGCAGATACTCCCCGCGCAGAGCACTGGAGGGCGTGCAGGAGGCCGCGGTTCCCAGGCACGAGGAGGAGGACAGTAGTCATGAGGAGGGTACCGGCCAGCACCTACCCGTCCGACGTAGGGTGTGGCTGCTTCATCCGCACCTAGAGCTGAAGGGCGTATCAACGCCCTAACACACAGGGATGCCAAAGCTTCGGGCTCGGTAGTGGCAGGTATGGTTTCAGTTTCCGGCAAACTCGTTTACACACTTTTCGATTCCGGCGCTACGCACTCGTTTGTCGTAGCCAGTTTCGCAGTTAGTTTGGGCCAGGATTATACGCTGTTAGAGAATCCGTTCATAATCAGAGGTCCGAGTGGTCAGCTGTTTGTAGTTGAGGAGGTGTACACGGATTGCGAGGTCAGCGTCGGGGGACATAGCCTGCCAGCTGACCTGATTATGTTACAGATGGAGGACTTTGGAGTGATTCTGGGGATGGATTGGCTGTCCGCTTACCACGCCTTGGTGGACTGTTTTGAGAGGAAGATCGTCTTCGCCATTCCGGAGTTGCCTTCTTTCGAGTTTCACGGACAGCCTGTGGACGGAGGTTTTAGGTGCATTTCGGCACTTCGGGCGGCGAGACTTTTGAGCCAGGGGTGTGAGGGTTTCCTAGCTTGTGTGGTGGCAGAGCCCAGCCCTGTGGCAGACTTCCAAAGCATCCTGGTGGTCAGAGAGTACCCTGACGTGTTTCCAGATGAGTTACCAGGACTAACGCCCAAGCGTGAGATCGAGTTTGAGATCTCACTAGTACCAGGGACCAGCCCCATCTCCACCGCACCATACAGGATGGCACCGCTTGAGCTGCGAGAGCTCAAGTCCTAGTTGCAGGACCTTTTGGAGAAAGGTTTCGTGAGGCCCAGTGCGTCTCTCTGGGGAGCCCCGGTAATGTTTGTGAAGAAGAAGGATGGGACCTTACGCATTTGTGCGGACTACCGATAGCTGAATAGGGTCACCATCAAGAACAGATATCCGTTGCCGAGGATCGACGACTTGTTTGACCAATTGCGGGGTGCCACGGTGTTTTCCAAGATCGACTTGAGGTCTGGATACCACCATTTGAGGATCAGGGAGACCGACGTCTCCAAGACAGCTTTCCGCACCCGGTACGGACACTACGAGTTTTTGGTCTTGCCGTTTGGGCTGACCAATGCCCCCGCTGCTTTCATGGACCTGATGAACCGGGTGTTTAGACCGTACTTGGACCAGTTCGTGGTGGTTTTCATAGATGATGTACTCATCTATTTTAGAGATCGGACGCAGCACGGACAGCACTTGATGATGGTTCTGGACACTCTGAGACGACGTAGGCTGTACGCCAAATACAGCAAGTGTGAGTTCTGGTTGAGGGAGGTGACCTTCTTAGGTCATGTGATCTCTGGAGACGGCTTGGCGGTGGACCCAGCCAAGGTCGGGGTAGTGCTCAAATGGGAGAGACCGCGTTCAGTCACTGAGATTCTTAGTTTCCTGGGACTGGCAGGCTACTACAGATGATTTATCAGAGGTTTTTCACAGATCGCGCGTCCTATGACACAGTTGACTTGGAAGGACGTGCCCTTCGCTTGGACAGACGCCTGTGAGGCGTGTTTTCTGGAGCTGAAGGAGAGGTTGACCTCGGCTCCCATGCTCACCATCCCTGACAGTAGTGGCGGGTTCGTTGTGTACACGGATGCCTCCTTGCAGGGGTTAGGAGGTGTGCTCATGCAAAGGGGTCACGTTGTCGCTTACGCTTCGCGGCAACTGAAGCCCCATGAGCATACCTACCCTACCCACGACCTAGAGTTGGCAGCTGTTGTCTTCGCACTGAAGACTTGGAGGCACTACTTGTATGGTGAGACCTTTGAAATTTTCACAGATCACAAGAGCCTCAGATACCTTTTTGATCAGAAGGAGCTCAACATGAGACAGAGACGTTGGTTGGAGCTCTTGAAGGACTACGACTGCAGCATCTCCTACCACCCGGGAAAGGCCAATGTGGTGGCTGACGCCTTGAGCCGTAAGGCGCCCGCACACTTGGCCAGTTTACAGTTACAGAGTTGGAGCCTTTTGGAGGAGGTGGGCAGTTGGTGACCCCTGGAGTTACGGGGGCACTGTGGGGCAGTGACGGTGACACGACAGACCAGGCCAGAGTTGATAGACCGCATCATCACAGGACAGATGGCCGATCTGTACTTGCAGTCCTTGCACGACAGAGTACTGTCAGGAGACCCAGGGGACTTCTCTTTCACAGATCAGGTGCTGCGCCTGAGGGGATGATTGTGCGTTCCTAGAGACGAGGAGCTGTTGAGAGAGCTCCTGACTGAGGCACACGGTTCCTAGTTCACCATACATCCCGGAAAAACGAAGATGTACCACGACTTGAGACGCGAGTTTTGGTGGAGGGGGATGAAACAGGATGTGGGTGAATTCGTACAGCAGTGCTTAGTGTGCCAGCAGGTGAAAGCCGAGCATCAGAGGCCTGCAGGGCCGCTACAGCTGCTTCCAGTGCCAGAGTGGAAGTGGGAGGGCATCACCATGGACTTGGTGGTGGGCTTACCTGTTACCCAGCGAGGACACGACGCTGTCTGGGTAATTGTGGATAGACTGACGAAGACGGCACGTTTCCTGCCGATCCGAGTCACTTTGGGACCAGCACAGTTGGCAGGGAGGTATATCCGTGATGTGGTACGACTACACGGAGTTCCGCGGGAGATCGTATCCGACCGGGATACCCGCTTTACGTCCTAGTTTTGGGTTGAGTTTCAGCAGGCCTTGGGGACGCTGTTGAGGTTTAGTATTGCTTACCACCCCCAGACGGACGGACAGTCTGAGTGCACGATACAAACACTTGAGGACCTTTTGCGTGCCTGTGTACTGGTCTGGAGGGGCTCTTGGGAGGAACACCTGCCCTAGCGGAGTTTGCTTACAACAACAGTTATCACTCGAGTATCTGCATGGCTCCCTACGAGGCTCTGTACGGACGGAGGTGTATGGCACCCTTGAGTTGGGTTGAGGTGGGGACCAAGTGGGAGGTTGGCCCCAGGTTGATCCGGCAGAGTCATGAGGTAGTTGAGCAGATCCATAGGCGACTCCGCACTGTCAGGAGCAGACAGAAGAACTACGCGGATCGGAAATGCAGAGAGGTGCAGTTTGAGGTTGGGGACCACGTCTTTCTTCGTGTTTCGCCCATGAAGGGCCTGCAGCGGTTTGGGGTGAGAGGGAAGCTCGCGCCGAGGTTTGTGGGGCCCTTTGAGGTCCTGGAGCAGGTTGGACCCGTTTCTTACAGGCTTGCCCTCCCCCCGCAGCTTTCTGGTGTGCACGGCGTGTTCCATGTGTCCAACCTCAGGAAGTACGTAGTCGATCCCAGTCACGTACTGAGTCACGAGAGCGTCGAGGTGGGCGACGACCTGACCTATCCCGAGCGGCCAGTGCAGATTCTAGACCGAGCCATCCCCAGTTTGAGACGAAAGCAAGTACCCCTGGTAAAGGTTTTGTGGAGGAGCCAGCGGTACGAGGAGGCTACCTGGGAGCCTGAGGCGGCAATGCGGGAGCGGTACCTGGAGCTCTTCGCGGGTACGTCTTTTTGGACCGGCTTCGGTCCTCTTTGAGTTTGCTATGGTTATTTTGACGTCTTTTCCGCACCTTAGTTAGCGTAAGTTTCGGGGACGAAACTTCCTTTGAGTTTGTTATATTGTTACGAATGCGCGCTTCAGACGTCTGACCAGACGTTTGGAACCACTTCCAGATGTCTGGGAATCGATTATTTTTGGCACGCATGATTCGTCTGCGCGCCTGAGCGCGCAGACCTGCGTACGCTCTCTCCCTCTCTTTTTCCCTCTCTCCTGCGGCTACAGACCCACCCTGTCCCGCTCTCTCTCTCCTCCTCGCGCGGCCTTAAAAGGCCACGCCCTCACCCTCACTCCCGTCACCTCCGTCCCCTTCCTCTTCTCCTTCCAGTCGGTGCGCAAGAGCGAGCGCGAGTGAGCAGCGGCGGCAATAGCCGCGGCGGGTGCGGGAGGAGGTGCTGCGCGGGGGAGGAGGCGTCGGCCGTGAGGGCTCGAGCCTGCCGGGGCAGCGGGAGCCGGCCGGCGGGGGTGCAGCAGACGCGGGGTGGCGTGGGAGGCCTGCTGCAGCTCGAGCAGCAGGCGGAGCACTCGCAGCGTGGCCGTGCGTCGCGAGCGGAGGGCGAGTGGTGCCCTGATTCTGGAAAATTTTCCAGAATCAGACGTCTGGGATTCCAACCAGACGATGAGGAAGACGTCTGAAAGGTGAGTTATTGTCATACCTTCTTCCTTTCTTACGACCGTCAGTACTGAGAGAGAGAAATGGGTACGCGCAGGTTCGGGGATTCGCACCTAACGCGAATCAGACGTTTGGCTGCAGTGCCAGACGACTGGAACGACTTACAGACGTCCGGGGTGACCATCGGACGCCTGGGAACTAGGCCAGACGCCCTCGCAGGCTTCTGGACGTCTGAGAGACCACGCAGAACAAGGTAACCCCTGATTCACTTTTTAAGACGTCTGGAATAAGTTCCGGATGTTTGATTTTGCACTGTTTCGTTGTTTTCGACCCGTTTAGGGACCGTTCGGGTTCCGTTTTCCGCGTTTCGAGTTGCGTTCTTTTCGGAATTAAATCCTCTACCTGTCTACAGTAGCTATATACTATTTTGAGAAACTCCCTGTGTTTGATCCTTGTGATAGGACCCCGTTCCGTTGCAGTCTCGGGGTTTGTGGAGGCACGCGGGATTTCCGACCACGCTCCCAGTACTCCTGTTGTAACCGGTAGAGTGCCTTTAAGTATAATCTGTTAAATTATGAAACCATAAATAGAACCTAGGACATTGCATGAATCCTAGGAATGAGAAATAGATTGAATGGTAGATCCTAGGGTGTTGCATGAATACTAGGGCTGGAAAACTAGATTGTATGATAGATCCTAGGATATGGCATGAATCCTAAGACGGGAAAACTAGTGGAATGTATGAATACTGCAGTCTTGGAAAATGTGGAAAGGGATTAATAGCTGCCTGTGAATTGAATTAACAGCTGCTTGCTATGAATAAATAAACGTGATTGAGAACATGGATTGTATGAACGTGAAACTGAAAAGGTGAAACCTGATTGTGTTGAGTTAAAAGAGCTGGAACCCTACGGGAAATTAGGAGTAGAACTCCTGGAAGTGAATGGAATAGAATTGGGGAAGTGAGCTGGCCCTTTAGTACGGAGTACCATGGAGAGCGACTGTCCCCCTGTTTAGTGCAGAGTGGAGCCAGCCGCCCTAGGGACTCGGGGTTAGGACTGGCCACTCTGTACCGACTTGCTGGCCCTCGTGTACGTAGTACCGAGGAGAGCTACTAGTGTAGGGAGGTACTAGCTACCCCACGGGCCCCGGGGTTCTGCTAGCCTCCTACACCGACTTGTTAGGCCCACTGGGGCAAACCAGGGTAGTCAGGAGAGGGTGCGCGGACTGTGGAGGGGCAAGGCCCCTGTTTGGTTACTGTGGAGGGGTTGGACCCCTGTTACTGAGAGGGCTCTGCCCTGTACTGATTCCGTGCTGTGCTTTGGGTGCACCCGTTAACGGAAACGACTGACCGCGTGCCAGTGCGGGTTAGCTACCCGTGCGTTTACCGCGCGTGCCGTAGTCACCGTTACGTCTGTCAGTGACCTTGGGGTGGTTGACTGAGAGTAGGATCGCCACGGGGGACTCTCCCGGCCAGGAGAGCACCACGTGCTACTTCTACTGTTCGGAAAAGACTGCAATCAAGATCGTTCCCACGAGGAACATTCGGGATCAAGTGAAGGATCTGAGAAATAGATAAATTGTGAAATAATAGAAAGACGTAAATAAAGGAAGAAAGAAAATTAAAACAGCTACTGTACACTTTACTGTTTCTTTAGTTTAGCTGCCACTCTACTCAGCGTTTTGCTGACGTGTTACACTCGTTACCTTTCAGGACCAGGTGTTGAGCAGCCAGGGTCAGCGGCTGCGGAGGACGCTGGGCCGAGTAAGGTCCAGTAGAGTTACCATTGTTCCCTTGTACCTCTTTTTGGTTCCACTGTAGTGAGTAGTTCTTGTTTCCGCTGTACTTTTCTTTACCTGCAGTTCATATTATGTTATGAATGTTGTTCTACTGTTGTGGTGGTACATACTGTAGTGGTTTCTTTCCTTATTGCTGTAGTTTCTTACTGTTAGTTATATTCATGTTGAATGTGGTTTATTTTACTGCTCTTTTGGTTACTTCCTCGTTGGACGACCAGGTCTTGGGTTTTAGTCGAGTCGGTCCGGTTCTCGTGTCTCGTAGGGACTCGGGAATCGGGTCGTTACAAAGAAACAAGGAGAAATCCTCCTTAAATCCTCGTCGAAGTAGGACTCCTCCGCTGTAATGTCAGAGGGACCTAATTGCAAAGAGTGGTGAGGAAGATAGGGGGGTCTGCGCAATAGTTTTCAAAAGCTAGGGGTCAAAATGTAATTCGGTGGACTATTTTGAAAATTAATTCAAGGTGACCTCCCCTTAGGTCCAAATTTTGGTACAAACCTAATTTGGACCTAAGAAATCCAATGGTGAAGTTGGATTTTAGGTTTGACCATGTTTGCCTAGGTATTTTACACAAAAACCCAATTTAGGGTAAATAATTAGCTAGGACCCCTACTTAAGTCAAAATAGGTTCCAAAGGATAATTTGAAGGTTCTAAATCTTAGGGGATATTTTTCCATGAATTTTAGAGGGCTTAGTTGATTTTTATCCTGAACAGAATCTTGTTGAATTAAGCGGGTCTGTTTTAGGGCTACAAGAAGTCATTTAATTCTCAGATTGCACACTAACCCTTTTCTGATTGAACCAACTCACTTTTTATCTTGTTTAGACCAATTGACATATATTTATCCCCTGAGAAATCCCGTTGATGTACTGCAATGGTAAAATTATGTTTTTACCCTTTATTTCTTATTTTCTTTTCAGAACAGTTATTCCTTGAATTAAGCCATTCTCTAGGTTATGTAGGAGCTTTTGTTCTCTTTTCTAGGTCAAAATGAGCTAGTTAGGGCTCATGATGGTGTTCCCATCACCTCTTCCCAAACATGCACTAATGAGCCAAATGAGGAACATAATCTGTAATGGACCCAATCGAGACACCCAAAGATCTTTGGATGACTAAGGAGGTTCGAGGCAGATGATACCTCTTGATTAGAAAATCATTCACCTGAGAAATACTTGGGCAGCCAGGAAGGAAGAGTCCCGCAAAGACCCCTATACGGTAGAGCGTCCCCACGGGTTACAGGGTTTCCTCCACCCGACCTTCCTTGTCACTAAGAATCCAAGTAGATCGGAATGTGCAACTTGACCCCTTAAGTCTACCAATTTTAGTCCTGAATTATGGTGCTTTAAATTTCACTTGAACTTTAGAATTGATTGTAATTTGTGACCTAATTTGAAGGTTGGTTAACCCACAAGGTGGGTCAACTTCACCTAATTTGCCCTAAAATTTAGGATTAGTTGCGTAATGAACCCAAAATCACCCTGAGTGGTTTACAAGCAAGTTATTAAGTCCCAAGTTTTAAGGATTCAAGTGAATACTAGAGGCTTCTTTTAGGGTCTTCTTGCTTAGATCAATTCAATGAAGGCTTGGGTGGCAGACAATGCGGGCAATGCATTTTCTTTTAAGTGTGTCTTCCTTAAACCCTAAAGTAGAAACTCTAATTTGGCTCTTTTCCAGGTCCAATTCTTTCCAAATTGAGCACCTAGGGCTCAATCAAGAAGAGGAATAGCCCTAGGCACCTTAAGTCCCTAGTAGGTGCAAAAATCTGGATGGGGATGTCTAAATAAATCAAATCTAGCAACTCAAGTGATTAAGTCTATGACAGAATGCGAGTTGATCCTAATTGATTCTTCTTTTTAATTCCTTCAAGAAATAGGGGCTTAAGAAGAAGGAAACAAGATTACCTGCCCTTGGAGTGGCTGTCATGCAGTTATCTTCTCTCATGTACCTTGCACAACCACAACAAATCAGATAGAACAAGTTAGAATCGGATCAGAATTGTAATCAGTGAAATGAAACTGCGTGTTGCTCCCTGGCAACGACGTTAAAATGTTTACACGAAATCGTCGACGTATAGGAAATGCGTTATAGTATAGTTGACAAGATCGCTCAAAATATTTAAATTTATAAAATTTAGATTTAGAAAGGAGTCTGAGGTCGTTCGTAGGAAGAAATTGTGCAATTCAATTCATCAATCACAATTTAACAAGAATAGAGTATCAGTGTTGTGGAGGCTTAACATTGTGCAATTGAAATAATAAAATGCTCAGAATGATATTTCAATGAAGAATAGAGTATCGGTGCAAAAAGATTGGGTTAAATTGGTAATTTAAATCACCAATTTAACCCTTAATGTTAAGCTCTTAATCTACTCAAATATTTGAACAGTAAACCACAATCATCAATCCACGTCAAACACTTAAATGTTTCAACAGTAACCAGCAGAATCAACCTCTAGAAGCATAAGGGCTTCTCTTCTTCGAACCTCAGAAGAGGCACAATAACAACAGAACATAAGGCTCTCTTAAGAGCTTCAGAGATAAGGCACGGCACAACAGAGATCCCACAGAGGCTCAGGGTCCTCTTCAAAGTTTAACTAAGTGTCGAGAGAAGAGAGGGCTTGATGTAAACACATTTAATGAGGGTAAAATGACTATTCATGCATGTTCCTAGACTTAGATTTGCATTTCATTTTATAAATATTACATAGCATGCATCATTATGCATTTAGAGTAGTTGTATATAATTTAGGTTAATTGCACTCTTTTTGTGGTCAGGAGAGAAGGATATTTATTTCGGAGCCTCGCATTTACAATCAGAGTCCAAAGCCTTCGAAATCGCCTCGATCAGAGTCCCGTAGCACCATAAGCAGTCCGAGGAAGATCAACGGCTAAGGGACAAGGTGACATAATTCGGAGCTTCCAATGACAAATTCGACCGTGCAGATGGATTCAGATTGACGATCGTAGTCTAATGGCATGAAAATTGACTCAATCTAACCTCTGTAGCAGCCCCTACAATGAAAAGAAGATGGACGGCCCAGATTGCGTCACGTGGCGCAACCCAAGCCGCCCATGCGCACACATGCGCCACAGCATCCGCACAGCAGCGCGGGTGAGTACGCGCACGGAGGCATGCATGTGCACAGCGCAGCGCTAGCGCTTTCAGTGCACGCGTGCGACACGGCACGCAGAGCACGCGCCAGTGTAGCGGCAGTGTGGGCACGTGCTTGGTTGGCGCCAGCCTACAGCGACGCATAAGCTGGACCTATAGCGACACTTATAGCCGTCGCTAATTTTTCGCGTGCCAGCAAAGCCAGCCATAGGCGTGAGCGGGCATGAGCTACCTGCAACGACTTAGAAGTTACTAATAGTCCCATACCTATTTTTGCCTCTTCTCCTCCACTATAAAAGGACCTACACCCCCTCCCTTCCAAGCCATTTCTACTTACTCTACTCCCACCTACTCCCAAGCTCTAGCAAGCCTACCAACGCTCTGTTAGAGCTTGCTCTCAAGCTCCCAAGGCTCCTATTAGTGTAGCAAACCTCTTGCTCACCAAATATTCATCCATCTTCCCATCCCCATTCATAGGTCACCTTGGAGCCATCCTCCTACCTCTATTCTGGTAGCAGATCTTCGCCTACTCACCTCCATTCTGGAGTTACGCCAAAGCTTTCCTCTACCCGACGTACTCCTACATCTCACCTCCGTCGTCTCGCTCCGCACCTCCTTCATCTGAGCTTCCGCCAGGCGCCATCTTCTCGCCGAACAGCCGATTCGGGAGATTTCTTCTCACCCCCCTCTTTGTATGCTTTCATAGTTTATTGTAATTGACATTAGAGTGATATATATATCATATTTGTTCCATCTCTATCTTGTGATTCATTTGCTTATCTTCTTTCAAAAATACAAAAAAATAACAAAACCCTAAAATACCAAAAACAAACAAAACGAAGCGCATATTTTAGTTAGAGTAAAACGTTGCCTCCCTGTGTTCGACCCGTGACTCCTTTGGAGTTTCGGTATAAATTTTATTTGATTATGAGTTTTGCTACTACGACAACGGGTTACTTATAACGCTGATTTCAAACTAGCGAAATACGTGCAATCATTTTGGTGCCGTTGCTGGGGAGGCAACGAAATTTACTTTATTATTTTCTATGCTTCTTTGCATTTACATAACACTAACCCTACTTATCTCTGATCTATTGTCTTGCAGGTACCCTAGCATGGAGATCCAAGTGCGATAGACCGGAGTAAAGTACAGGTAGAGTGTTTTGTAAGTGTCCCCCACACCAACCCCACCTTAGTTTTCATTCCATAACTAATAACTCAAATCCAAATTAACTTAGGTGCTTTTTACAAACCTTAGGATAGATTAGGTTGTTTGTTTGCCACCTCCACTCACCTCGCCATCCACATAAATAAAAATAATAAAAAAAGTGTTATTTGATTGTGGGATTTTCTAAAAGAGACACACTCTATACACCCATATCAAAGGCACATAACTTGACTTGATTTTCATCTACTCGATCAGGATTTCGATCTGTGGACTCGGTGCACGAATTCAACACATAAAAGAGTAGAAATTTGAATAAGTAAAACATTTAGGTGTGCCTTAACTAAGTGGTGCAATAGGCCAATTGGTTGAATTGTTTGGGCCGCACCACTTAAGATAAAAGAGATCCATCAAGTAGCTTGCCACTTAGGGTTGATTCTTAGGGCTGAACCAGGCACTCCACATTATTTTTTATTTTTAAAGCAACATATCTACATCCGTGCTTTCAAAACATGGGTGTTCTCCTAAACTTGATTGAATATACCTAAGAGTAAACCCTAAAAGCTACTAAACAAGGTTAAATCCTAAAATACACATCATCAAATAACCTTGTTTGCAAACCCTGATTTTGCACGCACACACATTTTAATTGATCATTAAGGGAACAACCCATCTAAAGGGCCCATCACATTCCAAGAGCACAATCGTCCCAAGCTTAATTAAAATTGAGTAGACATTGGCCTTAAAGATTGATTCGCTCTTCAAGGCTTAGACTGGGATTTTTTTTCAATTATTATGCTTCTGCCGGTCCATCTGATGTCTAGCTAGGGGAGTAACGTCAAACAATCACGGCTGGAGGATACATTAGGAATTGGAGGCGCAAGCCAAGGAAGAACCTTCTTCCCAGTCCCTTCTAACTAGTTGGATAGACCAGATAAAAGTAGACCAAATCGTTTATAATCTCAAGATAGGTTTTAGGAGTCTGTAGGCCTTTAGGCTAACCCACTTAAGGATATGATTGATTGCTTGTACTATAGGGCTTCTTTCTCTTCTGATTTCCCTCCTTACTTCACCATGAACCCTTCCACATCTTTTACACATTTCCAATCCTATCCTCCTACCACCACTTATCCCTAAGATGATTACTATTCCGACTTGACTTGTAATTACCCATCCAGTAGCCGGGATGACTTTGATTGAGGATACGAATCTAGACCTCAGTGTCCAGGGCCTAACCCTGGACAACAAGACTATGATTACTATCCTTCCCAAACCTACAATGATTATGGATCTCTATCTTTTGATGACAAAACCGACCCAATCTATAATCAGGAAGGATATGCTGATTATAACACCTATCCTCCCTAGTATTCCATTGAAAATAGGTCATCACCATTCTTTGAACAACCCGAGACGACCTACTATCAGGGAAGAACCTCAGAACCTTGACATCTTAACTCCCTTAGATTTAACCCAAAACCACCAAAACCGAACTAGTCAGTTCAAGTGAATCAGATCCAGGATAGGGTGTTGGCTAATTTGCGGAACACTATACAATCTTTAGAAGCTCAGCCAACACAATGCATTAAAGCACTGGAGCCTATGATCAAAATGATTGAACTCAATAGTTCTTTATTGGATTTGCTCCAAAGTGTTAAGGATAGGGGCTTGGGTGAGTTTCTTCTTGGGAAATTGTCAAGGTTGAGGATGAAATTTGTAGTTGCCCTATTCAAATCTTGGGATGATTCTCACAATGAACTCCCTTCAGGAGAGCCAATGTCTGAACCTACTTAGGTACATGTCGGGGGGAAACATATTCTGAGATTTGACATGACTAGATTGGTCTAGAGCAACCATTTGAGGATGAACTGACTGATCACCCGAGATCCCTAAGTCAGGAAATGAAGAAAATTCTCTCCTTGGATCATGAAATGATTTATGATTTTGAGACATATAAATGAGGATCATCAATTCTTTGACTCTGAGGGTGAAGAATCTTTAGGTGAAGTCTTACTTGAGCATAAGGAAAATGATTTTAGTGAGACAAACATGCACGAGGAATCTGATGAACCATTTGATAGCCCGTTCATTGAAGATTTGGATTCGGTTGGGGTTAACTTGGAGGATCTGAATCTTGATGATTCAATTAGTGACCCCAGTCCTCATCTACACCTCGAAGAGCGGACTTCTGAGATCATTATGCCCAAGTCAATCCTAATTCAGCCGCAATTGTTGAACTTGGGCACTTTAGATGGGGTATACAACGATTTGAAGATCCTGGAGCTTGAGCACTTGATTTTAGAGGATAGGAATTTGGCAATAAAAATCTGGGAGGTTAATTCTGAGGGAACTTGATGAGAACCTCATCATGAGCCATAACTAGCTCATTTTGACCTAATACAAAGGATAAAAGCTCCTACATATCTCAAGGAAAGGCTTAACTCAGAGAATTCTGAGTTTAAGAAGAAAACAAGTCATAAGGGGTAAAAATGCAATTTTACCAGTATAATCTGCATACAGGGTAATTCAGGACCCAAACATAGGTCAAAGCAGCTTAATAAGAATAAAAGTGGGATGAAATGATCTAGCGAGGGCTACAGCAATTCCAAGAAACTAAATGATAATCTGTAACCCTAAAACAACCCACTTCAATTCACAAGGTTCGAGGCAAAGTAAAAATAAAATAAACCCTCTAAAATTCATAGAAAAATAATCTCTAGGGTTTAGAACCTTCAATTTGGCCTTCAGAACCCATTTTGACCTACATTGAGAACCATGCCCAATTAATAACTTAATTTGGGTTTTTGCGTAAATTGACCAGTCCAACAAGATTTAATATAGAAATTAAATTCACCATCAGATTCCTTAGGTCCTAATTAGTCATGTATAAAAACTTGAGCCTAAGAAGAAACCTCCTTGACCGACTTTACACTTTGGTCCTCATATATTTACTCTTTGGCCCTCAACTTTTGAACCCTTGCATTTTGGCCCCTAACTCTCCTTCGTTCTTTGCGATCAGGTCCCCCATGCAAAACCTGCCAGCACCATGCTCCGGCGACCTTGCGCGGAGCATGGCGCCGCGCAGGGTGAGGTGGGGGACCTGGCAAGTAAACCGGGGGTGCCCTGCGTCGTCAGCCGTCGCAGGGACACCCCCCTGGTCGTTATAACCCACCATACCGGCCGTGCGAACGCACGGACGGTATGGGTTCTTGTTTCCGGCCATCCTCCGGCGAGGGAGACACGTCGTCTCCCTCCGCCTTCCTCCCTGTTTGATCCCTATAAATACCCCCCGTTGCTCCACCGACCGGGGCAGCTTGGATCTGACGGAGAAAATCCCCAACTTTCCTCTCTTCTCTCTCCGGCAGACGCTCACCAGCTCCGGCGGTTCCTCCCCCTTCTCCTCTTCGCTCTGCCGCAATACCAGCAGCAGAGACTTCCTCCCCTGCTCTTCCCGCGCCACGCCGCACCCAGCTGGCACCTCTCCGGCTCTCTGCTCGCCGCCGCCCCTTTCCCTGAGCATCGTCTTCTCCGGCGACAGTCGATACGACTGTCGCCCTGTTCCTCCCCCTTCGTCCCTGCAAGTAAGCTAGAGCTACTCCCCTTCTTCTCCTCTTTCTTTCCCCGCTTTCAATTTATTCAATTAAGCCCTCGATCGACCCTGACCATCGTCACCCCCTTCGTCTCCGGCCACCCCCCGGCGAGCCGCTCCCATCACCTCAGCAACCCACACGGCTCGCCGACCCTCACCGCACCTCCGCCTCATCACACTGAGCACCCCCCACCCCTTCACTGCCACTCCACACCTCCGTAACGCTTCCCCCAACAAACCCATCCTCCGACCCACAGTCCGACCTAGGGCAGCCCTTGCACGCCGCCCCGCGCCTCGCCACCACCCACACGAGCTTCGCCGCACCCTGGCGAAGCTCCTGGCACTTTCTGATTAGGCCGAGAGGCCGTTTTCTTGTGAACAGGCCACCCGACCTCCGCCGCCATTGCCGTGCAGGAGGAACTGCTTCCGCCTGCAGCTACAGGCGCGCCACGCTCAGCGCTGAGAACGTGGGTTTTACCGGGTTTGTTATAACGTTGTAGTAAAGCCGGTTATTACCAACATTTCAAATATAAAATTTTTTACTCGGAAAATGAAAGAGTTCCCGAGGTCGAACTCAGGGAGCAAGTCGTATTCTAGAGATATACATGTTTCTTTTACAAAATAAAGAGAGAGGGAAAGAATTTGTTGTGATGTTCTTCTTTCTTTCTCTTTCTTCAGATCTCCTTCTTCTTCTTCCTTGGTTTCTGCTATGGTGATAATCTTCTTCTGCAATGGTGATGCTCTTCTTCTTCTTCCTGCTGTTCCTGCGTTGGTGATGTTTTTCTTTCTTCAGAGCTCCTTGTTCTTCTTCTTTTGTCTGCTGCCTTGACCTCTCTTCTTCTTCTTCTGCAATCGTGGTGACCCTTTCTCTTTCCCCTTTTTTTTTATGGCTGCAGAGCTTCTGCCTTCAGCTACTAAGTCTTCCTTCCTTCTTCTTCTGCTTTGGCCGTTGCTCTTCCTTCTTCTTCAGCCTGCCTTCTGTGTTGCTCTGGCTGCTGACTTTCTGTCGTCTGACCCGGTGCTTCGACGACTTAACTGAGCATTTGCTACAGTGCAGCTCCTTCTTCGCCTGCACTTCTTCCGCGGGTCTTCTTCTTCTTCTTTGGCCTGCACACTTCAGAGTTTTTCGTCAAGAGGCAAAACCTACTCTACCCCCCTCCCCCCGCGTCTCTCTTTCTCTCTGAAACCACTCTTGGGACAGCTCTCCCAGAGCTACCGGGTAATCGGGTTCGGGTCAGGCCCAGGTCCAGGCCCACCGGCGTGCGGTGGTGGGCGAGGAGTGCAGGTCGGTTTAATCGGGTCGGGCCAGGTCCGCGGAGCGTGGTCACGGACGAGGCCGGGTCGGGTGAGAGGGACCTCACCCCGTGGTCAGGAGGCAGACAGCATAAGGCACTTTTTGCCTTTATGCGTCCGCGCGCCTCCGAGAAGTTCCGAGGTGGGACTAAATGTCCCACCCCAATTGAGCGCCCGTCGCGGAGGGAGCAGTGGGCGATCGTGTCTTCACGCGCGGCCTTCGCCCCATCTGCGAGCCTGGGACGTTTCGTGGAGACTCCCCGCGCAACCTGGGAGTCGAACCTGGGCGAAGGCGTGCCTGCACCTGCAGGTGAAGGAGCTCTGCCTGCTCAGTAATGGCGACGGCAGGCGAGTCACCTGGTCACAGAAGAACGGCCTCTCGGCCAAATCAGACAGGCGGGGGACCTTCGCCGTGGCACGGCGAAGGTGGTCAGGGGGTCTGCAGGGGGCGAAATGGAGCCAACAGGTCGTCCTAGGTCAAACTGTGAGCAAAGAAGTGGGTGTGTTCGGTGGATCTGCAGAGGGTGTTTGGTGGGAAGTGGAGGGGCGGAAGAGGATCAGGGTGAGGAGGCGGAGGTTCTGCGGTGGTCGGCGAGCCGTGTGGGTCGCTGAGGTGATGGGAGCGGCTCGCCGGAGGGTGGTCGGAGGCGGAGAGGGTGAGGGTGAACAGGAGCGGTCTAGGGTTTAATTGACTAAATTGAAAGCGGGGAAAGAAAGAGGAGAAGAAGGGGAGTAGTTCTAACTTACTTGCAGGGACGAAGGGGGAGGAACAGGGCGACAGTCGTATCGACTGTCGCCGGAGAAGACGATGCTCAGGGAGAGGGGCGGCGGCGAGCAGAGAGCCGGAGAGGCGCCAGCTGGGTGCGGCGTGGCGCGGGAAGAGCAGGGGAGGAAGTCTCTGCTGCTGGTATTGCGGCAGAGCGAAGAGGTGGAGGGGGAGGAAGCCGCCGGAGCTGGTGAGCGTCTGCCGGAGGAAGAAGAGAAGAAAGCTGGGGGTTTTCTCCGTCAGATCCAGCCTCTCCTGGTCGGTGGAGCAGCGGGGGGTATTTATAGGGATGAAACAGGGAGGAAGGCGGAGGGAGACGACGTGTCTCCCTCGCCGGAGAATGGTCGGAACACGAACCCATACCGTCCGTGCGTTCGCACGGCCGGTATGGTGGGCTACAATGACCAGGGGGTGCCCCTGCGACGGCTGACGACGCAGGGCACCCCCGGTTTACTTGCCAGGTCCGCGACCTCACCCTGCGCGGCGCCATGCTCCGCGCAAGGTCGCCGGAGCATGGTGCTGGCAGGGTTATGCAGGAGGGACCTGATTGCAAAGAACGAAGGAGAGTTAGGGGCCAAAATGCGAGGGTTCAAAAGTTGAGGGCCAAAGAGTAAATATATGAGGACCAAAGTGTGAAGTCGGTCAAGGAGGTTTCTTCTTAGGCTCAAGTTTTTATACATGACTAATTAGGACCTAAGGAATCTGATGGTGAATTTCATTTTCATATTAAACCTTGTTTGACCGGTCAATTTGTGCAAAAACCCAAATTAAGTTATTAATTGGGCATGGTTCTCAATGTAGGTCAAAATGGGTTCTAAAGGCCAAATTGAAGGTTCTAAACCCTAGAGATTATTTTTCTATGAATTTTAGAGGGTTTATTCTATTTTTACTTTGCCTCGAACCTTGTGAATTGAAGTGGGTTGTTTTAGGGTTACAGATTATCATTTGGTTCCTTGGAAGTGCTGTAGCCCTTACTAGATCATCTCATCCCACTTTTATTCTTATTAAGCTGTTTTGACCTGTGTTTGGGCCCTGAATTACCCTGTATGCAGATTATACTGGTAAAATTGCACTTTTACCCCTTATGACTGGTTTTCTTCTCAAACTCAGAATTCTCTGAGTTAAGCCTTTCCTTGAGATATGTAGGAGCTTTTATCCTTTGTATTGGGTCAAAATGAGCTAGTTATGGCTCATGATGAGGTTCTCATCATACCCCCATGCCTAGCTTTTGCTAGTCCCTTAGCAAAAACTTAAGGTTTCAACCCTTGTTCTAGACCACGAAGTTTTTAATGGTTTTAGATAAGTGCCTTTTTTATTTGAGCATAGATTAGGTTAGAATGCTGACCATAGGCCTAAAAGGTACTCTAGTACCAATCAAGATCCAAATCTGTCTAGCCTTAGCCTCAGTCTTTTAGCAAAGGTTTCTAAGGCCCGCAAGAACTAACCTAAGGTTTATTGGACTTCGTGGTTAAAGCACCCGTGCTTGAAATGATTTTAGCCCTGGCTCAGTTCGCAGTGCGTTTTGTAAGAGAGAGATAGAAAGTTTTTCTGTTTGGAGAGTTTTCTCTCTCTTTTTCTTTTTAGTTCTAGCCTAGGATTGGCTTTTCAACACGGTCTGTATCAGATTCCTTGCTCCCATCATCAATCCTCAAGGGTTCCTGGCGATCGATGCTTCGAGATAGCACCGCCCATGGCAACCCCCGGAACCCTGGCTATTGAGATTTCGAGATAATCCCATCCATGGTATTCCGTGGCCGAATCCAGACCTTGGCAATTGACACTTCGAGATAATGCCATCCATGGGATCTGAACCAGCAGAGTGCTTACATGCCCCCCGTAGGATATGTAAATATCCTAAGAGACAAGCACCGAGGAGATGATATTTTGTTACGCATCTTCGAGGGGATTTCCCGCCTCTCCGCGCTGGGAACTCGTCCAAATCAACTTGTGTTGATCGGCCGTTCCTATTCTAGGTGTTCTTTTTAGATTTTTGCGACGCTTCTGCGTGATTCTGATTTTTACGCTTACTGAACCAGGCTGTGTGTGAGATTAGGGTGCTTAGGTTACTGAGTCCCGTAAACCAAAAATTAGTTAACGAGGCCGAATACTTCCTAAGCCTTAGACCTAATACTTCAGCTTTTCATTTTCCTCAACCTCTTGAGGAGTGTCCAGATCTTAATGGGTACTAAGAGTCTATTCAAGAATGCCAAAGGTTTGCATTCTTACTAATCTTATTGTGCACTTTTCAGTTATTTTCTTGAATGAGGTCTAGAACTTAGGTTAATTCCTTAGTTCCTTACTAATGACTATCACTTTTTCTCATAATTTTGTGCTCCTTTTTCATTTTGTTTCTTTTCTCCTTCACAAAATTTTTCTTCTCCTCTTTTCCTCTTATTCTTTTTCGAAGAATTTTTTAATTTTTATGGTATTTTTGGCATATGTGAATTTTTTGTTTGAAACCTTTTCTTACAAGTTTTTGCACTTTCCTACCCCCCCATGCCT
This sequence comes from Thalassia testudinum, assembly GCA_037157565.1. Taxonomy (NCBI): domain Eukaryota; kingdom Viridiplantae; phylum Streptophyta; class Magnoliopsida; order Alismatales; family Hydrocharitaceae; genus Thalassia; species Thalassia testudinum. The sequence continues at coordinate 167,299,626 of JAZHRO010000031.1, forward strand.
AAGATTTGCAATGTCCTCATTGTAACCTAGGGGGTCTTAGTTCATTCCTTAAGACAGAAATTTGGATGAGTGAATGGGTCGGGTTGAATTTTTGCGGACGATTTCAAATCCCAGATGCAAACATCTGAGTTGGGGTCGGCTGTCTACAAGGGTGAACTTCGAGTGCTGAAAGGTGTCAGAACAAGTTTCAGGTTTTCAAAGAGAATGACGGGCTGCCTCCCGTTAAGCGCTGAGTTTTACGCCATCGGCTGGGCGCAATAAGCTCAAGGGGAAAGGAGGATATAAGATGCCTCAGCCAAATCAGTAGAAGTTACATCAATGAACGGCTTGAGTCTCTGACCGTTCACGATGAAAGGTTCAGAATCGTGGCTGAGTGGACTGATTTCGATTGCTCCATTTCCAAAAACCTGTCGGACCAAATATGGTCCGACCCACTTAGATCTCAGTTTTCCTGGGAAGAGTTTGAGTCGGGCATCAAAGAGTAGACCTTTTGACCAGGATGAAAGATCTTTCTCGAGATGTGTTTGTCGTGGAAGGCTTTAACCCGCTCCTTGTAGATTTGCGAGTTCTCGTACGCGTCTATGCGCAATTCATCGATCTCGCTGATTTGGAGTTTTCTGTGGGTCCCAGCCTTGGAAAGATCCAGATTACAGTTCCGTACTGCCCAATAGGCTTTATGCTCCAGTTCGACGGGAAGGTGGCATGCCTTTCCGTACACCAATCTAAAGGGAGACATGCCCAATTGGGTCTTGTGGGCGGTCCTATAGGCCCACAATGCTTCCGGAAGTCGGGACGACCAGTCCTTCCTGTCAGGTCGAACAGTGACTTGCAGGATTTTCTTGATCTCCCGATTAGACAGCTCAGCTAGACCATTAGTTTGGGGGTGGTAAGGAGTAGAGATTCGGTGAGACACCCCGTATTTGGTCATCAGTGACCTAAACTGAGCATTTGTGAAATGGGTTCCCCCATCAGAGATTATTGCACGAGGAATCCCGAACCTTGAGAAAATGTGTTGATGAATGAATTTGAGAACGATTTTGTGATCACAGGTTCGGGTCGGTATGGCTTCGATCCATTTGGACACGTAGTCCACAGCCAACAGAATGTATTTGAAACCATCCGAAACAGGAAAGGGGCCCATAAAATCAATCCCCCAAACATCAAAGATTTCGCATACTAGAATCGGTTGCATAGGCATCATGTCGCGATGGCTCATGTTGCCCAAAGTCTGGCAACGACTGCATGCCTTGCAATGACTGTATGCGTCTTTGAAAAGTGTGGGCCAGTAAAAGCCGCACTGGAGGACTTTTGATGCGGTTTTATGCCCGGCAAAATGGCCACCGCATGCCTGGTCATGGCAGAAAGAGAGGATATTGTTGACTTCCCCTTCCGGGACACATCTCCGGATGATCTGATCGGCACCTATGCGGAAGAGGTACGGGTCTTCCCAAATGTAATACTTGGCATCGGAGCGTAATTTGTCTTTCTTGGCCTTCGGCCAATCGGACGGGGTCTGATGAGATGCCAAGTAATTTACAATATTAGCAAACCATGGAAGGCTAGTACCAATAGTCAGCAGGTGCTCATCGGGAAAATGCTCAGTGATGGGTCTGGAAGGGTCTATCATTTCAGAAGGAAGACGGGACAAGTGATCAGCTACCACGTTTTGTTTTCCCGCTTTATCGCGAATCTCGAGGTCAAATTCTTGCAACAGCAAGATCCATCGGATCAATCGAGGTTTCGCGTCCTTCTTTGCAAGGAGATGCCTCACAGCCGTGTGATCCGAGTATATGATGACATGGGAACCCAGAAGGTACGATCTGAACTTCTCTAGGGCAAATACTACAGCTAGCAGCTCTTTCTCAGTAACTGTATAGTTACGCTGAGCCTCATCGAGTGTTTTGCTGGCGTAGTAAATGACCACCGGTTTCTTGTCATTTTTCTGCCCCAAAACCGCTCCTACAGCGAAGTCGGATGCATCACACATGATCTCAAAGGGTTGAGACCAATCAGGGGACTGTAGGATCGGGGCTTGGGTGACTCGGTCACGCAGGATTTCAAATGCTTGAGTGCATTCCTTGGAGATTTCGAAGGGAACATCCTTGGAGAGAAGAGTGGTCAGGGGGCGTGCGATTTTTGAAAAATCAGGGATAAATCGTCGATAAAAACCGACATGCCCTAAAAAGGATCGGATGTCCCTGATCGAGCTAGGCATAGGAAGGTGAGAAATCAGATTAACCTTAGCTCGATCCACTTGGATACCTTTCTCCGAAATTGAGTGTCCCAGGACAATTCCCTCAGGCACCATGAAATGGCTCTTTTCCCAAGAAAGAACCAAATTCACGTCGATGCACCGCCTGAGTATCTGGACCAAGTGTTGGAGGCAATCGTCGAATGATGCTCCGAAAACTGAAAAGTCATCCATGAAGACTTCCAGATAATCACCTACCATATCTGAGAATATGGCAAGCATGCATCGCTGAAAAGTAGCGGGTGCATTGCAAAGACCGAAAGGCATCCTTCGGAAAGCGTATGTTCCGAAGGGGCAGGTGAACGTGGTCTTTTCTTGGTCCTCAGGATGGATTGCCACCTGGTTATAACCGGAGTACCCGTCAAGAAAGCAGAAGAACCTATTTCCCGCTAGTTTTTCGAGAATTTGATCAATGAAGGGTAGTGGGAAATGATCCTTCTTCGTGGAGGAATTGAGTCGACGGTAATCTATATAGACTCTCCACGAGTTGGCTAATCGGGTAGGAATGATTTCTCCGGTCTCAGTCGTTATAGTGGTGAGTCCTGCCTTCTTAGGCACGACCTGAATTGGGCTCACCCAACGACTATCGGAGATCGGGTAGATGATCCCGGCATCTAACCACTTGATGATCTCCTTTTTCACGACCTCCTGCAGATTGGGGTTTAAGCGTCTCTGCATTTCACGAGAAGGTCGTGTGCCCTCTTCTGAATAGATATGATGAGTACAATAAGAGGGACTTATTCCAGTCAAATCATCGAGGGTCCATCCGATGGCTCTGCGATGTTGCTGGAGGACAACAATCAGACGGGATTCCTGTTCAGGACTGAGGTTGGAATTGATGATCACAGGAAGGGTCTGATTAGAACCCAAAAAGATGTATTTCAAATGAGCAGGAAGGGGTTTCAGTTCGAGGATGGGGTTTTCAGCAGCAGCGGGTGGTTCAGTATAGATGTGAGGTTCAAGGGTGGGAGTTACTGGGTTGTTCACATCTGGATTTAACTCCTCTGTTTGCGGGTCAAGATCCTTCTGTACCAAAGTCTTGATGTCACAAATTTGCTCGATGACGCCGCAATTAATTCCTTGTTGGGCTTTAAATATATCAATTTTCAGTGTTTGATCTCCAAACTTAAGCTCTATTTGGCCCTCCTCACAGCTGATGTTGGCTCTAGCAGTAGCCAAGAAAGGTCTCCCTAGAATGATTGGTGTATCCCTAGGGTTCTCAGGTGCATCCATGTCTAAGACTATAAAGTCCACTGGAAAATAGAAATCCCGCACTCTCACGATAACATCCTCGAGAATCCCTTTTGGTGACTTTATAGATCGATCTGCTAATTGTAATGTCACCTCGGTTGGTTTCAGCTCAGATTCTTCCAGATGGTCAAGGATGTGGGTATCAGATTTATAGATGCACCTAAGTCTAACAATGCTCTATCAAATTGGGTACCACCTATCTTACAGGAGATCAGGGGAGTTCCAGAATCTTTTGCCTTGGGTGGGAGTCTACTAAGGATTACAGAGCTGGCTTGCTCTGACAGAACAATTGGGCTCCCTCCCTTGGTTCGCGGCTTACGCTGGGGTGTACATATATTCTTTAGAAATCGTGCGTAAGCTGGTACGTGGCGGATTGCATCCATCAAGGGGATGTTTATGTGGACCTGCTCAAAGAGCTTGACCAGGTCCTCCTCAGGGGCCACGGGTTTGGTGGTCTTCTTTCCCTTGGTCAGGGCATCGGGAAACGGGATCTTGGTTGGTTCCTCTAGGATAGGTCCAGGTTGTGGGTCTGGAACAGCGGTACCTTGGATAACTATCCTAGGGTCATGATTATCAGGCTGGGAGTGGTTTGGATAATGCGGGTCCTGAGTTGTCTTACCACTACGTGTTGTTACAGAATTTAATCCGGCCTGATTTTGGTTTGGGTTTGGTAGGAGGGGTGGCTGCTGCTGAAATCTCGCACTAGAAGTTGAGGCATCCATCTCGTCTGGAGATGGAGCAGTGGGGGCCTGATAAATCCATTGAGCGTGGCCTAAATTTGGATTCATAACGCGCTTCTGGGTTGGCACGTTATTTGGGTTAGGAAGGGGTTGGGAAGGGAGTGTGCCTGGCTGGCGAGAATTTGCCAACTGGGCTAGTTGAGTTTTAACTTCAGTAAGCTCGTCCTTGTGCTGTTTTTGAATGGCCGCATTCGATTTTTGAATGTCAGCCAGAGTCTGAAGGATTAAGGACATTTGATCTTGATTTGGCCCTGATGGATAAGTAGGGTTGGGCCGAGGCTGAGGTGGCTGGTAGTGATGAGAGGGCTGTGGGCGGGACTGAAAAGGTGGTCTTTGGGTTTGGGAATTTCCCGCCCACTGAAAATTGGGATGGTTTCGCCATCCAGGGTTGTAAGTGTTGGAGAATGGGTCGTTCTGGATGGCGTTGAGGTCTTCGCAGGTCTGAGGAACCTCCTGAGAATCAGGGAAAGGAGGAATGGAGTTCCCCCGGCTGGTGAAGAAAGGATCGGATGATCTTCCAGTCCAAGAATCAGATGGGGATGGATATGGATCCATCCCAAGGGAGGATCGGTGGAGGATGTTTTGCACAGTCTCCTGTGTGGAAGGAGGTTGTGCAAAGGAGTTACGCGCAGAGGTGGCTTGCTGCAAGTGCTGAGTCAGCTCATCCACCTTCTTTTCAATGATTGAGACCTTGTCCAATCGACTGGCCATTAATTCCAGGTCGACTGATGCGGACAGGTCCTGCGTCTCATGTGCTCCCTTAAGATTCGTCGCTGCGCGGGTATTCGTCCTGTCGAATAATCCCATGGAGTCATTGTTGATGGAGTTCTCGCACATGTTTTCGAGAATCTCCCATACGGTGTCTTCATGTTGACCCATGATGTTTCCTCCGCAGGTTGCATTGACGAAAAGGCGGATGTCCTCACGGAGTCCCTGGTAAAAAGATTGGACTTGTTCCCATTTAGGAACTCCGTGATGGGGGCACTTCCTCATGAGATCCTGAAAACGATCCCATGCCTCATGGAGAGGTTCTCCTGATTGTTGAGTGAAGTGTGTAATCTGATGGCGCAAGGCGTTGGTCCGACCAACGGGAAAGAACTTTTTCAAGAACTCGGATTGAAGTTCTTCCCAAGTGTTGATCGGCCGGGTCTGAGTTTGATACCAATGGGCGGCCTTGTCCATAAGAGAAAAGGAGAACATCTTCATGAGAAGAATATCCCGATTTTGCGCATCTGATCCAAAAGTGTGGGCCAGATGCTTTAGCTGTTTGATGTGCTGGAAGGGATCTTCAGAATTAAGCCCATGGAATTTAGGTATAGCATGAATCATGTTGGGCTTTAGTTCGGAATCAGGTCCTCCAATCGGGATTCTGACTCGAGGCTCAATGGCCACCGCAGCAGGATTGTAGTGGTCCCGCATCATAGGACGCTGTGGTGGGTGCACGAAGTTTTGGAAGAGGTCATTGAGTCGCTGGAGCTGGTGTTCCAGATTATTTTCTTCCTCAACTGGCTGAGCCATGATGGGGGAAGAAGAAGAACTTGGTTCTGAATCAGAAGAGAGAATAATGTGAGGGTGTTGCTGCACAAATACGGGCGTCGAGGCTTGGCCTTGACGAGAGCGAATTTCTAATGGAGGTCTTAAGGGTGGTCTTAGAGACCTCCTTCCGTACATGCACAGTTGGGAGAGGTAAGTTTAGAAGGTGCTGGACCCAATCAAGACACCCAAAAATGTGTTGGGTGACTATAGAGGTGCGGGGCAGATGGACCCCTTGATCAGAAAGATCGTCCACCTGAGAATTACCTGGGCAGCCAGAGAGGGAGAGTCCCGCGAAGACCCCTACACGGTAGAGCGTCCCCACGGGTTACAGGGTTTCCCCCACCCGACCTCTCTTGTCACTGCGGTTCCAGGTAGACCAGAATGGGGATCTTGACCTCTTAAGTCTACCAATTTTAAGATCAGGGTGCTTAAGGTTTCACTTGAACTTTAGTCTTTTTAAGTGCAAAGAGTGACCCAATTTAAGGTTGGTTAACCCAAAGGAGTCAACTTTACCTCTTGTTTTCTTTGAGAGCTTTTTGGGTCCTTTCTTTTAGGGTTCAAGTGTTTAGAGAGAGCCAATTGTTTAGGATTTTTCTTGTTAATTATTTTCAATCAATGGCTTGGGCACACCTCTTTTGGATTTCCTCAATTCTTAATTAAGGGGTGTGTCTCTACTGAAATCCTAATGTTTGACCTTATGTTGGCTCTACTTGGTCCATTTAACTCTTTGTTGGGCAATTAGGGCTCAAGCAAGAATGTGTTAGCCCTTAAATACCCTTAATAGTGTGCATGAGTGATGAGTTGAAAACATGCAACTTTTACGGTTACTAAGTATGGAAGACAGGTTAGCCCTATATTGCTTGTTCTTTTCTTTTCTTCCTCTTTAGAGTGTAGGGGTTAATAGTGAGAGAAAAGATTTACCTGTCTTCGGAGTGGTTGTGTGGTTGCTTGTCTTCTTGAGTTCCTGTAGCTGCACAAAAGAGAGGAGATTATCAGAACTTAAAAGAAATAGGAATGTTTACCTCTAGAATAGCCGTTGCTCCCCGGCAACGGCGCCAAAATGAGAACGTGGGTTTTACCGGGTTTGTTATAACGTTGTAGTAAAGCCGATTATTACCAACATTTCAAATATAAAATTTTTTACTCGGAAAATGAAAGAGTTCCCGAGGTCGAACTCAGGGAGCAAGTCGTATTCTAGAGATATACATGTTTCTTTTACAAAATAAAGAGAGAGGGAAAGAATTTGTTGTGATGTTCTTCTTTCTTTCTCTTTCTTCAGATCTCCTTCTTCTTCTTCCTTGGTTTCTGCTATGGTGATAATCTTCTTCTGCAATGGTGATGCTCTTCTTCTTCTTCCTGCTGTTCCTGCGTTGGTGATGTTTTTCTTTCTTCAGAGCTCCTTGTTCTTCTTCTTCTTTTGTCTGCTGCCTTGACCTCTCTTCTTCTTCTTCTGCAATCGTGGTGACCCTTTCTCTTTCCCCTTTTTTTTTATGGCTGCAGAGCTTCTGCCTTCAGCTACTAAGTCTTCCTTCCTTCTTCTTCTGCTTTGGCCGTTGCTCTTCCTTCTTCTTCAGCCTGCCTTCTGTGTTGCTCTGGCTGCTGACTTTCTGTCGTCTGACCCGGTGCTTCGACGACTTAACTGAGCATTTGCTACAGTGCAGCTCCTTCTTCGCCTGCACTTCTTCCGCGGGTCTTCTTCTTCTTCTTTGGCCTGCACACTTCAGAGTTTTTCGTCAAGAGGCAAAACCTACTCTACCCCCCTCCCCCCGCGTCTCTCTTTCTCTCTGAAACCACTCTTGGGACAGCTCTCCCAGAGCTACCGGGTAATCGGGTTCGGGTCAGGCCCGGGTCCAGGCCCACCGGCGTGCGGTGGTGGGCGAGGAGTGCAGGTCGGTTTAATCGGGTCGGGCCAGGTCCGCGGAGCGTGGTCACGGACGAGGCCGGGTCGGGTGAGAGGGACCTCACCCCGTGGTCAGGAGGCAGACAGCATAAGGCACTTTTTGCCTTTATGCGTCCGCGCGCCTCCGAGAAGTTCCGAGGTGGGACTAAATGTCCCACCCCAATTGAGCGCCCGTCGCGGAGGGAGCAGTGGGCGATCGTGTCTTCACGCGCGGCCTTCGCCCCATCTGCGAGCCTGGGACGTTTCGCGGAGACTCCCCGCGCAACCTGGGAGTCGAACCTGGGCGAAGGCGTGCCTGCACCTGCAGGTGAAGGAGCTCTGCCTGCTCAGTAATGGCGACGGCGGGCGAGTCACCTGGTCACAGAAGAACGGCCTCTCGGCCAAATCAGACAGGCGGGGGACCTTCGCCGTGGCACGACGAAGGTGGTCAGGGGGTCTGCAGGGGGCGAAATGGAGCCAACAGGTCGTCCTAGGTCAAACTGTGAGCAAAGAAGTGGGTGTGTTCGGTGGATCTGCAGAGGGTGTTTGGTGGGAAGTGGAGGGGCGGAAGAGGATCAGGGTGAGGAGGCGGAGGTTCTGCGGTGGTCGGCGAGCCGTGTGGGTCGCTGAGGTGATGGGAGCGGCTCGCCGGAGGGTGGTCGGAGGCGGAGAGGGTGAGGGTGAACAGGAGCGGTCTAGGGTTTAATTGACTAAATTGAAAGCGGGGAAAGAAAGAGGAGAAGAAGGGGAGTAGTTCTAACTTACTTGCAGGGACGAAGGGGGAGGAACAGGGCGACAGTCGTATCGACTGTCGCCGGAGAAGACGATGCTCAGGGAGAGGGGCGGCGGCGAGCAGAGAGCCGGAGAGGCGCCAGCTGGGTGCGGCGTGGCGCGGGAAGAGCAGGGGAGGAAGTCTCTGCTGCTGGTATTGCGGCAGAGCGAAGAGGTGGAGGGGGAGGAAGCCGCCGGAGCTGGTGAGCGTCTGCCGGAGGAAGAAGAGAAGAAAGCTGGGGGTTTTCTCCGTCAGATCCAGCCTCTCCTGGTCGGTGGAGCAGCGGGGGGTATTTATAGGGATGAAACAGGGAGGAAGGCGGAGGGAGACGACGTGTCTCCCTCGCCGGAGAATGGTCGGAACACGAACCCATACCGTCCGTGCGTTCGCACGGCCGGTATGGTGGGCTACAATGACCAGGGGGGTGCCCCTGCGACGGCTGACGACGCAGGGCACCCCCGGTTTACTTGCCAGGTCCGCGACCTCACCCTGCGCGGCGCCATGCTCCGCGCAAGGTCGCCGGAGCATGGTGCTGGCAGGGTTATGCAGGAGGGACCTGATTGCAAAGAACGAAGGAGAGTTAGGGGCCAAAATGCGAGGGTTCAAAAGTTGAGGGCCAAAGAGTAAATATATGAGGACCAAAGTGTGAAGTCGGTCAAGGAGGTTTCTTCTTAGGCTCAAGTTTTTATACATGACTAATTAGGACCTAAGGAATCTGATGGTGAATTTCATTTTCATATTAAACCTTGTTTGACCGGTCAATTTGTGCAAAAACCCAAATTAAGTTATTAATTGGGCATGGTTCTCAATGTAGGTCAAAATGGGTTCTAAAGGCCAAATTGAAGGTTCTAAACCCTAGAGATTATTTTTCTATGAATTTTAGAGGGTTTATTCTATTTTTACTTTGCCTCGAACCTTGTGAATTGAAGTGGGTTGTTTTAGGGTTACAGATTATCATTTGGTTCCTTGGAAGTGCTGTAGCCCTTACTAGATCATCTCATCCCACTTTTATTCTTATTAAGCTGTTTTGACCTGTGTTTGGGCCCTGAATTACCCTGTATGCAGATTATACTGGTAAAATTGCACTTTTACCCCTTATGACTGATTTTCTTCTCAAACTCAGAATTCTCTGAGTTAAGCCTTTCCTTGAGATATGTAGGAGCTTTTATCCTTTGTATTGGGTCAAAATGAGCTAGTTATGGCTCATGATGAGGTTCTCATCAAGCGCCACGCCCAGATTCAACTCCCAGGCCTTGCGAGGCGTTCCGACAAAACACCAGGCTCGCAGCTAAGGCAGAAGGCTTCGCGTGACGCCGCGATCTCCCGCTGATTTCCCCGCTGCGGGCGCGCAATTGAGGTGGGACATTTAGTCCCACCTCGGAAAAGCCTGAAGAGGCGCAGCGATATAAGATGCAAAAGTGCTGGAGGCTTACTGCCTCAGCACACGGGGTGAGGTCCCCTTCACCCGCCCGGTTACCCGGTCTCGTCCGCGCTCACGCCCCGCGGACCTGACCCGACCCGACCCGACTTAAGACTGACCTGCACTCCTCGCCCACCACGCACGCCGGTGGGCCTGGACCCGGGCCTGACCCGAACCCGGTTACCCGGCAGCTCTGGGAGAGCTTTCCCAAGAGTGGTTTCAGAGAGAGAGAGAGACGCGGGGGGGGGAGGGTAGAGTAGGTTTTGCCTCTGACGAAAAACTCTGAAGTGTGCAGGCACAGGCGAAGAAGAAGACCCGCGGAAGAAGAAGGAAGCTGACTGTAGCAACAGGTAGTTTAAGTCGTCTGATTTGGAAATCAGACGACGGCCTGAAGGGAAAAGAAGAAAGGAGGGGTGACGTCCCTGGCTGAAAAAGAAAAGAAGAAGCTGACACTTAGCCGCAGGGAGGAGAAACAAGAAGAAACTCTAAAGAAGAGGCTGAGCAAGGCAGAAGAAGAGGAAAGGCTGCAGAGAAGAAGAGAGGCCAAGACAGAAACCAAGGAAGAAGAAGGAGATCTGAAGAAAGAAAGAGGAGCATCACCTCTGCAGAACAAAGAAGAAGAAGGAGATCTGAAGAAAGAAAGAAAGAAGAACATCACGAGGAGAAAACAAAGAGAACAACAAATTCTTTCCCACTCTCTTTCTTTATTTTGTAAAAGAAACATGTATATCTCTAGAATACAACTTGCTCCCTGAGTTCGACCTCGGGAACTCTTTTATTTTCCGAGTAAAAAAAATTTATATATTTGAAATGTTGGTAATAACTGGCTATACTACAACGTTATAACAATAAAACCCGGTTGAACCAACAACTTCAGAACTACGATTTTGGATGTAAGGGTACCTATTAACTTGAATCCACCTATCTTTTATACGGACCCTTATGATATCTTTCATGTGCGACCCAAGCCTGGAATAACTGATTATTTTTCTGAGCTGAATGTTAAGTGGACATCTGAAACTAGCGAACCAGATCTACCTATTGTCCACCATTTTGGTTTTGGGTTGCACAGCACAAAATCGCAGGCCCAACCCTGCAAGCTTAACGACTTTCGGTTCTGGGTGATTTTCATCTAGAACCTTAGAACCACTTGACCATGGGGCATGGGTCTGCACCATAATCTAGTCCACGTCTGTAGACATCTTTTGTTGACGGGTTTGAGGATTAATCTTTTTATTTTGATTCTGACCCACACTTGTAAATTCTCAATTTCTTCCTTATATGTATAGTATGCCTAGCTAAAGGCATTAAACTTAGCATTTGTGCACACTCTCTTCTCTCTGCAGAGCTAACCGGGTTGTCACGAAATTCAGGTGATATTTTATTTATTCTGTCTTTTTCATGTCTTTATTTTTACAATGAGGACATTGCATCATTTAGGCATGGGGGTGGATAATTAATTCATGAAATCATTTTGTTAACTCCGTAGAATTTCTTTTAGTTTGTTATAAAATAAAAAAAATTGAAAATTTGAAAAAGATAAAAAAATAAAGAAATTAGGAAAAGAGAACTTAGGTATTTGAAAGTTATTAACTTTAGGAAATGATATAAGAGGACCTAAACACTTAGACTCTTTAGGTTTTCGGGCTTAATTAGCTCGGGTGTCCACTCAAATGTAGACTTAGTCTCGAGTCCTTGCCAATTAAAATTCATTTTAAGTTGATAAATAAATTGGGATGATAAGTATGCGACTTATCAGCCTACCCTCTGATTTGGGGAAACTTTAAGCCTAAGCATTTACACACTTTTTTTGCACTGACTCACTTTTCGGCGGTTTCCTCGGAAATTGGGTAGCTAATGAACTATCTAGGTTGGTATGGCTAGCAAGTTGTCGGTGGTAACAGTTCATTGGCAAGTTGTCCAGAGCCTACTCACAAGATCATTTTCGTTGTACTACCTTTAGGTAAATCTTAGATCAGGGAAGCCACCTACTTAAAAGAAAAAAGAAAGAAAGAAAAAAAAAGATATAGAAAAAGGAGAAAAAATAAAAAATAAATGAAACCACACTTCACCACACGAGTATTTCTGGCAAGTTATTGTGGGTAACAGCCCATTGGCTAGTTGCCCAGATCCGGCTCATAAAAAAATGCACAATAATTTTCAAAACACTTAGGGAAGAAATGAGGAAGTAGAATAAATCGGAGAGATATACACTGGGTTCGTCCTTGTGTTGACCCTATAAATAAAAGTAGGGAGAAAGCTACCAATCGAAAAGATAAACCTTTAGGTAAGGTCACCAAGGGTCATAGAAATTTGAAGTCTGTTTCAACGGTCGCCTAGTGAGTCTTTCACTATTTTCACAAGATGCTTAGCACTTAGAATCCTTTTCCAATCTTGGGCGGGTCGGGTAGCCGTAAAAAGTTATCCCGGAATTCTCAAACTCCAAAAGTACAAAAAAATTAGAAAAGAAGAAAAAAAAATGTATCTTCCCTTTTCAAATAAGGCGAGAACTTGGGCGGTCAGCATTCTGGCAGACACCCGGGCATTGTTGAGTCTTCGTAGTTTAGGACCTTAGTTGAAATTTTCTATTGTTAATAAACGACTTAAGCCTAAGCAATCTAATCCTAATTCTGCTTTTGTACATAGTATAAGTTTAACTTTTCTAGGGACTAGCAAAAGATAGACATAGGCATATGATGTAAACACATTTATTGAGGGTAAAATACTTATTCATGCATGTTCCTAGGCTTAGATTTGCATTTCATGTTATAAACATTGCATAGTATGCATCATTCTGCATTTAGAGTAGTATATAATTAAGGTTAATTGTGTCCTTTTTGTAGTCAGGACAGAAGGATATTTATTTCGAAGCCTCGGATTGACAATCGGAATCCAAAGCCTCCGAAATCGCCTCTATCGGAGTCCTGTAACATCATATGTAGTCCAAGGAAGATCAACGGCCAAGGGACTAGGTGACATAATTCGGAGCTTTAAATGACAAATTCGACTGTGCGGATGGATTTGGGTTGACAATCGTAGCCTAACAGCGTGAAAATCGACTCAATCCGACCTCTGTAACAACCCCTACAACGAAAAGAAGATGGACGACCCAGATTGCACCACGTGGCACAGCCCAGGCCACCCATGCGCACAGCGCAGCGGCAATGTGTGAGCGTGCGCGACAAAGCACGCGGGGTGCGCACCAGCGCAGTGGTGTGTGGGCGCGTGCTCGGTTGGCGCTAGCCTACAACGATGCATGAGCTGGACCTATAGGGACGCTTACAGCCGTCGCTAATTCTTCGCGCGCCAGCAAAGCCAGCCGTGGGCGTGAGTAGGCATGAGCTGCCTACAATGACACTTCCAGCGATGACTTAGAGGTCACTAATGGTCCCATACCTATTTTTGCCTCCTTTATTATAAAAGGACTTACACCCTCTCCCTTCTAAGCCATCTCTACCTACTCTACTCCCAAGCTCTAGCAAGCCTACCAATGCTCTGTTAGAGCTTGCTCTCAAGCTCCCAAGGCTCCTATTAGTGTAGCAAACCTCTGCCTCACCAAATATTCATCTATCTTCCCATCCCCATTCATAGGTCGCCTTGGAGTTGTCCTCCCACCTCCATTCCGGTAGCAGATCATCTCCTCCTTCTCACCTCCATTCCGGAGCTACGCCGAAGCTTTCCTCTCCCCGACGTCCTCTTGCATCTCACCTCCGTCGTCCCGTTCCTCACCTCCTTTGTCCGAGCTTCCGCCAGGCGTCGTCGTCTCGCTGAACAGCTGATTCAGGAGGTTTCTTCTCATCTCCCTCTCTTTTTATGCTTTCATAGTTTATTGTAATTGACATTGAAGTGATATATATATCATATTTGTTCCATCTCTATCTTCTGATTCATTTGCTTGTCTTCTTTAAAAAATACAAAAAAATAACAAAACCCTAAAATGCTATAAACAAACAAAACGAAGCACGGATTTCAGTCAAAGTAAAATGACGCCTCCCTGTGTTCGATCCAGGACTCCCTTGGAGTTTCGGTATAAATTTTATTTGATCACGAGTTTTGCAACTACGACTACAGGTTACTTGTAATCCTGATTTCAAACATGTGAAACACGTGCGATCACTGCTCAAATCCCAAGGCAGCAAAACCCACCCTCCCTCTTAGATTCTCTTTCCTCTCTTCCCAGTTCAGAACGGACTCGACCAGGGTAACCAGGTAAACGGATCAGCCCAGACCTGTGTGGCGTGATCGAGGGCGAGGGCGTGCGTATGCGCGTGCGTGAGTGGGGACCTCACCCCTGTTGCGTGCTAAGGCAACGAGCCGTAAGCACGTTTTCCCTTTATGTGCCTTCACTGCCTCGTTCCCTCACAATGTGGGATTAAACCCATGAAGCTTCACGTGCGAGCTGTAGGAGGTGAGGGCTTCAATTGCGAGTGGAGTGGTTGGAAGCTTCAATTGGCTACCTGGGAGACTTCTTGGAGTTGGATCGCAACACTTAGGAGCATCAACGGAGAAGAACTCGTTTTGAAGATGTTGGACAGAGTTGGAGAAGGTGGTGGCGACGACGAAGCTTCGGCGGCAACTTGAAACCAAGAATACAGGCTAAACACTCCAATCAGTTTGCTCAGAAGGTTTGCCGGACCACGACGAGTGCAACAGTGGCTGTGGTTTGGTGTGTGCACGTGTGTGGAGGGCTAACGGCGATGAGAAGAGGGTGGAAGGTGGGTGTGCTCGACGGGGAGGTGGAGAGTGTTAAACCCTAAATTTCTTTAGGGCTTTCGGAGGGTGAGTTGTCGTGGAGCTAATGGAGGTGGTGTGAAGAACTTTGGTGGTCTGTAGCGTGCGGAAGGCCTTGCTGAAGGCTTGGCTGGAGTGGAAGACGACGATGGGGTCAGAGGTGTAGCAACGATTGAAATGAAATTCTGAAGGCGTAGAAATGATCGAGGGAGAGCGGTCGAAGGCGTCTGGATGTGATGTGTAACGACCCGATTCCCGAATCCCTAAGAGACACGAGAATCGGACCGACTCGACTGATCCCAAGACCCAGTCGTCCAACGAGAAAGTAACCAAAAGAGTAGTAAAATAAACCACATTCACCATGTATATAACTAGCAGCAACAAAATACAGCAGTAATGAAAGGAAATACTACAGTATACACCACCACAACAGAAGAGATAAACATGTACATATCATGAAGTTTACAATAAAGAGAGTATAGGGAGTAACAGAAAACTATTCACTACAGCGGGTAACACTACTGCGCTCTACTAGGCCCAGCGCCCTCTGCAGCCGCCGACTCTAGCTGCTCAACACCTGGTCCTGAAAAGGTAACAAGGATGACACGTCAGCGAAACGCTGAGTAGAGTGGCAACTAAAAACTAAAGGAAGCAGTAGAGTGGACAATAGCTATTATATTTTTACTTTCTTTCTTTATATTTTTCCATTTATTCACTATCGATTATTTCTCAGATCCTTCTCTTGATCTTGAATGTTCATCGTGGGAACGATCTTGATTGCAGTCTTTTCCGAAAAGTAGAAGTAACACGTGGTGCTCTCCTGGCCGGGAGAGTCCCCCGTGGTGGTCCTACCCTCAGTCAACTACCCCAAGGTCGCTGACAGACGTAATGGTGACTACGGCATGCACGATAAACGCACAGGTAGCTACCCCGCATTGGCACGCGGTCAGTTGTTTCCATTAACGGGTGCGCCCAAAGCACAGCACGGAACCAGTATAGGGTAGAGCCCTCTCAGTAACAGGGGTCCAACCCCTCCATAGTAACCAAACAGGGGTCTTGCCCCTCCACAGTCTGCGCACTCTTACCTGACTACCCTGGTTTGCCCAGTGGGCCTAACAAGTCGGTGTAGGAGGGCTAGCAGAACCCCAGGGCTCGTGGGGTAGCTAGTGCTCTCCCTACACTAGTAGCTCTCCTCGGTACTATGTACACGAGGGCCAAAAGTTGATACAAAGCGGCCAGACCTAACCCCGAGTCCCTAGGGCGGCTAGCTCCGCTCTGCACTAAACGGGGGGACAGTTGCTCTCCTTGGTACTCCGTACTCAAGGGCCAGCTCACTTCCCCAATTCTATTCCATTCACTTTCCATGAGTTCTACTCCTAATTCCCCGTAGGGTTCATGCTCTTTTAACTCAGCCAATTTAGGTTTTCATCGTTTCAGCTTTATATCCATACAATTCATGTTCTCAGCCGTATTTATCCATTCATAATAGGCAGCTGTTAACCAATTTACAGGCAGTTATCGTTTCCTTTCCACTTTTCCAAGACTGCAATGTATATATTTAACTAGTTTTCCAGTCCTAGGATTCATGCCATACCCTAGGATCTATCATTCAATCTAATTTTCCAGTCTTAGGATTCATGCAATACCCTAGGATCTATCATTAAATCTAATTCTTCAGCCCTAGGGTTCATGTAATGCCCTAGACTATTAATTGTTTCATAAATGTATAATTTTTGATAATTAAACTAAAGGGCCACTCTACCCGCAAAACCGGGAGTACTGGGGGCGTGGTCGGCAATCCCGTGCGCCTCCGCAACCCTCAGAGCCGCAACGGAACGGGGTCCTAATACAAGGATCAAAGACAAGGAGCTACTCAGAATAATATACAATTACTGTAAACAGGTAGAGAAAATAAATTTGGAAAGAACGAAACTTGAAACGCGGAAAACGGACTTCGAACGGACCCTAAACGGGTCAAAAAGACGAGTCTACCCAAAATCAGACGTCTGGAACTTGTTCCAGACGTCTTAAAAGGTCGATCAGGTCATACCTCGGTCTGTGCAGTCCAGACGTTCAGAAGCCAGCTGGATCGTCTGTTCTTAGTTTCCAGACGTCCGATTGTCACCCCGGACGTCTGGAGGTCCCATCTGTCGTCTGGTGCTGCGCCCAAACGTCTGATCTGTATGGGATGGCGAGCCATCGCGCCCTCCCGAACAACACCCTGTGCACACACGCACCCACTCTCATCACGAAGAGGTGCAAAGAACGCGGCGGACGGCTGCATGGCCGTACACGCGTAAATAGAAGGTAGGAAAATATTGTACCTGTTAGACATCTAGACCTTCCTCCAGATGTCTTATTCGTCGTCTGGACGTAAGTACAGACGTCTGATTCTGGGAAATTTTCCCAGAATCAAAACCCTTCTCGCTCTCCGCCCGTAGCGCACGACCGTGCCGCGCCGCGTCCGCCTACTGCCCGAGCTACAGCAGCTCCTCCGCGACACCCCACGCTCGCTGCTCTCCCGCTGGCCGACTCTAGCTGCCCCGGCAAGCTCTCACCCTCGCGGTCGAGCTTCTTCTTCCTCTCGCAGCAGCTTCTCTCCCCACAGTCTCGCAGCAGCCGCTCTGCCGCTTTCGCTCGCTCGTGCTCTCGCTGGCAAGGAGAAGACGGGTGGAAGGGAGTGGGGTGGCGTGAGGGAGAGGAGGGGTATATGTAGGCACGAGGGGGCTCTGCAAGTCAGCGGGGGAAGAAAGAAAGAGAAAAGGGCGGCTGGGAATCAGTCTGCGCACGCATGCGTGCAGATTTGCTCTCATACGCACGCAAAATTAATTTCCAGACGTCTGGGAAGGCATCCAGACGTCTGATCAGACGTCTGGGCCAACTCCCAGACGTCTTAAAGTGGTCTTGGTGCCTCGAGTCTTAACATGATGGGCCGGAGCCGGAGAAGGTGATGAAGTTCAGTGAGGTGGCGGTGACGATGAAGATGCGGAGAGTAGTTCCTCTTTGGCCGGAGAGATGCGGAAGAGGAGGAAGGCAGAGGGCCGTCCAATTTGATGGTTGGATGGCCGGAAGAGGAGGGCGGAGAGGGTCGCCGGAGAAGAGGTTATGGGTGATCAGAGAAGGAAGAAGAGGGGATTTCTTGTTTAAAAACTCGCTAAGGAGCGAGGCCTTGCGAGGAGGAACCTTTTAAAGGTCTCAGGGCATGCTCCAGACATGGGAAGAAGCTTGTCAAGCTTGAAGTCTCAAGGAAGAAAATCCTTGAAATTTCGAGTGTTTGCATGGGCTTCTTGATGCAAATCAAGGTCCTAAATGTGGTTCGGATGATTGGAGATGTTCTTAGGAATCTTCCTTCCAAATTTGGAAGGATTTGGCTGAGTATCGAGCGAGAAAACCTTGCTCGAATCTCGGCGAAGGAGCTTCGTTCACACTAATGGCGGCAGGGACCATTTTGATGAAAATGACGAGAGTTTAGGGGCCTAAATGTAAAGATTTCGAAGTTAGGGGCTCAATTGAGAGGAACAAAGTTTAATGGACTAAAATGCAAACTAAGTCAAGATGGACTCTGATTGGGTCAAATTTTGGCATAAACCTAATTTGGACCCAAGGAATCTGATGGTAAAGTTGGATTTAAATTTTGACCAAGTTTGTCTAGAAAACTTGCACAGAAACCCAAATTAGGGCAGAACTCTTTCTATGACTCTATTTAAGGTCAAAATATGTTCTAATGGTCAAATTAAGGATACCAAACCTCAAGGAATATTTTATATGAATTTTAGGAGGTTTAGATGAATTTTATCTTGATTGAAACTTCTGTAATTTAAGAGGTCTAAAATTAAAGTTTTGAGTGCTATATTGGTTCTTAAATGCGTGAACCCTTGTTTCTATCTACATTGATTTCTTTATTAGACTTTAATGCTTAATTGACCTTCAGTTTTACCCCTGACAACCCCATGATTATTCTGTGTCAATGATATGCTGTTAAAATTATAAAATTAACCCTAGTTTCATGTTCTCTTTCCAAAACAGAATGAAGTCGACTTATAACCCTTAGATGGTTATGTAAGAGTATTTATCTTTCAATTCTGATTAAAAGTGACTAATTAGAACCTACGATGATATTCCCATCACATTCTTTTACAAATTAGTGTAAATTAAAAACTAATTGATTGTAACAAATATAACATGCATTTCTAATCAGCAAATAAATATTTTGTAACGTATGTATATGTGTGCTACGGCAGGAGATAGTACAAAAATATATAAGATAAATAATGAAATGTGTAAGCAATTTCGTGAGTAGTTGTTATTGTATTAATAAGGTTCTTTGTATAGTTATTATGTGAAATTTGTAATGCAAACTCCTAATACTTTAAGGTTTGTAATACAAACAAAATATGCATTACAAATCAGATATTAGGTTGTACGAGGTAGAGGTACATTTTCTTACAAATTTTTGTAATTGTAAAATTAAATGCTGTATTGTAACAATTAAAGCATGTCGATACATAAAATTGAATTGTAATGAGTATGAAAGCATGACATTAGAACATCAAAAATTTTATAATACAAAAGAATACGTATGCATTCATACATGTAATGCAAGTAGGTTGGATATTAAAAAAATTGTAATATAAAGTTGCAATACTTAATATTTTGTAATACAAAAAATACACATTGTAAATTAGTTATTAGGTGGTACAATTATAGATGCAAAAAATTCATGAAAAGATTAACATAAAAAATAGACAAATGACAACTTAACACAATACGATTGCGTGTATAAGAAGGGTGGGAAAAAGATTAGCATAAAAATAAAAGAATTCAAAGAATAGACAAGTAGATGAAGAGACATGTATTTGATAGGCAAAATAAGGCTCCAACGTTGTCAAAGCAGTAACAAGTTCTTTTAGAAATTAAAAAAAGGCACTCTACTGAGAACGACGATAGAAGCAAAGAACAAAGGACTCCAGGGCCTTAGGAGGGATAAAAAGAAAGGTAAAAGAGTACGAGTAATTAAAGATTTTTATTCCACATAATCATTTGATTATATTTGTTATCAAGAATTAGAAGTATTTATTCCATATAAGATGTTTGGTAAGAGAAATAAATAAATTTTATGTTGTGAAATTGAGAAAAGAAGATGAGAGAAGTAAAATAAACCAGTATAATAAATGAATTTCACATCTTCAACGAAATTCGTTATATTCTAAAATCCACTCCACAATTTTGAAATTCATTGATATTGAAATAAAAGTTGTCAAATATAAAATTCGACCATAATTTTCCCTCTATTTTGTCAACCAAACAACTCCGTAAAGAACAAAGGAAGTTACATTTGAGTTCTACGTATAGATCTGGTAAACATTCCGTTCTTACCATAAATACTAATATAAAACCAAGATACAAGGGTTATGTAATGGTGCTATATTATTAGGCAAGTCTAAAAAATTTTAGGTTTTATAAAAAAACACATTTCAAAAATTTTTGTAATTTAAATAAGGTTTTGTAATACGAAGATGATTCGTGATACAAAAATTTTGTATTACAAAAGGTATTTTTGAAAAACTAAATGAATGTTGACAATATATTTCAAATATATAAGAAAAAGTTCATGTGCAGTAGGTTAAATGAAGAAGGAAACGAAATGAAAGTTGCACAAGAGGAGCACCAGTCCAAAGGAGAAGAAATACAGCAGAAAAGCGAAAGAAATGTGGAAGAAGAGGATATGCCAATAAATGAAAGCGAACAAGAAGCAATGGCAAGTGACACCTAGAATGAAAAGAGATGAGTGCAGGAGAAGATTAAAAAAAAACAAAAGACTATAGAGAAGATCATTGAAGAGAGTGTGGAGGGAAGGCATATACTTTAAAAAATGCCAAAAAGACCAGGTGGGTGTATCTGTCGATATGGGTTTACTGCGTTGTGTCTTTAGTCTTGACAAAATGTTTATGTAAATATTCTTCACTTTCAATCCATTCATAATTTTAAATCATTCAAAGTTAGAATTATAACCTTATTTATATATATATATATATATATATATATATATATATATATATATATATGACTTCGAATCACTTCCATTGATATTGTTGATTTTACAGCAAGTGATTGTCTAAAGCATAGATGTTACACACATCATTTCAAAAATTTCATGGGTGAACATCCTCTTGCAGGGAAGCACAAAATACTACCGGAGAAAAGAGCATTTTATGACTTATAGGAATAAAAAAGGTCTTAATAGATACTGAAGTACTCAAGTTGATAGTAGAAACGTTTTCAAGGAAACGTGATTCCTGTTTGGGAAAAAAGTGGCCGAATTCTTTTTTTTTTTTTTTTTTGTTGAAAAGAAAGAAAGAAAGGGCCACTACTAATCCGTCCAGATTTATTGATACGAATCAAGTTACAAAACTGAAAGTCACATGTTGGTAGAAGAGACTACACTACAAATATTTTCCACCTATTCCCTCCCACCAATAAAGATAACATCATTTCTGACTTTGCTATTTTAACCCGAGGCATAGTTGGGTCCAGAAAGTGCATTCACAAGCCATTCCACGCTGGCCTTAAAGAAGAGAAGATACAACCCCATATCTCATCTGAGACAAGACAGGAACCAAATAGGTGTTTGACACCATCCACATCAAATCCACAAAGAAGGCATACAACAGATGGTGTGCCGATAATTGGTGTTTGAACTCACCAATTACCAGGCCTTCCTTTCTAGAAAATCTGTACCTTTAGAGGACTTTTAGGTTCCATTTGAGCATATATTCTGATGTTTGTCACTCCCTTCATTCACAATTAAACTGCCATATGCCTTAGAGGGCGAGAAAATACTATCCCTCCAAGTAAAACCATCTACACCACCACGAGGGCGAAAGGCGTCCAACATCTCCATCATTCTCCGTCTCCTCCGCAGATCTCCCTTCATGGTGAGCCGGCGGCGCTGGGCTATGCCACCCGCCACTTCCCTCCTCCCAGTATTTTGCAACCTTCGCATTTTTGTCCACCGCTCTGGCAAAAGACCGTGGAAACAAGTCTTCCAACTTCCCACTTCCAGACCAATCACCCTTCTAGAAACGGAATTCATTCCCATCCCCTAGATGCGGGGAAAAAAACCTCCAATAGTCATGAATGGCCCCAGGGAGAGATGAGGGGCGATGGTAGGGGCAACGTGCGGGGCTTTGGCTGGAGAGGTAGAGTCGACGGGCACGGGGATGGAGCAACGTAGGTGGTCAGGGAGGCTTCGACTATCGCTGACGTGGAAGAGGTTTGGGAGGAGGAGGATCCAACCCCGTGTGCTACAGGTGTAGGGAGAGGGGCCATATGGCGGCGGAGTGCAGAAATGCGGTGGGGTGTCTCGCCTGTGGAGGTTTAGGGCACAAACGAGACAGTTGCAGAAGGGTGATGGTTGGTGGGGCGGATGGGCATGGAGATTGTGCAGTGGCATATGGGGCTAGGAGAAACCATAACGAAGGTTTTGCTACGCGAAGACCAGGAGAAGAGGTCCACGAGGAGGAGGCGCGTGGAGGACGTGATCAACCTTTTGTGCGGAGGCAGCCTCTGCCTCCGCCTCCTCCCCAATCGTTGGACGTGGAGGTGCCGTTGACTACGGAGGTGATGGCGGTGGAGTCCCTTCTGCGGGGGGTGGTGGTAGTAGAGGTTATGTGTGGTTCGTCCTCGATCGAGTTGATTTGACAGATGGTAAACTCCCTCCCTCTCTCTTCGTCTATGTGGAGGATTTCCATGCTTTGTGCATCTCCTTTTTTGGTGTTTGGTCCGAGGGAGGGGGACGTGGAGAACTTGAAGTTCAAGACCTTGAGCATGGGTGATCTATCAGTGCTGTGGAGGCTTGTTTCTCTGTTTGATGGCGCACTTCCAGATCGGGCGCTACAGAGAGCCATGACTAGGTGTGGGGTGGTGTCTATCCCTGGTTTATCTCTACACCTTTGCTCGACGGCTGTGGTAGCCCAGGTGGTGTCGAGTTTTGCCTCCCTGAAGGAGGATGTGGTGGTGGGTTTGGTTGAGGGAGATGGTAGCGAAGTGAAGGCGGGCGTTGATCTGAGGCAGGGTGGTTTCTTTCCTAATAGGGTGGTTTTGAGGTGCGGCGTATCCTCGTGGTTGCTGCGGATCAGTGTGGAAGTCCCGTCGGGCCGTCCTGTTGAACCGGTGGAGGAGGCTGCAGATAGGAAGCAGGAAGAAGAGGGTGGACTACAATGGCGGGCAGTGTCTCGCGAGGTGGCTGAGGGAGGCTCTGGTGGGAAGAAGAAGAGGAAGGTCGAGGAACAGGTGGCTACCTCTGCGGAAGACATGGAGGAGGTGAGGGCGTCAGGTGCATTGGTTGTGAGGAAGGAGGGAAATCTGAGTGGTGTGCAACAGGGGTATATGGTGGTAGAAGATTCAAGTGGCTTTACCTTCGATGCTGACGAAGGTGCTGCATATGATGTGGGTTCTTCTTCATGTGCGCGTGGTGGACGCAGGAGTTGGGGAAGATATATAATCTGAAGAACCGTGTGTACCAGTGCAGGAGTTGAAGGTGGATGAGGATACAGTTGCTAAGGTTATTAATGTGGCACGTGTATAGGGTGAAAAAGTGGGGAGTCATGCCCATGTCATGTTGAAGATCTTATCGTGTAACGTGTGTGGGTTACGTGACAGTACCAGACGTAGGTCGTTGGCATGGTATCTGAAGGAATGAAAGGTGGACTGTTGCTTGCTGCAGGAGACTCATGTGGATAAGGAGGGAGCCACATGTTGGCAGCCGTTGTTGATCAGGGGTCAGGCGGATGCCAAGGACGTCAAGGCAATAGGGAGGGCTGGTGGCTTTGGCGTGTGGTGGAAGAGGGATTCTTTGAAGCTTGTTGACATGTGTGCTGGTGCCTTCGTTGTCACGCGTGCAAGTTCTGTCGTGTGCAAGATGACAGTGATATCTGTCTCTTCTGTGTATGATCCTTGCTTGCGGAGTCATAGACCTCAGCCATGGGAGGAGATAAGGGAGGCCGCTAATTGGGTACAGGGAGGCGCATGCTTGATGGGAAGGGATTTTAATGCTACGTTGTCCTCTACTGACAGACCAGATGGATGTGCTAATTCTTCTTACCTTTGGTTTCCAATCCTTAGTGGCAGACTTAAATTTGATTGATCTTAATGTATCAGGCAACATGTATGCTTGGTTGAATGGGAATGGATTGATATCCAAGTTAGATAAATTTTTGTGCAATGTTGTGATGTCTGGTTCCTACTAGTTGGCCTCGGTGGTGGCCTTGAAGTGCTTTTTCTGGTCACACGCATATTATATGGGAAAGTGGGGAGGGGGCCAATGCGTGCACTGATTGCTGACAATTGTGTTGCAATAAAAATAATATTTTAATATTATCGTTGTCGTAGTATAGTTGTCACAATACAAACAGACGTGTCATTTTATTTATTTACTTAATTTTTATTAATTTATTTCAGGTCGTTCACTGATAGATATTTATTGATATACATCACTTTCTATATCCAAAAATATTCTTTTATTTAAAAAATATTAATTATATTTACAATATAAATTAGTAAATCAAAGAATGCATGAATTGGTCAATTATATACAAAAAAATCAGTTAATATTTACTACAATGCATTAAACATATTTATAACTAAACAAACATTAAAATCTATGTATAATTACTCCATGTTACTTATGTACAACTATTTTAAATAATACCTTAGAATCGATACAAAAAAAATTACTAATATATACAAAACTAAATATACTAACATATATTATTTATTCTAATAATATATATTATATATACAGTAACATATAAATGTGTCGCAATAACCTTAGTAAAAATATATACAAAACATAAAGCAAAATAATTATATTTATTAACATAAATATATATCTACAATAAAAGAAACATACGCCACAAAAGCCTTAAGATTTATTTATATATATAAGGCTCAAGCATTTACATACAATTCTATTTATACTTTACTTATATATGTATATATATGTGTGTGTCAAGTACATCCGTATAGATATATTATATATATTTAATTTACATTATTTATTTATTAGACATATATATTATATACTTGTACTATATACTCTGTATACATACTAGAAGTATACACATACACACAATAACACCTCTCAAGGCTTCATTCAACACTTCTAACACTTAGTTTAATTTTAGGACACTTTAGTTAGTGTTCATCTTCACAAAAATTGGGTATTTTAATGGGCGGATCGACCTTTCATGGGATACATTGCACCCCAATAGAGTGGGGACCATACTACTACTAAGTCGACCCTAAATTAATTAAGGTGCATTTTCATTCATATTCAAGCCCATAATAGACCCACAGTAGGCTCGGCATAGTACACAGGCCCCCAATCTATGCACTATTTCAAATAAGTCTCAATATGCTCAGATCAGAGGAGAGAGAAGGTAATGGTATGTGTGCGCCTAATGAATATGACGATTGAAGAGCCAACATAGCAAAAACCTTTTATACTGCAACAACGGCACACCACACGATGTGGCACAAACCGCGACGTTTAATTGAGCTGCAAAGGACATTACGATGCGTGCTGATCGATCAACTTTAGGTCTCAATTTAAGAGCCTAATATAAGTCTTATTTCTAAATACATTATACAAGTGAAAAGCTCCATAATAGGGCTATTCAATTATATATTAATTTAAGATTTTAAATTATATAATTATATATATAAATTAGCTAATGTTCGAAGTTTAGACACGTTAAATTAAGATTTAATTTCTTAATTAATGTACAAATTGCTAAATTAATCACGTAATTGACATTATAATTAGTTAATTTATATACTAAGGTATTTATTATACATTTTTATTTTATTTTAGAACATTTATTTTAATTTATTTACATTTAAATACAAGGTTTAGATAGATAGATATATATATTTAATGTATAACTACTGTAATATAACACAAATATAGTATAAATAGGTCAAAAGTACTTAAAAATAATATTATACAAATATACACTATAGATTACTCCAGTAATAACTTAATTTACTAATTTATTTTATTTTAAGTTAATAATTTACCTAGTTAACTTAATAACTTAATTACCTACAACAAATACATAATTAAATAAATATACAAGTATCAAATAATATATAATAATTAGTTAAGTATGTATGTAAAGTAATAAATATGATTATAGATATGTACATAGGCATTTATAATTACTTAGCATTATTTACATTTACTTTAATATAAATTAATATATAATTATACAATAAAATTATATATACAATAAATCATCCTAAATACTTAATTAAATATATAGAATACAATTATAAGTTATTTATGTACATTATCTACATATAACTTAGTCTTAAATTATATTTACAAGTATAATTATAGTATAGATGGAATTTTTGAGTATTTTTTGGTATTTTTATGATTTTTATGGTATTTATATATTCTATAGAGGTAGGAGAAGAGAGAAAAAGGATGAGATGAGAGAGAGAAGAGCTCATTTTGTGATTTTTAGATTTAATTCTTTTATTAAGTTTCAAAGTATATGGAACCGCCGGTTGATATGTTTTACCAAGTCAGAGGTTCGGAATACTTTACAACTTTACAAACATTTAAACAAATTCCTAATCTTACTCAAGAAAGGTTTTTTTTTGTGATTTTTATAATTTTTATTCATTATTTCAATCTCACACAAAAGAGACCTAAATAGAGTTTGAAACTAAGAACCTAAAGCCTCCATGAGTGTTTCAAAGGCTGAACAACAGGTTTAGGCATTCAAACACATTTAGCACATATCAAGAAAGATGTATAAACATTTAAACATGATTTTAAACTTATTTTCAGTTCAAATCTCAATTAGGACAGATTATACAAGTAGCTGACAATACACCAAAACAAGGATTTCATGTCATTAAAATCAGATTGAAGTCAAATGCTTATACATGAATGCTTATGACATTAAATTCTCACATTACAACCAAGGCTAGTTTGTTAAATCCTCAATTCAACCGAAAATCCATTTCAAACCCTTGTCTTCCAGACTTGCTGCTGCTGTGAAAACAGTAGCTGCTACTACTGTTGCATCAACTTCCAGCAGCTATTTTAGCTGCTAATGTTGCTATTATGCTCTAATCAGACCAAGTAGGTCTGATTTAAGGCTCCATAAAACCTCATAAGATCTGGCAACAAAGATCTAAGTGACATCTTGGCACAAATGTGAAAGTTCCCTACTAGGAGGGGTGACGTAAAAATATGCGGAAATAAAAATATAAAGCAATCTCACAAAAATCAATCGCACAATGTACACAGGTATTTTTAGGTGGAAACCCAAACCGGGTGAAAACCACCACCTAACCCTCTCGAGTTAGGATTTTCCGATCAACCTAGTTGATCAAATCCACTAACCGAATCACTTTGAAACGAGGGTGATTCAACCTCAGTACAACCACGCTACAAGTACGAGGGTAGCGTTCCTCAACCCCTTCTCTCCACGAGAAGGATTTTGTCCCACGAAGGAGACGGGAATTCGCAAAGCGAATACCCAACCAAAAGACAAAGATAAAATAAACAACAAACCTATAGAGCCAACAAAGTAATAAACCTAAGCTTCTATAGGATTTAGGAAACTCCCCTTTGCTAGGAGTGCGTCGACGATGACGCGGTGCGTGAGCCACGCAACGGCGCAATGTCGCTCTCGTAGACAACGGCGGGAGAGCGGGTGCGCAACGGTTGAATGCTCTCAAGAAAATGGAGCTTGGAGAGCAAGAGAGTCTTTTCTTTGGACACAAAAGGTTTGAAAGTGTATTGCAAGGTGTGTGTCTTAGTGTGTATATCTTGTTGTTTGTGTTACAAAGGTTCCCCTCTATTTATAGAGGCCTTAGGAAGGCTTTGGAAGGCTTGGAAAAGCTTCCATAGCCGTTGGGTGCAAAGCCCAAGAGAATCAGGCCGAAATCAGGACAATGATTGCATTTGACAGGGTTATCAGACGTCTAACTCTGGCATCAGACATCTGGAAGGCCACTTTAAGACGTCTGATTCCAAGGTCAGACGTCTGATTCTATGCGGGTTTCTCCCTGACTTGAATCAGATCTAAACAGGGTTTTTGTACAAGTCCATCAGACGACATACAGGACGTCTGGCACTAAGTCTGGACGTCTGGAAACCTACTTTTACTGTGGGAATTGATTTCCAAACGTTGCAACGGCTAGAAAATCTCTGAGAAGAGATTTTGGGTCAGCCGAGGCAAAACGGTCATTTATCAGACGTCTGGAAAGTCCTATGGACGTCTGATAAGGCTCTAACGGTCATATTCTTGAGTGTTTTCTAAGCCAGCCAACGGTCCACTAATTGGACGTCTGGCAAAGTCATCAGACGTCTCCTAAGACGTCTGGTCTAAGGTCTGGACGTCTGATTTCATCAGACAGAACTAACTATGTCCAGCCTAACAGTTATCAGACGTCTGAAAAAACAGTCAGACGTCTTAAAATACATTATTAGATGTCTGATTTGGGAATTAGACGTCTGGAAAGTCTGTTTGAACCCTATATTGGTTTTCTAAGTATTCTACAGAAAACCTAAGTATCCTAGGGTTGTGCAGGTGTTCCTAGGACTACTTTTAGGGTACTTTGAGGCTCTTTAACATAATGTTCTAAGGAATCAAAAAGAGCAAGAAAATAAAGACAAGAGATACATGAAAGGATAAAAAAGAATCTATCCTATTCTTCTTGTCTTCCATCTCCAATCTTTCGCTCCACGCGAACCTCCTCTATTTTCCGTCAAGCTCCTCCAATCCGTCCTGGATGCGAGCTCGAACTCCGTCTAAACACGTCCACATTTGCAATTGACCTGAAATCTAGGACTCAAATTGCAAATGTTAAATAACACGTGTTTTGTTATCATCAAAACAAATGATCGTGGTGCTCTAGCACCAACAAAATGAACATTTCATACACCAAGCGACTAAAATCTAAAATCCAATCTCACTAAGAATTACGGCAAAACCATGAAAAACAAATTGACTATCATAACAAATTCGATCAAACCTGATTCAAACACTAACCTAGAGTAACTTTCAATATTGAAAATCCAAATCCTGGATGTTATCAAATCCTTCTCGAAAGCTCTTACACCCCCTGAAAACTCCATCACTTGATTACAAACCTTAAGATCTCTAATATGGTCCGTGCCTCACACTATAGAGAGTGTGGAGGTAAAGATCCATACTTGAAATGATCTCTAATATGGTCCCTACGGATTTCCTGGGTTTTTTCCAGGTGCTATGGAATTTTTAACACCCCCACACCTCGATCTATGGGTCCCGTGGGAAACTACCAGACTGCTGGGTCAAACTCGCAATTTTTCCCCCACCAAAAACCCTACCCAACACCCCTTAAAACCCTCCCCCTTGTAACCCACTCCTCCCCCACATCGCCCTCAGGCAGCGTGCCCTCCTCATTTCTAGCGAGAGAGAGAGAGAGAGAGAGAGAGAGAGGTGAGCGGGAGAGGAGAGTGTAGAGAGGAGTCACGTGAGGGGGAGGGAGCTCACGATCGAGCTCTGGCGATGCGTGGGCGCTGAGGC
The DNA here is from genome assembly GCA_037157565.1 of Thalassia testudinum. Taxonomy (NCBI): domain Eukaryota; kingdom Viridiplantae; phylum Streptophyta; class Magnoliopsida; order Alismatales; family Hydrocharitaceae; genus Thalassia; species Thalassia testudinum. Next base: position 167,328,800 of record JAZHRO010000031.1, read on the forward strand.
AGAGCCACGGCTACGCGGGAAGGAGCTGCAGTTGCGGGCACACGGAGGCATGGTGGCTGCACATGGGCAGAGTAGCTGCTCCGCGTGGATTTTTGGGGCAAGCTACGGGTCGCTCAGTTCGGCAGACCCGGCCAGCAACCGGTTGCTGGTGTGCTACACTAGGGTGCATGGGGGGAAGAGTAGCAGGCACCACGCGAAGTCGAGGTCACGCACGGGTCTGCCGTGAGGGAAGGGGAGAGTTTGCTGCACGAAAATGAAGAAGACACTTGTTTCAGACATCCAGCTATGGTATCGAATGTTCGGAGTGGGGCCAGAACAGCTGGGACACCCGCTAGACGTTTGAGGAGAGGCGGGGCAGTCGCACTGTATAAAAGTCTGAGGAGAGCCTCAAATGTCTGATACGAGAGCTAGGTGCATTTTGAGCAGGCGGACGGTCGATTCAGTCAGACCGAATCAACCTGACCTAGTTTAAGTTAACCAGGAAGGGTTTTTGGACCAGTTCAGGGCCCAAACGAGATCTAATTTCCACGTGACAGGTATCGTTGGAAAGCTCTTGGAATTTCCCACATTTTAGAATCATTTCTACACTATTTTGAACTGTCTTAACACACTGAAATGTCAATCAAAGTGTTAATTCTCCTTTTGACCACTGGTTTGGTGTAGGCTTTGAGTTCTGGGTATATGCAGGACCTGCGACATCGTCCGGATTGGTCCCTCTTGCCCCCATATCTCTCGTACAGGTTGTCCGAATTAGTCGTCTGGATTGGCCTTTCTTATTCTGATGTGGTTAGTTCATTTTGAATGAATGTTATAAGTAGCTACCTAATAAATTATTACATTTCTTTCGTAAACGTGTTGTTTGAGCTGTCCTTTGTGATGTATTCGTTGCAGTATTATGAAAGACGATTAACACTTTAATTTTATTTATTACTCGAGATTTTAAAATATCCCGAGGTCAAACTCAAGGAACACACGTCATTCTAGAAATATAAATTTACAATTAACTATATATTGTTTTACAAAAATTTAAGGAAGAGAGAATGAGCAAGAAAAAGACTCCTTTTCTTTTTTTTTTTCTCTTCTTTTTCTTCTTCTCTTTTCCTTTTCTTCTTTCTCTGCCTTTCCCTTTCTTGGACGTCTGATTCAAAAATCAGATGCCTTATCTGATCAACTTCTTCTTTTTCTCTACTTTGGCTTCTTTTTCTTCTTCTCTTTTCTCTGGCCCTTCCTTCTCTGATCGGTTTCTTCTTTCTTCTTCTCTGTTGCGGTTCTTTTTCTCTTTCTTTTCTCTTTCCTCTTGGCTTCTTATGTGCGGTAGAGGCTCCCTCCTCTTTTCCTTTCTTTTTCTCTGGCCCTTCCTTCTCCTTCAACTCCTTTCTTCAGCAGCTCCTTTTTTCCTTCTTCTTCTCTACTGCTGCTTCTTTGCGGCTAAGTCCTCGCCACCCCTCTTCTTCTTCTTCCCTACCTGTTCCCTGCACACACACCAGTGCAAAACCTACCCCTATCCTTCCCGCGCGTCTCTCTCTCTCTAAATCTCTCTTCGGTATGCTCTCCTTGAGCCGAGTTATCGGGTCGGTCGTGCGCCCGGGTCCAGGCGCACCGACGTGGGTGTGGTGTGCGAGTGCACGGATCAGGGTAATCGGGTCGCGGGTCAGGTCCGCGTGGGCAGTGCTGCAGATGAGACCCGGTGAGTGAGGGCGAGGGACCTCACCCCAATGTTTCGAGGCGATAAGCCTCGAACACTTTTTCAATTTATGTGTGAGTGTGCACCCCCACACTTCCGATGTGGGACTAAAGTCCCACCTGCTACTTTGTGCGCTTGCAGGTAGGAGGCTTCGAGCGATTGGGGCAGTAGCCGAGGCTTACGACCCCAATTGAAGACTTGGGCATACTTGCGGAGGTCTTCCGCGTCGCTTGGGGCATACGCCTAGAGCTGGAGAGGCTTGGAGCTGCTTGTGAGCTTGCTCCAAGCCTGTCGTCAATGGCAGCGAGAGGGTGCGACTTGAAAACACTAAAACGGCCTTGCGGCCACGTCAAAAAGCTCAGGGAACTTCGCTAGAGCACGGCAAAGGCAGTGCGGGGGTCGACGTGGCGTGGGGAGGCCAGAGTGTGCGTCCCTAGGGCACACTGTGTGCGTGAGAGTGGGTGTGTTCGGGGGGTGTTCTGGGTGTGTGGAGTGGTGGTGTGAGTGGGGAGAAATGTTGTGGAGTGAGGGGATGCTTATGGGCTTGTCGGTGAGGGGTGGGATGGCCTATGGAGGTGGAGCGGCCTCGCCGGAGTTGGTGGCCAGAGGTGGAACTGATGGTGGTGGTAGTGGCAGTCGAGGGGTTAAAAGTGACAGTTGAAGAGGGGGAAATTAAGAGGAGAGTAAGGGAAAGGTTTTGACCTATTTAACTGACGAAAGAGGGGAAGGAGGCGCTCGGCGCGTGCCTGCCGACACCGGAGACGAAGATGCCCAGAAGGGGGGTAACGACGACGAGGAGGGGATCTGGAAGGAGCCAGCTGGTGCGGCCTGGCGTGGGAAGACGAGGCGGAGTAAACTCTGCTGCAGGTGTGGCAGTAGAGTGTCGAGGGGAAGGAGGAAGGGTCGTCAAAGCCTGTGGGCGCTTGATCGGAGGAGGAGGAGACGAAGATTAGGGGTTTCCTTCGACCAAAATAGGCTTGAAGGAAACGACTGCCCCTGCCGCTCCTTATATAGATGCTGGTGAGAAGGTCTCGAGGAGGCGACGTGGGGAGCTCGCCAGAGAATGGCCGGAGATGAGACCGCACGAGAGGCATGGGCAGCTGCAGGGCATGGGGGAGGATCCAGGTGGAAGAGGACGACGCAGGAGACCCCCCTCGTTTCTAGGGCTGGTCCCCATACCCTACGCAGCGCCACCGTCCGTGCAAAGTCGCTGGAGGCATGGGCGGCTGCGTAGGGTGGCATAGGGACTTGCCTGCAAAAATGAAGGGAAAGATAAGGGGCAAAGTGAAAGGGTTCAAAAAGTTAAGGGTCAAAAAGTAATTTATGAAGATCAATTTGTAAAGTCGGTCAAAATGATCTTCTCTTAGGCCCAAATTTTTGTACCAACCTAATTTGGACCTAAGCAATTCAATGGTGTGATTTGATTTTAGGTTTGACCACATTTGACTGGTCAATTTGCGTAAAAACTCAAATTAGGTTAAAAATTAGGCATGGTTCTCAATCTAGGTCAAGATAAGTTCCAAAGGCCAAATTGAAGGTTCTAAACCGTAGGGAATATTTTTTCATGATTTTTAGAAGGTTTAGTTGATTTTTATCCTACCTGGAACCTCGTGAATTAAAGCGGATTTGTTTTACGGTTACAAAATGTCATTTAATTTTTAGAAGTTACTATAACCCTTTTCAGATCAGATCATCCCACATCCTCTCTTATTATGTGCATTTGTCCTGTGTTTAGACCCTTAGACATCCCGTTTGTGTACTGCATTGGAAAAATTGTAGTTTTACCCCTTGTGAATTGTTTTATTCTCAAATTTAGAATTCTCTGATTTAGAATTTTCCTTAGATTTTGTAGGAGCATTTGTGCACTTATTTCGGTCAAAATGTGCTTGTTAGGGTTCATGATGAGGCTCTCATCATACCCCCATGCTTAGCTTTTGCTAGTCCCTTAGCAAAACTTTAAGGTTTTAACCTTTGTTCTAGACCATGAATTTCTTATCAAGTTTTGATAAGTGCTTTTCCTCTTGTATCCTTGATTAGGTCAGAATACCAATCATAGGCCTAAAAGGTACTCTAGTACCAACCAAGATCTAGATCTGTCCAGCTTTAGCCTCAGTCTTTAGCAAAGGTTTTTAAGGCCTACAAGAACTAACCTAAGGTTTATTGGACTTCATGGTTAAAACAACTGTGCTTGAGATATTTTTAGCCTTGGTTCAGCTCACAGTACGTTTTGTAAGAGAGAGAGAGAAGATTTATTTGTTTGGAGAGTTTTCTCTCTTTTTAATTCTAGCTTAGGATTGGCTTCTGAACATGATCTGTATCGGATTCCTTATCCCCATCATCAATCCTCAAGGGTCCCTGGCAGTCGATGCTTCGAGATAGCACCACCCATGGTAACCCCTAGAACCCTGCTTTCGAGATTTTGAGATAATCCCGTCCATGGTGTTCCGTGGCCGAATTCAGACCCTGGCAATTGACACTTTGTGATAATGCCATCCATGGAATCTGAACCAACAGAGTGCTTATATGCCCCCAGTAGAATATGTAAATATCCTAAGAGACAAGCATCGAGGAGATGATATTTTGTTACGCATCTTCGAAGGGAATTTCCCACCTCTCCGCATCGGGAACTCGTCCAAATCAACTTGCGTTGATCGGCCGCTCCTACTTTAGGTGACATTTTCAGAATATTTGAAACACTTCTGCGTGATTTTGATATTTATGCTTACTGAACCAGATTGTGTGTGAATTTGGGTGCTTAGGTTGCTAAGTCCCGTAAACCAAAAATCAGTTAACGAGGCCGAATACTCCCTAAGCCTTGGACCTAATACTTAAGCTTTTCATTTTCCTCAACCTCTTGAGAAATATCTAGATCTTAGTAGGTACTAAGAGTCTATCCAAGAATGCCTAAGGTTTGCATTCTTACTAATCTTGTTGTGTACTTTCCTTTTTCTTTTCCTTAATGTGGTCTAGAACTTAGGTTAACTCCTTAATTTCTTACTAATGACTATCTCTTTTTCTTTTATTTTGTGCTCTTTTTTATCATTTTGTTCTTTTTCTCATCCTCCACAAGAAATTTTGTTTTTTCAAGTTTTCTTATGAGACTTTTATTCATGTTGCACTTTCATACCCTCCCATGCCTAAGATTTGTAATGTCCTCATTGTAAATTAGGAGGATTTTTATTTAGCTTGGTTCATGCATTAGGACAGGTATTTTGGTAAGTGGATGGGTCGGGGTGACTGTTGTGGACGAATTCTAATCTCAGATGCGAACATCTGAGGTGGAGTTGGCTGTCCTAAAGGGTGAACCTAAAGTGTAGAGAGGTGTTAGAAAAGGTTTCGGATTTTTTAGAAAGAATGACGGGCTGCCTCCCGTTAAGCGCTGAGTTTTACGCCATCAATTGGACGCAATAAGCTCAGGGAGAATGGAGGATAAATGATGACTCAGCCAAATCTGTAGATGTTACATCAATGAACGGTTTGAGTCTCTGACTGTTCACGATGAAAGGTTCAGAATCGTGGCTGAGAGGACTGATTTCGACGGCTCCATTTCCAAAAATCTGTCGGACAAGATACAGTCCGACCCACTTGGATCGCAGTTTCCCAAGGAAGAGTTTGAGTCGGGCATCGAAGAGTAGGACCTTCTGACCAAGGTGAAGATCTTTCTAGAAATGTGCTTGTCATGGAAGGCTTTAACCTTCTCTTTGTAGATTCACGAATTCTCATACGCATCAAGGCGTAATTCATCGATCTCGCTTATCTGAAGCTTTCTGTGGGTTCCAGCCTTAAAAAAATCTGTACTGCCTAATAGGCTTTGTGTTCCAGTTCGACGGGAAGGTGACATGCCTTCTCGTACATCAGTTTGAAAGGAGACATGCCTAGTAGGGTCTTGTGGGCGGTCTTATAAGCCCACAAAGCTTCCGGAAGCCGAGACGACCAATCCTTCCTGTTAGGTCGAAAGTAACTTGCAGGATTTTCTTGATCTCCCGAATTGATAGCTCAGCTAGACCATTGGTTTGGGGGTGGTAAGGAGTAGATATTCGGTGAGACACCCTATATTTGGTTATCAGTGACTTGAGCTGAGCATTGGTGAAATGGGTCCCTCCGTCAGAGATGATTGCACGGGGAATCCCGAACTGTGAGAAGATATTCTAATGAATGAATTTGATGACGATCTCAAGTTTGGGTCGGAATGGCTTCGATCCATTTGGACACGTAGTCCACAGCGAGCAAAATTTACTCGAAGCCGTCCGAAACAGGAAAGGGGCCCATAAAATCAATTCCCCAAATATCGAAGATCTTGCATACGAGAATTGGCTGCAAAGGTATCATGTCGTGATGGCTCATGTTGCCCAAAGTTTGGCAACGACTGCATGCCTTGCAGTGACTGTATGCATCCTTGAAGATAGTGGGCCAGTAAAAGCCACACTGGAGGATTTTTGATGCGGTTTTGTGCCCAGGGAAATGGCCACCGCATGCCTGGTCATTGCAGAAGGAGAGAATGTTATTGACTTCGCCCTCCGAGACACATTATCGGATTACTTGGTCAGCACCTATGCGGAGAAGGTACGGGTCTTCCTAGATGTAGTACTTTGCATTAGAGTGCAATTTGTCTTTCTTGACCTTTGGCCAATCAAACGAGATCTGACGAGATGCCAGGTAGTTTACTATATCAGCAAACCATGGAAGCCTAGTACCAATAATCAATAGGTTCTCATCAGGAAAATGCTCCATGATGGATTCAGAAGGGTCGATTTCAGAAGGAAGGCGAGACAAGTGGTTAGCTACCACGTTCTGTCTTCCCACCTTGTCCCGAATCTCGAGGTCGAATTCTTGCAACAACAAGATCCATCGGATTAATCGAGGCTTTGCGTCCTTCTTGGCAAGGAGATGCCTCACAGCTGTGTGATCCAAGTAGATTATGACGTGGGAACCCAGGAGATAAGATCGGAATTTTTCGAGGGAAAATACTACGGCTAGCAGCTCTTTCTCCGTAACCGTATAGTTACGCTGAGCCTCGTCAAGTGTCTTGCTAGCGTAGTAGATGACCATGGGTTTCCCGTCAACTTTCTGCCCTAGAACTGCTCCTACAGCGAAATCAGATGCATTGCACATGATCTCAAAGGGTTGAGACCAATAAGGGGATTGTAGGATCAGGGCTTGGGTGACTCGGTCACGAAGGTTTTCAAAAGCTTGAGTGCATTCCTTGGAAATTTCAAAGGATACATCCCTGTGTTGGTGCTAGAGCACCACGATCATTTATTTTGATGGTAACAAAACACGTGTTATTTAACATTTGCACTTGGAGTCTTAGATTTCAGGTCAATTGCAAATGTAGACGTGATTAGACGGAATTCGAGCTCGCATCCAAGACGGATTGGAGGAGCTCGATGGAGAACAGAGAAGATTCACGAGGAGCGATAGATTGAAGATGGAAGGACAAGAAGAATATGATAGAATTCTGTTTATCTCTTTCTTGTACTCTTGTCTTTATTTTTTCTTGCTCTTTATTTCCTTAGAACATTATGTTAAAGAGCCTCAAAGTACCCTAACAGTAGTCCTAGGAACACCGACGCAACCCTAGGATACTTAGGTTTTCTGTAGAGAACTTAGAAAACCAATATAGGGTTCAAACAGCACTTCCAGACGTCTAATTCCCAAATCAGATGTCTGATAAAGTGTTTTAAGACGTCTGACTGTTGATTCAGACGTCTGATAACATTTAGGCTGGACATAACTAGTTCTGTCTGATGAAATCGGACGTCCTGACCTTAAACCAGACGTCTGATGACTTTGCTAGACGTCCAATTAGTGGACCGTTGGCTCTCTTAGAATACACTCAAGGATATGACCGTTAGAGCCTTATCAGACGTCCTTAAGCCATTCCAGACATCTGATAATTGACCGTTTTGCCTCGACTGACCCGAAAATCTCTTCTCAGAGATTTTCTAGCCGTTGCAAATCCATTCTCACGAAAAAGTAGGTTTCCAGACGTCCAGACATAGTGCCAGACGTCCTATATGTCGTCTGATGGACTTGCACAAGAACCCTGTTTAGATCTGATTCAAGTCAGGAAGGAACCCGCACGAAATTAGACGTCTGATTACCCTGTCAGTGCAATGATTGTTCCTGATTTCAGATTGATTCACTTGGGCTTTGCACCCAATGGCTATGGAGCCTTTCCTAAGCCTTCCAAAGCCTTCCTAAGGCCTCTATAAATAGAGGGGAACCTTTGCAACACAAACACACACCAAGAGACACCTAGCTACACATTTTCACACTCTTTTGTGTCCAAAAAGACTCTCTTGCTCTCCAAGCTCTAATTCTTCATCTTGAGAGCAGCAAGCTTTGCGCACCCGCTCTCCCGCCGTAGTTCACGAGAGCAACATAGCGCCGTCGTGTTGTTCACGCATCCGCGTTGTCGACGCACTATTTTCAAAGGGAAGCATCCTAATTCCTATAGAAGCTTAGGTTCAAATTTACTTTGTTGGCTCTATAGGTTTTTTTGTTTTATCTTTTTATTTGGTTGGGTATTCGCTTTGCGAATTCCTGTCTCCTTCGCGAGACAAAATCCTTCTCATGAAGAGAAGGGGTTGAGGAACGCTACCCTCGCACTTGTAGCATGGTTATATTTGAGGTTGAATCACCCTCGTTTAAAGTGATTCGTTTAGTGGATTTTGATCAACTTGGTTGATCGGAAAATTCTAACTCGAGAGGGTTAGGTGGTGGTTTTCACTCGGTTTGGGTTTCCACCTAAAAATACTTGTGTACTTGTGTGATTGTCTATTTTGTGAGATTGTTTATATTTATTTCTGCAATTATTACGTCACCCCTTCCTAGTAGGGAATTTCAGTTGATATCAGAGCAGGTCTTGCTGTTTCGGCGTAACAACCAAGCAAGAAGATCTATGGAGGGGAGCAGTTCCGCGGGTAGGATTTCCGAGGGTCAGTCTACGACTCGTCCGCCGTTCTTCGACGGGAGCAACTACCCTTACTGGAAGCTACGGATGAAGACGTAGCTTCAAGCCACCGATTTCACGGTCTGGGCCAGGTGCGAGACCCCCTTCAACATTCCAGAAAAACCCACCGGAGGATACTCGCAGCAGCAGATTCGTGAACTCTCGCTCAACGCGAAAACAATGAACGCGTTGTATTGCGCACTAAGCTCGGAGGAGTTCAACAGAATCTCGCAATGCGCCACCGCATACGAGATTTGGCACACACTTGAGGTAACTCACGAAGGTACCTCTAAGGTAAAAACCTCTAAAATTAATTTACTTTCTCAAGAATTTGAATCTTTTTCTTTGAAGCCTAACGAATCTTTAAGTGAGTTGAACACTAGGTTCACTCTCATTGTAAATAATTTGAAAGCATTAGGGAAAACTTTCATCAAGGGGGAGCTTCAAGGGAAGCTTCTTCGTTCCCTCGGACCGGAGTGGGAACAGAAAGTCACCACCATCGAGGAGGCGAACGAGGTGGAGGATCTCAACATGGAAGATCTCTTAGGCAATCTAATGGCCTACGAGACTAAGTTGAAGCAGAAGAAGAAGGATACACCGGAGCCTAAACCGAAGAAGACTCTCGCCTTCAGAGCCGCGTCGGATAGCGAGGTAAGTTCCAACGACGAAGATTTTAGAATTTTACTTAAAAAATTTTCTAAGTTTTGTAGGGAATTAAAGAAAGAGAAAAAGGAGAAGAAGGAAAGCCCGAGACGTTGCTACCACTGCAACGAGAAAGGGCACCTACGACTAGAGTGCCCTCTTCTCAAAAAGGAGAAGAAGGAAAAGGAAAAGAGATCTAACAAGAAGGCGTTCCAAGTCACTTGGGACGATTCTAGCTCGGAGGAAGAAGAAGAAGAAAAGTCTGTAGAAGAAGAAACCTCTTGTTTTGGTTTCATGGCCAGAGGAAGCGACAGCGAAAGCGAAAGCGACTCAGACAACGAGGTAAGTTCCGACTTATAAGAAGCTTTTAATGAACTTTTTGAAGTTAGTAAAGCATTTAAGATAAAAAAATTAAAAGCATGAAAAAGAATCTTAGCTTTCTTAAATCTGAAAATGATAGGTTAGAAATAAAACTTAAGGATCTAGAAGCTTGTCCTAAAAATGATAACCTATTATTAGAAAATCATAACCTCATCAATGAAAATAATAAATTGATTGAGGAAAATGTTAGTCTAAAAATAGAAATTTCTGATTTAAAGACTAGGATGGGTATTATAGAAAAAGAATTCGCATGTCTTAGGGAAAACTCCAACAAATTAATCAATAAAGTAGATAATTTTTATAGCCCTAAGGTTGAAAAAGGATCTCCGTCAAGGAGACCCGCTAATAGATCCGAATCCAAGCTCACTTGGATACCGAAGGAAGATTTGGAATCTTGTTTTGTAGGTTTTAGGGATGACTACAACATAAAGGACTGGACCTACAAGCTCAAAGCTGGTCAACTCAAGTTGGGAGAACCAAGGAGTAGACCAAGGAGGAGAACAAGAAGACCGACGAGACGGTGAACAAACGATGGACCCGCCGCACGTCGACCACCAGATTGGAGATCGACGCCAATGCCCGGGCCTCCAAGCTATGGATGGGAGCCCCATCCGATGTGGCATCCACTACCACCATTTGGGCCATTTTATTGGCCATGATAGGTGAGGTAAAACCCTTTACCCTATCATTTTATCATAAGCATTTAGATAAGGGGAGCAAAAAATTATAAGCTAATTGTCAATTTTTAAGGGGGAGATATAAGGTAGCTAAATTTCCTTTAGAAAGGCGGAGAAAAATAATAGCTATCTTGTTGTTATAAAAAAGGGGGGGAGGACATTACCTTTGAAATTTATAGAAGAGCATGTTTTAAGGGGGAGTTATAGAAAATTTAAAATTAATCAAACCTTTTTGATGATGTCAAAAAGGGGGAGGTTTTTTTGCATTATTATTTATGATTTTGTCATTATCAAAAAGGGGGAGATTGTTGGTGCTAGAGCACCACGATTATTTATTTTGATGATAACAAAACACGTGTTATTTGAGATTTGCACTTGGAGTCTTAGATTTCAGGTCAATTGCAAATGTAGACGTGATTAGACGGAATTCGAGCTCACATCCAGGACGGATTGGAGGAGCTCGACGGAGAGCATAGAAGATTCGTGAGGAGTGATATATTGAAGATGGAAGGACAAGAAGAATAGGATAGAATTCTGTTTATCTCTTTCTTGTACTCTTGTCTTTATTTTTTCTTGCTCTTTATTTCCTTAAAACATTATTTTAAAGAGCCTCAAAGTACCCTAACAGTAGTCCTAGGAACACCGGCACAACCCTAGGATACTTAGGTTTTCTGTAGAGAACTTAGAAAACCAATATAGGGTTCAAACAGCACTTCCAGACGTCTAATTCCCAAATCAGACGTCTGATAAAGTGTTTTAAGACGTCTGACTGTTGATTCAGACGTCTGATAATATTTAGGCTGGACATAACTAGTTCTGTCTGATGAAATCGGACGACCAGACCTTAAACCAGACGTATGATGACTTTGCCAGACGTCCAATTAGTGGACCGTTGGCTCTCTTAGAATACACTCAAGGATATGACCGTTAGAGCCTTATCAGACGTCCTTAAGCCATTCCAGACGTCTGATAATTGACTGTTTTGCCTCGACTGACCCGAAAATCTCTTCTCAGAGATTTTCTAGCCGTTGCAAATCCATTTCCACGAAAAAGTAGGTTTCCAGACGTCCAGACATAGTGCCAGACGTCCTATATGTCATCTGATGGACTTGCACAAGAACCCTGTTTAGATCTGATTCAAGTCAGGAAGGAACCCGCACGAAATCAGACGTCTGACCTTGAAATCAGACGTCTTAAAGTGGTCTTCCAGACGTCTGATGCCAGAATGAGACGTCTGATTACCCTGTCAGTGCAATGATTGTTCCTGATTTCGGGTTGATTCACTTGGGCTTTGCACCCAACGGCTATGGAGCCTTTCCTAAGCCTTCCAAAGCCTTCCTAAGGCCTCTATAAATAGAGGGGAACCTTTGCAACACAAACACACACCAAGAGATACCTAGCTACACACTTCCACACTCTTTTGTGTCCAAAAAGACTCTCTTGCTCTCCAAGCTCTAATTCTTCATCTTCAGAGCATCAAGCTTTGCGTACCCACTCTCCTGCCATAGTTCACGAGAGCAACGTAACGCTGTTATGTTGTTCACGCATCCGCGTCGTCGGCGCACTCCTTTCAAAAGGAAGCATCCTAATTCCTATAGAAGCTTAGGTTCAAATTTACTTTATTGGCTCTATAGGATTTTTTGTTTTATCTTTGTTATTTGGTTGGGTATTCGCTTTGCGAATTCCCGTCTCCTTCGCGAGATAAAATCCTTCTCGTGAAGAGAAGGGGTTGAGGAACGCTACCCTCGCACTTGTAGCGTGGTTGTATTTGAGGTTGAATCACCCTTGTTTAAAGTGATTCGTTTAGTAGATTTTGATCAACTTGATTGATCGGAAAATTCTAGCTCGAGAGGGTTAGGTGGTGGTTTTCACCCGGTTTGGGTTTCCACCTAAAAATACTTGTGTACTTGTGTGATTGTCTATTTTGTGAGATTGTTTATATTTATTTCCGCAATTATTACGTCACCCCCTCCTAGTAGGGAATTTCACCTTGGAGAGAAGAGTAGTCAGGGGGCGCACGATTTTCGAGAAATCAGGGGTGAAACGACGGTAAAAATCGACATGCCCTAAAAAAGGGCGTCCCTGATCGAGCTAGGCATAGGAAGTCGAGAAATCAGATCAGCCTTGGCTAGATCCACTTGGATGCCTTTCTCAGAAATTAAATGCCCTAGGATGATCCCCTTAGGCACCATAAAGTGGCTCTTTTCCCAGGAAAGAACCAAATTTACGTCAATGCAACGCCCGAGTATATGACCAAGTGCTGGAGGCAATCATCAAATGATTCCCCGAAAATTGAGAAGTCATCCATGAAGACTTCCAGATAATCACTTACCATATCAGAGAATATGGCAAGCACGCACCACTGAAAAGTTGCGGGTGCATTGCAGAGACCGAAAGGCATCTTTCGGAATGCGTATGTCCCGAAGGGGAAGGTGAATGTGGTCTTCTCTTGGTCCTCAGGATGAATAGCCACTTAGTTATAATCGGAGTACCCGTCAAGAAGGTAGAAGAATCTATTTTTTTGCTAATTTCTCGAGAATCTGATCAATGAATGGTAGTGGGAAATGATCTTTCTTCGTTGAGGAAATAAGTCTTCGTTAATCTATGTAGACTCTCCACGAGTTGGCTATACAGGTAGGTATGACTTCTCCGGTTTCAGTTTTAATGGTGGTGAGCCTTGGCTTTTTAGGCATAACCTGGATTAGGCTCACCCAACGACTGTCGAAGATCGGGTAGATGATCCCTGCATTTAACCACTTAATGATCTCCTTTTTCACGACCTCCTGCAGGTTGGGATTCAAGCGTCTCTGCATTTCCCGGGAAGGTCGTGCACCCTCTTCAGAATAAATACGGTGTGTGCAATAAGAGAGACTTATTCCAGTCAAGTCATCGAGAGTCCAACCAATGGCTCTGCAATGTTGCTGGAGCACAGTAATCAGACGGGATTCCTGATCAGGTGTGAGTCTGGAGTTTATAATCATAGGAAATGTCTGATAAGAACCCAAGAAGACATATTTCAAATGATCAGGAAGGGGTTTGAGTTCAAGAATGGGGTTATTAGCAGCAGCGGGTGGTTCAAAGTGAGTGAGGTACAAGGATAGGAGTTATGGGTTTGTCTATCTCAATGTCTGCCTCCTCTAATTGGGGTTCAAGATTCTCTTGTGGTTGATGAGGAATGATCATGTTGCCCTCAAGATGTGGTTCATCAACCAGAGCTTTAATATCACTGATTTGTTCAAGGACACCGCAATTGATCCCTTGTTGGGCTTAAAGATATCAATTTTGAGAGTCTGATTTCCAAATTTTAGTTCTATTTGGTCCTCCTCACAACTTATGTTGGCTCTTGCAGTAGCCAGAAAAGGTCTCCCTAGAATGATTGGTGTATCCCTTGGGTTCTCAGGTGCATCCATATCTAAGACTATGAAGTCCACAGGGAAGTAAAAATCCCACACCCTTACAATAACATCATCAAGAATCCCTTTCGGTAACTTGATAGATCGATCTGCTAACTGTAGTGTCACCTCAGTCGGTTTTAGCTCAGATTCTCATAGGTGGTTGAGTAAGGATGTAGGTATCAAGTTTATGGAAGCACCTAAGTCTAACAATGCTCTGTCGAACTGGGTTTCACCGATCTTGTATGAAATCAGGGGAGTGCTTGGGTCTTTTGCCTTGGGTGGGAGTCTACTTAGGATTACATACCTGGCTTGCTCTGACAGTACAATTGGACTCCCACTCTTGGTTCTCGGCTTACGCTGAGGAGTACACATGTTTTTCAAAAATTGTGCGTAAGCTGGTACGTGGCGGATCACATCCATCAAGGGGATGTTTATTTGGACCTGCTCAAAGAGCTTGACCAGATCCTCCTCAGGAGCCACGGATTTTGTTGTCTTCTTTCCCTTGGTCAAGGCCTCAGGAAATGGAACCTTGGTTGATTCTTTTAGGATAGGTCCAGGTTTTTGATCTGGGACGAGGATAGGAACATCCTGGATAACTGTCCTAGAATTCGGCTTACTACCAGGCTTGGAGTGGTCTGGATAAGGTGGATCTTGGGTTGCCTTACCACTATGGGTCGTTACAGAATTAAGTCTTGCCTGGTTCTAGTTGGGGGTTGGTAGAATGGACTGCTGCTGTTGATAACCCGCATAAGAACTTGAACCTTCCATCCCTTCAGGTGAAGGAATAGAAGGGGCCTGATAAATCATGTGTGCTTGGCCCGAGTTTGGGTTCATAACACGCCGCTAGGTCGACACGCTATTTGGGTTAGGTAGAGGTTGAGAAGGAAGCGTGCCTGGTTGGGGAGAATTTGCCAACAGGGTCAATTGGTTTCGAACCTCTGTGATTTCATCCTTGTGTTGCTTTTGAATAGCCGCATTCGTTCTCTGAATGTCAGCCAAAGTGTGAAGGATGAGGGACATCTGGTCTTGGTTTTGCCCGGATGGATAAGTGGGGTTGGGCCGAGGCTGAGGCAGCTGGTAAGGACGAGGTGCTTGTGGACGGGGCTGAAAGGTGGTCTCGGATTCTGGGAATTCCCCGCCCACTGGAAGTTGGGATGGTTTCGCCATCCAGGATTGTAGGTATTGGAAAATGGGTCATTCTGGATGACGTTGAGGTCCTCGCAGGTCTGAGAAGCCTCAGAAAAGTCAGAGAATGGGGGAGTAGAACTCCCCCAGCTAGAATAGAAAAGATCGAAGGTCCCTCCGATCCGAGAGTCAGATGGGGGTGAATACGAGTCCACCCTAGGAGGTCGGTCGAAAATGTTCTGCACAGTCTCCCGTGTGGGAGGAGGCTGTGCAAAGGAGTTCTGCGCAGAGGTGGCTCACTGCAAATGCTGAGTCAGCTCATCCACCTTCTCAATAATAGAGACCTTATCCAATCGACTGGCCATTAATTCCAGGTCGACTGATGCGGATAGGCCCTGAGTCTCATGTGCTCCCCTAAGGTTCGTCGATGCGCGGGTATTCATCTTGTCGAATAGTCCCATGGAGTCATTATTGATGGAGTTCTTGCACATATTCTCGAGAATCTCCCACACGATGTCCTCATGCTGACCCATGATATTCCCTTCGCAAGTTGCATTGACGAACAGTCTAATATCCTCACGGAGTCCCTGGTAAAAAGACTGAACTTGTTCCCATTTAGGAACTCCGTGATGGGGGCACTTTCTCATGAGATCCTGAAAACGATCCCATGCCTCATGAAGAGGTTCTCCTATCTGTTGCGTGAAGTGAGTAATATGATGGCGCAAGGCATTGGTTCGACCAACGGGGAAAACCTTTTTCAAGAACTCAGATTGAAGTTCCTCCCAAGTGTTGATCGGACGGGTCTGGGTCTAATACCAATGGGCTGCGTTGTCCATAAGGGAGAAAGAGAACATCTTCATGAGTAAGATATCGCGGTTATGCGCATCTGACCAGAAAGTCTGGGCCAAATGCTTTAGCTGTTTGATGTGCTGGAAGGGGTCTTCAGAATTAAGCCCAGGGAATTTAAGTATGGCATGAATCATGTTGGGCTTCAGTTCAGAATCAGGTCCTCCAGTCGGAATTCTGACTCGAGGCTCAATTGCTACCACAGCGGGATTATAGTGATATCACATCATGGGATGCTACGGTGGGTTCATGAAGTTTTGGAAGAGGTCATTGAGTCGCTGGAGCTGGTGCTCAAGATTATTCTCTTCCTCAACCGGTTGAACCATTGTGGAAGAAGGGGAATTAGGTTCAGAATAAGAGAAAAGGTCTATGTGAAGGGTTGGTTGCACAAGCAAGGGTACCGAGGCTTAGCCTCGGGGAGAGTGAATTTCTAGAGGAGGTTTCAAGGGCCTCCTACCAAACATGCACCGATGGATTAGATGAGGTTAGCAGGTGCTGGACCCAATCAAGACACCCAAATTGTTGGGTGACTATAGAGGTTCGGGGCGGATGGTACCCTTTAATCAGAAGGTCGTCCACCTGAGAATTACCTGGGCAGCCAGAGAGGGTGAGTCCCGCGAAGACCCCTATACGGTAGAGCGCCCCCACGGGTTACAGGGTTTCCCTCACCTGACCTCTCTTGTCACTGAGATTCCAGGTAGACCAGAATGGGGACCTTGACCTCTTAAGTCTACCGCTTTTAGTTAGGATCAAGGTGCTTAGGATTCCACTTGAACTTTAACCTTTTGGGTCCAAAGAGTAACCTAATTTAAAGGTTGGTTGATCCAAAGGATCAACTTCACCTATTAGTCCCTTTGAGAGCTTATTAGGTCTTATCTTTTAAGGTTCAAGTGTTTTAAGAGTCGAATTGCTTGGGGTTTCTCTTAATAGATGTTTTCAAGCAATGGCTTAGGCACACTTCTTTTGAGAATTCTCAATTCTTGATTAGAAAGTGTCTAAAATCCTAGCGTTGAGTCTCAAGTTGGCTCTAATTGATCCAGTTAGTTGCCTCAAGATTAGGTAATTAGGGCTCAAGCAAGAAGGTTTTAGCCCTAACTACCTTTAGTGGATGTACAGATAGAATGTGTTGAAATTTGAATACATGCAACTTCTATGTTTTACTATGTATGAAAGACAGGTTATTCCTAAATTACTTTTTTTTTCTTTTTCAGCCTCTTTTAGAATTTTAAGGGTTCAACTGAGATGATAGAAAATTACCTGTCTCTTGACGTGGTTGTTGTGCAGCTGCTTGCTCTTTCTTGATTTCCTGTGCCTGCACAACAAGAAAAGAGCTTAAGTTAGTAGTAAATCAAAAAATTGTGAATAAATAGCTTCTAGAATGGCCGTTGCTCCTGGGCAACGGCACCAAAAAGTGTTTGAGCCGTCCTTCATGATGTATTCATTGCAGTATTATGAAAGACGATTAACACTTTAATTTTATTTATTACTCGAGATTTTAAAATATCCTGAGGTCGAACTCAGGGAGTACAGGTCATTCTAGAAACATAAATTCACAATTAACTATATATTGTTTTACAAAAATTTAAGAGAGAATGAGAAAAAAAAAACTCCTTTTCTTTTTCTCTCTTCTTTTTCTTCTTCTCTTTTCCTTTTCTTCTTTCTCTGCCTTTCCCTTTCTCGGATGTCTGATTCAGAAATCAGACGCCTTATCTGATCGGCTTCTTCTTTTTCTCTGCTTTGGCTTCTTCTTCTTCTCTTTTCTCTGGCCCTTCCTTCTCTGATCGGCTTCTTCTTCTTTTTCTTCTCTGCTGCAGTTCTTCTTTTTCTCTTTCTTTTCTCTCTTTCCTCTTGGCTTCTTCTGTGCGGCAGAGGCTCCCTCCTCTTTTCCTTTCTTTTTCTCTGGCCCTTCCTTCTCCTTCAGCTCCTTTCTTCAGCAGCTCCTTCCTTCTTCCTTCTTCTTCTTCTCTGCTACTGCTTCTTTGCGGCTAAGTCCTCGCCGCCCCTCTTCTTCTTCCCTACCTGTTCCCTGCACACACACCAGCGCAAAACCTACCCCTACCCTTCTCGCGCATCTCTCTCTGAATCTCTCTTCGGTACGCTCTCCTTAAGCCGGGTTATCGGGTCGATCGCGCGCCCGGGTCCAGGCGCACCGACGTGGGTGTGGTGCGTGAGGAGTGCACGGGTCAGGGTAATCGAGTCGCGGGTTAGGTCTACGTGGGCAGTGCTGCGGATGAGACTCGGTGAGTGAGGGTGAGGGACCTCACCCCAGTGTTTCGAGGAGATAAGCCTCAAACACTTTTTCAATTTATGTGTGGGCATGTGCCCACACACTTCCGAGGTGGGACTAAAGTCCCACTTGCTGCTTCGCGCGCCTACAGGCAAGAGGCTTCAAGCGATTGGGGCAACAGCCGAGGTTTACGACCCCAATTGAAGACTTGGGCACACTCGCGAAGGTCTTCCGCGTCGCCTGGGGCTTACGCTTGGAGTTGGAGAGGCTTGGAGCTGCTTGCGAGCTTGCTCCAAGCCTGTCGTCAATGGCGGCGAGGGGGCACGACCAGAAAACACTAAAATGGCCTTGCGGCCACGTCAAAAAGCTCAAGGAACTTCACTAGAGCATGGCGAAGGCGGTGCGGGGGTCGGCGTGGCGAGGCCGGAGTGTGCGTGCCTAGGGCACACTATGTGCGTGAGAGTGGGTGTGTTCGGGGGGTGTTCTGGGTGTGTGGAGTGGTGATGTGAGTGGGGGGAAATGTTGAGTGGAGTGAGGGGATGCTTATGGGCTTGTCAGCGAGGGGTGGGATGGCCTATGGAGGTGGAGAGGCCTCGCCGGAGTTGGTGGCCGGAGGTGGAACTGATGGTGGTGGTAGTGGCAGTTGAGGGGTTAAAAGTGACAGTTGAAGAGGGGGAAATTAAGAGGAGAGTAAGGGAAAAGTTTTGACCTATTTAACTGACGAAAGGGGGGAAGGAGGTGCTCGGCACGTGTCTGCTGACGCCAGAGACGAAGATGCCCAGAGGGGGGGTAACGACAACGAGGAGGGGATCTGGAAGGCGCCAGCTGGTGTGGCCTGACGCAGGAGGACGAGGCGGAGTAAACTCTGCTGCAGGTGTGCCAGTAGAGCGACGAGGGGAGAAGGAAGGGTCGCCGGAGCCTGTGGGCGCTTGACCGGAGGAGGAGACGAAGATTAGGGGTTTCCTTCAGCCAAAACAGGCTTGAAGGAAACGGCTGCCCCTGTCGCTCCTTATATAGATGCTGGCGAGGAGGTCTCGAGGAGGCGACATGGGGCACTCATTGGAGAATGGCCGGAGATGAGACCCATTCCTCTCGTGCGTTCGCACTAGAGGCATAGGCAGCTACAGGGGATGGGGGAGGGTCCAGGTGGAAGAGGACGACGCAGGGGACCCCCTTGTTTCTGGGGCCGGTTCCCATACCCTGCACGGCGCCATCCTCAGCGCAAAGTCGCCAGAGGCATGGGTGGCTGCATAGGGTGGCAGAGGGACCTGCCTGCAAAAACGAAGGGAAAGATACGAGGCAAAGTGAAAGGGTTCAAAAAGTTAAGGGTCAAAAAGTAATTTATGAGGACCAATTTGTAAAGTCGGTCAAAATGATCTTCTCTTAGGCTCAAATTTTTGTACCAACCTAATTTGGACCTAAGGAATACAATGATGTAATTTGATTTTAGGTTTGACCACATTTGACTGGTCAATTTGCATAAAAACCCAAATTAGGTCAACAATTGGGCATGATTCTAAATCTAGGTCAAGATAAGTTCCAAAGGCCAAATTGAAGGTTCTAAACCGTAGGAAATATTTTTTCATGATTTTTAGAGGGTTTAATTGATTTTTATCCTACCTGAAATCTCGTGAATTAAAGTAGATTTGTTTCAGGGTTATAGAATGTCATTTAATTCCTAAAAGTTGCTATAACCCTTTTCAGATCAGATCATTCCACTTCCTCTCTTATTAAGCTCATTTGACTTATGTTTAGACCCTTAGACACCCCATTTGTGTACTGCATTGGTAAAATTACAGTTTTACCTCTTGTGAATTGTTTTATTCTCAAATTTAGAATTCTCTGATTTAGGCATTCCTTTAGGTTTTGTAGGAGCTTTTGTGCACTTATTTAGGTCAAAATATGCTAGTTAGGATTCATGATAAGGCTCTCATCATGTGTCTTGTGAATGAAATTGATAACTGCTTCATCTTATATACTCACACACACATGCATGCCCTAACACTTAGTATGTGAGCTTTATACTTGTTATACAAGTAATGATCAATTCTTATTATGAGAAATGATAAACCTAACGGTTGAAATCAAGGCTTTTACTGTAATCCACTTAGTTGTCTACTTCCATGTCTGAAATCTAAATATGAATGGAGATGCATGTCGTTTGCTGGTGTCTGAAATATAATCAAAGGAATTATAAATGAACCTTAAAGAGATCTAGATGAATAACTTATCTGCCATGGCTTGAAACTCTAATGATGATGAATGATTAGCCTAATGTGAAGCACGACTATTGTTTGGGTACTAGTACGGGAGTAAGCTGGCCCTTGGGTACATAAGTACTGAGGAGAGCTAATCACCCCTTGTGTAGGGAGAGAGTTAGCCTTCCTTGGGTTGGGACCCAAAGTAGGAATGACCTTCCTACACCGACTCCTATTAGGCCCACGGGACCCATGGGACCAACCGGGATAGTCGGGTGAGGGTACGCAAACTGGTGAGGGGTGCGGCCCCTATTCTGTTCTGTGTTGTACAACTTAGAGCCTACCCGTTAGCAGAAATGACTGACCACGTGCCAGTGTGGGGTAGCCCCCCTGTGTTTATCGCACATACCGTAGTCACCGCTACGTCGCGACTATGACACCAGGGTGGCAGACTGAGTGTAAGACGAACGTGGTGTGTTCTCTCGGCCAGGAGAGGATCATGTGCATGTTCTAATTGTGGGAAACCGCAATATGATCGTTCCGTTAGGGAACATGTGAATCAAGAGATAACGAGACCCTTTGTTAGAATACTGAAATCACAAAACAACTAGTACCTAGAAATGAAAATAAAACATGAAAATGCTTGAAATGTTTACTGCCTTCCTCTTTAATTAAGTTGTATTAGTTGAACGTATAATTGCCACTCTACTCAGCTTTTGTTGACGTCTACTACTTCTGTCCAGGATAGGGAGATGAGCAACTAGTTCCACCGGCTGCGGAGGAAGCTGGGCCCAAGCAAGCCCAACCTTAGTTGTTTTACTTCTCTTCTACTTTAGGTTGACTCTCTCTTTGTTATTGTGAGTATCTATTTTGGAACCAGTGGATCGATTTTCGTTTTATCAGTAAGTTGCGATGGTTGAGTTGTAATCGTGATATTCTCTCGTGGAATCATTTTACTGTTACTGTTACCTTACAACTTTCAGTCTTATATTCGTTGTTCTAGCTATACTGCATGTGTAGAAATTAATATGTTTTAATTTATTACTTGTTGAGCGACTGGGTCCTGGGATAGTCGAGGTGATCCGATCCGGGTTGCACGTGGAGTCGGTTTCAGGTCATATCAATGCTAGACTTAAAAATCAGGTCAAACCAATTTCAGGCTTTTATGAAGACAAACCAAACCTAATCAAAACACTAGTCAATAAATAAATCACATTCAGATTCAGATCAAATATCATCCAGCTAGAAATTTTAGTTTAAGCTTGCTACGATGATTTGATCATCTAGGATATCTGCACACCATTGATTGGTGTTCAGGTATCCAATGCAGTGTTGTAAATCCAATTAAATCATGGTTTAAACCTCAAATCAGTGCAACTGATTTTCATTGGCCTAAACTACCCAAAAATAACATCTGAAAATAGGATATAAACGCAATGTTCATCCAAATTCTAACCAATATAGCTCATATCCATTGAAATCAGATCAATTACATTAATATAAACTCAATTCGATCGATTAAAATAGTTAGAAACCAAATTTCTCATTAAATTCATCAATCAACCCATCAAATCAAACTAGATTCAAATGATCAAATTGAGTCCAATTCAACTCAAGGGAGGGTGATTGTGATCCAATGGAGTGAATGGGATCACGCTCAAGTGGTTTTGAACGCTCTATGGATCTAGAAGCTAAAGAACTTTAGATCCATGAAGTTCTAATGGATGGAGATGAATAATGAATAAAATCATGAGGAAAGTGGATGAGCATGAACATGGAGTGGTGAGGGAGCTGCATGAACAATGCGAAGGGGTGAAAATGCCTCTCTTATCTAAATTGATCAGAGAGGTCGAGATTAATCCAAAACTAAACTACTCCTAATCTACACTAATCCATCACTGAATTCACCATCTAAACTAACCCTACTTACAGTAATAGGCACTGCAACTAATCTAGAATGCATTTAAAATCCTAACTAATGAGAAGAACAAGACCTTTGGATCAACAACTGGCAGCTGAAGAGGACGAAGTGGGGGAGATCTCCAGCAAGTGAAGAGCCCACGAAAGGAGCTCCAGGGTCACTCTCAGGCTTACGTCATCCCTAGCAGTGAGGAGGAATTGAGGAAGAAAAACTCCACCCTTGTCACTGATGCAGTGAGTGAAATGGAAGAGGCACTGGAGAGGACGAAGGGATCAACTCCAAGAGAGTAGTAGGGGGAGTTGATGCTCGCACGCGAGGTTAGGGGAGCTTTTTAAGTAGGCGCGCAAGTGATTCTAAGCACCGTGAGGTGAGTTTAATCGTGATTAGGGCAGACGGTGGATGGGAAAGATATGGGTGTGCGGAAAGTCCAAACCAAATACCCACTGTTAAATGGGATCTGGGCGAGGCTACGGTCCTTCACCCAAAGGTGCATGCTTGGAGGTGGATAATTGGCCGTCAGATTAGAGGATCAAGGGGATGATGGCCCAGATGGGCCGTGTTCTTCAGATGAACAGTAGACCGCGACGCATCAGGCGAGTTGGGTAAATTGCATACAGGTCCAAATGGAGAAGCAATGTAAACTTTATGACGGAATCCATTAGTGAGGGGAAAGATGGCAGCACGGTTCAAAACTTTACAAATGGGTCCCTGGTTGCTTGCTAGCAAGTCCCTGACTACTTTTATGCTTAAGAAAATGTGATGAATAAATGAGCTATATGTAATCTAATAAATACGGGGTCTTATTGATGTTCAAATGCCGTGAAGTTTTTATTGAAGCTTAATTGAACCTTTAAGAAGTTAATTCAACCCTTGATCTGGACTTTTGAGCTAAAAAATGTGTTAAATTGGTAATTAGATCATCATTTTGCATTTGTAAATAGAATATCTCATTAATTGACCTAATTGTGCATTTTTAACATCAATTTGCTATTTTAGGTGATTTTCCTTAATTTTCACACTTAACCCCTTTATCATGTTAATAATGTAGTGTTTAACCTAGTTTCTAGCTTGACTTAGTCATTTTAGTTATGATGAGTCACACCTCATCACGCATCTACTTTAAATTCCATAGATCTTGGTTGAAAGAGGAAGGGTTTAGAGAGATGGTGGGATCTTGGTGGTGTTCTCAGGCAGATGTAGGGATGGCTACATAGAGTTTGGCATCCAAACTGAAGGGACTGCATCACCTCCTTTTTTAGTACAGAAGGTCAGTTGCCATTTCTAGAGCACAAAAGAGGGTGGATGCTATGGTAGGTGTGAAGCAACTTGATGATAAGGAGGAGGTTGAGCCTTTATCCGAAGAAGATTCCCAACATAGGAAGGTACTTTAGAATATTATAGCCCAAGAAGATTTAAAAAGGGAGATTGACTGGCGTCAGCAATCGAGACATTTGTGGCTTAATGAGGGGGATGCGAACACGAATTTTTTTCATGGGGTTGCCAGTGCACGAAGGAGACAAAATCTTATTTCAACTTTGAGTTATGACGGGGTTGTGATAGAGACATCACGTGATATGCGTGAGGTGGTAGATAAGTATTTTTTTGCCATGTCACGTGCAGGCCACGGGGGGGCTGGCGACTACGTAACTCTGACATGTCGTTGCTAGGAGAGGATGAAGGTAGATTACTTTGTAGACCGATTGTAGAGGAGGAGGTGATCGATGCTTTGAAGGGTCTTAAGGCTGAAGGGTCGCTGGGCCAGATGGCTTCCCTGTACTGTTCTATAAGTAGTTCTGGGCTTTGGTTAGAGGGGATGTGATGAAGGTGATTGAGGAGTTCTAGAGAGGCAACTTTGGGCTTGAAAAGATCAATAGGTCGCTTCTTTTCTTGTTGCCAAAAAAGCAGGGTGCTGTGGCATGTTCAGATTTCCGGCCTATTGCTATTTCTAATTCCATTTTCTTGATTATTGGGAAGATCCTTGCCAATCGCATGAGGGAGATTCTACCTGGCTTGATAAGCCTTGTTTAGTCAACCTTTTTGAAGGGAAGATCCTTGCAGGAATCATTTATTCTAGCGCAGGAGATGGTCTCTGGATGGATTAGAAGGAAAAAGGTTGCGTTCATGTGGAAGGTCAATTTCTCCAAAGCATATGACTCCGTCTCTTAGTCATACCTTTGGGAGATCTTTCACAGAAGGGGTTTCCCTGAAGATTAGATACAATGGAAGAAGTGTTGCATTACCACATCCTCCTTCTCTCCGTTGGTGAATGGCCATCCTACAAGGAAGTGGATCCAACCTCAGAAGGGGGTGAAGCAGGGCTGCCCATTGGCACCTTTGGTTTTTATTCTTGCTATGGATACACTGGCATGTCTCACCTTTAGGGCGTGTGAAGGAGGCCTGTTGCATGGGTACACTCTAAGGAATAATCGTGCTTTGATACCTATACTACAGTATGTAGATGGCACGATTTTCTTCATTGAAAGGGGGTGTTAAGGAGGCGGAATGCCTCAAGTATCTAGTGGATATTTTTGGGGAGATTTTTGGGTTGAAGATAAATGGTGCCAAGTCCTCGTTGATATGTTTTGGGGGCATGTCCAATGTGCAGGAAGTTATGTCGCAGCATTTACAGACTCTGGTGGTGAGCCTGTCGGTTAGATATTTGGGTCTTCCTCTGTAGGAAAAAAGAATGAAAAGCTATAATTGGAGGGACTTGCTAAAGAAGATGTCTGTGTGCTTGTTTGGGTGGTGTGGTAAGCTGCTTTCCAAGGGGGGCATCTTATACTGTTAAATTCTATTTTGTCTACCATGCCTATATTCTTTTTATCCATGTTCAAGCCACTAGGGACAATTATTAAGAAGTTGGAGGTGACGAGGAAAAGGTTTTTTTGGAAGGGGGTGGGTCATGAGGGGAGGTTTTTATAGCCAACAAAATGGAGTACCATCTGCAAGCCAAAGAAAGAGGGGGGGTTGGGCGTGCACTCTATCAAGGAGTTTGGTGACTTAAGTGGGGGTTTATCATTCTTAAAGGTGAAACTGGACTATGCCAGGAGGTGGTTAAGGATTCTTATGGTGATGAAGATTCTCCTATGGGCATGTTGCATCCAATCAAAAAGTGGTCGAATTCTCGAGCAAAGAAATGGGAATGATACTAAGAATACCAAGCATGGATTATGTAGTCAAGGTAAATGACAAATATTTACCTTGGAAAATCTACATACAAGAGAATTTATTCAAGGAATAAGGCATGCATGAGAATGACGCAAGAGGATGTGAATTGTGCAATTAGGAACAAAATATCAAATAAAAAAATTAAATGCATAATATAGCAAGCCACAATTGTACACAAGATTCAAAGAGGAAACTTGAAATTGGGAAAAACCTCTACTTTGTTTCCCAACAAGGATTTTAAAAATTGATTCATTGTCAATACCACTTTCTACACTGAGGGTAGTATCTCTCAACTTTACATAAACACACTTTCTTGTACAACCTACAAGAAAATTGTTTTGTTCTCTTTCCAAGAAGGATGAGACTTCTACGACTTGGAAATCCAGATGCCACAAATAAGTAAAGTATACAAAAGGTCCTATAGAGCCAAATGTATGTGTGGTGTGAACTGTACACTCATAAACTAAATAAAGAAAGGCTTCCTTAGTACTTGAGAGAAATCAATGTTGGCACATGATGTATAGGAAGCACATATGGGTTCAACGTTGAAAGAGCTTCCTTCAAAAGCAAGTATGAGAGCATTATGGCCTTAAATAATAATGTACTCTCCAAAGATGAACTTTGTGAAAGAATGTGAGTGGCTTGTTTTATCAAAGAATCATATAAGGGTATTTATAGGAGTTGCAGGATCCCTAAGGGGCAGTTTGGTTGGTGGAATAGAGGAGGAATTATGATTGAATTTCACGTTTAATAGTTTTTATTTCGGCATCGACAGATTCCAGAATTGAGGGGTGGATTCTAGAATAAACGAATTCCGCCGAAGAGGTGGAATTCATTTATTCTGCTAGTTTATTCTGCCTCTCTTATCTTCCTCTCTCAATTTTATTATATAAAATTTGTTTATTCCTCCTACCAAATACCTTAAGTGGAATAAATATTTCTAATTCTTTGATGTGACAACAAATATAGCTAAATAGTTGTACAGAATAAAAATTCTTAATTCCTCCTACTCTTTTACATCTCCTTTTTATCCCTCCTAATCATTCCTCCAACCAAAAAGAAACATTAGTAGCCTAAATATAAACATCGAATTAGTTATTAAAAAGTGAAAACTGAATCTGAATTCTCAACTGTAAAATTGTTGTGCCAAATTAATCGGTTAAGAGAAACGTTGTTGAAATAAATTAAACGATTCATTTATGATTTTCTCAGATTTTAGTTCTGACTTTGAGTTTGAATTTTGTAACATGATAGGGTGTACCAAACAGAGATCATATCATCATGTTTTGTTTTAATTCTCCCCCGTTTTGTCAAACTACAAAAAAAGAAAGTCACGCGGAGAATCAGAACAATTAAGTGGCAGTCTGACTAACAGAAATTAAATGGCTTGAAAAGTTCAGTGTGGGATATTTGGTAGTACGGTCCACAGAAACTAAACGACTAACCAGCAAAATAAAGGTCTGAAGAGCAGAGAACTTAAAGTGAGATATGCCACATAGTTTCAAACACAACGAAATCTTAGAAAGAGAAGGAAACTATTTGGAACCTTTCTTTAACGATTTCTTTATGGATTTCAAATCCTTTGCTAGCTGAATCGCTTTTGCCATCTAACGTCTGTCATCTGCTTGATGTTTTTTTTTTTTTAAGAGAATGAGGAGTAAAATTTATCCATCCTCCACTACCAGGAGACAGGCAAAAGGCAGGGGGATCAAATCAAACCTGTTAGTACACATAAAGAGAGACCACGACTCATGACCTAGTACAAAAGAAAAACACACAGCAAAAAGGAGCTCAGTAAATCACGTAGGGGAACTGGAGCTTGTCAAGCAAAATGGAGCCCTGGATCCATCTATTGAGCTCCTGTAAGTCAGAGCAAATCTTCCAACCATCCATAGCAAGGGGAGTCATCAAGCTGGCAACCACATTGGCAGTAGGGTGGATAAAGCTAAGAGAGCCAATTTTATGTTTTTGAATTAACATCTTCTGTAATCTTCTTTAATTGCCTAAGCAACCGAGATTTTCCCGGTCCACCAAAAGTACAGCAAAGAGGATTCATAGTCAAAGTGGAGGGCAGCAGCTGAGGTGCAAATGTCGAGAGTATGGAGAGTGGCTTGAATAATGACCTTCTCACGGGAACTGGTGAGAGTTGTTCGGAATGCACAATTCACAAAATTCACACACGCATTCCTAGCAACCCAAGCGATGGAGAATTGGCCAACCTGTCTACGAACTGCAATGTTAATCTTAATCCCAAACAGAGGTTTTAACCCGTTTTCTTTGATGGGTTTGGTATGCTGCTTGCGAATCCAAGCCCGAAGGTTGAAGTTATACCAGTTTTGGGTAATCAAAGCATCAATGTTCTTAATAGAAAAATTGTCATTCCTAAGCTTATTCCTAACCCACCACACATTATACCAGATAAAGAGGATAAGCCCCTTAATGATACAGAGGTTAGGAGAGCGGTTGGGGGAACAAATAACATTGAGAAATCTATTGGGGTCAATAGAATCAATTTGGCTATAAGAGAAAACACGATTCGCAATCTTGCGCACCACGAGGCTTTGCAAAAAAAGATAAGTAAAGGTTTCACAATTGGGATGTTGGGTGCAGCAAGAGCATTTGGAAGGGAAAGGGATACCGATCCTAGCAATGTCGGTGGGGAGACGGGATTTCAAGAGCCGCCAAGCCAACAGGGAGATACGGAGGGGGAGTTTTAAATTCCAAAGAGCTTTGGCAGTCTCGTCTGTAGGGAAGGAAGTGAAGTGGGACCAATAGGCAGAAGATATAGAAAAGTTACCATCCCAGGTAGGCATCCATATCGGAGCATCCTTATCCTGATTCAAGGAAAAAGAGAGAATTTGGGAGTGCATATCCTGAGGAATGTGAGTCATAAGAGGATGGGCATGAGCACCAGGGAGGAAATCTTTAATCTTAGTCGGGGGAGGGTAGTCCACCTCAGGAAGAAAGGAGATCAGCCGAGAGTCACCCAACCAAATATCACTCCAGAAGTTGATGGCTCCTTCACCAACCCCCCAACGAACTAGAGGATGCATACTATCGAAGGCGTTCCTAAGGGCTTTGACTCTGGCTGGAGTATAAAGAGACCCATAGAGGTTTTTGCCATAAAGGCTCTTAATGATATTGGTATAGGGGGAATCAGAGGATAGAATGTTCTAGTCACGCTTCATTCTTAAGGCCATGAGGAAAACCTTAAGGTCAAGGATACCCGAGCCTCCATATTGAGGAGGTTTAGCAATATTAGTCCAAGATATCCAGTGGTGTCTGGTTCTCCCAGGTGAGGAACCCCAAAAAAAGCTAGCCATAATAGAGTGGATCTTTTTAATAATAGAATTGGGGACCTCGAGGATAGATGGGATATGTATAGGCATGGAGGATAGGACATGTTTGACGAGAAGAAGCCTAGAAGTAGATGAAAGCAAGGAAGCCTTCCAGCCAGCGAGCTTGGACTGAATCTTGTCAATGATCCCATAGAAATAGGATGTTTTAGTTCTCCCTGGAAAAATAGGACAACCAAGATAGGTAAAAGGGAATGATCCTATCTGAATACCCAAATCTTGACTGTTACGAACGCGCGCTTCAGACGTCTTTTAAGACGTCTGGGAGGTGGTCCAGACGTCTGACCAGACGTCTGGAACCACTTCCAGACGTCTGGGAATCGGTTATTTTTGGCATGCGTGTTTCGTCTGCGCGCCTGAGCGCGCAGACCTGCGTACGCTCTCTCTCCCTCTCTTTTTCCCTCTCTCCTGCGGCCGTAGACCCACCCTGTCCGCTCTCTCTCTCCTCCTCGCGCGGCCTTAAAAGGCCACGCCCTCTCCCTCACTCCCGTCACCTCCGCCCCCTTCCTCTTCTCCTTCCAGCCAGTGCGCGAGAGCGAGCGCGAGTGAGCGACGGCGGCGACAGTCGCAGTGAGCGTGGGAGGAGGTGCTGCACATGGAAGAGGCGCTCGGCCGTGAGGGCGAGCTCGCCGGGGCTGCTAGGGCCAGCCGGCGGGGGGCGCAGCGGGCGCGGAGCGATGCGGGGGGGGGGGGGGGGGACTGCTGCAATTTGAGCAGCAGGCGGACGAGACACGGCGCGGCCGGGCGTCGCAAGCGGAGGGCAAGTCGCGCCCAGGTTCTGGAAACTTTTCCAGAATCAGACGTCTGGGCTTCTAGCCAGACGACGGGCACGACGTCTGGAAGACTGACCAGACGTTTGAAAGGTGAGTTATTTCCGTCTTCTTCGTTTTCTTCGACTGACCGTACTGAGAGAGAGAGATGGGTACGCGCAGGTTTGGTGATTCGCCTTCCAACGCGAATCAGATGTCTGGCTGTAGCACCAGATGACGGGAGCGACATCCAGACGTTCGGGATGACCATCGGACGTCTGGGAACTAGGCCAGACGCCCCCGCATGCTTCTGGACATCTGAGAGCCCACGCAGAGCAAGGTAACCCCTAATCCATTTTTTAAGACGTCTGGAATAAGTTCCAGACGTCTGATTTTGCACTGTTTCGTCGTTTTCGACCCATTTAGGGCCCGTTCGGGTTCCGTTTTCCGCGTTTCGAGTTGCGTTCTTTTCGGAATTAAATCCTCTACCCGTCTACTATAGCTATATACTGTTTTGAGAAACTCCTTGTGTTGATCCTTGTGATAATACCCAGTTCCGTTGCAGTCTCGGGGGTTGCGGAGGCACGCGGGATTCCCGACCACGCCCCCAGTTCGCCTGTTGTAACCGGTAGAGTGGCTTTTAAGTTTATTGGTATAATCTGTTAAATTATGGAACCATAAATAGCACCTAGGACATTGCATGAATCCTAGGAATGAGAAACTAGAATGAATGGTAGATCCTAGGGTGTTGCATGAATCCTACGGCTGGAAAACTAGATTGTATAATAGATCCTAGAGTATGACATGAATCCTAAGATGGTGTAACGACCCGGTTCCCGAGTCCCTACGAGACACGAGAATCGGACCGACTCAACTAATCTCAAATCCTAGTCGTCCAACGAGGAAGTAACCAAAAGAGCAATAAAATAAACCACATTCAGTATGAATATAACTAACAGTAAGAAAGTACAGCAGTAAGGAAAGAAACTACCACAGTATGTACCACCACAACAGTAGAACAACATTCATAATATAATTTGAACTGCAGGTAAAGAAAGTACAGCGGAAACAATAACTACTCACTACAACGTAACAAAAAGAGGTACAAGAGACAGTGGTAACTCTACTGGACCCTACTCGGCCCAGCGTCCTCTGCAGCCGCTGACCCTGGCTGCTCAACACCTGGTTCTGAAAATGGTAACGAGTGTAACACGTCAGCAAAACGCTGAGTAGAGTGGCAACTAAAACTAAAAGTAACAGTAGAGTGTACAGTAGCTGTTATGTTCGATTACTTTCTTTATTCACATCTTTCAAATGTCTCACTATTTCATTTATTCCTCAGATCTTTTTCTTGATCTCGAATGTTCCTCGTGGGAACGATCTTGATTGCAGTCTTTTCCAAAAAGTAGAAGTAGCACGTGGTGCTCTCCTGGCCAGGAGAGTCCCCCGTGGTGATCCTACCCTCAGTCAACCACCCCAAGGTCACTGACAGATGTAACGGTGACTACGGCACGCGCGATAAACGCACAGGTAGCCAACCCGTACTGGCACGCGGTCAGTCGTTTCCGTTAACAGGTGAGCCCAAAGCACAGCACGGAACCAGTCCAGGGCAGAGCCCTCTCAGTAACAGGGGTCCAACCCCTCCACAGTAACCAAACCAGGGCCTTGCCCCTCCACAGTCCGCGCACCCTCGCCTGACTACCCTGGTTTGCCCCAGCGGGCCTAACAAGTCGGTGTGGGAGGCTAGCAGAACCCGAGGCCCGTGGGGTAGCTAGTACCTTCCTACACTAGTAGCTCTCCTCGGTACTACGTACGCGAGGGCCAGCAAGTCGGTACAGAGTGGCCAGTCCTAACCCTGGGTCCCTGGGGTAGCTGGCTCCGCTCTGCACTAAACATGGGGACAATCGCTCTCCATGGTACTCCATACTCAAGGGCTAGCTCACTTCCCCAATACTATTCCATTCACTTTCCAGGAGTTCTACTCCTACTTCCCCGTAGGGTTCCATCCTTTTTACTCAAACATCCAGGTTTCACTTTCCAGTTTCACATTCTTACAATCAATGTTCTCAACCACGTTATTTATTCACAACAGGCAGCTGTTAATTCAAATTACAGGCAGCTTTATATCTCTTTCCATTTTCCATGACTGCAGTATTATACATTCCACTAGTTTTCCCATCCTAGGATTCACGCCATATCCTAGGATCTGTCATACAATCTAGTTTTCCAGCCCTAGGATTCATGCAACACCTAGGAGCTATCATTCCATCTATTTCTCATTCCTAGGATTCATGCAATGTCCTAGGTTCTATTTATGGTTCCATAATTTAACAGATTTTATTAATAACTTAAAGCCACTCTACCAGGTACAACGGGAGAAATGGGGGCGTGGTCGGGAATACCGCGACCCCCGAGACTGCAACAGAACGGGGTCCTATCACAAGGATCAAACACAAGGAGTATCTCAAAACAGTGTATAGCTACTGTAGACGGGTAGAAGAATTAATTCCGAAAAGAACGCAACTCGAATCGCGGAAAACGGAACCCGAATGGACCCTAAACGGGTAGAAAACGACGACACTATGCAAAATCAGACGTCTGGAACTTATTCCAGACATCTTAAAAAGTGGATTAGAGAATTACCTTGTTCTGCGTGGTTTCTCAGACGTCCAGAAGCCTGCGGGGACGTCTGGCCTAGTTTCTAGTCGTCCGATGGTCACCCCTGACGTTTGGAGGTCGCTTCCGCCGTCTGGTACTACTACCGAACGTCTGATTCGCGATGGATGGCGAATCACCGAGCCTGCGCACACCCATCTCCCTCCCTCAGTACGGTCAGTCGACAGGAAGGAAGAAGGAGACGAAAAACTCACCTTTCAGACGTCTAGATGGTCTTCAAGACGTCGCCCTCACCGTCTGTCTATCAACCCAGACGTTTGATTCTGGAAATTTTTCCAGAATCAGGGCGCCACTCAGCCTCCGCTCGCGAAGCTGCCCGTGTCGCACCTCGCGCGCCTGCTGCTCAGACTGCAGCAGTTCCCCCACCGCGTCGCTCCGCGCCCCCTGCGCCCTCCGCCGGCCGGCCTTAGCAGCCCCGGCGAGCTCGCCCTCACGGCAGAGCTCCGCTCTCGCACGCAGCACCTCCTCCGCGCTCACTGCGGCCGCCGCTGCCGCCCTCGCGCTCGCGCTCACGCTCACTGGCTGAAGGAGAAGAGGGAGGAGACGGTGGTGACGGAAGTGAGGGGAGGCATGGCCTTTTAAGGCCGTGCGAGGAGGAGAGAGGACGCGGCAGGGCGTATGCAGCCGCAGGGAATAAATGAATATGCGGGTCTGCGCGCTCAGGCGCGCAGACGACCCGCGTGTGTGGAAGATAACGGATTTCCAGACGTCTGGAAACGATCCCAGACGTCTGGAAACGATCCCAGACGTCTTGTTCGACGTCTGGGCTGCCTCCCAGATGTCTTAAAAGACGTCTGGGGCACGCGTTCGTTACAGATGGGAAGAACTAGTGGAATATATGAATACTGCAGTCTTGGAAAATGTGGAAAGGAAATAATAGCTTCCTGTAAATTGGTTCAACAGCTGCCTGTTATGAATAAATGAGCATGTTTGAGAATAGGGGATGTATGAACGTGAAACTGGAAAGGGAAACCTGAATGTGCTGAGTTAAAAGAACTGGAACCCTACGGGGAATTAGGAATGGAACTCCTAAAAAGAGAAAGGAATGGAACTGAGAAAGAAAGACATGGTAGTGTGCTGTCTCTTGGGTACGTAGTACCAAGGGAAGTACCTGTACCTGTTTAGTGCAGAGCGGAGCCAGTCGCCCCAGGGACTCGGGGTTAGGACTGGCCACTTTGTACCGACTTGCTGGCCCTCGCGTACGTAGTACTGAGGAGAGCTACTAGTGTAGGGAGGGCACTAACTACCCCACGGGTCCCAGGGTTCTGCTAGCCTCCTACACCGACTTGTTAGGCCCACTGGGCAAACCAGGGTAGTCAGGCAAGGGTGCGCAGACTATGGAGGGGCAAGGCCCCTGTTTGGTTACTCTGGAGGAGTTGGACCCCTGTTACTGAGAGGGCTCTGCCTTGTACTGGTTCCGTGCTGTGCTTTGGGCGCACCCGTTAACGGAAACGATTGACCGCGTGCCAGTGCGGGTTAGCTACTTATGCGCTTATCGCGCGTGACGTAGTCACCGTTACGCCTGTCCGTGACCTTGGGGTGGTTGACTGAGAGTAGGATGACCACGGGGGACTCTCCCGGCCAGGAGAGCACCACGTGCTACTTCTACTGTTCGGAAAAGACTGCAATCAAGATCGTTCCCACGAGGAACATTCGGGATCAAATGAAGGATCTGAGAAATAGATAAATTGTGGGAAAATAGAAAGACGTAATTAAAGAAAGTAACAGAACATAACAGCTACTGTACACTCTACTGTTTCTTTTGTTTTAGTTGCCACTCTACTCAGCGTTTTGCTCACGTGTTACACTCGTCACCTTTCAGGACCAGGTGTTGAGCAGCCAGGGTTAGCGGCTGCAGAGGACGCTGGGCCGAGTAGGGTCCAGTAGAGTTACCACTGTTCTCTTGTACCTCCTTTTGGTTCCACTGTAGTGAGTAGTTCTTGTTACTGCTGTACTTTTCTTTACCTGCAGTTCCATATTATGTTATGAATGTTGTTCTACTGTTGTGGTGGTATATACTGTAGTGGTTTCTTTCCTTACTGCTGTATTTTCTTACTGTTAGTTATATTCATGCTGAATGTGGTTTATTTTACTGCTCTTTTGGTTACTTCCTCGTTGGACGACCAGGTCTTGGGATTAGTCGAGTCGGTCCGGTTCTCGTGTCTCGTAGGGACTCGGGAATCGGGTCGTTACAAGATGGTATCAGAGCAAGGTCGTCCCGAGAAGTGAATCAACTGACTGGAAAATAACCAATTCACATGTCTATAACTAGAGTAGCCACCACAACATATTTCTTGACATGAGCTCTTAGACGTTTTCATTAGGTACTGTTCCGTACTGACGTATTTCGTTGTTTTGCGTCTCCTTGTAGGAGATGCCTCGTCGTGGAACTAGGAGGGTGGGTCGCGGGTGCGGCCGAGGTCGGGGCCCGAGGGACAGATGTGTCGGGCTTGGAGTACATACTACCCGTCCTCTTCTCCTGAGCATATCGTCTCCGAACCTTGTCCAACTAATTCGAGAGGTGGTTCGAGAAGAATTTCAGCTTCCACCCACATCGCCACCCCCTCCTCCCCCTTCCGAGCGTACGACAGGGGAGTTGGTGGTGGAACGAGATTTCCGTCGTCACACTAGGCGTGTTAGGAGAACTCAAAGGAGACACGTGGCGTCCGCAGGAGAGCCGTCACGTTTTACAGGGCCATCAGTGGCCTTTGGGGGCCCTCGACAGGGGCCAGTCGCCAGCACCGGAACCCCGCCCAGCCGACAGTACGGACCCACTGAGGGTGGGAGTTGAGTTCCCCTCTGTTATCAGTGTGGCCAGCCAGGCCACATCAGGAGGGACTGCCCGTCTAGGGCAGGAGGTCAGCAGATACTTCCCGTGCAGAGCACTGGAGGGCGTGCAGGAGGCCGCGGTTCCCAGGCACGAGGAGGAGGACAGCAGTCGCGAGGAGGGTACCGGCCAGCACCTACCCGTCCGACGCAGAGTGTGGCTGCTTCGTCCGCACCTAGAGCTGAGGGGCGTATCAATGCCCTAACACACAGGAACGCCAGAGCTTCAGGATCGGTGGTAGCAGGTATGGTTTCAGTTTCCGGTAGACTCGTTTACACGCTTTTCGATTCCGGGGCTACGCACTCGTTTGCCGTAGTCAGTTTCGCAGTTAGCTTGGACAAAGATTATACACTGTTACAAAATCCGTTCGTAATCAGAGGTCCGAGTGGTCAGCTGTTTGTAGCTGAGGAGGTGTACACGGATTGCGAGGTCAGCGTCGGGGGACATAGCCTGCCAGCTGACCTGATTATGTTACAGATGGAGGACTTTGGAGTGATTCTGGGGATGGATTGGCTGTCTACTTACCACGCCTTGGTGGACTGTTTTGAGAGGAAGATCGTCTTCTCCATTCCGAAGTTTCCTTCTTTCGAATTTCACGGATAGCCAGTGGACAGAGGCTTCAGGTGCATTTCGGCACTTCGGGCGGCGAGACTTCTGAGCCAGGGGTGTGAGGGCTTCTTAGCTTGTGTGGTGGCAGAGCCCAGCGCTGTGGCAGACTTCCAGAGTATCCTGGTGGTCAGAGAGTACCCTGACGTGTTTGCAGACGAGTTACCAGGACTACCGCCCGAGCGTGAGATCGAGTTTGAGATCTCACTAGTACCAGGGACTAGCCCCATCTCCACCGCGCCATACAGGATGGCATCGCTTGAGCTGCGAGAGCTCAAGTCCCAGTTGCATGACCTTTTGGAGAAAGGTTTCGTGAGGCCGAGTGCGTCTCCTTGGGGAGCCCCGGTACTATTTGTGAAGAAGAAGGATGGGACCTTACGCCTTTGTGTAGACTACCGACAGCTGAATAGGGTCACCATCAAGAACAGATATCCGCTGCCGAGGATCGACGACTTGTTTGACCAATTGCGGGGTGCCACGATGTTCTCCAAGATCGACTTGAGGTCTGGATACCACCAGTTGAGGATCAGGGAGACCGACGTCTCCAAGACAGCTTTCCGCACCCGGTACGGACACTACGAGTTTTTGGTCATGCCGTTTGGGCTGACCAACGCCCCCGTTGCTTTCATGGATCTGATGAACCGGGTGTTTAGACCGTACTTGGACCAGTTCGTGGTGGTTTTCATAGATGATGTACTCATCTATTCTCGAGATCAGACGCAGCACAGATAGCACTTGCGGATGGTTCTGGACACTCTGAGACGTAGGCTGTATGCCAAATACAGCAAGTGCGAGTTCGGGTTGAGGGAGGTGACCTTCTTAGGTCATGTGATCTCTGGAGATGGCTTGGTGATGGACCCAGCCAAGGTCGAGGCAGTACTCAGGTGGGAGAGACCGCGTTCAGTCACTGAGATTCGCAGTTTCCTGGGACTGGCAGGCTACTACAGACGTTTTATCAGAGGATTTTCACAGATTGCGCGTCCTATGACACAGTTGACCCGGAAGGACGTGCCCTTCGCCTGGACAGACGCCTGTGAGGCATGTTTTCTGGAGCTGAAGGAGAGGTTGACCTCAGCTCCCATGCTCACCATCCCTGACAGTAGTGGCAGGTTCGTTGTATACACGGACGCCTCCTTGCAGGGGTTAGGAGGTGCGCTCATGCAGAGGGGTCACGTTGTCGCTTACGCTTCGCGGCAACTGAAGCCCCATGAGCATACCTACCCTACCCACGACCTGGAGTTGGCAGCTATCGTTTTCGCGCTGAAGACCTGGAGGCACTACTTGTACGGTGAGACCTTCGAGATTTTCACAGATCACAAGAGCCTCAGATACCTTTTTGATCAGAAGGAGCTCAACATGAGACAGAGACGTTGGTTGGAGCTCCTGAAGGACTACGACTGCAGCATCTCCTACCACCCGGGAAAGGCCAATGTGGTGGCTGACGCCTTGAGCCATAAGGCGCCCGCACACTTGGCCAGTTTACAGTTACAGAGTTGGAGCCTTTTGGAGGAGGTGGGTAGTTGGCGACCCCTGGAGTTACGGGGGCACTGTGGGGCTGTGATGGTGACACGATAGACCAGGCCAGAGCTGATAGACCGCATCATCACAAGACAGATGGCCGATCCGTACTTGCAGTCCTTGCGCGACAAAGTACTGTCAGGAGACCCAGGGGACTTCTCTTTCACAGACCAGGTACTGCGCCTGAGGGGACGGTTGTGCGTTCCCAGAGACAAGGAGCTGTTGAGAGAGCTCCTGATTGAGGCACACGGTTCCAGATTCACCATACATCCCGGAAAC
The DNA here is from genome assembly GCA_037157565.1 of Thalassia testudinum. Taxonomy (NCBI): domain Eukaryota; kingdom Viridiplantae; phylum Streptophyta; class Magnoliopsida; order Alismatales; family Hydrocharitaceae; genus Thalassia; species Thalassia testudinum. The sequence continues at coordinate 167,366,030 of JAZHRO010000031.1, forward strand.
ACGAAGATGTACCACGACTTGAGACGCGAGTTTTGGTGGAGGGGGATGAAGCGGGATGTGGGTGAATTCGTACAGCAGTGCTTAGTGTGCCTACAGGTGAAAGCCAAGCATCAGAGGCCTGCAGGGTTGCTACAGCCGCTTCCAGTGCTAGAGTGGAAGTGGGAGAGCATCACCATGGACTTGGTGGTGGGCTTACCTGTTACCCAGCGAGGGCACGACGTTGTCTGGGTAATTGTAGATAGACTGACGAAGACGGCACAATTAGTGCCGATCCGAGTCACTTTGGGACCTGCACAGTTGGCAGAGAGGTATATCCGCGATGTGGTGCGACTACACGGAGTTCCGCGGGAGATCGTATCTGACCGGGATACCTGCTTTACGTCTCAGTTTTGGGCTGAGTTTTAGCAGGCCCTGGGCACGCGGTTGAGGTTTAGCACAGCTTACCACCCCTAGACGGACGGACAGTCCGAGCGCACGATACAGACACTTGAGGACCTTTTGCATGCCTGCGTGCTGGACTGGAGGGGCTCTTGGGAGGAGCACCTGCCCCTAGCGGAGTTTGCATACAACAGTTATCACTCGAGCATCGGCACGTCTCCCTACGAGGCTCTGTACGGACGGAGGTGTACGGCACCCTTGAGTTGGGTTGAGGTGGGGACCAAGTGGGAGGTTGGCCCCAGGTTGATTCGGCAGAGTCAGGAGGTAATCGAGCAGATCCACAGGCGACTCCGCACTGTCAGGAGCAGACAGAAGAGCTACGCGGATTGGAGACGCAGAGAGGTGCAGTTTGAGGTTGGGGACCACGTCTTCCTTCGTGTTTCGCCTGTGAAGGGCCTACAGCGGTTTGGGGTGAGAGGGAAGCTCGCACTGAGGTTCGTGGGGCCCTTTGAGGTCTTGGAGCGGGTTGGACCCGTTGCTTACAGACTTGCCCTCCCCCCGCAGCTTTCTGGTGTGCACGACGTGTTCCACGTGTCCAACCTCAGGAAGTACGTAGTCGATTCCAGTCACGTACTGAGTCACGAGAGCGTCGAGGTGGGCGACGACCTGACCTACCCCGAGCGGCCAGTGCAGATTCTAGACCGAGCCGTCCGCAGTTTGAGACGAAAGCAAGTACCCCTGGTAAAGGTTTTGTGGAGGAGCCAGCGGTACGAGGAGGCTACTTGGGAGCCTGAGGTGGCAATGCGGGAGCGGTACCCGAAGCTTTTCGCGGGTACGTCTTTTCGGACCGGCTTCGGTCCTCTTTGAGTTTGTTATGGTTATTTTGACGTCTTTTCCGCACCCTAGTTAGCGCAAGTTTCGGGGATGAAACTTCCTTTGAGTTTGTTATATTGTTGCAAACGCGCGCTTCAGACGTCTTTTAAGACGTCTGGGAGGTGGCCCAGACGTATGGAACCACTTCCAGACGTCTGGGAATCGGTTATTTTTGGCACGCGTGTTTCGTCTGCGCGCCTGAGCACGCAGACCTGCGTACGCTCTCTCGCCCTCTCTTTTTCCCTCTCTCCTGCGGCCGCAGACCCACCCTGTCCGCTCTCTCTCTCCTCGCGCGGCCTTAAAAGGCCACGCCCTCTCCTTCATTCCCGTCACCTCCGCCCCCTTCCTCTTTTCCTTCCAGCCAGTGCGCGAGAGCGAGCGCGAGTGAGCGGCGGCGGCGACAGCCGCGGTGAGCGTGGGAGGAGGTGCTGCGCGTGGAAGAGGCGCTCGGCCGTGAGGGCGAGCTCGCCGGGGCTACTAGGGCCGGCCGGCGGGGGGCGCAGCGGGCGCGGAGTGACGCAGGGGGGAATGCTGCAGTTTGAGCAGCAGGCGGACGAGACGCGGCGTGGCCGGGCGTCGCGAGTGGAGGGCGAGTCGCGCCCTGGTTCTGGAACTTTTCTAGAATCAGACGTCTGGGCTTCTAGCCAGACGACGGGCACGACGTCTGGAAGACTAACCAGACGTCTGAAAGGTGAGTTATTTCCGTCTTCTTCGTTTTCTTCGACTGACCGTACTGAGAGAGAGAGATGGGTACGCGCAGGTTCGGTGATTCGCCATCCAACGCGAATCAGACGTCTGGCTGTAGCACCAGACGACAGGAGCGACATCCAGACGTCCGGAATGACCATCGGACGTTTGGGAACTAGGCCAGACGCCCCCGCAGTCTTCTGGACGTCTGAGAGCCCACGCAGAGCAAGGTAACCCCTAATCCACTTTTTAAAACGTTTGGAATAAGTTCCAGACGTCTGATTTTGTACTGTTTCGTCGTTTTCGACCCGTTTAGGGCCCGCTCGGGTTCCGTTTTCCGCGTTTCGAGTTGCGTTCTTTTCGGAATTAAATCCTCTACCCGTCTACTATAGCTATATACTGGTTTGAGAAACTCCTTGTGTTGATCCTTGTGATAGAACCTCGTTCCGTTGCAGTCTCGGGGGTTGCGGAGGCACGCGGGATTCCCGACCACGCCCCCAGTTCGCCTGTTGTAATTGGTAGAGTGGCTTTTAAGTTAATTGGTATAATCTGTTAAATTATAGAACCATAAATAACACCTAGGACATTACATGAATCATAGGAATGAGAAACTAGAATGAATGGTAGATCCTAGGGTGTTGCATGAATCATAGGGCTGGAAAACTAGATTGTATGATAGATCCTAGGGTATGGCATGAATCCTAGGATGGGAAGAACTAGTGGAATATATGAATACTGCAGTCTTGGAAAATGTGGAAAGGAAATAATAGCTTCCTGTAAATTGGTTTAATAGCTGCCTGTTATGAATAAATGAACATGTCTGAGAATAGGGGATGTATGAACATGAAACTGGAAAGGTGAAACCTGAATGTGCTGAGTTAAAAGAACTGGAACCCTACGGAAAATTAGGAGTGGAACTCCTGGAAAGAGAAAGGAATGGAACTAAGAAAGAAAGACGTGGTAGTGTGCTGTCTCTTGGGTACGTAGTACCAAGGGAAGTACCTGTACCTGTTTAGTGTAGAGCGGAGCCAGCCGCCCCAGGGACCCGGGGTTAGGACTGGCCACTTTGTACCGACTTGCTTGCCCTCGCGTACGTAGTACCGAGGAGAGCTACTAGTGTAGGAAGGGCACTAGCTACCCCATGGGCCCCAGGGTTCTGCTAGCCTCCTACACCGACTTGTTAGGCTCACTGGGCAAACCAGGGTAGTCAGGCGAGGGTGCGCGGACTGTGGAGGGGCAAGGTCCCTGTTTGGTTACTGTGGAGGGGTTGGACCCCTGTTACTGAGAGGGCTCTGCCCTGTACTGGTTCCGTGCTGTGCTTTGGGCGCACCCGTTAACGGAAACGACTGACCGCGTGCCAGTGCAGGTTAGTTACCTGTGCGCTTATCGTGCGTGTCGTAGTCACTGTTACGTCTGTCCGTGACCTTGGGGTGGTTGACTGAGAGTAGGATCACCACGGGGACTCTCCCGGCCAGGAGAGCACCACGTGCTACTTCTACTGTTCGGAAAAGACTGCAATCAAGATCGTTCCTACGAGGAACATTCGAGATCAAGTGAAGGATCTGAGAAATAGATAAATTGTGGGAAAATAGAAAGACGTAATTAAAGAAAGTAATAGAACATAACATCTACTGTACACTCTACTGTTTCTTTTGTTTTAGTTGTCACTCTACTCAGCGTTTTGCTGACGTGTTTCACTCGTTACTTTTCAGGACCAGGTGTTGAGCAGCCAGGGTCAGCGGCTGCAGAGGACGCTGGGCCGAGTAGGGTCCAGTAGAGTTACCACTGTTCTCTTGTACCTCTTTTTGGTTCCACTGTAGTGAGTAGTTCTTATTACCGCTGTACTTTTCTTTACCTGCAGTTCCATATTATGTTATGAATGTTATTCTACTGTTGTGATGGTATATATTGTAGTTGTTTCTTTCCTTACTGCTATATTTTCTTACTGTTAGTTATATTCATGCTGAATGTGGTTTATTTTACTGCTCTTTTGGTTACTTCCTCGTTGGACGACTAGGTCTTGGGATTAGTCGAGTCGGTCCGGTTCTCGTGTCTCGTAGGGACTCGGGAATCGGGTCGTTACATTGAGAAATACGATTGATCTGCTCCCTAAGCAGATTTTTGTGTCCAAAACAAAAGCTTTTAGAGTGGCTGATACATTGGCCCATAGACTCCTGAAAAGAATTGAGAAAAGCAAGGTTATCAATGGAATGAGAGTAGCCATTAGTGAAGAGAACGATGTCGTCAGCGTAAAGGAGAGAGAGAGGGGCATTGACACCCCGCTTAATGGAATAGGGTTTGATCTTACCCTAGAAGGCAAGCTCTTTTAGGCTACGAATGAAGGGTTCCATAAAGATGTCAAAGAGAAAGGGGGATAGGGGATCCCCCTGTCTTAGACCACGGGTAGGTTTAAAAAAGGGCGACGAGGCTCCATCTATAAGGATGGAGGAACCTTCATGATTCACACAAGCCCGAACAAGAGAAATCACACCAGCACTGAACCCCAACCGCTCCATGATACAGAAAAGAGTGTTCCATTCAACACGGTCGTAAGCCTTTTGAAGGTCAAGTTGGATAATAATGTTCGAGCCGAAGACCTTACGATTGATGCGTTGGGTAAACTCAAAGGTGGTGGCGATATGATCAAAGATAGAGCAGCCTTTGATAAAGCCGACTTGCACAGGGGAAATGATCTTAGAGATAATACCAGCAAGTCTGTTAGCAAGAATGCCGGAAGCAAGCTTATAGATGACATTGCGCAAACTGATCGGACGGTAGTCCGCAAGACTCTCAATATTCATTTTCTTGGGGATTAAAGATATGAAGGTATTGTTGAAAGATCTGGGACCTTTATGGTGAGTAAAGAAATGGCCAATTGCTTGAGTCACCTCATCTTTTAAAATGTCTCAGAAGTTAATGAAAAACTCCGCATTGAACCCATACGACCCAGGGGTGCGATTATTCGGAGAATGGGAAAGGATTTCCCAAATTTCGGCCTGGGTAGGGATGGCCAGAAGAAGATTAGAATCTGCTTCAGAAATCAGCGGGGGAATATTCTCCAAAATCTTGGTGGGATCACTAGTGGCTTCACTAGTAAGGAGAGTTTGGAAGTAAGATTGACTCTTCCAGACCGCCTCATGCCAGGGGCCATCTCCTATGGTAGAGCTTGGCTGGCTTTGAGGCATTTGGCCGATCTGCGCTTGATAGTCATGAAGAAGTTGGTATTAGACTCCCCTTTCGCAATCCAGTCAATCTTGGCTTTTTGACGGAGAAAATCGCTAAGCTTGGCATAAGCATCATTAAGGAGAATGCGGGAATCTGTGAGCTCAATAACAAGGGAGTCATCCCAGTGGGAGGACAGATTTGAGTCTAAGTCATCACAATGAGCCTCAAGGGTTTTCACCGTAGTCTGAATGTCCCCAAAAGTCGATTTGTTCCAATGAATGAGAGCTTTTTTCAAGTCAGCCAACTTAGAGTATATAGAGCATATGGGATCAAGGGAAGGGTTGGTATTGTACTTAGCCCAGGAATTCTGAACAAGCGCACAGAAGGAGGGATCGCGGAGCCACATGTTCTGAAAGCGGAAGGGACGCAGATGGGATTTAGGTTTTTGGTGGAGTGACAGTAAAAGGGGGGCATGATCAGAGTTATGCCTAGGAAGGAACAAACCAGCAGCAACATCGGAGAGAGCATCAGAGTTAAGAATACGATCTATTTTTTGGTAAATACAAGCTCGGTCGCACCTACCATTACACCACGAGTAATTGGACCCTGACATGGGCATCTCAATCAAAGCCAAATGGTGAATACACGATCTGAAAGGGGTAGCTTGGGAGTCATGAAAGGGGATCCCTCCACTTTGCTCGGAGGGTCTCAGAATGCAGTTGAAGTCCTCACCAATGATCCAGGGAGTGGGGTTGAGGGTGGCAACAAATGAGAGGTGGTCCCAAAGATCAATCCTTTGAATAGCATCAGACAACGCATAAATGGCGAAAAACTTGAAGTTTTTCCACCAATCGAACAATCAATCGTAAGCGCTTGAAGGTGGGAGAAGATGCAAGAGACCGCAAGGGAACCTCTCCAAAAGCACCAGATTTTAGGGGAATCAGGGAGGGCTAGGGAATGATCAAAGTCTACGGCACGCATGGTAGTACTGATATCGGTTGGATCGGCAAAAGGTTCCATCAAGAAAATCAACTTAAGATTGTGAAAGTGGACAGGATTCTTGAGTCGGTTGGTAGTGGGGTCATTGAGGATACCCGGCAATTCCAAAAGAGGCAATTCATGATAATCAATTTTTGGCAAGGGACTTAGCTTGACTACGGGTCATACAACCCTTGTCTTCCAAGATTCGACTACCACGGGCTCCTTGCACCCTTTCAGGTGAGTGTGCCTCATATGCCTTATCTTGGGGAACAAAGGTTCAGCATCATAGAAAACCATTTTCCTTAAGGCTCGGCAGCAGACATAGAATCAAAAAATTTGACATCATTGCCCACTTCCATCACCTCCTCTTGTTCGGGAATCCCAATGATATAAGGGGGTCAGGGTCAAGGTCAGGGTCAGGAGGAGGCGATGGGAGAGAAAGATAAACACCCCAGTTTAAGGCAGAAAAGTTGGAATAAGCATTGGCATCTTTATCAGAAAACGAATCCCGATTAGAATGCTGCATAATAACATCTTTTTCGCAAGAGGGGGAGGTATTCCCCAAGTTTTTATCACAATCTTGGAAAGAACGAGAAGAAAAAGTTTCAGGATCATCAATCCGGTATCTAAAGGAAATGTTCTTTTCAAAAGACTGCAGATTAAGAATAGGAAAATCATTCATCACATTCAAACCGACAGAAGAATTCAGCATGAGAGTCATGCATCCCACATAAGTTTGAGCGTAGCACCTGCGAGGGAATGGAAGATCGTGCCTAAGAGAGGACGACTTCCTTCCCTGTCGAGTCTGGAGGACGGGAACCATGGCGAGGGCGGCGTCGACGGTGGACACGGCATTTCTTCCTCCCCACCACAGGACTAGCAGGAGAAGAAGTGGAATCCCCCCCAGAGGAAGAAAGAGGTTGAGAGTTTTTTATAGGCCAGATTAGAAGGAAGAGAAAACCCGACTCAGTCCTTCAGAAGGGGAGAGGCTTCCGAAGAGTCGGGGGAGATCTCCGTCGGGGCCATCTTAACGGTCGATTTGGTGGTGTCAGGAGGATGGGAGCCCCCCTGCGTATCAACCTGCTCTTTCTAGGCCGGAGAAGGCCCGGAGACACTATCAGCATGCTCCGCACCAAGCTTTGCGAAGGCCGTTTGCATTCCTACCTTAGGAGGCGTATACATAGACCGAATCCACTGAGAGGCTCTGCTTGACACTGGAGAAGCATATATAGACCGAATCCACTGAGATAAGCAGGGTTATTTTCGTCATTTTGCATGTAATCCCACTCGTAGTTGTAGGGATATTGGTCGGTATCTTCAAGAGGGATGGCATGTGAGAGGGACCAAGTCCGTCATTTTTGCATCGTCAGATTGAGTCTTCAACTTCATCTGCACGAAAGGAGGTTGCTCGCTTTATGCATGCATGCAAGAGTGGTACGTGTGCTCAAATTAAGTATAAATTGGAGGAATCAAGTTGATAAAAAGTCAACTTGATCTCGAAAATTGAAACACATGCGATAAGATCGAGGGAGGCCAAAGGGACAGAACCACAATGATCGATCATCGAACATGCATGTGGGACATCATTTTTGGCCAGTTAAGTTTATTCTTATGAATCAAGCAAAGACGCTATGAGCTATCCGTTTAGGGCAATGGTTATATCCACTGGGTTTCCCACACATACAAGGAAATGAGCAAAGAGAGTGAGTTTGCTGGTAGAAAGTTCCTTGGGCTGTCACGTTGACGAGGAATTAATGATAAGGTGCGACATACATCTGCAAAGGAGATGCCATGTTTTAATATTTATTTCATCTAATCATTTTTGACCAGTTAAATCCGTATGATAAATTTGAGAAATGATGAAAGGGTCGACTTTGAGGTCCTATTTCATAAGAAAAATAAGTTTGAAAAATAAATTGAAGAAGTAAAATAAATGAGTTAATTTATTTAAATATTTTAATATATTTAAATTATTTTATAAAAATGATGAAATAATTTTACTTTAAATTAAATACTTAATCCAATATAAGTAAAAGATGAATTAAGTAACAGATTAAATAATTAATTTATCAGTGAAATACGGTCTAAATGCACAGTGTCCCTGTCCTTAGATTGCAAGGACACCTTTGGTATCTTTTTTTCCGCCAAAAACTTAGGTCTAAAAAAATATGTCAAGCATTGAAAAATCGAAGGAGATTTCTTACATTGACACCATCGATCGACGTCAGTGAGTTCATTAAAAAGTAAAGACGAAGAACAGCAATTTTAGCATTTCCAAAATGAGAGAAGTATTTCCTCTCACCTTGTGGTCCCGTAAAGACGTCAGCTTCTAGGTTGGATGGTGTCGGAGGAGTGGAAAGTGGGGAAGAAAAAGTGGAAGATTCAATGCTCTGAGTTCGACAAGCTTTTTATCAGAATGAGCATTTGAAGATAAATTTTTTAAAAAGGATAATCAAGTGATTAAAGGAGATCAGACCGATAAAAATATAAATAAGATGATTAGAGTTTACGATTAAACGAAGAAAGATGGAGAGAACGATAGATGATGTACAAAGATTAAAGAAGGAAAAAAAAAAAAAAAAAAGGGAAAACACAACCAACAAAGACAAAGCAAGAATATTGTGGAGTATAGAATTTAAAAGGAGTGGTATAGCATAAAACATAGAGATGTACCTCGGTGTTTGGTTTTTATGTTAAAAACGTACCAATTATAAATTTCGACTAATAGAATTTGTAGTACAAGGTACTTCGGGTCGAATCTTCGGTGAGGGTTGGCTTATGATGAAAGAAGAGCACTCAGGATTTTTTTTTTTTAATTTTCTAGGATCTTAAGTTATTTCTTTTTTATTTTGAAATCAGATTGGGTCAAACACATTGTTCTTACCACTAGTCGAATTGTTGCCCGGATCTTAGGTCAAACCTAGTAAATAATTTTTGAAATTTTTTTTCTTCCAAAAATTAGGTTTGGGAAGGAGCATGTTGCAATAAAATTTATCGAAAGCCAAGATAAGTACAATTTTAAAAAATTCATTGAAGATCAGAAAATAGAGTCTATTCCAGATCGACACACCTGCACCCTATGATTTTTATTTTTTATTTATAAAGAGTTAGAAAACCTACCTTATATGATGGTAAATATTATTCAAAGATCTCCCTACAAAAAAAATGTCCTATATTCTTTTTGGTGATATTTTCCATGCAAAATAGATTTAAGAACAACGTGTACGCAAACTGCCTACAAGCACAAACCTAAACTACGACTAAATGTGAATCAAATGTAAACAACTACCAACAAAGGAATGGCATGAGGGGTTTAGCGTTATCTTTTATAGGTAATCTAAGTTCTCCTTAAGGCAGGGTTACCCTCATGAAGAACTATCCCCTAAGCTTGGTCCATCTACCCCTTAGATTCGAGGCATAACCTGAATAGATAGCCCTAGGCTCGGGCTCCAAATTTGGGATAGGATAAACCAACTTAGATTTGTTCCTTAACAAAGCTATTCTACCTTGAGAAACCCCACATATCGAGATCTTCTCCCTCAGCCCCCGACACCTAGAGATCTAGCCACGATACATCATCACATCACACGAAACAATGGAAATAAAAATCATGTTTAGCATAGCAAATAACATCAATAGTTCTCAAACCATGTTTCTCCCCCCATTTGGCAACTCCATGCAAATTCAAAGAGAATGAAATCAAGGAAAGGATCCGTGGAGCTATGAGGTGGTGTGGTGTGCTTGCAAGAAAGGACAGGTGTTCAAGGAATTTCTTTGGAGCTTCATACTTGAAGCCTCGATCGTCTACCTGGGTCCCTGCGAAGAAAATATGTGCACATAATAATTTATATATATAATAGGCTATGGAATGCAATAAAATGAATGCAATCCTAATCTAAGTGCAAAGAATAATAAATGGGCTAACTTAATGCAGAAATGCACATATTGCTGCAAAACTAACTTAATTTAAGCATGTAAATTATCGTATAATTCACGCGTAACAATGTTCTTCGTTAGGTGAAGGGCACGTTCAGGATTTTTTGGTGGAGAGAGATAGCCGTGATTGGGAAGGGCAAGGACAAGGACATGGTTAGTGAGGAGTAATTTTAACAGGGGAGATGTAAAGAGATATGAAGGGATACGAAGAGATGTGAGGGTGTAACTACCATCTTAATGTCGAAGAGATGTGAAGAGAGAGAGAGAGAGAGAGCGCTGAGCGGTAAAAGAAAAGACGGTTTTCAAAGAAATAGAGATGAAATTTAATAGAGGGTATTAGCAAACTACAAGGCCTATCTTACACCCACATTCACTCACGTGAGTGACTATAAAAGCAATTACCCCCACCCCCAGTGCCCCATTTCGTGAACAACTGCGCCCTAATTCACCCCACTCCCCTCCCTCTAGTGCTGTAGCACATGAGCGACGTGTGCCGTTGTCGCAACATTGGTTGTCGCACTAATCCAGTAGCATGTGTTGGAGCACAACCCCAACTTCCTCTGAATGCATGCTAGCCCCACTTTGTAGCCCACACTTTCCTCGTCTCTCTCACTTGAGGTAGCACTAGCCAAAGCACAGAGGCACACGTCGAAGCACATCAGCTTAGGTGCATCTTTGAACACAGGTGATTGCTTGAATCATTAAGCACCATACAACTCTCCAGTTATTCCGTTGTTCCATTTAATGTTCAGCATGTGTAATTGTTCGCAACGAAGCACATTGGTTCAGGTGCATCGTTTGTCTATTTTGTTTTTCACATTTAGGGCAAATGCAATTTCCCATGTGCTGTTGTGTGTGCCATCTGATGGGAAGCACACTCTAAGTTTATTCTTCACATGAAGCATCCCAAGCACGAGGAACCCAAGAACTTCAGCACATTACACTGCACATATTACAGCACACCAACACACTGCACACGATCCGGCACATCACAACCCACAGCACAAAAACTCCAAACAACTCACCTTGCAACCCTGCACATTCTGTTTACGGAGTATTAATTGAAGATGGCATACATCATTAGTGTTCAAAACAAGACTTTTATTTTTCATTTTTTAAATTCTTTTTCGAGTTATGGAAGTTGCAAGTTATCAACGTGGAGAAATAATGGTGAAGTCATCTGCCATCAAAACGTAAAGCAAAAGCCACTCAACCACTGTGCCTATGTAGAGTCTCCAAAGATATGGTAGTTGAAAGGATTGCTACTAGTGGTCTTGTTAACAAGATTGGTAGCCACCACCACTGCACATAGAAGAAAGATGCTCGGATATCAGCAAAGAGGGCACAAAAGAGACCTCCCCTCACATGCAAGAGATGAAGATTGGTGGATTGCAATAAGCGGAACCTCTATCAGAGTTTAACTTCCCCTACAAATGTTTGAATGTGGTAGTCAATGATTCTTTGTATTTACTTACGTGTAAAATAATCGCATGATAGTGTGTGCTGGTCCCTTTTTGTCGTAGATTAACTTTTTTTCTTTTTTAATATTTTTTGGAGCATTATTTGTGTTAAGGTTTTCATGTTAAATGTTATATTGTGAATTTTGTGTGCAAATGAGATATTATTTTTCTATTTATTTCTTCTTTGTGTTCTATGCATTATGCTATTATATTTGTCTGTTCATTATTTCAATTTCATTCAAATGTTCTTCAAACATTTGGTGGTTTGTTCATGGTGAATAATGCTTTAGTGCTGCTTCTTTGGCGTTATCTATAGGATAGTTCATTGAGTAGTCATGTGGGTTATATGGTAGGTGGTTTGGTGGCATGCATTGGATGGTAGCTATGGATCCTGATGGTGTGTGCAATGGGGTCAGAAGGTCCTGATATTGGTCCATGATATGTATAGCATGGCCTTTATAATTTCAACTTTAATGTTAATTTCAAACAAATAGTAAAGTTTCTGGCTATTAAAATAAAATTTGGTAACAATGTTCGTAATGAACATTGGTAATGTTTTGAATGAACATTGCTAATGTTTTGTGTGCTGCGAACTATCCTCACATCATTTGAAATGAATACAAACAAGCATATCCGTTTAAAAGTAAATATGGTATGCTCGTTTTTCTTCCAGGCTTTTGGATTTTTTTTGTTTTGAGTGTGATTCACGTGTTTTTTATAATGTTAAGCGTCATAGTGTCAAATTATGTGATTCGAATTTTTTAAGGTCTATTTTAGCATAAATCCACCTTGACGTAGAGGTTTATTTAAAATGTACAAGTGTCCCCATACTCCCCGCACACATACAGACAAACGAAGTAAGTCCAAGTGAGATCATTGCATAAAAATCTAATCCTCCACAACTACTCTTTTGTTAGCTCAAACTACAATGTATGTAGGACAAAGCGGAGAAGGCGACTCAATCTAGCAACACCATCCGTGGACATGCGATATCACAAAAGACCATAACATGGTGCAACATAGTTATGCAAAGATCTAAGAAGTTATTTGCAAAGGACTTCATAGTGCCCTAATACTTTATTATTATTATTTTTTTTTGAGTGGGGGGTTACATTAGCATCATTTCTTGATGAAGTAGCCATATACTGGTGAAACGCATATGTGATATGTATATCTTTTGGGAAAATTATATCACTTGTATGAAATAGATGCTATTTCTTTTTTAGGAAAACTTGTGTTATATGATACTCTTTTCTATACAATGCATGCATATATTGCTCCACACATGATAGTGTTTAGATGCCTTTTGCTCTTAGTTTGTATTATTCAATTTTTAGCCCCTTGTATAATGCATAACCTTTGTGATACAAACTAGTTTTGACATTATCTATCAAGTGCTTCCATCTATTCCTCTATGTGGATAATATAATGTATGTATGTTTCAAGCTTAGATGTGAGCTCTAGTTTGAACTTCATGGCTACTTCTTAATCAAAGTAGTAAGAAGAAATTCTATAAAGAAGTAATAGAGTCTAGCACAATACCCATGAAAAATTTTCATAAGCAAGTGATATGTAATCAGTTAATCAAAATAATATTTAAACGATGCTAAGGCAATTACCGATATGTAATCACCAAGTCAAAATATGTATGTAATTCATGGTCTGGACATTGAAACCAAGTATACATATCAGGAAGTACCTTCAACTACAAAGAAGCATAAGAAGAATAGGAAATTCCTTGAAACAACCTCCATTAGCAAATACACTCTATAACAAAGGAATTCTTCCATGTCAGCAAAGTATAGAATAATCTCACTTAACCCAGAGCTATGTGTAGAGAGCATGAAACAACTAGTGGAATGTATACGTACTAACCATGGAACAATCTTGCTTAATAAATGGGACCACCTTTCGTGAGTAGTGGGAACAGAGAACACACTTGATTGCCCAGGAGGGTATCAACAACATCATGACAATTTCATGTAGGCTTGTAATGAAGAAGTAACCTCATGCATGGGTGGGCAACAAGTCCGTTGATGTACATATCAATTGTGACATAGATTTCTGCACGTTGTTACCGAACATTTAACTCAAATTAGCACATCAAATAAGCTACATCCAACCACACATCTTCCATCTTACATTAACAGACATTCACCTCTATACTTTCGATAATAGTCGCACAATGTATAACACACACACACACACATATATATATATATATATATATATCACCTCACGTTGAAATGTTAACTTACATTAGCGTCTACCAAATATGGCATTATAATAGGCACATTTGCATTCACTTAGGAGGATAGATGGGGAGTTAAATAATTAAATGAAAATGAAAATTTCTTTGATATTTTTTTTAAAAAATTACCATGGTCGATATTGTCATATTTAAAACATTTTACACGTATTCCACTCTATCTTAACTACTGCATTCATTTAAAACCACATTTCTATTTTTTATCCCACTTTGCATATATCTTTCATAATTGACTCAATCTCACGGTAGACATTCTGGCATCATTCCCCTGATTAATCTCCTTCCTATCGGTCCTTTATGTAATTTTTTTCTAACCGTTGCTGCCATACTACGATCATTATTATCATAAACACTCATCTTGTACTAAAATTATTTTCTCCTGTACAATAGATTTCCTTCCCTATCACATATTCTTCTTGTGAAAATATTTTCTCCTGTACAGCACACCCCAAAGCACGTGGCCTTCGCGGTGGGAAAGAAGCAAATCGGTGGGAAAGTTCCCGCACGATGGACTGGAATAATGAAGCACGACATTTCAAATTTCGAAAGGGTACTAATGATTCCCTAACATCTCACGTGCTGAGCACGTGATCTTCCCGGCACAACATTTGAACCCCAAATGTCACACGGTTCTAGTATGATTGTCTCGGGAATCGACGGTGTGTAGATTCGGCGGTCGAAATGGGCTTCTCTTTTCTATAAGTTATATCTTGTAGGACGTTTATGATGATGTAACCGCTCCTCTTGGAGAAAGTTAAGAAAGAAAACCAATCTTCTAGAAAAGATACGTAACATCTTTTAGAAAACTCAAAATCACAGTAACTCATTGATAAATTAACTTTGGACAGTACAAAATAAATAAATAAATATTTATTTTCAAGAGCATGTTAAAAAAGATTGTTATAAAAATAATCATTCAAACAAATGATAATTAGATACTTAAATGATTAAAGTATATAAAAAATAAACATTTAATTTTTAAAATAAAAAATCATTAAGTGTGCAAATATCTAGTTTTCTTCTAATATAATTGAATCTATTTAATGTCAGAGGCTTTGTAAGTATATCAATTATCCGTTATTATGTATTAATAAAGTCTAAGAGTACTCCACCTTTTAAAACATTATCACGTAGAAAATGATGTATAACATTAATTTATGTGATTGGTGCATGAATGATGTATTGGTTTCTTTAATTATTGGGATTTGACATGGGTTGGGATGGTAGATTTTGGTTTGAAGTAACTCTAATTTGATTTTGAGGAATAGTCACAATACGGGTCACTTCAGACATTTGGTTTTGCATGCCTTGCAGGGTTTAAATAACCTGGGCATTAATGTTATCTTGCGAAGACCCAAATTGATATTAATTCTGCATATAAACCCCGGGTTGATTCTATCTTTGAAAAGGAACTGGATTAAACGCCTTCCAAGAGAAATTTAGGTTTTTCCTCCAATTTGAATTGTAAGAATTGGAGGGATTTCTAAAATGCTCCTAGAGGGTAGAGATGTTTTTTGTAGCAAGGTTGAAAGAGTTTCGATTCAGAAAATCATATGTCCTAGTCAAATCCAGTGTAATCTCAGAAAAATAATTCTGCTCAGCTGGGACAACACCAATGTGATTCAGGTTTTCTCTTTTGAGTAGGTTACGTGTTGTTAAGGGTGGAATCTGTTTTTGGAAATTGAATCTTACTTCCATCTTTTTCTGGTGAATTTGCATTTGATCCAGTCTTTGAGCTATCATTTGAATGTCATCTTGGGTGACTAGAATGAACGTAGATCTAGAATCAATTTCATTGAGGCCAAGTCTTGGGTTTGTGTTCCTACCAAAAGTATCCATTAATGCATGATTAAATAAGGTTTCACTCATTTCCTCGAATAATTGGTAGACACTTTCAGCATCCTTATTCAGGAAATTGCCACCATCCATGAATCTTCTTAATTGATGTTCTAATATGTGATAGATGATCTACACTAACTGCCAGAGTGAAATTTCATGATGTGGACAACTCCTTAATAATTCTTGAAATCTTTCCCAAGACTCATGTAAAGATTCACCATTTTTTTGTTGAAAGGTCGTAATAGATCATCTTAAAGCATTTGTATGACTTATAGGGAAGAATTTCTTTAGGAATGCACTTTTGAGTTGTGGCCATGTTGTAATGGGTTTGCCGACGATTCTGAAACAATAAGCGGCCTTATCCTTAAGAGTGAAAGGGAAGAGTCTCATCAGCCATAAATTTTCCCACACATTGTGGGAATGGGTGGTTTGGGTGAGGACTGTGAGTTCCTCTAAATGACTAATGGGCCTTCCTTAAGTAGGCCATAAAAGTGTTTAATTAGGTTCAGAATCGCCGGCTTGATCTCAAAGTCCCCTTCAGGAATCACCACTCTAGGTCTCTCCTCAGAATTAGAAGGATCATAAAAGTCTTTTAGAGGAATGACAGGCTCCTCGTCGGGTGGCAGATTTTGCCTTTGGTTGGCTAAGTTTGTAACAGTCCTAGCCAATTATTGTTGATTGGTTTAGAGTTGAGCCAGCTGCTCAACCATCATAATTAAAGGATTAGGCGGGGGACCTTGATTTTGTTCATTTGGAAACTCGGCATTTGGAGGCATTTCCAGACTAGGAAGTCAGGTATGGGGATGTTAGAATGCTGGTTAGATTGTGGATTAGAGGGGGAAGTGGTAGGATTTTTGGACTTATTTTGCTGGTTTTCCATAGTTTTGGAAAGAGAGGAAGAATGACAATGCAAAGAAGTCGGTTGCCTTGTGTGGGGGCTGGAATCAAGTAGTCCCTCTAAGTGCTGATTCTCGGACCTACGCTCATGCATAATGCACAACTTGTCAACAATCATAAGAAAGCATTATTAGTGCCAAAAATATGATCGTCGACGACAGTTCGCACTAAAAGTAGTGTTTTAGATTTCGTTGTTATAGTTTATGTCACAAATGCAAACTGATGTCATGTCAATTTTATTTATTTACTCAATTTTTACTGATTTATTCCAGATCGTTCACTGGGGGATAGTTATTGATATACATCACTCTCTAGGTCAAAAAATATTTTTTAATTCCAAAAATATTGATTTTATTTATAAAAATAAATGAAAGAATCAAATAATTGCATGAATTAGTTAATTACGTACAAAAGAATGAATTAAAATGCCTGAAATATATATACAATAAACATGCATAAAAAACTATGTATAACTAC
Source organism: Thalassia testudinum (assembly GCA_037157565.1). Classification (NCBI taxonomy): domain Eukaryota; kingdom Viridiplantae; phylum Streptophyta; class Magnoliopsida; order Alismatales; family Hydrocharitaceae; genus Thalassia; species Thalassia testudinum. The sequence goes on from JAZHRO010000031.1 coordinate 167,382,992, forward strand.
TCTATGTTAATTATTTACAACTAATATAGATAATACCTAAATATAAGTACAAAAATAGTTAATAATATTTACTATACTAAGTTAAGTTAATATATTAATATCTATAGTAACATATATTACATATACAGTAACATATATAAGTGTCGCTAAAGCCTTAGTAAAATATTCACATGACATAAGACAAAATAGTTATCTTTATTGAGTGATGGATGAATCTGTTACTAAAGCTCTAGTGTTATACATATACATATAAGAGCTCAAACATACTATACTTTATTTATATTACACGTATATACTATACTATTACAATATACTTATTTATTTACATTATATTACATTATTTATATACATTTATATTATATACTTATACTTTACATATATTATACATATACAAATACATATACGCACATAACACACACAAAGGCACAAGGGCTTTCTAACACTTAGTCGCTCATCCTCTCCTCTCTTTCTTCTTTACACTTAGCAACATTTAGGCTTTATTTCTCTCAGACCAGTTCGGTTCAACCCAAAAATTTGGTTTAATGAGCGGGTGGCCTTTTCGAGGGATACATAGCACCCCTCTCAGGGTGGGACCAAACCTTTACTAAGGTCGCCCTAGTTAATATTTAGGTGTATTTTGTTCGGTTTAATGCTCCTTATTGGGCCCACATAGGCCCTCGCACAGTGCATGGCCCTCGACCCATGCACCATACACAGTATACTCATATGCCATATCAGATCAAGAGGGGAGAGATGATGGTTATTTGTGCCCGATGCTATGACGACTAAAAGGGGCATAACACAAATTCCTTATATGTCGCTGCAGCCACTCCTACGTTGTTAAGACCTAAGACATCAAACGCATTTAAGACATCTGGGAGTTGGTTCAGACGTCTGGTCAAACGTATGGACGCCTTCCCAGACATCTGGAAATAAATTTTGGCGTGCGTACGATCGCGAGTCTACGCGCGTGCCACGCGCAGATTGCAACTCGCCGCCCTCGCTTCTTCTCTCTCTTCCCTCGCTGTCCTGCGAACACCTCCCCTACACCTTCAAATACCCCTCCACTCTCCCTCGTTCACCACCCCACCGTCTCCTCCTTCTTCCAGTGTGAGCACGAGAGAGAGAGAGAGCGAGGGCAGCAGCTGCTGCCGGGTGCGGTGCGGAGAGGTTGAGGTGCTGCGAGAGGGAAGAAGAGGGCGAGTGCGCGAGGAAGAGAGAGAGCCCGCCGGAGCAGCTCGAGGTCAGCCAGCATGCGCGCGGAGGGGCATCGTGCGGGGGAGATCTCCCCTGGTGCTGCTGCAGTTCGAGCAGTGGGTGAGCGGCTGCGTGGCGAGCTCGCGCGCAGCGGGAAGAAGGCGAGGAGGTTCTGATTCTGGGAATTTTTTCCAGAATCAGATGTCTGAACCTACGACTAGACGACGCGGGCGACGTCTGGAGGGAGGTCCAGACGTCTAAAAGGTACGAAATTTCTCCTCTTCCTCCTTTTTTTGCGGATACAGCCATGCAGGTTGATCCGCCGAAGGCTGAGACGTGTCGTGATTAGGAGGCTTTCGTCGCGCGTGCAAGTTTCATTTCGGGAAGGCGCGAGGACACACCCTCCCATGCAGAGTAGACGTCTGGGCACAGCACTAGATGGCGGAGAGCGTCTTTAGACGTCCGGAGAGGTGGTCGGACGTCTGGAACTGGGTCCAGACGATTCAGTAGGATCCTTGGACGTCTGAGGAACAACTCAGAGTGAGGTATGGCCTGGACCACTTTTTAAGACGTCTGGAAGGTTTTCCAGACATTTGATTTGAGTCAGAGTTGCCATTTTTGACCCGTTTAGGGTCCGTTCGAGATCCGATTTCCGCATTTAAAATTCCGTTCTCCTCAGAATTAGTTCCTCTACTTGTTTAAAATACTCGTATCCTATTCTAAGTGGTTCCTTGTGATTGATCCTTGTGTTAGGACCTCGTTCTGTTGCGGCTCTAGGGGTTGTGGAAGCACGTGGACTTACCGATCACGCTGCCATTACTCCCGATTTTGCGGGTAGAGTGGCTCCCTTTAGTTTTTTACTAACATTAATGCATCTTTGAGATGAATAATAGATTCTAGGGTATGGTATGAATCCTAGGATCTGAAAACTAGATTTAATGATAGATCCTAGGATATGGCATGAATCCTAGGATCTGAAAACTAGATTGAATGATAGATTCTAAGATATGGCATGAATCCTAGGACTTGAAAACTAGATTGAATGATAGATCCTAGGGTGTGGCATGAATCCTAGGAACAAAAACACTGAAACGAATGTCGTGAATACATGAATTGCAGTCTTGGATAAGTAGATGGAATAATGATAATTGCCTGTAATTGGATAACAGCTGCCTGTGAAATGTAGAGTATTGTTGCTAGTAACTGCTACATGTGATTCCTGTTGTTAAAAACTAAATTTGAGCTGCTTGTATATAAATTGATATTAAATGTTGGAAATACGGGCTATATGAGAATGAAACTGAAATGATGAAACCTAGAATGGCGTGGCCAGAGAAATATAAGCATGAACCCTATGGGGAATTAAGAGTAGAGCTCCTGGAAGATAAATAGAATGGAATTGGGAAAGTGGATGGGGAAGTGGGCTGGCCCTTGAGTACGGAGTACCAAGGAGAGCGACTGTCCCCCTGTTTAGTGCAGAGCGGAGCTAGTCGCCCCAGGGACCCGGGGTTAGGTCTGGCCACTTTGTACCGACTTTTGGCCCTCGCGTACAAAGTACCGGGGAGAGCTATTAGTGTAGGGAGAGAGCTAGCCACCCCACGGGTCTTGGGGTTCAGCTAGCCGTCCTACACCGACTTATTCGGCCCACCGGGCAAACCAGGGTAGTCAGGCGAGGATGCGTGGACTGTGGAGGGGCAAGACCCCTGTTTGGTTACTGAAGAGGGGCTGGACCCCTGTTACTGAAAGGGCTCTGCCCTATACTGGTTCCGTGCTGTGCTTTGGGCGCACTCGTTAACGGAAACGACTGACTGCGTGCCAGTGCGGGGTAGTTACCCGTGCGTTTATCGCGCATGCCGTAGTCACCGTTACGTTTGTCAGTGACCTTGGGGTGGTTGACTGGGGGTAGGACCACCATGGGGGACTCTCCCGGCTAGGAGAGCACCACGTGCTACTTCTACTTTTCGGAAAAGGTTGCAATCAAGATCGTTCCCACGAGGAACATTTGAGATCAAGAGAAAGATCTGATAAATAATTCAAGAAAGAGTAAATGGAGAAATAAAGAAGGAAATTAAAAACAACAGCTACTTGTCCACCTTTACTGTTTTTTTAGCTAGCTGGTTGCCATTCTACTCAGCGTTTCATTGACGTGTCATATTTGTCACCGTTTTCAGGACCAGGTGTTGAGCAACCAGAGCTTGCGGCTGCAGAGGGTGCTGGGCCTAGTAGAGCCTAGTAGTTGTACCTTTGTTGTACCATTTTTCTGTAGTAGTGAGTATTTCTGTTTCACTTTGTACTCTTTTATTGTAAACTTCATATTTCTGTACCTATTTTTAATTCTCTACTGTTGTGGTGGTATGTACCGTAGTAGTTTTTTTCTTTACTGCTATACTTTTGTTACTGTTAGTTACTTGCATGGTGAATGTGGCTTATTTTACTGCTTTTTGGTTACTTTCTCGTTGGACGACTGGTGTTACGAATGCACTCCAAGACATTTTTTTAAGATGTTTGGGAGGTGGCCCAGATGTCTGGCTAGACGTCTGGGATTTTATTTGGGTGGCACGCGGGGCTGCGTCTGCGCGCAGGCACGCGCAGACCCGCAACCGCTACACCTCTCTCTTTTTCCCTCTCTCCTCCTGCGACCGCAATCTGCGTTCTCTCTCTCCCTCTCCCCGCGCGGCTTTAAAAAGCCTCGCCCTCACCCTCACTCTCATCACCTCCGCTCCTCCTTCTTCTTTCAGCGAGTGCGAGCGCGAGCGAGTGGCGGTAGCGACAGCCGCGGTGAGTGAGGGAGGAGGTGCTGCGCGAGGGAGGAGGCGGTCGGCCGTGAGGGCTCGAGCTTGCCGGGGCTGCTAGAGCCGGTCGGCGGGGGCGCAGCGGGCGCGGAGTGACGCGGGAGGTCTGCTGCAGCTTGAGAAGCAGGCAGATGAGACGCGACGCGGCCGTGCGTCGCGGGCGGAGGGCGAGTCGCGCTCTGATTCTGGAAGTTTTTCCAGAATCAGACGTCTGGGTTTCCAACCAGACGACGGGGAAGACGTTTGGAGGACTGTCCAGACGTCTGAAAGGTAAGTTATTTTCGTACTTCCTCCTTCTCTTCGACCGTCCGTACTGAGAGCGAGGAATGGGTATGCGCAGGTTCTGAGATTTGCATCCAACGCGAATTAGACGTCTAGCAGCGGTGCCAGACGACTGGAGGGACTTCCAGACGTCCGGGGTGACCATCGGACGTCTGGGAACTAGGCCAGATGCCCCCGCAGGCTTCTGGACATCTGAGAGACTACGCAGGACAAGGTACCATCTGATCCCCATTTTTAAGACGTCTGGAAGTAGTTCCAGACGTCTGATTTTGCACTGTTTCGTCGTTTTCGACCCGTTTAGGGCCCGTTCGGAGTACGTTTTCCGCCTTTCGAGTTGTGTCCTTTTCGGAATAAGATCCTCTACCCGTCTACAGTGATTAGATACTGTTTTGAGAAACTCCTTGTGTTTGATCCTTGTGATAGGACCCCGTTCCATTGCAGTCTCGGGGGTTGCGGAGGCACGTGGGATTCCCGACCACGACCCCAGTACTCCTGTTGTAACTGGTATAGTGGCTTTTAAGTTTATTAGTATAATCTGTTAAATTATGGAACCATAAATAGAACCTAGGACATTGCATGAATCCTAGGAATGAGAAACTAGAATGAATGGTAGATCCTAGGGTGTTGCATGAATCTTAGGGCTGGAAAACTAGATTGTATGATAGATCCTAGGGTATGGCATGAATCCTAGGATGGGAAAACTAGTGGAATATACGAATACTGCAGTCTTGGAAAAATGGAAAGGAACAAATAGCTGCCTGTAAATTGATTTAACAGCTGCCTGTTATGAATAAATACACGTGATTGAGAACATGGATCGTAAGAACGTGAAACTGGATAGTGAAACCTAGATGTTCTGAGTTAAAAGAGCTGGAACCCTACGGGGAATTAGTTGTGGATCTCCTGGAAAGGGAAAGGAATGGATCTGAGAAAGAAAGACGTGGTAGTGTGCTGTCTCTTGGGTACGTGGTACCAAGGGAAGTACCTGTTACCTGTTTAGTGCAGAGCGGAGCCAGCCGCCCCAGGGACCCGGGGTTAGGTCTGGCCACTTTGTACCGACTTGCTGGCCCTCGTATATGCAGTACAGAGGAGAGATACTAGTGTAGGGCGAGTACTAGCTACCCCACGGGCCTGGGGGTTCTGCTAGCTCACCTACACCGACTTGTTAGGCCCACTGGGCAAACCAGGGTAGTCAGGCAAGGGTGCGCGGACTGTGGAGGGGCAAGGCCCCTGTTTGGTTACTGTGGAGGGGTTGGACCCCTGTTACTGAGAGGGCTCTGCCCTGTACTGGTTCCGTGCTGTGCTTTGGGTGCACCCGTTAACGGAAACGACTGACCGCGTGCGAGTGCGGGTTAACTACCTGTGCGTTTATCGCGCGTGCCGTAGTCACCGTTACGCCTGTCCGTGACCTTGGGGTGGTTGATTGAGAGTAGGATCACCACGGGGGACTCTCCCGGCCAAGAGAGCACCACGTGCTACTTCTACTGTTCGGAAAAGACTGCAATCAAGATCGTTCCCACGAGGAACATTCGAGATCAAGTGAAGGATCTGAGAAATAGATAAATTTTGAAACAATAGAAAGACATAAATAAAGGAAGAAAGAAAATTAAAACAGCTACTGTACACTTTACTGTTTCTTTAGTTTAGCTGCCACTCTACTCAGCGTTTTGCTGACGTGTTACACTCGTTACCTTTCAGGACTAGGTGTTGAGCAGCCAGGGTGAGCGGCTGCAGAGGACGCTGGGCCGAGTATGGTCCAGTAGAGTTACCACTGTTCTCTTGTACCTCTTTTTGGTTCCACTGTAGTGAGTAGTTCTTGTTACCGCTATACTTTTTTTTACCTGCAGTTCATATTATGTTATGAATGTTGTTCTACTGTTGTGGTGGTACATACTGTAGTGGTTTCTTTCCTTACTGCTGTATTTTCTTACTGTTAGTTATATTCATGTTGAATGTGGTTTATCTTACTGCTCTCTTGGTTACTTCCTCGTTGGACGACCAGGTCTTAGGATTAGTCGAGTTGGTCCGGTTCTCGTTTCTCGTAGGGACTCGGGAATCGGGTCGTTACAGACCATGTCGGGCTTTGTTCTCTATGCCAATCTTCTCCGACGTCGCGGTAGGGATCCGCTGCCCTGATTGAAGGATCTTCATCAGCAGCATCTGCGAATTGCCTTCAAGAACCCATCCAACCACTTGTCCAAGGGATCCAACGGTGAAATTGCAAGCACACCATGGGTTGCACTTTGCTGCAACACGAGCAAGATGAAAGATTACTAGGGCCCCTACGTACGAAGTGCAGTAGCAAAGAGGGATGATTAGTCCCACCTCGTTGAGTTTAGGGGTTCATGGGTGATATATTTTGATTTGCCTGCAAAGGCTACTCAACCCATAATAGGGAAGGCTCCCCTTAGGCATACATAAGCCCACGAGCCTATTATACACACACACACACACACACACACACACACACATATATATATAGAGAGCCCAGTAAGGGGCGACCAATGGAGGGTGATATTGGGCTTGAAGAGTAGGGTCGTTTTTGCTGACCTAAGGGAAATTTCAAGTGTTTAAAGGATTCAAATCCTTTTCCTTTTTGCATGGCCTCAGGTAGTTGGATTTTTCTTTTTGAACTAGAGACCTAAAAATCAAAGAACATATTGACTCTAATTCCAGTGCTAAGATTTGTAAACAATTAGATAGTGGTACTCTCGCGAACATTTGCTCCCTGCGAATGACCTCAGACTCATATTTCAAGAGTTATAAATTTAAGTGTTAATTAGCTTTTGTTGCCTATACTACGACGTGATTTCTTAACTCTCGATAAGGTGATTAAACATTCACCACCCTTGAATTTTCTTGTTTTCGTAGTTTTTGATATTTTAAATGATTTTTTTGACATTTTCTTAGGATTTTGAGATGGTTTTGGCAAGGCACTTACCTGGAAATAGCAGGAAGAAAAGGTAACTTGAAGTTTTCACTCCAAGTAATTTCAAGTCCCTCTCCTGCTTCTGCTTCACAGCTAGGCAAAACACAAAACAAAATAAGTGAAGATTTAATAAAGAGAGAGATATAATGGACAACTATATCGTGCCTGATGTAGACACAATTATTAAAGTTAAAATGCCTATTCATGCATGTTGCTAAGCCTAGATTTGTATTTCATGTTATAAATATTGCATAGTATGCATCATTCTGCATTTAGAGTAGTTGTATATATTTTAGGTTAATTAGGTCTTTTTTATGGTCAGGAGAGAAGGAGATTTATTTCAGGGCCTTGGATGGACAATCGGATCATATGGATCTGATCAGGATAACGATCGGAGTCTAACGCCTCCGAAATCATCTAGATTGAAGTCCCGTAGCATCATATGAAGTCCGAGGAAGATCAACGGCCAGGGGGCAATGCGACATCCATATGGGCTTCGGATAAAAAATCCGACCGTATGGATGGATTCAGAGTGATAATCGTAGTCCGACAGCACAGAAACCACCTCGATCCGAGCACCATGGCACCCTCTGCAACAGAAAGACGTTGGGTGGCCCAGATGGTGACATGTAGCACCATTAGAACTGCCTAAAGCTGGCCATGTCCCTCTACTCAACTTCAGCGTGCAATCCCAGCCGTTAGATCTCAATCCAACAGTTGGAAACAGACCCTACGTTGCCTTCACAAGGGGAGAGCTCAAGATTATATCGTGACTGTTAAATGAAAATCCAATGGCCACTATCGCATGATCCGCGAACGCCGATAGCCCTTCAACGCAACACTTCCTCTCCTATGGCACATTGGTCATGCTGCACACCTCTTAAACCCATGACATGGGGTCGAGTCCTCCAATGCCTCAATTCTTCAATCAGGCGCGTGGAGTAAATGAGTGACAGCGCATGCATGTGAGATGCGTGCATGATGAGAACCTCATCATGAGCCATAACTAGCTCATTTTGACCCAATACAAAGGATAAAAGCTCCTACATATCTCAAGGAAAGGCTTAACTCAGAGAATTCTGAGTTTGAGAAGAAAACCAGTCATAAGGGGTAAAAGTGCAATTTTACCAGTATAATCTGCATACAGGGTAATTCAGGGCCCAAACACAGGTCAAAACAGCTTAATAAGAATAAAAGTGGGATGAGATGATCTAGCAAGGGCTACAGCACTTCCAAGAAATCAAATGATAATCTGTAACCCTAAAACAACCCACTTCAATTCACAAGGTTCGAGGCAAAGTAAAAATAGAATAAACCCTCTAAAATTCATAGAAAAATAATCTCTAGGGTTTAGAACCTTCAATTTGGCCTTTAGAACCCATTTTGACCTACATTGAGAACCATGCCCAATTAATAACTTAATTTGGGTCTTTACGCAAATTGACCGGTCAAACAAGGTTTAATATGAAAATGAAATTTACCATCAGATTCCTTAGGTTCTAATTAGTCATGTATAAAAACTTGAGCCTAAGAAGAAACCTCCTTGACCGACTTTACACTTTGGTCCTCATATATTTACTCTTTGGCCCTCAACTTTTGAACCCTCGCATTTTGGCCCCTAACTCTCCTTCGTTCTTTGCAAACAGGTCCCTCCTGCAAAACCCTGCCAGCACCATGCTCCGGCGACCTTGCGCGGAGCATGGCGCCGCGCAGGGTGAGGTGGAGGACCTGGCATGTGTACCGGGGGTGCCCTGCGTCGTCAGCCGTCGCAGGAGCACCCCCATGATCATTGCAGCCCCCCATACCGGCCGTGCGAACGCACGGACGGTATGGGTTCGTATTCCGACCATTCTCCGGCGAGGGAGACACGTCGTCTCCCTCCGCCTTCCTCCCTGCTTCAACCCTATAAATACCCCCCGCCGCTCCACCGACCAAAGCAGCTCGGATCTGACGGAGAAAACCCCCAACTTTCCTCTCTTCTCACTCCGGCAGACGCCCACCAGCTCCGGCGGTTCTTCCTCCTCCTCCTCTTCGCTCTGCCGCAATACCAGCAGCAGAGATTTCTTCCCCTGCTCTTTCCGCGTCGCGCAATACCGGCGCGCGCTGCCTCTGCCCCGTCGTCACCGCCGTCCTCCCCCCACTGGGCATCGTCTTCTCCGGCGACAGTCGATACGACTGTCGCCCTGTTCCTCCCCCTTCGTCCCTGCAGTTAAGTTAGAACTACTCCCCTTCTTCTCCTCTTTCTTTCCCCGCTTTCGATTTAGTCAATTAAGCCCTCTACCGACCCTGTTCACCCTCATCCTCTCCGCCTCCGACCACCCTCCGGCGAGCCGCTCCCATCACCTCAGCGATCCACACGGCTCGCCGACCACCGCAGAACCTCCGCCTCCTCACCCTGATCCTCTTCCGCCCCTCCACTTCCCACCAAACACCCTCTGCAGATCCACCGAACACACCCACTCCCTCGCTCACAGTTTGACCTAGGACGACCTGACAGCTCCATCTCGCCCCCTGCAGACCCCCTGACCACCTTCGCCGTGCCACGGCGAAGGTCCCCCGCCTGTCTGATTTGGCCGAGAGGCCGTGCTATTGATTTCAGGTTCCAGGCCTTGACCGCCATTGGCGAGGAAGCTCGAAGCTTGCTCGAGGTTGCTCCAAGCCTAGATATCCCAGGTTGAAGAGCCACGGCCAGCGCGGAAGAGTCTTGCGCACACACCCCGGCCCTCAATTGGAGTTGCGCGCCTCAACAGCTGTTGCAATTGGAAGCGCCATCCCTGCTGCAGGCGTGAGAGAAACGGGTGCGCGGATAGTCCCACCTCGGAACCTTCTAAAGCCACGCACCCACATAAATTGAAAAAGTGCCACCATCTGTTTGCCTCAGTTACCACGGGGTGAGGTCCCTCTCACCCGACCCGACCCGACTCGGCCTCGTCCGTGACCACGCTCCGCGGACCTGGCCCGACCCGATTAGACTGACCTGCACTCCTCGCCCACCACGCACGCCGGTGGGCCTGGACCCGGGCCTGACCCGAACCCGATTACCCGATAGCGCTCTGGGAGAGCTTCCGAAGAGTGATTTCAGAGAGAGAGATACGCGGGGGAGGGGGGTAGAGTAGGTTTTTGCCTCTTGACGAATGAACTCTGAAGTGTGCAGGCCAAAGAAGAAGAAGCAGACCCGCTGAAGAAGAAGGAGCTGCTGCACTGTAGCGAAGGCATTGTTAAGTCGTCTCAGCACCGGGGCAGACGACGGAAGGTCAGCAGCCAAAGAAGAAGAAGACCCGCTGAAGAAGAAGGAAGAGCAACGGCCATCGCGAAAGAAGAAAAAGAGAGGTCAAGGCAGGTGAAGACAAAGAAGAAGAAGGAATGAAGAGAAGCAAGAAGCAAGAAAAGAAGAAGACGATCTGAAGAAAAAGAAAGAAAAGAAACAAGGAAGAACAGAAGAAGAAGAGCACGAGGGGAAGATCTGAAGAAAGCAGAAGAAGAAGAAGAAGAAGAAGAAGAAGAAGAACAGGAAGAACCAAAGACAAAGAGGAAGAAAGAAGAAAAGAAGAAGAAGCCAAATTTTCATCTCTCTCTCTCTCTCTTTATTTTTGTAATAGAACTTGTATATCTCTAGAATACAACTTGCTCCCTGAGTTCGACCTCGGGAACTCTTTTATTTTTCCGAGTAAAAAAATTTTATATGAAACGTTGGTAACAACCGGCTTTACTACAACGACATAACTCAACCCGGTCAAACCCACGCTATCAGTGCACAGCCACAACCACGCATAGCAGCAGCGCAGCACGTGCAAGCACACGCGTGCGCGACATGGCGTGAGGAGCACAAGTGCGTGAGGCGCGCAGTGCCAGCGAGGGTATGCGCAAACCTATAGTGACATTTAGGGCGAATCTTTAGCGACGATTGCAGCTGTCACTGAAGCCCTTGGACGGATTTGATCCTCTTTCCTCCACTATAAAAGGACCCTTACACCTACCCTTCTTATTCATCTCTTCCTTTCTTCCTCTCACCACCTCCAAGGCTCTAGAGAGAGCTTGTCCCAAGCCCGAGATGCTCCTCTAGAGTAGAAAATCGAATAGTTTTCCCTCCCCTCATCCCTATTCGTGGAGCATCTCGTGGCCGTCTTCTCACCTCCCTTCGGGAAGAAGATCCTCGCCGCGACACCGTCCTGCCCCATCCTCTGTCCTCCAGCTCCATCCCTGTTCGTCTCGCTCCTTACTACCTTCCTCCAGGCAACGTCAGAGCGAGTCGTCCTCTGAGCAACCGTCGAGGGGGATTGTCTCACCTCTTTCTATCTTTTTCGCTTTTGTAGTGTAATCTTTCCCGCTTTCGTAGTTGTAAAAAACATTTGATTAGAAATCCATGATTGTTTCTCTCTCTCTTATATTTTCGCAAGTAGATTAGCTAGATAAGCAATTTTCGATCCGATCTCTTGCTTTCTAAAAAATACCAAAAAAGTTTTTAAAGATAAAATTGACAAAACCAAATAAAAGCGAAATGTAGATTTTTCAAAACCAAATGTTCTCCTCTCCGTGTTTGACTCGGGACTCACTTTTCGAGTTTCGGTTATAAATTTTATCTGATCGATGGATTTTCTTGTGAATCGAACTACGACGACCGGTTTTCCAAATCCGAACCTTCTAGCGACGAGATCTGCCTTAATCATTTTGGCGCCGTTGCCGGGGAGGCAGCACTCTTTGGTTTTTTTTCCGTGTTTTTTCGCCTTACCTAACTTTTATCTCACTTTTTCTCTGATCTTGCTATGATTGCACGTACTCATCCAAGGTGGGCCAGAGCGATTAGATCAGAGAAAAGTGCGAATGTAGGTTTTGTAAGTGTACCCTCACCACCCCCACCCTAGTTTTCATTTTATAACCTAATAACTCAAACCCAAATCAACTTAGGTGCTTGCATAAACCCTAGGGTAGATTTTGGTTGTTTGATTGTCACTCCACTCACATCACCCACCTGCATATATAAAAAAATAAAAAAATATTCTTCTCTTGTGGGATTTAACTGAAAGCTACACACTTAACACCCACGACTTCTTATCCTAAGGCTCATAATCACTTTGATTCTACCACTTACCGGGATCTGACCTGAGGACCCGGTACACTTCAACTCAATACACATAAGTGAGTAGAAATCTGAATAGGTTAAGCATTCTTGTGTGCCTTAACTAAGTGGTGCAACAGGCTAATTGATTGAGCTGTTTGGGCCGCACCACTCAATTTAAAACTGATCCATCAAGTAGCTTGCCTCTTAGGGTTGATTTTCAGGGCTGAACCAGGCACTGCACATTTTTTTATGATTTTTAAAGGAATATATCATCACCAGTGCTTTCAAAACTTGGAGTGTTCTACTGAACCTTAATTGAATACACCTAAAGATTAAATCCTAAAAGCTACTAAACAAGGTTGAACGCTAAAAGATACATCATCAAATAACCTTATTTGCAAGCCCTGGTTGTGCATGCACACACATTTGAATTGATCATTAAGGGCACAACCCATCTAAAGGGCCCATCACATTCCAAGAGCACAATCATCCCAAGCCTAATTAAAACTGAGCAGACGTTAGCCTTAAGGATTTATTCTCTCTTCGGGGTTCAGACTAAGATTTTTTTAGATTAATCAGCTTCTGCTGGTCCATCTAATGTCTAGCTAGGGGAGTAGCGTCAAACGATCGTGGTTGGGGGGTACACTAGGAACCAAAGGTGCAAGCCAAAGGAAGAACCTCTCCCCAGCCCCTCCTTCTAACTGGTCGGATTGACTGGATAAAAGTAGACCAAATTGTTTATAATCTCAAGACGGATCTTGGGAGTCTGTAGGTCTTTAGGCTAGCCCACCTAAGGACAGGGTTGATTGCTTGTATTGCAGGGCTCCTTTCTCTCTTTTGATTTCCCTCCTATTCTACCATGTATCCTTCCACAACCTACACTCATTTCACATCCTATCCTCCTACCACCACTTATCCCCAAAATGATTACTATCCTGACTTGACTTATAATTACCCATCCACTGGCCAGGATAACTTTGATTGGGGATATGAATCTGGGCCTCAGTGTCTAGGGCCTAACCATGGACAACAAGACTATGATTACTATTCTTCCCAGAACTATAATAATTATAGATCTCCACCCTTTGATGATCAACCTAACCAAGTCTACAACCATGAAGGATATGCTGATTATAACACTTACCCTCCCCAGAATTATGTTGAATATAGGTCACCACCATTCTTTGAACAACCCGAGATGACCTACTATCAGGGAGGAACCTGAGAACCTCGATATCTTGACTCCCCTAGATTTAACCCGAACCCACCTAACCTTGAACCAAACTAGTCGGTTCAGGTGAACCAGATCCAGGATAATGTGTTGGCTAATTTGAGGAACCCTATACAATCTTTAGAAGCTCAACCAACACCATGCCTAAAGCATTGGAGCCTATGATCAAAATGATTGATGAACTTAATAGTTCTCTATTGGATTTGCTCCAAAATGTTAGGGATAGGGACCTGGGTGAGTTTCTACTTGGGAAATTATCGCGGTTGAGGATGAAATTTGTGGTTGCCCTAGTCAAATCTTGGGATGATTATCAAGATGAACCCCCTTCAGGAGAGTTAATGTTAGAACTCGCTCAGGTGCCTGTCGGGGGGGGGGGGGATACATATTCTGAGATTGGAGATGACCAGGTTAGGCTAGAGCAACCCATTGAGGATGAACCGATTGATTCACCCGAGATCCCTGAGCCAGGGAGCGAGGAAAAATATGTCTCTTTGAACCAGGAAATGACAATCGATTTTGAGACATATGTAACTGAGGATCATGAATTCTTTGACTTTGAGGGTGAAGAATCTCTTAGTGAAGTCTCACTAGAGCGTAAGGAAGATGATTTTATTGAGACAAACAGGCTTGAGGAATTTGATGAACCATTTGATAGCCCAATCATTGAAGAGTATGATCATGTTGGGGCTAACTTGGACGATTCGAATCCTGATGATTCAATTAGTAGCCCCATTCCTCAAGCACACCCTAAAGAATTGAATGATGATATTTTTGAGATCACTAGACCCAAGTCAATCCTAATTCAGTCACAATTGTTGGACTTGGGTACTTTAGATGGGGTGAATAGTATGCTAGAGGTCTCGGAGCCTGTGCACTTGATGTTGGAGGATAGAAATGTTGAAATGAAAATCTGGGAGGTTAATTATGAAGGGAAAACAAGTTTGGATCTAAGGGTTCCTGTTGACCTAAAACCACCTACTTTCTGCTAGGACCCTTATGATATCTTTCACGTGCAACCCAAGCTCGAAATAACTGATTATTTTTCTGAGCTGAACGTTAAGTGGACATCCGAACCTATTGAACCATCTTTACCTGTTGTTCGACACTTTGGTCTTGGGTTGCACACCACAAAACCGCAGGCTCAGCCCTACAAGCTTAACAACCTTTGGTTCTGGGTGATTTTCATCCTGAACCTAAGAGCCACTCGACCCTGGGGCATGGGTCTACACCATAACTTGGTCCACATCTGTGGACATCTTCTGCTGGTGAGTCTGAGGATTAATCTTTTTATTTTAATTCTGACCCGCACTTGTGAATTCTCAATTTCTTCCTTGTATATATGTTATGCCTAGCAGAAGGCATTAAATTTAGTGCGTGTTTATATTCCACATTCTCTGCTGAGTTGACCGGATTTTCACGTTATTTAGGTGATATTCTTTTACTCAGCCCTTTTCATGTCTTTATTTTTACAATGAAGACATTGCATCATTTAGGCTTAGCGGGGTGGATAATTCCTGAAATCATTTTGTTAACTCCGTAGAATTTCTTTTAGTTTCTTTCTAAAAAAAATGAAAATTCAAAAAGATAAATAAAAAAAAGAAGAATTAGGAGGAGAGAACTTAGGCATTTGGAAGTTATTAACTTTAGGAAATGATACGATAGGACCTGAATACTTAGACTCTTCAGGTCTTCGGGCTTAATTAGCTCGGGTGTTCACTCAAATGTGGACCTAGTCTCGAGTCCTCACCAATTCAATTTCATCTTTAGTTTAGTAAATAAGTTGGGATGATAAGTACATAACTTATCAACCTGCCCTCTGATTTGAAGGGACTTTAAGCCTAAGCATCTACAAACTTTTTGCAATGACTCACTTTTCGACGGTTTCTTCAGAAATTGGGTAGCTAATGAAACGTCTAGGGTGATATGGCTGGCAAGTTATCGGTGGTAACAGCTTATCGGCCGGTTGTTTAGAGCCCAGTCACAAGACCATTTTTGTCGTACTGCCTTTAGGTAAATCTTAGATCAGGGAAGCCACCTACTTAAAAAAAAAAGAAAAATAAATAAAATAGAAAAAGGAGAAAATAAAAAAAATAAACAAAACCACACTTCACTGCACGAGTATGGCTGGCAAGTCACTGTAGCTAATAGCCTATTGGCCGGTTGTCCAGAGCCTAGCTTACAAAAATGCATAATAATTCCCAAAACACTTAGGGAAGAAGCGGAGAAGTAAAATACACCGAGGGGATATACACTGGGTTCGCCTTTGTGTTGACCCTAAATAAAAGTAGGGAGAAAGTTGTCATTCGAAAAGATAAACCTTTAGCCAAGGTCACCTAGGGTTGTAGAGACCCGAAGTTTGTTTTAACGGCCACCTAGTGAGTCTTTCACTCTTTTCACTAGATGCTTAGCACTTAGAGTCCATTTTGAGTCTTGGGTGGGTCGGGTAGCCGTAAAAAGTTATCCCGAAACTCTCAAACTCCAAAAGTCCAAAAAAATTAAAAAAGAAGAAAAACAAAAAAAAATGTTTATCTTCCCTTTTCTAATAAGGTGAGGACTTGGGCAGTTTGCATTCTGGCTGACACTCGGGTACTATTGAGTCTTCGTAGTTTAGGACCTTAGTTGATAATTTCTATTGTTAATAAACAACATAGGCCTAAGCGATCGAATCCTAATTCTTATTTTATACATAGCATGTAGTTTGATTTTGCTAGGGACTAGTAAAAGATAGGCATGTGGGTATGATGTAGACACAATTATTGAAGATAAAATGCCTATTCATGCATGTTCTTAATCTTAAATTTGCATTTCATGTTATAAATATTGCATAGCATGCATCATTCTGCATTTAGAGTAGTATATATTTTAGGTTAAGTAGGTTCTTTTATGGTCAGGAGAGATGGAGATTTATTTCAGGGCCTTGGATGGACGATCAAACCATACGGATCTGATCAAGATGACGATTGGAGTCTAACGCCTCCAAAATCATCTAGATCGGAGTTCCGTAGCATCATATGAAGTCCGAGGAAGATCAACGGTCAAGGGGCAATGCAACATCCATACGGGCTTCGGATAAAAATCCGATAGTATGGATGGATCTAGAGCAACGATCGTAGTCTGGCAGCGTAGAAACCACCTTGATCTAAGCACCGTGGCACCCTCTACAACAGAAAGATGTTGGGTGGCACAGATGGTGCCACATGGCACCATCTGAACCACCCAAAGCCATCCATGTCCCTGTCCTCAACTTCTGTGTGCAATCCTAGCTGTTGTATCTCTATCCAACGGTTGGAAATAGACCCTTCCTCGCCTTCGCAAGAGGAGAGCTCAGGATTATATCCTGACCGTTGGATGAAAATCCAACGGCCACGATCGCACGATCTGTGAAAGCTGATAGCCCTTCAACGCAACACTTCCTCTCCTTTGGCGCATTGGTCATGCTGCACACCTCTTAAACCCATGGTGCGGGGTCGAGTCCTCCAACGCCTCAATTCTTCAATCAGGTGCACGGAGTAAATGAGTGCCAGCGCATGCGTGTGAGATGCGCGCACAGCCACAGCCGCAGCCGTGCGCAGCAATAGCGCAGCGCGTGCCCGTGCACGCACGCATGACACGGTGCGAGGAGCACGGGTGTGTGATTCGCGCGGTGCCAGTGAAGCACGTGCCAGTGAGGGTATGCGCGGAGCTATAGCGACATTTGGGGTGAATCTTTAGTGACGATTGTAGCTGTCACTAAAGCCCTTGGACGGATTTGATCCTCTTCCCTCCACTATAAAAGGACCCCTACACCTACCTTTCTTATTCATCTCTTCCATTCTTCCTCTTACCACCTCCAAGGCTCTAGAGAGAGCTTGTCCCAAGCCTGGGATGCTCCTCTAGAGTAGAAAATCAAATAGTTTTCCCTCCCCTCATCCCCATTCGTGGAACATCCCGTGGCTGTCTTCTCACCTCCCTTTGGGAAGAAGATCCTCACCGTGATGCCGTCCTGCCCCATCCTCCGTCCTCTGGCTTCGTCCTCGTTCGTCTCGCTCCTCACCACCTTCCTCCAGGTGACGTCAGAGTGAGTCGTTCTCCGAGCAACCGTCGAGGGAGATTCTCTCACCTCTTTCTATCTTTTTCTCTTTCGTAGTGTAATCTTTCCCACTTTCGTAGTTGTAAAAAACATTTGATTAGAAATCCATGATTGCTTCTCTCTCTCTCTCATATTTTCACAAGTACATTAGCTAGATAAGCAATTGTCGATCTAAACTCTTGCTTTCTAAAAAATATCAAAAAAAATATAAAAGATAAAAACGACAAAAATAAATAAAAGCGAAATGCAGATTTTTCAAAACCAAACGTTTGCCTCTTTGTGTTCGCCCCGGGACTCACTTTTCGAGTTTCGGTTATAAATTTTATTTGATCAACGAATTTTCTCGCAATTCGATCTACGACGAGAGGTTTTCCAAATTCGAACCTTCCCGCGACGAGATTCGCTTTAATCAGTGCCTCCTCGGCAATAGTACCAAAAAGTGATGCGAGAAAATGTGTGATTTGTTAAGAGCAGGTTTTTGATGTCATTGAGAATCACAAAATTGATTAACTTTTAAACTTATAGGTAGGATAAGTATCTAGGATTGTCCAAAGAGGCCAATTTTTAGCTATCAAGATAATATTCTCTCTCACTTTCTCAAATCCTCGTTCTTTTTGGTTTTGCAAAGTTTTTTTAGGGTTTTTGGAAATTGAGGCAACGATATGAGAAATTAAACACAAACTACGCCTAAGTGATTGATAGAAGTGAAATCCTACCTTTCTAAACTCACCTTAGGCAAGTGTGCTTAAGGTAATTAGGAGTGGGTGCACAAAATTAAATGAAAATTACTTGAGATCAAAGCACAACAATTAATGAAAGGCACTTGAATATTGAAATAATAGTAATGTCTACAAAAACTTCGGGAGCTCAATTGTGTGGAGGGATTCCACACATTTAATCCCCAAGTAGAGGAATTCATCCTCTACCCAAATGATTACAAAAGACACTACAAAGAAAAGTAGAAGAAACTTCCGAAATGTAGAACTATCCTTCGGTCTAAGCATAGAAGCTCTTGAACTTGAAGAAGAGTACTTCTTCCTTGATGATGATGCTCCTTCTCCTAGCCCTCCAGGGGTGGACTTCCACCCTCCTCTTCTCTCGTAGGCATCCTCCCAAAGGTGGAGCTCCTTGGCATTTTTTGAAGAAGGAGAGGCAATTGGATACTAGAAGGGGGTGGTGGTTGCCTTATGTTGGTGCCAAAACAAGGAGGAAGTAGTGGTGGTTTTGGTGGATTTTAAGGAGAGCGTGGTCAACAATTTGGAGTAGAGAGGGAAGTAGGGTAGCTAGCTAGGTAGTGGAGCTAGCTTAGTTAGCTTAGTAGATGGTAGGAGCTAGGAATAGGTAGGAGGAGCTAACTTGAGTTGGAATGTGCTTGCATGGAGCTAAGAGAAGTTGATGAAGTACTACCTGCAAACTCAGCAATTAGCTTAGCTAGATAGTTCTTTGCTAGTAGCTAAGCTGAGTAAGGTTCAATTGGAAAGAGTTGACTTCAACTTATTTTGAGCTGAGATGAGCTGGGGCTAAGTTGATTGATGACTCTTCAGCTAGCTTAGCTAGCTAGTCCAAGACTAGTAGCTAAGTGATTGCATAGCAATCATGCAACCTAAATCACCTGAATTAAGCTAGAACCTAGCATAACTTTGGATTAATGCATTCATAGGCATCGTAATTTGCACAATAGCTAATTTATCAGTCATATAGATAATATCATCATTTTATGACTTAAAAGATAGATGATTTTAATCGCAGATGATTCAAAGCCGGAGATGTCAGATTAGACTGGACAGATCTGATCAGTACAACGACGAGAGTTCAACGCTTCCGAAATCGTCTCGATCAGACAACTAGGGCACCTTGTGTAGTCCATAAAAGAATGGAGATCATAAAGCCAAAGGAAAAAGATCCTAGCCTCAGATGAAGAATCTAACTGCACGGATGAATCCAGATCGACGATCGCAGTCCAACGACGCAAAAATCAACTTGATCGGAGGTTTACATCACCAGATACAAGGAAAGAAAGATGGATGGCAATGATCGCACCACGTGGTGCCATTACACCTGTTCCCTCACCACCTCCCCATCGAGGAAGGCCACCTCGCACGCTGTGGGCCGTTGGATCTTCATCCAACGGCCACGAGCGCGCCACGTCGCTCGCCTAGATCGGATAAGCATAAATAAAAATAATCAAGTACATATAACAGAAAGTCCGTGCAGCGCGTTGCTCACACGCACGCGCAAAAGCGCATGATGCGCGTTGGAGCCGTGCGCTAGGTGAAATTGAGGTGGCGTTGGGTGTGAGCAGACGCACAATCATATGCGTTTTGCAAGATTTGGAAGGCGAGGCATGCACACTCGAGCAGTCCGTTCTCACGATCGAACGACTGAGGATCAGGCGCTCAAAAGGGCCTTGCAGGTGTGCGTGCAGAGAGAGGTTGTTGCAGTGGGTGTGCGAGGAGGAAGCAGGGTTGTGCGATCGCGATCCAAGGGCGCAGTGGGTGCCACGTGTCAGCCAGGGATTAAATCATGCGATGGAGGTGAATTTGAAGGTTTTTTTAGGCTAATTCTGATTCGTTGATCTCCCGATCAATGGATCTGATCAAACAAGAGTTGTTACATGAGATTAAGGGCTAAAATACCCTTTTTCTCTCCACAAAAGCTATAAAAGAAGGCCCAGGGCCCCCCAGTTGAAGCATCTCTCTCTTCCATCAACTCCAGACATATTCCACCTTCTCTGCAACTCTCCGTCCCTTTGCAACTTCGCTTCGACCTTCATCTCGGTGCTCTAGATCTGAGGTGCTGCCGTATCTTGCACAAGCATCCCACAAGCGGCGTCGTTTCTCTACCACTTTCTTCTCTCTCTCTCTCTCCCTCTTTCTATCTATCTGCTATCTTTTCTATTGTGAAAAATTTTATCTAATTGTAATAAAATTATGATTCTCTGGATATCTATTTTATACATATATACATATATATATCTAGTTAGAATTAGTTTTATTGAAACGCTTGTGCATAAATTACGATTGCCTCTCTGCAAATGACTCAGTACTCACCGGAATTTTATAAATTTATTTGTCGATGTATTTTCACGCTATACTACAACTAAATTATATTTTAAACGTGAATTACATGCTGAACAAGTTGGCGTTGTTGCTGGGAAGGCAACGGATATTTTTGAAGCATTTCTTCATAGTGCTTATTTGAGATTTCTAACTTATTCTATTTGCGTGTGCAGGAAGCGCAAAAATCCAAGGGAAAGACGCAACAAACGGAAAAATTACAGGTTCAAATCTCAGGTAAGTACTCGTAGGTTAGATTAGTTAGATTTAAAAGAAAAAGAAAACAAAATTTTAGGTGTTTACTTGAACCTTAGGATTAGTTAGAATTTGCTTAATTATTATATAAAAAAAATTCTCTCTTGATTTTTAGGTTGAAATAAAGTTTTATATTAAAAATTCAATTCCTGGAGATCTGTATCTCCAAAAGTTCTCAAATTTTTAATGGACGTATTATTCAAAGTCAGGAATAACATATCCAAATTTTGCATAAATCAGAGTTATAGAAAAAGTTTTAAAATTCACGCACTAATTTGTTATCAATATGGTTATTGTTCCTGATTTTTCAAAGTTTAAAATATCATAGGAATTTTTATACAACTTCGATTGACTTAAAATTTGAGGCACTGAATTTTTGAGATAATCAATAATTTAGGAAAAATCTAAATAATTATTTTTTAAATTTTTTACTTCACAGATTATCCAATCACCAACTAGGGGTCAAAACAAACTACAAAACCCCCAGTACACTTTAAATCAGAAAAAAATAGAAAACGTGTATTAAAAATTCTTGAAAAATATTTTCTGTGTCTAATTAGTGGTGCAATAAGACTGATTGATTTCATTACTTGGGTCGCACCACTTCTTTGATTTTGACTTAAAAGAACATCTAGAACTATATACGTTTAGGATTTCATGCTAAGGATAGAGCACACTTGCATTTCCATACTTAAAGAAAATCTATCAAACAAATTGGGATTTGCAAAACTCTTGTGTACCTCATCAAAACCTTGATTGAAAATATTAACTCAAGTAAACCCTAAAATGAATTAACACAAGCATTCGAATCTTAAAATTTACATCATAAGAAATTGCTTGTGAACCCTTTTTGCCTGAGCACTTCGCACATTTCAAAATCAATTTTAAGGGCAAACACCCCCTCACGCCCATCGTATTCCAAAAGCATATCAAACCCACACATAAAACTGAGTGGACGTGCCCTAGGTAGGACTAATAGTCTTGGGGACTTGAAACTAGATTGGGTTAAGGTTAAGGCATTGTTTACTTGGAACCATTGGTAATAAGAAAGGTCGGTGTGGTAACCGCGTTAACCCTTAGTGGCGTCCTGCCGTGCGGGGTGTCCTAAGGGGTCCCACCCTTTTGGCCAGCCAAGTAATTCAAGGGTTCATCTAATCTAGTCGTGTTTTGGGGAGCCAAGATCAGGTCAATTTAGGGTTGACACTCTAAGGACCAGTTTGATTGCTTCTATTGAAAGGGTGGGGTATTCTCTCATCTGTCTTCTCTCTCTCATCTATTAACTTTCTTCTGGTACATGGATGCTAAAAGGTCTCTGAACCCTGATTTGGTGCCACCTTTAGAGAGTAAACTAAGGAGAAGACCCAATTTTTTTGAATACATTCCAATAGCCAATTGCCATGAGGAAGAACTGATTGAGGAAGAAACCATGGACCCATACCCTTTTGCCTCGCACTATTCTCCCTATCCCAACCCTTCCCTTACATCAACTTCTTCAGGATGGGAGAAGTCTCCTCAACACCCGGGACGTGATTCCCTTACCTACACCTCATATTCCTCGGGTATAGCTAGGGATACCTCAAATCCCATGAAATCGCTGGATATCAAGGATCTCTACAACCTCAAAAGACACTCTCCGTGCAGGACCAACACTTGATTGACATGACCAACTATCTTGATCGGTTCAGCCAAACTCATCTCTCCCCAGATCAGGGATATGCCTCAGAATCCCAATAACTAGAATATCAATCCTATCCTCGAAATCACTTTACAAATTATCCCAATTCCACCCAAACAACTTTACCTTCTCATTGGGATAACCCTACAACACCAAACCAAGGATATGATTCTTACCCTAGGTATTTAGATGATAGATATTCCGATTCAACTGAGGAAAAAAATCCTGGAAATTATTATCCTTAGCCTGATCAAATCTTGACCATGGCGGTGATCCTGAGATCACCCAATTAGTCCAAGTAGTCCAGGGGATGAGAGAAGCTAATAAAAGAAACACAGATAATCTGACAAACCAGCTCAATAGAATCCAGAAAGCACAAGGTGATAAAACTAGTCCGAGTATGCCAAAAGTTGGTGGTAAGCCACTCAAGGTTGAGGATCCAACCTTAAGTATGACATCTTATCCAAGCCCAACCTCTACATACACTAAACCCATCCACCAGCCCTGTGATTATGCAGAACAGATCCTACCTAGGCCTATAGCTGAACTAATAAATGATTTTGATATCCCAGAAATTGACTTTGTGGGGGAAGACTCACTTGAAGAAATACATCTTGATTTAGGCCCTGAATTGCAACCATTTTATTTTGAGGAGCCAATTCATGGTGAGCTGGAGTATGAGTCTTTTATGTTTAAAGACACACAATTGGATTACATGGATGATTTGGGAGGATCAAAGCAAGATCAAGAAGATAAAAAGATTGGGGACTGTGACACTCCTAGCCAAGCATGGTTGGATGGCTCTGATGTCATCTTGTCTGATGATTACCATGATCAAATGTACTTAAATGATTTGATATCTAGATTTGGCAATACTAATCATTCTAAGATATCCCATATTGAAGCTAAATCCGCTTTCACTTCTATTTCAACTAATTCACACCCTTTTCTTCCCATCCACCAGAGTCCTAAGGAAAACCCTGACTCTTATCCTCAACATCTCGAGATTGAAGAAGATAAACAATCCCCTTATGAAAAAGATGTTCTAGAAATTGCAAAATTGCTGGGGATGACTTATGAGGAACTATCTGAAGAAGTAAAGAATTTAGCTGAATTATGGAATCCTGAGGAGTTTGATTTGAGTGATGAGGAGCAGAAAAACAATCCCTTAGAAGATGTAATTCAAAAGAAAGACAATTGGCATCAAATTCAGAAGTCCACAGAATTAAAAGAATTTGAGATCTTGACTAATCTAGATTCTAATCCTACTCCCCCGTGGGTTGTGATTTTAAGGAATAATGAATTTTCGTCCATTACATTTGAAGACTTGCATCATGATTTGGGCAACTTGAATGAGACTTTTGATCACCCCAAGGATATAATTGAGGATTCTGATAAGTCCAAAACTATTAAGATGGACCACTGGATTTTATTTGACTCACCCACTTGAAATCCATCTATACCTAACTTGAGTTGCGAAGTGGTTTCCTATATCATTTCAGACTACACCACTCGGGTTCCTCCTTTCATTTACCATCACTTTCAGGACCCATATGATTTATTCACCACAAACCACCTAGTATCCACCTCATCTGCCTTCCTCATGCATCACATCTTAAGGTTGTCATTACCTACTTTCTACTATGGCACCTGCACTAATATTTCTCTCTTTTGTAGCATCTGGCTGCAAATAGTTTCAAGCCTATTCACTTTATTCTTTCGACCTTTTGGGCTTGGTATTCACCATCAGCTGATCCACATTTGTGGATCAGTGATCCTTGCATTACATGATCACATCTTCATTTTAATCTTGACTCAAACCATTTATTTGAACAACATATTTTTGGGTTTAAGTTTGGCAAATGACGTTAAACTTAGCGTTGGCTGGGAGGCAACCCAGTATTCATTACAGGTAACTCTGCATCCTCTGCATCCATACTGACCTGGATAAACAAGTATAGTCAGGTGATATCCCCTCCTCTTGGTTATTATATTTTGATTTTTATGCATACATTTCAATGAGGACATTGTAATGAAGAGGCATGTGGGGGTGGACATTGCATGTCTAATTTTTATGTCAAAAAAAAATTGCATTTAGGCATAAAGAATTTTTATTAAGGTTTTAGTAGGGATTTATTCTTAAGTTGATTCTTGAGTTTAAAATCCAGTATAATTTCACACTTGCACGTAGAATTTGCAATGGATCCTCTGTGAAGACTGATAAACATCTTTAGTTTGTCGAGAATAAGCAATACTTCTTATCCTAAACCCTTGGATAGTAATCAGGGAGTCAGGCAAACTATCTTCTAACAGATCCACCAAACAAGTGTGAGGTGAGAGTAGAAAGTCTACTGGTGCTCTAAGGCTAGTATGAGGATTCTTAAACTCTAGATAATGAGATAATGATATTCGAAGTTAGGCATAGTTTTCGCTCTTGATTTCTATGTACAAATTCTTAGTGTGAATATCTTGAGAGTCACCAAATAAGTCAAATAATAAAACTAGGATTGAGGTGGATGGTCACGATCGTCTTTTATGGAATCCTCGGCTGAAGGAGGGTATTAATGTCAAGGTCAGAAATACATTACCCTATCCATTCTCTTCCCAGTGCCAAGAATAAGCACTTCCACCAAATAAGCCACCCGATATTGTAACGACCCGATTCCCGAGTCCCTACGAGACACGAGAACCGGACTGACTCGACTAATCCCAAGACCTAGTCGTCCAACGAGGAAGTAACCAAAAGAGCAGTAAAATAAACCACATTCAGCATGAATATAATTAACAGTAAGAAAATACAGCAGTAAGGAAAGAAACCACTACAGTATATACCACCACAACAGTAGAACAACATTCATAACATAATATGAACTGCAGGTAAAGAAAAGTACAGCGGAAACAAGAACTACTCACTACAGTGGAACAAAAAGAGGTACAAGAGAACAGTGGTAACTCTACTGGACCCTACTCGGCCCAGCGTCCTCTGCAGCCGCTGACCCTGGCTGCTCAACACCTGGCCGTGAAAGGTAACGAGTGTAACATGTCAGCAAAACGCTGAGTAGAGTGGCAACTAAAACTAAAGAAAACAGTAGAGTGTACAGTAGTTGTTATGTTCTGTTACTCTCTTTATTTATGTCTTTCACTTGTCTCACGATTTCAATTATTCCTCAGATCCTTTACTTGATCTCGAATGTTCCTTGTGGGAACGATCTTGATTGCAGTCTTTTTCAAAAAGTAGAAGTAGCACGTGGTGCTCTCCTGGCCGGGAGAGTCCCCCATGGTGATCCTACTCTGAGTCAACCACCCCAAGGTCACGGACAGACGTAACGGTGACTACGGTGCGCGCGATAAATGCACAGGTAGCTAACCACACTGGCACGCGGTCAGTCGTTTCCGTTAACGGGTGCGCCCAAAACACAGCACAGAACCAGTACAGGGCAGAGCCCTCTCAGTAACAGGGGTCCAACCCCTCCACAGTAACCAAATAGGGGCCTTGCCCCTCCACAGTCCGCGCACCCTCGCCTGACTATCCTGGTTTGCCCCAGTGGGCCTAACAAGTCGGTGTAGGAGGCTAGCAGAACCCCGGGGCCCGTGGGGTAGCTAGTGCCCTCCCTACACTAGTAGCTCTCCTCGATACTACGTACACGAGGGCCAGCAAGTCAGTACAAAGTGGCCAGTCTTAACCCCTGGTCCCTGGGGCGGCTGGCTCCGCTCTGCACTAAACAGGTACAGGTACTTCCCTTGGTACTACGTACCCAAGAGACAGCACACTACCACGTCTTTCTTTCTCAATTCCATTCCTTTCTCTTTCCAGGAGTTCCACTCCTAATTCCCCGTAGGGTTCCATGCCTTTTAACTCAGAACATCTAGGTTTCACCTTCCCGTTTCACGTTCTTACAATCCATGTTCTCAATCACGTTTATTTATTCATAACAGGTAGCTGTTAATTCAATTACAGGCAGCTATTTGTTCCTTTCCATTTTCCAGGACTGCAGTATTCATATATTCCACTAGTTTTCCCATCGAAGGATTCATGCCGTATCCTAGGATCTATCATAGAATCTAGTTTTCCAGCCCTAGGATTCATGCAACACCTAGGATCTATCATTCAATCTATTTCTCATTCCTAGGATTCATGCAATGTCCTAGGTTCTATTTATGGATCCATAATTTAACAGATTATACTTAAAAGCCACTCTACCGGTTACAACAGGCGAACTGGGGGCGTGGTCGGGAATCCCGGTGCCTCCGCAACCCCCGAGACTGCAATGGAACGGGGTCCTATCATAAGGATCTAACACAAAGAGTTTCTCAAAATAGTACATAGCTACTGTAGACGGGTAGAGGATTTAATTCCGAAAAGAACGCAACTCAAAACGTGGAAAACGGGACCCGAACGGGCCCTAAACGGGTCGAAAACGACGAAAAAGTGCAAAATCAGACGTCTGGAACTTCTTCCAGACGTCTTAAAAAGGTGGATCAGGGATTACCTTGCTCTGCGTGGGCTCTCAGACGTCCAGAAGCCTGCGGGGGCATCTGGCCCAGTTCCTAAACGTCCGATGGTCACCTCGGACGTCTGGATGTCGCTCCCTATAACGACCCGATTCTGGAGTCCCTACGAGACACGAGAACAGGACCGACTCGACTAATCCCAAGACCTGGTCGTCCAACGAGGAGTAACCAAAAGAGCAGTAAAATAAACCACATTCAGCATGAATATAACTAACAGTAAGAAAATACAGCAGTAAGGAAAGAAACCACTACAGTATGTACCACCACAACAGTGGAACAACATTCATAACATAATATGAACTGCAGGTAAAGAAAAGTACAACGAAAACAAGAACTACTCACTACAGTGGAACCAAAAAGAGGTACAAGAGAACAGTGGTAACTCTACTGGACCCTACTTGGCCCAGCGTCCTCGGCAGCCGCTGACCTTGGCTGCTCAACACCTGGTCCTGAAAGGTAACGAGTGTAACACGTCAGCAAAACGCTGAGTAGAGTGGCAGCTAAACTAAAGAAACAGTAAAGTGTACAGTAGCTGTTTTAATTTTCTTTCTTCCTTTATTTACGTCTTTCTATTGTTTCACAATTTATCTACTTCTCAGATCCTTCACTTGATCTCGAATGTTCCTCGTGGGAACGATCTTGATTGCAATCTTTTCCGAACAGTAGAAGTAGCACGTGGTGCTCTCCTGGCCGGGAGAGTCCCCCGTGGTGATCCTACTCTCAGTCAACCACCCCAAGGTCACCGACAGACATAACGGTGACTATGGCACGCGCGGTAAACGCACGGGTAGCTAACCCACACTGGCACACGATCAGTCGTTTCCGTTAACGGGTGCGCCCAAAGCACAGCACGGCACCAGTACAGGGCAGAGCCCTCTCAGTAATAGGGGTCCAACCCCTCCACAGTAACCAAACAGGGGCCTTGCCCCTCCACAGTCCGCGCACCCTCGCCTGACTACCCTGGTTTGCCCCAGTGGGCCTAACAAGTCGGAGTAGGAGGTTAGCAGAACCCCCGGGGCCCGTGGGGTAGCTAGTACCTCCCTACACTAGTAGCTCTCCACGGTACTATGTACACGAGGGCCAGCAAGTCGGTACAGAGTGGCCAGTCCTAACCCCGAGTCCCTGGGGCGGCTGGCTCCGCTCTGCACTAAACAGCGGGACAGTCTCTCTCCTTGGTACTCCGTACTCAAGGGCCAGCTCACTTCCCCAATTCTATTCCATTCACTTTCCAGGAGTTCTACTCCTAATTCCCCGTAGGGTTCCAGCTCTTTAACTCAGCGCATTCCGGTTTCACCTTTCCAGTTTCACGTTCATACATCCCATATTCTTAATCATGTTCATTTATTCATAACAGGCAGCTGTTTAAACAAATTTACAGGCAGCTATTATTTCTCTTCCACATTTTCAAGACTACAGTGTTCACATATTCCACTAGTTTTCCCATCCTAGGATTCATGTCATACCCTAGGATCTATCATACAATCTAGTTTTCCAGCCCTAGGATTTATGCAACACCCTAGGATCTATCATTCAATCTTGTTTCTCATTCCTAGGATTCATGCAATGTCCTAGGTTCTATTTATGGTTTCATAATTTAACAGATTATGCTAATAAACTTAAATGCCACTCTACCGGTTACAACAGGCGAATTGGGGGCGTGGTCGGGAATCCCGCGTACCTCCGCAACCCCCGAGACTGCAACGGAACGGGGTCCTATCACAAGGATCAAACACAAGGAATTTCTCAAAACAGTATACAGCTACTGTAGACAGGTAGAGGATTTAATTCCGAAAAGAATGCAACTAGAAACGCGGAAAACGGAACCCGAACGGGCCCTAAACGGGTCGAAAACGACGAAAAAGTGCAAAATCAGACGTCTGGAACTTATTCCAGACGTCTTAAAAAGTGGATCAGGGTTACCTTTGCTCTGCGTGGTCTCTCAGATGTCCAGAAGCCTACGGGGGCGTCTGGCCTAGTTCTCAGACGTCCGATGGTCACCCAGGATGTCTGGAAGTCGTTCCCGTCGTTTGGCACTGCGGCCAGACGTCTGATTCGCGTTGGATGCGAATCTCAGAACCTGCGCGTACCCATTTCCTCTCTCTCTTAGTACGGTCAGTCGACGAAAACGAAGAAGCGGAAATAACTCACCTTTCAGACGTCTGGACAGTCTTCCAGACATCTTCCCGGTTGTCTGGTTGGAATCACAGACGTCTGATTCTGGAAAATTTTCCAGAATCAGGGCACGACTCACCCTCCGCTGTGTGTGCTCCGCCTACTGCTCGAGCTACAGTAGGCCTCCCACGCCACCTCGAGTCTGCTGCGCCCCCGCCAGCTGGCTCCCGCTGCCCCGGCAGGCTCGAGCCCTCACGGCCGACGCCTCCTCCCCCGCGCAGCACCTCCTCCCGCACCCGCCGCGGTTGTCGCCACCGCCGCTCACTCGCGCTCGCTCTCGCGCACCGACTGGAAGGAGAAGAGGAAGGGGGCGGAGGTGACGGGAGTGAGGGGGAGGGTGTGGCCTTTTAAGGCCGCGCGAGGAGGAGAGAGAGAGCCGGACAGGGTGGGTCTGTGGCCGCAGGAGAGAGGGAAAAAGAGAGGGAGAGAGAGTGTATGCAGGTCTGCGCGCTCAGGCGCGCAGACGAATCGCGCGTGCCAAAAAATAACCGATTCCCAGACGTCTGGAAGTGGTTCCAGACGTGTGGTCAGACGTCTGGGAGGTACGTCTGGGCCACCTCCCAGACGTCTTAAAAGACGTCTGAAGCGCGCGTTCGTAACAATATAACAAACTCAAAGGAAGTTTCGTCCCCGAAACTTGCGCTAACTAGGGTGCGGAAAAGACGTCAAAATAACCATAACAAACTCAAACACCGAAGCCGGTCCGAAAAGACGTACCCGCGAAGAGCTCCGGGTACCGCTCTCGCATTGCCGCCTCAGGCTCCCAGGTAGCTTCCTCGTACCGCTGGCTCCTCCACAAAACCTTTACCAGGGGTACTTGCTTTCGTCTCAAACTGCGGACGGCTCGGTCTAGAATCTGCACTGGTCGCTCGGGGTAGGTCAGGTCGTCGCCCACCTCGACACTCTCGTGACTCAGTACGTGTCTGGGATCGGCTACGTACTTCCTGAGGTTGGACACGTGGAACACGTCGTGCACACCAGAAAGTTGCGGGGGGAGGGCAAGTCTGTAAGCAACGGGTCCAACCCGCTCCAGGACCTCAAAGGGCCCCACGAACCTCGACGTGAGCTTCCCTCTCACCCCAAACCGCTGCAGGCCCTTCATGGGCGAAACACGAAGAAAGACGTGATCCTCAACCTCGAACTGCACCTCTCTGCCAACTGTGCTGGTCCCAAAGTGACTCGGATCGGCAAGAATCGCGCCGTCTTCGTCAGTCTATCCACTATTACCCAGACTGCGTTGTGTCCTCGCTGGGTAACAGGTAAGCCCGCCACCAAGTCCATGGTGATGCTCTCCCACTTCCACTCTGCCACTGGAAGCGACTGTAGTGGCCCTGCAGGCCTCTGATGCTTGGCTTTCACCTGCTGGCACACTAAGCACTGCTGCACGAATTCACCCACATCCCGCTTCATCCCCCTCCACCAAAACTCGCATCTCAAGCCGTGGTACATCTTTGTGTTTCCGGGATGTATGGGGAATCTGGAACCGTGTGCCTCAGTCAGGAGCTCTCTCAACAGCTCCTCGTCTCTGGGAATGCACAACCGTCCCCTCAAGCGCAGCACCTGGTCTGTGAAAGAGAAGTCCCCCGGGTCTCCCGACAGTACTCTGTCGCGCAAGGACTGCAAGTACGGATCGGCCATCTGTCCTGTGATGATGTGGTCTATCAGCTCTGGCCTGGTCTGTCGTGTCACCGTCACTGCCCCACAGTGCCCCCGTAACTCCAGGGGTCGCCAACTGCCCACCTCCTCCAAAAGGCTCCAACTCTGTAACTGTAAACTGGCCAAGTGTGCGGGCGCCTTACGGCTCAAGGTGTCAGCCACCACATTGCCCTTTCCCGGGTGGTAGGAGATGCTGCAGTCGTAGTCCTTCAGGAGCTCCAACCAACATCTCTGTCTCATGTTGAGCTCCTTCTGATCAAAAAGGTATCTGAGGCTCTTGTGATCTGTGAAAATTTCGAAGGTCTCACCGTACAAGTAGTGCCTCCAACTCTTTAGCGTGAAGACAACCGTTGCCAACTCTAGGTCGTGGGTAGGGTAGGTATGCTCATGGGGCTTCAGTTGCCGCGAAGCGTAAGCGACAATGTGACCCCTCTGCATGAGCACACCTCCTAACCCCTGCAAGGAGGCGTCCGTGTACACAATGAACCCGCCACTACTGTCAGGGATGGTGAGAACGGGAGCCAAGGTCAACCTCTCCTTCAGCTCCAGAAAACATGCCTCACAGGTGTCTTTCCAAGCGAAGGGCACGTCCTTCCGGGTCAACTGTGTCATAGGACGCACGATCTGTGAAAATACTCTGATGAATCGTCTGTAGTAGCCTGCCAGTCCCAGGAAACTACGAATCTCAGTGACTGAACGCGGTCTCTCCCACCTGAGCACTGCCTCGACCTTGGCTGGGTCCACCGCCAAGCCGTCTCCAGAGATCACATGACCTAAGAAGGTCACCTCCCTCAACCAGAACTCGCACTTGCTGTAGTTGGCGTACAGCCTACGTCATCTCAGAGTGTCCAGAACCATCCGCAAGTGTTGTCCATGCTGCGTCCGATCTCTAGAATAGATGAGTACATCATCTATGAAAACCACCACGAACTGGTCCAAGTACGGTCTAAACACCCGGTTCATCAGGTCCATGAAAGCAGCGGGGGCATTGGTCAGCCCAAATGGCAAGACCAAAAGCTCGTTGTGTCCATACTGGGTGCGGAAAGCTGTCTTGGAGACGTCGATCTCCCTGATCCTCAACTGGTGGTATCCCGACCTCAAGTCGATCTTGGAGAATACCGTGGCACCCCGTAATTGGTCAAACAAGTCGTCGATCCTCGGCAGTGGATATGTGTTCTTGATGGTGACCCTATTCAACTGTTGGTAGTCCACACAAAGGCGTAAGGTCCCATCCTTCTTCTTCACAAACAGTACCGGGGCTCCCCAGGGAGACGCACTGGGCCTCATGAAACCTTTCTCCAAAAGGTCCTGCAACTGAGACTTGAGCTCTCGTAGCTCAAGCGGTGCCATCCTGTATGGCGCAGTGGAGATGGGGCTGGTTCCTGGTACTAGTGAGATCTCAAACTCGATCTCACGCTCAGGCGGTAGTCCTGGTAACTCGTCTGGAAACATGTCAGGGTACTCTCTGACCACCAGGATGCTCTGGAAGTCTGCCACAGGGCTGGGCTCTGCCACTACACAAGCTAGGAAACCCTCACACCCCTGGCTCAAAAGTCTCGCCGCCCGAAGTGTCGAAATGCACCTGAAACCTCCGTCCACTGGCTGTCCGTGAAACTCGAAAGAAGGCAACTCCGGAATGGAGAAGACGATCTTCCTCTCAAAACAGTCCACCAAGGCGTGGTAAGCGGACAACCAATCCATCCCCAGAATCACTCCAAAGTCCTCCATCTGTATCATAATCAGGTCAACTGTCAGGCAATGTCCCCCGATGCTGCCCTCGCAATCCATGTACACCTCCTCAGCTACAAATAGCTGACCACTCGGACCTCTGATTACGAACGGATTTTCTAATGTTGTATAATCCTGGTCCAAACTAACTGCAAAACTGGCTGTGACAAACGAGTGCGTAGCGCTGGAATCGAAAAGCGTGTAAACGAGTTTGCCGGAAACTGAAACCATACCTGCTACCACCGATCCCGAATCTCTGGCGTCCCTGTGTGTCAGGGCATTGATACGCCCCTAAGCTCTAGGTGCGGACGAAGCAGCCACACACTGCGTCGGACGGGTAGGTGCTGGCCGGTACCCTCCTCGCGATTGCTGTCCTCCTCCTCGCGCCTGGGAATTGCGGCCTCCTGCGTGCCCTCCAGTGCTCTGCGCGGGAAGTATCTGCTGACCTCCTGCCCTAGACGGGCAGTCCCTCCTAATGTGGCCCGGCTGGCCACACTGGTAACAGAGGGGAACCCGGCTCCCGCCCTCAGTGGGTCCCTGCTATCGGCTGGGCGGGGGTCCGGTGCTGGCGATTGGCCCCTGTCGAGGGCCCCCAAAGGCTACTGATGGCCCTGTAAAATGTGACGGCTCTCCTGCGGACGCCACGTGTCTCCTCTCTCGCCGACCCTGTGAAAAGTCTGGCTGAAAGGGCCTCTTCCGCCCGCCGTCAGTGTCTCGTCGTAAGTCATGGCTGCTGTTCTCACGTTTTTGTGCGGGTTTAAAGTATATCATGTTGTAGTATAACCGACAAAATGTTTAAACAAATATAAGAAATTTTATTACTCGAAAAACTAAAGTATCCAAGGTCGAACACAGGGAGCAAGCTCAGTACTTTTTAAAACCAAAGAATACAACTGTTAAATGAAAAGGATTGATTCAAAGAGAGAATTTTAAAAAGGATTTGTGAAATAAAAATAGAATTGGACGTCTGATTTCTGTATCAGACGTCTTAAATGTAATCTCCTTTCTCTCTTCTTCTTCGTTGCTCTTCTCTCTTTCTGCCTTTGCTTCTTGTCTTGTGCAGGCTTCTTCTTCCTGCCTTTGTTTCTTTTCTCTTATTTCTTCTTCTGCCTTGCCTTTCTTCTTCTTCACTTGGCCTCTCTTCGTTCTTCTCTCTCTTCTGCCTTGTCTTCCTTCTTCCTTCTTCTTCTCTGCGAAAACTTCTCCTTTCACTGCTACACAGCCTCTTCTTTCTTCTCTTCCTGTTCTGCAGCTGCTAAGTGTTCGCTGCCTCTTTCGCTTCTTCCTTCCTGCACACACCACAGTAAAAGCAAAACCTACACCCGTCCCTCTACCCAAGCGTCTCTCTCTCTCTCAAGCAATTCACTCAACGACGCTCTCCCAGAGCCACACGGGTAGTTGGGTCAGATTCGCACCCGGGACCAGGTGATAACACCATGCAAGGGGGTAGTAATTAGGTTGAATATGGCCCATCTTTAGAATAAAAGGCACAACATAAAGTAGAATAGGAGCATTGCATGCATCAAGTACCAAGATTGCTTATAAACTACATTAATGGCCATTTGTGTAAAGCATGTGTCAAAGCAGGCCCCAGATGAGCAATCGAACCGCACGGATGGATTCAGAACAACGAACGGAGTCCAACGGACTCAAGATTGGCCAAATCTGACATCCGGAGCTCCCACAATGGGCCCAAGAAATTCTGACCGTTGATCTGGAGATCAATGGCCCAGAAAGCGCCACGTCGCCCCGGCCCCACCGCTTGCACTCCCTCAAGCCAGCCAAGGACGGATCTCGGCCGTTGATCTTCGATCGAACGGCCGAGATCCGCGCGCTCGCCCGCGGTCGCCGCGACAAAGCGTGGGCGTGGCGCAACTGCTAGCGCGCACGCCCGCATCGCAGCGACGCGCGTTCGAATCGCGCGGAGCGGAAATCAAGCGCGAGCGAAGGGCGCGGCAAAATTGGGCCGCCCGATCAGCAGTGGGCGGCTAGGATCGCGCCATGCGGCGCGATGACAGCTCCTGAGTGCGCACGCGCGCGCGCATGCCGGGCGGAAACGCCCGCGCACGCGCGCCTGAGGCGCGTTCTCAGCGCGGGCGTGGGAGGATCTCAGCCGTCCGATCTTCGATCAGACGGCTCTCATTCAACGTCCACGGATTGCGCTTGGAGAGAGAGAGGGGCAGGCAGCTGACCGGCGGCAGGAGGGCTTCACCGACGTATCTGGAAGCAGTTTTAGCGATGTTCTGGATGTCGCTAAAGCACATTCTTCTTTTAGGAAGCCCTTAACTCTATTTAAACCCCCTTCTACCACCATTCAAGGCATCCTCTCCCACTTGCAACTACTCCACTCCTCTCCTAGCTAGTTTTAGGCACTCTTGTAATCGCCGGAGACTACGAGCCGCCGACGGAGCCTCCTCCACCGTCGTGGCTGCCTCGTCGCTCTCCACTCTCTCTCTACCTCTCTCTCTCTCTCTCTTTTAAGCTTTCATTTACTTTTGTTGAAGCATGTATTTAATGTTGTAAACCATGAACTATGAATGCATGTTTAATGAAATTATTTTCCGTTTAGTCGCCATTTTAATTTCTGTTTAAAGTGCATGATCAAAACCAAGAGCTTTCTAACCCTAAACTCTCTCTCTATCTCTCGCTTTTCAAAACCGTCTCTTTCGCAAGCAAAACTCCGCCTTTTTCGTGACAACAAGTGGTAAACAAAATCCGATTTCCATGACTCCCTGAGATCGACACTCGGACTCACCTCCGTTTACTTCTTTTAAAATCGACGTATCAAGTGCAACTATAACGACACCTCTTAACACACACGCACGAAGGCACGTCACCAGGCGCATCGGCAGGTGGTGATGCGCGAGGAGTGCGTAGGTTTAGGTCGGGTCGGATCTCGCCAGATCCGCGAGGTCAAGCCGCGGACGAGGCGGGTGTGAGGGGAGGTGAGGGACCTCACCCCTGTGCTTACGGAGGCAATGGGCTTAAAACACAAAAACAATTTATATGATACCTATGTTTTGCAATCCCACGATGTGGGACTATCTGGTCGGTCCTGCTTTCGCGCCCGCAGAGCTTTCGTCGCGCGATTGCTCCAGCTGCTGGCCTCTCTGTGCGACGTGCTAGCCTCACTCACTTCGCGACACTCGCGTGAGTCTGCTGCACCTGCAGCCTGGGAGTCCTGGTACCTGAAGCTGCTGCAAGCTGCTTGCTGCTTCGGCTGATAATTTCGGCCGGAGCTTAAACTTGTCACACACAAGAACGGCCTATTGGCCTAATCAGATTGGCTAGAATCCTTCGCCGTGGCACGGCGAAGGCGGTGGGTGGTGCTGCAGGCTGCAGGTCGGCCTAGGCGTGCGTGCCTAGGTCAACCTGTGGCCGGAGATGTTGGGTTGTTCGGGGGGTGATTGTGGAGGTCTGGAGTGGCAGTGGTGGGGTGAAGTGAGTTCCTGGTGGTGAGGCGGAGCTCACGAGGGGGTTGGCAAGCCGTGTGGAGGGGCGGAGTGGTGTGTGCAGCTCGCCGGAGGGCGGTCGGAGGCGAGGACGATGGAGGTGGTTAGGCACTGTCGAGGGGTAATCAGATAAAATAGCAGGGGGAAAAGAGAGAGGAGAGGAGGGAGAAGGTATCTGGAGTGGTCTGGAAGGAAGGGAGGTGGCGGAGAGGACGGCGCGTAACTGCTGTAGTCGGGGAAGAAGGACCCTGAGGGAGGAAGCGGCGACGAAGATGAGGTCAGGGGCACGCGCGCGTGGTACAGCGCGATGTGGGAGGAAGTGGCGGAGTTGATTCTGTTGCTGGTATGGCAGCAGAGCGACGAGAAGGAGGGGAGGAGGTCACCGGAGCTTGCGGGTCATTTGGCCGGAGATGGGAGAGAGGGAATTTGGAGGGGATCTCCGTTAAAATCAAGCTTAGGTTCTGCGACAGGGTCTGGGGGCCTTTTATAGGCGCTGGCCGAACCTTCTAGTGCGTGGAGACCGCGCAATCACCTCTGTCGGCTCGCCGGAGTTGGAAAGAGGGTGGATACCCCAATCTCTCATGCGTTCACACGAGAGATTGGGTTCACACCAGCGATTGTAATTGGCTTTAGAAGGAAGGGAATTCCTCAGAGAATCCCCCTTCCATTTCTGGGAGGGAATCTCTGAGGGATTGGAGAGTAATCCCTCTCTAAACCTCGCCGGAGCTCGGTTCTGCCCTAACAATGGCGGCAGGACCGGATTGTAAAGGGGGCGGAAAACTTAGGGGGCTCTCTGCCGAGATATTCAAAAGATAGGGACCAAATTATGCTTTGGGTGTACTAAATTGCAAAGTAGGTCAAGATGACCTCCCCTTAGGTCCAAATTTTGGTAAAAACCTAATTTTGACCTAAGGAATCCAATGGTGAAGTTGGATTCTAGGTTTGACCTCGTTTGTCTGGACATTTTACGTAAAAACCCAAATTAGGTTAATTGAAGAGCTAGGACCCTAATCTAGGTCAAACTGGGTTCCAAGGGCCAAATTAAGTGTTCCAAACCCTAGAGAATGTTTTTCCATGATTTTTAGAGGGTTTAATTGATTTTTATTCTGGCCGAAACCTTGTTAATTTATGCGGGTCTGTTTTAGGGTTACCAAGTGTCATTTAATTCTTAGATTGCACATAAACCCATTTCTGATTGACTTAACCCACTTTTTATCTCATTTAGACCACTTGACCTATGTTTTGCCTCTGAGAAATCCTGTTCATGAACTGCCATGGTAAAATTGCAGTTTTAACCTTTATTTCATGCTTTCTTCTCAGAGCACTTGTTCCTTCAGTTAAGCCGTCTTCTAGGTTATGTAGGAGCTTTTATCTTCTTTATTGGGTCAAAATGAGCTAGTTATGGCTCATGATGAGGCTCTCATCAGCTGCCTCCACCACCCTCGAAAACGTAGGCAGCTTCAGGGGTTTGACATACCCCCGAATCGCAGGTCGGAGCCCCTCGGTGAACCTCCCAAGGCGCTCCTCCTCAGTAGCCACCGCTGTCGCTGCAAAGAGGGACAGCTCCAGGAAACGCGTACGGTACGCGCTCACAGTCATCGTTCCTTGGCGGAGAGTGTGGAACTCCCGCCTCCTCTGGTCCTGCCACGTCTGGGGAAAGTACTGCTCGCAAAAGAGGATGACGAACCGATCCCTGGTCAGCTCGTCTCTCTCCTGTCCCCGGATCGCCCTCCACCACCTGTGTGCCGCACTCTCCAGCTGGTACGTGGAAAAGGCCACGCGGCACTCCACCGGGGGGTGAAGGGTGTCGAAAATCTTCTCCAGCTGCTCGAGCCAATCCTCTGCCTCGGTCGGGTCCTCATCCCCCTTGAAGGAGGGGGGCTTCAGCTTCCGGAACAGCCTGAAGAGCTTGGAGTGGCGCTGCAGTGGGGATGCTGGTCCACCCCTGAGCAACGGCGCCTCGTGCACAGAAGTATCGGAGGAAGGTGGGGGCTGCGGCGACCCATCCCCTCCCCCGTGTCCAGCGCCGCGTCCGTCGAGTGGTCCCACAGGGGACTCCCCCTCCACAGCCCCAGGGTGAGGAGCTCAGGGCGGCGGGTGGAGCTCCTCTCGTACAATGCTCGTATCAGCCGGGCGAGGTCCTGGGCCTGGACGCCCGGGAGTAGTGGCTGGTCCACTGGGGCGTCGGCAACGGCACACCCACCTCGCCGACCTCGTCCTCGGCTGCGTCGGCGGCTCGCCTCGCTGGTCCCACGACGAGGCATCTCCTGCAAGGAGATGCGAAACAAAACGGAACACGTCACTACGGAACGATACCTAACGGAAACGTCTAAGAACTCATGTCAAAAGATATGTTGTGGTGGCTACTCTAGTTATAGATATGTGAATTGGTTATTTTCCAGTCAGTTGATTCACTTCTCGAGACGACCTTGCTCTGATACCAT
Source organism: Thalassia testudinum (assembly GCA_037157565.1). Classification (NCBI taxonomy): domain Eukaryota; kingdom Viridiplantae; phylum Streptophyta; class Magnoliopsida; order Alismatales; family Hydrocharitaceae; genus Thalassia; species Thalassia testudinum. The sequence continues at coordinate 167,421,501 of JAZHRO010000031.1, forward strand.
CTTGTAACGACCCGATTCCCGAGTCCCTACGAGACACGAGAACCGGACCGACTCGACTAATCCCAAGACATGGTCGTCCAACGAGGAAGTAACCAAAAGAGCAGTAAAATAAACCACATTCAGCATGAATATAACTAACAGTAAGAAAATACAGCAGTAAGGAAAGAAACCACTACAGTATGTACCACCACAACAGTAGAACAACATTCATAACATAATATGAACTGCATGTAAAGAAAAGTACAGCGGAAACAAGAATTACTCACTACAGTGGAACCAAAAAGAGGTACAAGAGAACAATGGTAACTCTACTGGACCCTACTTGGCCCAGCGTCCTCTGCAGCCGCTGACCCTGGCTGCTCAACACCTGGTCCTGAAAGGTAACGAGTGTAAAACGTCAGCAAAACGCTGAGTAGAGTGGCACCTAAATTAAAGAAACAGTAAAGTGTACAGTAGCTGTTTTAATTTTCTTTCTTCCTTTATTTACGTCTTTCTATTGTTTCACAATTTATCTACTTCTCAGATCCTTCACTTGATCTCGAATGTTCCTCGTGGGAACGATCTTGATTGCAATCTTTTCCGAACAGTAGAAGTAGCACGTGGTGCTCTCCTGGCCGGGAGAGTCCCCCGTGGTGATCCTACTCTCAGTCAACCACCCCAAGGTCACCGACAGACATAACGGTGACTATGGCACGCGCGGTAAACGCACGGGTAGCTAACCCACACTGGCACGCGATCAGTCGTTTCCGTTAACGGGTGCGCCCAAAGCACAGCACGGAACCAGTACAGGGCAGAGCCCTCTCAGTAACAGGGGTCCAACCCCTCCACAGTAACCAAACAGGGGCCTTGCCCCTCCACAGTCCGCGCACCCTCGCCTGACTACCCTGGTTTGCCCCAGTGGGCCTAACAAGTCGGAGTAGGAGGTTAGCAGAACCCCCGGGGCCCGTGGGGTAGCTAGTACCTCCCTACACTAGTAGCTCTCCACGGTACTATGTACACGAGGGCCAGCAAGTCGGTACAGAGTGGCCAGTCCTAACCCCGGGTCCCTGGGGCGGCTGGCTCCGCTCTGCACTAAACAGCGGGACAGTCTCTCTCCTTGGTACTCCGTACTCAAGGGCCAGCTCACTTCCCCAATTCTATTCCATTCACTTTCCAGGAGTTCTACTCCTAATTCCCCGTAGGGTTCCAGCTCTTTAACTCAGCGCATTCCGGTTTCACCTTTCCAGTTTCACGTTCATACATCCCATATTCTTAATCATGTTCATTTATTCATAACAGGCAGCTGTTTAAACAAATTTACAGGCAGCTATTATTTCTCTTCCACATTTTCAAGACTACAGTGTTCACATATTCCACTAGTTTTCCCATCCTAGGATTCATGTCATACCCTAGGATCTATCATACAATCTAGTTTTCCAGCCCTAGGATTTATGCAACACCCTAGGATCTATCATTCAATCTTGTTTCTCATTCCTAGGATTCATGCAATGTCCTAGGTTCTATTTATGGTTTCATAATTTAACAGATTATGCTAATAAACTTAAATGCCACTCTACCGGTTACAACAGGCGAATTGGGGGCGTGGTCGGGAATCCCGCGTACCTCCGCAACCCCCGAGACTGCAACGGAACGGGGTCCTATCACAAGGATCAAACACAAGGAATTTCTCAAAACAGTATACAGCTACTGTAGACAGGTAGAGGATTTAATTCCGAAAAGAACGCAACTAGAAACGCGGAAAACGGAACCCGAACGGGCCCTAAACGGGTCGAAAACGACGAAAAAGTGCAAAATCAGATGTCTGGAACTTATTCCAGACGTCTTAAAAAGTGGATCAGGGTTACCTTTGCTCTGCGTGGTCTCTCAGATGTCCAGAAGCCTACGGGGGCGTCTGGCCTAGTTCTCAGACGTCCGATGGTCACCTAGGATGTCTGGAAGTCGTTCCCGTCGTTTGGCACTGCGGCCAGACGTCTGATTCGCGTTGGATGCGAATCTCAGAACCTGCGCGTACCCATTTCCTCTCTCTCTTAGTACGGTCAGTCGACGAAAACGAAGAAGCGGAAATAACTCACCTTTCAGACGTCTGGACAGTCTTCCAGACATCTTCCCAGTTGTCTGGTTGGAATCACAGACGTCTGATTCTGGAAAATTTTCCAGAATCAGGGCACGACTCACCGTCCGCTCGCAACGCACGGCCGCGTTGCGAGTGCTCCGCCTACTGCTCGAGCTGCAGCTGGCCTCCCACGCCACCTCGCGTCTGCTGCGCCCTCGCCAGCCGGCTCCCGCTGCCCCGGCAGGCTCGAGCCCTCACGGCCGACGCCTCCTCCCTTGCGCAGCACCTCCTCCCGCACCCGCCGCGGCTGTCGCCATCGCCGCTCACTCGCGCTCGCTCTCGCGCACCGACTGGAAGGAGAAGAGGAAGGGGGCGGAGGTGACGGGTGTGAGGGGGAGGGCATGGCCTTTTAAGGCCGCGCGAGGAGGAGAGAGAGAGCGGGACAGGGTGGGTCTGTGGCTGCAGAAGAGAGGGAAAAAGAGAGGGAGAGAGAGTGTACGTAGGTCTGCGCGCTCAGGCGCTCAGACGAATCGCGCATGCCAAAAAATAACCGATTCCCAGACATCTGGAAGTGGTTCCAGACGTCTGGTCAGACCTCTGGGCCACCTCCCAGACGTCTTAAAAGATGTCTGAAGCGCGCGTTCGTAATACTCCCGTCGTCTGGTGCTACAACCAGACGTCTGATTCGCATTGGATGGCGAATCACCGAACCTGCGCGTACCCATCTCTCTCTCTCAGTACGGTCAGTCGAAGAAAATGAAGAAGATGAAAATAACTCACCTTTCAGACGTCTGTACAGTCTTCCAGACGTCGTGCCCGTCATCTGGATAGAAGCCCAGACGTCTGATTTTGGAAAAGTTTCTAGAACCAGGGCGCGACTCGCCCTCCGCTCGCGACGCCCGGCCGCGCCGCGTCTCGTCCGCCTGCTGCTCAAACTGCAGTAGTCCCCCCCCGCGTCGCTCCGCGCCCGCTGCGCCCCCCGCCGGCCGGCCCTAGCACCCCCAGCGAGCTCGCCCTCACGGCCGAGCGCCTCTTCCACGCGCAGCACCTCCTCCCACGCTCATCGCGGCTGTCGCTGCCGCTGCTCACTCGCGTTCGCTCTCGCGCACTGGCTGGAAGGAGAAGAGGAAGGGGGCGGAGGTGACGGAAGTGAGGGAGAGGGCGTGGCCTTTTAAGGTCGCCCGAGGAGGAGAGAGAGAGCGGACAGGGTGGGTCTGCGGCCACAGGAGAGAGGGAAAAAGAGAGGGAGAGAGAGCGTACGCAGGTCTGCGCGCTCAGGCGTGCAGACGAAACACGCGTGCCAAAAATAACCGATTCCCAGACGTCTGGAAGTGGTTCCAGACATCTGGTCAGACGTCTGGGCCACCTCCCAGACGTCTTAAAAGACGTCTGAAGCGTGCGTTCCTAACAGATATCCTCTTGAACACCCATAATCCCGAATAATGCCTTATAAATAAAAGTTCATATGCTGTTTTGCGTTAGTAGATATTTGAATAAAAAAAAAGAAAAACAAAAGAAGAAAAAGAATATATATATATACATAGAAAAATAATTTTAGAAAAAAAAATGAGTTTACGAGTTAGAATTTATTTGAAGTGTAACGAGGCAACAACACCTACCACCCTCACAATCCACCAAATATAGCCTTGACCTACTTTTCTGTATTTCTGGTCGTCTGAATACGGGCTAAGGAAGTCCGACTTAGTCTTAGAGTTATCAGAACCTAATCAAAGTGTTAATGCCAGGAGAGACTGGCAAATATGCTGATAAATCTGGTGAGAGTGTGAGTTCAGAAAGAAAGAAAAGAAAAGAAATGATAAGAAAAAGAAAGAGAAAGAGAAAGGAAGAGAGAGAATGAGTACAAAGGAACTAATGAGAGCACAGTTTCTCATCTCTCTCTAAGTTGAATTATTTCATAATCTGGAAATATAGGTTCTAAAGTACTAGTCTATATGTAACACCAGATGAGTGTGAGCCACCAAATACAAATCTACTTGACTTAGAAATCTTCTACCTAAGCCAAAAGCTAGGGCTGAATATACAGGTTACTTTATAACCCTGAGGGAAGAAGTTTACCTATCCTAATAGATTTTTACTAAGGGTCAAGTACGAGCTTTAGATGAGGATTGACTTTCACTTGGATCCATTGCATAGGCTACAACAAAACACATTCATGATTCTCTAGATTACTAAAGCTTCGGATGAAAACAAAAGACATAAACCTCAGGTCAAACTCTTGATAAACATTACTCATGTAGGACCACTTTGCATTTAGTCATGCATTTGCTAGGGACTAGCAAGATTTAGGCATGCAGGTGTGATTGCATAGCAATCATGCATCCTAAATCACCTGAATTAAGCTAGAACCTAGCATAACATAGAATTAATGCATTCATAGGCATCGTAATTTGCACAATAGCTAATTTATCAGTCAAATAGATAATATCGTCATTTTATGACCTAAAGGAGAGATGATTTTAATCGCAGATGATTGAAAGCTGGGGATGTCAGATTAGACCAGACAGATCTGATCAATACGACGACGGGAGTTCAACGCTTCTTAAATCGTCTCAATCAGACAACTAGGGCACCTTGTGCAGTCCATAAAAGAATGGAGATCATAAAGCCAAAGGAAAAAGATCCTAGCCTCAGATGAAGAATCTAACTGCACGGATGAATCCAGATCGACGATCGCAGTCCAACGATGCAAAAATCAACTTGATTGGAGGTCTACATCACCAGATACGAGGAAAAGAAGATGGACGGCTATGATGACGTCATGTGGTGCCATCACAGCCACTCCCTCACCATCGCCCCAATGAGGAAGGCCACGAGCGTGCCACGTCGCCCACCCAGTTCAGATAAGCATAAATAGAAATAATCGAGTATATATAACAAAAGGTTCGTGCAGTGCGTTGGCTCATGCGCGCACGTGGAAGCGCATGACGCGCGTTCGAGCCATGCGCTGGGCGAAATTGAAGTGGCGTTGGTCGCGAGCAGACGTGCAATTGCATGCATTTTGAGAGATTCAAAAGGCGAGGCAAGCGCGCTCGAGCCGTCTGATTTCACGATCGAACGACTGAGGATCAGGCATTGAAAAGGGCCTTGCGAGGAGGAAGCGAGGCCATGCGATCGTGATCCAAGGGCACAGCGGATGCCATGTGTCAGGTAGAGATTAAATCCACGTGATGGAGGTGAATTTGAAGGTTTTTTGAGGCCATATCAGATTAACGAGATTAAGGGCAAAATACCCTTTTTGCCCTCCACAAAACTATAAAAGAAGGCCTAGGACCCCCCAGTTGAAGCATCTCTCTCTTCTATCAATTCCAGACATATTCCACCTTCTCTGCAACTCTCCATCCCTCTGCAACTCCGCTCTGATCTTCATTTCGACACTCTGGATCTGAGGTGTTACCACATCTCGCACAAGCATCCCACAAGCGACGTCATTTCTCTACCACTTTCTTCTCTCTCTCTCTCTCTCTCTCTATCTGCTATCTTTTCTATTGTGAAAAACTTTATCTAATTGTAATAAAATTGTGATTCTATGAATATCTGTTTTATACATATATACATATATATATATATATCTAGTTAGAATTAGTTTTATTGAAACACTTCTACATAAATTACAATTGCCTCCCTGCGAACGACTCGGTATTCACTGGAGTTTTATAAATTTATTTGTTGACGTGTTTTCGTGCTATACTACAACGAAATAATATTTTAAATGTGAATTATGCGTCGAACACTAAGCTCCATAGAGTTGGCTGCCATGGACTGGAAGGAGCTGAGGATGAGTTGGGATCCAGTTGAGATGAGTTGGATACAGCTACTATGAGCTTCCATCTTCTTTTACATTTCACATTGTCAGGGTTTATTTGATTTCTACTATGTCTTCATCCTTGACAAAAAAATGAGATGTATCAATACATCAAATGACAAGGAAACCAAATAATGCATGCCTAAACCCTAAATGCAGCCTAATGCCATAATGCGAATGCAAAAACCCTAGGAACTAAGTGTGAATTTAGCCTAAGATTGATGATAAACTAATGTTTACAAGGATCTTTGAATGCTTTTTTAATACCTTTAAGTTCTACTTGTGATACAAAAGCACTAAGAGTGCAGTTATTATTAAGGAGTTGTGCGTGAGTCTTACTACTAGTGCCAACATTCCCAATAATTAATTCTTTAAGATAATCTTTATTGAAGGTCCAATCCTTAAGAAGATTATGAACATTGCTTTCCTTGATATTTGAAACATCAATGAAAGGTTGTTTATCTTCTTCCTCATCATCATTTCTTAATGTGGAATGGAAGGTTCTCCAATAAATCTTACATGAAGTGTGTCTTCAACTGTTAAGGCTTTCTTGTTAAACACATGATAAGCTTTAGAACGTGTTAAATAACCAATAACAGTACACTCTTCTTCTTTTGCATCAAACTTGTCTAGATTATTTTTGTATTCAACGTAAAACATTTGCAACCAAAAATTCTGAAATAACTAATCTCAGTTTTGCAATAATGATAAAGTTCAAAGGACATTTTGTTGAGTATCGGTCTAACTAAAATGTGATTTAAAACATAGCAACCAATGTTAATTGCTTCTGCTCAAAAGTATTTTGGAAGGCTAGATTCAATAAGAAGGGTCTATGCACATTCTTGTTGAGGTGTGCATGGAAATAAAAATTTATGAGCAATTCCATTTTCCTCACAAAATGAAGAAAAATATTGATTTTCAAATTCACCACCGTTGTTAGAGTGAATTTTACTAATTATATATCCTTGTTTCGTTTTGTATCCTTTTTTAATGTCCCTTAAAGCAATTAAACACTTGATCCTTTTGTTGTAAAAAGAATACCTAAGTAAAACATGAATAAGCACTATTATTACAAAACAGAAATGACATCCATTTAAACATTCTTATTTAGTAGGGCCAAATAAATCAAGATGTAACAATTGCAATGGTTTAGTTGTAGAAAAAAAATTCTTGGCTTTAAAAGATGCTTTATGGATTTTTCCCAATGAACATGCATCACAGGAATTATGAACATCAAACTTTTTATTCAGTAATCCTTTAACTAAGTTGTGTTTAACAAGTTTATTTAGGTGCCTAACATGCAGATGTCCTAAGCATTTATGCCAAAGAGAAACTTTATTGCTAGCAGCTTTTAAACAATCATATGTATTACTTTTATTTATAGCTACCACATAACTAGTGCTATTCCTTTTTCCTTTTAAAACAACATTACCACGTTCATCTAAAATTTTAGAACATTTAAATATAAATAAGACTGAAAATCTTTTATCACATAGTTGCTAATGCTTAAGAGGTTGTGCTTGAGACCTTCAACCAATATTACATGACTCATAGAACATTTACCTTTACCAATGGTACCTAATCCAATAATGTGGCCTTTGTGATTGTTCCCAAAGGTCACAATGCCTCCTTCTTTTGTGCTTGGAGCAATTACTATCCATGACCCATTTTTCTTCTATCTTCTCCTACAAAATAGGGCTTCATTTGAGAAGGTGTTTTCTTTGCATCTTTAATGTTGTATTTATACACATGGAAAGTTCAGGTCGTATAATCAGCATCTTTCATTTCTACAAAACAAGTATTCAAAATAGATTTTGGTACCCATTGCTTTTTGGGTCTTTGAGGGTAATTTTCTTCCATTTATTATTCATGGAAGTGTCTTCTTTCACAATCTTTTGACTAGGTAAATAATCGTCATTACAAGATTTAGAAGGCTTAGAAAAGTGTCAAAAGCCAATACCATTTTTATTGATAAGAGGACGTTGACTTCCAATCAACTTATCTAAGTTTTCTTTTCCTTGTGTAAGTTTACAAAGATCATTTAATAACAATTCAGACTTGTTTTTCAAACTTTGAATGTTTAATTCTAGAGAGGAAACTATTTCTTTTAAGGAATGAACTTCAGAAGCAAGAAAATCATTTTCCTTATTAATCGATTGATAGTTTTCATTAGGAGTAGTCATCTCAAATTTGAGTGTTTCAGTTTTCTCAAAAAGAGTAACTACTTCCTTTTCAAGAGAAGCATTCTTTTTAGTAAGCGCGAGAATCTGGTTGTCAAACGTTTGATTTCCATGCTTCACTTTCTTGCTTTCAGCTTCTAAACATTTAAAAGTAGAGAAAACTTCATTGAAAGCATCAAGTAACTCATCATAAGATAGATCTTGTACCTCATCTTCAAGTGCCATAAGGCCTAAGCAAGCATCTTCTTTTGGAGTGTCTCCACTTGAAGCATTTTCTTCATCACTTGAGGATGAATCATTATCATCCCATGTTGCTTGAAATGCTTTCTTGTTTTCAAATTTCTTCATTTTCTTTCTTGGTGTGAAGTCTTTCTTTTTGTATTCTTTTTCTTTCTTCAATAAAGGGCAATCCTTCTGTGTATGACCAACCTTTTTGCAATTATAGCATGTCACAGGCTCTTCCTTCTTCTCATCCTTTTTCTTTTTAAACATTTAAATTTCCTTGAAAGCAAAATAATATCTTCGTCATCTCCTGAGCTTTCATCTGAGTCATTATTTAAGTTGAATGCTATTTAAGTCGAATGCTAATTGTTTCTTCTTAAATCTTTATTACCTTTCTTCTTTTGAGAGAGCTTATTTTCATAAGCCATAGGATTTCCCATCAAGTTTTTCATATCAAGATTTTCAACATCATTAGCTTCTTCAACAGTAGTAACCTTAAACTCAAATTTACATGTGAGAGATCTAAGGATTTTCCCTTCCAATTCTCCTTTCACGAAATTTTCCCAAGGGCTTTCAAATTGTTTACTATATTAGTAAAGCATGTATACATATCCTTGATAGTTTCATGTTCTTGCATCTCAAGCTTTTCAAAATCATTAATCAATAAAATAATTTTTGAACTTTTTACCTTAGTGGTTCCCTCAAGATTGACTTGGAGACTTTTCCAAATTTCATGGGCTATTTGCACTGGAAACCCTATTGAATTTTGCTACTCTTCAAGCATAATATATGGCATTCATAGCTTTAGAATTCAATGCCAGTTGTCTCTTTTGATCATTGGTGTATGTGCCTCCTTCAGGCTTTTGTGGGTTTTTTTTTTCTTTTTTTGAAGAAGGCTTTTGTGGTTTTGTAAAGGGATTCCACCATGTCCCAAATAGCATAGTCATTGGATTAGAGAAAAACCTTCATTCTTTGTTACTAATAATTGTACTTGGATCCATCAAAGAATGGTGGCTTTGTGGTTGAATGACCATTGTTTGAGGATGTAATATGATAAACACTAGTTTATCATCATTCTTATGCCCTAAAATAGACTTACCTCTTAGGGTTTTAACTCCGCAAAATGGTTTCTGGGTTGCATTTAGGCATTCCATTAGGTTAGGCATGCATTGCATATTTTTTATCTTTTTAATGTGTTTGTTTGAGTGTCAGGGATAAGTAGAGAGCTAGATCCCACAAACCCTAACATTTGAGAAGGAAGAAGATGAAGAGGAAGCACATCACAGCTGGATTCTAGATCAACTTGGTTGGGTTTAGCTCATCTCAGCTCCATTCAGCTCATTTTAGTTGGATGATAGCTCATCATAGCTCAACTCAGCTTACCTCAGTTCAATTCTAGCTCAACCTAGTTGAGGCTAACTCATCTCAACTACATTCAGTTCACTGGGAGCTCAGGCTAGCTCAACTTAGTTGACCTCAGCTCCAGTCCAGCTCCTTCAAGCTCTACTCTGCTCATGGTAGCTGAACTCCTCCTAGCTTAGCTGCTACTTTTCAACTAGTAGCTAAGCTAGCTAAGGAGACTTCGAGAGAAGCAGGTCCAGCTCACCTCAACTCCAGAATAGTTGAGGCCAACTCAACTTAGCTCAACCTACTCAGCTTAGCTGCTAGTAGAAGAATTAGCTAGCTAAGTTGAGTAGCTGAGCTCCTAAGAAGACCTCTTTAGACACTATCAGCTCTGCGAAGATCCATTTAGATCCAATTAGCTCTTGGCTACCTCCTCTCTACTTAGCCTTAGCTCCTCCACTACTCTATGCTAGCTTAGCTTAGCTCCTGCTCCCCTACCTTGGCCAACCAACACCTTAAAAGCCTACCTAGCTAGCTCCACCAAATACACCTAACCCTAAGTCCACTTAAGCTACCTAGTCCACCCTCCTTATTGCACCAACCATAGCCACCCTTTCACCCCTGCCCAACACCAAATGACACCTTCAAGTTGGTGCCAAAACCACCCCTCAACCATCTGGATTGTGGCGCCAACTCTAGCCCTCATCTCAACCATCCATCCACCACCAAATCCATCCCAACCATCCACAATTTGGCGCCAACCTAGCCCCCTTCTAGAACCTTTTTTTTGGCGCCAAACCAAAGGGTGCAACCACCTTTGGATGACTGCCCTTCATACCTTAACAACCCCCTCCAAGCCTCTTCATTTGGTGCCAATCAACCCTCTCCCTTGGATCACCTAACTACCTCCCAAAGCACATCCTAGCCACCCTTCCTATCCAATGCCAACCCCTTCTTCACCTCTCCTATTTTCACCCTGCTACCTACCACCATTCAACCTACACTTGGCTAGAGAATTCACGAGCATACTTCCACCTATAGACTACCCTATCTCACAGCCAAGGAGAAGAAGAGAAGAAGAAGATTAAGGGGGCCTACACCTGCCCCCATGGTGCCTTCATTCTCATTCTCTCTCCTACCTTGTGTTAAGCCAAGCCAAGGAGTCACACCATTCAAGGGGACGGCTAGGCAAGAGGAGGATTGAGGGTGATACTCATCCACCCTAGGGAGGAGCACAGAGGCGAGCCACCAAGGATTGCCAGGAGGAGTTTCCTTCAATTCTGGGGCGACCAGAATTAGAGGAAGAGTTTTGCAGTAGCCACATCTTCAACCCTAAGCCTTCTACTATCTTTTAGCACTTTTATTTTTCATTGTAGTTAGTGTTTTTCTCTGGGAGTACAAGTATAGAATTCCTTCCACTTGTGAGCTCTCCGTTTTTGTGAAAATAGTTTCTTATAAAAAGCATTCTTCTACCATTTTGACTTTGTGTTTGATTTTGTGTTCTTGCCCTTCCATTACTCCAAGTTGCCCGTACCTGGAGTGAGATGGAAGAGTAAGCACTTGTTGTCTTTCTCTCGCATTCTTGCTTTTTCTCTGCAACTATCTTTCAGCATTTTGCCCTTATCAAAACCCTAAAAAAAAAAGTGATTTCCATATTGCAAGCAAGAGTTTATCAAATTGTAATTCTGCCTCCCTTGGGATAACCTGAATACTCTCTGAGTTCTGGTATTTATAAATTTTAAAAGAGATCGAATCTCACGCATTACAACGATCAAAAACTCTCTTTTAGAAATCACATGATTTTTCGCATCACAATAGCTATAGCTCTTGAAGCCATTATGAATCACCTAAAGTGAACTTTAGAAACCGTGATATCCCGTTTGATACCAAATGAGAATGGCACAAGAGGGGGTGAATTGTGCAATTAAGAGTAAAATGTCATATAAGTAAAAAATCAAATGCACAATATAATAAGCCACAATTGAACATAGGATTTAGAGACAACCTGAAACTGGGAAAAACCTTTACCTTGTTTTCCAACAAGGACTTAAAAAACAATCTACTATCAATACTACTTTCCACCAAGGGTGGTATGCCTCAACTTTACATAACGCGCTTTCTTGTACAACCCACAAGAAAGTCACTTTGTTCTTCTTCCAAGAAGAACAAGAATTCCACAACTTGGAAACCCAAATGCCACAAATAAGTATACGAAAGATCCTATAGAGGCAAATGTATATACATGTGGCATGAATTGTATACTCATAAACTAAATAAAGAAATACTTAGTACTTCCCTTAAGAGAAATCAAAGTCGGTGCATGAAGTGTAGAAAGTACAAAAGGCATTGGCTATTGATCAACGTTGAAAGAGGTTTCTTAAAAAGCAAGTATGTGAGCAATATGGCCTTGAAGAACAATGTAATCTCAAAAGATTAATTTTGTGAAAGAATTTCAGAGACTTGTTTTATCAAAGAATCATATAAGGGTATTTATATGAGTCGTAGTATCCTTGAAGAGACAGTAATAGTAGAAATATAAACGTTGAATCAGCTATTAGAAAGTGAAAACAAAATCTAAATTCACAACTGTAAAATATTTATACGAAATTAATCAGTTAACAAAAACATCGTTGAAATTAATTAAAAAATTAATTTCTGGTTTTCTCATATATTTGATTTTAGTTCTAACTTTGAGTTTGAATTTTGTAACGTCTAGAAAAATGGTTGTTTTTGAAACTTCTCGTAGTAAATATGTCTCTACAAAATTATAGTAACGTTATTCAAAAAATAGGGTCCATTAAGTGATTAATAATAGTAAAATGTTTTCCTGTTGTTAACTATAAAATGTTTAATAATACTTTTAAGACGTGTTTGTACAAGTGACGCTCTTAACACAAAAATCTAAGAAAATAAAAGACAAGAGCGATGTTTCTTCTTCGAGTCATCTTCAGCTTTGAGTCATGATGATCAAATCTAAGTTTGCTTCATATATTATCAAACTTTTGTATAATGAAGCTCTCAAGATAAATATCAAGATACTATACAAAAATAATGAATCTATATTTTGTTAAACATCAAAATAGAATATGTAGTACTTTGTCGTGGACAAGAAAACTTTGGAGCCAACACTCAAGGAGTATTACAATTTTTATGATGACATGTTTGTGTACATTTATGTGATATGCTTTATCTGCCTAATGTTCATAACTTTCTTATTCCCAAACTTGGGTTACTCATTCCCAAGGATACTCTTGAACTACCTAGATTCCCTTGAAGAAATTAGGTATTTAAATTGGTCACAAGAAGTAGGAGATTTGGTTTTGAAAAAATTAAAAGGTATATGTGAAAAGATGTCAAGGAGGAAGACAGGAGAAAGCAATGAAACATTGGGATATGTCAATGGTTGTGTGGCATGCCTCTATCTAAGTTATTAAATGAGTTGAGATTATACAAATATTATTATTTAATTTACTAATACTTATGACAAAAATTCGGATGCTAGAGCAATACTTTAGAGACCCTTCCACTAATAGAGATTTGCAACAGAGGGTAAGGAAGTGGATTGGTGGAAACACTATGTCAATCAAGGATATGGAGAAGATTGACAACAAAAAGGAATGTAAATATTGTAACAAAATACATTATTTTGTAATGCAAAATGATAATATATAACAATGGTCTTTAGGGTCATAAGAAAAAAGAAAATACCAACATATATTATTTACAAAGTTGTGCTAGAAAATTGACAAAAGCAAATGTTGTAGTAAATCTCTTTGATACAAATAATATTATATGATACAGATTACACCAAGATTGCAAGCTGAGAAGAATGAAGTTTTTAAGGTTGGAGCTGTGAGGGTGATATCCAACACCTTCAGATCCAGCTGCAGACTTTAATGGACTTGATTAATGCACTGGCTAACCTCCAACAACATCCACAATTGTAGGATCATTATAATCCCGCAATCCTGCAGTTACTCCTATTGAGCCCAAGGTGTGAATTCCGGTTGGGGGACCTCATATTGAGTTGAAGCCAAATATTATTGGCTTAATCCCCTATTTCCATAGATTGGATTCTGAAGACCCATTCGAACATATTGAAGAGTTGAAACATTTGGCACAAACCCTTGAGCCCAATGCCCAGAACTAGACCACCCTGCTCATGAAGGTGTTTCCCTCCTCCCTGAAGGATTAGGCTGGCCACTAGTATTGGTCCCTGACTTAGCCGATCAACACTTGGGATGAACTACATGTTGAATTTCTTAAGAAATTATTCCCAGTGGGGCATACTAATGCCCTGAGGCTCTAAATCACACATTTTACACAAAATGCGGGGCAACCTTTTCATGAGGGATGGGATCGATTTTAGGATCTCATGCGAAAATGCCCTCATCATGGAGTTCCTAAATGGGAATAAGTGCAATCTTGTTATCGGGGACTCCGTGAAGATATTAGACTTTTTGCTAATGCAGCCTGTGGAGGTAACTTCATGGGTAAAGACGAGGACATCGTTTGGGAGATTCTCGAGAATATGTGCAAGAACTCCATAAACAATGAGTCCATGGGTATGTTCGACTAGACGACTACCCACGCATTGACGAATCCACAAGGGCACAGAAGGCACGAGACCTATCCTCTTCCATCGATCTGGATTTGGTAGCTAGTCGATTGGATAAAGTCTCTATTATTGAGAAGAAGCTAGACAATTTGACTTGTCAAGTGCAGAAAGCCACCTCTTCTCAGTAAAGCATGTATGCACGACAACCCATAGGGAGGGAGGCCACGCATAACATTCTCCACCACATTGGAATGGATGCTTATCCATCCACTTCTAATTTGTGTTTTGGAGGAAACTCCGACCCTTTTTAGTCCAATCAGGGGATATCTGAACCCTAATTTTCTGATTTCTCTGGAGTTGCTCAACCCTGTGTGGAATTCCATGCCATCCAGAATATTCCTTACTCCAATTATTACAATCCTAGATGGCATAATCATTCTAACTTCTCATGGCCAAGGAACTCTAATCCTCAAAATCCTAGACCTCAATATCAACCCCGACCACAAAATCTGCACTCATTTCTGCTAGCTCAACCTAGGCCAAATCTGAATTTTCAATCTGGGCCTAGCAAGGATGATAAAATGAGCATGATGCTACAGACTGTGGCTGATATGAAGAAGACCAATGCTACTATGCAGAGGTAGCATAAGGTGGATATGGCAGATGTGTGCAGCCAACTTGTGCAAATGGCTAAGACCCGTTAGCCAGGCACATTACCCTCTCAACCTTTTCTAAACCCAAGCAACGTACCAAACTAAAGGTACATTGCGAACCCAAATCTGGGCCAAATCCATTATGTGCAATGTTGACGTTTTTCTCGATCGTGTTTTAACAATTAATTACGTTGTAGTATAGGTGATCAAGCATCGTCAACAAATAAAAGTTTTATTACTCGAAAACCTAAGTATCTGAGGTCGAACACAGGGAGCAATTGGAATTTACTACTAATCTCAAAAATGTAATTGAACACTTAAATTACTCAAAACTTAATTCAAATATAAATGCATGAGTTTGAAAATTAATTGAGGTAAAAAGAAAGAATTGGACGTCTGATGTTTCCCTTCTCTTATTTTTCTTCTTCTGATTTTCTTCCTTTATTCTTCTTTCTCTGCAGTATCTTTGCTTCTTATTTTCTTCTGTCTTCTTTCTTCTCCTGCAGTATCTTTCTCTCTACGGGTCTTTAGTTCTGTTTCCCTTGGCGTTTCTTCTTCTTTTTCAGTCTTGCCTTTCTTCCTTGGTTCTGTTTGCCTTCAGTTCCTCCTCTTCTTCTTCTACTTGTCTTCACCTTTCTCTATTTCTTCTTCAGTTCTTCTACTCTTTTTCCTCCGCCTCTTCCTTCTCTTTTTCCTTTGCAATGGCTTCCTTACTTCTTCATTTCCCTTGGCGTTTCTTCTTTTCTGTCTTGCCTTTCTTCCTTGGCAGAGTCTCCTTCCTTCCTTCCCTGCACAACCACAGCAAAGCAAAACCTAACCCTCTATCCACACCCGCGCGTCTCTCTCTCTCTATAAACCACTCTCAGGACGCTCTCCCAGAGCCGGGTAAATGGGTCGGATCGCGCGCCCGTGACCAGGCGCACCGGCATGAGGGTGGTGCGTGAGGTGTGCTTAGGACAGATTCGGGTTGGGTCTCGCCAGATCCGCGTGGTGAACTCGCGGACGAGGCACAGTGAGATAGGTGAGGGACCTCACCCTAAGTGCGTTTGGAGGCAACGAAACCATATCACAAAAATAATATAAACCACGCCAGCGCTTTGTAAGTTACCGATGTGGGATTAATACCCACTGCCTTCGCTCGCGCACCCGCAGGAGTCCATGCCTTCAATTCCCGCAACTGCAGGCTCTGTGGCATCGCTCGTTGGACCCCTTGGCTTCGCAAGACCTGCCCAAGTTCGCAGCACCTGGAGTCTTGCAGTCCTGAGGCTTGGAGCAAGTGTGGAGCTTCTTCAAGTTGCCGTCAACGGCGGCCGGGGCATGAAATCTGTCAGACACGAAAAGAGCCTCGTGGCTTAATCAGATCACCGGGGGACCTTCGTCATGTCACGGCGAAGGTGAAACGCTAGGTGGCAGGCCGCGGGGCGACCTAGGCATCCGTGCCTCGGTCGCCCTGTGGCAAGATGGATGGGTGTGTTCGGGGGACTGTTGGGTAGGTGTAGAGGGTCTATGGACGGGCGGAGGTTATTCAGTGAGGTGAGGTGGAGGTTATGCGATGGTTGGCGAGGCGTGTGGGGCTGCGGAGTGACGGGAGCGTCTCGCCGGAGGGTGTCCGGAGATGAGGAAGGTGATGGTGAATAGGGATGGTCGAGGGTCGATTGTGTGAAATAGAGTGAGGGAAATGAAAGAGGGGATTGAGGAGAATAGTTTTAACCTAACCAAAGGGACGAAGGGGACGAGGAGGCGGCTGGCAGTACCTGCTGTCGCCGGAGAAGAAAGCTCCCAGTGGAGGAAGACAGCGGCGACGACGGGGCTAGGGAAATGCGCGCGGGTGTTGCGCGACGCGAAGGAGGATGAGGAAGATGGCTCTGCCACTGGTTTTGTGGCAGAGCGAAGAGGAAGAGGAGGGGGCTCACTGGACCTCTTGGTCGGAGAAGAAGGAGAGGAATTTGAGGTGGAATTCCAGCCAAGTCGAGCTGAGGAGGTTCGGCCGGAGCTTGAGGTTTAATTTATAGGTGCTGGCCGTGCGTCTGGTGCGTGGAGGGTACGTCTTCTGCCACCGATGTCTCGCTGGAGTTGGAAGGTGGTTAGATACCTAAATCTCTCGTGCGTTCGCACGCAAGATTGGGTGCAACTCTGGGATCATGATCGGGCTCAGATGGAAGGGGATTCCTCAGAGAATCTCCCTTCCAATTCTGGGAGGGGATCTCTGAGGGATCAGAGAGTATTCCCTCTCTAATCCTTGCTGGAGCAGGATCTCTCCCCAATTATGGGGGAGGGACCTGATAGTAAGATTGGTGAGGAAGATAGGGGGGTTTATGTGATGGTTTTCAAAAGATAGGGACCAAAATGTGATTGGGTGTACTAAATTGCAAAGTAGGTCAAGATGACCTCCCCTTAGGTCCAAATTTTGTAAAAAACCTAATTTGGACTTAAGGAATCCAATGGTGAAGTTGTATTTTAGGTTTTACCACGTTTGACTAGACATTTTGTGTAAAAACCCAAATTAGGTTAATTGATGAGTTAGGACCCTAATCTAAGTCAAACTAGGTTCCAAAGGCCAAATTGAATGTTCTAAACCCTATGGGATATTTTTCCATGAATTTTAGAGGGTTTACTTGATTTTTATCTTGACTGGAACCTTGTTGAATTAAGCGGGTCTGTTTTAGGGTTACAAGATGTCATTTAATTCCTGGATTGCACATGAACCCATTTCTGATTGATTCAACCCACTTTTTATCTCATTTATACCATTTGACCTATGTTTTGTCTCTGAGAAATCCCGCTTATATACTGCAATGGTAAAATTGCAGTTTTAACCTTTATTTCATGTTTTCTTCTCAGAACACTTATTCCTCCAATTAAGCCCTCTTCTAAGTCATGTAGGAGCTTTTATTCTCTTTATTAGGTTAAAATGGGCTAGTTATGGCTCATGATGAGGCTATCGTCATACCCCCATGCCTTGCTTTTGCTTGTTCCTTAGCAAAATTTCAAGGTTTTAACTTTTGTTCTAGACCCTGTCTATCATCGATTATGATAAGTGTTTCTTTTGTGATTAGGTTAGAATGCCGACAATAGGCCTAGAGGTACTCAAGTACCAACCAAAATCAGAACCTGACCAGCTTTAGCCTCAGTCCTCCGCAAAGGTTTTTAAGGCCCACAGAAACTAACCTAAGGTTTGTTGGACTCCGTAGTTAAAGCACCCATGCTTGAGACATTTTTAGCCTAGGTTCAGTTTGCAATGAGTTTTTGTAAGAGAGAGACAGAAGATTTATTTGTTTGGAGAGCTTTTCTCTCTCTTTTCTTTTTATTTCTAGCTTTGGATTAGCTTCTCAACACGGCTTGTATTGAATTCCTCGTCCCCATCATCAATCCTCAAGGGTCCCTGGCTATCGATGCTTCGAGATAGCACCGCTCATGGCAACCCCCAGAACCCTGGCTTTCGAGATTTCGAGATAATCCCGCCCATGGAGTTCCGTGGCTGAATTTAGACCCTGGCGATCGACATTTCGTGATAATGCCGTCCATGGTATCTGAACCAGTAGAGTGCTTACATGCCCCCAGTAGGATATTTAAATATCCTAAGAGATAAGCACCGAGGAGATGATATGTTGTTATGCATCTTCGAGGGGAATTTCCCGCCTCTCTGCGCCAGGACTCATCCAAATCAACTTGTGTTGATCGACCGCTCCTAATCTAGGTGACTTTTGCGGAACATTAAACGCTTTTACGTGATTTGGATATTTATGCACACTGAACCAGACTGTGTGTGAATTGGAGTACTTAGGTTACCGAATCCCGCAAATCGAAGGTCAGTCAACGAGGCCGAATACTTCCTAAGCCTTAGACCTAATACTTAAGCTTCGCATTTTCCCCAACCTCTTGAGGATTATCCAGATTTTAGCGGATACGTGAATTTTTAAGCTAAAGAATCTAGCCCAAGAGGCCTAAGACCAGCGTTCCCGCTAATCTCTTATTATGTCTCCTTAGCACTTTTCTTTTTATTTTTCTTTTTTCTTGATCTGGTCTAGAACTTCAGTTAATTCCTTAATCTTTTACTAATGACTATTTCTTTTTCTTTTTCATTTTGTGCTCCTTTTTGTCATTTTTGCTCTTTTTCTCCTCCTTATAATTATGTGGCTCACAAAATTTTCTCCCTCCCCCATTTTTTTGTTCTTTTTCATAATTTTTCAATTTTTTGTGTTTTTGACATATGTGACTTTTTTTGTGAGAATCCTTCTAATTTTTTCTTGGTTCTGTATGTATGCACTTTACCACCCTCCCATGCCTAAGATTTGCAATGTCCCCATTGTAAATTAGGTGGGTTCGATTTCAGCTTAGTTCATGCATTAGGACAGGTGTTTGGTGAGTGAACAGGTCGAAGTGACTTGTTGCGAACGATTTCTAATCTCGGGTAGGGGTACCTGAGGTGAAGTCGGCTGTTCTAATGGATGAACCCTAAAGTGCAATATGAATTCCACGTAGAAATGTCAGAAAAGGTTTCGGGTTTTTCAAAGAATGACGGGTTGCCTCCCGTTAAGCGCTGAGTTTTACGCCATTGGCTGGGAGCAATGAGCTCAAGGGGAATGGAGGGTAATGGATGACTCAGCCAAATTTGTATCGGTCATGTCAATGAGCGGTTTGAGTCTCTGACCGGTCACAACAAGGGGTTCAGAATCATGGCTGAGTGGGCTGATTTCAATGGCTCCATTTCCAAAGATTTGTCGGACTAGGTAGGGTCCGACCCACTTAGATCGTAGCTTTCCTAGGAATAATTTGAGTCGGGCATCAAAGAGTAAAACCTTTTGACCAGGATGAAAGATCTTTCTAGAAATGTGTTTGTCGTGAAAAGCTTTAACCCGTTCTTTGTAAATTTGTGAGTGCTCATACGCGTCGTGACATAATTCATCGATCTCACTTATTTGAAGTCTTCTGTGGGTTCCATCCTTAGAAAGATCTAAATTACAATTCCGTACTGCCCAATAGGCTTTATGCTCCAATTCGATGGGGAGGTGACATGCCTTCCCGTACACTAGTCTGAAGGGAGACGTTCCTAATTGGGTCTTGTGGGCGGTCCTATAGGCCCACAATACTTCTGGAAGCCAAGAAGACCAATCTTTTCTGTCAAGTCGAACAGTAACCTGAAGGATTTTCTTGATCTCTCGGTTTGATAGCTCCGCTAGACCATTAGTTTGAGGGTGGTAAGGAGTAGAGATTCGGTGTGACACCCCATATTTGGTCATCGGTGACCTGAATTGAGCTTTTGTGAAATGGGTCCCTCCGTCGGAAATTATTGCTCGTGGAATCCTGAACCTTGAGAAAATATTTTGATGAATAAATTTGATAACAACTTTATGATTGTTAGTTCGAGTTAGAATGGCTTCTATCCACTTGGACACGTAGTCAACTGCAAGTAAGATGTATTCAAAGCCATCCGAGATCGGGAAGGGTCCCATAAAATCAATCCCCCAGATATCAAAAATTTTGCATATCAAGATCGGCTGTAGAGGCATCACGTCTCGATGGCTCGTGTTGCCCAAAGTCTGGCAACGGGAACATGCCTTATAGTGATCGTATGCATCCTTGAAAATTGTAGGCCAGTAAAAGCCACACTGGAGGACTTTTGATGCGGTTTTATGTCCTGAGAAATGTCCACCGCATGCCTGGTTATGGCAAAATGAGAGTATGTCTTTGATTTCCACTTCCGTGACACACCATCGAATTATCTGATCAGCACCAATGCGGAATAGATACGGGTCTTCCCATAGGTAATACTTGGCATCGGAATGCAATTTGTCCTTCTTGGCCTTCGGCTAATCGGAAGGAATCTGATGTGATGCCAGGTAATTTACTATATCTGTGAACCATGGAAGACCTGTACTGATAGTCAGGAGGTGCTCATCAGGAAAATGTTCTGTGATGGGTCCGGAAGGGTCAATTATTTCAGAAGGAAGACGGGACAAGTGATCAGCTACCACATTTTGCTTTCCCGCTTTGTCGCGAATCTCAAGGTCAAACTCTTGCAACAGCAAGAACCATCGTATTAATCGAGGTTTCGCATCCTTCTTTGCAAGGAGATGCCTCATCGCTGTGTGATTCGAGTATATGATAACATGGGAACCTATGAGGTATGATCTGAATTTTTCTAGGGCAAATACTACAGCTAGCAGCTCTTTCTCAGTAACCGTATAGTTACGCTAAGCCTTGTCTAGCATTTTGATGGCATAGTAAATGACCACAGGTTTCCCGTCAATTTTCTGCCCCAAAACTGCTCCTATAGCAAAGTCAGATGCATCACACATGATCTCAAAGGGTTGAGACCAATCAGGGGATTGTAGGATCGGGGCTTGGGTGACTCGATCACGTAGGATCTCAAATGCTTGAGTGCATTCCTTGGAAATTTCGAAAGGCACATCCTTGGAGAGAAGAGTGGTCAGGGGGCACGCGATTTTTGAAAAATCAGGGATAAATCGACGGTAAAAATCGACGTGCCCCAAAAAAGATCGGATGTCCTTAATCGAGCTAGGCAAAGGGAGCTTGGAAATCAGGTTAACCTTAGCTCGATCCACTTGGATGCCTTTCTCTGAGATTAAATGTCTCAGGACAATTCCCTCAGGCACCATGAAATGGCTCTTTTCCCAGGGAAGAACCAAATTCACATCGATGCACCGCCTGAGTATTTGGACCAAGTGTTGGAGGAAATCGTCAAATGATGCTCCAAAAACTGAAAATTCATCCATGAATAAGAATATGGCAAGCATGCACCGCTGAAAAGTTGCAGGTGCATTGCAGAGACCGAAAGGCATCCTTCGAAACGCGTACGTCCCAAAGGGGCAGGTGAATGTGGTCTTTTCTTGGTCCTCTGGATGGATTTGCACCTGGTTGTAACTGGAGTACCCGTCAGGAAAGCAGAACTTATTTCCCACTAGTTTCTCGAGGATCTGATCAATAAACGGTAGTGGGAAATGATCCTTCTTCGTGGAGGAATTGAGTCTTTTGTAATCAATGCAGACTCTCCACAAGTTAGCTATTCGGGTAGGAATGACTTCTTCGATTTCAGTCGTGATGATGGTAAGTCCTGCCTTTTTAGGCACAACCTGTATTGGACTCACCCAACGACTGCCGGAGATCGGGTAGATGATCCCTGCATCTAACCACTTTATGATCTCCTTTTTCACGACCTCCTGTAGGTTAGGGTTTAAGAGTCTTTGCATTTCTCTTGAAGGTCGTGCACCTTCTTCTGTGTAGATTCGATGTGTGCTGTATGAAGGGCTTATGCCAGTTAAATCATCGAGAGTCCATCCAATGGTTCTACGATGTTGCTGGAGAATAGTAATCAATCGGAGTTCCTGGTCAAGTGTGAGTCGAGAGTTGATAATCACAGGAAACGTCTGATTGGAATCCAAAAAGACGTATTTCAGATGCTCAGTAAGGGGCTTGAGTTCCATGACAGGATTGTCAGCAGCAACGGGTGGTTCGGGGTTTGTATCAGGAACAAGGGTCGGAGTCATAGGTGTGTCTAGATCATGTTCGCACTCCTCTGTTGGCGGGTTTTGATTTTCTAGTGGTTGATCAGGGATAATCAGGTTGTACTCTGTATGCAATTCATCAACCGCGGCTCTGATATCACATATTTGCTCTATAACCCCACAATTAGTCCCTTGTTGGGCCTTAAAAATGTCAATCTTCAGAGTTTGATTCCCAAATTTTAATTCTATCTGGCCCTCTTCGCAGTTTATGTTGGCCCTAGCAGTGGCCAAAAAGGGTCTCCCTAATATGATTGGTGTGTCCCTTAGGTTCTTAGGTGCATCCATGTCTAGTACTATGAAGTCCACCGAGAAGTAGAAATCCCGCACCCTAACAATGACATCCTCGAGTATTCTTTTAGGTGACTTGATGGATCGATCGGCTAACTGCAATGCCACCTCAATTGGTTTAAGTTCAAATTCTTCAAGGTGGTCAAGGAGGGATGTAGGTATTAAATTTATGGGGGCACCTAGAACTAGTAAGGCTCTATCAAATTGGGTTTCACTAATTTTACAAGAAATCAGGGGAGTTCCAGGGTCTTTAGCCTTGGGTGGGAGTTTACTTAAGATGACAGAGCTGGCTTGCTCTGACAGTACGATCGGATTCCCATCCTTGGTTCGCGGCTTACGTTTAGGTGTACATACATTTTTCAAGAATCTTGCATAAGCCGGTATGTGGCGAATTGCATCCATCAAGGGGATGTTTATCTGGACCTGTTCAAAGAGCTTGCCCAGATCCTCCTCGGGGGACATGGGTTTGGTTATCCTTTTTCCTTTGGTCAAGGCCTCAGGAAATGGGATCCTAGTTGGTTCCTCTAGAATAGGTCCAGGTTCTTGATCTGGGACAGTGGTATCTTGGATAACTGTCCTAGGGTCTTGGCTATTACCAGGCTTGGAGTGGTTTGGATAATGTGGGTCTTGGGTTGTTTTACCACTGTGTGTTGTTACAGAGTTTAATTCGGCCTGATTTTGGTTTGGGTTTGGTAAGAGGGGTGGCTGCTGCTGAAATCCCGCATAAGATGTCGAAGCTTCCATCCCGTCTGGTGATGGAACAGCAGGGGCCTGATAAATCAAATGTACGTGGCCTGAATTTGGATTCATAACGCGCCTCTGGGTCGGCACATTATTTGGCTTAGGCAGAGGTTGTGAAGGAAGGGTGCCAGGTTGGAGGGAATTTTCCATCTGGGCTAGTTGGTTGCGAACCTCTGTGATCTCGTCCTTGTGCTATTTTTGCATTGTTGCATTCGTCTTTTGAATGTCAGCCAGTGCTTGAAGGATAAGAGTCATTTGATCCTGGTTTGGCCCGGATTGGTAGGTGGGATTGAGTCGAGGCTGAGGCGGCTGATATGGATGAGGGGCTTGTGCACGGGGTTGATATGGTGGTCTTTGAGTCTGAGAATTTCTCGTCCACTGAAAGTTAGGATAATTTCTCCATCCAGGATTGTAGGTATTGGAGAATGGGTCATTCTGGATGGCGTTGAGGTCCTCGCAGTTCTGAGGAACCTCAGGAAAGTCAGAATATGAGAGTTCAGAGTTCCCCCAACTATAGTAAAAGGGATCGGAGGTCACTCCGGTCCGAGAGGCAGACGGGGGTGGATATGGGTCCATCCCCTTGGCAGATTGGTGGTAGATGTTTTGCACAGTTTTCCTTGCCAGAGGTGGTCGTGCAAAAGAGTTTTGCACAGAGGTGGCTTACTGCAAATGCCGAGTTAGCTTGTCCACCTTCTTTTCTATGATAGAAACCTTGTCCAACCGACTGGCTATCAGTTCCAAGTCCACGGAAGTGGACAGGTCCTGCATCTCATGTGCCCCTCTCAGATTCGTCGATGCGCGGGCATTCATTCTGTCGAATAAGCCCATGGAGTCATTATTTATGGAGTTCTCACACATGTTTTCGAGAATCTCCCACACCGTGTCCTCATGTTGACCCATGATGTTTCCTCCACACGTTGCATTGACGAATAAACGAATGTCTTCATGGAGTCCCTGGTAAAAAGATTGGACTTGTTCCCACTTAGGAACTCCGTAATGGGGGAACTTTCGCATGAGATCTAAGAACCGATCCCATGCTTCGTGAAGAGGTTCTCCTGGTTGTTGAGTGAAATGAGTGATATGGTGGCACAAGGCATTCGTTCGGCCAACGGGGAAGAATTTTTTCAAAAATTCGGACTGAAGTTCCTCCCATGTGTTGATCGGACGGGTCTGAGTTTGATACCAATAGGCGGCCTTTTCCAAGAGGGAGAACGAAAACATTTTCATGAGTAGGATATCCCAGGTTTGTGGATCTGACCCAAAGGTCTGGGCCAGATGGTTGAGTTATTTAATGTGTTGGAATGGCTCCTCAGAGTTAAGCCCATGAAACTTTGGTATGGCATGAATCATATTGGGCTTCAATTCAGAATCAGGACCTCCAATTGGGATTCGGACTCGAGGTTCAATCGCCACCGCAGCGGGATTATAGTGATCTCGCATCATAGGTTGCTGCGGTGGGTTTACAAAGTTTTGAAAGAGATCATTCAAGCGTTGAAGTTGGTGCTCAAGGTTGTTCTCCTCTTCAAGGGGTTGTGCCATAATGGGAGAAGAAGGAGAACTTGGTTCTGAATCAGATCAAAGATTTATGTGGTGGGGTTGCTGCACAAACAAGGGCGTCGAGGCTTGGCCTCGACGAGAGTGAATTTCTAAAGGAGGTCTTAATGATGGTCTTAAGGACCTCCTACCGAACATGCACCGAAGGATGTGATGAGATTAGAAGGTGCTGGACCCAATCGAGATACCCAAAAATTTTTGGGTGACTATAGAGGTTCGGGGCGGATGATACCCCTTAGTCAGAAAGGTCGTCCACTTGAGATGTACCTGGGCAGCCAGAGAGGCAGAGTCCCGCAAAGACCCCTACACGGTAGAGCGTCCCCACGAGTTACAGGGTTTCCCCACCCGACCTCTCTTGTCACTGCGGTTCCAGGTAGACCAGAATGGGGACCTTGACCTCTTAAGTCTACCTTTTTTACTTTAAGATCAAGGTGCTTAAGGTCCCACTTGAACTTTTAGGTCTTTTGAGTGAAAAAGTGACCTAATTTTAAGGTTGGTTGACCCAAGGAATCAACTTCACCTTTTGTTCCTTTGAGAGCTTTTGGGTCCTTTCTTTTAGGGTTCAAATGGATTTAAAAGCCTTATTTGCTTAGGGTTTCTCTTGTATAGATCTTTTCAAACAAGGTTTAGGCACACCTCTTTTTGGAAAAACTTTTTTTCTTTGTTTAAGAGAAGATGTATCTCTAAAAACCCTAGCTTTTCAATCCTTAAATTGGCTCTAGTTTGTCCAATTTAGTTGCCTCAAAATTTAGTATCTAGGGCTCAATCAAGAAAGTTTTAGCCCTAGTTACCTTAGTTGGATGAGCAGTTAAAAATGTGTTGAAATGAAAATCAGGCAACTTTGATAAATTACTAAGTATGAAACAGGTAGCCCTAAGTTGATTCTTCTTTTGTTCCTTTTCAGACTTTGAGGGAGTTGAGAGAGAGGGCTAATGAAAATTACCTATTCCTTGGAGTGTCTGTTGTGCAGCTGCTCTTCTTTTCTCTGCTTTCCCTGAGACAAACACAATAAAAGAGAGGAATTAGGTCAATATTGTATCAGAAGTTGTGATCAAAAGCTTTAGAAGTGCCTGTTGCTCCCCGGCAACGGTGCCAAAATGTTGACATTTTTCTCGATCATGTTTTAATAATTAATTATGTCGTAGTATAGGTGATCAAGTGTCGTCAACAAATAAAAGTTTTATTACTCGAAAACCTAAGTATCCGAGGTCGAACACAGGAAGCAATTGGAATTTACTACTAATCTCAAGAATGTAATTGAACACTTAAATTACTCAAAACTTAATTCAAATATAAATGCATGAGTTTGAAAATTAATTGAGGCAAAAAGAAAGAATTGGACGTCTGATCATGGGATCAGACGTCTTAAAAAATGTTTTCCTTTTCTTATTTTTCTTCTTCTGATTTTCTTCCTTTATTCTTCTTTCTCTGCAGTATCTTTGCTTCTTATTTTCTTCTATCTTCTTTCTTCTCCTGCAGTATCTTTCTCTCTACGGGTCTTTAGTTCTGTTTCCCTTGGCGTTTCTTCTTCTTTTTCAGTCTTGCCTTTCTTCCTTGGTTCTGTTTGCCTTCAGTTCCTCCTCTTCTTCTACTTGTCTTCACCTTTCTCTATTTCTTCTTCAGTTCTTCTACTCTTTTTCCTTCGCCTCTTCCTTCTCTTTTTCCTCTGCAATGGCTTCCTTACTTCTTCATTTCCCTTGGCGTTTCTTCTTTTCTGTCTTGCCTTTCTTCCTTGGCAGAGTCTCCTTCCTTCCTTCCCTGCACAACCACAGCAAAGCAAAACCTAACCCTTTATCCACACCCGCGCGTCTCTCTCTCTCTCTATAAACCACTCTCAGGACGCTCTCCCAGAGCCGGGTAAACGGGTCGGATCGCGCGCCCGTGACCAGGCGCACCGGCGTGAGGGTGGTGCGTGAGGTGTGCTTAGGACAGATTCGGGTCGGGTCTCTCCAGATCCGCGTGGTGAACTCGCGGACGAGGCACAGTGAGATAGGTGAGGGACCTCACCCTAAGTGCGTTCGGAGGCAACGAAACCATATCACAAAAATAATATAAACCACGCCAGCGCTTTGTAAGTGGCTTTGTAACGGGTCGGAGAAGAAAGCGCCCAGTGGAGGAAGACGGCGGCGACGACGGGGCTTGGGCAGTGCGCGCGGGTGTTGCGCGACGCGGAGGAGGATGAGGAAGATGGCTCTGCCACTGGTTTTGTGGCAGAGCGAAGAGGAAGAGGAGGGGGCTCACTGGACCTCTTGGCCGGAGAAGAAGGAGAGGAATTTGAGGTGGAATTCCAGCCAAGTCGAGCTGAGGAGGTTCGGCCAGAGCTTGAGGTTTAATTTATAGGTGTTGGCCGTGCGCCTGGTGCGTGGAGGGTACGTCTTCTGCCACCGACGTCTCGTCGGAGATGGAAGGTGGTTAGATACCCAAATCTCTCGTGCGTTCACACGGGAGATTGGGTGCAACTCTGGGATCATGATCGGGCTCAGATGGAAGGGGATTGCTCAGAGAATCTCCCTTCCAATTATGGGAGGGGATCTCTGAGGGATCAGAGAGTATTCCCTCTCTAATCCTCGCCGGAGCAGGATCTCTCCCCAATAATGGTGGAGGGACCTGATTGTAAGATTGGTGAGGAAGCTAGGGGGGTTTATGTGATGGTTTTTAAAAGATAGGGTCCAAAATGTGATTGGGTGTACTAAATTGCAAAGTTGGTCAAGATGACCTCCCCTTAGGTCCAAATTTTGGAAAAAACCTAATTTGGACATAAGGAATCCAATGGTGAAGTTGGAGTTTAGGTTTGACCACGTTTGGCTAGATATTTTGCGTAAAAACCCAAATTAGGTCAATTGATGAGCTAGGACCCTAATCTAAGTCAAACTAGGTTCCAAAGGCCAAATTGAATGTTCTAAACCCTATGGGATATTTTTCCATGAATTTTAGAGGGTTTATTTGATTTTTATCCTGAATGGAACCTTGTTGAATTAAGCGGGTCTGTTTTAGGGTTACCAGATGTTATTTAATTCCTGGATTGCACATGAACCCATTTCTGATTGATTCAACCCACTTTTTATCTCATTTATACCATTTGACCTATGTTTTATCTCTGAGAAATCCCGTTTATGTACTGCAATGGTAAAATTACAGTTTTAACCTTTATTTCATGTTTTTTTCTTAGAACACTTATTCCTCCAATTAAGCCTTCTTCTAAGTCATGTAGGAGCTTTTATTGTCTTTATTAGGTTAAAATGGGCTAGTTATGGCTCATGATGAGGCTCTCATCATTCAACCAGGCCCGTTTGCACCTATGTACCAGAATGTGTCAGAAGCATCAATGTCAAACCCTAATTTGACACTGCAGCAACAACAACCACCAATCCTACCCACTCCTCCTTACCCTACAGGATTACATTCAGTAACAACCCATAGTGGTGAAAGTACTAAGGATCCAGAGCCTAAGAAATACACTAAACCTAGTCCTAGTGCTTCCCAACCTGGGGTGATTATCAAGGATAGTCAGGAATCACCTAAAATCATCCTAGAAGCACCCAAAACTGCACCATTTCTTGAGGCCTTGACCAAAGGAAATAAGGGTAGGAAACAACCACAGATTGACGACAACTTGGTTAAGCTTTTTGAGCAAGTCTAGATTAGCATTCTCTTGATGGATGCTATTCATCACATACCAGCTTACACCAAATTTCTGAAGAAGTTATGTACACCAAAACGTAAATGAAGAAATTCTAAAGGAAGTCCTATTGTGCTAGCGGAGCAAGTTAGCTCAATTATTTTGAGCAAGCTTCCTCAAAAATTAAAAGATCCTGGCACCCCTCTAATCTCCTGCAAGATCGGAAACTTAAAATTTGATCGAACTCTTTTAGATTTAGGTGCACCCCTCTATTGTGCATCCATTAACCTCATTCCTACCCCCCTCCTTGATTATTTTGAGGATTCTGAACTTAAGCCCATGGAAGTGACTTTGTAGTTAGCAAGCCGATCTATTAAGTCACCTCGTGGAATTTTGGAGGATGTAGTTAGAGTCTGGCATTTCTATTTCCTGGTTGACTTTATTGTCTGAAATATGTATACATCGGAGAATTTGAAAGAGACACCCATTATCTTTAGGAGACTGTTCCTAGACACTGCTAGGGTAAATATCAATTATGTGGAGGGCCAGATAAAAATTAAATTTAGGGATATGACAATGAAGATTGATATTTTTAAGGCCCATCGAGGTATTAATTATGGTGTTATTGAGGAAGCACATGGAATTGATACACTTCTTGAGAACCTAATTCTTGATAAATTGGACTTAATTAGCCTTGAATTAGAGCCTTAAGAGACCCAATCCCAATTAAACCCTGAGGAACTAATGTCTAATCAGATTCCACCTATAGTTCCCCCTTAGGCCAACCCTAACCTTTCTATTGTTGTTGAGAACCAGGTACTTGAGTTGAAACCACTTCCTAACAACCTCAAGTATGTATTTTTGGGTTCGAATAACACGTTTCCTGTGATTATCAATTCCACTCTTACCACTGATCAGGAAACATGTCTGATTTGTGTCCTTCGGGAGCATCACAAGGCCATTGGTTGGACCTTGGATGATTTCACTAGGTTAAGTCTGTCCTATTGTACTCACCAAATCTTTATAGAGGAAGGCTCACGACCTATGCACGAAGGGCAGCACCAACACAACCCTAATCTACAAGAGGTCGTGAATAAAGAGACTATCAAATGGCTTAATGTAGATATTATTTATCCCAACTTTGATAACCATTGGGTGAGTCCAATTCATGTGGTGCCTAAGAAGGTTGGGCTCACCATCATGAAAAACTGAGTTGGGAGAATCCATCCTTACACATATTTCAAATTCATGGAGAGTCTTCATAGACTACAAGAAATTGAATACCTCCACGACAAAGGATCATTTTCCGCTACCATTTTTTGATTAGATTCTCGAAAAGTTAGTGAGAAATCGGTACTTCTATTTTTTGGATAGATATTCTGGCTATAATCAGGAGGCCATTCGCCCTAATGACTAGGAAAAGACCACATGCACTTGCCTCTATGGGATATTTACATTCCGTAGGATGACATTCGGACTTTGCAATGCACCTACCGACTTCCAGCGACGCCTGTTGGCAATATCTTTTGATATGGTAGGTGAATTTTTGGAAGTCTTCATGGATAATTTTTCTATCTTTGGAAGAACCTTCGATGAATGCTTAGGCCACCTGACGAAGATCCTAAAATGATGCATAGAAGTAAATCTTGTCTTGAGCTGGGAGAAAAGCCATTTTATGGTCCTAGACTGCATCGTTCTTGGGCACCTTGTGTCTGAGCAAGGTATCGAAGTTGACCGTGCGAAGATTGATTTAATATCAAAACTTCCACCCCCTTCGACAGTCAAGGACATCAGATCTTTTCTAGGGCACATTGGATTTTATTGACGATTTATTTCCGATTTCTCTAAGATGGCCGGGCCCCTGACTAATCTTTTATCGAAGGATGTTCCTTTTGATTTTTTGACGAGTGTGTAAACGCCTTTAGAATTCTAAAGGACTGAGTCATAAAGGCACCAATTCTACAACACCCCAACTGGTCTCTATCCTTTGAAATCATGTGTGATGCTTTGGATTATGCTGTGGGGGCAATCCTTGGTCAAAAATTGGACCAGAAATCGATAGTGATCTATTACTCAAGCAAGACGTTGTATGAAGCCCAACATAATTATATGATCATTGAGAAGGAACTTTTGGTTGTTGTCTTCCCCGTGGAGAAATTCTGGTTGTACCTTCTCGGGTCCTACATTATCGTATACTTGGACCATGCTGCTATTCAACATCTACTTGCCAAGAGGGATGCGAAATCCCATTTGATTCTATGGATTCTTCTTTTGCAAGAATTTGATTTAGAAATTAGTGATAAGGCTAGGAAATAGAATGTGATTGTAGATCATTTATCCTGCCTTCTCTCTTCTGTGATTGACCCATCAGCTCCTATTATTGAACACTTTTTGGATGAGCATCTAATGAGCATTGATGCTGGGCTTCCCTAGTATGCCGATATTGTTAATTACTTGGCATCAAACTAGATTCCGTCTGATTGGCCAAAAGACAAGAAAGACAAATTGATTGCAAATGCTAGGTATTATTTTTGGGAAGATCCATATCTTCTTTGCATCAGAGATGATCAAATCATCTTGAGATGTTTCCAGATGTCGAGGTCAATGATATCATCTCGTTCTGCCATGACCAGGCCTGCGGTGACCATTTTTCTAGGCAAAAAATCATAACAAAAATCCTCTAATACGACTTTTTTTGGCTGACACTCTTCCAAGCCACGCACAATTATTGTAGGGCATGTGCTCGTTGCCAGACCTTAGGCAACATGAGCAATTGCGATATGATGCCCTTGAACCTGATCGTAATGTATGAAATTTTTGATATATCTGGGATTTACTTTATGGGCCCATTCTTGAACTCGAACGGCTTCGAGTATATCCTTCTTGCTATGGACTACGTGTCCAAATGGAGAGAAGTTGTTCTGACCCGAACCAATGATCATAAGGTGGTTATCAAATTTATTCATGATAACATCTTTTCTCGATTTGGTATCCCTAAAGCTATCATATATGATGGGGGGACCCATTTTGTGAATGTGCATTTTCAGTCCGTGCTTGGAAAATATGGGATATCTCACAGCATATCTACCCCATATCATCCCTAGACGAATGGACTGGCTGAGCTCTCAAATTGAGAAATTAAGATTCTTTAGGTCACTATTTGACTTGATAGAGAAGATTGGTCAACCCTACTGTTACGACCCGGTTCCTGAATCCCTACACGACACGAGATCGGCCCGACTCGACTGATCCCAAGACCAAGTCATCCAACAAGAAATAACCAATAAGTAGGAAAATAATCACATTCACAATGCTATGTAATCAACAGTAAAAAGAGTACAAGCAGTAAGGAAAGAAAGGATGCTAACAATACATATTACCACCACAACAGTAAAACGGAAACAAGATGCAGAAAACGTAAAAGTACAAGAGTTTGAAACTCACTACGATAGAAAGTACTACAGAAAGCTACTCCTATTGGGCTCTACTGGGCCCAGCACCCTCTGCAGCCGTAGACTCGGGCTGCTCAACACCTAGACCTGAAAAGGGGTTATGAGTAACAAAGTCAGCGAACGCTGAGTAGAGTGGCAACCAGCTAACTAAAGCAGTAAACGCTAATAGGTAAAAACTATATATTCCAATTTCTTTATTTTATAAGTTATTCCTTTTCACCTATTGGTTTATTCTTTTCAAATCTCTTTCTTGATCTCTAATGTTGCTCGTGGGAACGATCTTGATTGCAGTCTTTTCCGAAGAGTAGAAGTCACACATGGTGCTCTCTTGGCCGAGAGAGTCCCTCGTGGTGATCCTACACCCAGTCAACCACCCCAAGGTCATGGATAGACGTAACAGTGACTACGGCATGTGCGATAAGCGCACGGGTAGCTACCCCGCATTGGTACACAGTCAGTCGTTTCGGCTAACGGGTATGCTCAAGTACAGCACGGAACAGTATAGGGCCTAGCCCTCTCAGTGACAGGGGTCTAGCCCCTTAGAACCAAACAGGGGTCTCGCCCCTCCACAGTCCGCGCACCCTCATCTGACTACCCTAGTTTGCCCAGTGGGCCTAGCAAGTCGGTGTAGGGTAGCTAGCTGAACCCCAGGCCTCGTGGGGTGGCTAGCTCCCCCCCTACACTAGTAGCTCTCCCCGGTACAGTGTACGCGAGGGTCAAGAAGTTGGTGTAGAGTGGCCAATCCTAACCCCGTGTCCCAACCTAAGGGCGGCTAGCTCAGCTCTACACTAAACAGGGGACAATCGCTCTCCTTGGTACCACATACTCAAGGGCCAACACACTTCCCACTCACATTTCCAGGTCTATTCCATTTATTTCCAGAAGCTCTACTCCTAATTCCTCATAGGGTTCATGCTCGTGTTTCTCATGCCATTCCATACCAGGTTTCATCATTCCCATTTCCATTTTAGGTTATTCACATGCAGCTCATATTTATATCATTCACATCTCTTATCTCATGTTATACACATGCAGCTCGTATTTCTATCATTTAACGTATACAACAGGTATGTCACATGTAACTGTTTAACTAGCACAGGTAATTCATTTTTCACAGGCAGCTCTCGTTCATTAACAGGCAGTTGTTATCATTTCTCTTTATTTATTCAAGACTGTAAATCAACCACGCATACTGACATTTCCAGGCAACTTCTTATCCTAGGATTCATGCCATACCTTAGGTTCTAGTCATTCAATCCACATATGCATTCAAATTTATGATTAAATTAGGGAAAGCCACTTTACCAGACAACCCAAGAGTATTGGGGGCTCGAACGGTAGGCTCACGTGCCTCAGCAAGCCTCGAACCCACAATGGAATGAAGTCCTATAACAAGGAACAATCACAATCGAACATTCGAAACAGTATAGAAAGTCTTCTAACAAGTAGAGGAACTCACAAGGAAAACACCGATATCTAGTTTGCATAAAACGGACCTCAAACGGATCCTAAACGGGTCAAAAATAGAGTTACAGACTCAAATCAGACGTCTGGCATAATGTCCAGACGTCTTAAAGTGACTAGAAATGTACCTCAGGCTCTGCGTCGACCTCAGATGTCCAGGACCTCTTCTAGACCATTTGGACCGAGCTTCAGATGTCTGACCTCCTCTCCGGACGTCTAGGGGTGCTTCTAGTCTTCTGGTGAGCTGCCCAGACGTCTGAAACGCGTGGGAGGGTGTGTCCCGCGCCTTCCTAAGGCAATCCCTGCATGCGACAGCAAATCTCCTGCAATTAGCCATGCAAAGCGTAGCTGCAGAGCGGCCTGCATGATCGTATCCGCAAAAGGAAACGTACCTTCGTGAAGATCTATCTTCAGATGTCTGGAGTCGTCTCCGGAAGTCCACTCCGTCGTCTGGACGTCACTCTAGAGGTCTGATTCTGGGAAAAACCCAGAACCAGGACCTCCTCCTGCTCACCCTCGCCGCACGCAACCATGCCTCGCCTCCTCGCTTGCAGCTCCGGCTGCAGCAGTGTTGGGGATGACTCCCTCGATGCTCTCCTCCTCCCGCATGCGCTGCTTCGGCCGTGCACCCTCCGGTGAGATCTCACGAGCTCGCGAGCTCGGCTCTCCCTCTCGTCACACCGCTCTCGCGCTCTCTCTCTCTCGCGTGCTCGCTCCTCTTGCTGTGGTGGAGAGGAAGGGAAGGAGGTGCCGGCTGGGTGAAGTGAGGGTGGAAGAAGAGGGGAAGGGGGCCTTTTATAAGGCTTGCTAGGGTTGGGAAGAAGGAGAGAGGAGGGAAAAAGAGAGGAGGGTACTGTCTGCATGCAGCACGCACACATACGCGAAGCTTGTACCCAAAAATTTTGATTTCCAGACGTTTGGGAAGTGGTCCAGACGTCTGACCGACAATCCATACGTCATAAAAGGCTCAGGACAGAATGTGTCTTTACATTATAACAATCTTAAAGGTAGTTTCGTCCCCGAAACTTGAGGTAGCTAGGGTGCGGAAAAAGAACTATATACGCATAACAAACTTAAAGAGGACCGAAGCCGGTCCAAAAGGAAGTACCCTCAAAAAGCTCTGGGTATCGCTCTCGCATCACCGCCTTAGGCTCCCAGGCAACCTCCTCGTACCTTTGGTTCCTCCACAAGACCTTCACCAGGGGTACCTACTTCCATCTCAAACTCCGGACGGCTCTGTCTAGTATCTGTACTGGTCTCTCGGGATAGGTCAGGTCGTCACCCACCTTGACACTCTCATGGCTCAAGACGTGACTGGGATCGGCGACGTACTTCCTGAGGTTGGACACGTGGAACACGTCGTGCACATCGGAAAGCTGGGGAGGAAGGGCAAGCCTGTAAGCAGTGGGTCCTACCTGCTCCAAGACCTCAAAGGGCCCCACAAACCTCGACGCAAGCTTCCCTTTCACCCCAAACCGCTGCAGGCCCTTCATGGGCAAAACACGAAGAAAGACGTGATCCCCAACCTCGAACTGCACCTCTCTGCGCTTCCGATCGGCATAACTCTTCTGTCTGCTCCTGAGAGTACGAAGTCGTCTATGAATCTGCTCAATCACCTCCTAACTCTACCGGATCAGCCTGGGACCAACCTCCCACTTGGTCCCCACCTCAACCCAACTCAAGGGCGCAGTACACCTCCGTCCATACAAAACCTCGTAGGGTGCCATGCCGATACTCGAGTGATAACTATTATTATATGCAAACTCTGCTAGGGGCAAGTGCTCCTCCCAAGAGCCCCTCTAGTCTAGTACATAGGCATGTAAGAGGTCCTCCAGTGTCTGTATTGTGCACTCCGACTGTCCATCCGTCTGGGGTGGTATGCCGTGCTGAACCTCAACCATGTCCCCAAGGCCTGCTGAAACTCAGCCCTAAACTGGGATGTAAAACGGGTGTCCCGGTCAGATATAATCTCACGTGGAACTCCGTGCAGATGTACCATGTCACGAATATACCTCTCCGCCAACTGCGCTGATTCCAAGGTGACTCGGACCGGCAAGAACGGTGGCAACAACTAGCTTTTCTTAAGTCGTTGTAGTACAGATAGTTATTGCCATCATTTGCTAATATTTGTTACTCGGAAAACACAGTTCTCCTGAGGTCGAACTCAGGGAGCAAGTCGTATTCTAGAGATATACATGTTCTATTACAAAAATAAAGAGAGAGAGAGAGAGATGAAAGTTTGGCTCTTCTTCTTCTCTTCTTTCTTCCTCTTTGTCTTCTCTCCTCTTTGGCTTTTGTTCTTCGTGTTCTTCCTCTATTTCTTGGTTGGACGATCCTGTCTTTTTCTTCTTTTTATTTTCTTTGTTTCTTCTTTTCTTGCCTCAGATCTTCCTCCCGTGCTCTTCTTCTTCTTTTCTTCTTGCTTCTCTTCTTCTGCTTTCTGTTTCTTCACTTGGCTGCTCTGTGTTCCGCTCTTTCCTCTGCCTCGCCTTCCTTCTTCTTCTTTGCCTTCACCTGTCTTCAGGACGTCATCTGATTTCTCAATCAGACGACTTAAACCGCTTGTTGCTACAGTGTCTCCCTTAGCTTCCTTCTTCTTCACCTGTGCCTGCACGCTCAAGAGTTCAGAGTCAGAGAGCAAAACCTACTCTACCCCCCTCCCCCGCGCGTCTCTTTCTCTCTGAGTTCGCTCTTAGGACAGCTCTCCCAGAGCAACCGGGTAATCGGGTATGAGTCGCGCCTGGGTCCAGGCCCACCGGCGTGAGGTGGTGGGCGAGGAGTGCAGGTCGGGTTAATCGGGTCGGGCCAGGTCCGCGGAGCGTGATCACGGACGAGGCCGGGTCGGGTGAGAGGGACCTCACCCCGTGGTCAGGAGGCAAACAGCATAAGGCACTTTTTGCCTTTATGCGCCCGCGCGCCTCTGAAAAGTTCGGAGGTGGGACTAAATGTCCCACCCCAATTGAGCGCCCGCAGCGGAGGGAACAGCGGGCAATCGTGGCTTCACGTGAGGCCTTCGCCCCAACTGCAAGCCTGGGATGCTTCGCGGAGACGCCCCGCGCAACCTGGGAGTCGAACCTGGGTGAAGGTGTGCCTGCACCTACAGGTGAAGGAGCTCTGCCTGCTCAGTAATGGCGACGGCGGGCAAGTCACCTGTTCACAGAAGAACGGCCTCTCAGCCAAATCAGACAAGCGGGGGACCTTCGCCGTGGCACGGCGAAGGTGGTCAGAGGGTCTGCAGGGGGCGTGGTGGAGCAAACAGGTCGCCCTAGGTCGAACTGTGATGCGAGCGAAGAAGTGGGTGTGTTCGGTGGGTCTGCAGAGGGCGTTTAGTGGATAGTGGAAGGGCGGAGGAGGAACAGGGTGAGGAGGCGGAGGTTATGCATAGGTCGGCGAGCCGTGTGGGATGCTGGAGCGATGGGAGTGGTTCACCGGAGTTTGGCTGGAGGTGGAGAAGGTGAGGGTGATCGGTGGGAAATAGGTGGCGACAGTAAGGGTTTTCAGTATAGAAAAGAAAGAGCGGAGGAAGAGGAGAAGTTCTACCTGCTAAGCTGGACGAGGAGGGGTTGGGGAAGGCGACAGTCGTATCGACTGTCGCCGGAGAAGAAATTGCCCAGAGGAAGGGGCGGCGGCGAGGAGAGGGCCGGAGAGGCGCCAGCTGGGTGCGGCGTGACGCGGAAAGATCGAGGGAAGGTAACCTTGCTGCTGGTAGTGCGGCAGGGCGACGAGGAGGAGGGGGAGAGGCCGCCGGAGCAAGGGGGCGTCTGTCGGAGTGGGAAGGGAGGAATTTAGGGGGGTGTCTCCGTCAGATTCGAGCTACCGAAAGCAGCAGACGGTGGTGGCTTTTATAGAGGCAAAATCAGAGAGGAGGGCGGAGGGAGACGACGTGCCTCCCTCGCCGGAGGATGGCCGGATCGCAACCCATACCTTCCGCGTGTTCGCACGGAAGGTGTGGGCGATGGCAGAGATCGTGGAGGTGTCCCTGCGACAGCAGACGTCGCAGGGAACACCCCGTTGTCTTGGCAGGGGGTCGCCCTCACCCTGCGCGGTGCCATGCCTCGCCGGAGTATGGCGCTGCGCAGGGTTTTGCAGGGAGGACCCAAATGCAAAAAATGATGAAGAATTAGGGGCAAAAATGTGAGGATTTCAAAAGTTGAGGGTCAAAAAGTAATGGATGAGGACCAAAATGAAAAGTTGGTCAGGAAAGTTTCTTCTTAGGCCCAAGTTTTTATACATGACTAATTAGGATCTAAGGATTCTGATGGTGAATTTTATTTCTAGATTAAACCTTGTTTGACAGGTCAATTTATGCAAAAACCCAAATTGAGTTGTTAATTGGGCATGGTTCTCAATGTAGGTCAAAATGGGTTCCTAAGGCGAAATTGAAAGTCCTAAACCCTAGAGATTATTTTTATATGAATTTTAGAGGATTTATTTGATTTTTACCTTACCTCGAACCACGTGAATTGAAGTGGGTTTATTTTTAGGGTTACAGGCTGTCATTTAATTCCTTAGAGTTGCTGTAGCCCTTATTGAGTCATTTCATCCCACTTTTCTTCTTATTAGGTTGTTTTGACCTATGTTTGGATCCTGAGTTACCCTATTTTCAGATCGGATTGGTGAAATTACATTTTTACCCCTCAGTTTATGTTTTCTTTGCAAACTCAGAATCTCTCTGAGCCAAGCCTTTCTAAGGTTATGTAGGAGCTTTTATTCTCTGTATTAGGTCAAAATGAGCTAGTTATGGCTCATGATGAGGTTCTCATCAGTACGTTGTGGTGGTTACTTTAGTTACATGCACGTAAATTGGTTATTCTCAAGTTAATTGATTCATTTCTTGGGATGACCTTGCTCTGATACCATCTTGTTACGACCCGGTTCTCGAATTCCTACAGGACATGAGATCGGCCCGACTCGACTGATTCCAAGACCCAATCGTCCAACAAGAAATAACCAATAAGCAGGAAAATAAACAACATTCACAATGCTATGCAACTAACAGTAAAAATAGTACAAGCAATAAGGAAAGAAAGGCTGCTAACAGTACATATTACCACCACAACAGTAAAACGGAAATAAGATACAGAAAATGTAAAAGTACAAGAGTCAGAAACTCACTACAACAGAAAGTACTATAGAAAGCTACTGCTACTGGGCTCTACTGGGCCCAGCACCCTCTGCAGCTGGAGACTTGGGTTACTCAACACCTGGACCTGAAAGGGGGTTATGAGTAACAAAGTCAGCGAACACTGAGTAGAGTGGCAACCAGCTAACTAAAGCAGTAAAAGCTAACAGGTAAAAACTATATATTCCAATTTCTTTATTTTACAAGTTATTCCTTTTCACCTATTGGTTTATTCTTTTCAGATCTCTTTCTTGATCTCGAATGTTCCTCGTGGGAACGATCTTGATTGTAGTCTTTTCCGAAGAGTAGAAGTCACACGTGGTGCTCTCCTGGTCGAGAGAGTCCCCAATGGTGGTCCTACACCCAATCAACCACCCCAAGGTCACAAACAGATGTAACGGTGACTACGGCACGCGTGATAAGTGCACAGGTAGCTACCCCGCACCAGCACATGGTCAGTCATTTTCTCTAACGATTACGCTCAAGTACAGCATGGAACAGTATAGGGCCTAGCCCTCTCAGTAACAGGGGTCTAGCCCCTCAGAACCAAACAGCGATCTCACCCCTCCACAGTCTGCGCACCCTCGTCTGACTACCCTGGTTTGCCCAGTGGGACTAGCAAGTCGGTGTAGGGTGGCTAGCTGAACCTCGGGCCCCGTGGGGTGGCTAGATCTCCCCCTACACTAGTATCTCTCCCTAGTACAGTGTACGCGAGGACCAAGAAGTCAGTGCAGAGTGGCCAATCCTAACCTTGGGTCCTAACCCAAGGGCAGCAAGCTCTGCTCTACACTAAACAGGGGACAGTCGCTTTCCTTGGTACCACGTACTCAAGGGCCAGCACACTTCCCACTCACATTTCCAGATCTATTCCATTTATTTCCAGGATCTCTACTCCTAATTCCCCGTAGAGTTCATGCTTGTGTTTCTCATGCCATTCCATACCAGGTTTCATCATTCCCATTCCCGTGTTCAGGTTATTCACATGCAGCTCATATTTCTATCATTCACATCTCTAATCTCAGGTTATACACATGCAGCTCGTATTTCTATCATTTAACGTATACAACAGGTATGTCACATGTAACTGTTTAACTAGCATAGGTAATTCATTTTTCACAGGTAGCTCTTATTCATTAACAGGCAGTTGTTATCATTTCTCTTTATTTATTCAAGACTGCAAATCAACCACGCATACAGACATTTCCAAGCAACTTCTTGTCCTAGGATTCGTGCCATACCCTAGGTTCTAGTCATTCAATCCACATATGCATTCAGATTTATGATTAAATTAGGGAAAGCCACTCTACCAGACAACCCAGGAGTATTGGGGGCTCGAACGGGAGGCTTACGTGCCTCAGCAAGCCCCGAACCCGCAACGGAATGAAGTCCTATAACAAGGAACAATCACAATGGAACATTCAGAACACTATAGAAAGTCTTCTAACAAGTAGAGGAACTCACAAGGAATACACCGATATTTAGTTTGCGTAAAACGGACCTTAAATGGACCCTAAATGGGTCAAAAATAGAGTTACTGACTCAAATTAGACGTCTGGCACAATGTCCAGACGTCTTAAAGTGACTAGAAATGTACCTCAGGCTCTGCGTCAACCTCAGACGTCCAGGACCTCTTCTGGACCGTCTGGACCCAGCTCCAGATGTCTGACCTCCTCTCCGAACGTCTAGGAATGCTTCCAGCCGTCTGGTGAGCTACCTAGACATCTGAAATGCATGGGAAGGCGTGTCCCACACATTCCCGAAGCAATCCCTGCATGCGATAGCAAATCTCCTGCAATTAGCCATGCAAAGCGTAGCTGCGGAGTGGCCTGCATGGCCGTATCTGCAAAAGGAAACGTACCTTCGTGAAGATCTGTCTTCAGATGTCTGGAGTCGTCTCCAGATGTCCACTCCGTCGTCTGGATGTCACTCCAGACGTCTGATTTTGGGAAAAACCCAGAACCAGGACCTCCTGCTCGCCCTCACTGTGCGCAACCGCGCCTCGCCTCCTCGCTTGCAGCTCCGGCTGCAGCAGTGTTGGGGATGACTCCCCCGATGCTCTCCTCCTCTCGCACGTGCCGCTCCAACCATGCACCCTCCAGTGAGCTCTCATGAGCTCACAAGCTCGGCTCTCCCTCCTCTCCTCACACTGCTCTCACGCTCTCTCTCTCTCGCGTGCTCGCTCCTCTCGCTGGGGTGGAGAGGAAGGGAAGGAGGTGCCAGCTGGGTGAAGTGAGGGAGGAAGAAGAGGGGAAGGGGGCCTTTTATATGGCTTGATAGGGTTGGGAAGAAGGAGAGAGGAGAGAAAAAGAGAGGAGGGTACTATCTACGTGTAGCACGCGCGCAGACGTGAAGCTCATACCCAAAATTTTGATTTTCAGACGTCTGGGAAGTGGTCCAGACATCTGACTGACAGTCTAGACGTCTGACCGACAGTCTAGACGTCTTAAAAGGCTCAGGACAGAATGGGTCTTTACACCGATTTTTGGAAGCATTATGGGCCTATAGGACCGCCCATAAACCCCAGGTAGGGATGTCTTTGTTCATATTGGTTTATGGGAAGGCATGTCACCTTCCTGTAAAAATGGAGCATAAAGATTACTGAGCAAATATGGAAGTGGAATTTGGATCTTGGCAAGGCTGGCACCCACCGAAAGCTGCAACTTAGTGAAATAGATGAGTTACGTCATGATGCCTATGAACATACACTCATCTATAGCAACAGATAAAAGCCTTTCATGACATGCACATTTCACGAAAATCCTTTAGTCTTGGTAGGAAAGTGCTCCTATTTGATGCCCATCTCAAACTCTTTCCGAGAAAACTTTGATCAAAATGGATAAGACTGTAACATTACAAAATCAAGGTTTCAAGTCATTTCAAGGTGGTCTAGGTTAATTCAAACTCGGAAACCCGGTTGTAGTTTGGTGCTAGTGTCAACACCTCCTTAAATTGCCAAAAAATGCAACTTTCGAGTCAACACCTAGTCAAAATTGTCAAAAGGGTTCCCTATGTGGTACCGTTGGATTCCTCTCATCACAACATTTTCGATGACGCTTATTTCACGCGAATCCAAGGTGTATACCTCTAGTTATGGCCAAAATAAGTCAACATGGACCTAAATGTAAGGTGGATCAAACCCTAGGGGTATTTTGGGTATTTCACCCTATTAAACCTATTTGCAACAACCTATGGACCTATATAATGACCCCTTTGGGTCCTTGGGTTGTAATTAAGCTTTAAGCCTCTTAATTAAGAGAGGAAAAGAGAGGGAAAGCCTTAGGATTTTCCTCTTCAAAATTAAAAAAAAC
Organism: Thalassia testudinum; assembly: GCA_037157565.1. Classification (NCBI taxonomy): domain Eukaryota; kingdom Viridiplantae; phylum Streptophyta; class Magnoliopsida; order Alismatales; family Hydrocharitaceae; genus Thalassia; species Thalassia testudinum. Next base: position 167,463,408 of record JAZHRO010000031.1, read on the forward strand.
TCTTTTCAAGGACCTAAGTGTGATTCTGGAAAGTGCAAGCTTCCCACTGTAATTTTTGCATTTTCCCACGGTTGTACGGGCAACGTGCGATGTCCAGCCAACACGTGGTGTAGCGAAGGGCGCGAGCGCACCGGTGGGCGACGAGTGGCAAGCGGGTTATGCAAGCGATTTCGCGCGTAGTGTAACGGAGGTGTGGTACGAGCCAATTGTCGACACGTGGCAAGGATCAATGGTTCTGGTTAGGCACGTAGGAATTTATTGGCACGGTTGAGCGCGAATCGTTGCGCGACACATGTCGTGGATGCATCGGCGTAGACTAGTGGGCCGGTCTAGTTGAATTGGTTCGGTTCAGGACCCCCTCACATTGTTTCATCTAGTTCGAGGTTTTCCCGAGCTCGGAATTTGACAAACATGGTACTATTGGAATTGTATCGACGTGTAGTACGCGTTGGTATAATTTATTTTCACTTTTGAGTTCAGTTCCTTTAGTGAAAAATCAGAAACATAATTAGGTGTTTTTGAACCTATTTCTGGTTCGTGTAAACTAGGTCTTACCCCCGGTACATGTGCGGATTCCGAGGCAGGCGTGGAGACTATTCGCAGGCTTTGTTCACATGGGTCGGAGTCACCGTGACCCTCCGATGACATTAGGTAGAGTAGTCTTTTCTTTTCTCGACTCCAACCGATTTCTAGGTACCTGTGGACCCGTCTGAGGTGATTTTTCAAGTGTATTACTTTGATTAGCATCTGCCCCTCCTTGTTGCTGAGTTTGGAACTGTTCTGGTAGTTTCCTTGACTTATGGGCACTTTAAATAAGAAAGAACTTGTTTTATTATAAGGATTAAGAATTAACGATTATATATACCCTGTTATCGTATGCGTAAAACGAACTCCGATTCTCATGAAACAAGTTCCATTGGGTTCGTTGATTGATAAGTAGTATGGGACCACTATTGTAATTTGAAAATTATCATGTGAATATTTGATAATCTTGGACTAAATAATGTGGGATTATTAAGTACGGCTTGATTTGATGAAAATAAACGATACAATTATCTAATTGGTTATAAGTCAATACGATGGATATGTCGGGAATTAAAAGGATAAGATAATTGGTTTTAACCCTGCTACTTGCTAGAGTTTGGCTGTAGCTTTGGTCTTTTAGACCAGTTTTAGGGGCTGGTTTGGGGAGTTGCTGGCCTCCTGACGAGTCTTTGGTTAGGCTTGGCGGTCAACTGGGATAGTGAGATGAAGGGCTCATGGTTTGGTTCTTTCTTGGCCAGAGGGTAGGTCATTGGCTATTTGTGGTTCAACGTATGTAGCGCTTGTACTTGTTTACGCTACATGACATAGTTGCTACCCCTTTCGGCAATGACCCCAGGATGATAGAGTGTGGTGACTCCATGGGTATAAGCAGTCTTCTTGGCCAGGAGGATGGCTTATGCAAATCTTGCGCCACAGGAAGTTATGCGAGATCATCTCGTGCCTTGAGATGTCGATTTACAGATTGTGAACTATAAGAACATGGGTAAGGTACATGGACGGAATTAGCTAAGAAATAAATTATAAACGGATGAACGATTAATATAGTGCCCTTTTTTCTGTACTCCTGTTACTATTACCACTTGTTTCATTGTCTACTCTACTCAGCTTTCACTGACGTATAGTTTCGGGTTCCGTACTCAGGTGTTGCTAAGCAGTCAGGTGTAGCAGCTGCTGTCGGTCAGGCTTTCGTGAAACTAGGTCCTACCTGAGGAGATGGTTCGTACTGAGCTAGTGGTTCGTAGTAGTAGGTTCTTCCACTATTAGATTTTATTTTCCTATCTTTGGGTGATTGTAGGAGACTCTCCTTACTTTCTGTTTAATGGTGAATTTTAATTATATTGTCAGCACTTTAGTTTTCTTTCATTTAATTCATCATGAATGAATGTTGGCTATTGACATTTTATGACTATGCATTGGGGACTGCGATCTTATGGATGTTCGTGTTAGTTGATAGCACATGACAACCTAGGTTTTGTCACTTGGCAAGACTCGAGTTGTCACAAGGACCTTTTCATGATCATGACTACACCTTTTGTTGTAAATGGTCAACTCCTCAAACCTTTTCTAGAACTTAATGATTTGAGTTTAATCGGTGAATCTTTTGACCTCCATTCCACTTGATCTATATTGCATCCAGCTGATGGCGGCAAACTTAGGATTGTGAACTATAAGAACATGGGTAAGGTACATGGACAGAATTCGCTAAGAAATAAATTACAAATGGATGAACGGTTAATAGTGCCCTTTTTTTCTGTACTCCTATTACTGTTATCACTTGTTTCATTGTCTACTCTACTCAGCTTTCACTAACATATAGTGTCGGGTTCCGTACTCAGGTGTTGCTGGGCAATCAGGTGTAGCGGCTGCCATCGGTCGGGCTTCGTGGAACCAGGTCCTACCTGAGGAGATGGTCCGTACTGAGCTAGCGACTCGTAGTAGTAGGTTCTTCCGCTGTTAGATTTTATTTTCCTGTCTTTTGGTGATTGTAGGAGACTTTCCTTACTTTCTGTTTTAAGGTGAATTTTAATTATATTGTCAGTACTTTAGTTTTCTTTCATTTAATGCATCATGAATGAATGTTGGCTATTGATGTTTTATGGCTATGTGTTGGGTAACTGCGATCTCGTGGGTGTTCGTGTTAGTTGATAGCACATGGCAACTCAGGTTCTGTCACTTGGCAAGACTCGAGTGGTCATAAGGACCTTTTCATAATCATGACTCTACACCTTTTGTTGTAAATGGTCAACGCCTCAAACCTTTTCTAGAACTTAATGATTTGAGTTTGATTGGCGAATCTTTTGACCTCCATTCCACCTGAGCTATATTGCGTCTTGCTGATGGTGGTGAACTTAGGATCATGAACTTTAAGAACATGGGTAAGGTACATGGACGGAATTCGCTAAGAAATAAATTATAAACGGATGAACGGTTAATATAGTGCCCTTTTTTCTGTACTCTTGTTATTGTTACCACTTGTTTCATTGTCTACTCTACTCAGCTTTCACTGACCTTATAGTTTCGGGTTCCGTACTTAGGTGTTGCTAAACAGTCAGGTGCAGCAGCTGCCATTGGTTAGGCTTCTGTGGAATCAAGTCCTACTTGATGAGATGGTCTGTATTGAGCTAGTGGCTCCTAGTAGTAGGTTCTTCCACTGTTAGATTTTATTTTTTTGTCTTGTGGTGATTGTAGGAGACTCACCTTACTTTCTATTTTATGGTGAATTTTAATTATATTGTCAGCACTTTAGTTTTCTTTCATTTAATGCATCATGAATGAATGTTGGCTATTGACGTTTTATGGCTATGTGTTGGGTGATTGCGATCTCGTGGGTGTCCATGTTAGTTGATAGCACACGATGACCCAAGTTCTATCAGTTGGTGAGACTCGAGTCGTCATAAGGACCTTTTCATGATCATGACTCTACACCTTTTGTTGTAAAAGGTCAATGCCTCAAACCTTTTCTAGAACTTAATGATTTGAGTTTGATCGGCGAATCTTTTGACCTCCATTCCACCTGAACTATATTACGTCTAGCTGATGGCGGTAAGCTTAGCACTTAACAGGAGGCGACCTCTCATTTCTAAAAAAAACCTGACACCTTTCATATTCTTCTTGAACAACACTCCTATTGCACATTAAGGTTCACAATTTAGAATAGCCGATTCCACCTCCAATCTTCGTATCAGAGCTTGAAATTGCCCGCAACAACTATTTTCGACCTGCCCGCCCACCCTTTATAAACCTATTCTAAAAGTATGAACTAAGTTGAATTTGAACCCATCCTTCTGCAATGAAGGCATTGCAGAACATAGGCCTGGGGGGGGGGAGGGTATTAAAGTGCAACCGATTAAAAATTCAATTTCTTTGAAGGGTTCTCATAAAAAAAAAGTGTTTTCTGTGTTGTTTGTGAAGGAATTTAAGTTATGAAAAGTAAAAAGTTCTCAAATTTGAAGATTTATCGACTTTAGGAAATGTGGAACAACGACTTTCTACCCAGACTCTTCAAGTCATTATAGACTTAATTTCTCAAGTATTTACCTAAATCCGAATTTATTTTCCCGAGACTTTGAAAGGAGGCTGAAAAAGCTAAAAGTATTAAGTAAAAAAGGACGATAAGTGAATGACTTATTGTTGAAATCGTGAAATCATGCTTTTGATTAGATTAGGTCATAGTATAGACGCATAATCCATTTTCAACAACAAAAATTAACGAGACTAGGTGAGTCCCGATCAATCTCAAGGAGGAGAGGTTTTTGCTAATTTGATTATGATTCCTTTTTCTCTCTACTTATTTAGAATTGTATTCCAATTTCAATAACACGTAAATAGGATTTGCCGATCGCGTTGTTTATGCGAAGTATGTGTGCGTGAGTGAGAAAGATCACGAATGTGAAGGTGTGGGTTTACATTCACACTACTTTGACTAATCTCATATTTCCAATCAAATTCCTATCTAGTAAGAAGTTGTTTATATTTTCTGGAACTGACATATTTATTTGTATAAAAAGAAACTATGATCCAATAGAATATAATAGCAATTTTATTGCATTGAATCACATCATTTACAATTGATTCTAAATGAATGCTTGTACAAGGAATTTGCAAATGACAAGATCTATGCTAACAGAAGAGAGATGCACGCATGGAATCCATGAAGAGTTTATGCGTGCGCTCTAGGAGGCAGTAATACTATGCTACTAAGTAGGAAAATAATGCGTGAATTAAACTGCGAAGAATAGTAATTCTATGGGAAAAATGAGGCACTAGAGGTGGCCTCTAGTGGCTGTGTGGCTTAAGGTGGTAGGAGGGAAGGAGTATGGCCAAGGTGGTGTTGGCTAGCCTCTTGGGAAGGTGGTAAAGGTGCTCTTGGATGTGGAGATGATGCTGTGGAGGAGGGATCATGTGAATGGAGGTGGAGTGGTGAAGGTGACGTCCAAGATCAATAGATGGATGGGTTGGGTGGCCACATTGATGGTCTTTTATATAGTTGGGAGTTCTTCAAGTGGCCGTCCAAGAAGAGTCTAGAAGGGCTTAGGTGGAGGCTAATTTTAAAGGAGAGTGGGTCTTCCTGGATGCATAATTTGTGGATCTAGTTGTGGACTACAAGTGAATGGGAAATTTCACTTGTCAGAAAATTATGTCATCTCAATATAATCAAGTGGTGGAAAAAAATCTCGAACAAAAATATTTATTAGTAAAAACTAACCACGAAGTGTTAGGATGTTGTATCCACATGGAGGAACAAAGTAATAATTCACAAATATCTCGCATCCACAATCGCAAATTTATAGAGAAATTCGTATAAGATTTGATGCCTTCATTCTTTAATGGGAGAGAGAGTGAAATCAACCAAGTTGCGTGAAAATAGAGAGAATGTGAGGGTTTCATAGCAAATGCCTGCAATATATATTTAATTCAAAAATCATATGGCATAGGATGTAATAACTAATTGATCTTGTCTTGTAGCAAAACAAGGATCTCCTTTGAGGAGTCCTACGCATGGATGGAGGGGCGGTTGCTGGTGAGGCCTTCACCGGAGGTTGGCAAGACGGGGCTGCACTCGGTAGTGGTCGTGGTGAGGATCCAGACGGCCAGCAGCAATCGGATGGTGAGGAGGCAGCTGATGGGTGGCTACTACTATGAATCAGCTCCATGCATGGCATAGGTGCGCAAGGCTTGCTAGCATTGGATGGCCATGTGCGACAAGGGCTGGCAGTGCTCGCGCGGAGGAGAGGGTGCATTGGAGGAGGCTGGAGGTCGTCGACGTGTGCGGAGGCGGATGTTGGCACGCGGGGCTTGTTGGGATGCTGATGGCGATGAAAGGGCGACAGTGGTGGCACTCTGTGGCTGCTACTTGGAGCAGCTATAGGCAGCATGGATTGCGCATGAGGGTGGCTGCACACACACGTAGTCGCCAATGGCGGATGGGTGGCGCTGGAGGTCGCTGACGCTGAGGAGAAGGTGGGTGGTGTTGGGTTCCTTCTTTGGTGCAGTAAATGAAGAAGAGAAAGAGGATAGATGTGCATGGCCTATGGTGGTGGTTTCACGTGCATGAAGGGGTGGTCACGACGATGATGAGGAGAAGGCGATCATGACGGAGGGAAGAACACTGTCACACGAGGGCGGTCACGTAGGCCGCATGTGGGAGGCATAGGTCACGGGGGTGTGCACGGTCGAGAAGGGAGGTTAGAGGCTTCTGGACGGTCGAGAAGCAGTTGATGCGGTTGCGATTGGTGGTCATTGGAGGCCGCAGTGGCGAGGGGTGTGTCGAGGACGAAGTCGCAGTGGTGGACATGGTGATGGCGTGTGGCGATCGCGTTGGAGGTTCTAGTGGAGAGGGAGTTCTCCCCTGTGTGGAGGAAGAAGAGGATCTCGCCGCCCCCCGCCCCCGCCCCCACCCCCTGGTCCTTGCCTATTATATAGAGAAGAATAGAAAAAGAAAACTTAATCAATGACTGAGATTACCGGGGGAGAGAGAGAATACCGAAGGAATGCAGGGAAATAAGAGAGTGGTGGCTATTTTTGGCTCAAATAAGGAAGAAGATCAATGACGGAAAGAAATGATTATGAGAGGTAATCTTATGTTTCAAAAATAATGATTTTAAAATCCTTTTCTCCCTTTCTTGTTCTGATAAAAACCTCAGATGCCAAAATTGATATGCCCAATTTATTTTTACAAAAAACATATATATGTATTAGCACATGAATATAATGGGCACACCTACATAAAAATGTGGGAATGATAATTCACGAGCTTAAATAATTTTACTAATCTAATGCATTCTCTAAATTAAATTCTCATCTCAATGATAATGCACTTGGGCTCTAATTTAGTCCACTCAATTGGACCTATCAAATACTCCCTTACCTAAGTTTTTCTAATCCCGAGCAAAATCATATAAATCAGACCAAGTCTTTAAACCAGATTTTACCGTAAGGATGCCTTATCGTGCCGCACCTCTAGAGATTAGATTGAAATACCAACTATAGACTTAAAGGTACTCAAGTACCGGCCAAGGTACGGACCTGACCAGCCTCAGCCTTGGGTTTGCTGCGAAGGTTTCTAAGACCCACAAAAACTGCTTAGAGGTTCATTAACCCCAACGGTTAAAGCACCCGTGCATATGTGCAACAAGTCTAGGTTCAGTTTGCAAGTGCATTTTTATAAGAGAGAATTATTTTGAGAGTTTTCTCTCTTTTCCTTTTAAATTCCCCTAACTACAACATCGGATTGGCCATAAACATGATATGTATTGGATTCCTTGTCCCCACCATCAATTCTCATAAGGTCCTTGGCAATCGATGCTTCAAGATAGCATCGCCCATGGCAACCTCCAAAACCATGGCTTTCGACACTTCGGGATAGTGCTGCCCATGGCATCTAAACCAGCAAAAAGTGCTTCTGTGCCCCCGGTAAAATAGTTAAATATCCTAGGAGACTGTATGTTATAATGCATCTTCAAGGGGAGTATTTTCATTCCTCCTCTCCATGCCAGGAACTTGGCTAATTGATTTGTGTCTTCGAGCCGCTCCTAAGTCAAATTTTTGAGAAAACATTTTCACATTAGACACTTTTGGCATTATTCTTCATTACGTGCACTAAACCAGACCAGTATGTGATTTTTGGGCACCTAGGTTACCAAGTCCCGCAAATCAAAGGGCAGGCAATGGGGCCGAATACTTCCTAAGACTTAGACTTAATACATCAGCCTCGCAACTCCCTCAACCTCTTGAGTAATAATCCAGATCTTAACAAATATGTGAGTGTTTAAGCCCTAAAATAAACCCAAGAGTCCTAAAGTCGATATCTGGTGATCGGGTGAGATAGAAGGTTTAAATTATGCTTCATTGTAGTAAAATCTCCTAAATAGCTCTCTCAACAAATACAATTTATAACTCGAAACCTAAAAGAAGTCCAAGGTTAAACACAGGGAGCAAGTATTGCAATTCATGTGCTAATCAAAATGTATATATAAATGTGCACAATAAATAAGCCAAATACAAGATATTCAATGAATGAAAATTACTCAAATTGATGTTCAATCGTAAACATGAGTATTTCAAGAGTTTGACAAAGCAAAGAGAAACCTAGAACAAAATAATGGTGATTTAGATCACCAATTATTAGTCTAAGCACATATATATCAATTACACCAATATATCAAATAAATGAACAGTGGGTTGAACCACTTAAGCTTTAATTCCACGTATCAAATGTATCCACAATGTTGCACTCAGAGGCTCATAAGACGTTAGCTCCTTAGATCAGACAACTTAAATGTCATTGCTACAGTGCTCTTAGAGAGCCTTCTTCTTCTTCTTCTTCCTTTTTGCTCTTCAGCCTCTTCCTTTTCTTTCTTTCTCTCACGCACAAGGGAAGCCGAGGTCTTTAGCTTCTTCTTCACAGAGTCTTCTCTTAAGGCTTTCTCTTGAGCCTTCACAACACAAGGCTCTCATCAAAGAACCTTTCTCTTCTTTTCTTCTTCTCTTCTCCTTCTTCTCTCAACTAGTGCCTTCTTTCTTCTCAGCGATTAAGTGTCGTGCAATGCCTGTAGAAGCAAAACCCTCCCTCCCCCACTCCCTCTCTCTCTCTTTGCTGCCTCTCCTCTTTTAGATACAGGTCATAATCGGGTATTCGGGTCAAAGCAATATCAGGTCTAAGGCTATGTGCATGGTGTCGCAGCCGAGAAGTGAATAGGCTTAGGCGAGTTCGAGTCATGCGGGTGAAGGGGACCTCACCCCCGGTGTCTGAGTCAGTAAGCCATAAACATAAAGATATTTATGTGCTACCAAATGCTCTTCTCCCACCAATGTGGGACTAATCCCACAGCCCCTTTGCGTGCAGCTGCTGGAACAGTCTTCGTTAATAGGAGTTGCAGTTGCACTTTCTTCTCCCAATTGAGAATCTGGGAGTCTGGAGGTGCTGATTCTGCACCACCTGGAGGTGTAGGTGTGTGTAGACACTGTTGGAACGCGGCTTCAAGGTCACGTGAAGCTCCATCAATGGCGGCCGAGGGTCCTGTACCTGAAACACAAAAGAAGGCCTCACGACTGCGTCAAACCTTCTCAAGAGGTTCGCCGTGGTGCAGCGAGGAGGGAAGAAGGAGGTATTCCAGCCAAAAATAAGCTAAGGAGGTAAGGCAGGCGTCCTGGGTTCTTTTATAGGCCCTAAGGAGGAGTTCCAAGATTGGAAACCAAGCTTACAACTCCATGGTTTTTGCACAAGTAGGAGATGCAAACCTTGGAAAGGTTCACATGAGGATTTGAGCACGAATTAGAATTCATGGCTGGTCCCATTTGGAAGGTAATTCCTCAAGGAATCTCCCATTCAAATTTAGGATTATTTGGTTGAGAAACGAGCGAGAAAATCTCACTCGAATCTCGCTGGTGAGCTGTAACTACTTCTAATGGTGGCAGGGACCTAGATGTGAAGGAGATGACAAAGTTATGGGGTTTTTGCAATAGATTTCGAAGGCTAGGGGTTTAAGTGAGAGAGAAAGAGTCTGACTAGATTGAAATGCAAACTAGGTTAATATAATCTTTGATTGGGCCTAAATTTTAGTACAAACCTAATTTGGAACCAAGGAATCTGATGGTGAAATCGGATTTCGTAGAAACCCAAATTTAGGCAACTGTATGTCTAAGACTCTGTTTTAGGTCAAAATGGGTTCCAATGGTCAAATCAAGGATGCCAAACCTTATGGAATATTTTTATATGATTTGTAGAAGGTTTAGGTGAATTTTATCGTGACCAGAACCTCAGTTAATTAAGAGGGTTTGTTTTTAAGGTTTCATATGTCTATTAATTCTTGAATTGTGTGAAAACCTGTTTCAATCTGCACTGACCCACTTATTAGACATTTATGACCATTTTACTTTTAATTCACCTCTGGAGAAACCCATGATTACTCTGTATTTAGGATATTCTATTAAAACTACGATTTTACCTCTGTGATGAAAGCCTCATCATGAGCTCTAACTAGCTCATTTTGACCTAAGAAAGAGAATAAGAGCTCCTACATAACCTGGAGAATGACCTAATTCAAGGAATAAGTGTTCTGAGAAGAAAACATGAAATAAAGGCTAAAACTGTAATTTTACCACTGTAGTACATAAACAGGATTTGTCAGAGGAAAAACATAGGTCAAATGGTCTGAATAAGATAACAAGTGGGTTGGTTCAGTCAGAAATGGGTTCATGTGCAGTTTAGGAATTAAATGACATTCTGTAACCCTAAGACAGACTCGCTTAATTCAACAAGGTTCTGGTCAGGATAAAAATTAACTAAACCCTCTAAAATTCATAGAAAATATCCCCTAGGGTTTATAACCTTCAAATTGGCCTTTGGAACCTATTTTGACCTAGATTGGGGTCCTAGCTCATTAATTGACCTAATTTGAGTTTTTGTGCAAATTGTCTAGTCAAATGTGATCAAACCTAAAATCCAACTTCACCATTGGATTCCTTAGGTCAAAATTAGGTTTTCACCAAAATTTGGACCTAAGGGGAGGTCATCTTGACCTACTTTGCAAAATAGTACACCCAATTACATTTTGACCCCTATCCTTTGAAAATCATTGCACAGACCCCCCTAACTTCCTCGACACTCTCACAAATAGGTCCCTCCACCATTAATGGGGAGAACTCCGGTGAGGAATGGAGGGGGAGTACTCCCTGATTCCTCAAAGATCTCCTAAATTTGGAAGGAAGATTCTCTAAGGAATTCCCTTCCATCTGAGCGTGGTCCTGATCTCTAATTTGCACCCAATCTCTCATGCGAACGCACGAGAGATTTAGGTCTCTAACGGTTTCCATCTTCGATGAGGTCTCTTATGCTCGGAGGCTTCTCTTCCAAGCATAAGAGTCCCTGCCAGCGACTATAAAAATGACCACCATCTCCGGCTGCATCTCTTTAGCTCGACTTGGCCAGAGATCCACCCCAATTTCATCTTCTCCTCCGGTCAAGTAGTCCAGCGAGCTCCAATGAGCCTCCCTCCTCTTTCTCGTCGCTCTGCCACACTACTAGTAGCAGAGTCGCCCTCACCATCTTCCTCCGCATCGCGCAACACCCGCGTGAGCATCTCTAGCCCCATCGTCGCCGCCGTCTCCCTCCACTGGACACCTTCTTCTCCGGCGACAGCTGGTACTGCCAGTCGCCATCTCTCCCCCTTCGTCCACTTAATTAGGTTAGACTTACTCCCCTCTATCCCCTCTTCAATTCCCCTCTTTCCATTTCACAAAACATCCCTCAACTGCCACTATCCACCGCCATCTTTCCCATCTCCGGCCAACCTTCGGCGAGACGCACCCATCACTCCACACCTCCACACGTCTCACCACCAACCTCTTCACCTCCGCCATCGACCACTGAACATCTTCCATCCATCCGTCGACCGCCAACACCCCCAACCTAACCCATAAGCCCGGCTACAGAGTGACCTAGGCACGCACGCCTAGGCCGCCCCGCGGCCTGCCACCTACCGTCCCATGTGTTTTAATGGGGCCACCAGGCCGTATTCGTGTGTGACAGATCTAAGCACCTGCCGCCATTGACACACAAAGCGAGAAGGTCACAAGCTTCATCCCAGGCTGCGTGCTCCAGGCATCAGGGTCCCAGGTGAAGCGAGATGAGTGTGCGACTTCATGCAGCCAAGCAATTAGTTTGGCGAGCGACCCATCAGTAGCAATCGAAGAAGGATTCTTGCGGATGCACACGTAGAAGTGGGTGGGACATTAGTCCTACCTCATGAACACAAGAGTGCAGCGTGTGGGATAAATTGAATTTGTGTTTTATGTTATTTGCCTCAAATCACACAGGTGTGAGGTCCCTCTCTCTTACCACGCCTCGTTCGCAACACTCCCCCACGGACCTGGCACCCAACCCGACTAACCTAACCGAGCACTCCTCGCACGCCACACCCATGCCGGTGCGCCTGGACTCGGGCACTCGACCGACCCGATTACCCAGCTCTGGGAGAGCGTCCCAAAGAGAGATATACAGAGAGAGAGAGACACGGGGGAGGGTAGGGGATAGGTTTTGATGTGTGGTGATTGTGCAAGAAGAAGAAGCTAAGGGAGGAAGAGATGCAGCAAAGGAAGGAAAAAGGAGGAGAAGAAGAGAGACGCACTGTAGTAGAGGAGCGGCAGACCAAGGGAAGAAGAAGAAGAAAGGCTGAAGCCAGGGGAAGCAGAGCTAAGGTTGAAGAAGGAAGAAGCTAAGAAAGAAGAAGACCTACAGAGGAAGAAGGAGAAAGGCACTGTGTAGAGGAAGAAGAGAAGGAAGAAAGCAAAAGCTAAGAAGGCAGAAGAGAAGCAACTGAAGCAGAGACAGAGAGAAGGAAGAAGAAGAAGAGAAAGCTGCAAGGAGAAGAAAATAAGAGCTCATCATTTAAGACGTCTAATCATAGAATCAGACGTCCGACTCTTCTATTTTTTCTATAAATTTAATTCATAAACTCTTGCATTTATATTCTGAATTAAGTTTTGAGTAAATCTAAGTGTTCAATTACATTATTGAGATTAGTGAATAAATTCCACTTGCTCCCTGTGTTCGACCTCGGATATTTAGGTTTTTGAGTAATAAATTTTTATTTGTTGTCAACGCTTGGTCACTTATACTACAATGCAACTAACTTAAAAAGCCCGACAAAGCGTTGCAAACACTCTGTTTTAATGCATTTCTCTCAGAATGAATATATGGTGAGTTATGGTTCTTTGGAGGTTATGTAGGAGCATTTGTATGTTGATTATGACTAATTAAAGTTAGTTATGGCAGATGATGACGTTATCATCAATATCCCTCACTTATCTCCTTCTCTTTAGCACTTCAGGACTTAATTTATCATCTGATCCAGCCCAGAACTTAGGTAACTCTTCCATAATCAAATGTTGGGACTAACACAATTTTTCCTTTGTATGTTGACCTTCTCTCCATAGTTTTTGCACTTCGGCTCGCAAGGATTTCATCTCCCTCTTTCTCTTATCCCCCTTTCATCTCTCCCCGTGTTTTTTTTTTTTTTTGCAATAAAAGTCCTAACTTCATGCATGCAAAAATATGTATAAATGCTATGCACAACCTCAAGTTATAACCCCCTTGCCTAGATATGACAATATCACCTGAGGTAGAGTGTTTGGAGCTAAGGCTCCTCTAGCCTATAGGTGTCCAAAACTTGGCCATTGGAAAGAGTGACATATGATTTCAAACGTTGGCCATTTTCCTTGAAAGTCTCACCAGATGAGAGATTTTGTATCTTAATTGCACCATGTGGGAACACTTGTGTGACAGTGTATGGCTCATCCCAACGGGACTTAAGTTTCCCAGGGAATAGCTTGAGTCTAGAATTGAACAGCCAAACCCGTTGGTTGGGCTCAAAGGTTTTGCGGAAGATGTGTTTATTGTGAAAGACCTTAGTGTGCTCTTTATAAGCTTGAGCAGTCTCATAAGCCTCATTCCTCAATTCTTCAAGCTCAGTCAATTCTAATAAGCATGCTTTGCTTGCATTCTCGAGATCCATGTTGACATTCTTAATAGTCCAATAAACCCTATGCTCAATCTCAACCGACAAATGGCAGGCTTTACCATATACTATACGAAAGGGCGACATATCCAAGGTGGTCTTATAAGCAGTTCTGCAAGCCCATAGTGCATCATCAAGTTTCTTCGTCCAATCTTTCCTGTCGGGTCTTACAGTTTTCTCTAGAATTCATTTGATCTCCTTATTAGACACTTCAACTTGTCCACTCGTCTGTGGGTGATACAGGGTGGCCACCTTGTGGGTGACACCGAGACTTTTGAGTAGACGGGTGAAGTGTGCATTCCTGAAATGAGGTCCCCCATCACTAATGATCATCCTCTACAGCCAAATCGAGAAATGATATTGACCTTTACGAAAGTCAGGACCACGGAGTGATCGTTGGTCCTAGTTGGAATAGCCTCTATCCACTATGACACAATCAACTACCTCGAGGATATATTCATAGCTATGAGATGATGGGAAGGGGCACATGAAATCTATGCCCCAGATGTCGAATATCTCGATCGGAAGAATAGGTTGCCGGGGCATCTCATCTCGCTTCTCGATCGTTCCAATCTATTGACAACAAAGACATGCCCCCACATAAGTATGTGTGTCTTCGAAAAGTGAGGGCCACCAAAACTCAAACTAGAGAACCTTATACGTAGTTTTCTTCGCACTAAAGTGTCCTCTATAGTGCGATGTGCGACAGAAATTCAAGACACTCTGTTGTTCCTCCTCTGACACACCTATGTAAAACCTGGTTACGGCCTATTCAAAAGAGCTTAGGGTCCTCCCAGTGATAATACTTAGTGTCAGCGAGAAATCTATCTTGCTTCTACCTATTCCACGTACTGGTGGTTTCTCTAGTGACCAAGTAGTTGACAACATTAGCATACCAAGTTGTTGTTGGCTATACCACCATCACCATTTTCATCAAGAAAGGTGTCATGAATATCTCTTGACGGGGTTGAGGCCTCAACTGGGATCCTGGATAAATGATCGACGACAGCATTTTTGACCCTTTTCTTGTCTCGGATATCAAGGTCGAACTCCTGTAGTAACATAATCCATCTAATTAGCCTAGGTTTGGTGTCCTTCTTAGTGAGCAAATGCTTCAAGGCCGAATGATTAGTATACACCACAACCTTAGATCCCAGAAGGTAAGACCTAAACTTCTCCAAAGCAAATACCACCGCAAGAAGTTCATTTTCTGTTATAGTGTTGTTTAGCTAAGGATTAGTAAGGGTCTTGCTAGCATAGTACAACACATGAGGCTTTTTATCAACCCTCTGACCAAGGACTGCTCCCACGGCAAAATTCGAGGCATTGCGGATGATAACATCATCATGAGCCATAACTGGCTTTAATTAGTCAGGATTAATTGACAAATGCTCCTACATAATTTCCTGAGAGCCATAATTCTCTACACATCCATTCTGAAAGGCATACATTAAATCAGGATTAATTCTACAATTTTAACATCATATCATGAGAGCAGAGTAACCACGGGATTTTCAAGGGGCTAATCTAAGGTCAAATGAGTATTAAAATCTAATAAGAGAGTCCATACAGATAGAAATGGGGTTTCAAATATTTCAAGAACCAATACAGCACCCAAAATAATAATTATAGACTCGCTTGAATTACTAAGGTTTTGGTCAGAATAAAATTCATCTAAACATTCTAAAATTCATATAAAAATATTTCTTGAGGTTTGGTACCCTTGATTTGACCATTAGAACCTATTTTGATCTTAGATAGAGTCACAGACACAGTTCTACCCTAATTTGGGTTTCTGCACAAATTTCCCAGTCAAACTTGGTCAAAACTCAAACTAGCTTCACCATCAAATTTACTGGGTCCAAATTAGGTTCTTACCAAAATTTGGGCCCAATCAGAGTTCATCTTGACCTAGTTTACATTTTAGTCCAGTTAGACTCTTTCTCTCTCAATTAGTACCTTAGCTTTCGAAATCCTTGCAGATTGGTCCCTAACTTTGTTATCTTCCTCATGAAAAGGTCCCTGCCGCCATTGAAGGTCAACCAACCTATAGGAAGTGGTTGACCACTCCTAATCCTACTCGAATCATCATTAAATCCCACCAAATTTGGTGGGATTGATATTCACACCATGAAGAATTGATTGGGACCGGTCTTGGATCCCAGATCGCACATGTTAGCCCTAGTGAACCCATGAAAGTCATGGGTGTCTTGTGCTTCAATCACAAGCCAAATGGGGCTTGTTTCTTAATCTAGAGCTCGGTCAAGAGCTCTATAAAAGCTCTAGATTCTCAACATTGTTCTTTAGCTCGGTTCACGCCACACCTCTTCACAAATTCTCCCTCTCCGACCACCTCCATTGCAGCTCTGGCGAGTCTCCTCCAACCCCCTTCATCGCCCTCTAGCACATACCATAGGCAAAGGGATCATCTTCATCTCCTTCTTCCGCTCCTCGATGGCCAAATCAGGAGCGTCCAAAACCCCTTCTTCCTCGTTGTTCCCTCACCAGAGTATTCATTATCTCCGTCATCGACCAATCACAGCTAGCACCTCCCGTGCCCTTTCATTTAGTAATTTAGGTCCTCTCTTCTTCCTCTTCTTCCTCTTAATATCTCTAACCTATTCCCTTCATATCTTGACCAACAACTCGCCCTTGACCGCACCTTCTTCCTCCACTCTAGCCGAGCTCCAGTGAGGCCAATTGCCCTCCACAAGCCACCACACGCCACGCCACCAGTCCCAAAAGCTTTGCCATCCCTCGCCCACTAAAACCCCTCAAGAAATTGAGGGGATTGGCGAATCAAATGCCTCACCAAACTCACCCACCTCTGAACACCTTCCTTGAGTTCACCCGACCACGATACTTACCCAAACGGCATACAACAACTGCCATCACCTTCGCCATCACTTGTCGACCCTCCTGGACCGTTTAACTAGGGCTTTTGAGCCCATATGTGTGTTTCAGGTTTCGACCAGAGTTCACCGTCATTGCCATTGTCTCTGCCCTTGTTTGTAGTGCTTCGACAAGCTCAAGGACCAATTCCACTCCCTGGTGCTACAGAAGCAAACCACGTGACCATCTGGAGGGCCAATTGAGACAAAGTAGTAGCACCAGCAGCTAATTACAAGGAGAGGCGATCCAGCTGCCGCGCATGAGAAAGAGGAGGTGGGATAGTCCCACATCGTGAGCAAACAGACAGTCGACGCAGTATATCATGATTTTGTGAATCCATCTATTCGTCCAAGTCACCGGGGGTTGGGTCCCCACTCACCTGCTTATGCACACCTCGCCTGCAAATGCCCGCCCGCAAGCGTTGTCCCTCTTCATGACTCGATAACCCAATTGTATACCCAATTACAGCCAGGTTTGAGAGAGAGAAAGGAGAGATCTGTGAGAGGAGGGGGTGGGTTTTGTTGCGCTACCCTTTGTCGTGCCCCTGTGCTGAGGAAGAGAGGTCTTGACACTTGGCCTCTATAGAAGAATGGTCGTGCTCTATATTTGAGGAAGGAAAGGCTTGAGAAGAAGAACAAAAGAAGGCTCTTACAAGAGCCTTGTGCTTGTGTGCCTTCTGTGAGGCATTGTGTTCTTTTGAAAGTTAAGTCATCTGATATAACTTGGGCGACGTCAGATTGAGGTTTATGCTGATATTGTTGAATGATTTAAGAACCTAAGTTAAGTTGATTGAAGGTACTGTTTGATTATTTAAATAACTTGAACATGAGATGCATGTTTAATTAGAGGACCTAATTGGTGATCTAAATCACCATTTTTTTAGATTCTCTTTATTCTTTTTATCTTCTGAGATACATTAGATTACATTGAATATCAATCTGATCAATTTCATTTATTGAATATCTGTTATTTTGATCAATTGATTATGCTCATCAATTTTAAATGAAAATTAATGTGTGAGTTCGATATTTGCTTCCTGCGAACAACCTCAGACTCCCTTAAGATTCTGTGTTTATAAATTTAAACATTTATTGTGAGATTTTGTCAATTATACTATTACGCATATATTTCTTAACACTCGACGAAACTGTAACAACACTTTATCGCCGTTGCCAGGGAGCAACATGCAATTCACCATTAGTATTATCTTTCTTGATTTTTATCTGAGCACTAACTTGCCCTGTTTACTTTGTTTGTGATTTTTCCGAGGTGCATCATGAAGAAATCTTCCTCACAATCAACCACTCCAGGGGTAGGTAAAATTTCTCTTCTTCCCTAATCAATCTCCTAATCTTTTGGAAGAGTGAAAGGGAAACAAATCAATTAGGATTCACCTGCCTTATTTTCTTAGTAATTACATTTAAAGGCAAGTTTCTTGCTTTTCGAATTCAAATCAATATCTGATTGAAGTTGCGACGATTCTGTTTAGAGATCCCTACCCCGAATTTCCTGTACCTACTAGGGATTTATGCCTAATTTCTGATCATCTTGGACTACGCGCTTCTTGTTTGAAGTCTAAGGTGTACATTTTGAGATTAAATTGGACTTGAAATAGAGCCAATTCGGGTTTCTACTCTAGGGTTTTGAAGTGTTAGTTCACACTTGCTTGAATTAAAGGAAATTCACCCTCCCGCATTTGTGTGATACCCAAACCCTTGCTCGGAAAGATCTAATAAAAAAAACCCTAAAATCAAACTCTAAATTCACTTGAATTTTAAAATTGTGGACCTAATAATCTGAGAGTCCATTCAGGGTGATCTTTGGGTCTTGACTCAGATTTCATCCTCAATCTTTTAGGGTAGGTCAAGTGAAATTGGCCTACTTTGTGGGCCAATCAACCTCCAAATTAGGTCACAAATTGAATTAACTTCTAATCAAGTGAAATCCAAGGTACAAATTAGGACTAAAATTGGCAGACTTAAGGTCTCAATTAATACATTCCGGTCTACTTAGAACTGCAGTGATAAGGAGGGTCGGGTGGGGTAAACCCTATAACCCGTGGGGATGCTCTATCTTGTAGGGGTCTTTGCGGGGCTCTCCCTTCCTAGCTACCTAAGTACTTCTCGGGTGTGTGGATTTTTGATTCAGAGGCATCATCCACCTCGAAACAAGCCTTAGTCATCCAAAAATCTTTGAGTGCCTTGATTGGGTCCAATTCACATCCAGTCCCTCATCTATTCTTCAAAGCACATACACAAGAAAGGTCCCTAGGTTTTTAACCTAAAGGCTTTCATTAGAATTGATCTCCTTGGGGATTTCTCATCTGATTTGATCACTTCAAATCTGAACCTAAATTTGAATCTACATCTTGATCCACCAACTGATTTGAAAATGCAATAGGAAACCTGAATCCCAAATGACCATAAAAGAGAAGATGATCGAGGCTGCTCTTAAACATTATGAGGAGTATGACAAAACCTCAAATCCAGTTAGCAAGATTCAAGTTAATGTATCAGCAACAACAACCTTCATTACAAATCATGTTCAACTGATATTGACACAAATGACAAATGGTTTAACCCAGGATATTCTCATGATAGGATATATTGAAATAGAAAGATTGCATAATTTCAAGTATCTTCAATGTTTGAAAATCCACAACTTTGGGAGAAGCACCAAGATGACCTTGAGAAATGGGAGAATTTGATAACTATGTTAAAACAGGTCATCAATCAAATTTACCCATAACAACAGTCAGAAATTGATGAGAATAATGTTGAAAATCAAAATGACCTCCCAAATCTTGGGTTTGAAAATCAAGGTTGTTGTAGACCCCCAACCCAAATGGAATCAAATTCAAATTATGTGCAGAATAACACACCTAATCTTGACATGGGTTGGGAGGATCCAATTGCAGGTATTCCCGATTCTGAACCAGCCCCAGAGAGCCATGAAGCTGGTCCATCATATCTTGATTTCCCAAACACCTGTAATAAGCTTGAATAAGAACCTCTTGAGGATGTAATTCTCGAACCTTATCCTGTTAAGGTAATCCTCGAGAATGATTCTGACATCCTAATAGAACCTAGTCCAGATTCTAGTAACCCAATTCCTACCTTTAACCTAGAATCTATATTCGATCCTATTTGGGATGTTCAAGAGGCCTATTGTGATAAAAATCAGATTCTGGATATAAACTATGATTTTGGGCCTGTATTTGATGATTACACCTCTCCAAACTCCTCGAAGATACAAATTAATTTTTTGAAAGTCAAATCGATTTATGATATAGAAACAGAGTTGGAAGAGCTAGGATTTAATTCGATCTATCCTATGAGGCAAGAACCTGAGCCGATGCCTAATAAGGACACCTTTTAAGCTCGAAATTTGAGATTAGGTTAGATCCAAGTCAGGTTGTTGATTCTACACATCTTGATTCATTCTATGGTGGAAATGCCAATCTGGAATCAAGTTCAGAAACTAACCTTCGCAAATTCTTTGATGATTTCGAATCATACTCTGATTTCGGAGATCTATTATTTCTTGATGATTACGAACCAGCTTACGACCTCAGCATCCATGATCCATTCTTTGATTTTGATGTTGAGACCAATGATTTAGACCTTAAAGAATCCATACCTTCTGATTCACATACAGAGCCTTCCCAAATCCAATCCCAACCCTAACCCACCACCAGAATCAACTTCTACTATGATTCACCTCTCTCTGATCTGGTAGCATATGATTCTTCTCCATCTTTTGATCGGGTTTCAGACATTGATCAGATTGATAATCACTTCTTATCCTTTTCTGATCCTATCAGTAGGGTTCCTACATCCTCTATAGATCCTTTTTCTTTTGAGGATCCCTACTCTGACCAGGCTAAGTTGACTTAGCCAAACTCGCAATCTGCATTTCCATATCTGTTTGCACAACAAAGTATCTAGTGGGCTCCATATCTACTGATTCCAATCCCTCAACCCATCAGATTGATTGGGTTTTGGCTGCATTATCAACCTATTGATCTGAACAAGCACCTGATTGGACCAACCAAGAACTTATCAAGGCATTTGTTCCACAAAATTCATCTGATTTGACCACCCTCCTTGACCACCTTCTGCTCAGTTGAAGGCATTAAATTTAGTGCTTAATGGGAGGCAACCCATCATTCCCAAAAACTCGAGACCCTTTTGATCATCTTTTGAGTTTTGACAGGAACCGTTCTCGTGTATTTTAAAGCCGTCGGAATTGTAGTATAGTCGCGCAAAAATGTTTATCAAAAATTAAGTTTGTAAAAAGTACGAGACTTGAGTCCCAGTCGTTCATCTCTGGGAGGCGTTGCTTTTACTTTTGAAATCGATCTTTTTGCTGCTCTACTTCGTTTAAAAATGCATGCCGATTCCAATCTCCTAACTAAAACTTCACCACTTCTGTTATTAACTTGGATTAAGTGTGCATGCGTCAAATAAATTACGAAGGTGAATGTGTGAGTTTCTGTGTGCACGATTCTAGTGAGGTGGTGACTATTTATAGAGAAAGCATCTATCGTTAGATTTTCAATATTGTCGGGAAACGACATGCTGGTGCATAATGGATAGACAATTAAAGAGTAGGCAACTTAAATCACGCAAATATGATAATTATTAAGCTCATGGTGACTTCAAACATATATATATATATATATATGCCTTTTCATTCATTCCATTGGGGAGCTGTTTACACAAGAATTTTAGAGGAAAGCTTATACATAAATGCTTGAAACGGAAATCTAGCTACCAAAAAATGACTACATACAAGAATCAATGGGGGGATTTCGCATGCATCATTGGGGGAGAAGTTAATACTACGCTACTAAGAAATAATAAACGCAATAAAAATTATAGAGAGCATAAACTAAATCTAGCAGAATAGAGGGCATTCAAGGATGGTCCCCGATGGCCTTGGAGTGGTCGGGAGGAGAATGAGGGGCAGCCAATGTAGCTTAGGCCAACCCTTTGAGAGAGGGAGGATTGATCCAGCATCTCGGCATGATGTCCTCCATGATGGTGGTGAGCTCGTGGAGGTGGTGTAGCTAACCTAAGTGAAGGTGGGCGTGTATGGAGCTAATGAGGCGAGTGGTGCCAATGGAAGACAAGGGATGTGAATGGGGTCACTTGGCCGCCCATGGGGTCTTTTTATAGACCCAATGGCTTCTCTCTAGAGAGGTGTGGAACTCTCTAGAGAGAGTCCAAGAGTGGTTGGCGAAGAGGTTATGAGATCCAAAAATTATGGATCTCATTTTAAATGCCTCTTGGTTGCTAATTTTGGCAACCAAGAGGTGGTGCCACTTCAAAGAGAGTTCTAGAGAACTCTAGAGAAGTGTGTGTGCGTGAATGGGTGTGTGTGTGCGTGTGTGTGTGGTCGTGCTCTATATGGCTAGGTGGCTTGGGTTAGGTCCTAAGGGGTTTGGGTAAATGTAGGTCTTGAATTAGGTTACAAACCCTAATTACTAAGGGGAAAATGAAATTAAACTTATCCTAAGTTTAATTTAATGGGTGTGAACCTAATTGAGAGTGAAATAACTCAATTAGGTTGGGTTTAGGTCAATTGGACTCTCACCAAGTCCAATTGAACTTGTGTGGGCTAAGATCTAAGCTCAATTGGACTCAATGAGTCCAATTGACTTAGGTGAAGGTAATTGACTTTGATCTAAGTCAATTGGGTTTGGTGAGGGCCTAATTAGGTCTTTAGGTAGGTCTAGAGGTGATGTACCAGGGTTAGGATACCTTAATTTAGGTTCCTATGGGGTTGGGATTAGGTCTAGGGAGCTAGAGATCCAAGATCAAGACTTGAATCTCAAAACAGGGACTGGAGACCAGTACCAGACGTCCAATAATGTGGTTAGATGACTTATACTAAAAAATCAGAAGTCCAGACTTCAGTTTTGGACGTCCAATTTGAGTCAGGGGGAAATCAAGGTTCTGTTTTGGGTATTCTGCAGAAATTGGATGTCTGATAAAGTGTCTGGATGTCCAATAACACTGCGGAAGTGGGTTTGAGGTGTGCGGGAGGTGGCTAAGGGTTCTGGATGACCTATAACTTATCTGGACGCCCAGATAAGTGTTGGAACTAGGGTTTTAGGGCTTCCTAGGGTGTTGTGACCTAATCTAAGGGTGGCTAAGGCTTGGGGAAGTCTCTAGGCTATCCTAGGGCTAGGATGGACCTAAGCTCTTCAAATTTTACTGCTTTATTCCTACTTAATAGAATAGCAAACCTTTAACCCCCTTACATTATTATTCCTACATCTAAACCAAGCCTTATACTCCGGCTCTGCTGCAACTCCCGTTATTCCTGATCTAGCTTCAGATCCAGCTCCAGATTCAGTTCCTGATCAGCTTATTGCCTGCAATTGACATAATGCACTTAATCAGCACATTATATCATTATTTCATGCATAGCTAAAGAAAAGCTGTAAAGATGCAGATAATGCATATGCATGCATGAATAACCCTAACTTATGCTAAGTCCTAGCCTAATCTAGGTCAATTAAGACCTATGCTTGCTGTGCAATCAATCTACACTCCTAATGCACTTTTGAGTTCAACTTTAAAACAATCGACTCTACATTTGGTACTTGTATCAAAGCTTGAAATCGTTTACAACAATCATCCCGACCTGTTCACCCACCCTTTGGCCCTGTTCTAAACTTTGAACCAAACTGAATGGTACCCTCCTGGTTTATAATGAGGAAATTGCAAAACCTAGGCATAGGGGGTGTTAAAGTGCAAACATATGATAATTCAATTCTCTAAGGGCTTCTCACAAAAAAATACATATTCAAAAATGATAAAAAATAAAAATTCAATTCTCTAAGAGGTTCTTACAAAAAAAAACATATTCAAAAATGATAAAAAATAAAAAAATGAAAAAGAAAAAATTGGAGGAAGGGGAGGAAATTTTGAGAATTAATTGAAAATCTCTCTTGAGGAGGAAAAGAGAAGAAAATTCAAATGTCAAAAAGGAGCAAAAAGAAAACAAAATGATAATCATAGCACTGGATTATGAAATTTACTTAAGTTCTAGACCAAATAAAAAGAAAAATTAAGTCCTGAAAATAAAGTCACAAGGAGATTAGTATTAGTGCTAATCTTAAGCCTCTTAGGCTTGTTTTAGGGTTTAAACATTCACGTATCCGTTAAGATTTGACTTAGTCCTCAAGAGGTTGAGGAAAGTGCGAGGCTGATATAGTAAGTCTAAGGCTTAGGGATTATTTGGCCCTTTTGCCTGCCCTTTGGTTTGCGAAATTTGTTAACCTAAGCACCCACAAATCGCATACTTAGTTTGGTTCAGCGCGCTTAATAAAGAAAAATATGCCAAAAGTGTTCTATTCTGAAAAGCCATCTCGAAAATCTAGCGTAGGAGCGGCTCGACAATATAAGTTGATTGGACAAGTTCCCGGTGCGAAGAGGTGGGAAATTCCCCTCGAAGATGAGTAATAATATATCATCTCCTCAGTGCTTGTCATCTACGATATCTAAATATTCTATTGGGGGCATGTAAGCACCTTATGCTGGTTCAGGTGCCATGGGTGGGATTATCCCAAAATGTTGATTACCAGGGCTTGAATTTAGCTACTGAACGCCATGGGCGACACTATCTCAAAGTGTCGAATGCCAGGAGTTCTAGGGGTTGCCATGGGCAGTGCTATCCCGAAGCATCAAAAGCCAGGGACCATTCAAGGATTGATGGTGGGGACGAGGAATCTGATATAGACCGTGTTTAGGGTTAATTTGACGCTTGATTTAGGGAAAAATAAAAAGAAAAGAGAGAAAACTCTCCAAATAAAAATCCTTCTATCTCTCTCTTACAAAGATGCATTGGCAAACTAAACCAAGGCGTGATACATTCTACACATGAGTGCTTTAACCGTTGGGTTGAACGAACCTCAGGGCAGTTTTTGGGGGCCTTAGAAACCTTTGCGGTAGATTCAAGCTGAAGCTGGTCTGGTCTAGATCTTGATTGATACTTGAGTACCTCTAGGCCTATTATTGACATTCTGACCTAATTTCTAAAAGGTAAAACAAATCAGGCATCTGAATATCAAAGCATGGTCTAGAAATCTAGTTCTTTCTATAAGATTTTGCTAAGAGACTAGCAAAAGTTAAGCATGGGAGTATGATGATAACATCATCATGAGCCATAACTAGCTCTAATTAGTTAGGATTAATTGACAAATGCTCCTACATAATTGCTTGAGAGCAATAATTCCCTGCACATCCATTCTGAAAGGCATACATTAAATCAAGGTTAATTCTGTTGTTTTAATATCATATTATGAGAGTGAGGTAACCACGAGGTTTGCTAGGGATTAATCTAAGGTCTAATGAGCATTAATATCTAACAAGAGGGTCCATACAGACAGAAACGGGGTTTCTCACATTTCAAGAACTAGTACAGCACCCAAAATCCTAATTTCAGACCCACTTGAATTAGCCAGGTTCTGGTTAGGATAAAATTCATCTAAACCTTCTAAAATTCATAGAAAATATTCCTTAAGGTTTGGTACCCTTGATTTAACCGTTAGAACTTATTTTGACCTTAAACAGAGTCACAGACATAATTTTACCCTAATTTAGGTTTCTGCGTAAATTGCTCAGTCAAACTTGGTCAAAACTCAAATCCAACTTCACCATTAGATTCCTTGGGTCCAAATTAGGGTTTACCAAAATTTGGGCCCAATCAGGGTTCATCTTGACCTAGTTTGCATTTTAGTCCGGTTAGACTCTTTCTCTCTTAATTAGGCCCTTAGCTTTCAAAATCCTTGCAGATTGGTCCCTAGGCTTGTTATCTTCCTCACGAAAAGGTCCCTGCCGCCATTGAACGTCAACTGACCTACAGGAAGTGGTTGACCACTCCTAATCCTACTTGAATCATCATGAAATTGCACTAAATTTGGTGGGATTGATATTCACACCATGAAGAATTAATTGGGATCGGTCTTGGATCCCAGATTGCACATGTCAGCCCTAGCGAACCCACGAAAGTCATGGGTGTCTTGTACATCAATCACAAGCCAAATTGGGCTTGTTTCTTAATCTAGAGCTCGGTCAAGAGCTCTATAAAAGCTCCAGATTCTTAAACCTTGCTCTTTAGCTTGGTTCAGGACACATCTCTTCACAAATTCTCCCTCTTCGACCACCTCCACTATAGCTCTGGAGAGGGATCGTCTTCATCTCCTTCTTCCACTCCTCGACGGCCAAATCAGGAGTGTCCAAAACCCCTTCATCCTCGCTGTTCCCTCACCAGAGATTCATCATCTCTGGCACCAGCCAATCACAGTCGGCCCCTCCCTTGCCCTTTCATCTAGTAATTTAGGTCCTATCTTCTTCCTCTTCTTCTTAATCTCTCTAATCTATTCCCTTCATATTTTGACTGACAACTCTCCCTTGACTACACCTTCTTCCTCCTCTCTGGTGAGGCCAACCGCCCTCCACAAGACACCACACACCACGCCATCGGTCCTAAAATCTCCGCCATCCCTCGCCCACCAAAACCCCTCAAGAAATTGAGGGGATTGGCTCATCAAATGCCTCACTGAACTCACTCACCATATATGGAAAAGTCATTCATGAAAACCTCAATGAACTCGTCAATCACATCCGAAAAGATGGACATCATACATCGTTGAAATGTTCTCGAAGCATTACGTAGTCCAAATGGCATCCGGTGGAAAGCAAATGTGCCATAAGGACTTGTGAAAGTAGTACGCTCCTGGTCGTCTGGAAAGACAACAATCTGATTGTACCTAGAATATCCATCAAGAAAATAGAAGTATTTATTCCCCGCCAATCTCTTCAGTATCTGATCAATAAATGGCAGAGGGAAGTGGTCTTTCTGGGTTGCAGTGTTAAGGCAGCGGTAATCTATGCATACCCTCCATCCTGTTGTGGGTCGGGAGGTGACTTGCTCCCCTTTTTCATTGGTCTCTACTGTGACTCTTGCCTTTTTGGGCACCACGTGAATAGGACTGACCCATTTACTATTAGCAATGTGGTAAATTATCCCTGCATCTAACCATTTTAAAATTTCCTTCTTCACTACTTCCCGCATGTTGGGGTTTAATCACCTCTGTATATCTCAGAAGGATTTCACAAAGTCATACGTGTAAATGTGATGCATGCAGAGAGTCGAGTCAACCCCTTTGATGTCAGCTATAGTCCAAGCAATGGCTTCCTTGTGCCGTCTTAGGCATTCAATCAATGTTCCCTCCTGTGTCTCAGATAGAGAAATCGAGATGATGATAGGGAGTGTATCATTGGGCCTAAGGAAAACTTATTTGAAGGAATTATGTTTGATGTCCCCGCCTCTAGTAGCGGATTTACTTTGATTGTCCATGGCAGGGAGAGGGACTCGACTTTGACACCCAACAACTCTTCTAATTTTGGCATATCTTCCTCTCCTTCTACAAGATTTGGGGTATGGTCCTTAGAAATGACCATTTGGAAGGGATCATCATACAAAAGAGCTAGTGTTGTCTCCTCTACAATTTCATTGATCACCTCGATTTGGGAACAATCTTCTAATTTGGGTTGTTTATAGGCATCAAACACATTCAACCGGATTTTTTGATTCTCGAAGTCCATCTTGAGCGCCCCTAATTTGCAATTGATAGGCGCATTGGCCGTAGCCAGAAAGGGATGCCTTAAGATAATCGAAGGCCTGGTGGGCATGTTGGATGGGTCAGTATCCAATATCAGAAAATCGACCGGAAAGAAGTCCTCCACTCTCACCAGGACATCTTCTAAAAGCCCGCATGGTGTCTTAAGTGATCTATTAGCTACCTGAAGGATAACAAGACTAGGCTTCAATTCACCTCCTTCTAATAGCTCATAGACTAAGCTCAGCAATATATTAATCCCGCACCCAGATCGAGGAGAGCCTCATCGATGCGTTGGTCTCCAATGACCACAGAAATATACGGGGCACCTGGGTCCTTCATCTTGGGGGGTGAACTGATATAAACACATTTATTGAGGGTAAAATGCCTATTCATGCATGTTCCTAGGCTTATATTTGCATTTTATGTTATAAATATTGCATAACATGCATCATTCTGCATTTAGAGTAGTTGTATATAATTTAGGTTAATTGTATCCTTTTTGTGGTCAGGAGAAAAGGATATTTATTTCAGAGCCTCGGATTGACGATCTGACCATACGGATCTGATCAAGATGACGATCGGAGTCCAACGCCTCCGAAATCACCTTGATCGAAGTCCCATAGCATCATATGCAGTCCGAGGAAGATCAACGGCCAAGGGACTATGTGACATAATTCGGAGCTTCAAATGACAAATCCAACTGGGCGGATGGATTTGGGTCAACGATCACAGCCTAATGGCATGAAAATCGACTTAATCCATCCTCTGTAGCAGCCCCTACAATGAAAAGAAGATGGACGGCCCAGATTGCGTCACGTGGCGCAAGCCAGGCTGCCCAACGCACGCACGTGCCATTGCACGCATGCAGTAGTGCGGGCGCGCACGCGCACACAGAGGTGTGCATGGGAACAACGCAGCGCCAGCGCATGAGCATGCACGCACGCACGGCAAAGAGAGGACAGCGTGCGCTGGCGACGCATAAGCTGGCCTACAGCTACGCATGAGCTGGACCTACAGCGACGCTTACAGCCGTTGCTAATTCTTTGTGCACCAACAAAGCCAGCTATGGACGTGAGCAGGTATGAGCAAGCATGAGTTGCCTACAGCGACGCTTCCAGCAATGGCCTGGATGTCACTAGTGGTCCCATACCTATTTTTGCCTCTTCTCCTCCACTATAAAAGGACCTACACCCCCTCTCTTCCAAGCCATCTCTACCTACTCTACTCCCACCTACTCCCAAGCTCTAGCAAGCCTACCAACGCTCTATTAGAGCTTACTCTCAAGCTCCCAAGGCGCCTATTAGTATAGCGAACCTCTGCCTCAACAAATACTCCTCCAACTTCCCATTCCCATTCATAGGTCACCTTGGAGCCATCTTCCCACCTCCGTTTCGGTAGCAGATCATCTCCGTCTCCTCACCTCCCTTCTGGAGCCACGTCGAAGCTTTCCTCTACCCGACGTCCTCCTGCATCTCACCTTCGTCGTCCCGCACCTCACCTCCTTCGTTCGAGCTTCCGCCAGGTGCCATCGTCTCATCAAACAGCCACTTCGAGAGATTTCCTCTCACCCCGCTCTCTTTTTATGCTTTCATAGTTTATTATAATTGACATTGGAGTGATATATATATCAGATTTGTTCCATATCTCTTGTGATTCATTCTACTTGTCTTCTTCTTTCAAAAATACAAAAAAAATAACAAAGCCCTAAACTACCGAAAACAAACAAAATGAAGCTTGGATTTCAGTTAAAGTAAAACATCGCCTCCCTGTGTTTGACCCGGGACTCCCTTGGAGTTTCGGTATAAATTTTATTTGATCATGAGCTTTGCAACTACGACGACGGGTTACTTGTAACCCTGATTTCTAACTTGCGAAGCCCATGCGATCATGTACCTTGTTATAGGATCGAGTTGACTAGGTTGAGCAGGATGACCTTAGCCTGGACCTGTTTCCTTGATTTTCTCTTCTACGTGCATAGGTCCTTTAGAAATTCAGCATAGGACGGGATTTGCTTAATAGCATCTAATAGAGGCAAATTAATGTGAACTTGCTTGAATGTCTCCATGATTTCTTCCATCCTATCTTTAGCTCCAGATGAGCCAGCAATAGGTGCCTCCGGGGCGGATAAGCGCTTAGGAAAGGGCACTCTCGGCCTCTGGGTGGAGGGGTTGTCATGGTGGGACATGGGTGGAATGGGGACAACATCTTTCAGATGGGTGATCTCAAGTGAGGAGGGGTGAGTGGCTCTTCCTCAGTGGATGTGTAAGTGATCGTTGGGTTGGTAGGAGGGGTGATCGTTTGAGTGAGATCAGGTTTGGAGAGTTGTTTGCCACTCCTCAGAACGGTCACAGCCTTAGCGTGCTCCTTAGGACAAGATTTGCTTAATAGCATCCAATAGAGGCAAGTTAATGTGAACTTGCTTGAATGTCTCCATTATTTCTTCAATCCTATCTTTGGCTCCAGATGAGCCAGCAACAGGTGCCTCAGGAGTGGATATGCGTTCAGGAAAGGGCACTCTCAGCCTCTAGGTGGAGGGGTTGTCATGGCGAGACATGGGTGGAACGAGGACAACATTGTCCAGATGGGTGATTTCAAGCGAGGAGGGGCTGAGTGGCTCTTCCTTGGTGGATGTGTAAGTGATCATCGGGTTGGTAGGAGGGGTGCTTGTAGGAGTGAGATTTGGTTTTGAGAGTTGTTTTCCACTCCTCAGAATGATCACAACCTTATCCTGCTCCCTTATGAAGGGCCCTTTAGCCCTAGGATCCTCCTCAGATGAGCTGGGTAACTTCCCAGGATCACGTTGTCCAATAGCCTCAACAAGATGGACAATTTGAGATTGGATTTCTTGGATGGTCTTATTCTGAGATTAAATGATCATACTTTGGCTTTCTTGCATGGCTTTCATCATAGCTTTAAGGTCATCCATCTCAGAATTGTTGGGCTGAGGAGGAGATTGGAATTGTTGTGCCTGAAAGGGTTGGATGGGTTGGGCTCTTGAATTACACCTTACTTCCATGAGAAATTGGGATGGTTTCTCCAACTAGGATTGTAGGTGTTTCTAAAAGGGTTGTTCCTGGGAGGTGGACAAAACCCTTGGGCAGCATTCATGTTTGCATGAACTAATTCGGGGAATTGATTAGCCAAATGGCACTCAACAGTGGCATGAAGAGTGATTTGGCAAATGGAGCATTTAGAAAGAGCCTGGACTTGGGAAGCTGACTACGAGAATGTGCCGAGGTTTGTCATGACTCTTTCAAAGTTTTGATTCAACAATTGGATTTCGAAGGCTAATTCTGAGTAGCCTAGCTTCACTAGCTTCTGCTTTCTTTTGGAGGATGAAAGGTTTTCTATCCTGATAGGCTGAGGTCAAGTGGATAGAATTGTCACTCAGTGACTCAAAGAACGTCTAGGCCTCATCCTCCATTTTGGTAAGAAAGGTTCCAGCACAAGTAGCATCCACTGTTTGCCTAAGCCTATCAAATAGTCTAGTATAAAACCTTTCTACCAATTTCCATTTGTGTAGTTGATGATGGGGGCATAATCAAATTAGATCATTGATGCACTCTCAAGTCTCATGGAATTTTTCCCTATCTAATTGAGTAAAACCCATGATCTCCCTCCTGAAGTGGTTGGTTTTGCTCATTGGGAAGTATTTCTTCAAGAATTCTTCCTTAAGGGTGTTCCAATCATTCACCCTTACATCTAAGGTGTGATACCAGTGTTTTGCCTTGTCCTTAAGGGAAAAGGGAAAAAGGGTCCTCATCAGAGCTTCGTCAATAAAGTTCTAAAGTTTCACCGTGAAAGTTTTGAAGTTTCACCGTGGAGTAGACCTCGGTGAATTCCTCTAAATGCTAGTAGGGGTCCTCCCTAGAAGTACCATCAAAGGAGGGCAACAAGGATATGGTACTGCTCTTGATCTCATATGGATTATCCCCTACCGGTTGTCTCAGTGCTTGAGCGGGTTGGTTGGTCAGAATGTAGTAGTCCCTCAGGGTCCTTTGTTGATTTGCTCCTTGATCGACCATTTCTTCTCTCTTTTCTCTTTGGTGGGCTCTCCTAAGGATTCTCTCTGGCTCAGGATCAAACACTAGACTACCCTTAAGAGAGCGTCTACCAAGCATATAATATCTACCAATCACAATTCAAGTTTTTTTCTTTGGCCAATTGAGTAAGTGAAACCTCCACTCCACAGATTGGTCAAAAGGGTCAAGGCAATGTCCTTCCATTCCCACGTAAGTGGTATAAGAGGAAGTGGCGACTTGAGATCCTGACCTACTCTATTTTGATGGGCAAAGGTAGAATTGGTTGACATAGATGGCCAAACAAGTTATTCAATGAAGTTACGCGAACGAATCCAACCTTTTAGTGCCCTAGGACCTATACCTTGCTTCAATGATACTCTCAGGTGATCTAGTGAGAAGTTACTCCAAGGACGGAACCAAGGGATGCAAGTAGGGCGAACCCTTCCTTTGAGGCAATGCGAATGCGGTGCCTCTTAACTACCATTTTGTTTCTTTAAGAGGTGTCTCCCTCCTTGAAGTATCACCAAGACCTAGTGTGGTGCCTAGTGAAACAGGAGGGTCTACACCAATAAAGAGATCAGTGCCTATAGCCTTAAGGGACCAAGACCTAGTGCGGTGCCTAGTGTGAGTGCTCAGTGTTAGAAGTGTGTATCACACTGCAAATCAATTTGATTTTGAGAAGAATTGCAAACAAGTCCCTTTTGATTAGATCAAATGTGATTTTGATTTTAAGGTCGAATCTGATTAGAAACTCCAATTTCAATTAGGCGACCACTGAATTAGGTCAATTCAATCAATATTGTTGGTCTTGAGATTTAATCCACATGCAATGTGTGAATAGGAGCTAGATGCAAAGATAAAATGATATACCTGTCTCCAACAATCTCCATGTAGATATGTACGCAATGCAAAATGAGATCTAATGTGTTGCTCAATCACCCCTAAATGCGTGCACCTAAGGGTATGCAACTCCTAAAGAGGCAACTCGATATTTTTTATCTTTCCTTCTTAGAGCAAGCAAGCAGAAACTGAATCACTCACACACAAAGAAATAGCCCTAGTCGCTAAAGAAAGTGGGGATAGACCCCTAAAAATTTGCCTCGATGCTACAAGAGCAAGAAGAGTGAAATGAAAGAAAATCTGCGACAAAGGAGAATCCCCTATGAAAGTGGGATCCGGGTCTCCTTCTCTTTGCATCCTCTCTGCATGTGTGGGCATCGCCCAAGGTCGACATCATTGCTCAGCTGCTCCTGTCGTCTCGTCAGATTCCTCGCACAGAAAAATAGAGAATGGTTAGATAAATGTGCACCTTAGAATAATCAGAAATAAAATCAGGTGAACCTATTGCGTCTGTTGCCTCCTCGACAATGACACCATTTGAATAGGAAATTTTTCTTGTCAGAAAATTATGTTGTCATAATAAAATCACGTGATAGAAAAGAAATCCTGAACAAAAATATTTTTCAGTAAAAGCTAACCACAAAATGTTAGGATGTCGTTCCCATAGGGAGGAACAGACCAATAATTCACAAATATTTCGCATCCACAATTGCAAATTTAGGGAGAATTTCGTATAAGATTTGATGCCTTCATTCTTTAATGTAAGAGAGAGTGAGTGAAATCAATCAGGTTGTGTGAAAATAGAGAGAACGCATGGGTTTCATAGCAAATGCCCAGAATATATATTTAATTCAAAAATCAAGATATTGCAATGGCATATGATGTAATAACTAATCGATCTTGTCCTATAGCAAAATAGGGGATCTCCTTCAAAGAGCCCCCACACACGGATGGAGGATCGACTACTGAAACGCTGTGGCTTCGAGAGATAACCGGGTTTTATTGTTATAGCGTTGTAGTATAGCCAGTTATTGCCATCATTTCAAATATATAAATTTTTTACTCGGAAAATAAAAGAGTTCCCGAGGTCGAACTCAGGGAGCAAGTTGTATTCTAGAGATATACATGTTTCTTTGACAAAAATAAAGAAAGAGAGAGAAAGAATTTGTTGTCTTTTCTTCTTTTCTCTTTGCTTCTCCTCGTCTCAGATCTTCTGTTATCTTCTTCTTCTTTATCTGCAGTGGTGATGTTCTTCTTCTGCAGTGGTGATGTTCTTCTTCTTCTTTCAGCTGTTCCTGCTCTTCCTTTTTCTTCTGCAGAGCGGTCCTGTTCTTCTTCTTCTCCTTTCTTCAGATCTTCTTCTCGTGCTCTTCTTCTTTCAGTTCTTCCCTGTGTTCTCCTCTGCCTCGCCTTCTTCTGTTGTTCTTCAGATCTCCTTCTTTCTTCTTTTCTTTTTCCTGTCAGGACGTCGTCTCTCCTTCTTTCTTCTTTTCCCTTCAGGACGTCGTCTGATTTTCTAATCAGACGACTTAAACCGCTTGTTGCTACAGTGTCTCCCTCAGCTTCCTTCTTCTTCCGCGGTCCTTCTTCTTCACCTGTGCCTGCACACTTCAGAGTTTACGTCAGAGGGCAAAACCTACTCTACCCCCCGCCCCTCCGTCTCTCTCTCACAGAATCCGCTCATAGGATAGCTCTCCCAGAGCTGCCGGGTAGCCGGGTACAGGTCGCGCCCGGGTCCAGGCCCACCGACGTGAGTGGTGGGCGAGGAGTGCAGGTCAGTCTAAGTCGGGTCGGGTCAGGTCCGCGGGGCGTGAGCGCGGACGAGACCGGGTAACCGGGCGGGTGAAGGGGACGTCACCCCGTGTGCTGAGGCAGTAAGCCTCCAGCACTTTTTCGCTTTATACCGCTGCGCCTCTTCAGACTTTTCCGAGGTGGGACTAAATGTCCCACCCTAATTGAGCGCCCGCAGCGGAGAAAGCAGCGGGCGATCGCAGCTACACGCGAGGCCTTCGCCCCAGCTGCGAGCCTGATGCTTTGTCGAAATGCCTCGCAAGGCCTGGGAGTCGAATCTGGGCGTGGCGCGCCTGCAGCTGCAGGCGGAAGCAGCTCCTTCTGCACGGCAATGGCGGCGGAGGTCGGGTGACCTGTTCACAGCAAAATGGCCTCTCGGCCTAATCAGAAGGTGCCGGGAGCTTCGCCAGAGTGCGGCGAAGCTCGTGTGGGTGGTGGCGAGGCGTGGGGCGGCATGCAAGGGCTGCCCTAGGTCGGACTGTGGGTCGGAGGATGGGTTTGTTCTGTGGGGTTGCAGAGGGTGATGTGGGGGAAGTGGAAGGGCGGGGGTTGATCAGGGTGAGGAGGCGGAGGTTCTGCGGTGGTCGGCGAGCCGTGTGGGTTGCTGGGGTGATGGGGGGGTCTCGCCGGAGTTTGGCCGGAGACGAAGGGGGTGACGGTGGACAGGAGCGGTCGAGGGTTTAATCAAATAAAAGACAGTGAGGAAAAGAAAGAGGGGGAGATGGGGAGGAGTTCTGACCTAGCTACGGAGACGAAAGGGGCCGGAGCAGGGCGACAGTCGTATCGACTGTCTCCGGAGAAGAAGATGCCCAGGGGAAGGGGCGGCGGCGAGCAGAGAGCCGGAGAGGCACCAGCTGGGTGCGGCGTGGCGCGGGAAGAGCAGGGGAAGAAATCCCTGCTGCTGGTATTGCGGCAGAGCGAAGAGGAGGAGGAGGAGGAACCGCCGGAGCTGGTGGGCGTCTGCCGGAGTGAGAGGAGAGGAAAGTTGGGGGTTTTCTCCGTCAGATCCGAGCTGGGAAGAACGGTGGAGCGACGGGGGTATTTATAGGGACCGAATCAGGGAGGAAGGTGGAGGGAGACGACGTGTCTCCCTCGCCGGAGGACGCCGGAGATGGAAACCCATACCGTCCGTGCGTTCGCACGGCCGGTATGGCGGGTTACAGCGACCAGGGGGGTGTCCCTGCGACGGCTGACGACGTAGGCACCCCCGGTTTACTTGTCAGGCTCTCCCCCTCACCCTGCGCGGCGCCATGCTCCGCGCAAGGTCGCCGGAGCATGGTGCTGGCAGGTTTTGCAGGGGGGACTTGAACGCAAAGAACGAAGGAGAGTTAGGGGCCAAAATGCGAGGGTTCAAAAGTTGAGGGCCAAAAAGTAAATATATGAGGACCAAAGTGTAAAGTTGGTCAAGGAGGTTTCTTCTTAGGCTCAAGTTTTTATACATGACTAATTAGGACCTAAGGAATCTGATGGTGAATTTCATTTCTATATTAAACCTTGTTTGACCGGTCAATTTATGCGAAAACCCAAATTAAGTTATTAATTGGGCATGGTTCTCAATGTAGGTCAAAATGGGTTCTGAAGGCCAAATTGAAGGTTCTAAACCCTAGAGATTATTTTTCTATGAATTTTAGAGGGTTTATTCTATTTTTACTTTGCCTTGAACCTCGTGAATTGAAGTGGGTTGTTTTAGGGTTACAGATTATCATTTAGTTCCTTGGAATTGCTGTAGCTCTTTCTTGATCATCTCATCCCACTTTTATTCTTATTAAGTTGCTTTGACCTATGTTTGGACCCTGAATTACCCTGTATGCAGATTATACTGGTAAAATTACATTTTTACCCCTTATGACTTGTTTTCTCCTTAAACTCAGAATTCTCTGAGTTAAGCCTTTCCTTGAGTTATGTAGGAGCTTTTATCCTTTGTATTAGGTCAAAATGAGCTAATTATGGCTCATGATGAGGTTCTCATCACACCCCCATGCCTAGCTTTTGCTAGTCCCTTAGCAAAAACTTAAGGTTTCAACCCTTGTTCTAGACCATGAAGTTTTTAATAGTTTTAGATAAGTGCTTTTTATTTGAGCATAGATTAGGTTAGAATGCTGACCATAGGCCTAAAAGGTACTCTAGTACCAATCAAGATCCAAATCTGTCTAGCCTTAGCCTCAGTCTTTAGCAAAGGTTTTTAAGGTCCACAAGAACTAACCTAAGGTTTATTGGACTTTGTGGTTAAAGCACCCGTGCTTGAAATGATTTTAGCCCTGGCTCAGTTCGCAGTGCGTTTTGTAAGAGAGAGATAGAAAGTTTTTCTGTTTGGAGAGTTTTCTCTCTCTTTTTCTTTTTAGTTCTAGCCTAGGATTGGCTTTTCAACACGGTCTGTATCAGATTCCTTGCTCCCATCATCAATCCTCAAGGGTTCCTGGCGATCGATGCTTCGAGATAGCACCGCCCATGGCAACCCTCGGAACCCTGGCTATTGAGATTTCGAGATAATCCCATCCATGGTGTTCCGTGGCCGAATCCAGACCCTGGCAATTGACACTTCGAGATAATGCCATCCAAGGAATCTGAACCAGCAGAGTGCTTACATGCCCCCAGTAGGATATGTAAATATCCTAAGAGACAAGCACCGAGGAGATGATATTTTGTTACGCATCTTTGAGGGGATTTCCCGCCTCTCCGCGCTGGGAACTCGTCCAAATCAACTTGTGTTGATCGGCCACTCCTATTCTAGGTGTTCTTTTCAGAATTTTGCGACGCTTCTGCGTGATTCTGATTTTTACGCTTACTGAACCAGGCTGTGTGTGAGGTTAGGGTGCTTAGGTTACTGAGTCCCGTAAACCAAAAATTAGTTAACGAGGCCAAATACTCCCTAAGCCTTAGACCTAATACTTCAGCTTTTCATTTTCCTCAACCTCTTGAGGAGTGTCTAGATCTTAATGGGTACTAAGAGTCTATTCAAGAATGCCTAAGGTTTGCGTTCTTACTAATCTTATTATGCACTTTTCAGTTATTTTCTTGAATGAGGTCTAGAACTTAGGTTAATTCCTTAGTTCCTTACTAATGACTATCACCTTTTCTTATAATTTTGTGCTCCTTTTTCATTTTGTTTCTCTTCTCCTTCTCCTTCAGAAAATTTCCTTCTCCTCTTTTCCTCTTATTCTTTTTCGAAAAATTTTTTAATTTTTATGGTATTTTTGGCATATGTGAATTTTTTGTTTGAAACCTTTTCTTACAAGTTTTTGTACTTTCCTACCCCCCCATGCCTAAGATTTGCAATGTCCTCATTGTAACCTAGGGGTTTTTATTCAATTAAGTTCATACATTAGGATAGCTGTTTTGATGAATCTCAGATGCAAGCACCTGAGGTGGAGTCGGCTGTCCTAAAGTGTGAACTTCAAGTGCAAAAAGCTATCAGAACAAGTTTCATGTTTTCAAAGAGAATGACGGGCTGCCTCCCGTTGAGCGCTAAATTTGATGCCTTCAGCCAAGCGGGAAATGCGATGGAGAGGGGATGGTCAAATCAGCAGAGTTTTGTAAGACAAGCACCTTGATTAAGAGCCTGGTTGGTCCAACCAGGTGCTTGTTCAGATCAACAGGCTGATGATGCAGCCCAAACCCAATCAATCTGGTGGGTTGATAGATGTGGATAAAAAGGTGTGGAACCCACCATAAACTATGAAGCTCAGATGGATGTGGAGTGTAAACGCAGGGTTTGGCTGAGTCGAATCAGCCTGGTCAGAGTAGGGACCCGTAGAATAATCAATGAATGATGCGGAAACCCTATAGGGGTGATCAGAGAATGATAGAGCATGGTATGTAGTCTGATCAATGTTCGAAACCCGATGTGGAAATGCAATCGGCTCGGTGAGAGGTGAATCTGAATAGAAATTGAGTCCGGTTGCGGGTCGGGGTTTGGGAGAGGTTTTGATCCGTTCTGTGTGTGCGGACGAGGTGGCCATTGTGTACGAGGGCTCTTCTAGAAACAGATGATAGGTGGTTTTCTGTAGAGAGTCCTCTGGGTAACTATCAAATGCCGGAAGAGTGTCTGTAGGATGAAAGGAATCGGATTCGAGAAAAAATTTGGATTCTTGGTTGTAATCACTCTTGGCATTTTTTATTTTTGGTTCCTGAGGATCGAAAAGGAATGATTCTGTGTTATTAGTGATCTCGGGAATCAGGACCTCAGAGTCAGAGTCAGAGTCATGTGAACTGAGGTCGTAGATAGGCCTGGCGTGTTCAGGAAGGGGAATCTCTCCGCAATTATAGTTAGATCTGAAATTGTCGGAGAGTTGGCGAAAATGATCATGAATTCCACCACAGCAAAAATCATCAGATGTGGAATCAGCAGCCTGACTGGGTTCTAGCCTATATGTCACTTCTGGGCTCAAAAAGATGTTCTGTTCAAGCTCTAAGCTGGTAGGATAGACCCCATTAAAACCTTGCTCATCCAACTCCTCAGTTTCTATATCATAAATTGGCATGTTTTCTGAAAAATCGATCAGATTTCCTGAGGATGTTGGAGAGGGATATTCATCAAATAGAGGCCCGGAATCATATTCTGTAAAAATTTGATCTTTCTCATAAGGGGCCTCATAATCTTCCCAATAAGTTTCAGATCTAGGTTCTAGGCTTAGGATGTGGGTAGAATTATTAGAACCTAAGTCCGAATAACCTTCGAGGGTTACCTTATCAAAACAAGGGGCGGAATTTATACCCTCCAGAGGTTCAATTCTAATCTTGTTATTGCAGGAGTCTTGGAGTTCTAAGCTTGGTGATTTATGGCCTAGGGTTGGCTCAGCATTGTGTTCTCCTGCAACTTCCCAACCTATTTTAATGCTATCTTCTATTTGGGTTGGGAGTCGACAACCACCTTGTGCCTCAGTCCCGAGGTCTGGGAAACTGGATTGATTTTTAGTACTGTTCCAAGATGACTCATCCTCTATTTCTGGTGTATACGGGTATTTTTGGTTGATAGTTTTTTCTAAAAGTCTCATCATCTCTACCCGTTTTTCAAGAGCATCTTGGTTTTGTTCCCAAAGTACAGGATTTGTCAAGCATTGAAGGTATTCAGATTTGTGTAATTTGTCTATCTCAATGTATCCTGTCATGAGCATATCTTGGGTTGATCCTTTTGAAATTTCAGTCAATAGGATTTGGGCACAGTTCATGATGAAAGCTGTGGTTGTTGGGACATCAACCTGAATGTTTTCTACTGGTGTTGAGGGTTTGATTTCATAGATTTCAAGGGCATCCTCAATCATCTTATCTTTCATGGATCTCATATATTCAGGTTTTTTGAATGGTAGTCTTGCTAGGTAATTAGGCTGCATAATTGGATCAGGTGGTGGAATCAAGATATAGAATCAAGGTTTGAATCAAGATGGAAGAAGGGGATTTTGTTCAGAATCAGAGGAAAGAAGGGCTGTGTGAATGATTTTTGAAAAAACAAAGGAGCCGAGGCTTAGCCTCGGGGAGAGTGAATTTCTATAGGAGGTTTCAAGGACCTCCTGAAAAATACTGAAGGACTGGATGAGATAAGCAGGTTCTGGACCCAATTAAGACACCAAAAATTTGTTGGGTGACTATAGAGGTGCGGGGCAGATGGACCCCTTGATCAGAAAGATCGTCCACCTGAGAATTACCTGGGCAGCCAGAGAGGGAGAGTCCCGCAAAGACCCCTACACGGTAGAGCGTCCCCACGGGTTACAGGGTTTCCCCCACCCGACCTCTCTTGTCACTGCGGTTCCAGGTAGACCAGAATGGGGATCTTGACCTCTTAAGTCTACCTTTTTTTATGTTAAGATCAAGGTGCTTAGGTTTTCACTTGAACTTTAGGTGTTTTTGTGAACAAAGTGGCCTAGTTTGA
The DNA here is from genome assembly GCA_037157565.1 of Thalassia testudinum. Taxonomy (NCBI): domain Eukaryota; kingdom Viridiplantae; phylum Streptophyta; class Magnoliopsida; order Alismatales; family Hydrocharitaceae; genus Thalassia; species Thalassia testudinum. The sequence goes on from JAZHRO010000031.1 coordinate 167,503,020, forward strand.
AGGTTGGTTGACCCCAGGGGTCAACTTCACCTAGTGGTTTCCTTGAGAAGTTAGGCCTTGTTTTAGGGTTCAAGTGTTTAGAGAGAGCCAATTGTTTAGGATTTTTCTTTTCAATCAATGGCTTGGGCACACCTCTTTTGGATTTCCTCAATTCTTGATTAAGGGGTGTGTCTCTACTGAAATCCTAATGTTTGACCTTATGTTGGCTCTACTTGGTCCATTTAACTCTTTGTTGGGTAATTAGGGCTCAAGCAAGAATGTGTTAGCCCTTAAATACCCTTAATAGTGTGCAGGAGTGATGAGTTGAAAACATGCAACTCTTTATGGTTACTAAGTATGGAAGACAGGTTAGCCCTATATTGCTTGTTCTTTTCTTTTCTTCCTCTTTAGAGTTTAGGGGTTAATAGCGAGAGGAAAAATTTACCTGTCCTCGGAGTGGTTGTCGTGTGGTTGCTTGTCTTCTTGATTTCCTGTAGCTGCACAAAAGAGAGGAGATTATCAGAAATTAAAAAGAAACAGGAATGTTTACCTCTAGAATAGCCGTTGCTCCCCGGCAATGGCACCAAAATGAAACGCTGTGGCTTCGAGAGATAACCGGGTTTTATTGTTATAGCGTTGTAGTATAGCCAGTTATTGCTATCATTTCAAATATATAAATTTTTTACTCGGAAAATAAAAGAGTTCCCGAGGTCGAACTCAGGGAGCAAGTTGTATTCTAGAGATATACATGTTTCTTTTACAAAAATAAAGAAAGAGAGAGAAAGAATTTGTTGTCTTTTCTTCTTTTCTCTTTGCTTCTCCTCGTCTCAGATCTTCTGTTATCTTCTTCTTCTTTATCTGCAGTGGTGATGTTCTTCTTCTGCAGTGGTGATGTTCTTCTTCTTCTTTCAGCTGTTCCTGCTCTTCCTTTTTCTTCTGCAGAGCGGTCCTGTTCTTCTTCTTCTCCTTTCTTCAGATCTTCTTCTCGTGCTCTTCTTCTTTCAGTTCTTCCCTGTGTTCTCCTCTGCCTCGCCTTCTTCTGTTGTTCTTCAGATCTCCTTCTTTCTTCTTTTCTTTTTCCTGTCAGGACGTCATCTCTCCTTCTTTCTTCTTTTCCCTTCAGGACGTCGTCTGATTTTCCAATCAGACGACTTAAACCGCTTGTTGCTACAGTGTCTCCCTCAGCTTCCTTCTTCTTCCGCGGTCCTTCTTCTTCACCTGTGCCTGCACACTTCAGAGTTTACGTCAGAGGGAAAAACCTACTCTACCCCCCTCCCCTCCGTCTCTCTCTCACAGAATCCGCTCATAGGATAGCTCTCCCAGAGCTGCCGGGTAGCCGGGTACGGGTCGTGCCCGGGTCCAGGCCCACCGGCGTGAGTGGTGGGCGAGGAGTGTAGGTCAGTCTAAGTCGGGTCGGGTCAGGTCCGCGGGGCGTGAGCGCGGACGAGACCGGGTAACCGGGCGGGTGAAGGGGACCTCACCCCGTGTGCTGAGGCAGTAAGCCTCCAGCACTTTTTCGTTTTATACCGCTGCGCCTCTTCAGACTTTTCCGAGGTGGGACTAAATGTCCCACCCTAATTGAGCGCCCGCAGCGGAGAAAGCAGCGGGCGATCGCAGCTACACGCGAGGCCTTCGCCCCAGCTGCGAGCCTGATGCTTTGTCGAAATGCCTCGCAAGGCCTGGGAGTCGAATCTGGGCGTGGCGCGCCTGCAGCTGCAGGCAGAAGCAGCTCCTTCTGCACGGCAATGGCGGCGGAGGTCGGGTGACCTGTTCATAGCAAAACGGCCTCTCGGCCTAATCAGAAGGTGCCGGGAGCTTCGCCAGAGTGCGGCGAAGCTCGTGTGGGTGGTGGCGAGGCATGGGGCGGCGTGCAAGGGCTGCCCTAGGTCGGACTGTTGGTCGGAGGATGGGTTTGTTCGGTGGGGTTGCAGAGGGTGATGTGGGGGAAGTGGAAGGGCGGGGGTTGATCAGGGTGAGGAGGCGGAGGTTCTGCGGTGGTCGGTGAGCCGTGTGGGTTGCTGGGGTGATGGGGGGGTCTCGCCGGAGTTTGGCTGGAGACGAAGGGGGTGACGGTGGACAGGAGCGGTCGAGGGTTTAATCAAATAAAAGACAGTGAGGAAAAGAAAGAGGGGGAGATGGGGAGGAGTTCTGACCTAGCTACGGAGACGAAAGGGGCCGGAGCAGGGCGACAGCCGTATCGACTGTCGCCGGAGAAGAAGATGCCCAGGGGAAGGGGCGGCGGCGAGCAGAGAGCCGGAGAGGCGCCAGCTGGGTGCGGCGTGGCGCGGGAAGAGCAGGGGAAGAAATCCCTGCTGCTGGTATTGCGGCAGAGCGAAGAGGAGGAGGAGGAGGAACCGCCGGAGCTGGTGGGCGTCTGCCGGAGTGAGAGGAGAGGAAAGTTGGGGGTTTTCTCCGTCAGATCCGAGCTGGGAAGAACGGTGGAGCGACGGGGGTATTTATAGGGACCGAATCAGGGAGGAAGGCGGAGGGAGACGACGTGTCTCCCTCGCCGGAGGACGCCGGAGATGGAAACCCATACCGTCCGTGCGTTCGCACGGCCGGTATGGCGGGTTACAGCGACCAGGGGGGTGTCCCTGCGACGGCTGACGACGCAGGGCACCCCCGGTTTACTTGCCAGGCTCTCCCCCTCACCCTGCGCGGCGCCATGCTCCGCGCAAGGTCGCCGGAGCATGGTGCTGGCAGGTTTTGCAGGGGGGACTTGAACGCAAAGAACGAAGGAGAGTTAGGGGCCAAAATGCGAGGGTTCAAAAGTTGAGGGCCAAAAAGTAAATATATGAGGACCAAAGTGTAAAGTTGGTCAAGGAGGTTTCTTCTTAGGCTCAAGTTTTTATACATGACTAATTAGGACCTAAGGAATCTGATGGTGAATTTCATTTCTATATTAAACCTTGTTTGACCGGTCAATTTATGCGAAAACCCAAATTAAGTTATTAATTGGGCATGGTTCTCAATGTAGGTCAAAATGGGTTCTGAAGGCCAAATTGAAGGTTCTAAACCCTAGAGATTATTTTTCTATGAATTTTAGAGGGTTTATTCTATTTTTACTTTGCCTTGAACCTCGTGAATTGAAGTGGGTTGTTTTAGGGTTACAGATTATCATTTAGTTCCTTGGAATTGCTGTAGCCCTTTCTAGATCATCTCATCCCACTTTTATTCTTATTAAGTTGCTTTGACCTATGTTTGGACCCTGAATTACCCTGTATGCAGATTATACTGGTAAAATTGCATTTTTACCCCTTATGACTTGTTTTCTCCTTAAACTCAGAATTCTCTGAGTTAAGCCTTTCCTTGAGTTATGTAGGAGCTTTTATCCTTTGTATTAGGTCAAAATGAGCTAGTTATGGCTCATGATGAGGTTCTCATCAACTACCAGCGAGGCCTTCACCGAAGGTTGGTGGAATGGGGTCGACCCGACAATGGTCGCAGCGAGGATCGGGATGGCCAGTAGCAGCCTGGCTACGAGGAGGCAGCTAGTGGGTGGCTGCTGCTATGAAGCAGCTCCACGCATGCTAAAGGTGCGCAAGGACAACTGGTGCTGGGTGGTCGTACGCGACGAGGGTCGACTATGCTTACACGAAGGAGAGGGTGCGCTGGAGGTGGTTGGAGGCTGTCGACACGGTGGAGGCAGTCATCTGCGCGTAGGGCTTATTGGGTTGTTGATGGCGAAGAAGGGGCAACGGTGATGGCGTTCTGTGGCTGCTGCTTGGAGGCACTGCCTGGAGTAGCTACGAGCAACGCGGATTGCGCACGAGGGTGGTTGCATGCGAGCGTAGCCGCCGGTGGAAGATGGGTGGCGCTAAAGGGTTGCTGACGCAAAGGAGAAGGTGGGGGGTGTTGGGTTCCTTCTTTGGTGCAGCAAATGAAGAAGAGGAGGAGGAAGTCAGGTGTGCGTGGCCTGTGGTGGAGGTGGTTGCACATGCACCGGGGGGTGGCACGATTTTGATGAGGAGGAGAAGGCAGTCACGATGAAGGGAGGCACACGATCACGCGAAGGCAATCACGCAAGCCATGCATGGGAGGTAGAGGTCGTGAGGGCGTGCATGGTTGAGAGGGGAGGTCAGAGGCTTCTGGGTGTCCGAGATGGCCTCCGGATGCCTTAAATGAAAGGGAAAGGGGGTGCGGGCTCCATGTTGGTCGACGAGCGTAGCAGCGGCTGATGCAGTCGCGGTTGGTGGTCTCTAGAGGTGGTGATGGCGAGGAGGTGTGCCGTGGACGAAGTCGCAGTGGTGGACATTGTGATGGCATGGTGGCGATCGCGGTGGAGATTCTAGTGGAGAGGGAGTTCTCCCCTGTGTAAAGGAAGAAGATGATCTTGCCCCCCCCCCCCATCCTTGCCTTTTATATAGAGAAGCATAGAAAAAGAAAACTTAATCAGTGAGAGAGATTATCGAGGAGAGTGAAAGAGAGAATAAGGAAGGAATGCATGAAAATAAGAGGGTGGTGGGTATTTTTGACTCAAATAAGGAAGAAGTCCTCTGATGGAAAGAAAAGATTATGGGAGGTAATCCTATGTTTCAAAAATGATGATTTTAGAATCTCTTTCTCCCTTTCTTTTTCTGATAAAAACCCAAGATGACAAAATTGATATGCCTAATTTATTTTTGCAAAAAACATATATATGTATTAGCACATGAATATAATTGGCGTACCTCCATAAAAATGTGGGAATGATAATTCACGAGCTTACATAATTTTACCAATGTAATGCATGCTCTAAATTAAATTCTTATCTCAATGATAATACACTTAGGCTCTAATTTAGTTCACTAAAGTGGACCTATCAACATGGACTTAGGGTTTTAGTGTTTCAAGTGGCACCACCTATGATGTGTAGCCGCCACTTGTGTGGTATGTGTGTGTGTGACCTAAGTGATTGGGTGAACCACTTGGGTGGCAGCTAGGTGGTCTAGGTTAAGTCCTATAGGTCTAGGTAATTGGGTTTAGGTAGGACCCTAAAAATAGGTTCATACAACCTATTACTAAGGTGGTAAATGTAATTAAACTCTTCGTAAATTTAATTGTGTGAATGTGTGTGCAATTAGGAGAGATAATTCTTAATTAGGTTGTGTTTGAGTCAATTGGACTCTGACTGAGCCCAATTAGACTTGCATGGGTTGAGATTACAACTTAATTGGATTCCATGAGTCTAATTAGCTAGGTAGAGTTCAATCGACTTCTATTGAGTCAATTGGGCTTAGTGAGAACCTTATTAGGTTCTTAAGAAGGGCTACTGATGGTGTACTAGGCTTAGGGTGTCTCTAATTAGGTTTCCTAAGGTGTATGGTAGGTTATCTAGGCCTAAAGAAGCAAGATGTAGCTTCAAATTCCAAATCAGGAATTGGAGAAGACCTCCCGATGTCCAATGACTAAGTCAGACAACTTATACCTCAAAACAGGAAGTCTAATGGATAGGTTGGACATCCAATACTGGATCAATATGGGCGTTAGGTTTTGTTCATGGGTTCTACAGAAATTAGATCTCCAACACACTGTCTAGACGTCCAGAGGTGGGCTGGAAAGATGGTTTTAGGGTGTTCGAGGCTAAATCGACCTAATGGAAGGGTGGCTTAGGCATGGGAAGGTGGATAGGGCTATCCTATGTTCTTCATACTTAAACTATAACATTAAATCCCTACAGGAAGTATAGTATATGTTGAACGGGATTTGTATGCTGAAAATTTGAGTTTTGAAAACTCGTCGTCATAGTCGCGTAAAAATCCGTCAAACAAATAATTTAACCAAAACTCTGGTAAGTCCTGGGTCGAACACGAGGAGGCATATGTTTAATCAAAAACTACATTTATATTTGTTGTCACGAAGTAGATTAGTTGGCAGAATTAAATCTACTCTAGCTATCTACTTAAAGAATAATTAATAGAAGACAGAGAAAGAATAATATAAATAAAGACAAAATAGGGAGAGAATGAACAAATATTTCATAATCTTATAATCATGTTCATTACATCTATGTGCTACACTAGAAAGCAATAAAAAGAGAAGGGGGGACAGAAGTTGTCCTCTTCGACGACTGTTCAAGGGATCTAGATAGGAGTTTAAATGTCTCGTTGTAGTAAAGTCTCCTAAATAGCTCTCTCAACAAATAATATTTATAACTCGAATATCTAAAAGAAGTCTAAGGTCAAACACAGAGAGCAAGTATTGCATTCACGCGCTAATCTCAATCAAAATATAAATGAGCACAGAAAATAAGCCAAGAATAATGATTTTCAATGAATAACATCTACTCAAAATTGATATTCAATGTATAACATGAGTATTTCAAGAATTTAAAAGACCAAAAAGATACCTAAGATAAAATAATGGTGATTTAGATCACCAATTATTAGTCTAAACACATACTATATCATCTACTCAAATATATGAAATAAATGAACAGAAATCAGACATCTGGCTCTCAAATCAGACGACTTTAATGTCGCCTGCTATAGTGCTTTTCTTATTCTTTTCTTCTTCAAGGTCTTCTCCTCTTCAGCTCTTCTTTTCTTCTCAAAGTCCTTAAACATGGCCTCTTCTTCTTCTATCTTAGCCTTCTCCTTTCAAGTCTTCTCAAAGCCTTTACAACACAAGGTCCTTCTTCTTTCAAGATCTTTTCACTGCTAAGTGTGTAGTAAGGGAAACCAACCCAGAGCAAAACCCTCCCCTCCCCCACTCTCTCTCTCTTTCCTTCCTCCTCTCGTCTTCTCTTCTCTTAGACCCAGGCTAATTGGGTTATCATGCATGAACAGTAACCGGGTCCAGGGCTACCGGCAGTGGGTAGTAGCCGAGGATTGTATGGGTCTAGGCGGGTCGAATCGTGTAGGGTGAAGGGGATCTCACCCCCGAGTGTTGAGGCAACAAGTCGCAAACACAAAATCAACCTATGCATAGGCAAGCCTCTTTCCACAAACAATGTGGGACTAATCAAGTCCTTCCTTCGCGAGCATGCAGCTGCTAAGATCTTGCCAATTGGATGAGCTGCAACTAATGGAGTCCTCAATTGAAGACCTAGAGACCTTCCTAGAACCAAACCTCACATCCTGGGACCAAGACCTGGAGCGAATGTGGCCGGAGAACGCAAGACGTGTCAGAGAACTCAAGGGTGATGGTGGAGCTCCAATGAGAACCTGAAATCATGAACGAGGCCTTTCGGCCACGTCAAAACATCTCAGAAGGTTCGCCAGACATTGGCGAATGTAATGGGGGTGGTCTCGTGGCATGTGAAGGCATATGGTGGCCGAATGGAGGGGGAGATGGTCGCGTGAAGATGGGTTGGTCAACAAAGGGTTTGGGTGGTCGAGAGGATGGAGTAGGAGAGGGGTTTTGTGTGAGTAGATGAGACAGAGCTGGTGGGAGTGTCAGCGAGGCATTGGGAGGTGCGTAGTGTGTAGATGACCTCGCAGGAGGTGCGACCGACGTGGAAGACCAATGTGGTTAGCGACGGCATCGAGGGGTTCTCTTTGGGTTTTGAGTAGTGGAGTTAACCTAAGGATCTAACTAACCTAAATCTAATGGACAAAAGGGAGGGATTCCTTGCTGGTGGTACACCGAACTTGGAGGAGATGAAGTACTCCAGTGATAGAAGCAGCGACGACGAAGGGGCGTAGGCAGCGACCACTTGTATTGCGATGCGCGGAGGAACTTGAGGAAGGATAATCCACCCGCTATGGTTTGTGAGGGTGGACAAGGAAGGTGATCGGAGGTCGCTAGAGCTCGTGGAGTATTCAGCCGAAGATGAGGGAAGAAGGGGATTTTCCGGACAAAAACAAGCTAAGGGGGTAAGGCATGCGTCCTAGGTTCTTTTATAGGCCCTAAAGAGGAGTTCCAAGCTTGGAAACCAAGCTTGTTACTCCATGGTTCTCGCACAAGTAGGACATGTGAACCTTTCAACAATTCCCATGAACCCTAGGGCAAGATTTGGAAGGCAAGGTCGTGTTCAGATGGAAGAGAATTCCTCATGGAATCTCTTGTTCAAATTTGGGACTGATCGATTGAAAAATGAATGAGAAAATCTCGCTCGAATCTCGCCGGTGAGGTGTAGCTATTTCTAATGGTGGTAGAGACCTAGACATGAAGGAGTTAACAAAGTTAGGGAGATATTTGCAAGGATTTCAAAAGTTAGGGGCATATGTGTGAGAGAAAAGAGTCAAACTGGACTAGAATGCAAAGTACACCAAGGTGATCTCAGATTAGGCCAAAATTTTGCTACAAACCTAATTTGGATCTAAGGAATCTAATGGTGAAGTTTGATTTTGATTTTGACCAAGTTTGACTTGGTAATTGGCATAGAAACCCAAATTAGGTCTATTGTCTATCTGAGACTCTATTTTAGGTTAAATTGGGTTTAGATGGTAAAATAAAAGGTATCAAACCTTAGAGAATATTTTTCTATGATTTTTAGAAGGTTTAGTTGAATTTTATCTTGACCAGTACCTCAGTTAATTAAGTGGGTCTATTTTTAGGATTTCAGATGTCCATTAATTCTTGAAATGTGTGAAAACTTGTTTTGTTCTGCATGAACCCTCTTATTAAACATTTATGACCATTTGACCTTTAATAAACCCTTAGGCAACCTTGTGATTGTTCTGCATTTAGGATATTATGTTAAAACTGCAGTTTTAACCTAGTTTTAATGCATTTCTCTCAGAAAGGATATATAGTGAATTGTAGCTCTTTGGTGGCTATGTAGGAGAATTTATCAATGAATTATAACTAACTAAAGCTAGATATAGCTGATGATGACGTTATCATCAATGGCAGACGAGCCATGTTGACGGGGTACCTGGACGAACGTAGTGAGATGTTTGACGAAGGAGAACGAATACAGAGGATGGAGGACGAAGCAGGGCAACGTAGCAGTGAGATCTGCTTCCTGAATGACGGTGAGAGGGGTGAGAAGGTGGAAAAATTATATTTTTAACTCTAATGGAGCATCTTGGGTTTGGGACAAGCTCGTTGAGCTATGGAGGGGATGAGAGAAGAGAGGGAGATGAAAAGAATGTGGGGGTCATAGGGCCTTTTATAGTTGAAGAATAGAAGGGAAAATAGGTCATTTTAATGATTAAATATTAATTTCAGTGTCTTTAGTGACGTTTATGAGTCACTGTAGCTCAAACATGGGTGAAGCTACGTGTGCACGCCCACCTCCTCGCCTTCAGTTGCTTCAACGCATATCCACGATCAAGCATTCTCAGCTGTCTGATCAAGAGATCGGAAGGCTTAAAATGCTCACCCACTTCTTCAACACACCTAACGCATGCGCATGCGATCGCGAGTGCACGATTCTCGCACCCGACGCTCCCACGTCTCCGCTCCCACACCCTCACGATCTTCATTGCATGCTCGAATTTGATCATGCCTGCGCTGTAGTTGATTTGAAGCACTCAGGGTGCTTCGAACGTGCATCATGTCTTCGCGTGAAGGCACTAGCCCAACACGCTACAACCGTGTTTGAGGCAAGCTTTCATTTTAAGGCACACACACCCTCAGCCATTAGATCTTGATCCAACTACTAAGATCACATCTTGAACGCGCCTTCAGAGGTGGAGTGGGGGATTGGGCCGACGTTGGGCGGCTGGGATGGTGCCACGTGGCACCATCCTAGCCATCCATCTTCTCTTACTTGTAAGTGGTGGCACGAATGTTAGATTGGACTGATTTTTGCGTTGATGGGCTGTGATCATCTATCCGAACCCATTCGTGTGGTTAGATTTGTCATCTGAGGTACGAATTTACACCACCTGGCCCCTTGATCTCAAATCTTTTTCAGACTACAACTAATGCTACGGAAGTCCGATCAGGGCGATCTTGGAGTCGTTGAACTCCGATCATCACCCTGATCAGATTCGTACAGTTGGATGTTAAATTTGAGGCCCTGATAAAATATTTCTCTGTTCCGTGACCACAAAAAGAAAGAATTAACCTAAACTTTACACAATCTAACCTAAATGCATCATGATGCATATTATGCAATATTTATAATGCATGATGTAATTATACGTCTAAGAACATGCATAAATAGACAGTGTATGTGACATAAATGTGTTTACATCATACCCCCATGCCTATCTTTTGCTAGTCCCTAGCAAAAACTATATGCTATTTATAAAAGAATTAGGATTGAATTTCTTGGGCAAGAGTTATTCTTTAACACTATGAAATTTTTGCTAAGGACCTGAACTACAAAGATACAACAGCGCCCGGGTATCTGCCAAATTGTAGACTGCCCAAGCCCTCACCTTATTCAAAAGCAGAAGCATTTTCTTCTTTTTCTTCTTTTCTAATTTTTTTTTTATTTTTAAGTTTAAGGTTTCGAGGCAGCTTTCTACGGCTACCCAACTCACCTAAGACTCGAAGAGAACTCTAAGTACTAAGCATCTTTTTGTGTATATGTGATAGACTCACTGATCGGCAATCAAAATAGACTTTGGGTTTCTACGCCCCTAGGTGACCTTAAAAAAGAATTCTACCTAAAGGTGTATCTATACGACTGATAGCTTTCTCCCTACTTTTATTTTTATAGGGTCAACACAAGGGAGAACCCAATGTATATCTCCCTGGCATATTATACTTCTCCACTTCTTCCTAAGTGTTTGGAATTAAACGTGCATTTTCAAGCTGGGATCTGAACAGTTGGCTGATGAACTGTTAACACCGATAACTTATCAGCCATACTTGTGCGGTGAAGTGTGGTTTATTTCATTTTCTTCTTTTCTTCTTTGCTATTTCTTTTTCTTTTCTTTTTGGATATTTTTATTTATTTTTCTTTTTTTCTAAGTGGCTTCCTTGATCTAAGATTTACGTAAAGGTAGTAGGAAGAGAATGGTCGTGTGGTTGGGCTCTATACAACCGGCTAATGAGCTATTACCACCGACAACTTGCCAACCATACCACCCTAGAAGGTTCATTAGCTACCCAATATCCGTAAAAAATTACCGAAAAGCGAGTCAGTGCAAAGAGTGTGTAGATGCTTTGGCTTAAAGTCTCCTCAAATCAGAGTACGGGTTGATAAGTTGTGTACTTCTCACCCCAACTTATTAACCAATTTAAAAATTGAATTCAGAATGGTGAGGTCTCAAGAAACAAATCCACATTTTAGTGGACACCTGTGCTGATTAAGCCCTATGACCTGAAGGGTCTAAGTGTTCAGGTCCTACTGTATTATTTCCTAAAGTTGAAAATTTCTAAAGCCTAAGCTCTCTTTTCCTAATTAATTTTTTTTATTAATTTTTCCAAAAATAAAGAGAAAATAAAAAAAGAATCCATGGAGCTAGCAAAATGATTCAGATAATGATATCCACCCCCCATGCCTATCTAATGTAATGTCCTCATCGTATTGAAAAGACTTGAAACAGAGTGGAGTAGAGTAGAAAGCACCTGAATTTTGTGATTAATAGGTCAACTCCAAGATGAAAAAGAGATTATATATGTGCTAAATTTATTACCTTTAGTTAGGCACGCTATACAAATAAAGAAGAAATAAAGAATTCACAGGTGCAAGTCAGAATTAGAAGAAAATCTATTTTTGGACCTGCCAGGAGAAGATGTCCATAGATGTGGACGAGGTTATGATGCAAACCCATGCCCCATGGTCGAGTGTATCTAAGGTTCTGGATAAGAATTACCCATAACCTAAGATCAGTATGCAAGTGGGGTCGATCTTGCGATTTGTGAGGATGCAACCCAAGTCCAAACAATCGGAAAATATCAAGGTCAAGAAGATAATCAATGAATATGTGCTTGGGTTGGACATCCTCTGAGTCAAAAATATCATATGGGTCCTAGTAGAAGGTTAGTGATTTCAGGCATATAGGAACCCTTAGTCTCAACTTTCTACTTCCTCCGAAATTGACTTCCCAAATCTTCATTTCCCAATTCCTATCTTCCACGTTCAAAATTTCAAATTCTGAGATCTCCTACATATTAATCACACCATCTGAAATTTCCAAGTCCAAGATTTGTGACTGAATAAGAATTGACTTAAGTTTAGTGATCTCAAAATCAGAATCATCAGTAAGCTCAATGGGGTGTGATCAAGGATTGAGGCTATGAATTGAATATTTCATGAAATCAGGATCTGAATCTATCATGCTAGCCCCAACAGGATCAAATTCCTCAATTTTAGGGCCATTAAATGATTCATCTAATCCCTCAAGCCCAGTTGTCTCACTGAAATCATGTGCCTCAAACTCAGGTAAGACTTCACATAATGATTCTTTACCTTCAGAATCAAAGAATTCTGAATCCGCATTAATATATGTCTCAAAATCATCAATCACTTTTTGGTCTATAGAGACATACCTTTCCTCGTACCCCGGCTCAAGGATCTCAGGTAAAGAAATAAATTCATTCTCAATTGGTTGCTCTAGAACAATCTAATCAACCCTAGTCTCGTAAAACATGTCCCCCCTACAGGTGTCTGCGCGGGATCTAACATTGGCTCTCCTGAAAGACGTTCATCCTGGGAATCATCCTAAGATTGAACTAAAGCAATCACAAATCTCATCCTCAATTTCGACAACTTCCCAAGTAAAAACTCACTCGAGTCTTTATCCTTAACATCTTTGAGCCAATCCAAAAAATACTTGTTAAGATCGTCAATCATTTCAATCAGAAGCTCCAATTTTCAGTACAAGGTGTTGGCTGAGCCTCTAAAGATTGTATGGTATTCCTCCAGTTAGCCAAAACCTTTTCTTAGACCTGGTTAATTTGAACCAAATGGCTTGGTTTACGGTTGGGCAGGTTTGGGTTCAGTGCAGGGGAGTCAATAAATTGAGGTTCGTGATATCCTCCCTGATAATAGGTCATTTCAGGTTGTTCATAAAGAGGTGATTATCCATATGCAGTGTAATCCGGGGAAGGGTAAGGATCAGCATATCCTTCTTGATTGTAGATCATATTAGGTTGTCCATATAAGGGCGGTGATCTATAATCGTTGTAGCTCGGAGAAGGATAAGAATCAAAATCACGGTGTCCAGGGTTAGACCCTGAACATGGATGTCCAGAACTGTATCCCCAATCAGGATTATTCCAACTAGAAAATGGATGAGAATAAGTTTGGTTGGAATAATAATCATCTTGGGAATAAGTAGTGGTAGGAGGGTAAGAGTAGAAATGTGAATAGGATGTAGAAGGATCCAAAATAGAATGGGAGGAAGAAAAGTGCCCTATAGTACAAACAATCAAACCTGTCCTTAAGTGGGCTAGCCTAAAGAGCTACAGACTCTCACTGTCTTGAGATGAAGAAATGATTTGATCTACTTCTTTCCGGTTAATCTAACCAGTTAGAGGGAGGGGCTAGGGAGAAGGTTCTTCCCTTGGCTTTTTCCTTAGGTTCCTTTGATACCCCCCAGCTACAATCGTTTGACTCTGCTCCCCTAGCTAGACATCAGATTGAATGGTAGAAGCTGATTAATTGAAAATAATCTCGATCTGGGCTCCGAAGAGTGAGTTCAATCCTTAAGGCCAACGTCTACTCTATTTTAATTAGGCTTGGATTTGAATGTACTTTGGAATGTGGTGAGCCCTTTATCTGGGTTGTGCCCTTAATGATTACTTTCGATGTGTGTGCATGCATAATCAATGGTTTTCAAGCAAGATTATTTTTGGATACAGTGAATTTTAGGGTTTAAATCTTGCGTAGTAGCTTTTAGGATTCAACTTTAGGTGTATTCAATCAAGTTCAATTGGCACACCAGGTTTTGAAATCACAGGTGAAGATATCTTCCTTTAAAACTAAAAAGAATGTGAAGTGCCTAGTTAATTCCTAAAAGTTGAACCCTAAGAAGCAGTTGCTCAATGAGTTTCTTTTAGATGAAGTGGTGCGGCCCAAATAACTCAAACAATTGGCCTGATGCACCACTAAATTAAGCACACAAGTGCTTACTAATTTGATTTCTACTCAATTATGTGTTGATGGGTGTACCGATTCCAAAGATCAGGTTACCAGTTGAGTAAGAAGAATTAGAAGAGGCTATGTACCTCTGTGAGATTCTTTTAGATTTTCTTCTTTTTTACATGGAGGGTGAGGCGGGCGAAGGTGGTGAACAAACAACCAAACTATGCCTAGGGTTTATGAGAGCTCTTAGGTTAATTAGGGTTTGTATTATTAGGTGATGGAATGAAAACTAGTGGATGGGAGGTAGGGTATACCTACAAATCCTTCAACAACACTTTACTCTAATCTACCACTTTTGGCTGCCTCGAAAGAGTACTTGGAATCACAGTAGGAAAAGAGAAAAGTGAGGTAAAAGATAAGTAAGGCGGGAAAACGTGAGAAATCAAAGAGCATTGCCTCCCCAGCAACGACGCCAAAATGTTGAACGGGATTTGTACGCTAAAAATTTGAGTTTTGAAAACCCATCGTCGTAATTGCGTAAAAATCCATCAAACAAATAATTTAACCGAAACTCTGGTGAGTCTCGGGTCGAACATGGGGAGGCGTACGTTTGATCGAAAATCACGTTTATATTTGTTGTCACAAAGTAGATTAGCTATTGAATTAAATCTACTCTAGCTATCTACTTAAAGAATAATTAATAGAAGACAGAGAGAGAATAATACAAATAATGACAAAATAGGGAGGCAATGAACAAATATTTCATAATCACATAATCATGTTCACTACATCTATGTGCTACACTAGAAAGAGGGAAATCTAATTTAGAAAATAGTAAAAAGAGGAGAGAAGTTATCCTTCTCGACGATGAACGAGCCACGTTGATGGGGTGCCCAAATGAAGGTGGTGAGATGCTGGATGAGGGAGAACGAAGACGGAGGACGGAGCAGGGCAACGTCGCAGCGGGATCCGCTTCCCGAATGGCGGTGAGAGGACAATCGCGGGATGCTCTACGAAGGGGGTGAGAAGGTGGAAAAATTATATTTTTAACTCTAATGGAGCATCCCGGGTTTGGGACAAACTCATTGAGCTATGGAGGGGATGAGAGAAGACAGGAAGAGATGAAAAGAATGTGGGGGTCATAGGGCCTTTTTATAGTTGAAGAATAGAGGGCAAATAGGTCATTTTAATGATTAAACATTAATTTCAGTGTCTTTAGTGATGTTTATGAGCGTCACTGTAAATCAAACGTGGGTGAAGGTACACGCGCACGCCCACCTCCTCGCCTTCAGCTGCTTCAACGCACATCCACGATCAAGCGCTCTCAACCGTCTAATTAAGAGATTGGATGACTTAACATGCTCGCCCGCTTCTTCTTCAGCGTGCCTAACGCATGTGCGTGCGATCGCACATGCATGATTCTCGCACTTGGCACTGCCACGTCTCCGCTCCCATGCCCTCACAATCTTCATCGCATGGTCAAATTTGACTGCGCCTGTGCTGTAGTTGATTTGAAGCGCTAAGGGGGCTTCGAACGCACACCACTGCCTTCGCGTGAAGGCGCTTGCCCAACGCGCTACAGCCGTGTTTAAGAAATGCTTTCATTTTAAGGCACACAGGCCCTCAGCCGTTGGATCTCGATCGTGGGTGAGGCACGCTTTCGTGTTTGTTCCCTCAGCCATTGAACATGCATAAATAGACAGTTTATGTGACATAAATGTGTTTACATCAATATACCTCTCCCATACTCTCTGTCTTCAGCTTTATTTGCATCTTTATTCTGGGCTTCTACTCTAGCTCTACTGTAGCTCTAGCCTCTATCCAGCTTTAGGCTATCTCTTAAGCTTCTTATTTCCTGCAAACCACATATTACACTAATCAGTACAGCATTATGGCATTATTTCATGAATATTTATGTGAAGCAGTAAAGATGCTAAATGTGAAATTAATGCATGAATTAATCCTAAGTTATGCTAAGATCTAACTCAATTTAGATCAATTAAGTCCTATGATTGCTGTGCAATCATATCCTCATGCCTAAATTTTGCTAGTCCCTAGCAAAAGCAAGACTGAATGAAAGTATACGAACCATGTTATTTACAAAATTGGTCCCTAAAGGACTTTTTATCAAGGGCTTGACTTAAGATTTTTCTTATTTTTATCCAAAAATCTAGAAATCCAGACATGGAAGTTAGTGACAATAGCTTAAACAACGGACCTAAGTGAAAAATCAATCCACATCTAAAGTCCATACTTGACCCTCAGTGAAAATTCTATCGAGATTGGCAAACTTCTTCCCTTTGGGTATAAATAATATGAATTTTCTACCCTAGCTTTTGGCTTAGGTAGAAGATGTCTGAGTCAAGTGATTCTGTATTTGATGGTTTACACTCATCTAGTGTTACATATAATCTAGTACTGCAAACTTTAGATTTCTAGAATATCAAACAAATCAACCCAGAAAGAGGCCTAAAAACTCTATTCTCTTTGGTTCCTTAGTACTCACTCTTTCTTTTTCTTTTTCTCTTTTTTTTATTTTTTTTCGTTTCTTCCCCATTTTTCTTTTTCTTTGTGAGCTCACAATATCACTATATTTTGTAAATGCATTCAATATTTTGTGGCCTCATATGGCATTAACACTAAGTTAAAGTTCTAATAATCCTATAATTAAGTCAAAATTCCTCAGCCAATATTCGGGTGGTCAAAAATACTGAAAAAGTAGGTCTGGACCATATTTGGTGGATTGCAATGGGTGTTTTCTTGCCTTACTGTAATTAACTCAAAATGAAATCAACACAAATACATTAGTGAACTCAAACTTTTTTTTTTCAAAATTTTCCCTTTTTCTATTTTTTTCTTTTTCTTTTTCTATACATTTTTCCCTTTTTCTTTTTTTTCTATACTATCAGCATAACACACACAGCACAACCTTTATTGACGAGGCATTATTAGGGAATGATGATGTTCAAGAGGATGTTAGGTGGCTTATTTGGTGGAAGTGCCTACTTATGGCACTGGAAAGGGAATAGATAGGATGGCATATTTTTTGACCTTTGACACTAATACCCTCCTTCAACCGATGATTCCGTAAAGGATGGTCGTAACCATCCACCTTAGTCATAGTTTGATTAGAACTCGATCTCTATGTATTCGCCTTATTTGGTGGCTTTCAAGAATTCACACGCAAAATTCGTCTGCTGGAACTAAGAGAGAAAACTATACCCAATTATCTAGAGATTTAAGAGTCATTGCACTAGACTTAGAGCACCAGTAGATACTCTACTTTGACCTCACAAATGTTTGGTGGATCTTAATGGAATAAAGCTCGCTTGACTCCCTAACCACTGTCCAAGGGTTTAGGAAGAGAAGCAATGCTTCTCCTCGACAAACTAAAAATGTCTATTGGTCGTCATAATGGATCCATTGCAAAATCTACGTGCAAGTATAAAAGTTCTACTGGATTCTAAATTAAGGAATCAACTCAAGAATACAATCCCTAATAAAACCTCTTGATAAAAATCTATGCATGAAATATGTATAGATGCTATGTATAACCTTTCATATTTGTACTTCAAAATTTTCCCATATTTAGGTTCATATTTAGCTTGGTCCTAAATTTAAGAACAAAATAGTGAGTGGATGAGTTGGAAGTGGTTGTTGCGGATGATTTTTAGCTCCAATGCGAACATTAGAGGTGGAGTCAATTGTTCTTAAATTATGGATCCTAAAGTGCAGTTAACATGATGCTCAAAGGTTTTCCTAAGTGTTGGAAGAAAAATTTTCAATTATGTGTACTATCCCCCCCATGCCTACTTTCTTGCATGTCCTTATGCATGAACATAAGGAAAATAGATTTAAGACAGAGAGAATGAATAGAAATCACCTGAAATAGCTCCTGATTTTTCATTCAGCATGATCCAACACCATGACAGGAAACAAAATATGCAAGAAAATATGCCAAAATAAAATATCCTATGTATAAAAGGGAAGCAAATGCTATTTAAAAATGCTGAGTTTAACACCTCCAGCTAGGCGAAAGCTCAATCAAATGGATTGGTGATTGTTGAAGAGTGGGTCAAGATCAAAAGGAAGATGTGTTCGTATGCTCCAAGAATCAGTGATCCACAAATACGAACCAGTTGATGGTGCATCCCAGCTCCAAAAAGTTTTTCTATTCTAGATTGTGGAATAGAGGCGAATGGCAAAGGATAATGAGGTTCGCGATGCATACCCTACTCATTAATCCAGTTCTAGAGTCCAATGAGAAGTTACTGAGGGAGTAAATTGATATTATGATTGAAATGCAAGTTAGCTTTAGAGTCTAGATCATAAGTGTCTTCATAATGATGATTTACATCAAAAATCATGCTTCCTCCAAGCCTCGGGTTATATGAGGATAAGTGTGAGATTGGGATTTCTGTGTAGAAGTCACTAAAATCCTCATCAGAGATAGCTTCATCATGAGAAATAAATTCATACTCATCAGAATCTGTCTCAGTCTCTGAGTCAAGCCATCCATTAGATTGACTATGATTATAAGTTCATCCCCAATTTACTCAGCTTAGAACTTCAATCCCTTTTTCCTCATCCTTTCTATTAGGTTCCTCATAATTCCCTGGTTCAGATGCCATTTCTTCTTAGGTGAATCATCAGAAATCTCCCCCAATAATTGGAGATCAGAGTCAGGAGTAGAGTGTGCAGGGTTCTCCTCATCACCCTGGTAGGTGGGAAGAGAAAGGTGTGATCAGATGATATAGAAGTGACAACAGATTCACTTCCTATAAGAAGCGTCTCAGAATGATCAGTCGTGTCAAATCCAGATTCATCTAGGCACATGTGATTATCAGAATCCGTAGGCAAAATCATCTTTGAACTGCCCAGGTGTGCCTGACTAGAGATGTCAAATTCATTGATCTCTCTGTCTCCTTGAGGAGTTTCTTCTGTTTGTCCATGATTTTCATTATATCCAACCTTTCTTTGCTCAAATTCCCCCAGATTACTTGAGACATCCAAATCTAGATCATCCTGTGAATCCTCACCTTGGGAATCCTTGAATACAAAGAAATCCTATTCAGGCTCATAACTGATTGGTTCCTCAAAATGAAAGGCTTGCATTTCAGGTCTTCCATCAAGATCTAGATCCACAAGTGCGTCTTCCTTAGTTCCATCAGGTGTCTCCTAAGATTGAAAATTAGTGTTGGGTGAACATATGATTAATTAAAGGTCAAATAAGCTTAAATTTCCAAGAAGTGGATTGATATTGAGTCATTTAGGGTTTCTATTCAAATTGAACAATATTTCTTAATTAAAAAGCTTAATTTCAACCTCATTTTAATTAAAAGGGCTCTTGTGGAAATAAATGTAACCTAAATATTATAAAAATCATTTTAAAATATTCTATGAGGTTTAGAACAATCAATTTGACAAAATGAACCAATCTTGACCTAAAACAGAGACCTAGGCAAATATTTAATACATTTTGGGTTAAAACGTATATTGACCAACTAAACAACATCAAAACCCAAAATTGAAGTCACCATTAAATCTCGTAGATTTAAATTAGGTTACCATAAAAATTTGGGCTCATTTGGACTTCACCTTAACCTATTTTGCATTTTGCTCCTTTAAGTCTAATTTCTTCATAATGGCCCCCCTAAGATTCAAGTTTTCTTCCAACCATGCCCCTGCAACCATCTTCCTTGAATTTGACCACGGAAATCTCGTGGTGTTGGTTGACACACCTCACTAAACTTGGAAGAAGCTTTCAACTCGCGATCCTACATGTGTTGGCGACTTCCATGCATGCATTCAACGTCAACATCCCGCCAATCTCCCTCATCATTGGCTGCAAAATCCAACGATCAATCTTCTAAACCTTTGACCATATCATTGCATCGCAAGGAGCTATAAAAAGCTCCACTGAACTCTACTATTGCGAATCGTCGAGTTTTAAGCACGTCAACTCTCTTCTCTCCTCCCCAACGTCGCCATCGAAGTCGACCTTACTCTTCTCCATGCCTTACCATCAACAGAGGCTACAAATCAATCCCCCTTGTCATCACCATGCTTCCCATCAACGAAGTCGGCCCTCAACCCCCTTCCTCACTCCAACATGCCTAGTTGGACATCCTTCCTTCCCCACGTCCAGCCATTCTCCTCCAACTCTCTCCTACCCCCTTGCCAACCATTCAGGTATCTTCTCCTTTTCCCCTCCTTCTGTAGTGCATTTTTAGCCCCTTAGAATTAGGAATCTACCCCCAACTCCTCCATCCTCCACATTGTCTTCTTCGTGTCCAACGACTCATTGGCAACATCCTCCGCTCTTCTTCACGTGACATCTACCACTACCGACCACCTGATTAATGGGTTTTCGCAAGAAAAAATTGGGGTTGGGAGAAACCTGTCGTTGTAGTCGCAAAAACACGTTATCAAATAAGATTTTTACTGAAACTCCAAGGGAGTCCCGAGTCGAACACAGGGAGGCGACGTTTGCTTTCGTTGAAATTCGCACTTCACTTTATTTGTTTTTGGTGTTTTTAGGTTTTTGTTATTTTTTTGTGTTTTTGTGGTAAAGAAATAAACAAGATGGCACACAAAGTGGAGAGAAACAAATATGATATGATGCAATGTTGTTTATTATAATAAATGGAAATATTACAAAAATAACAGAGATAGAGGTGAGAGGAAATCTCCCAAATTGGTTGTTTGGCGAGACAACGACGCTTGGCAACAGCTTGGATGGAGGGGGTCAAAAGCTGGACGACGGGGATGAGATGTAAGAGGACGGCAGGTAGAGGAATGCTTCACCAAGGCTCAGAATAGGAATGAGGAGGTGGAGGTGATCTACTGGAATGGAGGTGGGAGGATGGCTCCATGGCTCCCTACGAAGGTGGTGAGAGGGACGAGGAATATTTGGTGGGGTAAGGGATTGCTACACTAGTAGGGGGCCTTTGGAGCTTGGGAATGAACTCCTGGGAGCTTTGATAGGCTTCTAAAGCTCTAGACTAGGTGGGAATAGTAAAGGTAGAGATGCCTAGGCAAGGTAGGTGTGTAGGTCTTTATATAGTGGATGGGAGGGCACTAAAAATGGACACAGGGTAATTAGCGACCTCCAGGATGTCGCTGTAGCCACCTCACACACCACCTCACACATAAGCTGTGCTGGCCCTCCATCATGTGCGCGGATCGTGCTTGTGTGTGCTGCTGGTGCGCGCTGGCATGCGCTGTCGTGCACGCTGGCGTGTGTGTGGCTGGTGCGCTGGTGTGTACCCAATTAGCGAATTGGGGGGGCTTTGTGGGTCTCGAACCCGCGCCCCTCCCTTAAAGGTCGGGTCTTCAACCGATGCACCAAGCTAACCGAAGTGTCGAGATGATGCGTTGTGGGCACATGATGGAGGAGGGCTCTCAACCATTGGATTTGCATCCAACGACTAAGATTTGTTGTTAGGTGGCCTTTGGAAGGATGTCGGGCAACCTTAGGTGCTCTAGATGGTGCCACATGGCACCATCTGGACCGTCTACCTTTCCTTGCTTGCAGAGGATGCCACGGTGCTTGGATCGAGGTGATTTCTGCGCTATCGGACTGCGATCATAGCTCTAGATCCATCCGTATGGTCGAATTCTTCATCTGAAGTCCGCAAAGATGTCGCATTGCCTCCTAGCCATAAAATGTCGGAATTACTATACAATATACACAAATTATCCTAAATGCAATGTCATGCATGTTATGCACTATTTATACATGGAATGAAATGCTAGGCTTAGGAACTATCATAAATAAGCATTTTATCATAAATTTATGCATGTTTATCATACCCCTATGCTTATCTTTTGCTAGTCCCTAGCAAAATTAACCTAAATGCTATGTATAAGAGTAGAATCAGGATTTGATCACTTAGGCATAATTTGTTGGTTTCCTTTAGAAGATTTCAACCAAAGACCTAGTTACAAAGACTCAACAGTGACTGGATGTCTGCCAAAATGCAGACCACCCATGCCCTCGCCTTATTCGAAAAGGGAAGATACATGTTTTGTTTTCTTCTTTTCTAATTTTTTTTTTTTGGACTTTTGGAGTTTGAGAGTTTCGGGATAACTTTTTATGGCTACTTGACCCGTCCAAGACTAAAAAAGGACTCTAAGTGCTAAGCATCTTGTGAAAAGAGTGAAAGACTCACTAAGCGGCCGTTAAAACAGATTTCAGGTTTCTATGACCCTAGGTGACTTTAAGAGTTTCTACCTAAAGGTTTATCTTTCCGATCGGTAGCTTTCTCCCTAGTTTTTCTTATCTTTTTATGGGGTCAACACAAGAGTGAACATAGTGTATATCCCCCCGGTTTATTCTACTTCCCCGCTTCTTCCCTAAGTGTTTTGGGAATTATTTATGCATTTTGTGAGATGGGCTCTAGACAACTAGCCAATGGGTTGTTACCCACGATAACTTACCAGCCATACCCATGAGGTGAAGTGTGGTTTATTTTTTTCTCCTTTTTCTATTTTTCTATTTTTTTCTTTTTTTCATTTTATTTTTGAGTATCATTTTTTTCTTTTTGTAAGTAGGTGGCTTCCCTAATCTAAGATTTACCTAAAAGTAGTAAAATGAGTATGGTCATGTAGCTAGGCTCTGGACAACGAGACAATGGGCTATTACCCATGACAACTTGCCAGCCATACTACCCTAGATGATTCATTAGCTACCCAATTTCCGTAAAAACTGCCGAAGAGTGAGTCAGTGCAAACAATGTGTAGATGCTTAGACGTAAAATCCCCACAAATCAGAGGGTAGGTTGATAAGTCATGTACTTATCATCCCAATTGATTCACCAAATTAAAGTAGACTAAGTTCACATTCTAGTGGATACCTGGGCTGATTAAGCCTGAAGACCTGAAGAGTCTAAGTATTCAGATCCCAAAGGATCAATTCCAAAAGTTCACAACTCCTAATGCCTAAATTCTCTTATCCTGATTCTATGTTTCTTTTTTAATAACAGGAAATTACTTGTTACGTGCTGACAAAATGATCTTTAATAAAATATCCAACCCCCATGCTTAGCTATTGCAATGTCCTCATTGTAAAAATGAAAACATACAAGAGGGCAGAAATGGAAGAATAGCACCTAATTTCCATGAGATTCTAGTCAGCTCGAAATAGTCTTTACACGTGCTAAATTTAGTACCTTCAACTATGCGATGTCCTTAATAAAACATAACTAACACTGAGCTGCAATAACACAGTTTCTGGGCCCCGAGATATGGGTCCCGGAGAGTGAAAATGGGCTTGCCAAAGAGATGATCAATGAAAGTGGCAAGCTGGTGGTGCAGGGAGAGCCCAAATGGTCTCCAATAAGAGTTTTGTTGATTCAGTATAGAGGAGGTGTGGGTGGATGTAGAAATTGTGCAACGGTTGGGTGAACAAGGACGATGAGGGTTTTGTGATGTGTTGGGGGTTTGTGGGTACTCTAGAATACCTAACGTTTCAAGAGTTTCTCCCCAAAGTTTAATTTCATCCTCACAATCAGGGTGCTTAATCCAACCATGCTGACCCTCATGGTTCCCACCCAAAAGTTGAACCTCAAACTCTAAAAATTTAGGACGAGGACATTGTTGGGTTTTAACTTGATCATGTGAATCATCCAACAAATTTCCAATTTCATGAATATCTTCCTCATCTCGAGTTGCCACAGTTGGTTGTATGTCTTCATTGTCCTCAATTATCCCTGCAACCGTGTGATTTTCTTACTGAGTTTTGGTTGAGTTAGCCATTAAAAGGTTGTCTAAGGTATGTATGGCCATTACCTCGTCTATACTACCAAGCTCCTCCATCAAACTACACTTAATTTTATCCTTCTTTGAGACCTCGAAAATATTAATCAATTTATTTTACTCCCAGAGGCTATTTCTATATTTCCCGATTCACAGTCAATCCTTGCCTTGGCGATAGCCAAGAAAAATCTTCCCAAAATAATTGAGGTGTGGTTGAGTTATTTTGGTGCTTCCATGTCCAGGACCATGAAATCAGCAAGGTAATGTAAATCATTAACCTTGACTAAAACATCCTCCAAAAGACCCTTGGTTTTGTAATGGATCTATCAGCTAACTGTAAGGTTATGTTAGTGTGTTTTAGGTAGCCTAGACCCAGTTCCATATGCAGTGAGGTGGGAATCACATTAATGGAAGCACCCAAGTCGAGGAGGACCCAGTCAGAAGTAATATTTCTTATTGTGTAGGAAATCGGTAGGGCTCCTGGGTCCTGCTTCTTAGGGGGTAGCTTGTTTAAGATCAGTGTGCTTGTGTTATCAGACAAGACTACTCTCCTATTGTTTTCAGATTCTGCTCTTCTCTTTTCTTTATATGAATTCAGTAAACCTTTGGCGTAGGCGAGGATTGATCCGATAGTCATGAGTAAAATGATTGTCAATTTAAAAGCCTGAAGTAAGGACATCCTTTCCTCTAATTTCTCCTCTGACTTTTTCTATTTGCCCATACAACAACAACATACTCCCAAATCAGACTCTGATGTTTTGTTGATCACATTCTTAGTTGGGAGTCTAGAATTCCTACTACAGGGCCTAATGGTATTGACATGGGGTTGGGTGGGTCCCTTGTGTCTACTACCACTCCTTAAGGTGATGGTATTTAAAGTGGAAAAATGCTGTTGGTTAGTGCCTTGGGGAGGGTTGGGCAAAATAGGAGGCTCCTGGTTGATTATGGTGGGAACTTGGTTCACTCCGAGAGGGGCTGGGGTAGCCTGATAGATAGCATGAGCTTGAGCATGCGGCTCCCCACCATTACCAAGCCCTTTAGGCCTAGGGCCTTGGTTCTATACATTCCTTGGGTTTAGTACAGGTTGTGATGGTAGAGATCCGGGTTGTCGGTTGTTTGCACTAAGTCCATACTGCAAGGTGTCCAATGAAGTTTTCATTTGCTGCATGAGCTGGAGCATTGACCCTTTCATTTCTACCATCTTCAAGTTTAAATCAGCCTACCCGGCGAGTTGTTGAGCATTCCACATGGGCTGATTAACTTGATTCAGGGGCAACCAAGTATATACATGACCCTGACCCAATGGATTTTGCGGTAGATAATTGTTGAGTCGATATTGGGCTTGTTGCCCCTGATCTTTCGAAGAGTAGGGTGATTTTTCCAACCAGGATTGTAGGAATTCGAGTAAGGGTTGGACCTAACATTCTCTTGTATAACATGAACATCCTCATAAGGTGAGGATGAAGAAGGATCAGAAAAACTAGGATTAAAGGCCCCAATTTGGAACCCATAAGGTTCCAAGAAGATCTAGCCTGAAGGTCAAGCCAACTCCAGTTGGTTCACAAACTCTCGTCCCATAGGAGCTTGCAAAGAATGGAATCTCAAGCCCTAAGATTGAGTGGATCTAGAAAAATTAGAGTTTTCGAACATCCACTCTTCCATTCGTTTAGCAACCAAATCCACCTTATCTAATTTATTGCAGATCAATTCCATATCAAATGTATGAGAATCTTGGACCTCATTGGCATTTGATCTAGTTTTTTGGGATCGGTTGAAGGTTTCCATGGAGGAGTGGTTTAAAGAGTTTTCGCTCATTTCCTCAAACAAATCATACACGCTATCTGTGTCTTGGTTGAGGAAATTGCCTCTGCAAAAAGCATCCACATGATTACGGAGTTGATCATTCAACTCGTGATAAAAAATCTACACAAGTTGTCATTTAGGCACCTCGTGGTGTGGACACTTCTGCAACAGATCCTGGAATCACTCCCAAGCCCCATGAAATAGTTCCCCCAGCCGCTGGGCAAAAGTGGTAATTACCCGTTGCAATGCATTGGTTCGCCCAATTGAGAAAATTTTCTTCAAGAAGGCTGATTTCAAAGCTGTCCAAGTAGAAATCGGTCTTCCAATGGTACGATACTAATGTGCGGCCTTACCCCTAGGTGAATGGGGAAAAAGTTTCATGAGCATCTGTTCTTCATCCACATTTTGCGATTTGGTGGTCTGAACCAGAGTGATCAGGTCCTCAAAATGTTGGAATGGGTCCTTTGAGCCAAGCTTGTGAAAGTGTTTAATTAAACTCAAAGCCTGGGGCTTGATCTCAACATCACCGATGGGGATCACAACTGGGATGATCCTCGTAATTCGAAGGATTATAAAAATCCTTCAAGGGTCGAGTGCCCTAACCATTCATTCGTTGGAACCATTGCTGCATCTGTTGTAATTGGTCCAACTGCCTCTGAATCAGCTCCTACTGGTTCGGGGGCAGGGGAGGGGGTTGTTGATCAGCCATGGGATTTGCTTGGCTATAACTCAACCTCCACCTTCGGGAATGGTCTACAGGCCCTTCCAAGAGAGGGTTCAATGACCTCCTTCCAAGCATACATTGGAAAGAAGTTAGAAGGACGGGAAAGAGGAGCCCTACAGCACAAAAAAATGCCAGCCTGTCCTTAGATTGGGTAGCCTAAGGACCTATGTCTCAGGAATAAACTCTGACCACACAACGAATTTGGTGTTGTCCTTACTCTTGAAGGTGGTAAAGTTGGGCTGGCGAAGTACGAGGAGCGTGTTCTGAAGGCCGCTAATTATGCCAAACCCCTACTGAAGCCGTTTGAAAATTAGGCCTCCCAACTTAGCACCTTTTGGAGTAAGCAGACGTCGCTAATTCCAAGCACGTTCAAGAGAGTACCCTGAAATAGACCTTTGAATCCTAGGGCTAATGTCTACTCAATTTTAGTTAGGCTTGGGATGGTACTACTTTCGAAATGTGATGGGCCCCTAATAGGTTGTGCCCTTAATGATTCGTTCGAGAATGCATGTGTGTGTGCACAACCAAAAGGTTTTCAATCAAGATTATTGAGGATGAAGTGAGTTTTAAGATTCAGATCTTGTTTAGTAGCTTTTAGTATTCAAGTATTAGGTACATTCAACCAAATGTTCGAGAGGCAAACCAAGTTTGAAAGCATGTGTTGAAGTATTTTCCTTTATAGACCAAGAACATATGGAGCGACTGGCTTGACCTAACTATAGATTCCTACGGGGCAGCTACGAGATGAATTTCTTTTAGATTAGGTGGCGGGGCCCAAACAATTCAATCAATTGTCTCAAATGCACCACCGATTAAGGCACACAAAAGGTGATTAACCTAGTCTGATTTCTACTCCGTTATGTGTTGATTTGTATGTGTACCGGTTTCACAGGTCGGAATCCCAGATGAGTAGATAAAATCACAAAAGGTTATGTGCCTTAAATGTGGGTGTATGTAGCGTGCATGTTGATTTGTCTCACAATCAGAAGATAATTTTTTTTATATGTGGGGGTGAGATGAGTGTAGGTGGCAAACAAGACAAATAGATTCTATCCTAGGGTTTATGCAAACAACTAAATAGATTAGGTCTTGGTTATTGATGTGGCAAAAGTGAAACTAGTGGGGGGGAATGTGGTGGCACTTACAAACCACTCTACCCGCACTTTACTTCGATCTACTATACTTGGATCTTCTTACTAGGGTACCTGCAAGACAATAAATCAAAGGCAAGCGGGGTTAGTAATAAGTAAATGCAAAGAAACATGGAAAACACGAAAGATAATTCCGTTGCCTCCCCGGCAACGGTGCCAAAATGATTAACAGGTTTTCGCGAGAGAAAATTGGGCTTAGGAGAAACCCGTCGCTGTAATCGCAAAAACACATTATCAAATAAGATTTTTACCAAAACTCCAAGGGAGTCCCGGGATGAACACAGGGAGGTTACGTTTGCTTTCGTTGAAATCCGCATTTCACTTTGTTTCTATTTGGTGTTTTTAGGTTTTTGTTATTTTTTTGTGTTTTTGTGGTAAAGAAATAAGCAAGATGGCACACAAAGTGGAGTGAAACAAATCTAATATAATGCAATGTCATTTATTACAATAAATGAAAATATGACAAAAATAACAGAGATAGAGGTGAGAGGAAATCTCCGCTGAACTCTACTATTGCGAATCGTCGAGTTTTGAGCACATCAACTCCCTTCTCTCCTCCCTGACATCGCTATCAAAGCTGACCTTGGAGATCTTCGACCTTTCTCTTCGCCATGCCTCGCCGTCAATAGAGGCTACAAATCAATCCCCCCCATCATCATCATGCTTCTCGACAACGAATTTGGCCCTCAACCCCCTTCCTTGCTCCAACACACCTAGTCAGACATCCCTCCTTCCCTACGTCCAGCCATCCTCCTCCAACGCTCTCCGACCCCCTCGCCAACCATTCAGGTATCGTCTCCTTTTTCCCTCCTTCTGTAGTGCATTTTTTGCCCCTTAAAATTAGGAATCTACCCCCAACTCCTCCATCCTCCACATTGTCTTCTTCGTGTCTGACGACTCGCCTGCAACATCCTCCGCTCTTCATCACGTGACATCTGCCACCGTCGACCACCTGATTAATGGATTTTTGAGTGAGAAAATTGGGGTTGGGAGAAACCCATCGCTGTAGTCGCAAAAACACGTTATCAAATAAGATTCTTATTGTAACTCTAAGGGAGTCCCGAGAAGAACAAAGGGAGGCGACGCTTGCTTTCGTTGAAATCCACACTTCACTTTATTTTTGGTGTTTTTAGGTTTTTGTTATTTTTTTGTGTTTTTGTGGTAAAGAAATAAACAAGATGGCACACAAAGTGGAGAGAAACAAATCTGATATAATGCAATGTCGTTTATTACAATAAATGGAAATATGACAAAAATAATAGAGATAGAGGTGAGAGAAAATCTCACAAATCGACTGTTTGGAGAGACGATGGTGCTTGGCGGCAGCTTGAACGGAGGGGGTCAGAAGCTGGGCGATGGGGATGAGATGTAGGAGGATGTCAGGTAGAGGAATGCTTCACCAAGGCTCGGAACAGGGATGAGGAGGTGGAGGTGATCTTCTACGGGAATGGAGGTGGAAGGATGGCTCCAAGGCTCCCTATGAAGGTGGTGAGAGGGATGAGGAATATTTGGTAGGGTAAGAGATTGCTACACTAGTAGGGGACCTTTGGAGCTTGGGAATGAGCTCTTGGGAGCTTTGATGGGCTTCTAGAGCTCTAGACTAGGTGGGAATAGCAAAGGTAGAGATGCCTAGGTAAGGCAGGTGTGTAGGTCTTTATATAGTGGATGGGAGGGGGCTAAAAATGGACACAGGGTAATTAGCGACCTTCAAGTCATCGTTGTAGGTCTAGCTCAAGCGTCACTGTAGCTACCTCATGCCTGCTCACGCGCCAGCTGCGCTGGCCCTCCATTACGCGCATCGATTCCGCTTGTGCGCGCTACTGGTTCATGTTGGTGCACGCTGGCGTGCGCTGTCGTGCACGTGGCTGGTGCATTGGTGTGCACCCAATTAGCAAATTGGGGGGGCTCTGCGAGTCTCGAACCCATGCCCCTCCCTTGGAGGCCGGGTCTTCAACTAATGCGCCAAGTTGACCGAAGTGTCGAGATGATGCGTTGTAGGTGCGCGGTGGAGGAGGGCTCTCAACCATTGGATTTGCATCCAATGGCTGAGATTTCTTGTTGGATGGCCTTTGGAAGGATGCCAGGTGACCTTCAGCTCTCCAGATGGTGCCACATGGCACCATCTAGACCATCCACCTTTCCTTGCTTGCAAAGGATGACATGATGCTTGGATCAAGGTGATTTCCACGCTATCGGACTGCGATCGTCACTCTGGATCCACCCCTTTGGTCGGATTCTTCATCCGAAGCACATAAAGATGTCTCATTGCCTCCTGGCCATAAAATGTCGGAATTACTATACAATATACATAAATTATCCTAAATGCAATGTAATGCATGTTATGCACTATTTAAACTTATGGAATGTAATGCTAGGCTTAGGAACTATCATAAATAAGCATTTTATGATGAATTTATGTGTGTCTATCACCACCTCTCCACCTTTGCGAGGCCATGACCAACGAAAGCCCTCAACTTATTACTCCACCCACTTCTACCCATTTTTGTCATCATCCCTGACTTCATCACGCCATTGCCGTCCACTACACACCAAATCAACCACACCACCACCTAGAACAAACTCCGGTGAAGGTGTATTTGCATTTAACTCGGGCCGCAAGTCCATGTTATGCTTGCAAGTGACTGCCGGAGCCAACCGAATCTCCTTTTCTTCTCTATCGTCGATTACCATCTTTGCCACCTCTAATCACTGATCTAACCCTACCACCAAGTTGCCGACTTCGTGCTAACCATCCTCTGCCCTTCACTAGACTGTAGCTGTCACTGGAGCACAAGTCTGACGTGTCTTCGGTGAGCTCCACTGGCAAAGAAGAAGAGAAGTGGAGTGCTTTAAGGACCTTTTTGCAGGAAAAAGTAGTTCTAGGGACCTAATCACAACTATTCCTAAGGCACTGATCAAAAATTTCCAAGGGCGTAATTGTGAATCTCCAAGGAATGATTGATGATCTTTTTGATATATTGAGGATTTGCTTCATTTATTATATATTTTGGGGTTTCATTGCATTAATTATTCTTAAGACATTACTTGAATTGTTTAGTGCTTAATCACAATAATAGTTGTCTTATTTAATTAAGCATTAAATGATTAGAGAGATCCTAAATTTTATCAATTGAATTGTGAAATTAATTACACATTGTTGATTTGGAAATCTTTTCTCTATATTTTAATCTAGATTTTGTACAAAAAAAATTTAATTGATTTAATCTAGTTCCTGGACTTAAAATTCTTGATAGTGATGTTTGCGCATCTATTTGCTCCCAGCAAATGACCTCGGAATATTTTTATTTCTAGTAATATAAATTTCAAATGTTAACTTTGCTCTAATTGTCTATACTACGACTCACATTTTGAAACTCGATCAAAGCGGCTTAACAAGCTGATGACATTGTTTTTTCTTTGGAGACATTTGCAAATAGTGATTTCAACAAGAGAAAACCACATGTTCTTTTAAAAGAAATAGAAGAGGAAATAGTTCCAATTATCAAGAAATTGCAAGGGATAAAGAAATGGGAGAAAGGAGGTTAGAGTTGGAGTTGTTGACGGACAAAATAAGGGATGATGATTGGGAAAGAAAATTAGAGTGGAAGAAAAATTGTGGTGAGGAGGAAATATAAAGATTGAATAAGGAACTTGTAGAAGCAATAAGGAAACTAGATGAGAAAATTGAAGAGGTGGAAACGAAGAGAAAAACGAGGGAAGAAAAACAAACTGAGCTTGAGAAAGCTACAAAGGTGATAAACTAGAAGGTTATTAAATTAGAGGAGTTAAATAAAGAGTGGAAGACAAAGACAAGGATATGTTGTTGGTAAATAAAAAGGTGAGTGTGTTTAAGGAGAAAGAGAACCTAAACCAAAGAAAAAAGGAAATTCAAGAATGTCATGGAGGAGATCGGCAACAACAAGGGAGGGAAATATGGAAGGAAAGGAATGATGGGGAAGGTAAAGAACAAAAAAAAGGGGAGAAACAGGAAAAGGCACAAAATAAACATGATGAAAGAGATGGAGGTAATAGAAACAAAAGGGGTGATAGACAGTGATAAACACCAGTTTATCATCATTCTTAGGCTATTATTACACTTAGTTCCTAAGGTTTCAGCATTTGCATTAGGATATTAGGCTACATTTAGGCATTCACTTACATTTAGGGTTTAGGCATGCATTGTTAGCATTTGTTTTTATTTTATGTACTGACACTTCATTTTGGTTGTCAGGAATGAATTCACCATAGAAACTAGCTAAACCCTGACAATATGTAAGGTAGAAGGACAAGAAGAAGATAGAAGCTCATCCCAGTTGGATCCCAACTCACTCCAGCTCATCTCAGTTGGATCCAACTCATGACAATGCAACTCTACTAAGCTTAGCTACTTGTCTTGAACTAGCTAGCTAAAGAGTCATCATCCTAGCTCATGCCAACTCGTCTCTAGATCATGAAGATCAACTCCGCTCAATTGAATTGAGCTTGGCCACTAAACCTAAGCTAGCTAGGAAGTCTTCAGGAAGATCAGGTCCAGCTCATCTCAGCTCCAAACAAGCTGAAGCCAGCTCAATTTAGCTCAACACTACTCAACTTAGTAGTTAGCAAAGAACTAGCTAGCTAAGCTAGTTGTTGAGTTCACAGGCATCTCTTCTTCAACTTCATCTCAACTCCATGAAAGCACAGCCAGCTCATCACAACTCCTCCTAGCTCCTACCTTCTACTAGTAGCTACTAGCTAGGCTAGCTCCAAAGTCCACTTACCTAGCTCCCCACTACACCCCTCTCCCTCCAAAAATCACATAACTACCACCCATAGGAACCTCTTCATTTTCCTCACATTTTTCCCTCCAGAAACATCCACACATCCCTTCATTTCCCTCCAAACAAAGCTATAACCACCCCCATCCCCATCCTATAAATACACTACCCTACCACCACATAAATCCCATCCTTGGCTACATATTATCTACACCATAAACTTACATCCAAAGCCTTGTAAGAAGGAAAGTAGGCATGCATATTAGGAGGGTCCACACCATGCCTTTCTAATCTTTACACCCTACCTTTCTTCTTCCCTGGACTTTAAGCCAAGGGCAAGGAGGACTTTGGAGGACGGCCAGGAAAGAAGAGGAGGGTGGTGTCATCCACCCTTAGGAGCTTGAAGGCGACATCACTATCTTGGAGCTTAGAGGAAAAGGAGGAGCCCTCTTTAAGTTTGGAGCAACCATTATTGGAGCGAGGGCATCTTCTATCATTTTGGAGCATACAACTTTCTTCTTTCTCTATCATTTTGTAGTTGCAGCTATTTGTCTTTAATCATTCCTCTACAGTTAAAGATTACTTGAGTGAAATCCTCCACACAAGTGAGCTTCTTGATTGCACAACAATCATAGGTCTTAATTGACCTAAATTAGGCTAGAACTTAGCATAAGCTAGTGTAATTCTTGCATGCGTAAGCATTATTTGCATCCTTACTGCTTTCCTTTAGCTATGCATGAAATAATGATATAATGTACTATTAAGTGCATTATATAAATTGCAGGTAATAAGAAGCTCATGAGCTGGATTTGAAGCTAGATCTGGAGCTGGACCTGAAGCTAGTGTTGCATCAGAGTCGGAGTGGAAAACCTTAGAATAAATGTGGTAGAGAAATAATGTAAGGGGAGAGGTATGCCACTTTACTAAGGCATAGTAAATTATGAAGAACTTAGGTTCATTCCTAGCCCTAGGACAGCCCTAGAAGCCTTCCAAAGCCTTAGCCACCCTTAGATTAGGTCACCATAGCCTAGGAAGCCTCAAAACCCTAGTTCCAACCCTTATCTGGATGTCCAGATAAGTTATTGGATGTCCAGGATCCTTAACCGCAACCCGCACACCTTAAACCCAAGTCAGTAGTGTTATTGGACGTCCACACATTTGGTTAGACGTCCAATTTCTGCAAAATACTCAAGTTAGGACCTTGATTCCCTCCTAACTCAAATTGGACGTCTAAACAAGAGGTCTGGACTTCTGATTTTTGAGTATAAGTCGTCTGATACTCTTATCAGATGTTCGGAACTGCTCTTCAGTTCTTGTTTTGGAATTCAAGCTTGGGTCTTGAGTTCCTAAGTCTCTAAACCCAATTCCAACCCCTTAGTAACCTAAATTAAGGTAGTACACCACCTCTAGACCTTCCTAAGAACCTAATTAGGTTCTCATTAAGCCCAATTGACTTGGATCAAAGTCAATTACCATTGCCTAGTCAATTAGACTTATAGAGTCCAATTGAGCTTAGATCTCAACCCACACAAGTCCAATTGGACTCAATGAGAGTCCAATTGACCTCAGACCAACTTAATTGAGTTATTGCACTCTCAATTAGGTTCACTCACTCAATTAAAATTATGTCAAGTTTAATTGCACCTTCTCGCTAGCAAATTAGGGTTTGCAACCCTAATTTGAGACCTACACTAACCCAAACCCCTTAGGACATAACCTAGACCACTTAGCCACCTAGGTCATGCCCACACACACACACACACACCCATTCACGCACACACACACACCTAGAGTTCTCTAGAACTCTCTTCAAGGTGGCGCCACTCTTGGTTGCTAAAATTAGCAACCAAGAGCCATTCAATTTTTAGAACCACAAATTATGGATCTAAAAACCACCTCCAAGGCCCTTGGACGGACACACTTGGAGCTCTCTCTAGAGAGTTACACACCTCTCTAGAGAGTCTCCCTTAGGTCTATAAAAAGACCTAAGGGGTGGTCATTTGCACCCATTCAAGCTTGGCTCCATTATTCCACCTTCCATTAGCATAGCTCCACCTTCACACCTCCACCTCCACGAGCTCCCACCATGGCCATCTGTACCTCCACACCAAGAGCTTGGATTACCTCCTCCTCACCTCTCCAAGGGCCGGCCTAACCCCCATTGGCCGCCCCTCTTTCTCTCCCTACCTCCACTCAAAGGTCATCGAAGACAACCTCTAAATGCCCTTCCTTCTCCTAGATAAGTAGAACACAGTTCTTCATAGTTTTACTTGTTTTATGTAATGCTTAGTAGTGTAGCTTCATATTTCTCCCTCAATGATGCATGCGTAATCCCCCCATAGATTCATGTATGCAGTCATTTTCTGCTAACCAGTAGTTTGTTTTCAAGCATTCCTGTACAAGATTTCCTCTAGCCTTATGCTGTAACCTCCATCATGCAATCAATGAAAAATCATATATATATACATATATATATGTATGTATGAATATATATACATCCATACATATATATACACACACACACACACACACACACACACACACACACATATATATATATATATGTGTACATATATATAGTGCTGAAAATCACCTTGAGATTGCTTGAAATATTTTGTGTGATTAAAGTTTCCTGCACTCATTATATAATCTTTTCGCAACTAGCATGTTGGTGCTTGAAAATATCAAGGATCTAACCATTAATGCATTTTTTGTAAACTGCCATCATATAACTAGGATCGTGCGTACGGAAACCCACACATTCACTTTTGTCATTTATTTAATGCATGCACACGTGATAAGAGTTAATCATGAAAATGGCAAAATAGTGATCCATAGGTTAGAAACCAATGTGCGATTCTAAGCGAGTAGAGCGAACGAGATTGAAATCATTTCCATAACGCCTCCCAGAGATGAACGATCGAGACTCAAAGTCTCGCTATTTTAGAAATATTATTGATCAAGGGTTTCGCGTAGCTATACTACGAACAACGACATTATTTTCCTAAAAACCGCATGACTTTCATTTGTCAAATGACGCCATTGCTTTGTCATTGAAAGTCCTAAGATCGAAAATCAATTGCCTTGCCGGGGTGGCAACGTAATTGATTTTCGATCTTAGGACTTTTAGTGACAAATCCACCTCTACTTGTTTTTGGATGTGTAGGAAATTAGGAAAAATGAGATCTGAGCATACATTGAGCGCGGAGAAAAACCGCAAGTGCACATCTTCCCTCTCTTAGCTTAGGATTTTTTTTCGAACCCTAGGTTAGATTATTTTTCTTAGGTAGAATTTTATTTCTTAAAAAGAAAATCTACATATTTCAAAAAAAAAATTCTTTAGGTTATTAGATTAGGTTTCATTTTGAATCCCAGGTTAGTTTTTGTTTGAAAAAAAAAGAGAAAATTTTGAAAAAAAATTTCCCTTAAAAAAAATCAAAAGCTTTTCAAAAAAAGGAAAAAAAACTTTTGAAAAAAAATATACCATTTTTGGTGGAAATTTGAATTTGGATTTCAAACATTCTTTTAGAAGCTTTCCAACCACCTACTGAAATTCGGCTAGACTTCAATTTTTTATTTAAAAATTCATTTGCCAAAAAATTAGTGAGCAAAAAATTTTGAAATTTGGGCAAGCACTTTATTTTCAAATCATCTTTCAAACAAAACCATTTATTTAAGAAATTCAGAGTATAAAATTTTTAAAAATTCATGAAGTACAAGAGGGTCAAACTAACCTAGATTTGAAATTTTTCAAAATTCAAAAATCAATTCTGAACAACTCGCGAATCTATTTTGACTAAAAATGGTGGGGTTCGAAAGTTGATCTCATTAGCTTTAATTTTCATATTTTTTCCAAATTTTTGAAAATCGTTTGATACTTTTTCAAAGCAAAAAATTAACCAAGGGTCAAAATTCTAGATCTGACCCCTTGACATTTAAAAATCCCTATAATTTTGGTTGAAACAGTAAAAATTATAAAATAATTATTCTATAAAAATATAATTGAGAAAGGAATCTACTTGCCAAATTTCAATTTATTTGGATTCCAATTTTGCTCGAAGAATTATTTTTATTCTTGTGGTTTGCTGAAAAGAAAGAAAAAAAAGCCCCTAGAATTGCATGAACCTTAGGTTACACCTTTAGGGTTACACTCTATAGACCACACATTTGGCCTAACTTAGACTTAGTCAAGTCCAATGTCTATCCGATGAGCCTAGTCACCTTGTGGGCCACTCACCACAAACCCCAGTGAAGAAAAAAAAAAAGGGTTAAAATAAATTTTGAAACACAAAATCAACCGAATCCGTTGTCATACTACTGGGTGATTTCAACCTCTCTGGCCAAACCAGGTGACTAAGTCTACAGGATAGTGTCAAACGATCGCAACTCGAGGGTACAAAGGAATCGGAGGCGTGAGTCGAAGAAAGAACCTTCCCCTTAGTTCCCTCATACATAGACTGGTTGGGTTAGCTTAAGAGGCGGGAATTACTTTTAGTCGATTCTCAACGAATTTTTCTTCAGGAATTTGAACCTAAAATGAAAAATCCAGTCGTTTGATCATAAGGACCATCTAATTGATGGCCTTAGCCTTGTCTGGCTGGCTGCACCAACCCAGGGGTTGGTTGGTGTATGCGAGGAAGGAGGTCACTCAAACCTCGATTGGTTGGACCTTGGGAGCCACTCCCAAGGAGGTGAGTCACCTCGCCCGGGCCATCTTCTCCCCCACTCTTTTCTTCTATCCTCTTAGCCGAGATGGCTAACCTTGGACCCCGACCTAGTCAGGATCCAGCAAATCTGGACCTGATGGCTCGTCTCGAAGCCCAGGTCGTTGAAGCTGAGGAATGACAGAAACAAAATATAGATCGTATCCTGAATACTTTGGACAGAATGCAGCATCCACCACGAGGAGAACAACTTCGAAATTTCTACGATCCGGTAGCACCAATTGTCTCACCTCTAGTCTGGATTCCCACAAGTGGAGACGTGTTCGAGCTCAAGCCCAATCTAATTAGGCTGATCTAGAATTACTTTTATGAAAACTCGAACGAGGATCCATTTTAGCATCTAGAGGACCTGAGTCAAATCACGGAAATGGCTCGACCCAAGGACGTAGATCTTGGGATTATTTTAATGAAGCTTTTTCTGTTCTCTCTCAAGGATAAAGCTTCATACTGGGTCAAGACCATCAGGAAGCTGATTGGAACATGGCCGGAATTACGACATGAATTCCTACAGAAGTTCTTCCCGATTGGTCGTACGAATGCGATGAGGCGAGCGATTACAACTTTCTCCCAGGGACCTGAGGAGAAGTTGCATGACACCTGGGACCGATTTCATGATCTCCTAAGAAAATGCCTGCACCATGCTGTGCCTAGATGGCACCTAGCTCATATCTTTTACCATGGGCTGGACAACATACATCGGTACTTGGACGATGCATCTAGTGGCAGGAATTTCCTCGCGAAAGACAAAAACAACACATTTAAGTTGTTCGAGTTTCTAGTGGAGAATTCAATGAATGCCACATCAATGAACCAATTCCAACGGCCTGGATAGCAGCGAGTCAATGTCCATGAGGCTCAAGTAGAGTATGTTCGAGCTGATATGGAAATCATCGCCAAGCAACTGGGAAAGGTGGATTTGCTGGGAAAGAAGATCAATGACCTAGCTTGAGTTCAACAAGATCGGGTCGGAAATTCTGCTGCCACAAGACCCTCTTATGCACTCCGAGCCCCTCCTGCTCGAGCTAATATGCTCACTTGGGATGCACCTTCTCCATATTCACAAGACCCTGCGTACCGGGATGCCGCGAGCAATCCTGATCTGGCACCATATGGTCAGGGTTACGCACCACACGATGATTATAACGCGTATTCCCTTTATGAATATACATCTTAGACGTCATAGGCCTACGAAGATGTCAACGCTATTCAGGGATACGAGCGTAATAACCGTACTCAGAGACGTATAACCCTGGTTGGCGCTAGCATCCGAACTTCTCCTAGTCAGGTAACTCACAGCGACCACATTAAGATCCATACTACCAGACCAGGCAGTACGGGAATACACAGAACATGTACCCTAGGCAGCAGCCATTCCTATCTCAGCAGCAGTAATCATGCTTAGTGTATCAACCGTTGCATCAAGTTGCCAGTCACCCTCCAAAGCGAGCTGACCCTTTGGAGGCATTGAAAGAGGATCTGTAAGAATCGATGCAAAAGTCTGCACAAGATAGCTTGTAGATCTTGAAGGCAATGGCCGACCAGATACAAAGCATACAGAACATGCAGAGTCAGCTGTTGCATGAGCATAGGACCCAAGGAGCCTTGTCCTCCTAACCTATCCTAAACCCGTGATATGTGCAAAACCAGGGCATCCCCCGTAGGTTTTAGGCACCACAGGGACAGGCCCACACCATATTACAGGCGTCTCCTACACCACCTGGTTATGCTCAAGGTTAGTCGCCTTTGATCCAAAACCATGCATACTCAGCCCCTTCCACTCCTCCACGACCTCATGGATAGCAAGCTGATGCAAAAGCTGTTTCATTGAGGAGCGGATAGAAGACACACGACCCACCATGTAGGCAAGCGGGTCCTAATTGTTCATGCCCTTCATCGCAAGATGGTTCGACTCCTTCCACATCTCAGGAGCCATCTACGGTTGACAAGGGTAAGAGACCACTTGACCCTGAGATTCTTGTTCCTTTTCTCGAGGCTCTAACATGAAATGTTGTACGGAAAAAGGATACACAGAATTTTGAGGACCTAAAATCAATGTTCAAGTAAGTACATATTCAGGTCCCTCTCCTCGAGGCCATGGATCACATTCCCACTGTCTCTAGGCTCTTTAAGGACTATTGTACCCCGAAGCGACAATTGAGAATAAAATGATAGGCGGTATTGTCGAAGGAGGCTAGCGCCGTGATTCTAGCCGACTTACCATCGAAAAAGAAAGACCCTGGTACCCCACTCATTTCCTACTTCTTGTAGGATTCTCCATTTGATCAGGCCCTTCTAGATCTGGGTTTGTCCATCAACTTGACTCCCACCGCCATATATGATCGATTTTGATTCGGGGAGTTAAATCCCACCTCGGTCACGATTCAGCTATCTGATAGATCAGTGAAAACACTAAGGGGGGTCGTTGAGAACGTGATCGTGAAAGTCCGTGGATTCTGCTTTCTCGCAGACTTTTTCATTCTGGATATGGAAGTCCCTCCTAATCTCTGTGATGCACCAATTATTCTAGGTCGCCCATTTTTTGCGACAGCCCAAGCAAACAGTGGTTGTGCATCCGGGTGTATGTAGATAGCCCTAGGTAATGAACGACTTAAACTTGACATATTCAGGGCATCAAGGAACTTTGACTGTGATCGTATCGAGGAGGATGGTGAAGACGAAGAATCAGCGCACTATGGTAACATTGGGCTCCTTTGCGATGACCCAATGTCTCATTCATCTACACTGTCAGGGTTTTTGGACCTCAATCCACATGGGACTGAGACTACTACACTGCACATATCTCCCCGAGGATCCGATTGTCTGGGGTGTATATCTGA
This sequence comes from Thalassia testudinum, assembly GCA_037157565.1. Taxonomy (NCBI): domain Eukaryota; kingdom Viridiplantae; phylum Streptophyta; class Magnoliopsida; order Alismatales; family Hydrocharitaceae; genus Thalassia; species Thalassia testudinum. The sequence continues at coordinate 167,542,609 of JAZHRO010000031.1, forward strand.
CCACAACATCCCTGACTCTGGCTATCCTGATCCACATAGTACTAAATCACCCCTGTTGACGCAAGAAGACGTGAACGGGTTTCCCGTCAACACAGTCACGGCCGACCACTATACAGGTGATGAATCAGTAGGAGTTCACACATATTCGGTCCACCAGACTTCTACCTCTGATTCTGCTCCTCCCATTCCAACACCTACCCCTACTTCAAATTCTTATCCACCCCTGATTGAATTAAAGCCCTTACCCAACTCACTCAAATATGTGTTCTTGGGTGAAAGTGAGACATACGCGGTCATTATTAGTATTCACTTAACTCAAGAATAGGAGCATCAACTGATTTCCGTGTTATAAGACCATAGGGCTACCATAGGGTGGAGTCTTACTGATCTCCGCTGTATTCGCCCCTCGTATTGCACTCATCACAGTTACACAGATGAGGGGGTGAAACCTTCGAGACAACCTTAAAGATAGCTGAACCTGAACATGCTAGAGGTTGTTAAGAAGGAGATCATCAAATGGCTGGATGCAGGTATTATATACCCAATCTTTGACAGCCAATGGGTGAGTCTGATCCAGATGGTACCCAAGAAAGGACTCACCGTAGTAAAAAAATGATAAGGGTGAATCCATCCTAACCTGCACTGCGACATCATGGCAGGTTTGCATAGATTACAGAAAACTAAACACGGCTACCCAGAAGGATCACTTTCCTTTACCGTTCATTGATCAGATCTTGGAACGGTTAGCCAAACGTAGTTTTTTCTACTTCTTGGATGGATACTCCAGGTAAAATCAAGTAGCGATTAGCACGGAAGATCAAGACAAGACCACTTTCACATGTCCCTTCGGAACATTCGCCTTCAAGCAGATGCCTTCGGCCTTCGCAATGCACCAGCGACATTTCAGTGTTGTATGATGGCCATCTTCTCTGACATGATTGGGGACTACATGGAAGTATTCAAGGATGACTTCTCTATCTTTGGAGATGACTTCGCGTCTTGTCTTGATAACCTCACCAAGATCCTGAAGCGATGTATTAAGGTAAACCTAGTACTCTCATGGGAGAAGAGCCATTTCATGGTGAGAGATGGCATTGTCTAGGGCACAAGATCTCTGCCAATGGACTCGAGGTCGACCGAGCTAAATCTGAAATCATATCACGATTACCCCCACCTAGCTCAGTCAAGCAGATCAGATCATTCTCTGGTCACGTTGGATTTTACTGGAGATCTATACGTGATTTCTCAAAAATCTCATGACCATTGACGAATCTCCTGGTAGCCGATACCCCATTGAATTTAACACCTTGTGTCTCAGTGCCTTCGAGACTTTACGAAGCGTTGTCTCTGATTCCCCAATTCTCCAACCACCCAACTGGTCTCACGATTTTGAGATGATGTGCGATGACTCTAATTTCATCGTCGGAGTTGTTTTAGGCTAGCGTCGAGAGAAACAACCCTTCGTCATATACTATGCTAGCAAGATGCTGAATGAGGCTCAACGTAATTATACTATCACTGAAACGGAACTGCTAGCAATAGTGTTCGGGTTGGAGAAGTTCCGATCATACCTACTAAGGTCTAGAGTAATAATCTTCACAGACCACTCCGCCCTCTGGCATTTGTTGGCAAAGAAGGATGCCAAACCCCATCTTATCAGATGGATCCTTCTATTGCAGGAGTTTGATATTGAAATACGCAACAAAGCCGGAAAACAAAATGTTGTGGTGGATCACTTATCCCAACTGAACCCAGCCCAAATCTCATACTCCCTTCCTATTTCAAATCAATTCCTAGATGAATCCCTTTTGGCAATTCACTCTGTTGAGTTTCCATGGTATGCAGATATCGCAAACTATCTTGTCACAAGCAAGGTTCCCATGAACTTATCTAAGGACCAGAAACTCAAATTCATAGCAGAGGCCAAATTCTACCTCTAGGACGATCCATTACTCTTCCACATTGGAGCTGCACAGATTATTAGAAGATGAGTCCCATATTGAGATCCCTACTGTGTTATCTTTTCTCCATAGCAATGCTTGTGGCGGTCATTTCTTGTGACAGAAAACCATAGCAAAAGTTTTGCAGTCGGGATTTTTCTGGCCAACTATCCTTAGAGATACACACGAGTACGCCCAGTGCTGTTAATGATGCCAGTCGGTCGGTTCTATAACTAGAAGAGACATGATGCCTCTCCAACCCATCTTGGTTGTAGAAGTGTTCGATGTTTGGGGTATCAATTTTATTTGCCCTTTACCGAATTTGCACGGCTTCGAGACATATTGCTAGCTGTTGACTATGTCTCGAAGCGGGTCGAAGCCATCTCGACGAGGCGGGCTGATCATAAAACTGTCATTGTTTTCGTACGGGAATACATCTCTGCGAGATTCGGAACACCCCATACTCTGATTAGTGACGGGGGAAGCCACTTCATCTATGCCCACTTTAGGTCATTACTAAAGAAATACGGGGTACATCACCGTATAGCCACCTTGTATCATCTGCAGACCAATGGGCAGGCTGAAGTGTCTAACCGTCAAATCAAGATTATTCTCCAGAAGACAGTTAGGCCAGATAGGAAGGACTGGTCTGATAAATTAGTTGATGCACTTTGGGCATATCGAACCGCCTACAAGGCCCTACTCGAAATGTCTCCATATCACATGGTATATGGTAAGGCCTGTCACCTTCCTGTCGAGCTAGAGCACCACGCCTTTTGGGAAGTGCAAAAATGTAACCTTAACCTCAATGTGGGAGGTCATGAAAGGAAGCTCCAGCTCAACAAATTAGAAGAAATCCGGTGGGAGGCCTATGAGAATGCATCGATATACAAGGATAAGACCAAGGCCTTTCACGACCGCCACATCCAAAGGAAAGCATTCACACCTAACCAGTAGGTCTGGTTGTTTGATTCACGACTGAAACTCTTTGCAGGGAAACTCAAGTCCAAGTGGACTGGCCCATTCGTTGTGACTCACCCCTATCCTAATGGGGTGGTCCAAATCATGGACCTAAAATCTGGGCATGTTTCTACGGTCAATGGCTAGCGCCTCAAGCCATTAATGGCTCCTCTAATTGACAAAGTCATTCATCTTATCGAGCACGTGTGATTTAGCTTTTGCCCAGCTGGAGGCGTTAAACTTAGCATCTACCCGCACTCTTCATCACCCTATACATACTCTTTATATATAGCATATTTTTCTTTTAGCATATTTCCTTTTCGCATATTGCATACTATTAGGTTGGCCGGTGCTAAACGTTAAAATTCAAGAGCAATTCCAGGTGATCTCTACCCACTTACTCCCTGTTGTATTTATTTTCTTTTATATTCATGCATGAGGACATGCAAGAACTTAGTCACGGGGGGGTAGATATACAGCAAAACTAAAAATTTTTTATGCCAACATTTAGGAAAACCTCGAAGCAGCATGTTAAATGTATTTTAGGATCCTAAATATAAGAACAACCTAGTCCACCTCCAATACTCGCATTGGAGCTAGAAATCGTTCGCAACAGCCATTTTCAACTCACCTGCTCACCTTTGTGATCTAAATTTAGGACCAAGCTGAATGTAACCCAATAAGGGAATTTATGAAGTAAAAATGAAAGAGGTTACTTGTTTATAGCATATGTATAGTGCATTCATGGATAAGATTATTTTTATCAAGAGAATGCATTAGGGATTTTATCATCTAGTTGATTCCTGTAATCTAGAATTCAGTACAATTTTCACACCCACACGTAGATTTTGCAATGGATTCACGGTGAAGACTGATAAACATCTTTAGTCTATCGAGAAGAAGCAGTGCTTCTTTTCCTGAACTCCTGGACAGTGTTTTGGGAGTCAAGTAGATTTTCTTCTAAATATCCACCAAATAGTGCGAGATGAGAGTAGAGAGTACTGGTGCTCTAAGATTAGTGCAAGGAATCTGGAATTCTTGATAATTAGGCAATGATATTCAGAGAATAGGCATAGTTTCCGCTCTTGGTTCCTCCGTATACATTTTGTGTGAAATATTAGAGCCACCAATAAAGGCAAAAATGCGGAAATCCACTTCTGATAAAACTAGGGCTACGGTGACACGACCATTCTTTACGGAATCCTCGATTAAAAGAGGGTATTGATGTCAAGGTCAAAAATACACCATCCTATCCATCTTTCCCAATGTCGTGAGTAGGCACTTCCACTAAATAAGCCACCCAATGTCTCTTGAGTACCACCAGTTCCTAATAATGCCTCCTCAATAAAATTCATGAATGTGTTGTTAGATTGTGTTGTGTTAGAAAAATTATATGAGAAAAAAAATGAAAAAAATGAAAAATTGAGAAAAAAGAAAAAAAATGAGAGAATGAAAAAAGAAAGAAAGAAAGAAAGAAAATAAAGAAGAAGAAAAAAGCAGAAAAAGAGTTATGAGTGTCCAATGTTTATTTTATTTGCATTCAAGCAATACCACCGAATAAAGTTGAAATCCACCAAATATGGCCTTAACCCACTTTTTCTGTGTTTCTGACCGCCCAAATACTAGTTGAGGAATTCCGACTTAGTGTTAAGGTTATTGGAACTCTATTAAAGTGTTAATGCCATGTGAGACCAGCAAATATGGAATATATGTGTAAATTTGGTGAGATTGTGAGCTCAAGAAAAGAAAAAGAAAAGAAAGAAAAGAAAAGAGAAGAGAAAGACAGAATGAATACAGAGGAACCAATAGAAAGCATAGTTTTTCTCATCTTTCTCTAAGTTGAGTTACTTAATAATCTAGGAATCTAAATTCTGTAGCACTAATCTCTATGTAGCACCAAATGAGAGTAAGCCACCTAATAAATAACCATTTCCCTTAGACATTCTCTACCCAAGCTTAAAGCCGGGGTGGAATTCATAAAATATCTTGAATACCCCGAGGGAAGAAGTTTTCCTATCCCGCTAAAATTTTACTAGGGGTTAAGTACGGTCTTTAGAGGTAAATCAGGTTTTTCACTCGAATCCATTGCAAAAGCTACATAGTTGCACTTTCACGAATGTTTGGATTTATAGATTTTAGGATGAACACAGAAAGGAAAGAATCTCTGGGCATACACTTAATAAATATAATCAATCCCTTAGGGACCCTTCTGTAAATAACTTACTCTTACATTTGCTAGGTACTAGCAAGATTTAAGCATGGGGCAATGATTGCACAGCAATCATAGGTCTTAATTGACCTAAATTAGGTCAGAACTTAGCATGAGCTAGTGTAATTCATGCAAGCATAAGCATTATTTGCATCCTTACTGCTTTCCTTTAACTATGCATGAAATAATGATATAATGTACTAATTAAGTACATTATATAAATTGCAGATAATAAGAAGCTCAAGAGTTGGATCTAAAGCTGGATCAAGAGCTGGATTTCAAGCTAGTGCTGCATCAGAGCAAGAGTAGAAGACCTTGGAATAAATGTACTAGAGAAATAATGTAAGGGTTGAGGTATGTCACTTCACTAAGTAAGAATAAGGCAGAGTAAATTATGAAGAACTTAGGTTCATTCCTAGCCCTAGGACAGCCCTAGAAGCCTTCCTAAGCCTTAGCCACCCTTAGATTAGGTCACCATAGCCTAGGAAGCCTCAAAACCCTAGTTCCAGCCCTTATCTGAACGTCCAGGACCCTTAACCGCAACCCTCACACCTTAAACCCAAGTCTGCAGTGTTATTGGACATCCAGACACTTGGTCAGACATCTAATTTCTACAGAATACCCAAGATAGGACCCTGATTCCCTCCTTACTCAAATTGGACGTCCAAACAAGAGGTCTAGACTTCTGATTTTTTAGTATAAGTCGTTTGATACTTTTATCAGATGTCTGGAACTGCTCTCCAATTCCTGTTTTGGAATTCAAGCTTGGATCTTGAGTTCCCAGGTCTCTAAACCCAATTCCAACCCCTTGGTAACCTAAATTAAGGTAGTACACCACCTCTAGACCTTCCTAAGAGCCTAATTAGGTTCTCATTAAGCCCAATTTACTTGGATCATAGTCAATTACCATTGCCTAGTCAATTAGACTCATAGAGTCTAATTGAGCTCAGATCTCAACCCACACAAGTCCAATTGGACTTAGTAAGAGTCCAATTGACCAAGGACCAACTTAATTGAGTTATTGCACTCTCAATTAGGTTCACACTCAATTAAAATTATGTCAAGTTTAATTACACCTTCTCCCTAGCAAATTAGGGTTTGCAACCCTAATTTGAGACCTACACTTACACAAACCCCTTAGGACCTAACCTAGACCACTTAGCCACCTAGGTCACGCCTACACACACACACACCCATTCACGCACACACACACACCTAGAGTTCTCTAGAACTCTCTTCAAGGTGGTGCCACTCTTGGTTGCTAAAATTAGCAACCAAGAGCCAATCAATTTTTAGATCCACAAATTATGGATCTAAAAACCACCTCCAAGGCCCTTGGACGGACACACTTGGAGCTCTCTCTAGATAGTCTCCCTTAGGTCTATAAAAAGACCTAAGAGGTGGCCATTTGCACCCACTCAAGCTTGGCTCCATTATTCCACCTTCCATTAGCATAGCTCCACCTTCACACCTCCACCTCCACGAGCTCCCACCATGGCCATCAGCACCTCCACGCCAAGAGCTTGGATCACCTCCTCCTCACCTCTTCAAAGGCCGGCCTAACCCCCGTTGGCTGCCCCTCTCCCTACCTCCACTCAAAGGCCATCGGAGATAACCTCTAAATGCCCTTCCTTCTGCTAGATAAGTAGAGCGTAGTTTTTCATAGTTTTACTTGCTTTATTTAATGCTTAGTAGTGTAGCTTCATATTTCTCCCTCAATGATGCATGCGTAATATCTCCATAAATTCATGTATGCAGTCATTTTTTACCAGTTAGTAGTTTGTTTTCAAGCATTCCTGTACAAGCTTTCCTCTAGCCTTGTGTTGTAACCTCCATCGTGCAATCAATGCAAAATCATATATATATATATATATATAGTGCTGAAAATCACCTTAAGCTTGCTTGCATTATTTTGTGTGATTAAAGTTGAATGCACTCATTATATAATCTTTTTGCAACTTGCATGTTGGTGCCTAAACATATCGAGGATCTAACCATTAATGTGTTTTCTATAAATTGCCATCATATAACTAGGATCATGCATACGGAAACCCACACATTCGCTTTCGTAATTTATTTAACTCATGCGCACATGATAAGAGTTAATCGTGAAAATGGCAAAACAGTTATCCGTAGGTTAGAAACCAGCGTGCGATTCTAAGCGAGTAGAGCGAATGAGATCGAAATCATTTTCATAACACCTCCAAGAGACGAACGACCGGGACTCAAAGTCTCATTATTTTAGAAATATTTTTTATCAAGGGTTTCGCACAGCTATACTACGAACAACGACATTGTTTTCCTAAAAATCACGCGACTTCCGTTTGTCACTTCTCAAGTGCAACAATTTTTGTGCAACTTCGTTTTGCTATAAATAGTTTGCTTGCCTTTTGAATTTTGCCTTTATCATTTTATCCTTCCTTAGTTACTTAGTGCACTACACCTCCCTTCCTAATTACTCTAGATCACACATGCCTAGAGTGAGCTTAGGAAGGTCATGTTTTTGATCATTATATTTGCACATTTCCAACTACCATCTTCATCCTTTGTTGCCCAAGTTATTTTAAAAACCTTAAAAACAACAAAACCCTAAAAAGCAAAAAGAGGATTTGAGAAAGCGAGAGAGAGAGATTATCAAATTGATAACTATTATTTGTCTTCCTGGACAACCTTAGATACTCATACTATCTAAGTCTTATAAATTTAAAAATTGATTGATTTACACGTGTTACAATGACTTAATTCATATTTTTATCAAACTATGTATTTTTCATATCAGACAAGAAAATACAATATTAACTAGAAGTTATGGGGGTAAAGACATTTGATATTCTAGGCTTCGAAATAATCTAAATGTTCATGAGGATGATCAAACAACAAAGCAAACAAACTTCGTTGATCAGCAAAAGAATAAAGGTAACACACCATGGTCAAATGGTGTTGGGAATAAAAATAAGGGTCGTACACAAGAAAAAGAGTACAAGTGAAGTTGATGAAGTTCAACGGATAGAAAAAAGGGAGAAAAGACATAAGAAAGAAGAACAAAGTAAAGAAGACATTGGGTCTAAGAGGAGGAAAAAAGGGAAAGAGACCCAAATTTCAACTACCCTGTGGACAACAACGTCGCAGCAATATAGTAAGTTAATTTTTTTCCATTTGAAAAAAAAAATTAATGTGTAAATTAGATAGAATGAAGATAAGGCACTAACATATGATATTCTCATTCTCATTAGTACTTGTGTGACCACGAGTTAGTGACAAAGGAGGAGAATGTAATATAAGGTTTTCTCAAAGATTCAAGTTATAAGTGAGTATAGCATAATAAAATAAAATATCTATCCGAACATTATGATAATAAAATTATGTCTTGAATGTTATACACTTAAATTAATAGGTTTAATGCAAACTTCTACATATCTATTGACAACTACAGCATGGGACGTCACCTCCATAATCTTTTATATGGAGGAATGGTTAAAGATACACTAAGTACACATTATTTAATAAAATAGAAATATTTTAAACATTCAATTAAAGTAAAATTTTTTAAAGTTATAATGCAAATCATTGATTGATACATGGATAAAGTACTATATTCTTTTGCGTCATTGACTATGATGGTGAGTATCAATAAAACGATGACTATCTTAAATAACGAATATGAAATATATCAATAATTTTGCTTGTGTACAATACGTGATTGTTGTTTCTTATCCAAATATGCGGAGATCTTCGCTATGAGACCTTCCATGTTTGGAAACATACAGATGGCATTTTAAGACAAAATTATTCTACATTTACATACAATTCATTGGGATTCAGTGCAAGGAGAAGCAAACAAATGGGTAAGTAAAATGATTAGATATTAAATACATAGAATATATTGTATAACAAGGTGGATGACATCTAGAAAAAAAATGACACAAGTGGAGATCATGAAAGATCACTTCTCCAAGCATATTCCAACCATTGGTGTGAGGAGATAGGGCACATATTTGCAAAAAAGGTGTCTGTTAACCGGGCAATATCGTCGTTTTAAACTAAAGCATTGTAATATAGTCAAAACTGCTTTAAAAACAAATAAATTTTATTACTCGAAAAAATTTCGAGGTCGAACACAGGAGCAATATGGGAATTTAAATCTCAAGAATTGCAATATAAGACAAGAAACCTATAGAATTGAAATCAAGAATTATTTCAAAATAATGTATCACTAGGATCAAGTATCAATTTACAAAAATAATGGAGTAAAATGGTGGTTTAAACCACCATATACTCCTTACAATAATAGCTAAGGAACTCAAATATCAATATATGAAATAATGCTCAAATGTGTCATCTGATGGTAGGATCAGACATCTTAAACGTCTGTTTCTACAGTGCTTGTTTTTCTTCTGCTTCTCTTCCACTTCTTCTCGTGCGGCTCCTTCTTTCTTTCTCTGCTGCTCCTTTTCTTCTTCTAAATCCAGTTAAGTGTCAGAGTCTCTTCAGAGCAAAACCCTCCTCAACCCATGCAGCTATCCTCTCCTTCTCTCTTTAGGATCCACTCTTCCAGAGCCATGGGTAATTGGGTTATCGGATTCAGCGTACCCGGGTCCAGGCTCACCAGCGTGCGATAGTGAGAGAGGAGTGCAAGTCAGTCTAGGCGGGTAAATGGGTCAGCCAAATCCATAGGGGATAGAGTCGCGGACGAGGCGCAGGCGTGCATGGGTGAGTGGGACCTCACCCCGTGTTATGAGGCAAATAGCCTCTAACACAAATTCACTTTATGCGACAGCGAGCGCTCTTCCACAACCGATGTGGGACTATTGTTCCGCCTTCTTTTTTGCACATCTGCAGCAGCAGCTCCTTCGTCGAATTCGTGCAATGAGGGGGTAGACTCCTCCAATTGTCAGCCCAGATGAAGTCCTGGAAGCTTTCCGCATCGCCTGGAGTTGAAATTCTGGGGCGAAGGCACCTGGAGCAGCTTCAAAGCCTACCCGAAGCTTACGTTAATGGCAAGCTCCACCTGAAGACCTGAAATCAACAGTAGGGCCTTTCGGCCACATTAAAACATTCAAGAATGATCGTCGGAGCACGACGAACGCGAGAGGGGTTTTGTATGGTGTCTCGTGGTCCATGCATGCATGTCGAGGTCAGTCTGTGTGCGTGAAAGTGGGTGTGTTCAAGGGTGTGCATGAGTGAGTGAAGTGGTGAATAAGGAAAGGGGAAATGAGCAGAGGGGTGAGGCGGAGGTTTTGAGGTAGTCTGCGAAGGGGATGGTCACGTGTAGCGGGCGGAATCCTTCTCCAAAGTGGTCGCCGGAGATGGAGGAGATGAAGTTGCGGAGGGTTGTCGGTGGTCGATTTTAAGTGGGGTGAGTGTAAGAATGAAATACAAAAGGTAAGGGACTTAGCTAGGAGGTTGTTGGATGAAGCGAGGCGGAGATGGCATCGGTTGAGGTATTGCCGACGCCGGAGACAAAGGTGGTTCTGGTGGGGAAGAAACGGCGAGGATGACGGAGAAGGGGGTGTCTGCTGGTACGGCGAGATGCAAAAGGAGGTGAGGAAGATAGATCCTCCGCTGGTATTGCGGATGGACGACGAGGAAAGGTAGAGGGGATCGTCAGACGTTGAGGAACCTTCGGCCATGAAAGAGAGAGAGGAATTATGGGGAATCTCGACCGATTTCGAACGTAGGAAACTCGGTGAGGTCTGAGGGTCTTTTTATAGTCCTTTAGAGACTGCCTGGGCTTGGGAATGAAGCTTCCCAAGCTTATAAAGCTTCGCCGGAAATAGAAATTTCTTGAGACCCAAATCTCTCATGCATTCGCATGAGAGATTGGGTAAGTACTAAGGCATAGGATTGGGTCCAATGGAAGGAAATTTCTTGACAAACTTCCCTTTCAATTTTGAAAGGGATTCGTCAAGAAATCAGGGTGTTCTTTCCATTTTAAGGTCGTTGGAGCAAGTAGGAATAGGATTAATGGAGGCAGGGACCTTTCTGTGAGAACAACAACAAAGTTAGGGACCCGTTTGAAAGGATTTTGAAAGTTAAGGGTAGAAATGAAATTAGACAGAACCAATTTGCAAACTAGGTCAGGAAAAACTCATCTTGGGTCCAAATTTTGATACTAACTTAATTTGGACCTAAGAAATCCAATGGTGAAGTTGGATTTTATTTTTGACCATGTTTGACTGGGTAATTTATGTAAAAATCAAAATTAGGGAAAATATCTATCTGTGGTTCTATTTTGGGTCAAAACAGGTTCTGATGGTCACATTGAAAGTTCTAAACCGTATAGGATATTTTTCTATGAATTTTAGAGGGTTTAGGTGAATTTTATCCTGATCAGAACCTAAGTTACTTAAGCGGGTCTGTTTTTAGGGTTTTAAAAGTTATTTAATTCTCAGAACACATGCAAACCCTTTTCTGTCTGTCTCATCCCACTTGTTATCTTATTAAGACCAGTTGACCTTCATTCAACCCCTGAGAAAATCCTTGGTTGTACTGCATTCAAGATGAGCTGATAAAATTACAGTTTTAGCCCTAATTTCTTATTTTTCTTTCAAAATGAATATGCAATGACTTGTGACTCTCTGGCGGTTATGTAGGATCACTTATTGACTTAATTTGGTGAAAATGAGCTAGTTATGGCTCATGATGGTGTTCCCATCATACCCCCATGCCTAGCTTTTGCTAGTCCCTTAGCAAAATTTCAAGGTATTAACTTTGATTCTAGACCATAAAATCATTTGATGCTTAAAAGCTTTGCTGTGTGCTTCCTTTTATAGATTAGGTTAGAATGCTGATAGTAGGCTTAGAGATACTCAAGTACCAACCAAGATTCAGACCTGACCAGCTCTAGCCTCAGTCTGCCGCGAAGGTTTCTAAGGCCCACAAGAACTAACCTAAGGTTCGTTGAACTCCACAATTAAATCACCCATGCTTGTAACATGTTTTAGCCTCGATTCAATTTGCAATGCATTTTTGTCAGAGAGAGGCAGAGGAATTTTTCTTTGTTTTTGGAGAGTTTTCTTTCTTTTTTCTTTTATTTCTAGCTTTGGATTGGTTTTACAACACGGTTTGTATCAGATTCCTAGTCCCCATCCTCAATCCTTGCAAGGTCCCTGGCAATCGATGCTTCAAGATAGCACCGCCCATGGCAACCCCCAAAACCCTGGCTTTCGAGATTTCAGGATAATCTCGCCCATGGCATTTTGTAACTAAATCTAAACCCTGGCAATCGACATTTCGGGATAATGCCGCCTATGACATCTGAACCAGCACAGGGTGCTTACATACCCCCGGTAGGATATGTAGATATCCTAGGAGACAAGCACCGAGGAGACGATATGTTATTGCGCATCTTCGAGGGGAATTTCCCGTCTCTCCGCGTTGGAAATCATCCAAATCAACTTGTGTTGATCAGCCACTCCTAATTTAGGTGACTTTTTCAGAACAAGTTAAACGCATTTGCATGATTTTGATACTTAGGCGCATTGAACCAGACTGTGTGTGGATTAGGGTGCTTAGGTTACCGAGTCCTGCAAACCAGAGGTCAATTAATGAGGTCGAATACTCCCTAAGCCTTAGACCTAATACTTAAGCTTCTCATTTTCCCCAATCTCTTGAGGACTATCTAGATCTTAGCGAGTACTTGAATTTTTAAGCTTAGGATTATAGCCCAAAAGGCCTAAAATCAGTATTGATCTCTTCTCTGTTTCATTAGCACTTTTTTCCTTTCTTTGACATGGTCTAGAACTAAGTTAATTCATTAATCTTTTACTAATGACTACCTCTTTTTCTTTCTTTTTCAAATTATGCTCCTTTTTGATATTTTTAACTCCTCCCCTTTTTCTCCTCAAAGTCTGATATGCCATCAAAATTTCCACTCCTCTCATATTTTTGTTCTTTTTCAAGATTTTTTTCTTTTGGCATTTTTGGAATATGTGATTTTTTTGATGAAACCCTTTCCTGTGAAGTGATTTTCATGGCATTTTGCACTTTACTACCCCCCCATGCCTACGAATTGTAATGTCATTGTAAATTAGGTGGGTTATAGTTCAGCTTAGATCATTCATTAGAACAGGTGTTGAGTGGGTAAATGGGTCGGAATGACTGTTGTGGATGATTTCAAGCTCAGGTCCAGGTACTAGAGGTGGAGTCAGCTATTCTAGTGGATGAACCCTAAAGTGCAATATGAGTTCAGCATAGGATGTGTCAGGAAGGGTTTCGGGTTTTCCAAAAATGACAGGTTACCTCCCGTTAAGTGCTAAGTTTAACGCCATTAGCCGGGCTTAATGAGCTCAGGGAGAATGGAGGGTAAAAGATGTTTCAGCCAAATTTGTATTGGTGAGTTCAATGAACAGTTTGAGTCTCTGACCGCTCATGAAAAAACGTTCTGAATCATGGCTGTGTTGACTAATTTCGACAACTCCATTTCCAAAGATTCGTTGGACAAGGTAAGGTCCAATCCATTTTGATCTGAGTTTTCCTAGGAACAGTTTGAGTTTGGCATCAAAGAGTAGGACTTTTTGACCAAGGAAAAAGATCTTTTTGGATATGTGCTTGTCATGAAAGGCCTTAACTCGCTCTTCATAAATTCGTGAGTTCTCATATGCGTCGTGGCGTAATTCATCGATCTCTCTCATTTGAAGATTTCTGTGGGTTCTTACCTTAGAAAGATCAAGATTGCAGCTTCGTACTTCCCAATAGGCTTTGTGCTCCAATTCAACAAGGAGGTGACAAGCCTTCTCGTACACTAATCTGAAGGGAGACATGCCTAATTGGATTTTGTGGGCAGTCCTATAAGCTCACAAAGATTCCGGAAGTCGAGATGACCAGTCTTTCCTATCTAGTCGAATAGTGACCTAGAGGATTTTCTTGATCTCCCAATTTGATAGCTCAGCTGGACCATTGGTTTGGGGGTGATAAGGAGTAGAGATTCGATGTGACACCTCGTATTTGGTCATCAGTGATCTGAATTGAGCATTCGTGAAATGGGTCCCTCCATCAGAGATTATGGCGCGTGGAATCCCAAACTGAGAAAAGATGTTCTGATGAATGAATTTGATTATTACCTTATGATCGTTGGTTCGGGTCAGAATGGCTTCGATCCATTTGGGCACGTAGTCAACAGTGAGTAGAATATACTCGAAGCCATCCGAAACAGGGAAGGGTCCCATAAAATCAATCCCCCAGACATCGAAGATTTCGCATACGAGAATCAGCTATAAGGGCATCATATCACGGTGGCTCATGTTGCCTAAGGTCTGGCAACGAGTGCATACCTTACAGTGATTGTATGCGTCTTTGAAAATTGTGGGCCAATAGAAGCCGCATTAGAGGACTTTTGCTACAGTTTTATGACCAGAGAAGTGTCCACCGCATTCCTGGTCATGGCAGAAGGACAAAATGTCCTGAATTTTCGCTTCCGGAACACATCGTCGGATGATTTGATCAGCACCAATGCGGAAGAGATACGGGTCTTCCCAAATGTAGTACTTGGCATCAGAGAGTAACTTGTCTTTCTTGGCCTTTGGCTAATCGGACGGGATTTGATGCGATGCCAAGTAGTTTACTAGATCAGCAAACCATGGAAGCCCCATACTAATAGTCAAGAGGTGATCATTAGGAAAGTGTTCCGTAATGGATCGGGAAGGGTCAATAATGTCAGAAGGAATGCAGGACAAGTGATCAACTACCACGTTCTATTTTCCCACCTTATCATGAATCTCGAGGTCAAACTCTTGCAACAGCAAGATCCAGCAGATTAGTCGAGGTTTCTCGTCCTTCTTCGCAAGGAGGTGCCTCACAGCAGTGTGATCGGAGTAAATAATAACATGGGAATCCAGAAGATACGATCTGAACTTTTCTAGGGCAAATACTACGGGTAGTAGCTCTTTCTCAGCAACTGTGTAGTTACACTAAGCCTCGTCAAGTGTCTTGCTAGCGTGGTAGATGACTACAGTTTCCCGTCAACTTTCTGCCTAAGTACTGCACCTACAGTATAATCAGATGCATCGCACATGATCTCAAAGGGTTGAGACCAATCAGGGGATTGTAGGATAGGTGCTTAGGTAACTCGATCACGCAGGATCTCAAATACGTAAGTGCACCCCTTGGAGATTTCAAAAGAGACATCCTTAGATAGCAAATTAGTCAGGGGTGCGCGATCTTCAAGAAGTCTGGAATGAATAGCCTGTAAAAATTAACGTACCCCAAGAAGGATCGGATGTCTTTGACTGAGCTAGGTATAGGGAGTTTGGAAATCAGATTTACCTTGGCTCGATCAACCTGGATGCCTTTTTTGGAGATGAGATGTCCCAGGACAACTCCATCAGGAACCATGAAGTGGCCCTTTTCCCAGGAAAGAACCAGATTCATGTCGATGCACCGCCTAAGGATCTGAATCAAGCGCAGAACGCAATCATCAAATGATTCGCCAAAAATTGAGAAGTCATCCATGAAGACTTCCAGATATTCACCTACCATATTTGAGAATATGGCAAGCATGCACCGCTGAAAAGTAACAGGTGCATTGCAAAGATCGAAAGGCATCCTTCGAAATGCGTACGTCCTAAAGGGGCAAGTGAAAGTGGTCTTCCCTTGGTCTTCAGGATGGATTGCCACCTGGTTGTAATCGGAATACCCATCCAAAAAGCAGAAGAATCTATTTCCCGCTAGTTTCTCAAGGATCTGATCAATGAATGGTAGTGGGAAATGATCCTTCTTCGTGGAGGTATTGAGTCTTCTGTAATCAATGCAGACTCTCCATTCATTTGCTACACGGGTCAGTATAATTTCTCCGGTCTCAGTCGTAATCACAGTGAGTCCTGCCTTCTTAGGCACAACTTGGATTGGACTCATCCACCGACTGTTGGAGATCGGGTAGATGATCCCAGCATCTAACCACTTAATGATCTCCTTTTTCATGACCTCCTGCAAATTAGGATTCAGACGTCTCTGCATTTCATGGGAAGGTCGTGTGCCCTCTTCAATATTGATTGATGTGTATAATAAGAGGGGCTAATACTAGTCAAATCATCGAGAGTCCATCCAGTGGCTCTTCGATGTTGCTGGAGAACAGAAATCAAATGGGATTCCTGATCAGATGTGAGTCTAGAGTTGATAATTGCAGGAAACGTCTGATTGGAAACCAAAAAGACGTACTTTAGATGATCAAGAAGAGGCTTTAGTTCTAAAATAGGGTTATCTGCAGCAGTGGGTGGTTCAGGGTGGGTGTCGGGAGCAAGGGAAGGAGCTATGGGTGTGTTTAGGTTGAGTTCGGACTCCTTTAATTATAGGTTTTGATCCTCTTGTGGTTGATCAGAAGTAGTCAGGTTTTCCTCGATATACCGATCGTCAACCACAACCTTGATATCACATATTTGTTCTATAACCCCGCAATTAATCCCTTGTTGGGCCTTAAAGATGTCAATCTTTAGTGTCTGATTCCCAAATTTTAGTTCAATTTGGCCCTCCTCACAATTAATGTTGGCCCTAGCAGTGGCCAGAAAGGGTCTCCCTAGTATGATCGGTGTGTTTTTCAGATTCTCTAGAGCATCCATATCCAAGACTATGAAATCCACCGGGAAATAGAAATCCCGAACCCTAACAATGACATCCTCAAGAACTCCTCTAGGTGACTTAATAGATTGATCTGCCAACTATAATGTCACCTATGTTGGTTTGAGCTTAGATTCCTCAAGATGGTCAAGTAGGGACGTAGGTATTAGGTTTATGGAGGCTCCTAGATTCAATAATGCTCTATCAAATTGGATATCACCAATTGTACAGGAAATCAGGGGAGTACCTAGGTCTTTTACCTTAGGTGGGAGCCTACTCAAAATGATGGAGCTGGCTTGCTCCGACAATACAATCGATTTCCCGTCTTTGGTTCGCGACTTACGCTTAGGTGTACATACGTCTTTCAGAAATCGTGCATAAGCCGATACGTGGTAATTGCATCCATCAAGGGGATGTTTATATGGACCTATTCAAAGAGCTTCACCAGGTCCTCCTCAAGTGCCACAGTTTTGGTTATCCTCTTTCCCTTGGTCAACACCTCAGGAAATGGAACCTTAGGTGGCTCCTCTAGAATAGGTCCAGGTTCTTGATCTGGGACAAGGGTATCCTGGATGACTATCCTAGGGTTTAGGTTAACACTACCAGGCTGAAAGTGGCTTGGATAAGGTGGGTCCTGTGTTGCTTTGCCACTACGGGTCGTAACTGAATTCAGTCCTGCTTGGTTCTGGCTTAGTGTAGGTAAAATAGGTAGCTGCTGCTGAAATCTCGAGTATGATGTCGAAGCTTCCATCCCATCGGGTGATGGAGCAGAAGGGGCCTGATAAACCATGTGGGCTTGGCCTTGGTTTGGGTTTATAACACACCTCTGATTTGGCATGTTATTGGGATTAGGTATAGGTTGCAAAGGGAGTGTACCAGGTTGGCAGGAATTTGCCATCTGGGTGAGTTGATTGTGGACCTCTGTGATCTCGTCTCTGTGCTATTTTTGCATAGCTGATGAGAACCTCATCATGAGCCATAACTAGCTCATTTTGACCCAATACAAAGGATAAAAGCTCCTACATATCTCAAGGAAAGGCTTAACTCAGAGAATTCTGAGTTTGAGAAGAAAACCAGTCATAAGGGGTAAAAGTGCAATTTTACCAGTATAATCTGCATACAGGGTAATTCAGGGCCCAAACACAGGTCAAAACAGCTTAATAAGAATAAAAGTGGGATGAGATGATCTAGCAAGGGCTACAGCACTTCCAAGGAACCAAATGATAATCTGTAACCCTAAAACAAACCACTTCAATTCACAAGGTTCGAGGCAAAGTAAAAATAGAATAAACCCTCTAAAATTCATAGAAAAATAATCTCTAGGGTTTAGAACCTTCAATTTGGCCTTTAGAACCCATTTTGACCTACATTGAGAACCATGCCCAATTAATAACTTAATTTGGGTCTTTACGCAAATTGACCGGTCAAACAAGGTTTAATATGAAAATGAAATTTACCATCAGATTCCTTAGGTTCTAATTAGTCATGTATAAAAACTTGAGCCTAAGAAGAAACCTCCTTGACCGACTTTACACTTTGGTCCTCATATATTTACTCTTTGGCCCTCAACTTTTGAACCCTCGCATTTAGGCCCCTAACTCTCCTTCGTTCTTTGCAAACAGGTCCCTCCTGCAAAACCCTGCCAGCACCATGCTCCGGCGACCTTGCGCGGAGCATGGCGCCGCGCAGGGTGAGGTGGAGGACCTGGCATGTGTACCGGGGGTGCCCTGCGTCGTCAGCCGTCGCAGGAGCACCCCCATGGTCATTGCAGCCCCCCATACCGGCCGTGCGAACGCACGGACGGTATGGGTTCGTATTCCGACCATGCTCCGGCGAGGGAGACACGTCGTCTCCCTCCGCCTTCCTCCCTGCTTCATCCCTATAAATACCCCCCGCCGCTCCACCGACGACGGCAGCTCGGATCTGACGGAGAAAACCCCCAACTTTCCTCTCTTCTCACTCCGGCAGACGCCCACCAGCTCCGGCGGTTCTCCTTCCTCCTCCTCTTCGCTCTGCCGCAATACCAGCAGCAGAGACCTCTTCCCCTGCTCTTCCCGCGTCGCGCAATACCGACGCGCGCTGCCTCTGCCCCGTCGTCACCGCCGTCCTTCCCCCACTGGGCATCGTCTTCTCCGGCGACAGTCGATACGACTGTCGCCCTGTTCCTCCCCCTTCGTCCCTGCAGTTAAGTTAGAACTACTCCCCTTCTTCTCCTCTTTCTTTCCCCGCTTTCAATTTAGTCAATTAAACCCTCGACCGCTCCTGTTCACCCTCATCCTCTCCGCCTCCGACCACCCTCCGGCGAGCCGCTCCCATCACCTCAGCGACCCACACGGCTCGCCGACCACCGCAGCACATCCGCCTCCTCACCCTGATCCTCTTCCGCCCCTCCACTTCCCACCAAACACCCTCTGCAGATCCGCCGAACACACCCACTCCTTCGCTCCCAGTTTGACCTAGGACGACCTGTTAGCTCCATCTCGCCCCCTGCAGACCCCCTGACCACCTTCGCCGTGCCACGGCGAAGGTCCCCCGCCTGTCTGATTTGGCCGAGAGGCCGTTCTATTGATTTCAGGTTCCAGGCCTTGACCGCCATTGGCGAGGAAGCTCGAAGCTTGCTTGAGGTTGCTCCAAGCCTAGATATCCCAGGTTGAAGAGCCACGGCCAGCGCGAAAGAGTCTTGCGCACACACCCTGGCCCTCAATTGAAGTTGCGCGCCTCAACAGCTGTTGCAATTGGACGCACCATCCCTGCTGCAGGCGTGAGAGAAAAGGGGTGCGCGGATAGTCCCACCTCGGGAGTTTCTGAAGCCACACACCCACATAAATTGCAAAAGTGCCACCATCTGTTTGCCTCAGTTACCACGGGGTGAGGTCCCTCTCACCCGACCCGACCCGACTCGGCCTCGTCCGTGACCACGCTCCGCGGACCTGGCCCGACCCGATTAGACTGACCTGCACTCCTCGCCCACCACGCACGCCGGTGGGCCTGGACCCGGGCCTGACCCGAACCCGATTACCCGATAGCGCTCTGGGAGAGCTTCCGAAGAGTGATTTCAGAGAGAGAGATACGCGGGGGAGGGGGGTAGAGTAGGTTTTTGCCTCTTGATGAAAAAACTCTGAAGTGTGCAGGCCAAAGAAGAAGAAGCAGACCCGCTGAAGAAGAAGGAGCTGCGGCACTGTAGCGAAGGCATCGTTAAGTCGTCTCAGCACCGGGGCAGACGACGGACAGTCAGCAGCCAGAGCAACACAGAAGGCAGGCTGAAGAAGAAGGAAGGGAGACTTAGTAGCCGAAGGCAGAAGCACCACGATTGTAGAAGAAGGAATGAAGAGAAGCAAGAAGCAAGAAAAGAAGAAGAAGATCTGAAGAAAAAGAAAGAAAGAAAACAAGGAAGAACAGAAGACAGAAGAAGAAGAGCACGAGGGGAAGATCTGAAGAAAGCAAGAAAAGAAGAAGAAGATCTGAAGAAAAAGAAAGAAAGAAAACAAGGAAGAACAGAAGAAGAAGAGCACGAGGGGAAGATCTGAAGAAAGCAAGAAAAGAAGAAGAAGATCTGAAGAAAAAGAAAGAAAGAAAACAAGGAAGAACAGAAGAAGAAGAGCACGAGGGGAAGATCTGAAGAAAGCAGAAGAAGAAGAAGAAGAAGAAGAACAGGAAGAACCAAAGACAAAGAGGAAGAAAGAAGAAAAGAAGAAGAAGCCAAATTTTCATCTCTCTCTCTCTCTCTCTTTATTTTTGTAATAGAACTTGTATATCTCTAGAATACAACTTGCTCCCTGAGTTCGACCTCGGGAACTCTTTTATTTTTCCGAGTAAAAAATTTTATATGAAACGTTGGTAACAACCGGCTTTACTACAACGATATAACTGAAACCGACGTTCATCAATAGCCGCATTCGTCTTTTGAATGTCAGCTAGAGTCTGAAGGATAAGAGCCATTTGATCTCCTTGAGTTGTCCCAGATTGATAGGTAGGGTTGGTCCAAGGCTGAGGTGACTGATATGGACAAGAAGATTGTGGACGAGGCTGATATGGTGGTCTCTGATTCTGATTGTTTTCCGCCAATGTGAAATTAGGATGATTTCACCATCCAGGGTTATAGGTATTAGAGAATGGGTCATTCTGGATGGCGTTGAGGTACTTGCAGGTCTGAGGAACCTCAGAAAAGTCAGAATACGAGGGTTCAAAGTTCCCCAAACTAGAATAGGCAGGTCTGGAGTTTCCTCCGGACCTAGAGTCAAACGGGGGTGGATATGGGTCCAACCCCTGAGAAGATCGATGGCCGATATATCCACAGCTTCCCTCCAAAAATGCAGCTGTGTGAACGAGTTTTGCACAGAGGTGGCTTACTGCAGATGTCGAGTTAGCTCATCCACCTTCTTCTCAATAATAGAGACCTTGTCCAAATGACTGGCCATCAGTTCCAAGTCAACAGAAGAGGACAGGCCCTACATCTCATGTGCTCCCCTTGGATTTGTCAATGAGTGGGCATTCGTTCGGTCGAATATGCCCATGGAGTCATTATTGATGAAGTTCTCGCACATATTCTCGAGAATCTCCCACACAGTGTCTTCATATTGACCCATGATATTTCCTCTGCAAGTTGCATTGATGAATAATCGGATATCTTCACGGAGTCCCTGGTAAAAAGATTGGACTTCTTCCCATTTAGGAACTCCTTGATGGGGGCACTTTCACATGAGATCCAGGAAACAATCCCATGCTTCATGAAGTGGTTCTCCAGGCTGTTGTGTGAAGTGCGTGATTTGGCGTCGTAAAGCATTCGTCCGACCAACTGAGAAGAACTTTTTCAAAAACTCGGATTGTAGTTAAACCCATGTGTTGATTGGACGCATTTGAGTATGATACCAGTAAGCTGCTTTGTCCATGAGAGAGAAGGAAAACATTTTCATGAGAAGAATATCTTAATTCTAAACATCTGACCTAAAGGTCTGGGCCAGATGCTTGAGCCTTTTAATGTGCTAGAAAGGATCCTCGGAATTGAGCCCATGAAATTTTGGAATAGCATGAATCATGTTGGGCTTGAGTTCAGTATCAGGACCTCCAGCTGGGATTTGGACTCGAGGTTCGATCGCCACCATGGTGGAATTGTAATGATCTCACATCATAGGACGCTGCAGTGGATTCACAAAGGCTTGGAATAGATCATTAAGGTGCTGAAGCTGATTCTCGAGGTTGTTCTCTTCTGCTGGTTGTTCCATGATGATGGAAGAAGGAGAGTTAGGCTCAAATGAACCAAAGAGATGTCTATGTGATGGGGCTGCTGCACAAACACGGAAGTCGAGGCCTGGCCTCGACGGGAATGAATAACTAATGGAGGCCTCAAGGGTGGTCTTAAGGACCTCCTACCAAACATGCATCGATGGACTGGATGAGAATAGAATGTGATGGACCCAATCAAGACACCCAAAAATTTTGGATGACTATAGAGGTTTGGGGCGGATGATACCCCTTAGTCAAAAAGCCATCCACCTGTGATTACCTGAGCAGCCAGAGAAGGAGAGTCCTGCAAAGACCCCTACACGATAGAGCATCTCCACGGGTTGTAGGGTTTCCCCCACCCAACCTCTCTTGTCACTGATGGTTCAGGTAGACCAAAATGGGGACTTAACCTCTTAAGTCTACTAGTTTTAATTAGGAGCAAGGGTGCTTAGGATTTCACTTGAACTTTTAAGATGTGTTGAGTGCAAAAAGTGACCTATTTTAAATATTGGTTGACCCAAAAAGGTGGGTCAACTTCACCTATTTGTCTTCTTGAGAAGCTTTAGGTCCCTCTTTTAATGTTCAAATGAATTTAAGAACCTGATTTTAGAGTTTTGTTTGAATAGATCAGTTCAATCAAGGCTTAGGCACACTTTATTTGGAAAGATCAATTCTTGATTAAGCAAGTGTGTCTCTAAAACCCTAACTTGGAATCCTTACTTGGCTCTTGTTTTGGTCCAATTTAGTTTGTCAAATGTGGTATCTAGGGCTCAAAGAAGAATGTGATATCCCTGGTTACCTTAAGTGGGTACACAAATCAAATTTTGTTGTTTAAATCAAATCAAACAACTTGACGAATTATCTAAGAATGGAAAGCAAGTAGCCCTAATTGATTTTTCTTCCTTTTACCCTTTTCAGAATGAGGGGCTTAAGAGAGAGAGTTAGAACTTACCTGCCCTTCGTGTGTTTGTTGTGCAGTTGATCTTCCTTGAATGTATCTTCTCCCTGAAACAACCGCAGCAAAAGAGATATAGTAAGCTAGAATCTGAATCAGGAATTGCAATCAAGAGTTCTAAACTGCCCGTTGCTCCTCGGCAACGGTGCCAAAATGTTAACGCGGTGATATCGTCATTTTAAAATAAAGCATTGTAATATAGTCGAAATCGCTTTAAAAATAAA
Organism: Thalassia testudinum; assembly: GCA_037157565.1. NCBI lineage: Eukaryota > Viridiplantae > Streptophyta > Magnoliopsida > Alismatales > Hydrocharitaceae > Thalassia > Thalassia testudinum. The sequence goes on from JAZHRO010000031.1 coordinate 167,565,670, forward strand.
TAAATTTTATTACTCAAAAAAGTTTCAAGGTCGAACACAGGGAGCAATATGGAAATTTAAATCTCAAGAATTGCAATATAAGACAAGAAAGCTATAGAATTGAAATCAAGAATTATTTCAAAATAATATAGCACTAGGATCAAGTATCAATTTTCAAAAATAATGGGATAAAATGGTAGTTTAAACCACCATATACTCCTTACAATAATAGCTAAGGAACTCAAATATCAATATATGAAATAATGCTCAAATGTGTCGTCTTATGGTAGGATTAGACGTCTTAAACGTCTGATTCTACAGTGCTTGTTTTTCTTCTTCTTCTACTTCTCTTCCTCTTCTCGTGCGGCTCCTTTCTTTCTCTGTTGCTCTTTTTCTTCTAAATCTGGCTAAGTGTCAAAGTCTCTTTGGAGCAAAACCCTCCCCAACCCACGCAGCTATCCTCTCCTTCTCTCTTCAGGATCCACTCTCCCAGAGCCACAGGTAATCGAGTTATCGGATTCAGCGTACCCAGGTCCAGGTTCACTGGTGTGCGATAGTGAGCGAAGAGTGCAGGTCAGTCTAGGCGGGTAAACGGGTCGGCCAGATCTGCACGGGACAGAGTCGCGGACGAGGCGCAGGTGTGCATGGGTGAGTGGGACCCCACCCCGTGTTATGAGGCAAATAGCCTCTAACACAATTTCACTTTATGTAACAGCGAGTGCTCTTCCACAACCAATGTGGGACTATTGTTCCACCTTCTTTTCTGCGTGTCTGCAGCAGCAGCTCCTTCGTCGAATCCATGCATTGAGGGGGTAGACTCCTCCAATTGTCAGCCCAGACGAAGTCCTGGAAGCTTTTTGCGCTGCCTTGAGATGAAATTCTAGAGCAAAGGCACCTGGAGCAGCTTCAAAGCCTGCTCGAAGCTTGTGTTAATGGCGAGCTCCACCTGAAGACCTAAAATCAGCAATAGGGCCTTTCGACCATGTCAAAACGTTCAGGAATGATCGCCGGAGCACGGCGAACGCGACAGGGGGTTTTGTGTGGCGTCTCGTGGTCCGTGTGTGCATGTCGAGGTCAGTCTATGTGCGTGAAAGTGGGTGTGTCCGGGGGTGTACGTGAGTGAGTGAAGTGGTGAATAAGGAAAGGGGAAATGAGCCGAGGGGTGAGGCGGAGGTTTTGAGGTAGTCGGCGAAGGGGATGGTCGCGTGTAGCGGGCGGAATCCTTCACGGGAGTGGTCGCCGGAGATGGAGGAGATGAAGTCGTGGAGGGATGTCGGTGGTCGATTTTAAGTGGGGTGAGTGTAAGAATGAAATACAAAAGGTAAGGGACTTAGCTAAGAGGTTGTTGGATGAAGCGAGGCGGAGATGGCATCGGATGAGGTATTGCCAACGTCGGAGACGAAGGTGGTTCTGGTGGGGAAGAAACGGCGAGGATGACAGAGAAGGGGGCGTCTGTTGATACAGCGAGACGCGGAAGGAGGTGAGGAAGATAGATCTACCGTTGGTAGTGCGTACGGACGACGAGGAAAGGCAGAGGGGATCGCCGGACGTCGAGGAACCTTCGACCGTGAAAGAGAGAGGAATTATAGGGAATCTCGGTCGATTTCGAGCGTAGGAAACTTGGTGAGGTCTGAGGGTCTTTTTATAGGCCTTTAGAGACTGCCTAAGCTTGAAAAGCTTCGCCGGAAATTGAAATTTCTTGAGACCCAAATCTCTCATGAGTTCACATGAGAGATTGGCTAAGATCTAGGGCTTAGGATTGGGTTTAATAGGAAGGAAATTTCTTGACGAATTTTCCTTTCAATTTTGAAAGAGATTCGTCAAGAGATCAGGGCGTTCTTTCCATTTTAACGTCGCCGGAGTAAGTAGGAATAGGATTAATTGTGGCAGGGACCTTTTTGTGAGAATGATGACAAAGTTAAGGACCTATTTGAAAGGATTTTGAAAGTTAAGGGTAGAAATGAAATTAGATAGGACCAATTTGCAAACTAGGTCAAAACAAACTCATCTTGGGTCCAAATTTTGATGCAAACCTAATTTGGACCTAAGAAATCCAATGGTAAAGTTTGATTTTGGTTTTGACCATTTTGACTGGGTAATTTATGTAAAAATCTAAATTAGGGCAAATGTCTGTTCATGGTTCTATTTTGGGTCAAAACGGGTTCTAATGGTCAAATTGAAAGTTCTAAACCCTATAGGATATTCTTCTACGAATTTTAGAGGGCTTAGGTGAATTTTATCCTGATCAGAACCTGAGTTAATTAAGTGGGTTTATTTTTAGGACTTTAAAAGTCATTTAATTCTCAGAATACATGCAAACCCTTTTCTGTCTGTCTTATCCCACTTGTTATCTTATTAAGACCAATTGACCTTCATTTAACTCCTAACAAAATCCTTTGTTGTACTACAGTCAAGATGAGCTGGTAAAATTACAGTTTTAGCCCTAGTTTCTTATTTTTCTTTCAAAATGAATATGCAATGACTTGTGACTATCTGACAGTTATGTAGGAGCATTTATTGACTTAATTGGGTCAAAATGAGCTATTTATGGCTCATGATGGTGTTCCCATCAATATCCAAAGCGAGAAGGAACAAGTGTTGACTGTGGAGTTTTCATTATTAAGAACATGGAATGATTGTGTCAAGATGAGGAACTATACTCTAGTTAGGAAGATACATCGAAGTTCAGAGCGGCAACTTTCTGGAACATTTTGATTGAGAGGAATGGAAGCATTTTTAGGGCAAGCGAAAGGGTTTGAGTAGATATTGTCGTAAGGGATTCTCAATCCTTATGCTAGTTTTGAGAGATAGTAGTTATGCTACTTGCATGTGACAATGAGGAAAATGAAAAAGTAACAATCCTTTCAAGCAGATGATGAATTTAGATAGGGTATAGAACATTCATATGATTGTTGTTTCTATTTGAGTGGTTAGTACTTGTTCAATTAATTATCTTTCTCTAGTTCAAAACCTATAGATGTAAATACGTGAGCTCCTTCATTTGTTAATGTTTTGGAGAAGAAATTTATGCTACGGTTATGCATACTGGGAAAAGTTGTATTACAAATGCTTGTGAATGCAAAATTATATTACAATATTCATTGTCGAGTAGAGCGGTAAAATTTTCTGATATAAATGTAAAAATAGTAATCTTTTGGAATTACAGACTTTAACGTCAACTTGAGCGACGAAATTTTGCATCGCAAATTATTGTGAATGCAAATTTGTATTAAAAAATAAATTATCGAATAGAATGGTAAATTTTTGTAATATAAATCTAGACGTAAAAGGTTTTGTAATACAATATAATCAACTGATATGAACGATGAAAATTTGTATTATAGGAACTCATGTAACTGAATTTTGTATTACGAATAGCATGCCGATGTGTATAAAAATGTTTTGCATTACAAGTGGTCGTGCAGCCACATTTGTGATGTAACTTAAATATTTCAAATGTGCTTGCACATTTTGTAATATAAATGCGATTGTAATTCAATTTTATATTACAAAATCCATTATCAAAATGTGAGGTTTACTACAATAAATGATGTGAATCGAAAAATTCGCATACGAAGCATGAAGTACAATGTGAAATATTGTATTACAATAAAAAGTTCTTAAAAAAAGAATTTTGTATTACAAGTTTAAAATCCAAAAATATCATAACAATTTTGTATTACACATCGTCATAGAACCAATATTATATAACAATTGAAAACATCATTAGGATGTAAATTTTGTAATGCAAACTTAAAGAGGAAATAAATAATAATAATTTCATATCACAAAATTGTAATGAACCTAGATTGTCTTATAAGGTTGACAGCATAAGTGATTGACTAAATGCGATTTTGAGTTGTTACAAATGTGGACATAAAGTAATTTTCTATTGCAATTCACAATGCAACACATATATTTGTTGGATTCGTAAAAAACGTAAGTTCGGATATATTCAAATCAAAATGCAATATAATCTTGTGAACTTGAAATTCAATATTAGAGTGTATACTGCATTAACCATACTAATAAAATGTTATGCATTAAACAATGAAATAAAATGTTACAATACCAAAAAAGGAAATATGCTGAATGTACGGCTTATTCAGCTAACATAAATAAAAAAAATGAATGGATTTCAATGCTCAGTTCATAATCACTCCTAGAAGTAGCATCCTCTTCGTAGTTAAGAACACTAAAAATAACAAACAAAATGGATGATGAAAAAGAATATAGTAATTAAACATATGAAAATGATGGCCAAGTAGAATCATTACCTATGATGCATATTAGAAAATGACAATAGCTTCTTTGAATGATTCTTTGAATCATGACTTACATTAAACTTAAGACATAGGTTACACTGCCTCCCTTTCTTCAAGTGTAATTCATTCATCAACTTCAAACAGCAAGATCAAGCTTAGGTCTACCACTCCCTTTTGTTTCGGCAATCCTCAATTCCCTAATGTTAATGGAAGTTGGTAGGGAACCAAAAGATCTTCTATTAGAAGGTTCTTCATCCACAACAATCTTGCTATGAATAATTCTTTCAACCTCTAATAAAGTAGAAGACAAAAAATTCTTGCACACATCTATCATCTCCTCATACTTCAAAGATTCATCAATGAGCTTCGAGGACAAACGACTCAACTCGCATGCTTGCTCTAACTTTGGAAAAGTTATACAAGGTAGTATCCAGACTTCTTGATGCTTCTTCTCCATCTTGGAAGAATGCAGGCATCATCGAGACTAATAATATTGACTCTTAAGGACTACAAACACATACATACAGGGAATGCTAACAAAGTCCATGAACTTACAATCGCAACGAAAAATGTTGTCCCTCCTACATAACACCTCATTTTGTTCCACAATTAAACCAACAATAAAAGTCTTAAATTTAAGACATGCTTCATCATCACATATTTATGGAACATTCAACATTAAAGATTTATTTATCTGCTTTTGTGCTTCGTAAAAAATTATCTTCGTATAAGTGTTTGAAAGTTGCCTCTCAACATTCCATAATGTTAGAAGAAATGGATTGCGGAAGAGCATTTCATTATCCCTGGAGTTCTCAATCTCCCTCATCCTTTGAATAGCAATTAGAAAATGATCGATGAATTCATATAAAGAATTCTACTTTGTCACCAAGTTCCTTAGGAATGAACTAAGACTCTCTCTCCTTTGAGTTATTTTCATACCAGCAAAAAACCTATTTGGCATGAAAACAAGTACCCATTTATGTCTAATATCAGATATGGAGTTCAACCACTTGTGATTTGTTAAATTTGACTTCTCCAATATTAAAGGCCAATTTTTCAAAGTCATTAACTGATTGAGATTACCATATCAAATTGCTAAGCTTGGATATTGCAATAGCTTCATTAGAAGAGACGCCAATTTTCAATTTGAACTTGTTAGTTATGTGCCATGCACAAAACATGTGGTCCATGTTAGGAAAACAAGTGGAGACAACTCAACAATTCAAGGATCTTGGTCAGTAACAATAGACAATGGATGAGTTCCAATTGCCCCAACGAACCTACTACATAACCATTCAAATGAATCCCCTGATTCATTCTTTAAAAACCATTGGCAAAGATTGTTGTCTTCTTGTGATGATTTACGCTGCAAAAACTTGCAAAAAAATCAAGTTTCACTTATTCGTATTGTAAATAGTATCAAATGAAATTGCATCACCAAATAGTTTGTAGTCATCAAATGATATTGGATCCACCCACATGTAGTGTATCAGGCACTTTTCCTCATCAACCATAATTGGAAAGAAGAATTTAGGTGTTACTAACCTGCAATATTGAAGATGATTGATCAACATTTTTGCATCAAGAGCATCAAATTTTCTCCTCTCATCCCTCTTCATGTTATATATGTCCCTCACAATGTTTGCAAGTCTACCATGCACACCACCTTGTCTATCTAAAAAAGAAACTTGTTTGTTAATTGAAATATTCACATCTAACATAGATTCCAATAGCATTTTTGTGTGGTCCATTATCTTCTTGATTGGTTTCAAATATCTCTTTTTACTTGGAGAACATATAGGATGGTTGTGATTAGCCACGAATTTTTGAACTACCCACTTGTTGGTGTCTGTCCAACTTAATTGATAATTTAGCCTGACATCCAGTTCTAACAGTTCCAAATCTCTTCTTAAAGTTTTTCTTTAAAAGTGAAATCGAATCACTGAATGGTTTAGAAAAATTTGAATGACTTTTTGTAATCATATCAATTGATTTCTTCGAGAACACTTTGGAATAGCATACAAATTTCTTGTATGATAAGATTTTCTCCTCCCAATTTGTCAAAAATGTACTTGGTACTACTATTACGAATAATAAATCCACGATGTATGTGTAATTCTCATAAAAAGTCTTTGCTTAAGTAACAGTGTCAAAACATATACCAACTTCAAGAGTGCGCAAATCATCATCTTCAGGAGATGAAGAATCTAGTGAATATATTAGTATTTCATCTTGTGGGTTATCGTTATCTAAAATGATAAAATATATGCAACTGATTAGTTGATTATAAATGATAACAACAAAATGAATGTAAAAATTCATAATCCAGATATACAACAAAAAAGAAAAAATTAAAAAAGAAAATGAACAAACCTTGATTTTTTTGGGAATCAAAATCAATATGAAATTTGGATGATGATTCACTCTTATGAAATTTAGATGATGATTGAACAATGTATGCTTGTTTACTTGTAATACAAGAAAAATGTAATGCAATACCGGTAAATGAGGCTTATCTTTCAATCATAATGTTCATTTAGGATAGAATGAATAATACAAGTTTCTCTGTTGCTTTTAGAAGTGAAATTTGTATTCTACATATGATATTTGATATTACAAGTTAATAGTCTCAACCAATTTTTACAAGTTATACATGACATCTTTACAAGAAAACTTAGTTGCCAGTTTTTAGTTATGAGTTATATACATCGTACAAGTAATGTGTGAAAAAATTAATTGCCAATTTTTAGTTATGAGTTATATACATCGTACAAGTAATGTGTGTGCTATTTCTTTTAATATTTTCCATTTAATTATAGTAACTACATCAAGAAACTTCTCCCTAATCAACTTTGTTTGATTATACTACCAATTCATGGTTTGGGTCATTATATCTACTACAAAATGTAGTGCTTTTGTTTTGTGAAAATGAGCACAGGGTTCATTTAACAATTTTCCTATATATGTACATATATATAGGTTTTATCTTTAGAGTACAATGTTCATTTAATACCAAATGAGTACTAGATTTTTTTGTTGTTTTTACAAGTGAAAACTTTTATTTTACAAGTAGATTTTTACGCTATTACAAGTTAATGACCTCTAACCAATTTTTACAATTTATACACAATATTTTTATAAGAAAAATTAGTTGCTAGCTTTTCTATTACAAGTTGTATACATCATTGTTACAAGTAACATGTTTATTATTCCTATTTAAAATTTTCCATTTTAATCATGATATCTACATCAAATAGCATCTCTCTAATTATTTTCGATTATTATCTACAAATTCATAATAGTTTGGATCATAAACCTCTTGATAGATGTGGCTTTTTTTTTTTTAGAAAATGAACCTAGTGCTCATTTGACAACTATATGCATAGGAGTTATTCAATAAAATTAAAACTCAAATAACTTATTTAATTAAACTCATTTAGAACCTTATATGAATTGAAAGTTTATCAATTAGATAGGTTGATGTGAAATTTCATCAAGAATGGAAATCTTTTAATGGCTAATTTAATGAAAAAGTTATTGAAAAATTATTTTTAAATTACAACTTATGGTTTATGAATAGGTGTAGTTTGTAAAGTGTAATATTGTATTTATATTACATCAATAGTTTTGTGAAACATAAAGAATGCATTTGCAATGGTTCGGATAAGTTATTTAAGCTTAAGCTCTCATAGGATAATTCTCTTACATATATATGTATATGTGTGTGTATGCTTATAAATATTTTATACTTAATTCTTGCTAATTTCAATTCATTTAGATTGTAAATATGTTAGATTAGCTATTTATTTTTAACTGATGAAGAAATAAGATTTTCTCATTTTTCACATTGTAGGTGAGATGAAGATATGAACAATTGTACATGACTAGAATATAATTTTGCACTCAAAGGACATTAGTGAAATTTTTATACCTTGAAGCTCAATCATATAGGGGGTCATTTTCATAAAATAAAAAACTATAAGGGTGCCCTTATGCAAAACGTTGAAGAAAAGTGAGAAAATGAAGAGAAGAAAAAAAAAAGAAAAGAATGACACCCCTATTCCTTAAAAAATTAACCCATTTTCATAATTTCAAAATTCCCTAATCTTAATTGAACTTGAAGTATTCAAGACACTTCCTACATCTATAAATACATGGCATCAAACTCAAGAAAGAGTTATTTTGATCCGATTACTTTTGGGTTCAAATCCTACATACAACTATGCATCCCCCTCCCTCGACTCCAAGCAGGTGGTCTTCGATGTTTCTATGCTTCTTCTTTGCTCCTCCCCATCTTCATCCTCCGGACTACTAATCTACTTCTTCATCTGCACCACAACATTGATTCTCTCTCTCTTCGTTATTTATTTTTTTCTAGGATTTAGTTTCTTTTGCATTTTTCTCGATTCCTATTTCAAATCCTTTAGTTAGTTGATTACCTTTGAAGATTATTTCATCAGTAAAAATCTTTTATCTAGTTATTCCTCTTGTTTTAGTGATCCTTTATTTCTTTATTTTGCTTTTAGTAGCTAGTTTTTTTATGGGATTTTTACATATATATATATATATATATATATATATATATATATATATATATATATATATATATATATATATATATATATATATATATATCCTTGTAAAGATTCAAGAAGATGTATATACCTCCCATGCACTTGGTATTTACATATCTATCCCACAAAGTTGCTCCCTTATGACCGTATACCCCTCATTCGTTAAATCCAATAGAAAATGTTTACAAAAATAAAAAATAAGAAAAATTATATTTCTCCCTATAATTTTCTGATATTTTCTAATACCTACAAAAAATGAAGTTTTAACATATAACCCTATAAACTTTTGATAAGACATATACCCTTATGTACTTGATATTTATGTATTTATCCTTACAAAGATGTTCCATTATGATCATATGTCTCTGCTCTGTGAAGCCCAACAAAAGATATTTAGAAAATTTTAGAAAAGAATACAAATGAGGTTATTCAACACCCCTCCTTAAATGCCTAACTAAACTGGAGGCCTTAGAAGCCCTTCAGGAAGCACAAGAAGGCATTTGCAGTTACCACAAGAGCCATAAAGCCCTAGTAGCCCACCTATTCTAATATGGATATTTTTGGCCTCAAATGCACCAACATGCTAAACAATACGTAAAGAAGTGTGACAGATGCTAATGCTTCGCAAGCATACCCAGGTTGCCACCTGAGAACATTGTCTTGATCTATTCTCTAATTCCCTTTGTGCGATGGGGAATGGACTTCGTTGGCCTCTTTCTGCCTACACTAGCACAAAAGAAATATGTGCTTATAGTAGTTGATTACTTCTTCGAGTGGGTTGAGGCTGAAGCCATGGCTATCCCTAACGCAGAGAGAGTAATCAACTTCAATCGAAAAAATATCATCTGCCAATATAGCATACCACAGATCATAGTAACTGTTACGACCCGATTCCTGAATCCCTATAGGACCCGAAACCGACTCGACTCGACTAATCCCAAAACCCAATCGTCCAACAAGAAATAACCGAAAAGCAGAAAAATAAACCACATTCACTATGCAAGGTAACTAACAGTAAAAGTGCACAAGCAGTAAGGAAGTAAAAGCTGCTAACAGTACATTCCACCACAACAACAGGAAAGCAGAAACAAAAGTACAGTAACAGAAACGGTAACAACAGTCTAAAACTCACTAGTAGAACAGAGAGTACAACAAAAATAGGAAACTACTACTGGGCTCGACTGGGCCCAGCACCCTCTGCAGCCGGTGACTCGGGCTACTCAACTCCTGGACTTGTAAAGGGTTACAAGTAAAACGAGGTCAGCAAATGTTGAATAGAGTGGTAACCAAACTAACTAAAGCAGTAAAAGCTAACAGGTAAATTTATTTTTTCCCAGTTATTTTATTTTATAAGTCATTCCTCTTCACCCATTGGTTTACTTTCAGATCTCTTTCTTAATCTCGTATGTTCCTCGTGGGAATGATCTTGATTACAGCATTTTTCGATGAGTGGAAGGCACACGTGGTGCTCTCCTGGCCGGGAGAGTCTCTCGTGGTGATCCTACACCCAGTCAACCACCCCGAGGTCAGTGACAGACGTAGCAGTGACTACGGCACGCGCGATAAGCGCACGAGTAGCTACCCCACACTGGCACGCGGTTAGTCGTTTCCGCTAGCAGGTACGCTCAAAGTACAGCACGAAACAGTATAGGGCCTAGCCCTCTCAGTAACAGGGGTCTCGCCCCTCCACAGTCTGCGCACCCTCGTCTGACTACCCTGGTTTGCCCAGCGGGCCTAACAAGTCGATGTAGGGTGGCTAGCTAAACCCCGGGCCGCGTGGGGTGGCTAGCTCCCCCCCTACACTAGTAGCTCTCCCAGATACAGTGTACACGAGGGCCAACAAAGTCGGTGTAGAGTGGCCAATCCTAACCCCGGGTCCCCACCCAAGGCAGCTAGCTCTGCTCTACAGTAAACAAGGGATAGTCGCTCTCCTTGGTATCATGTACTCAAGGGCCAGTACACTTCCCACTCACATTTCCAGGTCTTTCCATTCATCCACAGGAGCTCTACTCCTAATTCCCCGTAGGGTTCATGCTCATATTCACCATATTATTCCATACCAGGTTTCATCATTCTTAGTTCCATTATTGTATTATACACATGCAGCTCGTATTTCCACAAATGAACATATACAAGTAATATCACAGGTAACTGTTTAACTAACATGGGCATTTCATGTTCCACAGCCAGCTCGTATTTATTAACAGGCAATTGTTTACAATTCTATTTATTCATTTATGACTGCAATCTCAAACACGCATACAAACAATGCAAGTATTTCTCACCCTAAGATTCATGCCACATCCTAGGTTTCTAGTTTTCTAATTTTCATAATGACATTCATGTTTTATAAATAAAATCGGGGGGAAACCACTCAACCAGACAATCCGAGAGTACTGGGGGCTCGAACGGCAGACTCATGTGCCTCTGCAAGCCTCGAACACGTGACAGATCGAAGTCCTATACCAAGGAACATACCATAATGGAACGTTCAGAACAGTATATAAGGATTTCTAACATGTAGAGGAACTCACAAGGAAACCATAGATATCTCATTTGCGTAAAATGGACCCCAAACGGACCCTAAACGAGTCAAAAATAGGACTGCAGAACTAAATCAAACGTCTGGCACAAAGTCCAGACGTCTTAAAAGTCACCAGGGTCTCACCTCAAGTTCCTGCGTAGACCTCAGACATCCAGGACCCCCACTTGACCGTTTGGACTCAGCTCCAGACGTCTGACTTCTCCTCTAGTCATCTAGGAGTGCTTCCGATCGTCTGGTAAGCTGTCCAGACGTCCGAAACGCATGGGATTGCATGCTGCATGCCTTCCCAAAGCTGTCCCTGCTCGCGACAGACAAATCTCCCCCTTTTAGCCAAACAGATCGACTCTGCAGTGCGGCCTGCATGGTCGTAACTGCAAGAAGAACGTACCTTTGCGAAACCCTATTTTCAAACATCCGATGTCGTCACCAGACGTCCAACCTGTCGTCTGGACGGCACTCCGGACATCTGATACTGGGGAAATCCTGGCACCAGAGCAAGCTCCCGCTCTTCTCACTGCACGCAGCCGCGGCTTCTCCCCCTTGTTTACAACTCCGGCTGCAGCAGGAAGTCGGCGACGGCTCCCCCGACGCTCCTCCTCCCGCACGCACCGCTCTAACCGTGCGCCCTCTGGCGAGCTCCCACGAACTCGCGAGCTCAACCTCCTCCTCCTCTCTTCACGCCGCCTCTCCTCCTCACTCCTCTCTCTCGCTCGTCCCTCTCACGGCAGTGGAGAGGAAGGAAGGAAGGTGGTGGTGGTGGAGTGGAGAGGGGAGGAAGGGGTGAGGGCTCTTATATAGAGAGCGGCTAAGGTTCGGTGAGGGGGAGAGAAGGAGAGAGAGAGAAGAAAGCTGTCTGCGCGCAGCCAGCATGTAGACCCGACCTTGCATATAGATTTTTCAATTTCCAGACATCTGGGAAGGAGCTCAAACATCTGACCAGACGTCTGACTGACAGTCCAGACGTCTTAAAAGGCTCAGAACAGAACGAGTCTTTACATCATAACAAACTTAAAGGAAGTTTTATCCCTGAAACTTGAGCTATCAAGGGTGCGGAAAAGGAAATATAAATGCATAACAAACTTAAAGAGGACCGAAGTGGATCCGAAAAGATGTACCCTCAAAAAGCTCCGGGTACCACTCTCTCATCGCCGCCTCAGGCTCCCAGGTAGCCTCCTTGCACCGCTGGCTCCTCCACAAGACCTTCACCAGGGGTACCTGCTTCCATCTCAAACTCCAGATGACTCTGTCTAATATCTGCACAGGTCTCTCGGGGTAGGTCAGGTCGTCACCCACCTCGACACTCTCGTGGCTCAGAACGTGACTGGGATCGGCGACGTACTTCCTGAGGTTGGACAAGTGGAATACGTCGTGCACACCAGAAAGTTGGGGAGGAAGGGCAAGCCAGTAAGCAACGGGTCTTACCTGCTCCAGGACCTCAAAGGGCCCCACAAACCTCGACACAAGCTTCCCTTTCACCCCAAAACACTGCAGGCCCTTCATGGGTGAAACGCGAAGAAAGACGTGATCCCCAACCTCAAACTGCACCTCGCTGCACCTCTGGTCAGCATAACTCTTCTGCCTACTCCTGATGGTGCGAAGTCGTCTGTGAATCTACTCTATTACCTCCTAACTCTGCCGAATCAGCCTGGGGCCAACCTCCTACTTAGTCCCCACCTCAACCTAACTCAAGGGTGTAGTATACCTCCGTCCGTACAGAGCCTCGTAAGGTGCCATGCCAATACTAGTGATAGCTATTATTATATGCAAACTCTGCCAGGGGTAAGTGCTCCTCCCAAGAACCCCTCCAATCTAGTACACAGGCGAGCAAAAGGTCCTCAAGTGTCAGTATGGTGCGCTTTGATTGTCCGTCCGTCTGGGGATGGTATGCCGTACTGAACCTCAACCGTGTCTCCAATACCTGCTGAAACTCGGCCTAAAACTGTGAAGTAAAACGGGTATCCCGGTCGGATACAATCTCACGTGGAACTCCGTGCAGACATACCACATCGTGAATATACCTCTTTGCCATCTGTGTTGGTCCCAAAGTGACTCGGATCGGTAGGAAATGTGTCATCTTCGTCAACCTGTCCACTATCACTCAGACTGCGTCATGTCCTTGTTGGGTAACGGGTAAGCCCACCACCAAGTCCATGGTGATGCTCTCCCACTTCCACTCTGGCACAGGAAGTGGCTGCAACGGCCCTGCAGGCCTCTAATGCTTGGCTTCACCTGCTGGAACACCAAACACTGCTGCATGAACTCACCTTCATCCCGCTTCATCCCTCTCCACTAAAAGTCACATCTCAGATCATGATACATCTTCGCGTTCCCGGGATGTATAGTGAACCTAGACCCGTGCGCCTCCGTCAGAAGCTCTCTCAATAACTCCTCATCCCTGGGAACGCACAAACGTCCCCTCATACGCAGCACCTCATCAGTAAAAGAGAAGTCTCCTGGGTCCCCTGACAGCACTCTGTCCCGCAACGACTGCAGGTACGGATCTATCATCTGTCTTGTGATGATGCGGTCTATCAGCTCTGGTCTCGTCTGTCGTGTCACCGTCACCACCCCACAATACCCCTGTAACTCTTGGGGTCAACAACTACCCAACTCCTCCATGAGTCTCCAACTCTATGCCTGTAAGCTGGCCAAGTGGGCAGGCGCCTTCCAGCTCAAGGCGTCAGCCACCACGTTGGCATTCCCCGGATGGTAGGAGATGCTGCAGTCATAGTCCTTCAAGAGCTCTAGCCAACGTCTCTGTCTCATGTTAAGCTCCTTCTGATCAAACAAGTACCTGAGGCTCTTATGATCCGTGAAAATCTCAAAGGTCTCACCATAAAGGTAGTTCCTCCATGTCTTCAGCGCGAAGACAACAGCTGCCAGCTCTAAGTCATGGGTAGGGTAGCTATGCTCATAGGGCTTTAGCTGCTGCGAAGCGTAAGTGACAACGTGACCCCGCTGTATGAGCACAACCCCTAGCCCCTGCAACGAAGTGTCCGTGTAGACTATAAAATTGCCACTGCTTTCTGGAATGGTGAGCACAGGAGATGAAGTCAGTCTCTCCTTCAACTCCTGAAAACACGCCTTACAAGCGTCTGTCCAAGCAAAGGGCACGTCCTTCCAGGTCAACTGAGTCATAGGATGCACAATCTACGAGAATCCCTTGATAAACCGCCGGTAGTACCCTGCCAATCCCAAGAAGCTGCGTATCTCTGTCACTATACGTGGCCTCTTTCACCTGAGTACTGCCTCAACCTTGGCTGGATCCACAGCCAAGCCATCCCTGAAATCACATGGCCCAAGAAAGTCACTTGTCTCAACCAAAACTCGCACTTGCTGTATTTGGCATACAGCCTGCGTCGTCTCAAAGTGTCCAGAATCATCCTCAAGTGTTCTCCGTGCTGTGCCTGATCCCGCGAATAAACGAGCACGTCATCAATAAATACCACCACAAACTGGTCCAAATACGGTCTGAAAACCCGGTTCATCAAATCCATGAAGGCAGCGGAGGCGTTGGTCAGCCCAAATGACATGACCAAAAACTCGCAGTGTCTGTATCGGGTGCGGAAAGATGTCTTGGAGACGTCAGTCTCCCTGATCCTCAACTGGTGGTATCCTGATCTAAGATCTATCTTGGAGAATACCATGGCACCTCGTAACTGGTCAAACAGATCATCAATCCTCGACAGCAGATAATTGTTCTTGATGGTGACCCTATTCGGCTGTCTGTAGTCAACACAAAGGCATAGGGTACCATCCTTCTTCTTCACAAATAACACAGGGGCTCCCCACGGGGACGCACTGGGCCTCACAAAGCCCTTCTCCACCAGGTCCTATAGCTGTGACTTGAGCTCTCGCAACTCAAGTGGTGCCATCCGATACAGTGCAGTAGAAATGGGGCTAGTCCCCGGTACCAGTGAGATCTCAAACTCAATCTCACGTTTGGGCGGTAGTCCTGACAGCTCCTCTGGAAACACATCGGGGTACTCACTAATCATCGGAATGCTCTGAAAGTCTATCACGGGGTTGGGCTCTGCCACCACACAGGCTAGGAAGCCCTCACACCCTTGGCTCAAAAGTCTCACTGCCCGAAGCGCAAATATGCACCTGAAACCTCCATCCACCGGCTATCCGTGAAACTCAAAGGAAGGCATCTCCAATATGGAGAAGACGATCTTCCTCCCAAAACAGTCCACCAAGGCGTGGTAAGCGGATAGCCAATCCATCCCCAGAATCACGCCAAAATCCTCCATCGGTATCACGATCAGGTCAGCGGGGAGGTTGTGTCCCCCAATACTTACCTCACAGTCTGTGTAGACCTCCCCAGTTACAAACAGCTGACCACCTAGACCTCTGAACACAAACGGATCCGCTAACAATACAGTCATGTCCCAAACTAACAGCAAAACTCGCAGCGACAAAAGAGTGTGTGGCGCGGGAAACAAAAAGTACGTAAACTAATCTGCTGGAAACTGTAACCATACCTACCACCACTGAACCAGATGCCCTGGCGTCTCTGTGTGTCAGGGCATTGATACGCCCCTCAGCTCTCGGTGCAGAACAAGCAGCCACACTCTAAGTCAGGCGAGTAGCCGCTGGTCGGTATCCTCCCTGTGACAGTTGTCCTCCCCCATGTGCTTGGGAACCACGACCACCTGCTCCACCTCCAGTGCTCGGTGCGGGGGGCATCTACTGCGCTCCAGCCCTAGACGGGCAATCCCTCCTAATGTGGCTCGGCTGGCCACAGTAGTAGCAGAGAGGAACTCGACTTCCTCCCTCAGTAGGTCCCTGCTGACAGTTGGGCGGGGGTCCAGTGCTGACAACTGGCCCCTATCGGGGGCCCTTAAAGGCCACTGATGGCCCTGCAAAATGAGACGGCTCTCCTGCGAGTGCCACATGCCTCCTCTCTCGTCAACCCTGTGAGTACTTTGACTGGTAGGGCCTCTTCCATCCGCTGTCGGTGTCTCACGCAGCCGGGTTAGTCTCCTCGTACGTCATAGCTGCCTCCACCACTCTCGAGAAGGTGGGTAGCTTCAGGGGCTTGACATACCCCCGAATGGCAGGATGGAGCCCCTCACTAAACCTCCACAGGCGCTCCTCCTCCGTAGCCATGGCTGTCGCAGCAAAACGTCACAGCTCCAAGAAGCGTGTGCGGTACGCGCTCATTGTCATCGTCCCCTGACGGAGAGTGTGGAACTCCCGCCTCCTTTGGTCCTACCAAGTTTGTGGGAAGTATTGCTCGTAGAAGAGGGTCACGAACTGGTCCCACATTGGCTCTCCCCTCTCCTGGCCTCTGACTGCCCTCCACCACCTATGTACTACACTCTCCAGCTGGTACGTGGCAAAGGCCACGTAGCACTCTGCAGGGGGCGAAGGGTGTCAAACACCTTCTCAATCTACTCCAACCAGTCCTCTGCCTCAGACAGGTCCTCATCCCCCTTAAAGGGGGGGTTTCAGCTTCCGGAACTATCCGAAAAGCTCATAGTGCAGCTACAGTGGGGGAACGGGCACGCCTCTAGGCAGGGAGGGCTCATGCTCAGAAGTGTCAGAGTGCGGTGGGGGCGGTGGAGGACCACCCCCTCCCCCTCCTGCTCGTCCAGCGCTGCGTTGATCTCTCGATCCTACAGAGGACTCCCCCTCCACGTCCCCAGGGAGGGGCGCCCATAGAGGTGGGTGGAGCTCCTCTCGTACTGTTAAGACCCGAGGCATCAAAACACTTTAAGACGTCTGGGAGTTGGTCCAGACGTCTAGACGACTTCCCAGACGTCTGAAAATTAATTTTTACGTGCGTACGATCACGGCACGCGCGCAAACTAAAACCTGCCGCCCTCTTTTTCTCTCCCCTCACCGACCTGCAAAAATACTCCTACCCTCCTCTCCCTCACGCCACCCACATCCATCCGACTCCTCCTTCCCCAACGCGAGAGCGAGAGCGAGGGCAACAGCTGCTACCAAATGCAGTGGCGGTGAGGAGAGGTGCAGCGAGAGGAAAGAGGAGAGAGTGCGCAAGCCGTGAGAGAGAGAGCTCGCCGGAGCAGCTCGAGGCTGGCCGGCGTGCGCGCGGAGGAGCATTGTGCTGGGGAGGATTCCCCGGTGTTGCTGCAACTCGAGCAGCAGGCGAACGAGCGCGGCGCAACCGCGCGCAGCGGGAAGAAGACGAAGGAGCTTATGATTTTGGGATTTTTCCCAGAATCAAACGTCTGGACCTACATCCAGATGACGCAGACGACGTCTGGAAGAAGCTCCAGACGGCTGTTAGGTACGTACTGTGCCTATACCTTCCTTTTTGCGGATACGGCCATGCAGGCCGTTCCACTAAAGCTCTGTCGCGTGCCTTGCTGAGGGAGTTTTGCGTTCATGTGTAGGTTTCACTTTGGAAAGGCGCGAGACATGCCCTTCCACGTGATTCATACGTCTGGGCGAGTCATCAAACGGCGGAGAGTGTCTCCAGACGTTCGGAGAGGTGGTCGGACGTCTGGAACTAGGTCCAGATGGTTCAGCAGGATCCCTAGACGTCTGAGGAGCGGCGCAGAGTGAGGTATGGTTTTGGGTTCCTTTTAAGACGTCTAGAAGATGTTTCAGACATCTGATTTGAGTCAGAATTGTCAGTTTTGACCTATTTAGGGTTCGTTTGAGGTCCGATTTCCGCATTTAAGATTCTGTTCTTCTTCGTATAAGTTCCTATACTTGTTGGAATGCTTGTTATCATGTTCTGAGTGGATTCTTGTGGTTGATTCTTGTGCTAGGACCTCGTTCTATTGCGGACTTGGGGGTTGCGGAGGCACGCAAACCTGCCGATCACGCCCCCATTACTCCCGATTTTGCGAGTAGAGTGGCTTCCCTTAGTTAATTACAAATACAAATGCATATTGGAAATAAATGATAGATCCTAGGGTATGGCATGAATCCTAGGACCTGAAAACTAGATTGAATGATAGGTCCTAGGGTATGGCATGAATCCTAGGACCTGAAAACTAGATTGAACGATAGATCCTAGGGTATGGCATGAATCCTAGGACCTGAAACACTGGAACGATTGTATTAAATGCCTGAAATGCAGTCTTGAAATGAGTAGATGGAATAATAACTGCCTGTAACTGGATAACAGTTTCCTGTGAAATGTATAGTACTGTTGTTAGTAACTGCTACATGAAATTCCTATTGTTTGAAATTAAATACGAGCTGCATGTATATATATTGGAAAAGAAAGTTTGAACATTGGAAACACGTGCTATATGCAAATAAACCTAAAATGATGAAACCTAGTATGGCTTGGCCTGAGAAACATGAGCATGAACCCTACGGGGAATTAGGAGTAGAGCTCCTGGAAATAAATAGAATGGAACTAGGAAAGTGAATGGGGAAGTGAGCTGGCCCTTGTGTACGGAGTACCAAGGAGAGCGACTGTCCCCCTGTTTAGTGCAGAGCGGAGCTAGCCGCCCTAGGGTTGGGACCCGGGGTTAGGACTGGCCACTTTGTACCGACTCTATGGCCCTCGCGTACACAGTACCAGAGAGAGCTACTAGTGTAGGGAGAGAGCTAGCCACCCCACGGGGCTCGGGGTTTAGCTAGCCGTCCTACACCAACTTGTTAGACCCACTGGGCAATCCAGGGTAGTCAGGTGAGGGTGCGCGGACTGTGGAGGAGCAAGACCCCTGTTTGATTACTGTGGAGGGGCTAGACCCCTGTTACTGAGAGGGCTCTGCCCAATACTGGTTCCGTGCTGTGCTTTGGGCGCACCCGTTAACGGAAACGACTGACCGCGTGCCAATGCGGGGTAGCTACTCGTGCGTTTATCACGCGTGCCGTAGTCACCGTTACGCCTGTCAGCGACCTTGGGGTGGTTGACTGAGAGTATGACCACCATGAAGGACTCTCTCGGCCAGGAGAGCACCACGTGCTACTTCTACTTTCGGAAAAGACTGCAATCAAGATCGTTCCCACGAGGAACATTCGAGATTAAGAAAAAGATCTGATAAATAAACTAAGAAAGAGTAAAATAAAGAAAGAAATTAAAACAACAGCTACTTGTCCACCTTTACTGTTTTTCTTAGCTAGCTGGTTGCCACTCTACTCAGCGTTTCGCTGACATGTCGTACTTACCACCTTTTTCAGGACCAGGTGTTGAGCAGCCAGAGCCCACGGCTGCAAAGGGTGTTGGGCCTAGTAGAGCCCAGTAGTTGTACTTTTGTTGTACCCGTTTTCAGTAGTAGTGAGTATTCTGTTACACCTTTGTACTCTTTTATTGTAAACTTCGTATTTTTGTACCTGTTTTTAATTCTCTACTATTATGGTGGTGTGTACTATAGTAGTTCTTTTATTTACTGCTGTACTTTTTTTACTGTTAGTTGCTTGCATGGTGAATGTGGTTTATTTTACTGCTTTTTGGTTACTTTCTTGTTGGACGACTGAGTCTTGGGATCAGTCGAGTCGGTCTGATTCTCGTATCCTGTAGGGATTCGGGAATTGGGTCATAACACGTACTATGTCTTGAATCAGCTGAGCGAGGTCCTAGGCTTGAACGTCCGGGAGAAGTGGCGGGTCAACTGGCACCTCGAGCCCGACACGTCCACCCCTCCGACCTCATCCACGGTCGTGTCCGCGGCCTGCCTCAAGAAATCCACGATGAGGCATTTCCTGCAAGGAGACGCGGAAGACAGAACAAAAAAAGTCAACCCTAATGGATTTCAGCGAAAGGAACTCATAATAGATGTCAAGCGGAACGTTGTGGTGGTTACTCTAGTTACATGCACAAGAATTGGTTATTCTCAAGATAGTTGGTTCGTTTCTCGGGACGACCTTGCTCTGATACCATCTTATTACGGCCCGGTTCCCGAATCCCTACAGAACCTGAAACCGACTCGACTCAACTAATCCTAAGACCCAGTCGTCTAATAAGAAATAACCAAAAAGCAGGAAAATAAACCACATTCACTATGCAAGGTAACTAACAGTAAAACCGCACAAGTAGTAAGGAAGTAAAAGCTACTAACAGTACATACCACCACAACAATAGGAAAGCAGAAACAAAAGTACAGTAACAGAAATGGTAACAACAGTCTAAAACTCACTAGTAGAACAGAGAGTACAACAAAAAATAAGAAACTACTGCTGGGCTCGACTGAGCCCAGCACCCTCTGTAGTCGGTGACTCGGGCTGCTCAACTCCTGGACCTGTAACGGGTTACGAGTAAAACGGAGTCAGCGAATGCTGAGTAAAGTGGTAACCAAACTAACTAAAGCAGCAAAGGCTAACAGATAAATTTATCTTTTCCCATTTATTTTAATTTACAAGCCATTCCTTTTCACCCATTGGTTTACTTTCAGATCTCCTTCTTGATCTCGTATGTTCCTCGTGGGAACGATCTTGATTGCAGTCTTTTTTGAAGAGTAGAAGGCACACGTGGTGCTCTCCTGGCCGAGAAAGTCTCCCGCGGTGATCCTACACCCAATCAACCACCCAAGGTCACTGATAGACGTAGCGATGACTACGACACGCGCGATAAGCGCACGGGTAGCTACCCCGCACTGGCACACGGTCAGTCGTTTCCACTAGCGGGTACGCTCAAAGTACAGCACGAAACAGTATAGGGCCTAGCCCTCTCAGTAACAGGGGTCTAACCCCTCAGAACCAAACAGGGGTCTTGCCTCTCCACAGCCCGCGCACTCTAGTTTGACTACCCTGGTTTGCCCAGCGGGCCTAACAAGTCAGTGTAGAGTGGCTAGCTAAACCTCGGGCCCCGTGGGGTGGCTAGCTCCCTCCCTACACTAGTAGCTCTCCCTGGTACAGTGTACACAAGGGCCAACAAAGTCGGTGTAGAGTGGCCAATCCTAACCCCGGATCCCAACCCAAGGGCGGCTAGCTCCACTCTACACCAAACAGGGGACAGTCGCTCTCCTTGGTACCAAGTACTCAAGGGCCAACACACTTCCCACTCACATTTCCAGGTCTTTCCATTCATCCACAGGTGCTCTACTCCTAATTCCCCGTAGAGTTCATACTTATATTCACCATATTATTCCATACCAGGTTTTATCATTCTCAATCCCATTCTTCTTTTATACACATGCAACTCGTATTTCCACAAATGAACATATACAAGTAATATCACAGGTAACTGTTTAACTAACACAAGCATTTCATGTTCCACAGGCAACTCGTATTTATTAATAGGCAATTGTTTACAATTCTATTTATTCATGTATGACTGCAATCTCAAACATGCATACAAACAATGCAAGTATTTCTCATCTTAGGATTCATGACACCTCCTAGGTTTCTAGTTTTCTAATTTTCATAATGGCATTCATATTTTATAAATAAAATCAGGGGGAAACCACTCTACCAGAAAATCCGGGAGTACTGAGGGCTCGAACGGCAGATTCACGTGCCTCTGCAAGTCCCGAACACGCAACAGATCGAAGTCCTATACCAAGGAACATACCACAATGAAACATTCAGAACAGTATATAAGGATTTCTAACATGTAGAGGAACTCACAAGGAAACCATAGATATCTCATTTGCGTAAAACGAACCCCAAACAGACCCTAAACAGGTCAAAAATAAGACTGCAGAACCAAATCAGACGTTTGGCACAAAGTCCAGATGTCTTAAAAGTCACCAGGGTCTCACCTCAAGTTCTTGTGTCGACCTCAGATGTCCAGGACCCCTACTTGACCATCTGGACTCAGCTCCAGACGTCCGACCTCTCCTCCAGTCATCTGGGAGTGCTTCCGGTCGTCTGGTAAGCTGTCCGACATCCGAAACACGTGGAAGGGCGTGCCGCGTGCCTTCCCAAAGCTATCCCTACGCGCGACAGACAAATCTCCCCCTTTTAGCCAAACAGATCGACTCTGCAGTGCGGCCTGCATGGCCGTAACCGCAAGAACATACCTTCGCGAAACCTTATTTTCAGACGTCTGGTGTCATCACCAGACGTCCAACCCATCGTCTGGACAGCACTCCAGACGTCTGATACTGGGGAAATCCTAGTACCAGAGCGACCTCCCGCTCCTCTCACCACACGCAGCCGCGGCTTCTCCCCCTCTTTTACAGCTCCGGCTGTAGTAGGAAGTCAGGGACAGCTCCCCCGACACACTCCTCCCTCACACGTCGCTTCAACCGTGCACCCTCTGACGAGCTCCCACGAACTCGTGAGCTCAATCTCCTCCTCCTCTCTTCACACCGCCTCTCCTCCTCGCTCCTTCTCTCTTGCTCGTCCCTCTCACGACAGTGGAGAGGAAGGAAGGTGGTGGTGATGGAGTGGAGAGTGGAGGAAGGGGTGAGGGCTCTTATATAGAGAGCGGCTAAGGTTCGATGAGGGGGAGAGGAGAGAGAGAGAGAGAAGAAAGCTATCTGCGCGCAGCCAGTGCACAGACCCGACCTTGCGTATAGATTTTTCAATTTCCAGACGTCTGGGAAGGAGTTCAGACGTCTGACTGACAGTCCAGACGTCTTAAAAGGCTCATAACAGAACGAATCTTTACAGTAACGAACAATGGCACATAGTTTGCTTCTAAGAAGTTTGAAGACTTCTGTACTACACAACATTCTGCACCTACACTGACGATCCGTATCCGTTGGTATAGGTCAAAATGACCATCGCTGTAGGTCTAAAGAGTTATTCCGACAGTATTGAAGGTGTTCTCTTAAGAGGCGTCGCTGTAGGCAACACTGGCGATTTTTTACTGTCGGTGTTGTACTTAGAGCTACAACGACAGTCATGTTTTAATAAGCCTCTGATTTTATGATTATGCCAACAGCGATGCTTATAACTGTCGGTATAGGCCTATAGTGCTAACAAAGCTTTTGTCAATGTAGTGCAAAAGTCTTTTCCAACGGACAAATCATTGGTAAAACTATCACTATAAATAAACAAGTTATTACCCTACACAAAACATACATTAACGCTTATTTCCGTTGATGTTATCGTCAATGAAAGTCCTTGATGAATATAAAAAATATATATCCCTAATGTATCATAATAGACATCTCTGTATTTAAAAATAGTAAACACTAATCAAATAATATAATTGATTTATTTCATAACAGGAAGTGTAGCTAACAAAATGTGTTAGAGAACCTTTACCAAAAATGTTAAGACCCACGACAACAAACATTTTTTTAAGACGTCTGGGAGTTAGTCCAGATGTCTGGTCAGACGTCTGGATGCCTTCCCAGACGTCTGGAATTAAATCTTTGCGGCGTACGATTGCAGTCTACGTGCGTGCGCGCGTAGACTGCGCCTGCCGACCTGCAGGCGTCCGTCCTTCCATTTTTCTCTCTCCCCGACGCCTTCAAATACTCTCTTCCTCCCTTCCCTCTCCCTCACCACCACTTCACCGTCTCCTCCTTCTTCTCCAGTGTTGGCGTGAAAGCGAGGGCAGCAGTTGCTGCCGGGTGCGCATGGGGAGGAGGAGGTGTAGCGAGAGGGAGAAGAGGCATAGCGCATGAGGAAGAGAGAGCGAACTTGCCGAAGCTACCCAGGGCCGGCCGACGGGTGCGCGCAGCGGGAGCGTAGCGATGGGGAGATGCTGCTGCAGCTCAGGCAACAGGCGGACGCGGTGCGGTGCGGCCGCGCACAGCAGGCGAAAGGCGAGGAGGTTCTTATTCTGGAAAAATTTCCCAGAATTAGACGTCTGGACCTATGTCCAGATGGAGCAGGGGACGTCTGGAGTGAGATCCAGACGTCTGAAAGGTACTATATTCTCATTCTTCTTCCTTTCTACGGATGCGGCCATGCAGGTCGTTCCGCCGAAAGCCCTGAGACATGCCGTGTTGTGATCGTTTACGTACGCATGCATGTTTCATTCAGGAAGGCACAAGGGCACACCCTCCCACACAGATCAGACGTCTAGGCACAGCACCAGATGGTGGAGAGGGTCTCTAGACGTCCGGAGTGATAGTCGGACGTCTGGAATTAGGTCCAGACAGTTCAGCGGGATCCTGGACGTCTGAAGAACAGTGCAGAAGTGAGGTATGATCTGAACCATCGTTTAAGACGTCTGGAAGGTGTTCCAGACTTCTGATTTGGGGTAGAGTTGTCGTTTTTGACCCGTTTAGGGTCCGTTCGAAGTCCAATTTCCGCGTTTGAAATTCTGTTCTTCTCATAAATTGTTCCTCTACTCGTTTAAAATACTTGTATCCTGTTCTGAGTAGTTCCTTGTGTTTGATCCTTATGTTAGGACCTCGTTCTATTGCGGACCTAGGAGTTGCGGAGGCACGTGGACCTGCCAATCACGCCCCCATCAGTCCCTATTTTGTGGGTAGAGTAGCTTCCCTTGGTTGTTTACCAACATTAATGCATCTTTGAGATAAATAATAGATTCTAGGGTATGGCATGAATCCTAGGACTGGAAAACTAGATTGAATGATAGATCCTAGGGTGTGGCATGAATCCTAGGGACAGAAACACTGAAACGAATGTCGTGAATGCATGAATTGCAGTCTTGGAAAAGTAGATAGAATAATAATAATTGCCTGTAATTGGATAACAGTTGCTTGTATATGAATGGATATTAACTGCTGGGAACATGGGCTATATGAAAATAAAGCTGAAATGATGAAACCTAAATTGGCTTGGTTAAAGAAATATGAGCATGAACCCTACGGGGAATTAGGAGTAAAGCTCCTGAGAGGTAAATGGAATGGAACTGGGGAAGTGAGCTAGCCCTTGAGTACAGAGTACCAAGGAAAGTGACTGTTTTCCCATGTTTAGTGCATAGTGGAACTAGCCGCCCCAGGGACCCGGGGTTAGGTCTGGCCACTTTGTACCGACTTTTGGCCCTCGCGTACACAGTACCGGGGAGAGCTACTAGTGTAGGGGGAGCGCTAGCCACCCCACGGGCCCCGGGGTTCTGCTAGCTTTCCTACATCGACTTGTTAGGCCCACTGGGCAAACCAATGTAGTCAGGCGAGGTTGTGTGGACTGTGGAGGGGTAAGACCCCTGTATGGCTACTGTGGAGGGGCTGGACCCCTATTACTAAGAGGGCTCTGCCCTATACCGGTTCCGTGCTGTGCGTTGGGGCACACCCGTTAATGGAAACGACTAACTGTGTGCCAGTACGGGGTAGCTACCCATGCGTTTATCGCACGTGCCGTAGTCACCGTTACGTCTGTCATTGACCTTGGGGTGGTTGACTGAGGGTAGGACCACCACAGGAGACTCTCCCGGCCAGGAGAGCACCACGTGCTACTTCTACTTTTCGGAAAACACTGCAATCAAGATCGTTCCCACGAGGAACATTCGAGATCAAGAGAAAGATCTGAGGAATAATTAAAGAATGAGCAAATGGAAAATAAAGAAAGAAATTAAAAATAACAACTACTTGTCCACCTTACTATTTTTCTTAGTTAGTTGGTTGCCACTCTATTCAGCGTTTCGCTGACGTGTCACCTTTGTCACCTTTTCAGGACCAGGTGTTGAGCAGCCAGAGCTTACAACTGCAGAGGGTGCTGGGCCTAGTAGAGCCCAGTAGTTTTACTTGTGTTGTACCTACTGTACCGTTTCTTCTGTTGTAGTGAGTATTTCCTGTTACAAGTGTACTCTTTTATTGTAAGCATCATGTTTATATACTTGTTTAATTCTCTACTGTTATGGTAGTGTGTACTGTAGTAGTTCTTTTCTTTACTGTTGTAACTTTGTTGTTGTTAGTTACATGCATGATGAATGTGGTTTATTTTACTGCTCTTTTGGTTACTTTCTCGTTGGACGACTGGGCCTTGGGATTAGTCGAGTCGGTCCGATTCTCGTGTCTCGTAGGGATTCAAGAATCGGGTCGTAACAAAAAAGGAAGCAACTAATGTATCTATACTCTTAGGAAATTGGCTTATTATCCTATTTTAAACTTGAAGTAAGATCAAAGTGAAGTATAAAAGTACAAACCTTCGTTGAGATTCTTGGCTGCAAGAAAGTTTCAACTAGTATAAAAGTTGATCACTATCTTTATACAATGACGTCATTAGCAAAGATTTAGACTCAACAAACTTGAACACAGTTGAGACAACCCTGCTAAAGATCCTAAGTATCTAATACCAACTCCTGCTTATAATCTTTGTTTATTCTAAAGATTCCAACTAATCCTTTCTTGGGATTATCCTTACATAGCCTACTGATTTGCCAGAGACAAGAGTGCCTTTCTATATTGAGCTCTTCCTCAAGCCCAAAACCCTTGGCTCTCTTCAGTTCCTCCTTCAAATCGCATAAGTTTACACCTAGATTACCTTGGAACCATGAGGGATAATCCAAACACTTGAGAGGATGGGTTAATCCCCATCTTCCAAAACCCAAGTCTCAAGTGGCACCTATCTCAACCTCTCTTTCAATAAACAAAAGCGTAGGTTACCTGCACAGGTTAGCAAAACCCTATCTTTGTGTGAAACACATGCTATCTCTCCCTTCAACCCTCTAACAAAGAAAACTCAAACAAAAGACAATCCAAGTTCCGCAAACGCCATTCTAGATTTATCGGAAATCCAAAGATAACCGTGATAATTCAAAGTGATTCTATTTAGAAGACCATAGGGACTATAAGGAAGAGTATACCTTAAACATAAATTATTTATAATTTTGTTACACTTCATGACTGCATCCTTGAACAACCTCCCATTTTTATGTTTACAATAAAAAATTTCATCAAACATAAAGATTAAAAAATGGATGTTGTAACTTAAAACTAAAGAAAAGATGCACCAACTGGGATTTGAACCTGGGTTTGTATCGTGAAAGGGTACTATTCTACCACTAAACCATTGATGCTATTCATGTTTCATAAATCTCAATTAATACAAACTAGGATTGGTTAAAAAATAAATAATATTCAACATAAATCCAATGTAAAGGAAGGGTAATATACACTTTCTTCTAGGTTAAGAAATATCACCAATGAAACACATTTGAATAGTACCGATGCAATTTAGTTTTACGAAGATGCATTGCATTATATGTTTTTGTACTCTTGTCTAATCATGAATATAAAGTGTGAGCTATGAAGGTTTAGAATTATTGCCTCTCAACTTATACTTGAATATATATCTTGGATGGTTTGCCTTGGATCTCTAGGGAAGCCTTACTTGTATTTAGTCATTAGTTATTGTTATTTTAATAGGCATATTGTAAAAAAGAAGACTGGTGACTACACTATTGCATGGTAAAAAGAAAAAAGTCTATTCCACCATTCTATGGCTGCTAACCTCCCAGAAAGAAGTCCTCTCTGAGATGGTCACATGGCTTCTTTCTTTTTTACTTGAGTAAGATAAAATTTCAACCAGCAGGAATTTAGCTGAGACTCCGATTACTCAACTCCTAGATCATTTGGTCAAGTGGAACATTTCCACTATTTTAATATACTTCTCCTCATCCTTAATAGCAAAATACATAGAAAACCTTTTCAAACAATTTTTGTTACGACCCAGTTCGCAAATCCCTACAGGACACGAGAATCGAATCGACTCGACTGATCCCAAGACCCAGTCGTCCAACGAGAAAGTAACCAAAAAGCAGTAAAATAAACAACATTCACCATGCAAGTAACTAGCAGTAACAAAAGTACAACAGTAAAGAAAAGAACTACTACAGTACATATCACCACAATAGTAAAGTATTAAAAACAGGTACATAAATATGAAGTTTACAATAAAAGAGTACAAGTGTAACAGAAATACTCACTACGACAGAAAAATGGGTACAATGGAAGTACAACTACTGGGCTCTACTAGGCCCAGCACCCTCCGCAGCCGTAGGCTCTGGCTACTCAACACCTGGTCCTGAAAAGGTGACAATTATGACACGTCAGCGAAACACTGAGTAGAGTGGCAACCAACTAGCTAAGAAAAACAGCAAGGTGGACAAGTAGTTGTTATTTTTAATTTCTTTCTTTATTTTCTATTTACTCATTCTTGAATTATTCCTCAGATCTTTCTCTTGATCTCGAATGTTCCTCGTGGGAATGATTTTGATTGCAGTCTTTCCCGAAAAGTAGAAGTAGCACGTGGTGCTCTCCTGGCCGGGAGAGTCCCCAGTCGTGGTCCTACCCTCAGTCAACCACCCCAAGGTCACTGACAAACGTAACGATGACTACGGCATACGCGATAAATGCACGGGTAGCTACCACGCACTGGCACGCGGTCAGTCGTTTCCATTAATGGGTGCGTCCCAAAGCATAGCACGGAACCAGTATAGGGCAAAGCTCTCTCAATAACAGGCGTCTAGCCCCTCCACAGTAACCAAACAGGGGTCTTGCCCCTCCACAGTCCACGCACACTCGCCTGACTACCGTGGTTTGCCTAGTGGGCCTAACAAGTCAGTGTAGGATGGCTAGCTGAACCCCGGGCCCCGTGGGGTGACTAGCTCTCTCCCTACACTAGCAGCTCTCCCCGGTACGATGTACGCGAGGGCCAGAA
This sequence comes from Thalassia testudinum, assembly GCA_037157565.1. NCBI lineage: Eukaryota > Viridiplantae > Streptophyta > Magnoliopsida > Alismatales > Hydrocharitaceae > Thalassia > Thalassia testudinum. Next base: position 167,594,436 of record JAZHRO010000031.1, read on the forward strand.
AGTCGGTGCAAAGTGGCCAAACTCACCCCGGTCTCGACCTGAGGGCGACAAGCTCCCCTCTACACTAGGAGGTAATATGTGCTCTCTTTGGTACCACGTACCCAAGAGACAACACACTTTCCCATTTTACTTTTCCAGTTTCATTCCATTTATTTTCAGGAGTTCTACTCCTAATTCCCCGTAGAGTTAGTACTCATGTTTCCTCAGGCCAAGCCATACTAGGTTTCATCATTTCAGGTTTATTCGCATATAATACGTATTTCCAACATTCAAGCTTCTTTTCCTTTCCAATTTATATACAAGCAGCTCGTATTTAGTTTCCAAACAACAGTAATTACATGTAGCAGTTACTAGTAACAGTGCTCTACGTTTCACAGGCAGCTGCTATCCAATTACAGGCAATTATCATTATTCTATCTACTTATCCATGACTGCAATACAGGCATTCAAGACATCCGTTTCAGTGTTTCTGTTCCTAGGATTCATGCCACACCCTAGGATCTATCATTCAATTTAGTTTTCAGTCCTAGGATTCATGCCATACCCTAGGATCTATCATTCAATCTAGTTTTCAGGTCCTAAGATTCATGTCATACCCTAGGATCTATCACTCAATCTAGTTTTCAGGTCCTAGGATTCATGCCATACCCTACGATCTATCATTTAATTCAGATATGCATTAATGTTTGCAATTAACTAAGGGAAGCCACTCTAGTCGCAAAACCGGGAGTAATGGGGGCATGATCGGCAGGTCCACGTTCCTCCACAACCCCAGAGCCGCAACGGGATGAGGTCCTAACACAAGGATCAATCACAAGGAACCACTCAGAATAGGATACAGGTATTTTAAACAAGTAGAGGAACTAATTCTAAGAAGAACGGAATTTCAAACGCGGAAACCGGACTTCGAACGGATCCTAAACGAGTCAAAAATGACAACTCTGCCCCAAATCAAACGTCTGGAACACCTTCCATACGTCTTAAACGATGGTTCAAATCATACCTTACTTCTGCGCTGCTCTTCAGACGTCCAGGATCCCGCTGAACCGTCTGGACTTAGTTCCAGACATCCGACTGTCACTCCGGACGTCTAGAGAGTCTCTCCGTCATCTGGTGCTGTGCCCAGACGTCTGATCTGTGTGGGAGGGCGTGCCCTTGTGCCTTCCCGAACGAAACCTGCACGCATACAAAAACGATCACAACACGACATGTCTCAGGGCTTTCGGCGAAACTGCCTGCATGGCCGCATCCGCAGAAAGGAAGAAGATGAGGAATAGAGTACCTTTCAGACGTCTGGATCTCACTCCAGACGTCCCCAGCGCCGTCTGGACATAGGTCCAGACGTCTGGTTCTGGGAAAATTTCCCAGAATCAGGACCTCCTCAACTCCGCCTGCTGCGCACGGCCGTGCCGCGTCGCGCTCACCTGCTGCTTGAGCTGCAGCAGCACCGAGGTAACCTCCCCAGCACCACGCTCCCGCTACGCTCACCCGTTGGCCGACCCTGGGCAGCTCCAGCGAGTTCACTCTCTCTTCCTCACTCGCTCCACCTCTTCTCCCTCTCACTGCACCTCCTCCTCCCCACGTGCACCTGGCAGCAGCTGCTGCCCACACTCTCTCTCTCTCTCTCACGCTCAAGCTGGAAGAAGGAGGGGACGGTGGGGGGAATGGGTGAGGGAGAGGGAAGGGTATTTGAAGGCGTGGCGGGGTGGGGAAAGGTGTCTGCAGGACGGGGAGGGAAGAGAGAGAAGAAAAGAGGGTGGTGGGTTCAGTTTACGCACGCACGCAGACTCGCAATCGTACGCTGCAAAAATTAAATTCCAGACGTCTGGGAAGGCGTCCAGACGTCTAGACCAACTCCCAAACGTCTTAAAACGTTTGATGTCATGGGTCTTAACAACATAACAAACTCAAAGGAAGTTTCGTCCCCGAAACTTGCACTAGCTAGAGTGCGGAAAAGAACGATATACACATAACAAACTCAAAGAGGATCGAAGCTGGTCCAAAAAAGATGTACCCTCAAAGAGCTCCGGGTACCGCTCCTGCATCGCCGCCTCAGGCTCCCAGGTAGCCTCCTCGTACCGCTGGCTCCTCCACAAAACCTTCACCAGGGGTACTTGCTTCCGTCTCAGACTCCGGACGGCTTTGTCAAGAATCTGTACTGGCCACTCGGGGTAGGTCAAGTCGTCACCCACCTCAACGTTCTCATGGCTCAGGACGTGTCTGGGATCTGCGACGTACTTCCTGAGGTTGGACACGTGGAACACGTCGTGCACACCAGAAAGCTAGGGAGGAAGGGCAAGCCTGTAAGCAACGGGTCCAACCCGCTCCAAGACCTCAAAGGGTCTCACGAACCTCGGCACGAGCTTCCCTCTCACCCCAAACCGCTGCAGGCCCTTCATGGGTGAAACGCGAAGGAAGACGTGGTCCCCAACCTCAAACTATACCTCTCTGCGTTTCCGATCTGCATAGCTCTTCTGTCTGCTCCTGACAGTGCGGAGTCGCCTGTGAATCTGCTCAATCACCTCCTGACTCTACTGGATCAGCCTGTGGACAACCTCCCACTTAGTCCCCACCTCAACCCAACTCAAGGGTGCCGTACACCTCCGTCCGTACAAAGCCTCGTAGGGTGTCATGTCGATGCTCGAGTGATAACTGTTATTATATGCGAACTCCGCCAGGGGCAACTGCTCCTCCCAAGAGCCCCTCCAGTCCAGTACACAAGCACGCAAAAGGTCCTCAAATGTTTGTATCGTGCACTCAGACTGTCCATCTATTTGGGGGTGGTAAGCTGTACTGAACCTTAACCGCGTCCCAAGGGCCTGCTGAAACTCAGCCCAAAACTAGGACGTAAAACGGGTATCCCGATCAGATACGATCTCCCGCAGAACTCCGTGTAGACGTACCACATCGCGGACATACCTCTGCCAACTATGCTGGTCCCAAGGTGACTCGGATCGGCAAGAAACGTGCCATCTTTGTCAATCTGTCAACGATTACCCAGACTGCATCGTGTCCTCGCTGGGTAACAGGTAAGCCCACCATCAAGTCCATGATGATACTCTCCCACTTCCACTCTGGCACTGGAAGTGGCTATAACGGCCCTGCAGGCCTCTGATGCTCGGCCTTTACCTGCTGGCACACTAAACACTGCTGTACGAATTCACCCACATCCCACTTCATCCCCCTCCACCAAAAGTTGCGTCTCAAATCATGGTACATCTTTGTGTTTCTAGGATGTATGGTGAATCTGGAACCGTGTGCCTCAGTCAGGAGCTCCCTCAATAGCTCCTCGTCTCTGGGAACGCACAAACGTCCCCTCATAAGCAGTACCTGGTCTGTAAAAGAGAAGTCTCCAGGGTCTCCTGACAGCACTCTGTCACGCAATGATTGTAAATACGGGTTGACCATCTGCCCTGTGATGATGCGGTCTATCAGCTCTGGCCTCGTCTGTTGTGTCATAGTCACTGCTCCATAGTGCCCCAGTAACTCTAGGGGCCGCCAACTGCCCATCTCTTCCATGAGGCTCCAACTCTACGCCTGTAAACTGGCCAAGTGGGCGGGCACCTTCCGACTCAAGGCATGAGCTACCACATTGGCCTTTCCCAGGTGGTAGGAAATGCTGTAGTCATAATCCTTCAGGAGCTCCAACCAACGTCTCTGTCTCATGTTGAACTCCTTTTGATCAAACAGGTATCTGAGGCTCTTGTGATCTGTGAAAGTCTCAAAGGTCTCACCGTACAAGTAGTGCCTCCAAGTCTTCAGCGCAAAGACGACAACTGCCAGCTCCAGGTCGTGGGTAGGGTAGCTATGCTCATGGGGCTTCAGTTTCCGCGAAGCGTAAGCGACAACGTGACCCCTCTGCATGAGCACACCCCCTAACCCCTGCAAAGAGGCGTCCGTGTACACAACGAACCCGCCACTACTGTCTGGGATGGTGAGCACGGGAGCCGAAGTCAACCTCTCCTTCAGCTCCTGAAAGCACGCTTCACAGGCATCAGTCCAAGTAAAGGATACGTCCTTCCGGGTCAGCTGTGTCATAGGACATGCAATCTGCGAGAAGCCCCTGATAAACCGCCTGTAGTAGCCTGCCAGTCCCAAGAAACTGCGGATCTCAGTAACCGTACGCGGTCTCTCCCACCTGAGCACTGCCTCAACCTTGGCTGGGTCCACAGCCAAGCCATCCCCGGAGATCACATGACCCAGGAAGGTCACTTCCCTCAACCAAAACTCGCATTTGTTGTGTATTTGACGGACAACCTACGTCGTCTCAGTGTGTCCAAAACCATCCGCAAGTGTTGTCCATGCTGCATCTGATCTCGAGAATAGATGAGCACATCATCAATGAATACCACCACGAACTGGTCCAAGTACGGTCTAAACACCTGGTTCATCAAATCCATGAATGCAGTGGGGGCATTAGTCAACCCAAACGGCATGACCAGAAACTCGTAGTGTCCGTACCGGGTACGGAAAGCTGTCTTGGAGATGTCTGCCTCCTTAATCCTCAACTAGTGGTATCCAAACCTCAAGTCGATTTTGGAGAATACCGTGGCACCTCACAGCTGGTCAAACAAGTCATCAATCCTCAGCAGTAGATACATGTTCTTGATGGTGACCCTATTTAACTGTCTGTAGTCCACACAAAGGCGTAGGGTACCATCCTTCTTCTTTACGAATAATACCAGGGCTCCCCATGGAGATGCACTTGGCCTCACAAAGCCTTTCTCCAGAAGATCCTGCAACTAAGACTTAAGCTCTCGTAGCTCAAGTAGTGCCATCCTGTACAGTGCTGTGGAGATGGGGCTGGTCCCCGATACCAGTGAGATCTCAAACTCGATCTCACGCTCGGGCGGTAGTCCTGGCAACTCGTCTGGGAACATGTCGGGGTACTCTCTAACCACCGGGATACTCTGGAAGTCTGCCATAGGGCTGGGCTCCACTACCACACAAGCTAAGAAGCCCTCACACCCCTGGCTCAAAAGTCTCATCGTCCGAAGTGCCGAAATGCACCTGAAGCCTCCGTCCACTGGCCGCCCATGGAACTCGAAAGAAGGTAACTCCAGTATGGAGAAGACGACCTTTCTCTCAAAGCAGTCCACCAAGGCGAGGTAAGCGGACAGCCAGTCCATCCCCATAATTACGCCAAAGTCCTCCATCTGTATCATAATCAGGTCAGCGGGAAGGCTGTGTCCCCCAACACTGACCTCACAACCTATGTACACCTCTTTAGCTACAAACAGCTGACCACTCGAACCTCTGATTACAAACGGATCCTCTAACAGTACACCATCCTGCCCTAAGCTAACCGCAAAACTGGCAACCACAAACGAGTGCGTAGTGTCAGAATCGAAAAGTGTGTAAACAAGTCTGCCGAAAACTGAAACCATGCCTGCCACCACTGATCCTGAAGCTCTGGCATCCCTGTGTGTCAGGGCGTTGATACACCCCTCAGCCCTAGGTGCAGACGAAGCAGCCACACTCTACGTCGGACGGGTAGCCGCTGGCCGGTACCCTCCACGTGACTACTGTCCCCCTCCTCGCGCCTGGAAACCGCGACCCCCTGCTCGCCCTCCAGTACTCGACGTGGGAAGCATCTGCTGAACTCTTGCCCTAGACGGCCAGTCCCTCCTGATGTGGCCCGGCTGGCCACACTGGTAGCAAAGGGGAACTCGACTCCCGCCCTCAGTGGGTCCCTGCTGACGGTCGGGCGGGGGTCCGGTGCTAGCAGCTGGCCCCTGTCGGGGGCCCCCAAAGGCCACTGATGGCCCCGCAAAACGTGACGGCTCTCCTACAGGCGCCACGTGTCTCCTCTCTCGTCGGCCCTGTGAGAAGTCTGGCTGATAGGGCCTCTTCCGCCCGCTGTCAGTGTCGCGTGCAGACGGGTTGGTCTCTTCGTACGTCATAGCTACCTTTACCACCCTCGAGAACGTAGGCAGCTTCAGGGGTTTGACATACCCCCGAATAGCAGGCCGGAGCCCCTCGGTGAACCTCTAAAGGCGCTCCTCCTCAGTAGCCACGGCTGTCGCTGCGAAGCGAGACAGCTCCAGGAAATGCGTACAGTATGCGCTCACGGTCATCGTCCCCTGGCGGAGAGTGTGGAACTCCCGCCTCCTCTGGTCCTGCCACGTTTGGGGAAAGTACTGCTCGCAGAAGAGGGTGACGAACCGGTCCCAAGTCGGCTCGTCCCTCTCCTGACCCCTGACCGCCCTCCACCACCTGTATGCCGCGCTCTCCAGCTGGTACGTGGCAAAGGCCACGCGGCACTCCATAGGGGGCGAAGGGTGTCAAAAACCTTCTCGATCTGCTCGAGCCAATCTTCCGCCTCGGTCGGGTCCTCATCCCCCTTGAAGGAGGGGGGCTTCAGCTTTAGGAACTGTTCGAAAAGCTCAAAGTGGCGTTGAAGTGGAGATGCTGGTGCACCTCCATGTAAAGAAGCCTCGTGCTCGGAAGTGCCGGAGGAAGGTGGGGGTGGTGGAGGCCCATCCCCTCCCCCACGTTTAGCGCCATGTCTGTCGCATGGTCCCACAAAGGACTCCCCCTCCGCAGCCCTAGGGAGAGGCGCTCGTGCCGGGGGGTGGAGCTCTTCTCGCACGATGTCCCGTATCAGCTGGGCGAGGTCCTAGGCTTGAATGCCCGGGAGCAGTGGATGGTCCACTGATGCATTGGGCTCAACACGCCCGCCCCTCCGACCTCGTCCTCGGCAGTGCCGGTGGCCCTCCTCGCTACTTCCTCGTGGAGGCATCTCCTGCAAGGAGACGCGAACACGGAACAGAAAAGACGTCAAAACAATTTGATATTCAACGAAGAAAGCTCAAAACTGATGTCAAAAGGTACGTTGTGGTGGCTACTCTAGTTACAGGCACGTGAATTGGTTATTTTCCAGCCAGTTGATTCACTTCTCGGGACGACCTTGCTTTGATACCATCTTGTTACGACTCGGTTCCCGAATCCCTACAGGACACGAGAATCGAATCGACTCAACTAATCCCAAGATGCAGTCATCCAACGAGAAAGTAACCAAAAAGTAATAAAATAAATCACATTCACCATGCAAGTAACTAGCAGTAACAAAAGTACAGCAGTAAAGAAAAGAACTACTACAGTACACACCACCATAACAGTAGAGTATTAAAAATAGGTACATAAATATGAAGTTTACAATAAAAGAGTACAAGTGTAACAGAAATACTCACTACAACAGAAAAACAGGTGCAACGAAAGTACAACTACTGGACTCTACTAGGCCCAGCACCCTCCGCAGCCGTAGGCTCTGGCTACTCAACACCTGGTCCTGAAAAGGTGACAATTATGACACGTCAGCAAAACGCTGAGTAGAGTGGCAACCAACTAGCTAAGAAAAATAATAAGGTGGACAAATAGCTGTTATTTTTAATTTCTTTCTTTATTTTCTATTTACTCATTCTTGAATTATTCCTCAGATCTTTCTCTTGATCTCGAATGTTCCTCGTGGGAACGATCTTGATTGCAGTCTTTTCCAAAAAGTAGAAGTAGCACGTGGTGCTCTCCTGGCTGGGAGAGTCCCCCGTGGTGGTCCTACCTTCAGTCAACCACCCCAAGGTCACTGACAGATGTAACGGTGACTACGGCACGCGCGATAAATGCACGGGTAGCTAACCCGCACTGGCACGCGGTCAGTCATTTCCGTTAACGGGCGCGCCCCAAAGCACAGCACGGAACCTGTATAGGGCAAAGCCCTCTCAGTAACAGGGGTCTAGCCCCTCCACAGTAACCAAAAAGGGGTCTTGCCCCTCCACAGTCCGTGCACCCTCGCCTGACTACCCTGGTTTGCCTAGTGGGCCTAACAAGTCGGTGTAGGATGGCTAGCTGAACCCCGGGCCCCGTGGGGTGACTAGCTCTCTCCCTACACTAGCAGCTCTCCCCTGTACGATGTACGCGAGGGCCAGAAAGTCTGTGCAAAGTGGCCAAACTCACCCCGGTCTCGACCTGAGGGTGACAAGCTCCCCTCTACACTAGGAGGTAATATGTGCTCTCTTTGGTACCACGTACCCAAGAGACAACACACTTTCCCGTTTTACTTTTCCAATTTCATTCCATTTATTTCCAGGAGTTCTACTCCTAATTCCCCGTAAAGTTAGTGCTCATGTTCCTCAGGCCAAGCCATACTAGGTTTCATCATTTCAGGTTTATTCGCATATAATACGTATTTCCAACATTCAAACTTCTTTTCCTTTCCAATTTATATACAAGCAGCTCGTATTTAGTTTCCAAACAACAGTAATTACATGTAGCAGTTACTAGCAACAGTGCTCTACGTTTCACAGGCAGCTGTTATCCAATTACAGGCAATTATCATTATTCTATCTACTTATCCATGACTGCAATACAGCCATTCAAGACATTCGTTTCAGTGTTTCTGTTCCTAGGATTCATGCCACACCCTAAGATTTATCATTCAATCTAGTTTTCAGGTCCTAAGATTCATGCCATACCCTAGGATCTATCACTCAATCTAGTTTTCAGGTCCTAGGATTCATGCCATACCCTAGGATCTATCATTTAATTCAGATATGCATTAATGTTTGCAATTAACTAAGGGAAGCCACTCTACCGCAAAATTGGGAGTAATGGGGGCGTAATCGACAGGTCCACGTGCCTCCGCAACCCCCAAAGCCACAACGGGACGAGGTCCTAACACAAGGATCAATCACAAGAAATCACTCAGAATAGGATACATGTATTTTAAACAAGTAGAGGAACTAATTCTGAGAACGGAATTTCAAATGCGGAAATCGGACTTCGAACGGACCCTAAACAGGTCAAAAACGACAATTCTGCCCCAAATCAGACGTCTGGAACACCTTCCAGACGTCTTAAACGATGGTTCAGATCATACCTTACTTCTGCGCTACTCTTCAGGCGTCCAGGATCCCGCTGAACCATCTAGACTTAGTTCCCGACGTCCGACTGTCACTCCGGACGTCTGGAGACTCTCTCCACCGTCTGGTGCTGTGCCCAGACGTCTGATCTGTGTGGGAGGGCGTGCCCTTGCGCCTTCCCGAACGAAACCTACACGTGTACGTAAACGATCACAACACGGCACGTCTTAGGGCTTTCAGCGGAATGGCCTGCATGGCCGCATCTGCAGAAAGGAAGAAGATGAGGAATAGAGTACCTTTCAGACGTCTGGATCTCACTCCAGACGTCCCCAGCGCCGTCTGGACGTAGGTCCAGACGTCTGATTCTGGGAAAATTTCCCAGAATCAAGACCTCCTCGCCCTGCGCCTGCTACGCACGGCCGTGCCGCGTCATGCTCGCCTGCTGCCTGAGCTGCAGCAACGTCGGGGTAACCTCCCCAACACCACGCTCCCACTGTGCGCACCCGTCGGCCGGCCCTGGGCAGCTCCGGCAAGTTCACTCTCTCTTCCTCACGCGCTCCGCCTCTTCTCCCTCTCGCTGCATCTCCTCCCCGCACGCGCCTAGCAGCAGCTGTTGCCCATGCTCTCTCTCGCGCTCAAGCTGGAAAAAGGAGGGGACGATGGGGAGAATAGGTGAGGGAGAGGGAAGGGTATTTGAAGGCGTGGCGGGGTGGGGAAAGGTGTCTGCAGCACGGGGAGGGAAGAGAGAGAAGAAAAGAGGGCGGTGGGTTCAGTCTGGACATGCACGCATGCAGACTCGTAATCGTACACCGTAAAAATTAAATTCCAGACGTCTGGGAAGGCGTACAGATGTCTGACCAGACATCTAGACCAACTCCCAGACATCTTAAAAATATTTGATATCGTGGATCTAAATAGTTTTTAAATCTTTCTTTCTGGGTGAATTAAAGGAATAGAACTTGTTCACCATCTTGGTTGGCTGACTTTATCCCAGAGTTGTACCTATAGCATTTTCTTTCTTTTTGATAATAAAATTGCACCAATAGCATTGGAACCATTTCTTTCAAACTGGAATAAGTTATCCCCACATCTACTCCATTTAAATACATTAATCTTCCATAATCTCAACTAAATGGTAAAGGTGGAATAAGCAATCTTACACATAGAATTGCATAAAAGCTGAGATTGGTGATGATTTTGTCCAAATTCTCACCTCCCGCATCCATCACAAACTAATTAATGATCCCAATTCTGTCAATTGCATGTCAACAACACAACATTCTGCACCTACACCGACACTTAGTAACCGTCGATATAGGTCAAAATGATCGTCACTATAGGTCTAAAAAACTATTCCACCAGTCATTGAAGGTGTTCTCTTAAGAGACATTGCTGTAGGCAACACCGACGATTTTTACCATCAGTGTTGTACCTAGACCTACAATGACAATCACATCTTAGAAGTTGACCATTTTTTATGATAGCAAAAACAACAATTTTACCCGTCACTGTAGGGTAAAAAAATGTTACTAAAGCCATCACTACAAGTAATAACTCTAAATATCTTTTTAACATGATACCAACACAACCATCCGTTACTAAATCTGTCAATATAGATATCAAAGCAATATCTTAATAGATTTAAACTTTAATCAACAACAATGCTTCAAGTAAGATAAAATAAAAATATACAAGATGACTTTTGAAATAACAAATTAAATTATTCATAAATAATATATTCATATCCAATAGAATAATTTTCTCATATAATTCTAAAAGGAAATTGTCTACAAACATTATAAATAACATAAGCCACAAGTTATCCTTTGAGCACACTCCATACACTCTAAATTGGTAGATAACATTCTAGCCTACGACTAGAAGGTACAAGTAGCTTCTATCCTAGAAGTTCATCAAAATGTAAGTCCTCATTGGGTCTTCTTCCAATTGCTCCAATGGCTCACTGATTTCCAGGTACCTCAACTTTGAGATCTTAAGCAGCTTGCAAAGGTTCTCGATCAACTTGAGGTGACATACAACTGCAAATCATTAAACATGATATCATAACCCTTGAAAAAAAGATAAAGTTATAGTTTGCCTACATAAACACAAGTTGCATGCCTGTAATAAAACATGCATGAAATTAACATCATGTAATTATTTATAATTCTATTACACTTCATGATTACATCCTTGAATAACCTCCCATTTTTGTATTTACAATGAAAAAAATCGTGAAACACAGATAAGAAAATAGATGCTTTAACTTGGAACTAAAGAAAAGATACACCAACTAGGAATCGAACCCAGGTCTGTACCGTAAAAGGGAACTATTCTACCACTAAAAGATTGATGCTATTCATGTTTCATGAACCTAAATTAATACAAACTAGAAGTGGTCAGAAAATAAATAATCTTGAAATCCTTCCTACTAATTCTAAAAATAATGATGATTTAAAGTTTCAATACTTTAATACAAACTAGGAATTTCTATTCATACATGATTGTTAGAAAAGAAGATGCGAGGTTATGTGTTCTTATGGGTATAGGTACTCTGATGTATATTCAAAATGAATGAGATACACCATATTTGCATCACCTTTGTGTTACATAAAAGTTATAGAAGCTTATACAAGATACAATATCGATTAAGTGAAATATTTACCTAGTGACAACTTTACCATACTTAGAAAGTTGTACCAACAGGCATTGATTTGTCCTTCAAAGCCGCAACTAGACTACATTCCACTTGAAGATATCGCTTTTACATATTCCAATCAAAATAAGATCGCATTACTCGGTTAAGGTGCTGGGCTTGAACATTACTAAGTATTTAGAATCACGGTACTATATCTATTTATAGAAGAAAAAGAAAACATTCGATGGCCTAAACTTTGAAGCCAGCCTATTTTTAGTTTTAAGGGCCTAAGGCAAGCACTTTCTCCATCCCTGAACTTTCCAATAAGACTAACAAGAGTCGAGTGAGATTTGCCTTCATTATTTACTTACTAAATGTTGATGATGGGAGACAACTCAAACAAGATCAATCATAGGATTAAACACAAAATACAGTCACTATGTTGACATCCAATTAAGAAAGAATATGATAAATTTAAAATTATATTATAGTAGATTCATCTGGATCTATGAAATAACACAATTAACCAGTGACTGTGTCTGTAGAATCCAAAAAATCTGTCTCCCATGTATATTTTAACTGTTCAGTTTGTTGCCAAAAATCCTTAATAAATGCAAATTTTCAGCCTGTCACAAAACTGAGAAATAGTGTTTAAATGCAAACCAAGGACAAGCCACATCAATTCACATCACTGTTTCCAAGAGATAACTTCAAAATTAATAAGAAAGATGGTATCTATATTCACCATTCCCTACAGGAAATCCAATTTAAAGGTTGTATGACATAGTGACAGCACATACACTGCATGGAGGTAATATTTACTCTCGGTGATACACAGGAAAAGAAATAAGTAAAAAGATGCAATTAGTTCAACTTATCCCATAAAATCATCACTCCATGCCTTTGGTGGTATAAGTACAAGAATGCTGATTCTGAGCCAAAACCAATTATTAATTCATTAGCAAGACCAATAAGTTTTTTTTGGAAAAGAAGACAAATAACTAATTTAGTGACCATCTAATCCCTATCATCTTGCTATACCTAATGATCCTGATTATACTAACAAGGTTGAACTGAAAAGGGAGAAATCCTGCCAATCTCAAGAAAGGAATGTCTGGACCCAAAATAAATTTTCCTAATAATCACTTTTATCTTAAATATATAGAGAAGCCACAGAATGTGAGGGCTAAATAAGAAAGGAATGTCTGGACCCCCCTCCCCACCCAATGGAGTCAAGGACTTTGCAACATCCCTGTTACACCCTTTTCTAATCTCTACACGGGAGTGAGTACCATGGGAAAGATGATGATAAATTAACAATAAGAGAAGAAAGGCCCTTTGTTTTGTTTTGTTTTGTTTTGTTTTGGCTGGCATGGACTGAGTTGCAAGACAAAAGATGACAGCACTCAGAGCTAGATGCATTGTTTTATTTTGGTTCCAATCAGTGACTTTCCTATGGAACAAATATATGGTGGACATGAGCTAGCTATAACAGGCTGCACTCTCTTATGGCATAGGTTGCTACTCTAACAGGCCACAATCTCAGAGTTCTTTATCTCAGCATGTCACTAGATGGACAGGTTGGTAATAACATCAACATGGCTGCTGCAATTAAAACTCGATTGGTTTTACTCATTGTATCTGAATTAATGTATATTTTCTCCTCGAAATATGGACTATAGACTATAATAGCTGGAGCATCAGCTGAAACCTTGAGATTTTGGAATGTCTTCCCATCAAAGAAAGCTGTAACAATCAAACTAATGCACGTAACTTGTTTCCTGTTCTAATCATACTGCTGCATTGCGAAGGATGGTGCAAACTACAGCAACACCATCCCTTCCTTCGACAGCTTGTACACACCCACCTGTGATCAAAACACAAAACAACTGACACCTCCATCATCAAAACATATCAGGAAAAAAAAACAAAGAAAAATCCAAAGTAGTTGTACGAAAAGAGTGACATGCGACGCAGCAATACATTTGGAGGGGCAAACTCAGGGGCCTTCAACTCCACAGCAAGCGCCGCCTTCCCCTTGTAGATGGAATACCCCCTGAAAACTGTAACAATGAAAAATAAAATTATAATGTTGGATTCTTAATTAAGATGATGGTGGTGCTAGTGGTGATGGGGGGTGGGGGGGTTTGTGCACGCGTTGTCATGGATCTTATTGTAATTTACGCTTATAAAATAAGTAATTTTAGATTTACGCTTATGAGGGACTTTAGCATTTCTAGTAGGAAAGCAGGGCATGATCAGGTGTCATGGATCGGGAACTATCAGTGCGGTGTTGGATGTACATGTATAGATTGCAGTGCATTAGCGACTTTGTTGCTGCGTCCTTGAATTGACTTAAATAGCTGTACTCAACAGCCAAAAAAACCTCACAAGTATCAAGTATCAAGCTGATCTTTGCCCCCATTTGTTAGATTGTAAATCATACCCTACGATGGAAGTTGACATGCAGTCCGGGGAAGTCATTTTTGCCCCAAATTGGAGAACTTCTTATTAGAATGCAGTATAAAAGGGATCTTAGGTGGAATAAACTTTAGAAAAGAAAATAGACATATAAGAATTATATATGAATAGACTTTAGGAAATCAAGTGACTCATGAATTGAGAATAATTCAGCTCATTCCACCATATATTGCTATACTTTTTTAACTGGATGTAGAGAATAGTGTTGTTTTAGTGGGAATAGACATTCTTAATGTGATCTCATTTTCGAGGTTTTGGGATTTTTTTTCACGATGCTTGTTATATGGTCTCCCTTTGTTACATCGTTGATGCCACATGTTGTCAAGAGTTGGAAACTCAAGCATCCATTGGGATAGCCAGCTATACTTGCCTACTTGGTCTTTATGCTGCCATTTTGATACTTATAATGTCATGGGGCAAAAGAATTGGGGGGATATGAATTTCCACTTGAACGGTATGGATTAAATTTGACAGCAGCTCCACAGGTAAATATTCATTATGATCAGTCTGAGTTCTTTATTTTGTAATCCATCTTATTTTCTTTCATTTAGAAAGAAGTTATTGATGGTTTCTGCTTGGACAATCAAATCAACAATATGATGCATATGTTTTACAAGTTTGTAACTGGCACTGGCAATATGATCCTCTTTTAAAGGATATTCAGTAATTTTTAAGAGTTACATTTTGAATCAATTCCAGGTTGACATTGTGTATCTGTTTGACCATTAGTTTAAAGTTTGAGATTTGAAATTCTTCCCATGATTCAAGCAATTTTCAATCGATGTCTATTCTAGAAATTCAGCATTCCAATTCACTTGCTTCGCTAATTGGTTGTAGGTGCATTCTTTTATTAATTGCTAGGGGAGATCCTGCTTGTTTTCGGCATACATTCCATCAACATATTGCTTGGTTATGCAAGCTTTACTTGGCCTTTTAACCTTCCTCCAAAGTCTGTTGTATCATAATTTTAAGCTTATCGTTAAGCTGCCAGCTCAATTGTGAGCTTGTCCATACAGATCCATATACTTACTATAATCCAACCGCCAAATGTCAATATGGAAATTCAAACTTTCTAGTACATCACTAGTATTTTTTCTTTTTTGGTTCTCATTGGAAACTAGAATGTTGGGTGCATGGCAGTTCAAAGAAATCTTGCATGTATAAACATCAGTTTCTACTAACATTTTTTTTTTCCTAGAAATAACTACTCTATTAGGAAAGTTCCATTATACTTCTTGCTATCATTACAGAGTTCTTAAATTGATGCATACTAAACTTCCTCAATCAAAATTTAAATCCTTACCCTGTTCTATAGAACAGGTATTCCAACTAGTACACACATAATTAGAGAAGATGGTTATTTAAACATGCAGACATAATAAATCTCCCATTAAAAAAAATAATTAGCCTAATAACACCAAAAGCAAGAGCCAGAAGGAATCTTTAATGATTAGCACAAGGAAAATCATGTAGAAAAGTAATCATGAAACTAGCCCTGACTGTTACATCTAATATGGCAGCAGCTATGTACTTGGCATCTGGACTGACACAAGCCACAAGAACATCCTTTGTCATTTTCAAAGTCCTTACATGCATAACTGTTAATTGCTTTGAGCCCTAAAAAAGGAATTCACTACATTAGAAAAAGTATATCACATATAGCTTGAAAATAGCTATAATGTTTCTTTTCTTGAAACAAAAAATAGCTTTAATGTTTCACTAATCGAAAAGCACTATAAACTTATAGTTAAGACTAGACCATTTCTTTTTAAAAATCTAAGCAAGTTATTCATTAAACATCAATTTAAGGAACCACAATAAAACCAAATAAACAAAAAAACACACCATTATGGTTAATTTTATTCTAAGCATGCAGCATCATGAGATTGTTTTGAATAGTGCAGAGCCTATAGCCTTCCAAAAATATATTGTACAAGGCTCCGAAACAATTGGTGAAGAGCCTATTACTAAACGGTTAATAGAGCACTTACCACTTTGAATGCAAGAAACAATTGGTGCATGGCTCCCAAAGCTAGAGCTTCAAGCCAGAGGAATTCAGCTTTCAAATAGATTTATCTTCTGCAAAGAACAAGAGGAATCGGCATTTCATTTAACATCTCAGTGCCAATTCACTTTACAAACTCTCAATCTTCTGAGATTGATAGATGACAGGTCACAGCCTCCTGTGTGCGAACTTAACTCTGCCTCTCAAAAATTCGGACACTTGGATTAAAAAACCCCTTCTAGCAACTTCCCTTTGCATGATTTGGAAAGAGCGTTGTTATGCTGCCTTTAATTAAAACTTAACAACGCCAGATATTTTAGCCTGGAAATTTTGAATTTATTCTGATTTTCATGGAGTTATTTTTTGTACTGTTTGGTTTGGTGGTCGCCCTCTTATCTTTCACGGCCTCTATTTTGTTCTGTTTGAACTTTTCTGCCCTTGCGATGAATGCCCTTCTTTAATTCTGTATTTATCCCTTGTAGTGCACAGGGATACACTGGTAAGTAATAAAACAGATACATTATGCTGAAGCTATCTTTGCAATGGCATGTGATCGAGTGCTTTTCTTGGTAGTATCACACTAAGAATTAGGAGAAACAAGAAGTTTCAGCAAACATACAAAAATAAAAAGAAATCAATAAAAGGAGTACTCTGTTTTGACTTACAACAATTAGATCACCCTTGTGTTTATATCATATAATGCTCATCTATGTGAAATTACTTAGCAAGAGTAACACATTTTTGCTATGAAAAAAAAGAAAAGGAACTATAAAATATTACTCTAAAGCTGGTTCGTACATCACCAAACATACAAATATAGTACTTACCAGCAGATAAATGGCAATCGGCAGCTCAATCTATTCCATTCAAAATCCTCATCATGAGAGATCAACCTCCAATCACATATCACTACATACAAGACCATAAATCACACTAAGAAGTAAGTCAAACGCCTAATCCTAACTATAAATCAATCACATAAAAGAAAAAGTTAACCGTGTAACCGTAAACCTAAATCGAGTTCGCAAGCGACCAACAAAGGTTGGTGGAAATAAACATTAAGATACAAAAATGTAAAATTTACTAAGAATGCCACCAAGGGGTTGGCTCAATGGTAAAGCAATCCATAGGCATCTAAGAGATTATGGGAAAAAATCCCATGCGCACCATATTTACCTTCTTAAAAAATAAAAATTTCCTAAGAATTAATTCAGCAAAATTCTATATAAAGGAGCTTTTGTGTGTATTCTAGTCCTTAAATAATGTTATGAAGGGCTACATTGTGCCTATTACCAAGTTCAGGACAACAGATAGGAAAAATCTAATTATCGAAAAATATATAAATGGAACCCACTTATCCTAAAAAAGAAAGAAAGAAACCTACTTCAATGGACCGGTGAGAACTCTTTGACCGATTGTCATAAAGCTTGTCTCTTGGTTTGACATAAACCATGCCAATGATGACACACTGTATAAGCAAGTGTTGCAAGTCAGAGAATCAAGAGAGTTGCCAAGGGAAGTTCAACATAATGAATTCTGGATGCTTGAATTCTGGCGATTGGTTGTGCGCTTACATTCTTGCGAAAATGTGCTCACAAACCCTCAGATTGTTGGTGGACGTACACTGTGATCTTCATTGAACTCTTCAAGAAGATTCCACATTTTGAAGGCCTCTTCTAGATAGTTATTCTATGCAACTTTTAAATCTCTATCAAATTCTGGGGTTATAGGTTGTCAACAGGCTATTTACTATGATACTACCTGGTTCATGTCAATTGTCTGAAGAGCTTCACCAGTGAAAATTATTGCATGGTTATGATTTTCAGATTTTCCTTCGCCAATTTTTGCCACACCTAGAAGCTTTATGCAGTATATTTCCTTTGGGTCAAGAAAACATCGAAGATCAGATATAGAGCTTGGGAAATTTCAGTTTGAATACATCAAACACCAGTGTCATTACCTGGTCAAGATTTTCAACTACATTTACTAAATACGGAATAATAGACTTTCTGCAGCTGAGCACCTTCTCTTTCTTCAACTTCATCAATGTATGCCACACATAATGAAGGATAACTTATGGAAAAATGAGCATCCCAACATCAGCAACACAAATAAGGATTTTAAGTAGAAGTGATATCATTTAATTTATCAGCAGTGGATGATACATCCAAAATTTCTGTAAACAGAAAATTATGGCTACAATTTCATGTGCACAATGCATATGCGACGGCAGTACAATCAAACAAGCATAACTTTAGCAGCTAGTATAATAGTCAGAACTCTCTCTCTCTCTCTCTCTGAAGAGGAAGGGGTACACAGTCTAGCAATTGTCCACAGTTCACTATGAACTGTGAACAACAAGAACAGTCTAGCATGACAACTGTCACGGTTGTAAAAAGCATTGCTCACTATGTTACTAGCAACAAGAACAGGAAATAAAGCAAGAACAAAAAATATTGATGATACCCATAAATACTCGGCCAACTTTATTTTTAAAATAAAAAGAAATAATTCAGAGCTATTATCTCATTTAACATGACTTTAAATCAGCTTCATCGCTTCAATTTGTTGTAGATATCAAACAAACAGTATTTTACAAAGAGAGGGCAGCTGGGATGTCCACCAAAATGACAGCTCTGAGTTAAGTGAAATATTAACCAGCATCAATACCAGAATTCATAGCTTTTATAAGGCTTTGCCTACCAATGCCATGCTGATTGTTTTCTATTCATATCGACCATGAATAGCAAAAGATTAGCAGACTGAACTTCAGTGGGCAGATGTAATTCAATTCCAGTTTGTCCAAACGATGATGACAATATCGACAACAATATTCCTTTGAAAAGGAAGAAGAAGAAAAAAACAATAATATTGAGAAGCTTTGTCCTTATCTAGAACACAAGGTTGTTCACAATGAAGATACTAGACTTGTCATTACAGTGTGTAGGCACAGAGAGAGCTTCACCTCAATGGCAAGACCTTGGGACACTGCAACTAATTGAGCTGACATGTACGCATATACATGGCCCAAGAAACCTCTTCCTACCAAATCCAAGGGTCATTTTTTTTTTCCTGAAAAGGAAGAGTCAGATTGCCATCCATCTGCAAAACCAAAGAAGCTCTATTAGCCAGTAGCAGATCTCATAAGTTGCCACTTATCTTAGTATTAGGGCACATCCATCACCAGAAAAACCAGACCTGTAATTTGCCAACTAATTTCAACAAAGCATCTTTCTAGTCATGCCTTGAGATCTGTTGGCCTTAATATTCATTTAGCAGGAACCAGCTTAATTCTGCTTGTGAAATAGCTAACTGATCTAATTACAAACAAAATATCAGACCGAGAATTTGCTAAGTCGAAAACTTCACAATTACTTGATATTGTCAGGTGTATGTGAATTCAAATTTCGGAACTATTAGAAATGAAGTAGCTCCTTGTTTACAATTTTCTTAAAGCGGAGATGCCACTAACAGGATGGGGATGAGGGAACTAGAATATAAAGTCGAGATGAACACCTGGCAAGCATAGTAGATTTGGAAGAGTTCATTGTAAAATTATGTGAATACTGAAGTTCCATGTATACCCCTTTGTCCATCCTCCTACAGAGTAAATATGAATAGCATCATGTTACACAATTGGTCCTGACAGAGCATCAGTCACAAGCTGAACTAGCTCTATGCTTTGTTTGTATCAAGCACTAGGCACTATAATTACATCCTGCCCAACTGCAATACATATTCCAAGGCATGCAAATTATACATCTCAAGGTTGGGATTCAACCCCATCAAAATTCCATTCATCTCTTTAGACTCGGACATCTCATCATGTTAGAATTGGGTTTTCGGGATAGCAATGAGATTTTTTACAGGTGAACAGAAGAAAAACCTTCTTATGTCCATTCGGGAGATCATTGACCCATGTACCATTTGCAGCCATATCTTTATACAAGTACCAGGCTTTTATGCCCATTTTTTTGCTGTATTACAAATCCTAACAAATTGATACCAGACAGAGCACCTAATATGTAAAAGCTCATAATTCGATCTTGTTTTGTTTATTCAAAATCAAAATTTTCTTGTATAGAGTATTCAAAGTTCAAATTGCTTTCTAAGGGCAATGGAAGGAAAAACATTCATAAAACGAAGCAAGCAAATGAAAGAAAAGGGAGGGAGGTGTTCAAACTTACTTCAAGAACTGGATTGCGTTGATTCAGTTTCTGCAAGATGGACTTCCACAGCGCAGCAATAGCGGCCTTCGACTTGTCATAGTCCATTCAATCCTCCACCACTTCATACCTAAATTCCCCCGACAAAAAGGAAACAACAACCAACACACGAAACAATGATCACCACTTCAAAATTATTAGATTATTACTATGCTTCAAAATTATAAATCATTTGGCAATTACATAAGCTATATGCGTGGAAAGAGCAAAGTTATCGGATGACAATTCTATAGATTCTATTTGCAAAGAATACAGCATCATTTGCTTCAATGAAAGTTCTGGTAGAAATTTAGCAATGGAGTTGTTTTAACTAAGTCCCAGCTACCTAGTAAAATAATAATAAAGCACTTTTCGCTTTCAATAGCAAAGTCTAACTATAAAACATGGTTGTAGCAAAGAGATCAATTACAATGCCATAGTTGCATCTTAATAGATAGGGATAAAAAAATGAGAATAATATGCTTTTGTCTCCTCTGGCATGATAAATGATAAAACCATCCTTTGTGCATCACTCCTTAGGTGTCACCTTCCCAACAATATATCTATGTATTCCATTGAAAATTGAGTGTTTCCTAGATATTTAGTGAACAGTTGGTGTGCATAATCGAATTCCTAATCCTAACAGAACAAAACTCATTTAAGCATTTTAGTGAGCATTTGATGTGCATAAGATTGAGCACTACTGCATCTCGTACCCTAATCCTAACATTTGGTGTGTATTTGATCTGCACACATCTTACAATGAATGCACGCAAAAAGGCCAACATCAGTTTCCTTGACCTTGGGTCATAGTAGAGCCTGGGATCGATCTCCTCCACGAGGGTTGGAGAGGCGTCCAGGTACATCATCAAGAGGGGGGATGGCATCCTGGTCTCCTCTCATCTCCTTCTTTGATTCTTCTATTTTCCCCTCATTTCCTCTATTTCCTCCTCTTTTCCCCTATTCCTCCTCTACGGTTGAGCACCGGCGATGACTCGAGCCCAGTCCAGGGCTGAAGCTATAGATTCTCCTATAAACTTCATTGTAATCAATTGTTCACGAATCTAACACCATATGGATAGAATCAATGTTCTCCTAGAAATATATTATTGAACAAAAGAACTTAAAGCAAAAATTCAAATATTGTGATTATATTTGAGACAAACATTGAAATTAATCGCAAAATCTAATAGAGACAGAAGGTGATAGAATCATATCGAGCAAAGGAACAAACATCGTAGAGAGAGAGAGACAGATAGAGAGAAGGTGATTGAACGAGAGAAATCGAGTAGGAGAGGTCTAATCAATCATAGATCTGATCAAAGGATCAGTGAGAAAGATTGACAGAGAAATTAAGTGAGATCTAATCGAGCGGGAGAGATCATTTGACCGAGTAGAATATGATCAATAAATAGTGAGAAAGATCGAGAAAGAGAGGGATCGATTTGAAAAGGGAAAATCTAAGTGCGAGATCATATTTGAGTGAGAGATCAATCCAAAACCCTAAAAGAGACATCTGCCTTCAATGATCTCCAACAACGCCAGATCAAAATGTGAGAGATCGAGAGCTTTAACTAACCTGACAGGAATGCAGAGCTTGATTAGGGGCAGAGACTCTGAGGACCGAGAATGTGATAATGGTATGGCCTCTGAGCTTGAATGGGAAGAAGCGTCGACTCCACCGAGTGCCATTGCTCCGAGGTCTGGCATAGCTCTAAGCTCGGCGTCGAGAATAAGAGTGGCATCTCTCTAAGGTTAGCATCAAGGATAAGTTATAAGGTTGAGTAGCATCGCTCTGAGGTCGACGTCGAGGAAAAGAGTGGTGTCGATCAGTGGTTGGGATAAGAGCAACGACGTTGAGAAGCAACGTCGCTGGGGTGAAGCAGGATCACTCTAGGGTTAACGAAAGGGCAAGCGAAAGAAAGAGACTCATTTGCCCTTGATTTCTTTTTTTATCTAAAGTTGCCCGCAAGTGAAGCATGGGACAACAACTTATAAAAAAAACCTACAGCAACATATATTACATGTCATTGTAAGTAGTCCGTTGGTATAGGGTAATTTTCTTATTGTGCAAACAACAACTTAAGAGATCAAAATATGGAATTAATCACAATCATGGAACCTGCTTCTTGTAATCTTCCTTAGCAAATGACCATATTCCTGACAAGATCAGTTCAATACCATTGAACTTGATTCTAAACACTCATACCTTACAACCTTTCCAAAGTATTTTAAGCTTGTGTACGTAAAAGCCTGCCAATGAGGCGAAACTCCGGTGTGATTTGCAGTGGAGCCCCTTCCTCATCCTCGATATTGATTTGTGTGAAGATCGGGGTGGAGATTGGCTTTGAGAAGGAGAGGCGAAACTCTCGTGTCTCCGTCTTTGGTTGAATTTGCATCTGAAGTAATCCGTGAGTGATCACCAAAATTTGTTGCTGAGTCCTCTCAATCTGAGATATTCTTTTGTTTCTTGCCCCTCATATCGGTTTGATCTGAAATTTACTTACTACACAAAAAAATGGAGTGAAGTGAGAAAATTTACACATACCTCGATAGCAATGTTGCACCATTTATTTTGTTCTCCACTTCCTCACGTACTTGCCCAACACTATTGGAAATTAGTGATATGCACACCCCCAATCAAATTTAACATCCTATGGATATTAGGAGATAGCATTAAATTAATTATACGCACATTCGAGATCGAAAACCACACGTTGCGAGATTAATACTGCACTTCTATCATAATTATTCATTTTCCGAGACGAATGGGAAAACTTTCATGAAGGAAATGTTTTGGGATGTATTAATGAATGAACAAACTCGATCATGCAATTGCACAACTATCTATGTTTTTGGATCTAATGTATCACATCTTACGTCTAAGCTAAACTACAATTGGGCTCATTGCATGGCAAATCATCTGCTCAAGCTCATTGAAGAGGTGACTCAGAGGTTGCACGAGAGGTGGCTATTGGTTCGGGTTGCAAAAATTAAACGTCATTAGGATCTATTAGCAATCAACAACTATACGAAATCACAAGGGAGGATTTTGATTAGGAGTAGTTAGTTACCCTGCCAAAGATGGAAGCCCCATCCTAATCTTCTTGCCATCGGATTGGCCGTCAGCTAGTGGTTGCCTAAGCCTCTTCCCTCCAACTTCCATTGGGCTTTGCATGATGGTTCCAAGATATAGTGGATTTTAGAGAGAGAGAGACAGATAGAGAGGAAATATTTAGAGTTGGAGATAGAGATATATATAAAGAGAGAGGAAGACCAAGGGAAGCTCGCGCGGCTCGTCGCACTCCAATTTGGGTGACCTCAGATACACAGGTAAAAGAGGGTGAACACACGGTGAGGGATAGAAATTACATGGTTACAATTTAATTATTTAGAATTTAATTTGACAATGAGGTGTAGAAAATACACAAAAGGTTGGTGGGAACGATCATGGCAAGTTTTTTTTTAGCATTGTCAAAGAAACGTGGATGAAAGGACCTACTAGTTAAGATCATGGCAAGCTTATGTACCAGAGGTGTAACTTGCTGCAACCTTGCTAAGGCAGATGTAGTTCTCTTTTATCTGCATAAAACAAAGATGAGACTAATTAGTTTGTTATGTTCTTGCACAAATGCAATTGTGCAATTCCTAGTTTGAATAGAGGTGTGCGACGAGAGAGGAGATGCATGCATAACCGACTAACCGGGTCATAAACCATGTTTGCTTGAACTTCCAAGTTTGTGAAGGCTCCCAATTAATTGTACTCTCCTTTCAAGATAAATGGGAGAACCTTGATGAAACCCAATCAATTGTACTCTCCTTTCTTAATTGTTGGACAGAGGATACAAAATATTATTTTGACTTATAATTACAAAGTTACTGAAATTTGCACTTGAAGTAGGTGAAGTGCATATTATAATTACCTGCAAAGGGGTGACCTCTTCCAAAGAGCATGTGAATATTTGATAGCAATTGAGTAGTTATTGAAATTTGCATGTGAACTTGAGGATAGCAAATGGCAGCAAAAGGGAGTTGATAGCATCAGCTTGATTCTCAAGTTTGTGGAGGGTAGCAAGAGCATGTGAATAATTGTAGACAGTAAATTGGGCAGTAAAAACAATATGCTCAAAGACATTCAAGTTTTGAACATAAGCACTAGCAATAGCACAAGAAAGTTGTGAAGTAGCAGCTAATTGGGCAACAAACCAATGGGTTTCTTATGCAGCAACAGAGGATTCAAGAGGAGTGCTTTTCTGAATAGGAGCAGCAACCCAGTTACTCTTATTTGCAAAAGAACATGGATGTAGAATAGAAGCAAAAAGATAAAATTAATTAAGAGAATCATCACTTGAATATTGATAAAATTGATGGGTCTAAATTGTGAAACCAGATAAGGAGCAAGATGAAGAATGGCTCGATGCTATTGAGAGTCATACTATACAACAGCAGCAACAAGTGCTGAAGAAGCAGTGATGTAGCAGCGACAGAGGTGGCAGAGATGTAGCAACAACGAAGGTTGTGGGCTGGTCGGAGGAAGGTGATGTAGAGGTAATAGAGGAGGGTGAGGAGGCCAGCGAGGGTAATAAATTAAAAAGGGTAACAACGACAGAGTCTACAGGTCATGCAATTGGCTCTAAGAATCAGGTGGTTCAGTGCAAGCCACCAGAGTTCTCACCATAGCTTCCAACCCACATGCCAGAATCTACTAATGTTACTGATGATCATGGTGGGTCTCTTTTGGTAGAGAGGAAGGTGGTGGACTCCAAGGGGAATGCCGTTGGCTCTGAGGAGAAAGATGTTCAATTCAAACAGGTGGAGCTCACACCAATGCTAGAGCTGCCCGTTGATAGGCCAGTAGTAGCAGATGCCAGTAAGCATAATGGTGTGATCCTTGCATTGGTGATGAAACCTATAGTATCTATGGGGAAAGATGTTGGGGCCACGAAATGGAAGGCTCAATGGAAGCCACCAGAGCATAGGCTTGAGCCTCTGAAGCACAGGACATGACCCCCTAAACACTGAAGTCTTTGCAATTAACCTGGAATGAAGCACTGCAGAGGTGACTGCAATTGTTGATTTTCATATATTATCTCAAACTTCTTTGTCTTTATCCTCTTACCACCTTCAACTAAGATAGACATTGGATCTTGCTTTAGTTTAAAAGACCATAACTAATGGTGAATCTTTTGTCTGTGATGTTATCCTACTTAAATTTAGATATGAGTACATCTATATCAAAAAGAAAAAAAGAAAAAACTAGGGTAAGAGGGTGTTGGGTAGAGTCTATGTCCTTATAACTCTGCAATCTTTGAAGACCAACATAATGACACATATATATAACATGTAAAGGAAGATATACTAGGGGAAGGGGGGGTGTTTTGGTGTTGGGTCGCAGCAGCATTATGGCCCTTATGGGTCGAAAATGTCTTGGCATAAAACAAAAATATTTCATAACTGTCAGCATAGGATAATGGGATTACTAATATTTAAAGAGAACTATAGTAATATCTAATCAACATCATTATAACTTTGCTATCGGAGCAAGTGTTTTTTGTAGTGAACGTACCTTGTCACCTACAACCTAAAACTTGTTTATTCCAATAAATTTGAGTTAATATTTTAAAATAAAAAGTGTTCTTCACCTCATTTACTATGTTGAGTCGTTAAACAAAAAGTAGCAGCTAAGATAAAACTGAGAATGAGAAAAATAATGGAGGAAACTGCGAATATTTAGTCATAATAAATGATCATTTGAGACAAGGATAAACACTAACAATAACAAATAAGTACTAGAGATTTTGAATAAGCAAACAAATACAGGTGATGGTGTTACCGCAATGTATATGGGACATGAAAATGGGAAATTGCATTACTTAACACAGTTGTGCCAACACCAGTTAGTATATCTGCACCAATGCAAGAACAATAAAGCACATTGTAAATGAACTTATAATTGAAATGATTGCGGGACCAATTTCTTATTGTTAGTGGCTTCAAAAATACTCAATTTATCATCAGTCAATTACTCATGCATAACTCTATAATTGGAAACTAAGCACCCAGATTTAACAAAAATGACCATAAGTACATATAGCTCAGTAAGACATCTAAACTGAATATTATTACATGGCAACCTCCGTATGCTTGTTGGCTTAATAGCTTCATGAGCTTCCTGGGCATTTTTCACATTCTTAAAGTACTTCCTGACATCTTTGGGTACAAAATTCTCACCATGCCTGCATGTATTTTTCAAAACAACTGTCAAGGTAATGAGATAACCTGGTTAACCAAAAAAAAAAAAGAAACTATTTATAAGTTATTGAAATAAAATGAAATCAAATGCTGCCAATAAAACCAAAAAAATTTAAGTGCTTCTATGTGCCACTAATGTAAAGTAATGTTATTGTCTCTCACAGTGCAGAGTTATAAGACTTGACAGCCAAACAGAACTGATTTGCTCGACTTTGGACACACCTGACCACAGTCAAGTGACCCTTGAGAAAACTAGAGTGATAGAGCAGCGGAGAGAGAAGCCGAGGCAATGAAACAAGCTCCAATTATCCATTGTAATATCCAACTATTCCAGTTATACCAATGTGTAACGTAGGCCAGTAATAACAACTAACTCTTGTTCATTCCTGCTCAAATAGATTGATTGATGGAGTCACCTAACTAGTTAACAGTACTTGCAACTTTGACTATAGCTCAATAACTAACCACCACTTTCATTGCACATTGGTTCAAATTCATCCACTATAGTTCAAACATTGCTCCCTAAAGCCCCTGACAGAGAAACCATATATAGGCAGTGGCTAATAGACACCAACAACAACAAAGCCTTTTCCCACCCATTCCATTGACAAGGGAAAATGCAACCCCAGAACCAAAAGCTGCTGCCATGCTGCAAATATTATTGTAAAGTACACCAGACATCATTAGCAAAAACAAAAATGTATATAAGGAATTGCTTAGTCATTTTCCTGTTGTTACTGACCACAAAGCTATAGCTAGCATTTTTCCCAAATATGCATACACATAAACTCACATGCCCCAACACACAGAGAACACCCATGTGAAAGGCATAGTATAATCCCTTAGGTTTATGTTTTGTCATCATATAGCCTTTCCTGTGAGTTCTTCCACGGGAATTATAGTTCATGTTCCAAAGAGGAATAAGGTCAATCTAATTAAGTCAAGGATAGAACAAAGAACAGAGAACATCTATACTAGGAGCAATAAATTTTTTTTGAATATTTTTAACCAGGGAATCTTCAGTAAATCCTGATAGTAAGAAACTAAACAACAACAAAGAGAATGCATATTTACATGTACACACATACATGACACACAGACGTATGCATGATTGTTTGTATTTGTATAAATATACCTATATATTTCTGTGTATAGATAAATCTATGTATATTTATAAATATTTGCACGAAGATGTACATACCTACTGATAAAATCAAAGGATTATGGGTATTGCTATCAGTTACTTTGCCGAAAGGTAAGATAGATGATAACAAAAACACAAAACAAACAGATGTATTCATGCTTTCATGGGTGTTTAAAGCATCCTTTGCAAGATCCTCCGGTGGAAACCTCCTACGTCCCCTCATAGTCCCCTTTAGGATAAAAATTATGAAAGTCCCTGGAAGGTCCTCAGTATTTGCATTCTCTGCAACAGAACAAAGGGTCAAGAGGTTGGAAAGGTAGTGGAAGCACTTTTTTCTGAATGCTGCTCACCTAAGGAAACATTAAAAGTCCCAACAAAGAAGACTAAAGGTATAATTAGAGAGCTTGGTTATAAAGGAAATGGGTAGAAATTATAAAAAGGTTGTCTGAGGAATATTTAAAAGAGTGGAATTATGTGACGGAATTACCTGGAATTAGAAAGTATGCTGCCGATGCACATGCTATATTTTGTTCTGGTCGTTGGCAGGAAGTAATGCCCACTAATCAGAAGTTGGAACTTTATTGGAAGTTCTTGAATAAAGGAGGTGGACAAAAACAATGAATTGTAGGAGCTATATAGGTGGGGGGAGATAGAGAGAGAGTAAGGTATGGATGCTATCCATTTTGCATGATGGTCCGACTTCTGAAAAAATGATGCTAACACTGATTAGCACAATAGTAGGGGATTCTTCATTTTGCTTCATCTTCTGTTCTTATAACTTGTTTTTAGGGGTACATCCCTAAGTATTGCTTTGGGAATGACATTTAAATGGATGGTGAATTCGACTAAAAAAAAAAAATGTGATGATACTTATCAAAGTTAAGTTGTAAAGGCTATCAAATTCAGCAAATTTCACTTACTTATATCCATATACGTAATTGTATGCTCGACCCTATATTGCAAATTATGCTCCCCCCAAATAGATAAAGAGTAGTCATTTGGATTCTTGGTGAAATAAGCTGGAGTGTACAATCCAAACACATTGGTTGTTTTCACATTACTCAAGAAAAAGACTACAGATCTCACACCTTAGTTGATAGCTATGATCGTCTACTACAAAGTTGCATAGGTAAACAAAAGATTTATGAGAGTCTTGGTTCTATGTAAAATAATTCCATAGACAAGTCCTGGTACCGGTCCTGCAGCTTCACCAGTGGGTTCTGCTGTTGCTGCATGGGAGGCGGTGGAGCCATCACCACACCCTGGTGCTGTTGCTATTGATGCTTCCTTTCCATCGCGACCAGCTAAGTGTTAGGGCAGAGAGAGGGACAGAGAAATTCAAAAGATTCATTCACTGCAGAACAACATAATCAAAACCATCACAAGCCATCACCTCTGACATAATTGAAATAAGGGGGTAAATGTGCTTCATTAATTCATCAACAATCAAAATAAGAAGGTAAGAGCTTAAAGCTGATTCATAGAACAAATTGATGGTGACATCAAAATAGTCTTTCAACTCCTCACACAAGCTACAACTCTATCAAACATATCCTACATGCTCATTGTTTACTGGTCCTCGTCCATGTGTGATGCATGTGCATGTACAAAAATCCTTTTAAATTTGATTAATCTAAGATAGATGGCACATGAGTTCAATTTTTCACCCCATCCTTGCTGGTATGGTTACGTATCTATGTCTAGTGACTCTACAATCCCAAATGAATATCATATGGATGGCAAGAAACTGAAAGATCCATCTTTCAACTAAATTATGCTGCAGCCATGTTATGAACGCGTGCCCCAGACGTATTTTAAGACGTCTGGGAGGTGGGCCAGATGTCGGACCAGACGTCTGGAATCACTTCCAGACGTCGTATCAGACGTCTGAGATCGTTGCCAGATATCTGGAAATCTGTTATCTTTGACACGCGCGGGTCGTCTGCGCGCCTGAGCGCGCAGACCCGCATATTTGCGTATTCCCTCTGCGGCTGCAGATTCCCCTGCCGCGCTCCTTCTCTCTCCTCCTCGCGCGGCCTTAAAAGGCCACGCGCTCTTCCGTCACCACCGCCTCCTTCCTCTTCTCCTTCAGCCAGTGAGCGCGAGAGCGAGCGCGAGGTTGCAGCGGCAGCGGCGGCCGCTGTGAGCATGAAGGAGGTGCTGCGTGCGAGAGCGGCGCTCAGCCGTGAGGGCGAGCTCACCGGGGCTGCCAGGGCCGGCCGGCGGGGAACGCAACGGGCTCGGGGCGACGCGGGGGGGGACTGCTGCGGTCCGAGCAGCAGGCGCACGAGGTGCGACGAGGCGCGGCGTCGCGAGCGGAGAGCGAGTCGCGGCCTGATTCTGGAAACATTTCCAGAATCAGACATCTGGGCTGATAGCCAGACGACGGGGGCGACGTCTGGGAGACCATCCAGACGTCTGAAAGGTGAGTTCTTCCATCTTCTTCCTCCCTGTCGACTGACCGTACTGAGAAAGAGAGTTGGGTGCGCGCAAGCTCGGTGATTCGCCATCCAGCGCGAATCAGACGTCTGGCTCCAGTACCAGACGGCGGGAACGACTTCCAGACGTCCGGGGTGACCATCGGACGTCTGGGAACTAGGTCAGACGCCCCCGCAGGCTTCTGGACGTCTTAGAAACCACACAGAACAAGGTAATTCTCTGATCCACTTTTTAAGATGTCTGGAAGAAGTTCCAGACGTCTGATTTTGCACAGTGTCGTTTTCGACCCGTTGAGGGCCCGTTCGAGTTCCGTTTTCCGCGTTTCGAGTTGCGTTCTTTCCGGAATTAAATCCTCTACCCGTCTACAGTAGCTATACACTGTTTTGAGACACTCCTTGTGTTTGATCCTTGTGATAGGACCTCGTTCCGTTGCAATCTTAGAGGTCGCGGAGGCACGCAGGATTCTCGATCACGCCCCCATTAGTCCCGTCGTACCTGTAGAGGGGCTTTTAAGTATAACCTGTTAAATTATGGAATAGAACCTAAGACATTGCATGAATCTTAGGAATGATAAATAGATTGAATGGTAGATCCTAGAGTGTTGCATGAATCTTAGGGCTGGAAAACTAGATTGTATGATAGATCCTAGGATATGGCATGAATCCTAGGACGGGAAAACTAATGGAATGTATGAATACTGCAGTCTTGGAAAATGTGGAAAGGAAATAATAGCTGCCTGTAAATTCGTTTAAACAGCTGC
This sequence comes from Thalassia testudinum, assembly GCA_037157565.1. NCBI lineage: Eukaryota > Viridiplantae > Streptophyta > Magnoliopsida > Alismatales > Hydrocharitaceae > Thalassia > Thalassia testudinum. The sequence goes on from JAZHRO010000031.1 coordinate 167,625,218, forward strand.
CTGTTATGAATAAATGAACATGATTAAGAATATGGGTTGTATGAACGTGAAACTGGAATGGTGAAACTGGAATGTTCTGAGTTAAAGAGCTGAAACCCTACGGGGAATTAGGAGTAGAACTCCTGGAAAGGGAATGGAAAAGAATTGGGGAAGTGAGCTGGCCTTTGAGTACGGAGTACCAAGGAGAGCGACTGTCCCCCTATTTAGTGCAGAGCGGAGCCAGCCGCCCCAGGGACCCGTGGTTAGGACTGGCCACTCTATACCGACTTGCTGGCCCTCGCGTACGTAATACCGAGGAGAGCTACTAGTGTAGGGAGGTACTATCTACCCCACGGGTCCCGGAGTTCTGCTAGCCTCCCACACCGACTTGTTAGGTCCACTAGGGCAAACCAGGGTAGTCAGGCGAGGGTGCGCGGACTGTGGAGGGGCAAGACCCCTGTTTGGTTACTGTGGAGGGGTTAGACCCCTGTTACTGAGAGGGCTCTGCCCTGTACTGGTTCCGTGTTGTGCTTTGGGCGCACCCGTTAACAGAAACGACTGACCGCGTGCCAGTGCAGGTTAGCTAGCCGTACGTTTACCGCGTGTGCCGTAGTCACCGTTACGTCTGTCAGTGACCTTGGGGTGGTTGACTGAGAGTAGGATCACCACGGGGGACTCTCCCGGCCAGGAGAGCACCACGTGCTACTTCTACTGTTCGGAAAAGACTGCAATCAAGATCGTTCCCACGAGGAACATTCGAGATCAAGTGAAAGATCTGAGAAATAGATAAATCGTGAGATAATTGAAAGACTTAAATAAAGACAGTAACAGAACTTAACAGCTACTGTACACTCTATTGTTTCTTTAGTTTAATTGCCACTCTACTCAGCGTTTTGCTGACGTGTTACACTCGTTACCTTTCAGTACCAGGTGTTGAGCAGCCAAGGTCAGCGGCTGCAAAGGACGCTGGGCCGAGTAGGATCCAGTAGAGTTACCACTGTTTCTTGTACCTCTTTTTATTCCGTTATAGTGAGTAGTTCTCCTTTCCGCTGTACTTTTTTTACCTGCAGTTCATATTTAGTTATGAATGTTGTTCTACAGTTGTGGTAGTATATACTGTATTACTTTCTTTCCTTGTTGCTGTATCTTCTTACTGTTAGTTATATTCATGTTGAATGTGGTTTATTTTACTGCTCTTTTGGTTACTTCCTCGTTGGACGACTAGGTCTTGGGATTAGTTGAGTCGGTCCAATTCTCGTGTCTCGTAGGGGCTTGGGAACCGGGTCGTTACAAGATGGTATCAGAGCAAGGTCGTCCCGAGAAGTGAATCAACTGACTGGAAAATAATCAATTCACATGTCTATAACTAGAGTAGCCACCACAACATATCTCTTGACATGAGTTCTTAGACGTTTCCGTTTGGTATCGTTCCATAGTGACGTGTTCCGTTTTGTTTCGTGTCTCCTTACAGGAGATGCCTCGTCGCGAGACTGGTGAGGCTGGCCGCAGACGCAGCCAAGGACGAGATCGGCGAGGTGGGCGTGCCGTTGCCGCCACCCCAGTGGACCAGCCACTACTCCCGGGCGTCCAGGCCTAGGACCTCACCCGACTGATACGAGACATTGTACGAGAGGAGCTCCACCCACCGCCCCGAGCACCTCACCCTGGGGCTGTGGAGGGGGAGTCCTCTGTGGGACCACTCGACGGACGCGGCGCTGGACACGGAGGAGGGGATGGGCTGCCGCAACCCCCACCTTCCTCCGATACTTCCGTGCACGAGGCACCTTCGCCTGGAGGTACACCAGCACCTCCCCTACAGCGCCACTTCGAGCTCTTCGGGCAGTTCCGGAAGCTGAAGCCCCCCTCCTTCAAGGGGGATGAGGACCCGACCGAGGCAGAGGACTGGCTTGAGCAACTGGAGAAGATCTTCGACACCCTTCGACCCCGGTGGAGTGCCGCGTGGCCTTTGCCACGTACCAGCTGGAGAGTGCAGCACACAGGTAGTGGAGGGAGGTCCAGGGACAGGAGAGGGACGAGCCGACGTAGGACTAGTTCGTCACCCTCTTCTGCGAGCAGTACTTTCCCTAGACGTGCAGGACCAGAGGAGGCGGGAGTTCCACACTCTCCGCCAGGGGACGATGACTGTAAACGCGTACCGCACGCGTTTCTTGGAGCTGTCCCGCTTTGCAGCGACAGCGGTAGCCACTGAGGAGGAGCGCCTTTGGAGGTTCACCGAGGGGCTCCGGCCTGCGATCTGGGGGTATGTCAAACCCCTGAAGCTGCCTACGTTTTCGAGGGTGGTAGAGGCAGCTATGACTTACGAGGAGACCAACCCGTCCGCGCAAGACACCGAGGGCGGGCGGAAGAGGCCCTTCCAGCCAGACTTCTCACAGGGCCGGCGAGAACGGAGACACGTAGCGTCTGCAGGAGAGCCATCACGTTTTGCAGGGCCATCAGTGGCCTTTGGGGGCCCTCGACGGGGGCCAGTCACCAGCACCGAACCCCTGTCTAGCCGACAGCAGGGACCTACTAAGGGCTGGAGTCGGGTTCCCCTCTGTTACCAGTGTGGCCAGCCGGGCCACATCAGGAGGGACTTGCCGTCTAGGGCAGGGGTCAGCAGATACTCCCCGCGCAGAGCACTGGAGGGCGCGCAGGAGGCCGAGGTTCGCAGGCGCGAGGAGGGTACCGGCCAGCACCTACCCGTCCGACGCAGAGTGTGGCTGCTTCGTCCGCACCTAGAGCTGAGGGGCGTATCAACGCCCTAACACACAGGGACGCCAGAGCTTCGAGATCGGTGGTAGCAGGTATCGTTTCAGTTTCCGGCAGACTCATTTACACGCTTTTCGATTCCGACGCTACGCACTCGTTTGTCGCAGCCAGTTTCGCAATTAGTTTGGACCAGGATTATACACTGTTAAAGAATCTGTTCGTAATCAGGGATCCGAGTGGTCAGCTCTTTGTAGCTGAGGAGGTGTACACGGATTGCGAGGTCAGCGTCGGGGGACATAGCCTACCAGCTGACCTGATTATGATACAGATGGAGGGCTTTGGAGTGATTCTAGGGATGGATTGGTTGTCCGCTTACCAAGCCTTGGTGGACTGTTTTGAGAGGAAGATCGTCTTCTCCATTCCGGAGTTGCCTTCTTTCGAGTTTCACGGACAGCCAGTGGACGGAGGTTTCAGGTGCATTTCGGCACTTCGGGCGGCGAGACTTTTGAGCCAGGGGTGTGAGGGCTTCCTAGTTTGTGTGGTGGCAAAGCCCAGCCCTGTGGCAGACTTCCAGAGCATCCCGGTGGTCAGAGAGTACCCTGACGTGTTTCCAGACGAGTTACTAGGACTACCGCCCGAGCGTGAGATCGAATTTGAGATCTCACTAGTACCAGGGACCAGCCCCATCTCCACCGCGCCATACAGGATGGCACCGCTTGAGCTGCGAGAGCTCAAGTCTCAGTTGCAGGACCTTCTGGAGAAGGGTTTTGTGAGGCCCAGTACGTCTCCCTAGGGAGCCCCGGTACTGTTTGTGAAGAAGAAGGATGGGACCTTACGCCTTTGTGTGGACTACCAACAGCTGAATATTCTCACCATCAAGAACAGATATCCGCTGCCGAGGATCGACGACTTGTTTGACCAGTTGCGGGGTGCCACGGTGTTTTCCAAGATCGACTTAAGGTCTGGATACCACTAGTTGAGGATCAGGGAGACCGACGTCTCCAAGACAGCTTTCCGCACCCGGTACGGACACTACGAGTTTTTAGTCATGCCGTTTGGGCTGACCAATGCCCCCGTTGCTTTCATGGACCTGATGAACCGGGTGTTTAGACCGTACTTGGACCAGTTCGTGGTGGTTTTCATAGATGATGTACTCATCTATTCTAGAGATCGGACGCAGCACGGACAGCACTTGCGGATGGTTCTGGACACTCTGAGACGACGCCGGTTGTACGCCAAATACAGCAAGTGCGAGTTCTAGTTGAGGAAAGTGACCTTCCTAGGTCATGTGATCTCTGGAGACGACTTGGTGGTGGACCCAGCCAAAGTCGAGGCAGTGCTCAGGTGGGAGAGACCGCGTTCAGTTACTGAGATTCGCAGTTTCCTGGGACTGGCAGGCTACTACAGACGATTCATCAGAGGATTTTCACAGATTACGCGTCCTATGACACAGTTGACCCGGAAGGACGTGCCTTTCGCTTGGACAGACGCCTGTGAGGAGTGTTTTCTGGAGCTGACGGAGAGGCTGACCTCGGCTCCCGTGCTCACCATCCCTGACAGTAGTGGCGAGTTCATTGTGTACACAGACGCCTCCTTGCAGGGGTTAGGAGGTGTGCTCATGCAGAGGGGTCACGTTGTCGCTTACGCTTCGTGGCAACTGAAGCCCCATGAGCATACCTACCCTACCCACGACTTAGAGTTGGCAGCTGTTGTCTTCGCGCTGAAGACCTGGAGGCACTACTTGTACGGTGAGACCTTCGAGATTTTCACAGATCACAAAAGTCTCAGATACCTTTTTGATCAGAAGGAGCTCAACATGAGACAGAGACGGTTGGAGTTCCTGAGGGACTACGACTGCAGCATCTCCTACCACCCGGGAAAGACTAATGTGGTGGCTGACGCCTTGAGCCGTAAGACACCCGCACTCTTGGCCAGTCTACAGTTATAGAGTTGGAGCCTTTTGGAGGAGGTGGCCAGTTGGCGACCCCTAGAGTTACAAGGGTACTGTGGGGCAGTGACGGTGACACGGCAGGCTAGGCCAGAGCTGATAGATCGCATCATCACAGGACAGATGGCCGATCCGTACTTGCAATCTTTACGCAACAGAGTGCTGTCAGGAGACCCAGGGGACTTCTCTTTCACAGACCAGGTGCTACACTTGAGGGGACGGTTGTGCATTCCCAGAGACGAGCTGTTGAGAGAGCTCCTGACTGAGGCACACGGTTCCAGATTCACCATACATCCCGGAAACACGAGAATGTACGACTTGAGACGCGAGTTTTGGTGGAGAGGGATGAAGTGGGATGTGGGTGAGTTCGTGCAGCAGTGCTTAGTGTGCCAGCAGGTGAAAGCCGAGCATCAGAGGCCTGCAGGGCCGCTTCAGCCGCTTCCAGTGCCAGAGTGGAAGTGGGAGAGCATCACCATGGACTTGGTGGTGGGCTTACCTGTTACCCAGCGGGGACACGACGCAGTCTGGGTAATAGTGGATAGACTGACGAAGACGGCGCGATTCTTGCCGATCCGAGTCACTTTGGGACCAGCACAGTTGGTAGAGAGGTATATCCACGATGTGGTACGACTACACGGAGTTCTGCGGGAGATCGTATCCGACCGGGATACTCGCTTTACGTCCTAGTTTTGGGCTGAGTTTCAGCAGGCCTTGGGGACGCGGTTGAGGTTTAGTACGGCTTACCACCCCCACACGGACGGACAGTCTGAGCGCACGATACAGACACTTGAGGACCTTTTGCGTGCCTGTGTACTGGACTGAAGGGGCTCTTGGGAGGAGCACCTGCCCCTGGCGGAGTTTGCATACAACAGTTATCACTCGAGCATCGGCATGACTCCCTACGAGGCTCTGTACGGACGGAGGTGTACGGCACCCTTGAGTTGGGTTGAGGTGGGGACCAAGTGGGAGGTTGACCCCAGGTTGACCCGGCAGAGTCAGGAGGTAGTTGAGCAGATCCACAGACGACTCCGCACTGTCAGGAGCAGACAGAAGAGCTACGCGGATAGGAGACGCAGAGAGGTACAGTTTGAGGTTGGGGACCACGTCTTCCTTCGTGTTTCGTCCATGAAGGGCTTACAATGGTTTGGGGTGAGAGGGAAGCTCGCGTCGAGGTTTGTGGGGCCATTTGAGGTCCTGGAGCGGGTTGGACCCGTTGCTTACAGGCTTGCCCTCCCCCCGTAGCTTTCTGGTGTGCACGGCGTGTTCCACGTATCCAACCTCAGGAAGTACGTAGCAGATTCCAGTCACGTACTGAGTCATGAGAGCGTCGAGGTGGGCGACGACTTAACTTACCCCGAGCGGCCAGTGCAGATCCTAGACCGAGCTGTCCGCAGTTTGAGACGAAAGCAAGTACCCTGGTAAAGGTTTTGTGGAGGAGCCAGCAGTACGAGGAGGCTACCTGGGAGCCTGAGGCGGCAATGCGGGAGCGGTACCCGGAGCTTTTCGCGGGTACGTCTTTTCGAACCGTCTTCGGTCCTCTTTGAGTTTGTTATGGTTATTTGGACGTCTTTTCCGCACCCTAGTTAACGCAAGTTTCGGGAACGAAACTTCCTTTGAGTTTGTTATATTGTTATAAGACGAATTTTAAGACGTCTAGGAGGTGGACCAGACGTCGAACCAGACGTCTGGAATCACTTCCAGACGTTGTATCAGACGTCTGGGATCGTTGCCAGACGTCTGGAAATCTGTTATCTTTGACACGCGCGGGTCGTCTGCGCGCCTAAGCGCGCAGACCCGCATATTCGCTTATTCCCTCTGCGGCTGCAGATTCCCCTACCGCGCTCCTCTCTCCTTGCGCGGCCTTAAAAGGCCACGCACTCTTCCGTCACCACCGCCTCCTTCCTCTTCTCCTTCAACCAGTGAGCGCGAGAGCGAGCGCGAGCTTGCAGCGGCAGCGGCGGCCGCAGTGAGAGCGGAGGAGGTGCTGCGTGCGAGAGCGGCGCTCAGCCGTGAGGGCGAGCTCGCCGGGGCTGCCAGGGCCGACCGGCGGGGAGCGCAGCGGGCGCGGGGCGACGCGGGGGGGACTGCTGTGATCCGAGCAGCAGGCGCACGAGGTGCGACAAGGCGCGGCGTCGCGAGCGGAGAGCGAGTCGCGGCCTGATTCTGGAAACATTTCCAGAATCAGACGTCTGGGCTAATAGCGAGAGGGCGGGGGCGACGTCTGGGAGACCATCCAGACGTCTGAAAGGTGAGCTCTTCCTTCTTCTTCCCTGTCGACTGACCGTACTGAGAGAGAGTTGGGTGCGCGCAAGCTCAGTGATTCGCCATCCAGCGCGAATCAGACGTCTGGCTCCAGTGCCAGACGGCGGAAACGACTTCCAGACGTCCGGGGTGACCATCGGACGTCTGGGAACTAGGCCAGACGCCCCCGCAGGCTTCTGGACGTCTTAGAAACCACACAGAACAAGGTAATTCTCTGATCCACTTTTTAAGACGTCTGAAAGAAGTTCCATACGTCTGATTTTGCACAGTGTCGTTTTCGACCCGTTGAGGGCCCGTTCGAGTTCCGTTTTCCGCGTTTCGAGTTGCGTTCTTTCCGGAATTAAATTCTCTACCCGTCTACAGTAGCTATACACTGTTTTGAGACACTCCTTGTGTTTGATCCTTGTGATAGGACCTCGTTCCGTTGCAGTCTTAGAGGTCGCGGAGGCACGCAGGATTCTCGATCACGCCCCCATTACTCCCGTCGTACCTGTAGAGGGGCTTTTAAGTATAACCTGTTAAATTATGGAATAGAACCTAAGACATTGCATGAATCTTAGGAATGATAAATAGATTGAATGGTAGATCCTAGAGTGTTGCATGAATCTTAGGGCTGGAAAACTAGATTGTATGATAGATCCTAGGATATGGCATGAATCCTCGGACGGGAAAACTAATGGAATGTATGAATACTGCAGTCTTGGAAAATGTGGAAAGGAAATAATAGCTGCCTGTAAATTCGTTTAAACAGCTGCTGTTATGAATAAATGAACATGATTAAGAATATGAGTTGTATGAACGTGAAACTGGAATGGTGAAACTAGAATGTTCTGAGTTAAAGAGCTGAAACCCTACGGGGAATTAGGAGTAGAACTCCTGGAAAGGGAATGGAAAAGAATTGGGGAAGTGAGCTGGCCTTTAAGTACGGAGTACTAAGGAGAGCGACTGTCCCCCTATTTAGTGCAGAGCGGAGCCAGCCGCCCCAGGGACCCGTGGTTAGGACTGGCCACTCTGTACCGACTTGCTGGCCCTCGCGTACGTAATACCGAGGAGAGCTACTAGTGTAGGGAGGTACTATCTACCCCACGGGTCCCGGAGTTCTGCTAGCCTCACACACCGACTTGTTAGGGCAAACCAGGGTAGTCAGGCGAGGGTGCGCGGACTGTGGAGGGGCAAGACCCCTATTTGGTTACTGTGGAGGGGTTAGACCCATGTTACTGAGAGGGCTCTGCCCTGTACTGGTTCCGTGTTGTGCTTTGGGCGCACCCGTTAACGGAAACGACTGACCGCGTGCCAGTGCAGGTTAGCTAGCCGTACGTTTACCGCGCGTGCCGTAGTCACCGTTACGTCTGTCAGTGACCTTGGGGTGGTTGACTGAGAGTAGGATCACCACGGGGGACTCTCCCGGCCAGGAGAGCACCACGTGCTACTTCTACTGTTCGGAAAAGACTGCAATCAAGATCGTTCCCACGAGGAACATTCGAGATCAAGTGAAAGATCTGAGAAATAGATAAATCGTGAGATAATTGAAAGACTTAAATAAAGACAGTAACAGAACTTAACAGCTACTGTACACTCTATTGTTTCTTTAGTTTAATTGCCACTCTACTCAGCGTTTTGCTGACGTGTTACACTCGTTACCTTTCAGCACCAGGTGTTGAGCAGCCAAGGTCAGCGGCTGCAAAGGACGCTGGGCCGAGTAGGATCCAGTAGAGTTACCACTGTTTCTTGTACCTCTTTTTATTCCGTTATAGTGAGTAGTTCTCCTTTCCGCTGTATTTTTTTTACCTGCAGTTCATATTTAGTTATGAATGTTGTTCTACAGTTGTGGTAGTATATACTGTATTACTTTCTTTCCTTGTTGCTGTATCTTCTTACTGTTAGTTATATTCATGTTGAATATGATTTATTTTACTGCTCTTTTGATTACTTCCTCGTTGGACGATTAGGTCTTGGGATTAGTTGAGTCGATCCGATTCTCATTTCTCGTAGGGACTCAGGAACCGAATCGTTACAAACCATATTCTCACCCTCCAACATCATAGCCTAACCCTTATAAACTTTTGTGTCTGCGTGTATTGGACCCATTTTTTAGCAAATCCTCATTTGGATCATATTAATGCCATGTCCATCCTTATCCTCATCCTCCTGCCAAATGCTTTATTTGTGTGTCTCTGTGCACATATATTATATCCACAACTTCAGCAAAACTATAAAATCAGGTAACTACATAAAAGGTAATTTTCAGTTAAAGCATTCTTAAAGAAACTTTTTACTTATGTACAGCTTCTCTTAGTGTAGCCTCCTTTAGCAGAGTCCACCTCTTGATTGCTCTCCGCCTTGTGAACTGATTCCTTTTCGGTAAGTCCAACAGATCAGTTATCCTTCTCTTTAGACTTCGCGTATGAATCTTCCTTGATCCATTTTCTGATGCAAACTCACAATGATCTCCATTAGACTGCACAACCAAAAAATTCCAATAACTATAATAAATTTTAATCATGGCTGCACCTGAACAAATCAACAACCAAAGTGTTAACCAACTTTAAGTTTAATTAGCAGTAAGTGTAAGCTTCAGCTCAAAACTGTACTCAAAAGTTTAATAAGCTGTGTCTAATTAGAAAGAAATATTGGTCTGGAAAACTTTTTTGCCATTCATAAACCAAATAATGGGTGGAAAATCTCATCATCCTCCTTCATAGCTACTGGCACGTTAATAAGTTGTGTGTCTGATTGGAAAGAAATATCGGGACAGTTCTGGAATGTGAAAACATGAATAAACAAAGTGATATACATGGTTATTTTCTTGGTAATATTAGTTGGTGAGAATGTAAAACCTTCAGTTGATCTCTTCATGATATCATGCATTGCAGAATAACAAATAGGTTGCCTTTTTTTCACCCCTTCTTTTTCTTATTTTATTTTCCAAAATGTGAACTCTCAGTGGCATCACATTAGATGGCTCTTGCTATTTTTACTTTTTTCTCTGATTATTCTCTGGATGCTACAGCTTTTACTCTAAAGAGTTTGCGGAGGATTGCCATAGTTTTGCCAAAATGTGATTGCTTTTTACTTCTCAAATAATTTTCTCTTCATGCTCAGCTTTTTTCTCTGATTAGCTCCTCCTATTTAACACTATGGACCCTTTACGCCTACATTACATCCTAAGCAAGCTTCAAAGCAACAGGGCATCATTCTTCGTAAGTAAGCGGGAATCCCACACCTCGCTCCTAACACAACTAGACAAGCCCCAACCCTTCTAGCAGGCCACATTCACACCTCATCCGAACATCCAACACTTGCCGTACACCGCGAACCTCGTCGCCGTCACTCTGGACACTCCACCTCACACCTCAGACCAAACCTGACTTAATCCAACTAGACGCAGCCACCAGCACCACATCAGCACTCTAAACACGAGTTCGAACACACAAGCACGATCGCGAGGAGAACTTTGCCAGGAAGCAAGGGAAAGCGAGTTAGAAGAAGCTCACACTGGGGGTTTAAGATGCGTCAACGACCTCAGGAGGCCTACGGATCCTCGCTCCCCTGTGCCACCTTCAGGGGATCCGCATCTTCTCCAGATCTCGACTCGCCACTCCTCTGCTCCCCCTTCACCAAGTGTGAGCGGATATATAGAGAGAGACGTGGAGCGGGAAGGGATTGCCGGTGCTCTCTCGAAGAAGATTCGAGGATGAGTAGGTGATTAGGGCATCAGGGGTGGAGTTGGAGGAGCTCGAGCGGCGTCAAAGTTGGCATGCTTGACGTCGGAGAGGATTGGTGCGGGAAGAGGTCGCGGGAGGAAAGAGATGAGCAGTAGGGTTAGCATCAAGATATATTTGCCTTCCATTGTTTTTCTTTTTAAACTGAAGGTGCCTGTTGGCGTAGAATAATTTTTTTGCGGTGCTAGTTGGGGGTTCCACTTAATAATTATAGTTACCTTAAAGTATCAGATCAATGCAGCAAAAAAATCTAGGTAAATGAATTACCAGACATCTTATGTGGATATCGTATCGTGTAAAAGACTGTTATAAGTCATAGGGATTAGCAAGAAGTAAGTATGAGGGTATGATAATATTACATATGGGGGTGATAATTCTGTTAAATAAAACTCATCTTAAGAATAAAAGACACAGATAATACAACATAAGTAGAATGGGAGCATTGCATGCATCATATGTCAAGATTGCTTATAAAACAGTATTAATGGCCATTTGTATGAGCACTTGTCAAAGCAGGCCTCAGATGAGCAATCGGACCACACGGATGGATTCAGAACGACGAACAGAGTCCAACGGACTCAAAATCGGCCAAATCCGACATTCGGAGCTCCCACAATGGGCCCAAGAAGTTCTGACCGTTGATCTGATGATCAACAGCCCACGGTGCGCCACGTGGTACCCACTCACCGCGCGCCCGCTTCCTCCTTCATCTGAAGAGCAGATATCAGCCGTCGATCTCCGATCGAACGGCTGAGAACCGCACGCACTCCCGCGGTCGCCGCGACAAAGCAGCGGGCGTAGCACAGTAGTTGAAGCGCACGCCCGCACCCACGCAACGCGGGTTCGAGCCGCGCAGTGCTGGAATTTGAAAACGACTTCGCACGCGGGTGAAATTGGGCCGCCCGATCAGCAACGGACGGCCGAGATAGCGCAACGTGGCACCCGTAGATGCGCCCAGGCCAAACACGCGTGATGACATGGGTGCAAGGGCGCGATCCAGACGAGCGCCTCGCGCGAGATCCCAGCCATCCGATCTTTGATCGGACGGCTCTCATGCCATGCCCACGAATCGAGCGCGAGGAAGAACGGCTGCAGGCGAGCGACCCCTTCCAACCACTCTATTTGGAAAGCCCTTCTCCCTATTTAAATCCCTTCCAACCACTCATTCAAGGCATTCACTCAATTTGCACCCACTCTACCCTCTCTTAGCTACCTTTAGGCCCTTTTGTAATCGCCGGAGACGACGAGCCGCCGACGGAGCCTTCTCCACCACCGTGGCTGTCTCGCTGCCCTCCCTCTCTCTCTCTTTCTTCTTTTCTTTTAAGCTTTACTTTGCTTATGTTTAAGCATGTATCTAATGTTGTAATTTATGAACTAAATCTACATGATTAATGAAGTTTTCCATTCAGTTGCCTACTCTATTTCCTATTCAAGTTGCATGTTAAGAATGAAATGATTCTAACCCTAATCTCTCTCTCTCTCTCTTGCTTTTCACTCGCACCTTTTCGCAAGCAAAACTCCGCGATTTTCGTGACAATAAGTGACAAGAAAAATTCGATTTTCACACCTCCCTGAGACCAACACTCGGACTCACATCCGTTTCTTTACTTGAAAACTTGCGTGCAAGTGCAAACTATAACGACACTTCTAAACACACACGCACGAAAGCACACCAGTTTTTGGCACCGTTACCAAGAGGCAATGGATTTGTTTTGTCACTTCTATTTTACATTCATTCTCACATCGCCTAACGCCTTATCTCCTTTTACTTGATGGTTGCAGGAATTCAACGCTTGGACGGCGAGGCAGCGTAACCCATGACGATAACAAGGGAGTAGGTGCAACAAGGACCGGTAGTGAGTAATTCTTCACTCATGACTGTTTGCTTGCGTGAAAAACTAAAAAATTTGTAAAATTGAAAAAAAATTGGCGTGGTGTATTATTACCTAACCCACATCCTTAACACATCACCCAACAAAAAAAATGTACACCCTAACATTCCGAATAAATTCGTGGAGTGTTTTTTTCTCTTTTTAAGTGGTGTTTGCGAAGCCACCTTGGATTGACTTGGGCCGCACCACTCAACCCAAAAAATGACTCATCTAATAGAAGTTGCATGATCATTAGGATGAGTACATTAGGGTTTTAAAGCCTCTACACAATAAAAGGAAATCTACTTTCACCAAATTGTGTGCAAAACTTGACGTGCCCACTGAAACTTGTCTGAAAACATTAAGACAAGTCAACCCTAAAAGACACTAAAGCAAGGATGAAACACTAAAAGACACCACATCTTGAAAAAATCTTTACTTGAAAACCATGCTTTGATAGAAGCACACACTCTGAAAGTGGAAAATTAAGAGGCACCACCCCAATCAACGCCTCATCACATAACCCTAGCACAAGCACCATCCTAGCCCTTTTAAAACTAAGTACACGTGCCCTAGGCAGGACTGAGTTAAGTCTCGAGAGGTGAGGTTTTGTTCGCTGGGCACTTGGCTTTCATTCCTTTGGTAGAATCTGGTGACTAGGCTGCGAGGCAGAGTCAAACGACCACGGCTGTGGGGTCTACGGAATCGGCGGCGCAAGCCAAAGGAAGAACCTTCCCTGCAATCCCCTCGTAATCAACCTGGCCAGATTAGCCTTGGGAAGGGGAGTCTAGTGCTTATGGACTTAATCACCCCTTTTGAGATTTCTAGGTCTCCTAAGGAATACACCATAAGGACCAGGCTTGTTTGCTTGATTGAACACACTTCTCACATCTGTCGCTCTCCATATCCCCTCCTGTTCTTCTCTAGTGTGTGCACGGGAGACACTCACTGCATCCTAAGTTGTTTGTTTTGGGACAGAATCCAGGCGACTTGATTTTGCTAGAAATATGGTTGAACCTAGGGTAGATGAGGTTAAGGACCAACCCCCACTAGACACAATGGCCATTATCCAAGCCCAGATTAATACAAACCACCGGCTTCAGCAACAACAGATCCACACTATCATGCAAGCCATACACCGGTTATAGAACCCGCAAGGGAAACCACCACCACCTTTCCAAGGCCCACAAGGGCAACCGCCACTTGATGTACCACCATTTCAGGATCAACCGAGGCCCCTCCACGATTTCTACAATCCTTCTGCTATTAGAGTCGAGCCACACCTTAGGATCCCCGAAGGGGGAGATGATTTTGAGCTAAAACCAAATGTCTTAAGTCTGATCCAGAGCCACTTCCATGGAAGCTCAAATGAGGACCCCTTCCAGCATCTAGAGGATCTTGACCGAATAGCACGAACTGTGAAACCTAGGAACATTAGCCTTAACATTATTCTAATTAAGATGTTCCCCTTCTCGTTAAGAGACAAGGCTTCTCACTGGCTTAGAACCCTAGGTAGACCCATCACCACCTGGGAAGAACTAAGGCATGCATTTCTAAAGAAATTCTTCCCTATAGGAAAGACCAATGCTCTCAGAAGAGCTATTACTACCTTTACACTCCAAGGTGGGGAATAGTTCCATGAGGCGTGGGAAAGATTTAATGAACTCTTGAGGAAATGCCCACACCACGAAGTACTAAGGTGGCAATTGACCCAGATTTTCTACCATGGTCTGGACAGCAACCTACGGAACTTCGTCAATGCCTCATGCGGGGGGAACTTCCTGAACAAGGACGAGGAGAGCACGTTTGAGCTCTTTGAGTCCATGAGCGAGAATTCACTCAACAATGCCTCCATGACCCAGTTTAACAGATCCAATCAACCCCGTGGTAGGATTTATGAGGTACAAGCAAATTCTGGAATGGTTGACATGGACATCATTGCTAAGAAACTAGATCGAGTGGAATTGGTGGACAAAAAGATTGATGAGCTACTGAACCAGACCAAGAGCCCGTTACAGACCTTCTCCCTAGAAAAGGGAGCACATAATGTTGACCTGGTCCAGCCCTTAAGCCAACTGAACCTAGAACAACCCATGACCACGATCCAGGGAGGGACCTTTGCTCCCTCAACCCTTAATTACTCTCTTCCCTCCCCATCGACATCTGTTATCCTTAAAGATGTGCAAGCTATCCAAGGTTATGCTAAACCTGACCCTTTCTCCAACACTTACAACACTGGCTGGCGTAATCACCCTAACTTTGGTTGGACAAACCAGAAACTACCGTAATTCCAAAACCAGCCCAGGCCAAACCAGCAGCCACACTTGCCCCCTATCAGCAAGGACCACCAGTTAGACCCCCATATAATCAAAATAGGGCAGCCCCTCCCCCACAAAACCAAATGGACACCCTAAAAAAGATGATGGCTGAAATGAACGAGAAACATCAGGAGGAAATGGCCATAGTAAAGGGACAGTTAATTCAACTCTTGGACTGTAAACAACAAGGATCCCTACCTTCCCAGCCACAATCGAACCCGCGAAACATAATTAACAGAGGCCCTAATTCACAAGGGTTCCAAGGCAATCCCGGGCAGGCTCACATGGTCCAGTCAGCCCCACAAACACCCCCTGAGTTTGGTGCTTCTTCATCCTCGTCTTCTCAAAGATCAACCCATGGTCCCAATGCCTCTGCAAATGCGATAACCTTGAGAAGCGGCACCAAAACCCAGGATCCCAAATGGTCGACTCTCCCTGAGACTTCACCCACTGAAATACCCGGCTAAGAAGAGGCACCAGAAAAACCCAAGGACCCAGAAATCGACCCGATCCATGTTCAGACACCCTACCCTGAGGCCTTGGAGGCAATCAAGAAGAAGAAAAATGTGGTGGAAACTGAGGAGCTTTTGGAGATCTTTAAGCAAGTACAGATTAATATTTCACTCCTCCAAGCCGTTAAGCACATTCCGGCTTACGCCAAGTTTTTAAAAGATGCCTGTACACTCAAGCATAAGCTAAGACCTCAAGCACCTAGGAAGGTTGTGCTCTCCGAACAAGCAAGTTCCGTAATATCAAGCAAACTGACCCAGGAGCACCCCTGATTTCCTATAATATCGAGGACATGACATTTGATAGAGCGCTCCTGGACTTAAGTGCTTCTATCAATCTGATTCCAACAACCCTGTACCACCAATTTGGTTTCGGAGAGTTGACACCCACACCTGTCACCATCCAGCTGGCTGATAGATCAGTGAAAACCCTGAAGGGGGTTGTCGAGGACGTAATCGTACGGGTTAAGGACTTCTACTTCCCGGTCGACTTCTTAGTGCTTGACATGGAAGTCCCTGAAAAATTACAGAACGCACCCATAATCTTAAGCAGACCTTTCTTAGTTACGGCTAAGGCAAACATTGATTGTGACATGGGATGTATGGAAATCACCTTCGGAGACAAGAAAATGCAATTGGATATCTTCCGGGCGACAAAGTCTTTTGATTGTGATTGTGTTGAGGAACATGATCTCGTGGAAACCCTGGTCTAGGAATGCCTCACCCTTAGTTCTATCTCAAACCACCAAACCCATGATGACTGTTCTGGCCTGTCCCTGTCACTACCCGTGGACCTCTGTAAGGCTGATTACCATCACACAACACCATTTGAGGAGATTGATTTTGATCAACTCCCTTCGTTCCCTTTTCCGTCAACTGTGGTTCCACTCGCACCCGAACTTAAGCCACTACTCGAGAATCTCAAGTATGTCTTCTTAGGACCTGACCAGACCTTCCCTGTGATTATTAATTCTCATCTAACCAAGGATCAGGAACTCAGGTTGATCGCAACCCTTTCAGAACATCGAGCCGCCATTGGTTGGACCATTTCTGACTTGAGAGGAATTAGCCCCATCTATTGCACCCATAAGATTTACCTGGAAGACGGGGCACGACCCTCCCGCTAGATGCAGAGACGTTTAAACCCAAACATGCGGGAGGTCGTTAAGAAAGAAATTATCAAGTGGCTTGACGCCGACATCATCTATCCTATCTCCGATAGCCCTTGGGTAAGCCCACTCAAGTGGTTCCAAAGAAAGCCGGACTCACCGTTGTCACCAATGATCATGGCGAATCCATCCCCACCCGCACCACCACCGTATGGCAGGTGTGTATTGATTATAGGAAGCTCAACGAAGCCATTAAGAAGGATCATTTCCCCTTGCCATTCCTTGACCAGATCCTTGAAAGATTGGTAGGGCAAAAGTATTTTTACTTCCTGATGGATATTCAAGATATAACCAAGTCGCAATTGCTCCGGAAGATCAAGAAAAGACCACATTCACTTGCCCGTACGGCACGTTTGCATTCCGTCGAATGCCGTTCGGGTTATGCAATGCACCTGCAACCTTCCAGCGTTGCATGCTAGCCATTTTTTCAGAAATGGTGGATGAATACTTAGAGGTCTTTATGGATGATTTCTCTGTATTTAAGAATTCATTCGACCACTGTTTGAGCAACTTGGAGAAATTCCTAAAATGATGTATCAAGGTTAATCTGGTGTTAAGTTGGGAAAAGAGCCATTTTATGGTTCAAGAAGGAATTATCCTCGGTCACATCGTATCACATAGGGGCATTGAGGTGGATCGAGCTAAGGTTGACTTGATTTCCAAACTCCCCCCACCTAGCTTGGTCCGACAGATTAGCTCATTTCTAGGACACGTTGGCTTCTACCGAAGGTTCATTAAAGACTTCTCCAAGCTTTCCAAACCCTTAACTGACCTTCTGGCCAATGACGCCATATTCCACATGTCCTCTGATTGCATCCAGGCTTATCACACCCTCCGGGACTTAGTCTCCACAACCCCTGTACTTCAGCCCCTAGATTGGTCCCAGGACTTTGAGATTATGTGTGATGCATCAGATTTTGCCATAGGCGCTGTCTTGAGACAAAGGCAAGACAAGAAACTCGTGGTGATCTACTACGTGAGCAAAACGTTGGACGAGGCCCAACGCAATTAATGGTCACAGAGAAAGAGTTGCTCGTTGTAGTCTTCGGACTTGAGAAGTTCCGATCGTACTTGCTGGGATCCCACGTGACCATCTATACTGACCATTCAGCCATCCGGCACCAGTTGGCTAAGAAGGATTCAAAACCCAGGCTCATCATATGGATCCTGCTCTTGCAGGAATTTGACGTGGAAATCCGCGACAAGGCCGGATCAAAGAATGTGGTGGCTGACAGCTTGTCTTGACTTCATCCAGACCACATTGGACCCTCCTTACCTTTATCTGACACCTTCCCTAATGAACAAATTCTGGTTGTACAAGACAAGAGACTGCCTTGGTATGCTGACTACGTCAACTACCTAGTTGTAGGACAAACCCTGCACAGCTGGTCCAGACAGCAACGGGATAGGTTCTTGGTTGAGGCCAAGCACTATTTCTGGGATGATCTCATGCTGTTTCGCCTCTATGCCGACCAGATCATCAGGAGGTGTATCTCCGAGAACGAAGTTCAGAGTGTGCTTTCCTTCTATCATGACCAGGCTTGTGGTGGCCACTTCTCTGGAAAGAAAACGGCTACGAAGGTTCTGCAGTCTGGATTTTACTGGCCCTCCCTGTTTAAGGATGCACACAACTTTGCCAAGACTTGCTCACGCTGCCAAACGCTGGGGACCATGACCAGGAAAGATATGATGCCCCTCTAGCCCATCTTGATTGTCGAAATCTTCGACGTTTGGGGTATCGATTTTATGGGCCCCTTTCCACCATCCAACAGCTTTGAGTACATCCTAGTCTCAGTAAACTATGTTTCTAAATGGATTGAAGCCATCACCACCCGCCGATGCGATCACAAGACTATCATGGACTTTGTTAAGTATAACATCTTTTCCCAGTTTGGAATACCAAAGGCCATGATCAGTGATGGTGGAAGACATTTTATTCACTCCCAATTCCGTGCCCTACTTAGAAAATACGGGGTTAACCACCGCATTGCTACCCCGTATCATCCGCAAACAAATGGGTAGACCGAGGTCTCCAATAGACAAATCAAGAACATTTTACAAAAGACTGTGAGACCTAACAGGAAAGACTGGTCCACGTGACTAGATGATGCCCTGTGGGCATACAGGACCTCTTTCAAGACCCCGATAGGCATGTCACCTTATCGCCTGGTCTTTGGCAAAGCCTGCCATCTTCCTGTCGAATTGGAACATCGGGCTTACTGGGCTGTCAAGCAATGTAACATGGATTCCCAGTTAGCCGGTGCGCAGAGGACGCTCCAATTATCTGAGCTCGAAGAAATTCGTCAGGACACCTTTGAGAATAGTCGACTGTATAAGGAGAAAATAAAAGCCGCCCACGACTGACTCATCCATAGAAAGACCTTTGAGCCTAACAAGCAAGTCTGGTTGTTCGATGCCCGCCTAAAACTCTTTCCAGGGAAACTCAGGTCCAAATGGACAGGACGATTTCAGGTGGTTAAGCCTTACTCTAATGGGGCGATTGAAATCGCTGATCCTAACACTAGGCACACTTTTACAGTTAATGGTCAAAGATTGAAACACTTCCTAGCCCAGGTTCCCCCAAAGGAGAGTGTCACCCTCATTGAGGGATGACACGAAGCACCGCCCAGCTGGAGGCGTTAAACTCAACGCTTCCAGGGAGGCAACCTAGAGGATTCAGACTAATCCGGTATTTTACGTCACTCAAGTAATATCTATATGAACCCCTGTTGCATCCATGTATTTTCCAATGAGGACATTGTCCAACTTAAGCATGGGGGGGTGATAAATTGCACAATCTTGAGCTCATTTAATCAGTCTGAATAAAATAAAATAAAAAAGAAATTGAATTTAGGAAGAAACTTAGGCATTAGAAACTTGTCAATAGTGGGAAATAATACAAAAAGAACTTGAACACTTAGACTTTTCAGGCCTTCAGGCTTAATCAGCCCTAGTGTCCGTTAAAATATGGATTTAGCTTCAAATCCTTGCAACCTTAAGCTACTCTAATCCACCTACTAAATAAGGAGATAAGTATACGACTTATCAACTCACCCTCTAACTCAGAAGAACTTTGAGTCTAAGCATCTGCACACAATTTTGCACAGACTCACTCCTCGGAGATTTTGACAGAAATTGGGTAGCTAATGAACTCTCTAGGGTGGTATGACTGGAAAGTTGTCGTGGGTAACAGCCCATTGGCAGGTTGTCCAAAGCCCATCCACGGGACCATTTCTTCTCCATTGCCTCTAGGTACATTTGAGATCAGGAAAGCCACCTACAAAAAAAATGTAAGAAAACAAAATAAACCACACTTCACCGCACGAGTAAGGCTGACAAGTGATCATGGGTAACAACCCATTGGTCGGTTGTCCAGAGCCCAGCTCAGTAATTACACAAAAAGAACCAAAACACTTAAGGAAAAAGCGGGGAAGTAGTACAAGCCGGGGAGGAAAAATCCTTGTGTTGACCCCAATTAAAACAAACGTAGGGAGAAAGCTACCAATCGAACAAATACACCTTCAGGCAAAATACTTCCTCTTCCGGTCATCTAGGAGCGTAGAAACCCGAAGTCTATCTGAATTACCATTAAGTGAGTCTATCACGATCTTCACACCAAGATGCTTAGCACTTAGGGTTTTGACCGAGTTTTGGGTGGGTTGGGTAGCCGTAAAAAGTTACCAACCCACTCTGAATTCCAAAAAATTCTAAAAAATATATATGTACATATGTATATTTACATACATTAAAGCAAGGATTCAGGCGATTTATATTTTGACAGACACCCAGGCGGTTCTTAGTCTTTGTAGATTAAGATCTTAGTATATTTCCTCCTATTAACAAGTGACGAAGTGTCTAAGTAATTACTTCTTAAATTCTGACAGAAAATAAAGACTAGTATAAACCATGCTAGGGACTAGCAAGGAGTAAGCATGGGAAAATGATAATACTGCATCTGGGGGTGATAATTCTGTTAAATAGGGCCCATCTTAAGAATAAAAGGCACAGATAACACAACATAAGTAGAATGGGAGCATTGCATGCATCATACATCAAGATTGCTTATAAAACAGTATTAATGGTCATTTGTATGAGCACTTGTCAAAGCAGGCCTTAGATGAGCAATCAGACCACACGGATGGATTTAGAACGACGAACGAAGTCCAACGGACTCAAAATCGGCCAAATCCGACATTCGGAGCTCCCACAATGGGCCCAAGAAGTTCTGACCATTGATCTGATGTTCAACGGCCCACGGTGTGCCACGTGGCGCTCGCTCACCGCACGCCCGCTTCCTCCTTCATCTAAAGAGCAAATCTTAGCAGTCGATCTTCGATCGAACGGCTGAGAGCTGCGCGCACGCCCGCGGTCGTTGCGACAAAGCAGGGGTGTAGCACAACGGTTGAACCGCACGCCTGCGCCCACACGACGCGGGTTCGAGCTGCGCGGTGCTTGAATTCGAAGACGACTTCATGTGCGAGCAAAATTGGGTTGCCCGATCAGCAGCGGATGGTTGAGATAGTGCAACGTGGTGCCCGCAGATGCGCCCTGCCAGACACGCGTCATGACGCGGGTGCGAAGGCGCGGTCCTGACGAGCGCCTCGCACGAGATCCCAGCCGTCCGATCTTCAATTGGACGACTCTCATGCCACACCCACGGATCGAGCGTGAGGAAGAACGGTTGCGGGCGAGCGATCGGCGGGCTAGGGGCTTCACTGACGTTTTGGGAAGGGTTTTAGCGACGTCCCGGACGTCGCTAAAACCCCTTCTTCATCTAGAAAGCCCTTCTCCCTATTTAACTCCCTTCCAACCACTCATTCAAGGCATTCACTCCAATTGCAACCACTCTACCCCTCTCTTAGCTACCTTTAGGCCTAGTGCAAAATATAACGACACTTCTAAACAGACACACACGAAAGCACGTCAACCGTCATAACAGGCATGGATTTGCAACATCTCCCAGTCATGCACCTCAGTCAATTCTCAAAGGGACGACAAGGCAAAGCGGGCAACCTCCTCCCTCCTCCTAGCGGCATTGAGCTCAACTGCCAAATTATTGGCACATCCAGCCTAGCGAATGGATTCTTGCTCTACCCTCACTCGAGTAGCATCCCCCTCCTCTATATAGGGACCCATCACACAAAGAGACCCTGCAGCACTCCCCCCCACCCCACTAATATGCCTCCTCGGCCGATAACCAACCTTCTTCAGGCGAAGTGATGGGAGTCTCAGGAATGAGGTGCTTCTCGAGAATGAAGCTACCCCCAATGGTCTCCACCTACAAATACCATCATGTTACAACTCAAGTTGCAAAAAAAAACAATGGAGAAGAGACTTACAAATTTAATGATATTTACCAAGCAGAGGCAGTACCAATAGATGTTTTTCAGCATCATGGGACTTGAAGGGGACAGGTGTTGCGAAAAATACGTGTAATTTGTAATTAGGGTTTCAAATCGTTGTAACTCATGAAATCGCAAATGCTTTTAAATTTTTAAACCTAGATAGTGGGGTATCTAGAGTCATCCAAGGAGGTAATTTTGCAGTTATAAATCTCTTACTTGAAAAGTAGAAATCACCTTTCTTTTTGTTGTTTTTCAATATATCATTTTTCTTTTGGGTTTTTGAAATAAAGGGGCAAATATGAAGTTGTTGACGGGAAAATGTACCACAACTAAAATGCTAAAATCTAAGTGACAAAATTATCCTCTTTCTAAGCTAAACCTAGGCATGTGAAGGCCTAGGTTAGTTAGAAAGAGAGTGAGATTATACTAAGATAAAGCAAGTAGTGCAATTAAAGATGCAACAAGAAATGAAGGCAACTTTTTCTATATTAAAAGAAATTGTCTACAAGTATAGGAAAGCTTCTCAAATTTGAAAAGACAAATAAAGAAGAAACAAAATCCTTTAATTGTTGATGATGATGAAGAAGGTGAAGCTCCTCTTGCTCCAAGCTAAGTTGCTCCTTGGCTTGAAAAGAAGGTTCTTTCTTCTCCTTTGCTTAGCAAGCTCCTCCAATTTGATGTACTCCTCCTAGCAAGCCCAAGGGGGGCGTGCTTGATCTCCTCCAAGGTGGATGGAATTCCACCTTCAAAAGCTCCTCCTAAGGTGGCGTGGACCACCTTTGATTCCTCCTCCAAGGGTGGTTGTATACCACCCTTAAATCCTCCTCCTAGGGTAGGCGTGCACCCTAGGTTTTCTTCCAATGCCTGGCTTCTTCCCTTGGCTGGCGTGGGGTCAAGAGAGAAGAGAAGATGGGAAGGCACCAAGGGGCCAAAGTTTCCCCTTAATCTTCTTCTTCTTCTTCTCTTAACCTTCTATGTAGGTGGAAATATGGGTAGAAAAAATATAGCCCAGGTTGGATTTTAATGGTGATGGTAGGGGGTTTTTATAGGAGTAGGAGGGGGTAGGGTTGGTTATAGGATGGACGGTTATGATGGGGGTTAGATGGTGGTTATAGGATCCTAGGGCTAGGGTTGTTGGCACTAAAATGGAAGGGTACTTGGTGGTTGGCACCAACCCTAGGTGGTTGCTAGGGTTAAGGGTTTGGTTAGGTGTGTTGTAGGGTGGAGATGGAGTTATGTGGTGGTGGTTATGAGATGAGGGGCTAGGGTGTGTTGGCGCCACTTGAAGAGGTATGAGTAGGTGTGGTTAGGGGAGAGTTGGCGCCAACTTTAGTGTGGTTAAAGGGGTAGGGTTGGCGTGGACATAAGGGAAGGCTAGGATGGCTTTTTATGGTGGTGGTTATGGGATTAAGGGTAGATATAGGTGGCGCCAAGATGGAAGGGTGTGGGTGGTGTTTTGGCGCCAGAATAGTGGTGGTTTAGGGTTGGTTATGGTGGCTTTGGGTTGGCGCCACTAGTGGGCTTCTAGAAGGGGTTAGGTGTAGGGTTTAGATGGGGATAGAGGGAGAGGTGTAGGGCTAGGATGGGGGTTCATGTTGGCACCAAATTGAAGGGATGTCTAGGGATTTTTTGTGCCAACATGAAGGGGTGTTTAGGGTGGTGGTTATGGTAGGTTGGCGCCAAAAAGGGTTGGGTTAGCTTAAGGTTAGTTAGGGTTAAGGTGGAGGAGTGAACGGCCATGGCATTTTTTGGTGGAGCTAAGGGCTTAGCTAAGCTAGCTTAGCTAGTAGGGTGGAGGTGGAAGTATTAGGGTTTCATGAAGGAGGAGCTGGGGAAGAAAATTTTAGAGCTGATGGTAGCTATGCTGGAGCTGGGTTTGCTGAGGCAGCTTAAAGGGAGCTCAACTACTGAGCTTAGCTACTTAGTTCTCGTGCAAGTAGCAAAGCTTGGGTAGTTTAGCTCAGTTGAGCTGGCTTCAACCTAGCTGGAGCTAGGTTGAGCTGGAACTGCCGCTGGTGAGGACTCCAGAGCTAGCTAAGTACTAGTTGACAAGTAGTAGCTCAGCTAGCTTGGAGTCTAGCTACCATGAGCTGGGTGGAGTTGGAATGAGCTGGGGCTGAGCTGAGATGGACTCCAGTCAACTTAGTTGAGCTAGCTAAAGCTCCCAGTGAACTGATGGGAGTTGAGATGAGCTAGATTCAACTAAGTTGAGTTGGATTTGAGTTGACTTGGGTTGGGTTGAGCTGAGATGAGCTGTCTTGAGCTACCATTCAGCTAAGGTAAGTTGAATGGAGCTGAATGGGGCTAACCCTAGTCCAAGGGAGCTGGTATCCAGCCATGATGAGCTGGAATTAGCTGAATCCTAGCCTGATTGAGCTTCCTCTTCATCAATTGCCTTCAAGAGTGCTAGGGTTTTAGAGATCTGTCAATCTGTTATCCCTAACACTCCAAGAAACACATTAAAAATATAATAACAAATGCAATGCATGCCTAACCTAACTTATGCCTAAATGCAACCCAAAAACCCATTTGCATAGCAAAATCCTAAAAGCTAGGTTTGTTTTAATGTATAAGAATGATGATAAACTGACGTTTATCAACAGGCTCTGTTATGACCCGAGACAACTCCACGTGGAACCTAGGTTGGATCGCCTCGACTATCTCATGACCAAGTCATCTAACAAGTAATAAACTAATACGTATTAATTTTCACACATGCAATATAGCTAGAAGAAAGAATAAAAGACTGAAAAACATAAAGTAATAGTAACTGAAAAATAGTTTCATAAGAGAAATGCTCGATTACATCATAGCCATCACAACATACAAGAAAAAATGAAAACTGAACTACTAGTTCCGAATAGATACCCATAACAACAAAAGTAGAGTCAACCAACAGCAGAGAAGAAAGAAAACAATTAAGGCTTGGCTCGGCTAGGCCCAGGTCCCTCTGCAGTTGGTGGAACTGGCTGCTCACCTCCCTGTCATGGATACAAGTGGCAGACATCAGCAAAAGCTGAGTATAGTGACAAGTGTACATTCAACTAATATAATTTAGCTAAAGAGAAAAGCAATAAACATTTCAGGCAGTACTAAATATTTCCAACATTTTCATGTTTTATTTCTATTTCTAGGTACTAGTTGTTTTGTGATTTCAGTTATTCTAGCAAAGGTCCCATTATCTCTTGGTTCATATGTTCCCTAACAGAACAATCTTGCTATAGTTTTCCTACGGAGTAGAATGTGCACGTGATGCTCTCCTGGCTGAGAGAACACCCTGCGTTTGTTCTACACCCGATAGGTCTACCACCCTAGGATCACAGTCGTGATGTATTAGTGACTACGGCATGTGCGATAAATGCACGGGGGGCTACCCCGCACTGGCATGAGGTCAATCGTTCCCTCTAACGAGTACACTCTAAGTCGTACAACACAGAACAAAATAGGAGCTACACCCCTCACTAGTCTGCGTAGCCTCGCCTGACTATCCCGGTTGACCCCGTGGCCTAACAAGAGTCAGTGTAGGGCGACCATTCGACTAGCTCTCTCCCAACATAAGGGGTGATTAGCTCTCCTCGGTACATGCGTACCCAAGGGCCAGCTCACTCCCACCAGAACAACACTTGTCCATTTAGGCTCTTACAAAAGTAATCCTCATAGGAACACTCTACTATATACATTTTGTCAATTTCCAATTCAACATTTTGATCATAGAAGTAACTATCATATACAACTCAAGCACTACTACTTAGAGAGACAAGAACCTAACCGTCATAATAATCCTTTATACTTAACGGCAATGTTTCTGGCCTTTGGTTTTAACATCTCATTCATATTTCCAAAGTCAATACACGTTTAACAAAAAAAAATGAAATATATAAATATGCACTACATGGCTGAAAGCACGATACGAGTGATCCAAAGATTAAAGCTTATGGGAAAAAGTGCCAGCCAACAACTAGTTTGACAAGATGATAAATTTATATAGAAGAGGAAAGAAAAATAAAGAAAAAGACACTAACTTGACAACTACATGGAAACATGCAACCACATAGCTATATGATAGTAAGTGAGAAATACAGCAGACCTCAAATCACAAGTTAACATGCAGTGACACATGACAACAATTGAAACAGTAAATCAGATAGTGGAAATCTCATGTTGAGGTAAAACTGATCAATTGGCTTAATATTGCATATTTAGACAAGTCGAGGGAAAGGACCCACTCTACCTAGGTTTTTCTTTTCTCGAGAGGAAATGAGAGTGTGGTGAGTGGCTCAAACCTCCTAACAGGCGTTGCATGTCCTTTACCACATAGAGTGCCTCCTTCCAAACGCAAGGCCTAGGACACCCAAAGTATCATAGAAGGTGCTAAGGACGTTATCTAATTTTTTCGACCTTCTAACATACTCAAAAAGTAGCAACAGGAGTGTCAAAAGATGGGGAAGTTCAAGGGCTTTCCGATGGTACCTTGTATGTGAGATTTGGAGGTCAAAGAGCCCCGAACCAACCCTAGAAAGGGTCCTGATTCATTTAAACTGGACTGAACCGATCTGATCTAATTGGAGCGATCAACCTCTGCAGTTGAGCGCGTCTCACGCCTTCCCAATCGTCCAACTCTTGGTCTGGACATCTTATTCACGTCCAAAGAAAAAAGAATCCATACGACGTGCCCACCTGCCACACGCACACCTTGTGTTCCTTGAGATCTATGTTGACGTGCCCATCCTATGCACCCCACGTATGCTTGCCGAGGAGTGCCTCCCTTCTCTCCCTTAGCACGGGCAACGAGAGAAAAGGGGAAAGGAGGCAAGCGCGGGAACAGGAACGAGGGAGAGCGTCATCTCCTTCCTTCGATTTCTCAACAGTACTCTCTCCTCCCCACTCCCTCTTGATTTACTTTTTTTTCTTGGGAACAAAAACCTCCCCCTCCCTACTTCCTCTGCGTCAAGGCAATGGGGAGTGTGCCCCCTATCCACTTGGCAACGTGATGGGGAATGTGCCCCCCCTCCATTTCCTTTGTGGCAATGTGACCCCTCCCCCTCCCTACTTCCTTTCTTGCTGTAGCTCTCACCCTTCACGTGGGTAAAGGAAGGTGATGGGAGGTGGTGTGAGGTTGAGTGGACCGCCGTCCAAGGTGAGGTGTGGGAAGACGAACCCAAAGGGAGGGGTGTTTTATAGGGCATTGGGTAGGGTTTTAGGGTCCATTAGGATGAGGGGAAACTGTAGGAAACATTTGAGATTTATGAGTTGTTTATGTGTGTCAAAAGGGTAAGAAGTAGGGATGTAAGAGTTGCATTAAGCTCCTCTACGAGTCAAACAACTCGCATAAGGGTCCCTACGTTGGTTTCTTGGTGCACAAAAATTACGATGAGGACCTCAGAGTTTTATGAAATCACCAAGTGGCCCTTAGGTATTTATTTTCGCATGGGAAAATTACAAGGACCACCTTGAAGAATGTGAAAACTCTGCGATAGTCCACGAGTCATTTCAACATAACAAACTTAAAGAAAGTTTCATCCCCGAAACTTAAGCTAGATAAGAAGACATAGGAACAAGACGAATGCATAAAAAACTTAAAGATGATCAAAGTCTATCAAAAAATACATACCCTCAAAAATCTCCAAGTACTGACCCCGCATCGTCACCTCAGACTCCCATGTTGCCTCCTCGTACTGCTAGCTCCTCCATTGGACCTTCACTAGTGGCACCTCCTTCCATCTCAAATTCTTGATGGCTCTATCCAAAATCTGTACTGGCCTCTCTGGATAAGTCAAGTCATCTCCCACCTCGATTCTCTCATGGCTCAAAATGTGGCTGGGGTCGGTGATGTATCTCCTCAGGTTGGGCACGTAGAATACATCATGTACACCTAACAACTAGGTGGAAGGGCAAGTCGGTAAGCAACATGACCAACCTGCTCCAAGACCTCAAAAGGTCCCACAAATGTCGGTGCAAGCTTCCCCTTCACCCCAAACCACTGTGAGCCCTTCATGGGCGAAACGCGGAGGAAGACATGGTCTCCAACGTCAAATTGCACCTCCTGACACTTTTCGTCAGCGTAGCTCTTCTACCTACTCCTGATAGTATGGAGTTTCCTGTAAATCTACTCTATCACCTCTTGACTCTAGTGGATCAACTTAGGACCAGCCTCCCACTTAGTCCCAACCTCAACCCAACTCAGGGGAGTCGTACACTTTCGCCTATATGGTACCTCATAAGGTGCCATACCGATACTCAAATGATAGTTGTTGTTGGATGCAAACTCTATCAAGGGAAAATGCTCCTCCCAGGAGCCTCTCTAGTCTAGTACACAAGCACGCAGAAGGTCCTCAAGAGTCTGAATGGTGCACTCTGACTGTCCGTCAATCTAGGGATGGTAGGCGATGTTAAACCTCAAGTGAGTCCTTAAGGCCTACTAGAACTCTTCCTAGAATTAGGAAGTGAAGTAGGTGTCTCTGTCAGATATGATCTCATGGGGAACTCCATGAAGACGCACCACATCTTGGATGTAGCGCTCTGCTAACTATGTTGGCCAAAGGTGACTCGGATCGATAAAATTTGCGTCATCTTCGTTAATCTGTCCACTATGACCCAAATGGCATTGTGTCCCCACTGTGTATCTGGAAACCCCACCACAAAGTCCATAGTAATGCTCTCCCACTTCTACTCTGGCATAAGAAGTGGCTGTAATGGCCCTGCAGGCCTTTGGTGCTCAGCCTTCACCTACTAGCATACCAAGCATTATTGCACAAACTCTCCCACATCCTTCTTCATCCCCTTCCACCAAAAATCATGTCGCAGATCATGGTACATTGTGGTGTTCCCAGGATGTATAGTGAACCGGGACCTGTGTGCCTCTACCAAAAGCTCTTTCAACGGCTCCTCATCTCTAGGGATGCATAAACACCCCCTTATGCGCAAGATCTCACCAATGAAGGTGAAGTATCCTGTTAGTACTCTGTCCTGCAACGTCTATAGATATGGATCAACCATCTACCCAACAATGATGCGGACTAAGAGCTTGGGTCATGCTTGTCTCGTTACTGTCATTGCTCCACAGTGTCCACATGGCTCCTGAGATCGTCATCTACCAACCTCCTGCATGAGCTGTCAACTCTGTGCTTGTAAACTAGCCAATTGGATAGGTGATAAGTCCACTTTAGTGGATCATTATTTGGCCTAAATACTCTTTAATTAGTTATTCTTAGTTGTTAATTAATTAGGAGTTATTTAGCAATTCACCTTAGTCTGCATATGTAAGGACCCGTTACTTTTTAGCCTTTTAAGATG
Organism: Thalassia testudinum; assembly: GCA_037157565.1. Classification (NCBI taxonomy): domain Eukaryota; kingdom Viridiplantae; phylum Streptophyta; class Magnoliopsida; order Alismatales; family Hydrocharitaceae; genus Thalassia; species Thalassia testudinum. The sequence continues at coordinate 167,654,343 of JAZHRO010000031.1, forward strand.
TCTGGAGTCTCAGTCAGACATCTGTCCAGACGTCTGGACCCATTCCCGGACGTTTGAAAGTGGAATTTTCGTACTGTGCTTTATGCTCTGCGTGATGGCGGTGCATAGAGATCATCCTCTTCTCTGTCCCTTCCTCATTCTTCCCCAAACCCTAAACCCCACATCTCCTATTTAAACCCCCCTCCTATCTCCTCTCCACTTCACACACCAGCCACCACCACCTTCAGTGCTTGTGCGGGAGCGGCGAGAGGGGGCGAGCGAGGGAGAGTGAGAGGGAGGAAGGAGGAGAGCACAGGAGGAGGAGGAGGCCTAAGGTCGGTGGAGCTTCAGTGGAAGCTCTGTGGAACTCGCACGGCCACCGACAAGCGCATGCGGGAGGAGGAGAGGGCTCAGAGAGGCGGCCTCTCAGCCCTCTGCAGCGGTTAGAGCTGCTGCGACACAAGGTAGAGTGAGTGGAGAAAGCTGCGAGGAGTTCCTAGTACTGGAAGTTTTCAGTATCAGACATCTGGAGTGGAGTCCAGACGACTAGCGGGGTACCTAGACGTCTGGAGCTAAGGCCAGACGTTTGAAAGCAAATTTATCGCAAGGTACGTATCTCCCTGCACCATGCGTATCGCAGTGCAGGGGTTATTGTCGGCTGACCGCGCCTGCGATTTCATACACAGGTGTAGCTTTGGGAAGGAGCGTGGAATGCTTTCCCATGCACTTTTAGACATGTGAACACATCACAAGACGTCCGGAGGTGTGTCCAGACGATCGAAGGCATTGTCCGACATCTGGAACTGCCTTCAGACGATCGCAGAGAAGGTCCTAGACGTCTGAGGATATTGTAGGAACTTAAGGTAAGATTTGATGCCTTTTAAGACCTCTGGGATTATTCCCAGACGTCTGATTTTGAACAGTAGGTACGTTTTTGACCCGTTTAGGATCCGATCGGGTTCCATTTTATGCAAACGAAATACCTATACTTTCCTCGCGAGTTCCTCTACGTACTAGAGTCTTTTGTACACTGTTCTGAACTCTCCTTTTGTGATGTATTCCCTGGTATAGGATTTCATCCTGCTGCGTGTTTAAGGCTCGCAGAGACGACTGGGTCTGCGGTTCGAGCCCCCATTACTCTCGAGTTTCCTAGTAGACTGGTTTAATTCCATTAATAATATTTGAATAAGAATGTGCTTGTGGAAATAGCCGAATGGAACCCGAGGATGTGGCATAACCCTAGGGTAGAGAAATGAATGAACCGTTTGTGCTGTATGATGTACTGGCATGCATGATTGAGATAAACTGCTAGCAATTGCCTGTAATATAATTGTGAGTTGCCTATCAAAATATGAGCTGCCTATATTTAATGAACAATTACCTGTGAAATCACCAGTTGCATGTATTGAATTATGGAAATGCGAGCTACCTGTATACAGATGATAAATGAATTGTGAAAGGTGAAATTTGGATCATAATAAATGAGGTGAACATGAGCATGAACCCTACGGGGAATTAGAAGTAGAACTCTTGTAGATAGATAGAAATCTGGAATGTGGACGGGAAGTGTGCTGGCCCTTGAGTATGTGGTACCAAGGAGAGAAACTGTCCCCTTTTGTGTAGAGTTGTGGAGCTAGCCTCCCTTGGGTTGAGACCCGGGGTTAGGATTGGCCACTCTACACCGACTCCTGTTGGCCCTCGTGTACGTGGTACCGAGGTGAGCTACTAGTGTAGGGAGGGAGCTAGCAACCCCATGGGACCTGGGGTTCAGCTAGCCACCCTACACCGACTTGTTAGGCCCTCTGGGCAAACCTGGGTAGTCAAACAAGGGTACGCCAACTGTGGAGGGGCGAGACCCTTGTTTGGTTTTGAGGGGCGAGAACCCTGTTCTAAGAGGGTAAGGCCCTATACTATTCCGTGCTGTACTTTGGGCGTACCCGCTAGCGGAAACGACTGACCGCGTGTCAGTGCGAGGTAGCTACTCGTGTGCTTATCACGCATGTCGTAGTCACCGCTACGTCTTGACAGTGACCTCGGGGTGGTTGACTGGGTGTAGGACTACCACGGGTGACTCTCCCGGCCAGGAGAGCACCACGTGTACCTTCTACTCTACGGAAAAGACTGCAATCAAGATCGTTCCCACGAGGAGCATGCAAGATCAAGAAATATCTAAATACTTTGAGAAATGGGTGAAACGAAAATATATAAAATAGATAAATAGAAATGAGAATTAAACATGTTGCTTTTACTATTTGTACTTAGATAATATAGATACCACTCTACTCAGCGTTCAAGACCAGGAGTTAAGCAGCTCGAGCTTCCGGCTGTGGAGGGTGCTGGGCTCAGTCGAGCCCAGCAGTAGTTTACTTCAGCACTTCCTTTTCTTTTCTCTACTGTTGTAGTAAGTAATGGACTTTTAGTTATTATTCTGCTACTACTGTTTACTTTTTGCTTTCCGTTGTCATTGTTGTTGTGGTGGTATGTACTGAAATAGCAGATTTATTTTCCTTTATTGCTTTGTACGTTTCTTCTACTTAGTTATATTGCATATGTGAATGTGGTTTACTTTCCTGCTTTTGGTTATTTCTTGTTGGACGACTAGGTCTTGGGATTAGTCGTGGCGAGTCGGTCTCGAGTCCTGTAGGGATCCGGGAATCGGGTCGTAACAGCATATAATTTTATGCATCAATTTTACACTAAATAACATATAGCATGGTAACATAAATATGTTCAAAAAAATGACCTGGTAACATAATTAATTTGATGGATGCAGGCTAGGTGGAAGAGTTTAGACGACCATTTTCGTGTCTATAAGACGTCTGGAGATAAGGTCGGACGTCTGGGAACTGCCATCACAAGCTCCTTGATTCTACATTTTTTTTAAGATGTTTGGAGATCATGTCAGACGTCTGATGGGAACCGCCAGAACTTATCTTGCCATTCTAACCACTCGCGATCCTCGCCGAGTGGTTGGAGAGGCTCTTGGAGAGGCTCTTGGCCGAAGAAAACTAACAGGAGGACCCTTTAAAGGAAGAAGATTGGCCTTCTTCGCCATCATCTTTTTCCCCGAGCGAGGATCTTCATCTCCCTGGTCGCCACTGTGGAAGCAATGTGCATCGTGGCTGGAGTGTGCATCGTGCTTCCTCCTCGCCAACCCCATCGCACTATGCGCTCGTGGTGACAGCACGAGCACCACCTACCCTCTCCTCTTCTCCATTCCCCTTCTTCTTCTTCTTCAACCTCCACGTCCCCTGTTTCACTCCTCAATGTGAACCCACACCTTCTCGCCGCAAACCACCATCACCACCGCCAACCCTTTACTGCGGCAGCCCCTCCCCCCATGGCCACAACACCATTGCCAAACCCATACCATTGTCCCTATCCATCCTCTTCCTCTACTTTGTTCTTCTTCTTCACCTGCAACTCCTCCATAAAGAACCCAAAATACAGGTTGCCTCTCTGCACCATCCACCCTCGCCTAACCTCCTCGACCCACGTCGGCATCACTAGGAGCACCCAACCACCCTCGTCGACCGCGTAGGCCACGCACAACCACGTGCGGGCCACGCACGCAGCCATAGTAGCGAGCAGCCACCTCGACATAGCTGGGTCCTCCTCCGTTCGACCGCCTCTGGTCGCACCACCTACACCATCGCGAAGCACCCTCGCCAACGAACCCCTCTGGCAAATAAGCCACCAGCGACGCCCTCATCCATGTGTCCGCGACCTCCGTAGCAAATTCCCTGTTTTTCATCCCATTAAAATTTATCATTAATGCCATTGCAACTTACTATTTACTTATTTATCTAATTATTATATTAAGATAGATTTGCATGAGAACCCCTCCTTATCTTAGGTAATTGCATGGAATGCTTATTTATGGAGAAAATGAAGTGAAAAGAGTCAGATCTTTATCTATTGTGATTCCTGATTGGACTAGGTACCATTACATAATTCAATAGGCTTATCCCTCCCTGTGAAAATGACCTAACTATTTTCGTGGTTAGATTTTGAGTATTAAATGTTTTGAAAAATGATTTTCTACCACGCAACAAAATACGACACGTCATTTTATGTTTAAAAATTCAATGAAAACGAGAATCGCTCTTTCAACAGGTGCCTTCCAACTCAAAGCATCACCCACCAAATTGGCTTTCCCCGGATGATAGAAGATGCTGTAGTCGTAGTCCTTCAGGAGCTCCAATCAACGCCTTTGTCTCATGTTGAGCTCCTTCTGATCAAACAAGTACTTCAGGTTCTTGTGATCCGTGAAAATCTCCAAAGTCTCACAGTATAAGTAGTGCCTCCACATCTTCAAAGCAAAGATGATAGCCGCCAGCTCCAAGTCGTGAGTGGGGTAGTTATGCTCATGGGGCTTTAGTTGTCGCGATGCGTAAGCAACAACATGGCCCCACTGCATGAGCACACCACCCAACCCCTGTAGTGAGGCGTCGGTGTACACCACAAACATTACATAACGGGATGCACAAACACTTGCCGGCAAGTCTCAAGAGTATTTATTGAGGTGGAGGAGGGTGTATTTGCTCATACCTACCCTACCCTCTATTTAAAACTACGGGATGATGATTTACACACAATAAATCATGCCAAGACGAGATTCTGAATCACCTCGAATTGGGAGGATTTAATGCTATGATAGTAGAGGTAATAATTATCGAATGTCAAATCACCTTTGATGCGACCAGTATTAAATGCCCTCGTAATTCTCACACGACTTTGCGCCATTTGAATCATAGACGTTGCATCATTCCCAAACAAACTCATTGAGGGACCCACTCCACATGCACCTTACACATGATCAAGGTCTCCTCCACATTTAATGCGTGCAGCATCTTTTTGAATCCCAAAAATCGTGCCTCGGTCATTTGTACCCCTACGCTATTATGAGACTCAATGCATGATTTTTGCCAATGATGGCATGGCGTGATCTTCATCTATCGCACCCTAGCGAGCACTTCCTAAGCGATGGCTAGCCATCTCCTACCTCAAAGCAACTGGTATTAACTGTTGTTTAATTACATCTGGGTACCGCAAAATGAAATCGCATGATTCCAGGAGACAATATGGCTAACTATATATTCATATCCTCCTCCTTGTCTAAGGCAACCGTCCAATTCATGTTGACAAAAGAACTGCTTGCTAGGGGCAACATCAATGAAGGAAAAAACTTTACTAGAATACTCTCTTAGTTAATGCACCAACTAAGAGAGTGGGGGCAACTGATGAGGGAAGAAAAATCCTCAATTAAGCTTGCAAAGCCTATCAAGCCCATATAGCAAAGACCCCTTGAATGGCCCTGACAAACAACCCGAGACAGCTTACAATTGGGTACAAACCCAACTACGAAAGTAAGCAGGTAAGCCCCACTTAAAGGGTCTTGACCCATATAGGAAGGCGAACAAAGCTCAAACTGCCTATAGCTATCTGCCAAACCATAGTGCACTTGTTCCACCAAAGACTTTGAGTCAGAACAGGCAATAAGATCAACAATCAACATTCGATATGCTCAGGCGGTAAGACCAACAACAATAGTCAGAACATTCAAGGAGACATTACCAAAGCCGTCTGAAAATAAAACTGACCAGCTGAATGACATCCATTATGAAACTTGACTAACGTGGCCTATAGGCCATATAACGATCAGCAAATTGATGACCAATCTTCGACCCATAATGCCCACAATTAAAGAATCTAGTGGGCATAGGGTCCAAACATTACAAATATAATATTTTATAAGAAATGGTCCTTGTAAGGTAGGGATAAGGTCTTTTGGAGAGAATTCTCTTGTAAAACACTTTGGTTATAGTAAAATCTCTAATAGTCACGGTGCTCTCCCCAAACATACACCTTTTAGGTGGAACTAGGTCACCAACTTCCTACATTCCATGTGGTGTATTTTATTATCATGATCGATCTTTCTTCTTGTTTGAGCCCAATAAGATCTATCCAAAAATGTTCCGATCAGGTGCCAACCATTTTTCTCATGCACCATCTGATAACATAGTAGCCAGTTGTCTGACTCATACACACACTGACCAATCCTTGAGTAGGGCATCAGCCATTGGTTGACCTATCCTACAGATGTTGGAGGCTTAACATTTATAATTCTTAGGAATTGCAAAACATTAACTACCCTAATGATTTCACTAATTACCCTAGATGGTCTTTATAGTCAGACGCCTGATCTCCATCCAATCCCGTTATAGAGCATTGGTTGATATTGTAGATCCGACGACCTATGACCTTGATCTTCCAAGTCCAAGGAATCATGACCTAAAACCCCTTTGGTATACAAATAATCAAATGTCGTCCAACTAGTATAGAACCCAATGACTAACCCTCATCTAACTAGTGAAGGATGATCTTGGCACTTGAACTTTGTTGTAGGGCATCAATTAAAGATTCTTGTTGGTCGACTGGCCTAGTTCAAGTAAGTTGACTAGGCATCGACTGGCCTAGTTCAAGTAAGTTGACTAGGCATCGACTAGCCTAGTTCAAGCAAGTCGACTAGGCATCGACTGACTTGACCTATCTGTTGGATCTGCTCGATTTTCCAGAAACCTGTTCCAACATCTAATAGCCTTTATTGCTTTAGCAGGTATATCTCTTGTTCCAACACATCTAGAGTGCTCCTAAGTCCTTTACAAATATGTTAGAGCACTCCCACCATTGTACACACATTAAAGAGAAGAAAAATAAGAAGATTCACCATTAAGAGCCAAGTCTTCCTACCACCTAAATTTAGAGAGAAATTAAAGAGAGGAACTCTGCACTAGCTAATCACTTGTCCCGCCTTCCTTCTAATATCATCAACCCTTCCGGACCAATCACAAACAATTTCCTGATGAGCACCTCCTGACTATCGGTGCAAGACTTCCCCGGTACACTGATTTGGTTAACTACTTGGCGTCACATCAGACCTCGTCTGATTGGCTGAAGGCCAAGAAGGACAAGTTGCTTTCTGATGCCAAGTACTACATCTGAGAAGACCTGTACCTCTTCCGCATTGGTGCTGATCAGATCATCAGATGATGCATCCTGGAAGTGGAAATTCAGGACATTCTATCCTTCTGCCATGACCAAGCCTGCGACAGACAGTTCTCCAGACATAAAATTGTAGCTAAAGTCCTCCAATGCAACTTTTATTGACCCATGATCTTCAAGGATGCATACGACTACTGTAAGGCATGCACTCGTTGCCAGACCTTGGGCAACATGCGCCACCGCGATATGATGCCTTTACAGCCAATTCTCGTATGCGAAATCTTCAATATATGGGGGATTGATTTTATGGGACTCTTCCCTAAATCGGACGACTTCGAATACATTTTCCTCGCTGTAGACTACATGTCTAAATGGATCGAAGCTATCCCGACCCAAACCAATAATCATAAAGTGGTAATCAAGTTTATTCATCAGCACATCTTTTCTCGGTTCGATGTCCCACATGCCATTATCTCTGATGGAGGGACTCATTTTACAAATGCACAGTTCAGATCCCTGATGACCAAGTACGGGGTGTCACACCAAATCCCGACTCCTTGTCCCCCCCAAACCAATGGATTGGCTGAACTGTCTAATTGGGAGATCGAGAAAATCATCCAGGTCACTGTTCAACCTGAAAGGAAGGATTGGTCAGCCCAACTTTCGGAAGCTTTGTGAGCTTATAGGACCGCCCACAAAACCCAATTAGGTATGTCTTCGTTCAGATTGGTATACGGGACGACATGTGACCTCCCCATTGAGATGGAGCACAAAGCCTATTGGGCAGTACTGAAGTACAATCTAGATCTGCTTAAGGCCGGAACCCACCGTCAGCTTCAAATGAGCGAGATCGAGGAATTATGCAATGACACATATGAGAACTCGTGAATTTACAAAGAGTAGGTGAAGGCTTTTCATGACAAACACATTTCTAGAAAAGCTTTCCATCCTGGTCAGAAGGTCCTACTCTTTGATGCCAAGCTAAAACTTTTCTCAGGCAAACTCAGATCTAAATGGATTGGACCATTCTTAGTAAGACAAATCTTTGGAAATGGAGCCGTTGAAATCAGTCAACCCAGCCTTGATTTTGAACCTTTCATTGTGAATGGCCAACGACTTAAGCCGTTCATTGAACTCACTGATACAAATTTGGTTGAGGTATCTTTTGATCTCCATTCTCCCTGAGCTTATTGCACTCGGCTGATGGGGTTAAACTCAGCGCTTAATGGGAGGCAACCCGTCATTTTTTTTGAAAAACTTGAAACCCTTTCAACAAATCTCTTTGCTGAACTCATATAGCACTTTAGGGTTCGTCCGTTAGAACAACCAACTCCACCTCTGGTACTCGCACCAAAGCTTGAAATCGTTCGCAGTAATCATCTCAACCTGTCCACCCACCCTTTGAACCTGTTCTAATGTACGATCTAAGCTGAACTCGAACCCACCTAATTTACAATGAGGACATTGCAAATCATAGGCATAAGGGGGTATTAAAGTGCAAAACATAGTGAGAATCAATTCACAAAAAGGGTTTCATCAAAAAAATTATATATGCTATTAAAAAAAAACTGATACCAGTTGTAGAATCCTAAACATACAAAATACTAGAGATGATGCACTTGAACTAGACAAAGTCTTTGATTACAATACTCATCCATTTCACACCATGAAACATATATCCTTAACTCTCTCAACATATAACACTAACTCCCAACAAAAGACACTCACCAGCACTCACAATGAACCCTCACACAATATCACACAACACACACGTACACATACAAACCCGAACCCACGAGTCACGCCCACTCGGGTTGCACACTTCGATGCTCGCCACGTTGGTGCATCAGTGGATTGGCACTCCTTCCAAAGTAGGCTCATCTTGCATACAAATTATGGGAGTACCAAGTCCTGCATCCACCAAGAACATTTTTTTCCTCTGGCATAAGTGTAAAATAGAAGATAAAAAGGCATTTCCATTACAGGAGAGGAAACTGGAATTAGATCTTGGAAATGATCGACGGAAGCTCATCATGACACTTTTTTTTCCTCCTATTCTTAACTATTGATCAGAAGCATCCAACCATTCTACTACCAGCCGTTACTACTGTGCACATGGGTCACCTAGCTGACGCTTGGGGCTTTGATGCTTGTAGATATAGAATTCATGTTTATTACCCATCCGTAGAATGGTTATTTTATTATTCCAAGACAGCTCGATTGGGGTGAATGGAACTCCTTGGGACCTCAGCCAATAAACTTCATCTGAACTTACCACACCGTGGGAATTCACTGTTTACTTACCTTTCCAGACGAAGCCTACTTGAACCGTCCTTTCCGACTAGCTCTCCGGACCCGGAACCTTCATATCCTTGACTTGCTTACACGGCTGCTTATTCAGATGTTTGCTCAATTACCCGTTTCGAAAAGAGAAAGCTCCTTGATTTGGATTTGAGGAAAAAGGAGAGCTATTTTTGAGAAAAATGAGAAAAGGAGGGAAGAAAAAATTGAAAAGAGAAGAAAGGAGCAAAAAGATAAAAGAAATTGAGTCCCTTCAAAGTAATATGGAACTTACCTAACTTCTAAGTTGGATCGAATGATGAATTAAGACCTGAAAGGCTAAAACTTAAGGGATTAGTAGCGAATACCAACCTTAGGCTCTGATTGGATTTAAACACTCACGTACTTGTCATGATTTGGATTAGACCTCAAGAGGTTGGGGAAAATGCAAAGCTTGCAAATTAGGTCTAAGGCTTAGGGAGTATTCGGCCTCGTTAACTAACCCTTGGTTTGTGGGACTCGGTAACTTAAGCACCATAAACCACACACAATCTGGTTCAGTGCGCTTTAAATAATGAAATCATGCCAAATGGCATTTCTTCTGTTCTGAAAATGGTCATAAGTCTAGATTAGGAGCGGCTCGAAAACACAAGTTGATTTGGATGAGTTCCCGACGCGAAGAGGCAGGAAATTCCCCTCGAAGATGCGTAATAATATATCGTCTCCTTGGTGCTTGTCTCCTAAGATATCCAAATATCCTACCAAGGGTACATAAGCACCTTGCGCTAGTTCAGATGCCATGGGCGGGATTATCCCGAAATCTCGATTGCCAGGGTCTGGATTCAGCTACAGAATACCATGGGTGGGATTATCCCGAAATCTCGAAAGCTAGGATTATGGGGGTTGCCATGGGCGGTGCTATCTCGAAGCATCGATTGCCAGGGACCCTGCGAGGATTGATGGTGGGGACAAGGAATCCAATACAGACCCTGTTTAGGGCCAATCCGAAGATGGATCTAAGGAAAAATATAATGAAAAGAAAAAGAGAGAGAAAGCTCTCCAAAAAAGAAAAATCTTCTTCTGTATCTCTCTTACAAAAAATGCACTAGCAAACTAAACCTGGGCTAACCATGTTTTAAGCACGTGTGCTTTAACCGCTAGGTTCAACGAACCTTAGGTTAGTTCCTGCAGGCCTTAGAAACCCTCGTAGCAGACTTAGGCGAAAGCTAGTCAGGTATGGATCTGGGCTGGTACTTGATTACCTCTAGGCCTATTGTTGGTATTAAGATCTGATTCCTAGAGATGCGGCTTGGTAGGACATCCTGACAGTTACATCCGACCTAGATAACTGGTTTGATTCATAGAATTTTGCTAAGAGACTAGCAAAAGCTAGGCATGGGGGTATGATGGGAACACCATCATGAACCATAACTATCTCAATTTGGTCTTATAAAGTCAATAAAAGCTCCTACATATCAGTCAGAAGGTCCCTTGAGCAGGATGAGTTGTTTTGAGAAGAAAAGATAAAAATCGGGTTATTTATGCAATTTTATCATTTTATCACAAATACAGAATAACCACGGGATATGTCAGGAGTCTATTAAAGGCCATTTAGTTATTAATGCCTAATAAGTGGGTCCATGCAGACAAAAATGAATTTTTACACATTTCAAGAATTAATGGACATCTGAAACCCTAAAAATAGAATCACTTAATTAACTGAGGTTTTGGTCAAAATAAAATTCATCTAAACCCTCTAAAAATCATAGAAAAATATTCTCTATGGTTTGACATCTTTGATTTAACCATCTGAACCCATTTTGACCTGAAATAGAGTCTTAGACAGACTATTGCCCTAATTTAGGTTTTTGCATAAATTACCCAGTAAAATGAGATCAACACCAAAATCCAACTTCACCATTGGATTCCTTAGGTCCAAATGAGATTTGTATCAAAATTTAGGCCACATCAAAGATCGTCTTGACCTAGTTTGCATTTCCATCCTATCTGATTCTTTTTATTTAACAAGTGCCCCTAGCTTTTGAAATTCATTACAAATACCCCCTATCTTTGTCCTCACTCTTTGCAAAGAGGTCCTTCCCCCATTGTCATGGAGGAATCCTACTTCGGCGAGCTTCTTTTGGCAAGAACTCTATTATTACTTGACAAATCATTCTCAAAATTGAAAGGGACATTTGTCAAGTAATCTCCTTCCTATTGAGCCATGTCCAAGTCTCCAAATCTCTCTAAGGAGCTCGTGCAAATCCTTCAAAGATTCGGGTACCTCTTGTACGTCAAGCTTACCAAGCTTGAAATCTTGGTTTCCAAGCTTCAAACCTCCATCTACAGCCTATTTAAATACCCATGTTGCACGCCGATCTCCTTATGCTCGTTTTTTGCCAAAAAATTCCCCTCCTTCCTCCCACCTCTCCGGCCAAAATGCTCCACGACGTCCGGCGACTCCCTCCAACCACTATCATCATTCGCTCGCAATACCAGCGGCGGATTCTCCTTCCTCTCCCTCTTCCGTGTCGTGCCATACCAGCGAGCACCCCAATCCTCGTCGTCATCGCCGCTTCTACCCCACCGGAGCAGCTTTCGTCTCCGACGCCAGCCACATCAGACCCGGCATTGTTCCTCCCCCTCGTCGACCACTACTTAGTCTCCTCGACTCCTTATCTTCCGCACATCATCACCATGCCACTACTTTACTGTTTCGACCGCTCTTACACCGTCTGCGACTTCATCTTCCTCTACTTCGGCAACCACTCCGGCGAGGTCTCCCGCACGCTCCATCGCCCCAAACACCTTGCCAACCACCTCATAAGCTTCGCCATTCCTCTCCCACCAAAACCCCTCAAGCAATTGAGGGGATTGGTCACTCAACACCTCCACCCGACACCAACCTCAGACCACCTCACACACCCTCACGCAACGCCACAACCACCACCTCACTTGTCGCTCCATGGCAAAGCTTCTAAGAACCTTTAACTTGGCCGCAAGGCTGTATTCTTGCTTTCAGGTGCTTCACCGGACCTCTGCCGTCACCTCTACTCCTCCAACTACGCCTTCAGTCCTCCGACCACATCCGCTCCAAATTTCAATCCCAGGCTTCGCAGGTGACTCCCAAGCATCCTCCCAGACCCTCAATTCCACGCCACGAGCACGCCTTCGACTTCAATTGGAGATAGCATCTACTACAGCTGCTGTGCGAGGAAGCGTGGGAAGATAGTCCCACATCATAAATCGAAGTGCCTCCTGTAGCACATAAGTTGTTTTTGTGCCGAGGCTTTATCACCTCGACACACTGGGGGTGAGGTCCCCGCACCCGGCTCACCTGACCCAACCCGTTTCACTGCTCGGTTGCAACCCCACGTACGTAGTCCTGCACCAGGATCTGGTTACTGTTCCTACTCAATTACCCGGTTAACACCGGGTCTTTGAGAGAAAGAAAAGAAGGAAAGAAAGGGAAAGAGAGAGGGGGGGTTTTGCACTGCCTCCCTATCTCTTGACACTCAGTCAAAATCTGAAGAGGCCTTCGCCTCTATTGGTGTTGGTGTTGTGTTGTGTTGCGTCTCTCCCTGCGGCTTGAGGAAGAGAGGCCTTTGCCTCTGTGTGCTGGTTCTGAATCACTATGAACTTATCATACGTGGCATTTGGTTGATTGATATTATTGCATTATTTAAGTATAATTGTAATAGGGTAATTTGGTGATTCAAATCACCATTTTTACCCTAATCTTTTTGCCACATTGACTCTTGAATTTATATCTATATTATTTGTGCTTGAAATTGCTATTACATTGCTATATTCTTACTTACGATTGTGATTTTGAGATAATTGCCATATTGCTTCCTACGTTTGACCTCAAACTTTTCTAAGTTATAAATTTTAAGTGTTCTACGTGATTTATCGGTTATACTATAGAGCATTACTTTTAAAATACCAATTCAGCGCGTTAACATTAACCCAAAGAAAACCTATTGGAGGATATTCTTAAGATCAAATCAAGGATCTGAATTTGAACATGAAGGCAATGAACACACTAAATTGTGCTTTAACCTCATAAGAATTCAACTGGATATCAGAATGCGCCACTGCCCACAAAGTTTGGAAAACTTTAGACATTACGTACGAAGGCATGTCTAAAGTCAAGTCCTCAAAAATTAATTTGTTATCGCAAGAGTTTGAAGCCTTTTCCACAAAGAAGAATAAGAAATTGATGGAAATGAACACGACGTTCATGCTCATCGTGAACAACCTCAAGTCTTTAGGAAAGACTTTTATTCGAGGTGAACTTCAGTCCAAGCTTCTTCATTTCCTCAGACCCAAGTAGGAACGAAAGGTCACTACGATTGAAGAAGTGCATCAAGTGGAGGAGCTAAACATGGAAGACTTGCTCAGAAATCTCATGGCCCATGAGAACAAGATGAAACACAAGAAGAAAAGCACATCAGAGCCAAAGAAGAAGCCCCTTGCACTCAAGGCTCTTCCGATAGAGAGGTAAGTTCTAACAACGAGGACCTTCATTTTATTACTACTTGTTGTGTGTAGATTGAGGAGATTTAATATGCATTCGTTAGAGTACACTCCTAAATCGTACAACAGACACTAAAATTTATAAACTCATATTCTAATTGGAGTTCGATGTCATTCGTAAGGAGCAAATGTGGAATTCACACATTACTCTTCATTCAGAATAAATGAGCACAGTAAATTGAGCACAATAACAGATATGCAATGAATATAATTTATCAAATTGATAGTCAATAACAACCAACAATATCTCAAAGAGTCATGGGATAAAAAGAACTAGAAGGATAAAACAATAGTGATTTAAATCACTAATTATTCTTCTTAATTAAGCATATATCCCAAGCATTTAAATCATTCAACAGTATTCTTATTTAATCAACTTAGGTACTCAAATGTTTCAATAGTATCAGCAGAATCAACCTCAAGCCTCAGACGATAGAACAAGGCATCAGACGCCCTAACAGAAGCACAGCATCAACAAAGAACAAGGCTCTCTCAAGAGGCTTCTCTTCTTCTTTAAGCCTTTAAGCACACCACACGGCTAGCTCTCTTCAGAGGCTAAGTATAAGCCTCTCTTTCTTCAGTTCGCACCTAAGGCACCCAGAGCAAAATTGTCCCTCCTCTCACAAATCTCTCCTCTTCTCTTCTCTCTCAGACCCAGGGGTAATCGGGCATACAAGCATGTTAGAACGTGGGTAATTAGATCCTAAATAGTGGCCAAATCCACGGGCAAGACGTGAAAGTGCGAGGAGGTGACTGCATGGGGGACCCGACCCCCTGTGTCACTTGGAAGAAAGGGTCAAGGTAGGAATTCAACTTAAGCGCATGCACAAGCCCTTCACGTTACAAGGTGGGACTATGTTCCCCCACCTCTTCTCTTCACACAGTAGGGGGTAAACCTTCCTAATCACAACAGCAGCGTGGCTTCATGTCTCAATTGGATCCTTGGGAGGGTTCCTAGAACTAGGCCGCAGCATCTAGACTTGGTAGTAAGGCCAGAGCAGGATGGAGCAAGGCGGATGGAGTCAGAGACGATGGCGGCAATGGGCGACAATGACAAACCTGCAATTCACAAATACAGGCTCAAAAGCCCCAATCAAAATGCTTCTGAGCTTCGTCGGGCGACGGCGAAGGTGGTGACGATGTCCGTGTGGCGTATGGAAGCATGTGGTGGGCGTGTGAAGTCAGAGAAGGTGTCGGCGATAGGTGGTGTTTGGTGGGATGATTGGAGGTGTAATCCCCTCAATTTCTTGAGGGTTTTGGTCGTTGAGGTGTGGCGGAAGTTGTGGAGGTGTTGTGAGGTCATTTGGGGATCTGCGGAGGGCGGAAGGCCTCACTAGAGTTCGGCCGGAGCGGAAGAAGACTGTGATGTTGAGGGCATGTTGGTGGTCGAAACAGAAGAGGAAGGAGATAGGGAGAATCAAGAGAAGGAGAGGAACAGGTTGAGACCTAAAGTAATGGATGAAAGGGCAAGGGAGGTGCCGGCTGTGATTGACCAACGCCGGAGAGGGTGAAGCCTCCAATGGTGGAGCGGCGATGACAAGAGGGGCCTGGGGACTCCTGTTGTGGCTAGCGAGGAGCGAAGGAAGGAGGTGCCTCCAATTTGACCATTGGAGGCCCTGATGAGAGGGATTGAGGAGGTCACCAGAGCTACAGTGGAGGTGGCCAGAGAGGGAGAATTTGGTGAAGAATTGTGGCCAAATAGAGCTAAGGATCAAGGCTTTGCAACGAGGAAGCTTTTACAGAGCTTGTGAGCAAGCTTTAGACAAGGAAATTGCTTCTACAAGGCTTGAGATTGAAGGAGAAACATCCATAAATCTCATGCATTCGCACAAGGTTTCGCTTGCGATTTGAGAGCCAAGACTGGTCCCAATCAATTCCTCATAGTGTGAACATCAATCCCACCAAATTTGGTGGGATTTGATGATGATTTGAATAGATTTAGTTGTGGTCAAAGTAGGTATGGAGGTTGGTTGATCTCTAATGGCAGCAAGGGCTGTTCTGAAAAGAAGATGACAAAGTTGGGGGCCTAAATGTAAATAATTTCAAAAGTTAGGGGCTTAGATGTGAAGAATAGAGTTTTAAGGGACTAGATTGCAAACTAGGTCAAGATGAATTCTAATTGGGTCCAAACTTTGATACAAAGTTAATTTGGACCCAAGGAATCTTATGGTGAAGTTATATTTGAGTTTTGACGAAGTTTGATTGGAAAATTTACACAGAAACCCAAATTAGGGTAGAAATCCGTCTGAGACTATTGAAGGTCAAAATAAGTTCAGATGGTTAAATCAAGGAAATTAAACCTCAAGAAATATTTTTATATGAATTTTATCCTAACCAGAATCTCTGTAATTTAAGCGAATATGAAATTAGGGTTTTGGCTGCTAAATAAGTTCTCGAAATGCGTGAAACCCTGTTTCTGTCTATGTAGACCCTTTTATTAGACTTTAATACTCATTTAACCTTTGATTAACCTCTAGAAAATCCTGTGGTTCTTCTGTGTTTATGATATGTTGTTAAAACTGCATAATTAACCCTGATTTAATGTTCTCTCAGATTGGCTTTGCATGGCATTATGGCTCTCAGACGACTATGTAGGAGCATTTGTCACTTGATTATGACTAATTAAAGCTAGTTATGGCTCATGATGATGTTATCATCACTAACAAAATTTTCAAGTTTCTTAAGAATAAGGAAAAGGAGTCCAAGAAGAAGGAAGAATATCTGATTTGATATAATCATTGCAAGAAAAAAGGACAACTCAGATTGGAGTATCCACTTTTGAAGGAGAAGAAATACAAAAAGAAGGCATTCCAAGCCACATAGGACAACACTAGCTTAAAGGAAGATGAAGAGGAACCTGAGAAGTTGAAGAACGGAACCGCTTGCCTCAGTTTCATAGTAATTGCGAATGAAAGCGGGAATGTAGATGAAGATGAAGAAAACAAGAAGGTAAATTCATTTTCCATACAAGAGTTTTATGAACTTAGCAAATCTCTGAAAATTAGAAATAAAAAATTGAAAACTGAATGTAGCACCTTTAAAACTGAAAAGAATAATCTTGTTGTAGAAAATCAAACTCTTGTCTTAGAAAACAGTAACCTTAAGGAAGAAAATGATCTTTTGAAATTGAAATGTGTTTGTTGAAAAACAAAATCAGTGTTATTAAAAGGATCTTTCCAATCTCAAAGATAACTCAAATAGATTAGTCGATGAATTAGCTGAAGTAACTAAAAACAAGAAAACTAAAAATAAGGCTAGGTATGCACACACTAAGAAGAGTGGTTATGCACAAAAGCCAAAAGGTTAGAATCCAAGTGGACCACAACCATGATCGGAAAGGCTAACTTAAAAGAACCCAAGAAAATGTGGGTACCTAGATATTTGGTAAACTCTTATTTTGTAGATTATCACATGAACCCAAGGAGTTCTTTATTTGGACTTCATCAATGTGATGACTCGAGTCCTACCAATCCACGAAACTCGAGACACCGTGTGTTAACAACAAGCACAATCCAATCATAAGATCGCAGTCACCCAACACATAGTCATAGAACATTAATAGCCAAACATTCATTCATAACGCATTCAATAAAAGGAATAAAGTGCTGACAAAATATAAAGAAAAACCTCCCACAGAATGTAGGAAAATAACAAGTGTTCTAGTGCAATCACCAAAAGATAGGAAGTAAAAGTCTAACAGCAGGAAAAAAATAGAACTAAAGAGCCATTGTGTTCAGAATGGATTATCCTCTAAAGTAGGACCCGATCCCGTAATAGATGGACCAACAGCAGCCGTTGTAGCCAACTGCTCGGCAATACCTGAGTACGGAACCTGAGAAACATGTCAGCAAAAATTGAGTAGAGTAGAACAATGACAACAAAGTAACAATAGCGACAAGAGTAAAGAGGGCACTATATCCAATTTCGTTTATGCATTTAAGGCCACGTTATTACAGTCCACAATTCGTCAATCAATGTCTCGGGGCAAGAGACGATCTTGTATAACTTCCTAAGGTGCAAGACCAGTATAAGCCACCCTCTTGATCGAGAAGACAGTTTATAACCATAAAGTCACCACACTCTATCACCTTGGGGTCAGTGTAGAAAGGGGTGGTGGCTATGTCATGTGGCGTAAACATGTACAAGCGCTATACACGCTGAACCATAGACAGACAATGACCCACCCACCGATTGAGAAAGAAACCACTCCAAACCTCGAGCCATGCATCCCACTATCCTGCTTGGCTGCTAAGCCTAACTAAAGAGTCATAGGGAGGCCAACAAGTCCCTAAACTAACCTAGAATAGATCTAAAAAGATCAAAGCTAAAGCCAAATTCGATGAGTAGAGAGGCTAAAACCAGTTATCCATCCTCTAAATCCCAACTAAAAAGTCATATTGATTTAATTCGTATCATTAATTTCTACTAAACCAACCCATACTAAACAATTACACTTGTTAATTTCAAAATTACCAAACATTCACGTTATTCTCCAACCTATCCATTTAAAAGTGTTTTCTAATTTTTGATAGTGGTTCCATATTGTTTATCAATAAACAAACACAACAAAACTTGTTTCACGTAAATTGAAGTTCGTTTCACACATGCGATAATGAGGGTACATGGGATCATTAAATTTTAATTGTTCACATAGAATCCAATTGTTTCACATTAAACTGCCCAAAATCAGAATAAAACTTCAAAAAGGTCTCAGACTTAGCATAAGAGGAAACACACGCCAACTAATGCAACATATGCGAAGAACCACACAAGATAGGTCCATGGTTACTAGGAAACAAGATAGAATCAAAAGAAGAGTAACTACTCTACCTAGCATCACTGGAGGGTCATGGTAGCTCCGAATCGTGCACAAAGGGCCTGGGGATAATTGCCAGCCCTCCTTGTAATCCACACATGCACTGGGGACAAATCCTAATTTTCACGGACCAAAAATAGGGTTGGAATCACTTAAGTAGGTTTCTAATGTTTCACCAAGTAAATAGTACTAAAAAATGAAAATAAACAATAACAACACTTAGTATGTGTTGAAAAACTTCCAATGGTACCTTATTTGTCGAAATCTGAGATCAGGAAGGCCTTGAACCACTTAAAACAATACTAAGGGGTTGTTGAACCAACCAGTTCAATAGAATTGGTAAACCAGTCCACACGAACCATGCGTACGCCACACGTCACACGTTGGTTGGTTTGTGCGATCACCTACAAATCTCCACCCGCACCCATGCCCGGACCTGATGCTATCGGATTGCGCCACATGTCGACGATCGAGAAGCCCCCGCCTTCCCTTTGCATGCACCCTGAGCACTTCTTCGTGCGACATGTGTTGCCGATCTGGTGCGTGCCTCTAGATCGAAAGGCGAGTTGCTGCCGTTGCAACCTCTATGAAATTTGCAGAGGTGAAGCCCAGGTTTTTTGCTATCACAAAAATGCCCCTGTGAACACTAATTAGGTTTTCCTAAGTGAAATCGTAACTCTTTCTTCTCTCCTTCTACCTCAAACTAATAGGTTTAGGAACTAATGATGACCCAAGGTCCCTAGGGGGTATATTTATAGACCTAAATTCTATTTAATGTTAGGTTTAGCTAGGAAAAATATAGAAATTACCCCTAGGTTTGGTTCAGCTTACATTTATATCCTTTCTGACTTGTTTTGGTCATAACTTGAGCTATACACCTCGGATTCATGCAAAACAAGAGTCGTTGGAAAGCTTACAATGAGATGAATCCAACAATACGATACATGGTACCATTTTGATGAGTTTTGACTAGGTTTTGATCCAAAATATGTGTTTTTGGCATGTTTTAAGGGATGCTTGTACTTGCACCGAATCACGATTGTGTCTACAAGTTCGAAGGGACTTGAACCACTCTAAAAGGACTCGAAACCTGGATTTTGGGATTTAGTACATGGAGAACCTAATGGGTATGAAGGTTGGTGTTGGTGCAAATGAAACTTGATACTTAATTTTGATGATAACAAAATATTTTGTATTTAACAGTTGCATTTAAGTGTTTGGTTCTCAGGCTTAATGCAATTAATTAGAAGTTTTTGGAAGAAGCTCAAGCTTAATCCATGGAGATGGAGGAGCTTGATGATGATCAAAACCATCAAGGATCACGATTGAAGAAGCATGGATGAAGGGCTAAAGCTTAAAGACTTGAAGAATAGGATAGATTCTTTGAGTTGTTCTTTAGGTAATTTATTTTTGTTCTTTTCTTTTCCTTAGATAGTTGTTAAAGAGCCTAGAATATGACAACCTAAGTCCTAAACGTACTCACTTAATCTTTGGACACTTAGGTAAATCCTAGAATTAAGTTAAAAAGCCAAAACAACAAACAGTCTGCCTTATCAAGCATCCAACACTTTGATCAGATGTCCAATAACCTATTTTAAGTCATCCAAACATCTGACCAAACATCCAATGACCAAAACCTTGTACCTGAGTCTGTGGTATTTGCACATCAAGCGTCCATCTCTTAGTCTAAATGTCCACAATTGACTCCAAACATCTGAGGACCCTTTTAGACATCTAATAAAGAGACATTATGTTTAAATTAATCTCAATCTTGAGTTGTTAGACCTGATCCCATCTGCCAACCTTTCAGAAAATCATTTCTCAGGATAATAATTGCCATCAGACATCTAGCACTAAGTTCAGACATCTAACCGTTTGACATAATAACTTGTAGCTCATCCAACACATCAAGAAGCATTCCAGGAACTTTTCCTTCCATTTTCAACCATTTAACCTTGTCACCATAAGTCTTATATGCCTATTCCAAACGTTTGACCCTTTAACACATGTACCTTGCACAAGATCTAATCTAATTCTAGAGTCACGACCTTCCAGAATTAGACATCCAAACTCTCTATCAGACATCTAATATGACCCAATCAGATCTCTGATAAACCTACCAAACATCTAATACTATGTTGTCAGACATTGATTATTCTGTAAACGCATTAGATTTCGACCAAATCACTTTAGATTTGTTCTCAATGGCTAAAACACCTCTCTCAATCATTCTAGAGCCTTCCTGACACATCTATAAATATACTAGAGACTATCCTTTGTCACAAGGAACCTTAGAATCAAGTCTTTCCACCTTAGGCATGTTGAGAGAAGATCAAAGAGAGAATATCAATCCTTGCTCTCCAAAGTTGTGAACTCCAAATCTTAGATCGTCGATACATTGCGCTTCCACGCCATTATACTTCCATCTCAACAAAGGCTCTTAAACCTATACGAGCTTCGTTTAATTTATATTTTAGGCTGGATAGGCCTTTTGAAGTTATTTTTGTTGGGTATTTGCTATCTGAATTCCCGTCTCCTTGGGAGACAAAATACTCTTTGTGGAAAGGAGCAGTTGTTAAGGTACACTACCCTCAGTCCAAAGTAGCATGGTTGTAATTAAGATTATACTACCCTCATTCAAGTAACGTGTTAGTAGATTTGATCTACTAGGTAGATCGAAAAATCCTAAGTCAAGAGACCTAGGTGGTGGTTTTTACGCAAATTGGGTTTCCACCTGAAAATGCCTGTCTCATTGTGGTGAAGGCTGTTTGTGCGATTGAATTTTAAATTGTTATTATTTATCTATTTTATTTCCCACACTATTCACCCATTCTATCTAATGTACTTTCAATTGGAACCTATACCAATGGAGGTAAACTTTATTTGATTTTGATGATTTATCTAATGAGATTGCATTAAGATAAGGCGAGGAATCTTTGAAAATAATTGTGCTAATATTTTCCACTAAAAAGGGGGACATGCCTATGAAGAAATAGATTCAAATTATCTCTTGTTAATTGTTAACCTCTTTTGAGGAGTTATAATGCATGTTTTTAGGGGAAGATTAACTTATTCCTTTGAGTCATTGAAAAAGGGGGAGAAAAATGTTTTTAGAGAAGCATGTCTTAAGGGGGAGTTTAAGAAAACAAAATTAGACCTTTTTTATAATGTCAAAAGAGGGAAAACTATTTTGTTATATATATATGGTTTTGTCATTATCAAAAAGGGGGAGATATTGTTGGTGCACTTACACCACGATCGTTGATTTTGATGATAACAAAACATTTATTGTTTAACAATTGTACTTGAAAATTAAAATTTTAGGGTTAGCAATTAGATGCATTGGTTGAAGCTTGGAAGCTCAAGCTCAATCTTCATGAAGGATGTCAATGGAAGAAGGAGTTCATGGATAAAAGCATCAAGGAGCAAATGGTTGAAAGCTTGAAGACTTAGATATTTGTAAAGGAATCTTAATATAGCTGAGAAACCTTAGATAGACGTTAAGTATCTTAGAAAACTAAACTAAACACTTAAAGGCATTAAAATGACCTAACATTGCACAAGGGCATCGAACATTTTCCTCATGCACCAACTGATTACATAGTAGTCAGCCGTCTGACTCATGCACACACTAACCAATCCTTATGTAGGGTGTCGACTAATGGTCAACCTATCCTGTAGATTCTGAAGGACTAATGTTTACAATTCTTGGGAATAGTAGACCATTAATTACCCTAATGATTTCACTAATTACCCTAGATGGCCTCTATAGTCAGACGTCTAATCACCATCCAATTATAGAGCATCGACTGATACTATAGATCCGACAACCTATGACCCTAATTTTCCAAGCTTAAGAAATGATGACCTAAGACCCCTTTAGTAGCCAGATGACCGAGAGCGATCCAACCAATATAGAACCCAACATGTGACCCTTATCCAACTAGTGAAGGTTGATCTTGACACTTGAACTTCATTGTAGGGTATCAACCAAGCATTCTTGTTGGTCGACTGGACTAGTTCAAACAGGTCTACTAGGTGTCGAGTGGCTTGACCTATTTGTTAGATCTGCTAGCTTTTCTAGAAATCTATTTTAGCATCTAACAACCTTTATTGCTCCATCGAGAGTGTTCCTAAGTCCTCTATAAATATGTTAGAACACTCCCACTATTATACACACATTAAAGAGAAGAAAAACAAGAAGATACATCATTAAGAGCCAAGTCTTCTTACCACCTTCATTTAGAGAGAAATCAAAGAGAGGAACTCTACTCTAGCTCTCCAAAGTTCTACATTCCATGTCTAAAAGCTTTGTTTCATTGTACTTCGACACCATTTTAATTCCATATCAAGGAAGTTCCCTTTTCCTATAGGAGCATTTCATTTACTTTATATTTAGGCTCTATAAGATTGTTGTAATTTCATTTTTGTTTTTGTATCCGACTTGCAAATTCCCGTCTCCTTCGAAGAGAAAATACCCTTCACTGAGAAGAGTGGTCTTGAAGTACACTACCCTCAGTCTAAAGTAGTGTGGATGTAATAAAGGTTGTGCCACTCTCGTTTAAGTGCTACGTTAGTGTTTTGATTAATTAGATCAATTGAGAAATACTAAGTTAGGAGACTTAGGCGGAAGCTGTTACTCAGGTTGGATTTTCACCTAAAAATTATATTATCCCTTATGGTGAATGCTTTATGTGATTGTTATTAATTTTATTTGATCATCATTTTATACTATCGCACTATTCACCCCCATCGAGTATCAATCTACATGCATCACAATGGTTAAACTCATCCAAGTAATATGTTTTATTTTGTTAACATCAAAATTTAGTTCATTAGTGTCTTAACACTAACAAAGAGATGCTAATGAACTAGTAATTCATAGGGGTCTCTGGATTTATGGATGGATGGGTCACTTGGGGGCCAGCTCTGGTTCTTAGTCCTTACTTTAATCAGTCCACACATAGCTTGAAGATAATGTATACTTTTCACAGTCAAACTCAAGAGACAAAAAGTGTGCCACAATTAGGACCAAGAGAAAGCTTAGGTGAAGGATAGAATCAAGAATAAGGAGAGCTTGACTAGTAGCACTTTTGGAAATAACAACTTGAATAAACTTGTTTTAGAGTATATGGTAAGAGAGTCACATAAAGCCCTTTCATTATTGAGAAGATACCATGACAAGAACCACTCTTTAGGATTAAGCAAACCATCTTAGAGTCATTGAATGGCTTATCAGATCAGACACACAAGACTCGAAGAAGTAAAAGGTGATTTAAGGACTCTAAATCAAGACTTGATTGATGGTTATGATTAGTGATGTATAATTAACTTGCTAAGCTCACTCAAACCATTTTATGGTTACATGGGACAACCTACTCTGATATCATCTATTACAACCTGAACCTCCACCAAAGTAGGGATCCACGTCGATTTTCTAAAATCTCCCAAGATCTCAGTTGTCCAACATATAAGCATAAACAAAATACATACACAACGCATAACAACGCATATATAGAATATATAAGATAAGAATAAATCTAAACTTGAGTAAAAGTCTCTGCATCAATCATCATTCATAGTTGTCACACAGGGAAGGAGAATAATTTGAAGAAAATAGTATTGTTTCATCGACGCGAGATGCATTAGAAAGATATGATCTTATCGTTGCAGTGTGAATCGCGACGGAACAAATGAATTTATAAAAATCAGGAGTACCAAGTCGTTCGTAGGGTGGCATTCACGATTTATACAGAAGTTTTTCAGAAAACTCGTTCTAAACAGATATTTATATATATGTATAGATCAAACATGCAGTAGATCAGAATTTTATTACATTCAAACAGAGTTTTTCAAAATAGAAATTCCTAAGATAGATAGCAAATAGATAGAAAGAAATAGAGAGAGAGAGATGCAGATAGATGACGCCACTTGTGGGATTCTTGTGCGAGGTGCGGCAGCACCTCAGATCTAGAGCGTCGAGACGAAGGTTGGAGTTGCAAAGAGAGAGGCTTAAGACCATGGAAGAAGGTGGAAGAGAGAGATATATCTCCAATAGGGGGCCCTGGGTCTTCTTTTATAGCTTTAATGGAGGGCAAAGAGGGTATTGTGGCCCTCCAACTCATGTAACAACCTTAGGTTAATCAAATTCGTCGATCAGGAGACCAACGGACCTGATTTGGCCTGAAAACTCCTTCAAAATTGCCTTCTATGCTCTGGGCACACGAGATGCGGACACGTGGCATGCCCAGAACCCTTGATCCATGATCGCACGGCTCCCCCTCCTCCGCGCGCGCCTGCTCGCTCAAAATGAGTGCCTGATCCTCAGTAGTTCGATCTTATGATTCGACAGCATAAGCTCTCGTTTGCAATGCCTTCTCAAACAGCGCGTGCATTGAGCGTTTGCCATAGACGCCTTTGGTCGCAACACGTGGTTGCATCCGTACGCTCCACTTGCCATCCAACTGTCCAATTGCACCCGCGCCTAACGTTCTTCGGATTTCTTGTGCGTCGCTTGCTTGCGAGCGAAGGTGCGAACTGTTGCGCTACTCCTTTGTTTTGTTGCGTTTTCGTTTTAAGGCAACATCGCTCTCGACCGTTGGATGAAGATCCAACAGTCGAGATCTTCTCTTTCTTTGATGAGGCACAGATGGAGCGCGGACGTGGCGACTTGTGGACCGTTGGATGGTCATCCAATGACCCACAGCGGGCAAGGAATGATCTTTAGAGATGGGGCGGCAGTGAAGGGCGATTGTGATGGCGCCACGTGGCGCCATCATGGCTGTCCATCTACTTTTCTTTGTATCTGGTGATGTAGACCTCCGATTTGGTTGATTTTTGTTGTTGGACTACGATCATTGATCCGAATCCATCCATGCAATTGGATTTTTCATTTAAGGGTTGAATCTTTATCCTTTGACTTCGTAGCCTCTGTTCTTCTATGGACTGCACAAGATGGTCTGGTTGTCTGATTGAGATGATTTTGGAAGAGTTGAACTTCTATCGTCGTTCTAATCAGATCTATACGATCTGATCTGTCACTCGTAGCTTCGAATTATCTGCGATTAATTTCATCTCTCTTTTAGTACATAAAATAACAATATTATCTATGTAGCTAATCAAACTAACTACTATGCAAATTATGATGCTTATACATGCATTGTTCCTAAGTTATGCTAGAATCTAACTTAATTCAGGTGATTTAAGTTGCATGATTGCTGCGCAATCACACCCTCATGCCTAAATCTTGCTAGTCTCTAACAAATGCAAGACTAAATGCAAGGTGGTCCTATATGACTGATTTTTAACAAGAGTTTGACTAGAGATTTATTTCTTTTATTTTCATCCAAAACTTTAGAAACCCAGACAATTGTGAAAGTGTATTGTTTGTAGCCTGTGCAACGAATCCAAGTGAAAAGTCAATCCACATCTAAAGCTCGTACTTGACCCTTAGTAAAAATCTATTAGGATAGGCAAACTTCTCCCCTTGGGGTTATAAGATAATCTGTAAATTCAACCCCAATTTTTGGCTTAGGTAGAAGATAACTGAGTCAAGTAGATTTGTATTTGGTGGCTCACACTCATTTGGTGCTACATATAGACTAATACTTTAGAATCTAGATTTCCAGACTATTAAATAATTCAACTCAAAGAGAGGTGGAGAAACTATACTCTCTTTAGTTTCTTTGTACTCATTCTCTTTCTTTCCTTTTCTTTTTCTTCTTTCTTCTTGTTTCTTTTCTTTCTTTTAGATCTCACCATCTCACCAGATTTGTCAGTCTATTTGGTGGTCTCTTCTAGCATTATCACTTTGATTAGGTTCTGATAACCCTACGACTAAGTCAGAATTCCTCAACCCGTAATCATGCGACCAGAAATACAGAAAAGTAGGTCAAGGCTGTATTTGGTGGATCGTGATGGTGGTAAGTGTTGTTGCCTTAATACATTTGTAACAAATTCTAAACTCATAAAGTCATTTTTTTTTGCTTTTTCTCTTCTTTTTTTTCTAATTTTTTTTATGTATATATATATTTCTTTTCTTCCCTTTTTCCTTTCTGTTTTTCTATATATATTTTTTTATTTTCTCTTTTTCTTTTTTTATTTCTTTTGCATCCAAATATCTACCAACGCAATGTAGTATAGCATACGAACTTTTATTTACGAGACATTATTCGGGATTAGGGGTGTTCAAGAGGATATCGGGTGCCTTATTTAGTGGAAGTACCTATTCTCGACATCGGTAAAGGAATGGATAGGACAGTGTATTTCTGACCTTGACATTAATACCCTCCTTCAGCCGAGGATTTCGTAAAGGACGATCATGACCATCCACCATAGTCTTAGTTTTATCAGAACCTGCTCTGCATATTTTGCCTTATTTAGTGGCTCTCACAATATTCGCACTAAGAATTTGTATATAGAAATTGAGAGTGAAAACTATGCCTAACTATGAGTATCATTATCTAATTATCCAGAATTTAAGATTCCTTATACTAGCCTTAGAGCACCAGTAGACTTTCTACTCTCACCTCACACTTGGTTGGTGGATCTGCTAGAAGATAGTTTACCTAACTCCCTAATTACTGTCCAAGGGCTCAGGAGAAGAAGCATTGCTTCTTCTCGACAAACTAAAGATGTTTATCGGTCTTCACAGAGGATCCATTGCAAATTCTACATGTAAGTATGAAATTATACTGGATTCTAAACTCAAGAATCAACATAGGAATAAATCCTTAATAAAACCTTTATAAAAATTCTTTATTCCTAAATGCATTTTTTTTCTTCCTTTTTTTTTGACGCAAAAATAAAAAATAAGACATGCAATGTCCACCCTCCATGCCTATTCATTACAATGTCCTCATTGAAATGTATGCATGAAAATCAAAATATAATAAGCAAGAGGAGGGGATATCACCTGACTTTGCTTGTTGATCCAGGTAGCATGGATGTAGAAGATGCAAACTACCTGTAAAGAATACTAGGTTGCTTCCAAGCTAGCGCTAAGTTTAACATCATTAGCCAGACCTAAACCCAAAAATGAATGATCAGATTAATCGGTTGAGTTAGGATTAAAATGAAGATATGATCATGCAATGCAAGGATCAGTGACCCACAAATGCAAATCAGCTGATGGTGAATACCAAACCCAAAGGGTCAAAAAAATAAAGTGAATGGGCTTGAAACTATTTGCAGCCAGATGCTACAAAAGAGAGAAACATTAGTGCAGGTGCTAAAGTAGAAAGTAAATAGTGGCAACCTTAAGAAGTGATGCATGAGGAAGGCAAACGAGGTGGATACAGGGTGGTTCATGGGGAATAAATCATATGGGTCCTGAAAGTGATGGAAAATGTTTTGGAGGAACCCAAGTGGTATAGCCTAAAATGGTATAGGAAACCACTACGCAAGGCAAGTTAGGTATGGATGGATGTTGAGTAGGTGAGTCAAATAAGATCCAGTGGTCCATTTCACTAGTTTCGGACTTATCAGAATCCTCAATCTTATCCCTAGGTTGATCAAAAATCTTATTTGAGTCACCCAAATCATGTTTTAATTCATGATGCAAGTCTTCAACTGTAATGGACAAAAACTCATTATTCCTTAGAATCACAACCCCAGGGGAAGTAAGATCAGAATCTAGATTAGTCAAAATCTCAAATTCTTTTAGTTTTGTGGACTTCTGAATTTGATCCCAATTGACTCTCTCTTGAATTACATCTTCTAAGGGAACGTTTTTCTGTTCCTCATCAATCAAATCAAACTCCTCAAAATTTCATGATTCAGCTAAATTCTTTGCTTCCTCAGATAGATCCTCATAAGTCATCCCCAGTAATTATACAATTTCTTGAACATATTTTTCATAAGGGGATTGTCTGTTTTGTTCAATCTCGAGATGTTGGGGATAAGAGTTAGGGTTTTCTTCAGGACTCTGGTGGAAGTCCTTTCAATCAGACGGCTTAAACTCTCACCCGCAATGCCTTCTCAAAGTGTGCATGCGTTGAGCGTTTACCGCAAACGCCGATGTCGCGACACATGGTCGCATTTGCGGGCTCCGCTTGCCATCCAACAGTCCAATTGCGCCTGCGCCTAAGGTTCTCCTGATTTCTTGTGTGGCGCGGATCGAGCGCGTATCGCTTGCTTGTGAGCGAAGGTACAAACTGCTGCGCTACTCCTTCGTTTTGTTGTGTTTTCATTTTAAGGCAACTTCGCTCTCGACCGTTGGATGAAGATCCAATGGTCGAGATCTTTTCCTTCTTTGATGAGGCATGGATGGAGCGGGGACGTGGCGGCTCGTGGACCATTGAATGGCCATCCAATAGCCCACAGCAGGCGAAGAATGATCTTCAGAGATGGGGCGGAAGTGAAGGGCGATTGTGATGGCGCTATGTGGCGCCATCATGGCCGTCCTTCTTCTTTTCTTTGTATCCAGTGATGTAGACCTCTGATTTGGTTGAATTTTGTGTTGTTGGACTATGATCATTGATTCGGATCCATCCGTGCGATTGGATTTTTATCTGAGGCTTGAATCTTTGTCCTTTAGCTCCATGGCCTCTATTCTTCTATAGACTGCACAAGATGCTCTAGTTATCTGATCGAGACAATTTCGGAAGTGTTGGACTCCTGTCGTTGTTCTGATCAGATCTGTACAGTCTGATCTATCATCTGCAGCTTCAAATCTTTTGCGATTAATTTCATCTCTCTTTTAGTACAAAAAATGACAATATTATCTATGTAGCTAATCAAACTAACTATTATGCAAATTATGACGCTTATGCATGCATTGTTCCTAAGTTATGCTAAAATTTAACTTAATTCAGGTGATTTAGGTTGCATAATTGCTGTTCAATCAAGTACTGAGGAAAACAATACTAAAGAAAATATTGAAGGTAAGAACTAACTATAACCACTAGAATGGTCCCATAGACCAACTAAGGTGCTAAAATCGAACTAGCACCATCTCTTCCTGTAATCGTGGTACTTGGTTGCAATTCACCTAAACCTGACTACAGAGTCTAAATGGAAAAGTCAGCAAAATCTATGTAGAGTAGTGAAGCAAGAGTAAAATATCAATAAGGACTAGAGGAAACTAAAAGAACCAAGAAGAATCGGTACTTATTCATTTTAATTCTTTAATTATTTATTTAATACTTAATTTCCATATTATTTGTTCCTTTTAACTTTTACAGTTGTCACCAACCTGTAATCAATTTCCTCGGAAGGTGCAAGGAGATATCTCTGTGATTTCCCAAACAGCAAGGTCAATATAAGGCACTCTCTTAGCTAGGAGAATGACCTGCACCTACCCCACTACTTGGTTGATCACCTCGAGGTCCTAGTCTAGGTAAAATGGTGACTACGACTCGTGATACACAAGCGAGGAGCTACCCCGCACTGGAACAAGACCACTCGTTTCCACTACAGGGTACAAAAGAAACAACGTTAGGCCTCTTACAATCAATAATGTGTACCCACTCACACTTAGCTACCTCATTGGCCAAACGACCTTTCAAGATAGTCGCAAGGAGGCTATCTCACTTCTTAAATTAGTCTTTGCCTCTCACTAGGTATAGACGGTAATGTCGTTGATACTTGGCACGAAACTAACTGTTACTGTTCTCACAATTTCCATGTTTGCCATCACCTTCATCATCCAAAATTTCAATCCTTTACTATGCAACATGGATAACGATATTCCCTCATCTTTTCGTCAATTCAAATCTCTTTAATTTCTTAAATGGATTCAAACAACTTTTGAATGTAACCAAGCATTATCAATCAATTATTTCATGATAACATGTATCTGGTTTGATTTGCTAATGAGTAATGAATTCATCATTTTGAGCCCGTTTATGTCATGGGATATCCCACGTTTTCGTAGGATATCTCATGTTTATGAAGGGGAATAAATGAACCCATGTTTTGTCCTAAACCCAGGTATAGGCGAGGGATGAGTTATCCCATGCCCTAATCCCTTGCAACCCTCCCCCCACACCTTGCACTCTTTCAACATTTATTCTCCCCTTCCCCTTTGCCCTAAAAAAAAAATCCACTAATCAACATAACCACCAATCTAGGGATTGAAATGACCTTTCCCAAGGGTCATTTGGTGGTTTTCCTAAACTAGAGGGGCCTCATCATAATTTTCATGCACCAAGAAACGCACGTAGAGTCCCCTATCCAAGTTATTTGACTCGTGGATGGGCTTGGTGCAATTTTTACACCATACTTCTCACCCTTTGGACCCCACGTAAACAACTCTAAGAACCTAGGACTATTTCCGTAAATTTCCTCGACCTCACGAGCCCTAAACCCCTACCTGATACCCCTTTAAAACCCCTCCCTCGCAATTTCGCTCCTCCCCTACACCACCATGGGCGGCGTGCCCTACTCCCCTTTTCAAACAGAGAGTGGGGGAGAGAGTAAAGAGAGTGAGGGAGAGAGATAGCGAGCAGCAGAAAGAAGGAGAAGGCAGGAGAGGGGGATTGCAGTGGCCCGCAGCGTGAGGAAAGCATGGTGAGAGGCGCTACAGCTGCTGACGTGATGCATTCAGTGCGTGAAGCAGGGGCAAGTCCTGCGTTCCTCGGACATCCACAACACCCTACGGACGGCTAGGAGGCTCCACAGACAGCCAAGGCACGCTTCAGACTTCTGAGGACACGTGAGGCACGAGGTGCGGCCAGCCTGAGGTGTCTACGGTAGGGATGGCCTCGAGGAGTGAGCTTGCGTGGGGAAGCAACGCTCGTGCAGAGTGAGTTCATGTAGGGAGTCACGCACAAGCGGACTTCGAGGTGCTTTCAGACGTCCGGATAGTTTATCAGACATCTGGAGCGGTTCTAGAATGACTGGGACACCCGTTGGACGTCTGAGGAAGAGAATGGGAGTCTCGCACTATTTAAGACGTCTGAGGTGTGTCTCAGACGTCTGATTCGAGCGTCAGGCACTTCCTGGAGCAGGTGAGCGATTGATTTGGACTAATTGAACTGACCTGGGACGGTTCAAGCAAACCATGGAAGGTTTCTAGGCTGATTCAAAGCCCAAACCGGGTCAAAATTGTGCAAGCAAGTTATCGTTAAAAAGCCCTTGGAATTTCCTAAATTTTAGAATTATTTCTACATTGAACTGTTTTAGCATACTGAAATGTCGGTCAACATGTTTGATGCCCCATTTGACCATTAAATTGGTATAAGCCCCAAGTCTGTGGTGCGTGCGGGACCTGTAGAGGCGTCGAGATCCATCGCTCGTGGCCCCATATCTCCTGTACCCCTAGGTAGAGTGGTCTTCTTCTACTCTTCCTCTTTGGTTTCGTTAAGCGAATGCTCTAAGTCAAAGAATTCCATTTTGAAACCTAAGTTATGCAATACAAGTTTGAATTCTATTATGCCCCATATATTTACGGAATTGACGAGTGCCTACCCAACCTTATGGGTTTGGCATATAAGTGATTTTGTTATCCATGCCCTAGCCAATATGGTGGTGGTCACAATTAAGTTAACAATTTAATCTAAGGGTGTTTGCTAAATGTGTATTATATCATAGAGCTTGATTGATATAGAATAAACCCTAAGTATGTGAATGATGCATGTTTATCTTCAATACATGGAGCTTGTTTGATATAACATAAACGTGGATGATTCTTGTTTCTCTTTAATGGATAGAACTGCAATTGAATGAGCTTGGTAGCAATAATAGTAGAGACATACTTGAATGCTAAAGTGCACTAGAAGAATAATTTATCTGCTATGGTATGAAACATTGATAATGATGGAATAACTCGCCTACCGTAGGGCACAACTGTTGTTTGGACTCTAGATTGGGGGCGAGCTGGCCCTCGAGTATGCACGTACTGAGGAGAGCTATTCACCCCTTGTGTAGGGAGAGATCTAGCTTTCCCTTGGGTTGGGACCCTGGGTAGGAATGGCCTCCCTACACAGACTCCTGTTAGGCCCACCAGGCCAACCGGGATAGTCAGGTTAGGGTATGCAAATTGGTGATGGGCGTGGACCCTATTCTGTTATGTGCAGTATAAGTTAGAGCGTACCCGTTAGCGAAAGGGACTGATTGTGTGCTAGTGTGAGATAGCTACCCGTGCATTTATCGCACGTGCTGTAGTCACTGCTACATCACGACCATGACCCCAGGGTAGTAGGCCAGATGTAGGACAAATGCGGGGTGTTCTCCCGGCCAAGAGGGCACCACGTGCACGTTCTACATCGTGAGAAAAACTGGAACAAGATCGTTCTGTTAGGGAACATGTGAACCAAGAGGAAAGGGACCTTTGTTAGATTATCCGAAACACAAAAA
The DNA here is from genome assembly GCA_037157565.1 of Thalassia testudinum. NCBI lineage: Eukaryota > Viridiplantae > Streptophyta > Magnoliopsida > Alismatales > Hydrocharitaceae > Thalassia > Thalassia testudinum. The sequence goes on from JAZHRO010000031.1 coordinate 167,687,260, forward strand.
CTGATAGTACAAAGCAATAGAAACAAATCATGCAATGTGTGAAATGTTTACAATTACCTAAAATGTTTACTGCTTTTTAATTAAATTGCATTAGTTAATTTTGTACTTACCACTCTACTCAGCTTTTGCTAGCGACTACCACTTATGTTTAGGTCAAGGAGGTGAGTAGCCAGTACCACCAGCTACAGAGGGTGTTGGGCCTAGTCAAGCTGAGCCTTAGTTAGTTTCCACTGTAGTAGGACTTTTCCTACTATTGTCGTGAGTACTCTTGATTAGAACCATTAGTTCAGTTTTTGTTCTTCGTTTATGGTGGTGATGGCTATGTTAAGGAACTTTCTTTTCTCTCATGGCACTGTTTATGGATTTACTTATAGCTTCCTGATAAGAACCTCATCATGAACCCTAACTAGCACAATCTAACCTAGATATGCGAGAAAAAGCTCCTACATAACTCAAAGAAAGGCTTGACTCAAAGAATTCTGAGTTTAAGAAGAAAACAAGTCATAAGGGGTAAAAATGCAATTTCACTAACACAATCTGCAAACAGGGTAACTCAGGGTCCGAACATAGGTCAAACTAACCTAATAAGAAGGAAAGTGGGATGATCTGATCCAACAAGGGTTACAGCAACTCCAAGGAATTAAATGACATTCTGTAACCTAAAAACAAATCCACTTCAATTCACGAGGTTCGAGTAGGGTAAAAATCGACTAAACCCCCTAAAATTCATAGAAAAATAATCTCTAGGGTTTAGAACCTTCAATTTGGCCTTAGAGACCCATTTTGACCTACATTGAGAACCATGCCCAATTAATGATTTAATTTAGGTTTTTACGTAAATTGGCCGATCAAACAAGGTCTGACCTAGAAACAAAATTCACCATTAAAATTCTTAGGTCAAATTTAGTCATGCATAAAAACTTGAGCCTAAGAAGAGACCTTCTTGACCGACTTTGCAATTTGGTCCTCATCTATTACTTTTTGACCCTCAACTTTCGAAACCCTTGCATTTTGGCCCCTAGTTTCCTCGTTGTTCTTTGCATTTAGGTCCCCCCTGCAAGTCTCTGCGCAGCGCCATGCTCCGGCGACTTTGCGCGGAGCATGGCGCCGCGTAGGGTGAGGGGGATGTCCTGCAAATTGAACTTGGTGTTAGGGACACCTCCATGTCGCCTGGCAACGCCCACACCTTCTGTGCGAACGCGGGGAAGGCATGGGTCACACCTCCGGCCATTCTCCGGCGAGGGAGGCACGTCGCCTCCCTGCGTCCACCCCTCCGCCACCGCCTTTATAAAGACCAGCGTCGCCAGCCGGTTGCGGCAGCTTGGTCTTGACGGAGAAAACCCCAACCCTTCCTCTCTCCTCACTCTGACAGGAACCCACCAGCTCCGACGGCTCCTCCTCCTTCGTCTCGTCGCTCTGCTGCAATACCAGCAGCAGAGCCACCTTCGCCTGATCTCCCCGCGTCGCGCCGTACCAAGCGCGCGCCTCCCTGCCCTCTTCCTCGCCGCCGCTCTCTACCTCTGGGTGTTTCTTCTCCGACGACAGTCAATACGAATGTCGCCCTGCTCCGACCCCCTTCGTGCTTGTAGGTAGGTTACTGTTATTTCCCTTCGTCCCCTCTTTCTTTTCCCCACTACCTTTCAATTGATTACCCCTCGACTACGCCCGACCACCATCATCTTCCATCCCTCCGGCAACCCTCCAGCGAGTTGCCCCCGTCGATCCGCTGCTCCACACAACTCGCCAGCTGTCCCAAAAGCTCTGCCTCACTCCACCTAACACCCCCCACCCCTCCACTGCCACTCCACACCTCCACAACACTCCCCTGATCAAACCCATTTTTCCGGTTGTAGTTCGACCTAGGGCTGCCGCCAGACACCGGCCCGCGACCTGCTGCACCCCGCACAACCTTCGCCATGCCATGGCGAAGGTTTCCCTATGGTCTGATTAGGCCGAGAGGCCATATTTGTGTTAGGCAGACTTTCAGCCCCAGCCGCCATTGGCGATGAAGTAAGGAGCTTCCAAGCGAGCTCCAGGCATCGAAGCATCAGGACTCCAGCTGAGGCGAATTGGAGAGACCCAGGCGAAGGCAGGCAGCTGGTTTGCGAGGAAAAAGGAGGACACAGCTGCTGAGGCAAGGTTGCGTCCTTCCTGCGGGCGCGTGCGCGAAGAAACGAAGTTTAGTCCCACATCGTAAGATTTCGAAGCGCCGCACCCATTTAAATTGATTTTGTGTTTTTCTCTTAGCGCCTCAGAACATGAGGTGAGGTCCCCTCGCCCACTCGCCCGCCTCGTCCGCGACCCACGCCACGTGGGCCTGGCGGATCCGACCCGACACTACCCTGCACTCCTCGCGCACCACCCACGCCGGTGCGCCTGGTCCCGGTTATGCAGCCCGACCCGTTAACCAGGCTCTGGGAGAGCTTCCTATGAGCGGTTTACAGAGAGAGAGAGAGACGTGCAGGTAGAGGGAAGGGATAGGTTTTGCTGTGCCTTGCACAGGGATAGGGCGCGAAGGAAGAAGGCCTCACCACTTAGCCGCAGGAAGAAGAAGAAGAGCGGAAGAAGAAGAAGCAGCGAAGGAAGAAAAGAGAGGGGAAGCACTGTAGCAGACCGCCGTTTAAGTCGTCTGACTGTGATATTAGATGACGGATGAAGCTTCAGAGGAGATAAAGCAGAGAAGAAGAAAAATAAAGGAAAAGGCTCCGCAGCTGAAGAGAAAGAAAAGAGAAGAAGGAAGAAAGAAGATAACAACAAGAAAAGAAGAACTGAAGAAGAAAAGAACTAACGACAAGAAAAGAAGAAGAGGACCTGAAGGCAATCAGAGGCAAGGAAGAAGACCCGTAAAGATAAAGAAAAGAGAAAGAAGAGAAGAAGACAAGCAAAGAGAGAGAAGAGAAGAAGAGAAAGACAGAAATCTATTTCTCCCTCTCTCTCTCTCTTATTTTTGTAATAAAGAAACATTGTACTTCTAGAATTCCAGTAGCTCCCTGAGTTCGATCTCGGGAAACTATTTCCGAGTAAAATTTTAATGGTAACGACAACCGTAGCTGTCTTATTTTATACCACAACGACATTACTGTAATAAGCATTAAAACAAAGACTAGCCGCTGTTGGGAAACGTCACCATTTTCTTAGCGCCGTTGCCGGGGAGCAACGGCTATTCTAGAAGCTTTAAAATTCTTTTAAACAATTGCTAATCTTTTTCTCTCTCTTGTGTGCAGGTAAAGGGAAAGAATTGGAAGAGCAGCCGCACAACACTCCAACAAACAGGTAATCTTCATCAGCCCTCTCTTAAACTCCCTTGAAATCTGACAAGAAACAAAAAAGAATCAACTTAGGGCTACCAGTGTTATACTTAGTAATTCATCAAAGTTGCCTAATTTTTCATTTCAACGCATTTTAACTGTCCATCCAATTAAGGTAACCAGGGCTAAAACCTTCTTGATCGAGCCCTAGATACTAAATTTTGGGGCAACTAAAATGGACCAACTAGAGCCAATCCAAGGATTGAAAATCTAGGGTTTCTAGAGACACACCTTCTATTAACAAAGAAAAGATCTTCCCAAAAAGAGGTGTGCCTAAACCTTGTTTGAAAAAGATCTATACAAGAGGAACCCTAAGCAAATCAGGCTCTGAAATCCATTTGAACCTTAAAAGAAAGGACCCAAAAGCTCTCAAAAGAACAAGAGGTGAAGTTGACCCCTTGGGTCAACCAACCTTCAAATTAGGTCACTTTTTCACTCAAAATACTTAAAAGTTCAAGTGGAACCTTAAGCACCTTGATCTTAAAGTAAAAGTGGTAGACTTAAGAGGTCAAGATCCCCATTCTGGTCTATCTGGAACCGTAGTGACAAGAGAGGTCGGGTGGGGGAAACCCTGTAACCCGTGGGGATGCTCTACCGTGTAGGGGTCTTCGTGGGACTCACCCTCTCTGGCTGCCCAAGTAATTCTCAGGTGGACGATCTTTTTGATCTAGGGGTCCATCTGCCCCGCACCTCTATAGTCACCCAACAATTTTTGGGTGTCTCGATTGGGTCCAGCACCTTCTAAACTCATCTATTCCAACAGTGCATGTACGGTAGGAGGTCCTTAAGACCACCCTTAAGACCTCCTTTAGAAATTCACTCTCGTCAAGGCCAAGCCTCGACGCCCGTCTTTGTGCAGCAACCCCAGCACATTATTCTCTCATCTGATTCAGAACCAAGCTCTTCTTCTTCCCCCATCATGGCTCAGCCAGTTGAGGAAGAAAACAATCTGGAGCACCAGCTCCAGCGACTCAATGACCTCTTCCAAAACTTTGTACACCCACCGCAGTGTCCTATGATGCGGGACCATTATAATCCTGCTGCGGTGGCCATTGAGCCTCGAGTCAGAATCCCGACTGGAGGACCTGATTCCGATTTAAAGCCCAATATGATTCATGCTATACCTAAATTCCATGGGCTTAATTCCGAAGATCCCTTCCAGCATATCAAACAGCTGAAGCATCTGGCCCAAACTTTTGGGTCAGATGCACAAAATCGGGATATTCTTCTCATGAAGATGTTCTCCTTCTCTCTTATGGACAAGGCCGCTCATTGGTATCAAACTCAGACCCGGCCAATCAACACTTGGGAAGAACTTCAGTCCGAATTTTTGAAAAAGTTCTTTCCCCTTGGTTGGACCAATGCCTTGCGCCATCAGATTACTCACTTCACTCAGCAAACAGGGGAACCTCTCCATGAGGCATGGGATCGCTTTCAGGATCTCATGAGAAAGTGCCCCCATCACGGAGTTCCTAAATGGGAACAAGTCCAATCTTTTTACCAGGGACTCCGTGAAAACATCCGTCTTTTCATCAATGCAACCTGTGGAGGGAATATGATGGGTCAACATGAGGACACCGTGTGGGAGATTCTCAAAAACATGTGCGAGAACTCCATCAACAATGACTCCATGGGATTATTCGACAGGACGAATGCCCGCGCATCGACGAATCTTAGGGGAGCACATGAGACGCAGGGCCTGTCCGCATCAGTCAACCTGGAACTAATGGCCAATAAATTGGACAAGGTCTCAATCATTGAAAAGAAGGTGGATGAGCTGACTCCGCACTTGCAGCGAGCCACCTCTGCGCATAGCTCCTTTGCACAGCCTCCTTCCACATGGGAGACTGTGCAAAACATTCTCCATCGATCTTCTCCTGGGATGGATCCATATCCATCATCTGATTCTCGGATCGGAGGGCCATCCAATCCTTTCTATGCCAGCCCGGGGAATTCCATTCCCCCTTTCTCTGACTCTCTGGAGGTTCCTCAGACCTACGAGGACCTCAACGCCATCCAGAACGACCCATTCTCCAACACCTATAATCCTGGATGGCGAAACCATCCCAACTTTCAATGGGCAGGAAATTCCCAAACCCAAAGACCACCCTTTCAGTCCCGCCCACAACCCCCTCGTCCTTACCAGCCGCTTCAGCCTCGGCCCAACCCTACTTATCCATCAGGGCCAAGTCAGGATCAAATGTCCCTTATCCTTCAGACTCTGGCTGACATTCAAAGAACGAATGCAGCTATCCAAAAATAGCACAAGGACGAACTTACAGAGGTTCGTAATCAACTGGCCCAGTTGGCAAATTCTCGCCAGCCAGGCACTCTTCCTTCCCAACCTCTTCCTAACCCGAATAACGTGCCAACACAGCGGCGCGTTATGAACCCAAACCCAAGCCAAGCCCATATGATTTATCAGGCCCCTTCTGTTCCCTCACCTGACGGGATGGAGGCTTCCTCTTCTTTTGCAGGCTATTAGCAGCAACCCATCTTACCCAATCCCAACCAAAACCAGGCAGGACTTAATTCCATGACAACCCATAGTGGCAAGGAAACCCAAGATCTACCTTATCTAAACAACTCCAAGCTTGGTAGTGATCCCAAGCGTAGGATGATAATCCAGGACGTTCCTATCCCTGATCAAAGACCTGGACCTATCCTAGAAGAACCAACCAAGGTTCCATTTCCCGAGGCCTTGACCAAGGGAAAGAAGACTACCAAACCCGTGGCACTTGAGGCAGACCTGGTCAAGCTCTTTGAGCAGGTCCACATAAACATCCCCTTGATGGATGCAATCCACCACGTACCGGCTTACACACGATTCTTAAAGAATGCATGTACACCCTAGCATAAGCCGCGAACCAAGAGTGGGAGTCCAATTGTTCTGTCAAAGCAAGCCAGCTCTGTAATCCTAAGCAAACTCCCACCAAAGGCTAGAGATCCTGGTACTCCCCTGATTTCCTGCAAGATAGGTGATACCCAATTTGATAGAGCATTGCTAGACTTGGGTGCTTCCATAAATCTGATACCCACATCCTTACTTAACCATCTAGAAGAATCTGAGCTTAAACCAACTGAGGTGACATTACAAATAGCAGACCGATCTATAAAGTCACCAAAAGGGATTCTCGAGGATGTTATTGTAAGAGTGCGGGATTTCTACTTTCCTGTAGACTTTATAGTCTTAGACATAGACGCACCTGAAAACCCTAGGGATACACCAATCATTCTAGGGAGACCTTTCTTGGCTACTGCCAGAGCCAACATTAGCTGTGAGGAGGGCAAAATAGAGCTCAAATTTGGGAATCAAATCCTGAAAATTGATATATTTAAGGCCCAACAAGGAATCAATTGCGGTGTCATCGAACAGATTTGTGACATTAGGGCTCTGGTTGATGAAACACACTTTCAGAATGACCTGATTATACCTCATCAACCGTAGAAAGATCTTGACTCGCAAATAGAGGAGTCAAATCCAGATTTAGACAACCCAATAGCTCCTACCATTGAACCTCACATCTATTCTGAACCACCCGCCGCTGCTGATAACCCCATCCTCAAACTAAAGCCCCTTCCTGCTCACTTGAAATACATCTTTCTGGGTTCTAATCAGACCCTTCCTGTGATTATCAATTCCAAGCTCAATCCCGAACAGGAATCCTGTCTGATTGCTGTCCTCCAGCAACATAGCAGAGCCATCGGGTGGACACTCGATGATCTGACTGGAATAAGTCCCTCGTATTGTACTCATCGTATCTATTCAAAAGAGGGCACACGACCTTCTCGTGAAATGCAGAGACGCTTGAACCCCAATCTACAGGAGGTCGTGAAAAAGGAGATCATCAAGTGGTTAGATGCTGGGATCATCTACCCGATCTCCGATAGTCGTTGGGTGAGCCCAATTCAGTTCGTGCCTAAGAAGGCAGAACTCACCACTATAACGACTGAAATCGGAGAAGTCATTCCTACCCGATTAGCTAACTCGTGGAGAGTCTGTATAGATTATCGCTGACTCAATTCCTCCACGAAGAAGGATCATTTCCCATTGCCTTTCATTGATCAGATTCTCAAGAAATTAGCGGGAAATAGATTCTTCTGCTTTCTTGACGGGTACTCCGGTTACAACCAGGTGGCAATCCATCCTAAGGACCAAGAGAAGACCATGTTCACCTGCCCCTTCGGAACATACGCGTTCCAAAGGATGCCTTTCGGTCTTTGCAATGCACCCGCTACTTTTAAGCGGTGCATGCTTGCCATATTCTCAGATATGGTAGGTGACTATCTGGAAGTCTTCATGGATGACTTTTCAGCTTTTGGAGCATCATTTGATGATTGCCTCCAACACTTGGTCCAAATACTTAGGCGGTGCATCGATGTGAATTTGGTTCTTTCCTGGGAAAAGAGCCATTTCATGGTGCCTGAGGGAATTGTCCTGGGACATTTAATCTCGGAGAAGGGCATCCAAGTGGATCGAGCTAAGGTTGATCTAATCTCTCGCCTTCCTATGCCAAGCTTGATCAGGGACATCCGTTCTTTTCTGGGGCACGTCGGTTTTTACCGTCGTTTCATTCCTGATTTCTCAAAAATCGCGCGCCCCTTGACTTCTCTTCTCTCTAAGGATGTACCCTTTGAAATCTCCAAGGAATGCACACTAGCCTTTGAAAACCTTCGTGACTGAGTCACCCAGGCACCTATCCTACAATCCCCTGACTGGTCTCAACCCTTTGAGATCATGTGCGATGCATCTAATTTTGCTGTAGGAGCGGTCCTGGGGCAGAAAGCTGACAGGAAACCCGTGGTCATCTACTACACTAGCAAGACACTTGATGAGGCTCAGCGTAACTACACGGTTACGGAGAAAGAGCTGCCAGCCGTAGTATTTGCCCTTGAAAAATTCCAATCATATCTCCTGGGTTCCCATGTCATCATCTACTCGGATCACATGGCTATAAGGCATCTCCTTGCCAAGAAGGACGCGAAGCCCCAACTAATCCGATGGATCTTACTGTTGCAAGAATTCGATCTCGAGATTCGCAACAAGGCGGGAAGGCAGAATGTGGTAGCCGACCATTTGTCCCATCTTCCTTCTGAGATTATCAACCCTTCTGGACCCATCATGGAACATTTTCCTGATGAACACCTGCTGACTATTGGTACTAGACTTCCATGGTTTGCTGATATAGTAAACAACTTGGCATCTCATCAGATCCCGTCTGATTGGCCATAGGCCAAGAAAGACAAATTGCTCTCTGATACCAAGTATTACATCTGGGAAGACCCGTACCTTTTCCGCATAGGTGCTGATCAAATCATCTGGAGATGTGAACCGGAAGAGGAAATCAACAATATTCTCTCTTTCTACCATATGACTAGGCATGCGGTGGCCATTTCTCTGGGCATAAAACCGCATCAAAAGTCCTCCAGTGCAACTTTTACTGGCCCACACTGTTCAAAGACGCATACAATCACTGCAAGGCATGCAGTCGTTGCCAGACTTTGGGCAACATGAGCCATCGCGACATGATGCCTTTGCAGCCAATTCTCGTATGCGAAATCTTTGATATTCGGGGGATTGATTTTATGGGCCCCTTTCCTGTTTCGGATGGTTTCGAATACATTCTGCTGGCTGTGGACTACGTGTCCAAATGGATCAAAGCCATACCGACCCGAACCTGTGATCACAAAATCATTCTCAAATTCATTCATCAAAACATTTTCTCAAGGTTCGAGATTCCTCGTGCTATAATCTCTGATGGGGGAACCCATTTCAATAACGCTCAGTTTAGATCATTGATGACCAAATACGGGGTATCTCACCGAATCTCTACTCCTTACCACCTCCAAACTAATGTTCTAGCTGAGCTATCAAATCGGGAGATCAAGAAAATCCTGCAGGTCACTGTTCGGCCTGAAAGGAAGGACTGGTCGTCCTGACTTTCGGAAGCCTTGTGGGCCTATAGGACCACCCACAAAACCCAATTAGGCATGTCTCCCTTTAGACTGGTGTATGGGAAGGCGTGTCACCTTCCCGTCGAACTGGAGCATAAAGCCTATTGGGCAGTACGGAACTGTAATCTAGATCTTTCGAAGGCTGGAACCCACAGAAAACTTCAAATCAACGAGATCGATGAATTACGCCTAGACGCGTATGAGAACTCGCGAATCTACAAGGAGAGGGTTAAAGCCTTCCATGACAAGCATATCTCGAGAAAGATCTTTCATCCTGGTCAGAAGGTCCTACTCTTTAATGCCCGACTCAAACTTTTTCCTGGAAAGTTGCGATCCAAGTGAGTCAGACCATACTTAGTCCGACAGGTTTTTGGAAATGGAGCCATCGAAATCAGTTCACTCAGCCACGATTCCGAACCTTTCATCGTGAACGGTCAGAGACTCAAGCCGTTCATTGATGTAGCTTCTACTGATTTGGCTGAATCATCTTATATCCTCCATTCCCCTTGAGCTTATTGCGCCCAGCCGATGGCCTAAAATCAGTGCTTAACAAGAGGCAGTCCGTCATTTTTCTTGAAAACCTAAAACCTTTTTGACACCCTTGTGCACTTAAGGTTCACCCTTCTAGACAGCCGACTCCACCTCAGATGCTTGCATCTGGGATTAGAAATCGTCCACAACAATCATCCCGACCCATTCACTCATCAAAACATCTGTCTTAAGGAATGAACTAAGTAAATAAAAACCCCCTAAGTCACAATGAGGACATTGCAAACCTTAGGCATGGGGGGGTATAAAAGTGCAAAACTTATAAGAAAAGGTTTTAAACAAAAAAATTCACATATGCCAAAAACACCATAAAAAAAAAAGGAGAAAGGAAATTTTGTGGGAGAAGGAAAAGAAACAAAATGAAAAAGGAGCGCAAAAAAATGAAAGAAAAGAGTGATAGTCATTAGTAAGAAACTAAGGAATTGACCTAAGTTCTAGACCTCATTCAAGAAAAGAAATGAAAAGCGCATGGTGAGATTAGTAAGAACGCAAACCTTAGGCATTCTTGAATAGACTCTTAGTACCCATTAAGATCTGGACACTCCTCAAGAGGTTGAGGAAAATGAAAAGCTTAAGTATTAGGTCCAAGGCTTAGGGAGCATTTGGCCTCATTAACTAACTTTTGGTTTACGGGACTCAGTAATCTAAGCATCCTAACCTCACACACAGCCTGGTTCAGTAAGCGCAAAAATCAAAATCACACAGAAGCGTCGCAAAATTCTGAAAAGTACACCTAGAGTAGGAGCGACCGATCAACACAAGTTGATTTGGACAAGTTCCTAGCGTGGAGAGGTGGGAAATTCCCCTCAAAGATGCGTAACAAAATATCATCTCCTCAGTGCTTATCTCTTAGGATATTTTCATATCCTACTGGGGGCACGAAAGCACTCTGCTGGTTCAGATTCCATGGATGGCATTATCACAAAGTGTCAATTGCCAGGGTCTAGATTTAGCCACGGAACACCATGGATGGGATTATCTCGAAATCTCAATAGCCAGGGTTCCGGGGGTTGCCATGGGTGGTGCTATCTCGAAGCATCGATTGCCAGGAACCCTTGAGGATTGATGATGGGGATAAGGAATCTGATACAGACCGTGTTGAAAAGCCAATCCTAAGCTAGAATTGAAAAGAAAAAGAGAGAGAAAACTCTCCAAACAGAAAAATCTTCTATCTCTCTCTCTTACAAAATGCACTACGAACTGAGCCAGTGCTACAATCATTTCAAGAACGGTGCCTTAACCACAAAATCTAATAGACCTTAGGTTAGTTCCTGTGGGCCTTAAAAACCTTTGCTAAGGACTGAGGTTGAGGCTAGATAGATCTGGATCTTGGTTGGTACTAGAGTACCTTTTAGGCCTATGGTCAGCATTCTAACCTAATCTAAGTTCAAATGAAAAAAAGCACTTATCTGAAATTATTAAAAACATCATGGTCTAGAACAAAGGTTAAAACCTTAAGTTTTTGCTAAGGGACTAGCAAAAGCTAGGCATGGGGGTATGATAAGAACCTCATCATGAACCCTAACTAGCACAATCTAACCTAGATATGCGAGAAAAAGCTCCTACATAACTCAAAGAAAGGCTTGACTCAAAGAATTCTGAGTTTAAGAAGAAAATAAGTCATAAGGGGTAAAAATGTAATTTCACCAACACAATATGCAAAAAGGGTAACTCAAGGTCCCAACATAGGTCAAACTAACCTAATAAGAAGGAAAGTGGGATGATCTGATCCAACAAGAGCTACAGCAACTCCAAGGAATTAAATGACATTCTGTAATCCTAAAATAAACCCACTTCAATTCACGAGGTTTGAGGTAGGGTAAAAATAAAATAAATCCCCTAAAATTCATATAAAAATAATCTCTAGGGTTTAGAACCTTCAATTTGGCCTTAGAGACCCATTTTGACCTACATTGAGAACCATGCCCAATTAATGATTTAATTTGGGTTTTTACGTAAATTGGCCAGTCAAACAAGGTTTTACCTAAAAAGAAATTCACCATTAAAATCCTTAGATCAAATTTAGTCATGCATAAAAACTTGAGCCTAATAAGAGACCTTCTTGATCGACTTTGCAATTTGGTCCTCATCTATTACTTTTTGACCCTCAACTTTCGAAACCCTTGCATTTTGGCCCCTAGTTTCCTCGTCATTCTTTACATTTAGGTCCCCGCTACAAGTCTCTGCGCAGTGCCATGCTCCGGCGACTTTGCACGGAGCATGGCGCCGCGCAGGGTGAGGGGGATGTCCTACAAATTGAACCTGGTATTCCCTGCGACGTCTGCTGTCGTAGGGACACCGCCATGTCACCTGACGACGCCCATACCTTCCGTGCGAACGCGCGGAAGGTATGGGTCACACCTCCGGCCATTCTCCGGCGAGGGAGGCACGTCGCCTCCCTACGTCCACCCCTCCGCCATCGCCTTTAAAAAGACCAGCGTCGCCAGCTGGTTGCGGCAGCTTGGTTTTGTCGGAGAAAACCCCAATAAGTTGTTTGACTGTGATATCAGACGACGGATGAAGCTTCAGAGGAGATAAAGCAGAGAGGAAGAAAAATAAAGGAAAAGGCTCCGCAGTTGAAGAGAAAGAAAAGAGAAGAAGGAAGAAAGAAGATAACGACAAGAAAAGAAGAACTGAAGAAGAAAAGAACTAACGACAAGAAAAGAAGAGGACCTGAAGGCAATCAGAGCCAAGGAAGAAGACCCGTAAAGATAAAGAAAAGAGAAAGAAGAGAAGAAGAAGACAAGCAAAGAGAGAGAAGAGAAGAAGAGAAAGACAGAAATCTATTTCTCCCTCTCTCTCTCTCTTATTTTTGTAATAAAGAAACATTGTACTTCTAGAATTCCAGCAGCTCCTTGAGTTCGATCTCGGGAAACTATTTCTGAGTAAAATTTTAATGGTAACGACAACCGTAGCTGTCTTATTTTATACCACAATGACATTACTATAATAAGCATTAAAACAAACAAAGACTAGCCGCGGTTGGGAAACGTCACCACTTCCTGCCTTTCATTTGAATGTTCTAGCTATGATACGTGTGTGGAAAGATTTCCTTTGTGATGTTATTTCTCGATGGACGATTGGGTCTTGGATTAGTCGAGGTGCTTCGACCCCAGGTTCCACATGGAATCAGTTTCAGGTCCTAACAAGATGATATCAGAGCAAGGTAGTCTTAAGAAATAGATCAAATGGCTGGTAAGTAACCACTCAGGTGAATGCAGCTAGGATAGTCAACACAATGTGTTATCTTGATTTCTGCTCTTGAGTCTTATATATTAACCTGGTGTCAATAATGGTCATTGTTTCCTTCCGTATCCCTGTAGGAGATGCCTCATCGTGTAGCTCGTAGGGCCGGCCGAGGGCGTGGTCGCGGGGGCAGACGTGGCAGACCTAAGGCGGGGGTCGCTCCACCCCTCCTTCAGGGCATCCCGACCCAGGACCTCGCTTAGCTGATCTGAGACATCGTACGGGAGGAGTTTCAGCAGCACCGACCTCGTCTGCCAACTCCTCCTGAGGATGTGGAGGGGGAATCTTCCTCAAGATAAGGGAGTCGCGGTAGTGCTGCGCAAGCTGGAGAAGGAGGGGGTGACCCTCCGCCATCCCCACCTCCTTCAGACATTGCTGAGCAGGAGTCCTCCCTACAGGGGGATGCACCCGTGCCCCTGTTACGGCTTCACCACGAGTTGTTCGCCCAGTTCTGGAAATTGAAGCCCCCCTCCTTCAAGGGGGAGGAGAGCCTGTCTGAGGCAGAGAATTGGTATGAGTAGATGAAGAGAGTGAATACAAAGGAACCAAAGAGAGCATTGTTTTTCTCGCGTTTCCCTAGGTTGATTCACTTAATAATTTGGGAATCTAGATTCTATAATACTAATCTCTATGTAGCACCAAATGAGAATGAGACACCAAATACACACCCATTAGCCTTAAACATTCTCTACCTAAGCTAAAAGTTGGGGAAGAAATCATAGAATGTCTTAGATACCTCGAGGGAAGAAATTCGCCTATCCTGCTAGAATTTTACTAGTGGTCAAGTGCATGCTTTATAAGTGAAACACCTTTTCACTCGAATCCATTGCATAAGCTACATAGCTACACTTACACAATTGTCTGGATTTCTAGATTTTAGGATGAAAATGAAAAGGAAAGAATCTCTAGTCATACACTTAATAATAATCAATCCTTTAGGGACCCATTTGTAAATAACTTAGTTTTGCATTTGCTAGGGACTAGCAAGATTTTGGCATGTCAGCAATCATAGGTCTTAAATGACCTAAATTAAATTAGAACTTAGTATAACTTAGTGTAATCCATGCATACATGAGAATACTTTGCATCTTTCTTGCTTTGTTTTAGGTATGCATCAAATAATGTTATAATGTGCTGATTAAGTGCAATATTTGGATTGTAGGCAATAAGACGCTCAGGAGATGACATGAAGCTGGATCTAAGGTAGGGAAGAAGCTAGAGCCGTAGCAGAGCTGGAACAGAAGCCCTGGAATAAAGAGGAAGAAATAATGTAGGGAGAGGTATGTGGTTTAACTCAAATAGGTTGTGTTAATATGGTGAAGTTATCATTGAAGTTATTATAGTGGGTTAACCTAAATTGAGCCTAACCATCTTTCACAAAAAAATTTTATCCTGGCCTACTTAATTTTATCTTGGTCACTTTTAGGTCTAGGGTCGATCTCAGGGAGGCGGTAATTAAAGGTCAAGGAGTTTCTACACCTTTCCTAAAATGTATCTCTTCCTTGCATTTATTATATTTTTTGGTTTTTCTATTTAAGATTTTTTTGTCGATAATATTGTCCTTGAGGCACACCCTCAAAATCCAATTCTTGACTTTGAGCCAAATGGTTTTGGCTTGTAGCCAACTTAGGATTTCCAAAAACTAGTCCTGTTATTCGCAAGACCGAGTACTTGCAAGACAAGAATTATCTTTTTTCTTTTACTCTCTTCTTTTTTTTATCTTTTTAATAGCAGTAAATAAAAGATAAACAAGGTAAGTTGCTGGCAAAGAAAGGAATACTTAGCTTAATATATGTATAGATATATAATAGGTATAGTATCTATATATATATATGTATATATTATATATAGGGATGGAGGTGGAAGTGAAAATGGAGTGTAGCACAGTGTCAAGTTGGTCTACGTCTAGTAAGACGCAACCAACAAGATGGAGTGCCGCGTGGAGTGTGGGGCGGATGTGTGGGAGTGTGTGTGGAGGTGCTTGCTTTGCGCGGATATCGGGAAATATCAGCAACTGGTGCAGATATTCTCGTGATATGATGCGCGGTGGAGTGACTAGTGCACGGGAGTATGAGTGGTGAAGTGTATATACGGATGTGGGTAGGTGGATGTGTATGAATATATATATATATATATATATAGATAGATAGATAGATAGATAGATCTATAACTATATAAGTGTAGTTGTGTATATATATATATATGTATGTATAGATATGTAAATATGTATATGTATATGTATATATATATTTGTATATATATATATAGATATATATGTATATATGTATGTAGGTATGTATATATTTATAAATAAATAAATAAATATATACATAGTTGTACATATATATATTTATGTAGGTGTGAGTGTGTACAAGTGTGTGTGTGTGAGTACGAGTGTGTGTGTGTATGCTGGAGGAGTGTGAGAGAGAGAGAGAAGTTAAGCCGTCTAGAGGGCAGGACGTGCGCAGGCGCACAAGGGCTACGTGTGGGCGTGCAGGCGTAGACGAGTGCGGGCGCGGGCGAGAGAGTGCAGCGCAGTGCACTCCGTAGCGCAGCACACAGCGCTGCGGGCGGGAGCGGGCGTGGGCGAGTGGGGGCGTAGGCGACCGGTTGGTGCGGGTAGAGGGCGAGGAGAGAGAGCGCGCTGCCACCAGCTAAGTGAGAAGCGAGCTGGTGGCTACAGTGTCATGCAGACCGCGCGCTACAGTGCGCAACAGTGCGGGCACGGTCTGCCGATCGGTAGCGGCCGGTTTCGCGTGCCTTGCATGCTGAGAAGCGCCTGCGTGCGTGGGAAGAGCTTGCACAGGGCCTGCAGGAGCGTGCGCAGTGGTTGGCGGTGCTTCGGGCCGACGTTGCTGCTGCTGGAGCTTCTAAGCTTGAAGCTCTAGCAATGGCGGTGAGGGCGTTCAGCGATGAAAACAAATGGTGAAACCACCACGCCCACCTGCTCACGAAAGAGCTGGGTGGTGGTGGAACTCACAGTGGAGGTTGTGGGACCACTGTGAGTTTTCTCCTGCCCACAGTGTGTCTCTTCAGTGAGAAGAGATACTGCGTATGGAGAGGGAGAGGGGAGGAGGTTGGCCTGACGGTGGTGGAAATGCCTGTATGTGTGTGTGTATGGGCCTTCCCCCGCATGAGGGAGAGGGCCAAGGGTTTTAAAGAGGAAGAGGAATGCCAACCCATGCTGCTGGCAGCACACCTCTTGCCATGCTGTTGGCAGGAGGCATGGCGCGAAGAGGCGTGCATGCTCACTATCCTGCAGCCGCGAGAAATTCAAAGTAAAATAAAAATATGAGAAGATGGTGAAATTGCAATGCAATACTTGATGAAGATGTTAATTAATAGATGACCAATTATTCATACTCTCCCCTCTTTAAAAATGCATGCATGTGTCCATGCACAAATGCAACTATAGCTACATAAGATGCAATGGTAGTGCTGGGAAATAACACAAGATGGCATATTTACTGGTGTATTTTTGCTGTGCAATCAATATGCGACTCAACTAAGTAGAATTTTAATGTAGGAGTTGAATTATGAAGAATATAGGACTTTTCCTAGCCTTAAGATAGCCCTAGAGACCCTCCTAAACCCTAGCCACCCTTAGATTAGGTCACTTCAGCCTAGGATACCTCAAAACCCTAGTTCCAGCCCTTATCTGGATGTCCAGAACCCCTAGGCACAACCCGCAGACCTAGAACCCAAGTCTGCAGTGTTATTAGACGTCCAGACAAAGTGTCAGACGTCCAACTTTTGCAGAATTCCAAGACAGAACCTTGAATCCACCCTGACCTCTGATTAAATGTCCAGACAAGAGGTCTGGACTTTTAATTTTTTAGGATAAGTCATCTGACACTCTAATTGGACGTCTAGAACCCCTCTCCAGTCCATGTTTTTGAAATTAAACTTGGATCTTTATTTCCTAAGCCCCTAAACCTGATTCTACACCCTAGGGAACCTAAATTAAGGTGCCCTAAGCCTAGTACACCACCCTAAGACCCTCCTACGAACCTAATTAGGTTCTCACTAAGCCCAATTGACTTGGATCAAGTCAATCACACTTCACCTAGTCAATTGGACTCATAGAGCCCAATTGAGCTCAAATCTCAACTAGCACAAAGCCAATTGGACGCAGTGAGAGTCCAATTGACTTAGGCTTGACCTAATTGGGTATCTTCTCTTCCAATTAGACACACATCCACTCAATTAAACTTGTGATACGTTTAGTTGCACATTCACTTTAGTGTTAGGGTTTATAACCCTAATTCTAGGAGCCTACCTAAACCTAACCACCTAGACCACCTAACCACACCCACATAGTCATGCACACACACACACACACACACACTTAATTGCCACCTCTAGAGTTCTCTAGAGGCTTCCAAAGGTGGCACCACCTTGAAGACTAAAAATAGTCTTCAAGGAGTCCACAACCCACCTCCTTTGAAAGTGGATCTAAGGAGACCCACTCTTCACCTCTCTAGCCGCCACCTAAGCCCAATTATAGAGAATTCTATAATTCTCTATAGAGTCAATCCCATAGCCACCCAAGAGTCTATAAAAAGACCCTCTTGGGAGGCCATGCGCCCCATCTAGCCTTAGCTCCATTCCATGTGCACCCCCATCCACGAGCTCCATCAGCATCACCACTCACACCTCCACGCCTAAGGCTAGAGAAAGCTCTCCACCACCTCTCCAAGGGCCGACCTACCCACCATTGGCTGCTCCTCTTTGCCCTTCCTACCACCTCCATTGCCCTAATTTTCCCGTAAATAAGTGTTCTTCATAGTTTAATTTCTGCATTGAATTTACTGGTTAGTAGTGTAGTCATCCTCTACCTAAATGATGCATGTGTAATCTCCCGTAGATACACGAATGCACCCATTTTCTACTAGCTAGAATCTTCTCTTTAATCATTCATGTACAAGGTTTCCTCGAAAATCAATTGTAGTGACAATATTTGTGAATGAATGATTTTGTCTATCTCCACTGTGATCATGAGTCGCCTGTTTGATTGCCTATTACATTGCAACAAGATGTCGATTCCTAAATACATAAACAACCTTGCGATTGATGTTTTTTCTGTTAATAGCATCGCGAAGTTAGAATGGTACGTACTAACACCCACACATTCGCCTTCATTGTTTACTTGACACACACACGTAGTTAGGGTCAACAACGTGACCGGTGAGACGTACGCTTGCATGCTTGAAACCGACGTACAATTATAACCAAGTAGAAAAAAGATCGAATCAATTTCTCTTTTCTAATTGCCTCCCTAAGATCGACCGAGACCCACCATCTCTTTAACTAAAATGTTTTGTTGAGTCGTATTTCGCGCTATACTACAACGCGTTTTAAATCAAATACGCGATCTACGACCGTAACAATTGTTTACATGCTTTTTGATTCTGGTGCCACACACTCGTTTGTCTCCATGAGTTTTGTCATTAGTTTGGGGATGAACAGTACATTATTAGAGGATCTGTTTCTAATTAAAGGGCCAAGGGAACAGTTGTTTATCATAGAGGAGGTCTTTGTCAAATGTGAGGTCATGATAGGGGGCACAGACTCCCTACTGATCTGATTATGATCCAACTGGAGGATTTTGGTGTGATCTTGGGGATGGATTGACTATCTTCCTATCATGCCATGGTGGACTATTTTCGGAGGAAGATTGTCTTTTCCACTCCTGAGTTACCTTCTTTTGAGTTCCATGGCCAACTAGTGGATGGAGGATTTAGATGTATTTCCACGCTTTGGGCAGCGAAGCTATTAAGCCAACGGTGTGAGGGCTTTTTGGCTTGTGTTGTGGCAAAGCCTAGCCCAGCAGCTGATCTACAGAGTTTT
Organism: Thalassia testudinum; assembly: GCA_037157565.1. Taxonomy (NCBI): domain Eukaryota; kingdom Viridiplantae; phylum Streptophyta; class Magnoliopsida; order Alismatales; family Hydrocharitaceae; genus Thalassia; species Thalassia testudinum. The sequence continues at coordinate 167,706,168 of JAZHRO010000031.1, forward strand.
TCGGTAGTTTGCGAGTACCCCAATGTCTTCCATGAGGAGTTACTGGGACTATCACCTAAGCGTGAGATCGAGTTTGAGATCTCATTGGTACCGGGGACTGATCGTCGACAACCGGTTCGTACTAAAAAGGATTTTAAAATGTCACTGTTGTGGTATATGTCATAAATACAAATCATTATCACGTCAATTTTATTTATGTACTTAATTCTTTACTAGTCTATTCCAGGTCGTTCACTGGACAATAGTTATTGATATACATCACTCTCCAAGTCCAATAATATTCTTTAATTCCAAAAAAATTGATTTTATATACAATAATGAATGAATGAATCAAATATTAAAAGAATGAATCAATTTTAAATACAAAAATGAATTACAATGCTTGAAAACATTTATCTAGCTATAAATACAAAAATAAGTATTAATATGTACTATACTAACTTAAATTAACTTACTAATATCTACAATAACATGTAATGTATCTACAGTGACATATGAAAGTGTTGCTATAACCTTAAAAAACTATATACATAAGCTAAGATAAAAACTATTGTCTATACTAACGTTTATTACTATCTACAATGACATCTATATTAGTCACTAAAGCTATCTTTTATTTATATACATAATAGCTCAAACACTTGTAAATTTATTACAGTATACATTATTTATTTACATTATAAACTATTTATATTTATACTTATTATATATTATATATACGTATACACATGTACAGATGCACAGACACATAAATATACATACTACACAACTCAACACACACAGGGGCGACACTTAGCCAAATTCAACCCTCGCTTCTCTCTTTTCATAGGCACAACACACAAGGGGACCTTTTAACACTTAGTCGATTTTCAGCCGTTTTCTCCTCCTTAACTTTAAACCGGTTCACTAGCCGGTTCAGTTCTATTTTTAACCAAGAATTGGTTTAATTGGCAGGCAGCCTTTTCGAGGGATACATAGGACCCATTACTGGGTGGGACTAGACCTCTACGAGGGCCACCCTAGTTGATTATTAGGTGCATTAGATCTGGTTTATAGCTCATTATTGGGCCCACACACAGTGCACCGCACAGTACAGTCCAACGCCATACCATTCTCAATTCAATATCGTAAAGAGAGGATGATAATGTGTGTGTGGGCACCTAGCGCCTGACGACTAGGTAGGATGAAACACAAATTACAAATAAGGAGGTGCGGGTGCTCCTCAGCCACTGATGTGGCACTATACAAGCATCCACAGGCACTGTAGCCGCGCATTGGATGCAGTCTGATTTGATTACTTTGTCCCACGATTTGAGGGTCATAATTTATTATAAATTAAGAATAAATTATTGGATTTTAAAGCCTTTACATATGACTATAGAATTAGTTAATTTATTTGCAAAAATAATTAGTTTTACTAAATAAATAAATTAACTAAAGTTTACAATTTATGAACATTGGTTTATAACTTAATTTCTTAATTACAGTATAAATTACATAATTAATGGTCCAATTGATTTAATACAACATTAGTATACATGTTAAATTATTTAATACATATTTTTATTGAATTTTGCAAGTTTTATTTTAATTTATATACATTTAAATATATGTTTCAGGGTGTTATACAAATAAATTAGGTATAAATAGTATAAATATAGTTAAATTACTTTAAATTACTTAAAATATTATAATATAAATGTACAATATAAATTATTCCATTAAAAAATTTAGTAATTTATCTTATCTTAAGTTAGTAAACTACCAAATAAATTATTAAATTAATTATTTACTGTATAAATATAATTAAATTAGTTTGTAGGGATTAATGTACATAATAAGTATATAAATACTTATGTACAGTATTAATGATAAATCAGTTTATTTATTGGGGTTTGTAAATTTATATAGATTATAGTACATATAAGTTAATTAAATTAATATCTACTTATTTAATAAAGTTATATATATATATTAAGTTATCCAAAATATTTAATTTATACTATCGAATACATATATAAGCTATATGTACAAATTATATACATATTTTACATTATATACCTTAATAGCTTAATATATAGCTTATATATACATGTATATATATAGTATACATAGTATTTTTGGGAGATTTGAGGGTTTTTCTTATTTTTATCGGTTTTATAAGTTTTAAAGAGGTAGGGGGTGAGAAAGTAAGAGTGAGATGAGAAACAGAAAGTTGTTTTTGTTGTTTTTAATGTTTAGTTCTTTTATTAAGTTTAAAGGTAGACTGAACTGTCGGTTGGTATGTTCTACCAAGCTATAGGTTCAGAATACCTTGAAACTTGGCATACACTTAAATATATATCTAATCTTACTCGCTACACATTTATTTTACTTTTTTGGAAATTTTTAAGGTTTTTATTTATTTACAAATGAAGTAGTTTCTAGGGCTTAAAGGGGTTTAGACTTAAGAACCTAAGGCCTAAATTTGAGTTGTAAGTAGTGAAATGGCAGTATAGGCATTCAGTTATGTTCCCAAGAATATATAGAAGATGTTCAAGCATATAAACATGAATTTCAACTCAAGTTCATCATATTTCTAAATTTGGACAGTTGGACACATATATAAGCTGACAATAAATGTTTAACATCAGAATGCAAGCAATTCAGATTGAATTTAAGGGTCATTTAAGATACATGAATGCTTGTACATGTAAACTTCATAATACATCACATGTCATCCCTTTAACACTTCAATTCCCAACCACTGCCCCATTGATCCAGACCATTAAGCCGCAACAGCTACAACAGCTGCAATAACTGTAGCGAAGCAGCAACAACAACATCCAATAGTTGCAGTAGCAGCTACAGCAACTGAATCAGCAGTAGTAGCTGCAACAACAGCTAACAGATGATCTTTAATCCAAAACTAGATGACTTAAATGAAAATTCACAGGCTGCTGTGACTCTGATCATCAATTCAGCTGCTCTAATGCTAATTTCAGCCCAAGAACATCCGAGAGCAAACTTAAGAAAGTCTGATCAGGGATCAAAATATCCAAATTAGGGAGTATTTTTCACCTTAAAACCTTTTTGAAATCAAAATAGAATATTTGACAATCATATTTATAATATAGAATTTCAATCCTTTTGTAAAAACCATTTCAAATCTTCTTCATTCTCAATTCCAAACCTCCAATATTAAATCATGAAATTGGTTATATGGAGGGTAAAATGTTTCCCCAATTTGGCTTTTTCTTTGGGCCTTTTGGTGTTCTCTCCACTCAATCTCCTTGAACACCATTGATGGGAGTTCAAGGTGATTTGGTGAATTGATCAAGACCCGTTGCGTCCTTATTCCGTCTCAAATCAGGGAGACTAATTCTCCTTGATAGAACTCTCCAACATAGGGTTGAAATTAGGTATATTTTCATCCACAATTTAAAACAAAACTCAAACACATTGGAATCCTTGCATACACCTAAATCAAACCAATTCAATCTCAAAAACCTCAATTAAATCCGATAAAAAATCCTAAATGAATTCCAAATCACTGATTTGAACACTAAAAACTAATTTAAACAAGATCGAGCAATTCCAGTTGATAGAACAAGATCGGGGGGTCTTTGTGGAATTGCGAAATGGATGGGAGACCCCCCAAAGTGATTTTTGGTGCTAATTTCATATCTGAGAACCAAAGTTCTCATGTCTGAAATTTGACCTTAATGTATGGGTGATTTGCAAAATCAAAATTGAGGGAATTCGAAGGTGATCAAATGGAATGAAAGGGGAGAAAGATGAGTTGATGATGTGCATGAAAGTCTCTCTGATCTAAATTGATCAAAGAGATGCGAATCAAATCTAAATTACTCTACTCCTAAGCTAATTTAACACTACAATTAATTAGAAAGCAGTAAAACTATACTAACTCTACTCCTAGAAATCATGTAAATCTATCTAATGGGATAAAGTTGTCTAAGGTCACCTGCCGGTGGCTGGTGACGACGAAAGGGGAGAAGACCAGCAGTTGATGAAGTTGTCTAAGGTCCACCACCCGGTCAACTGGTGGCGATTGAAAGGAGGAAGTAGGGCCTATGCTGTCACCGCAGGCAATTGAATTGGAGATGAGAGGAAGCTGCAAGTGTGGACGAAAGGAATCACTCAGGAAGTGGGAGCGACTCAAGTCTGCATGCAAGCTGAGTGAATGCTTAAGTAGACTCTGAGAGTGATTGCGCTCACCACGCGGTGAGAATAGGTGATTAGGGCATAGGTGGCCACGATGAGCTGCGAGGGCGCGAGAAGAGCCAAGTCGAATCCTAGCTGCTAGATGGGATTTGGGCAAGGTGGTGAAGTTATGCGCAAATTTGCATGAAGCTTCGAATCAGTTAAAGCCATTAGATCAAAGGATCAAGGAGTGAACAACTGTGATGAGTTGTGTCCATCGATGAATAGTGCACCAAGAGGTGCACCATTCTCTCAGGATCTATTTATGAAATTGCAATAAAGGCCCTCAAGTGAAACGGTGTAAGCATTGCAGGGAGGCTCATAAGTGGCAAGAAAGAACTTCAGAGTGGTCCCTAGGATTTGCAAAGAAGCCCTTATAGCTTACAAAATGGTCCTTGGAAGGTTTCTAATGTGAATAAAATGTTATGAATGAAGGACCTAGATGTAAATCTCTTAATGCAAGCTCCTAATGATGTCCAAATGCTATCAAATTTTTATTGAAGCTTAATTGAACATATTAGAAGTTAATTTCACTCTTAATTTGAAGTATTGAGCTCAATTATTTGTTCAATTCGCAATTAGATTACCATTTTGTATTTATTAATAGAATATCTCAATAAATAACCTAATTTTGCATTTTTAACACAGATTTGGTGTTTTAGGTCTTTTCTGTTAATTCTCACACTTAACCCTTTCTTTTTGTTAAGTTGATAGTGTTTAACCTAGTTTCTAGCTTAACTTGGACATTTTAGCTATGATGAGCCACACCTCATTAGGGACCAGCCCCATCTCTACTACGCCGTACAGGATGGCACCACTTGAGCTGCGAGAGCTCAAGTCTCAGCTACAGGACTTGTTGGAGAAGGGCTTTGTGAGGCCCAGTGCGTCCCCCTGGGAGGCCCCTATTTTATTTGTGAAGAAGAAAGATGGCACCCTTCAACTTTGTGTTGACTATAGGTAGCTAAATCGGGTCACTATCAAGAACAAATATCCGTTGCCCCGCATTGATGACCTCTTTGACCAGTTGAGAGATGCCACGGTGTTCTCCAAGATAGACTTGAGGTCGGGTTATGTTACGACCCGGTTCCCGAATCCCTACGGGACCTGAGATCGACTCGCCTCGACTAATCCCAAGACCTAGTCGTCCAACAAGAAATAATCGAAAAGCAGGAAAATAAGCCACATTCACTATGCAATGTAACTAACAGTAAAAGCGTGCAAGCAGTAAGGAAAGTAAAAGCTGCTAGTTCAGTACATACCACCACAACAACAGGAAAATAGAACAAAAGTAACAGGAACAGTAAACAAAAATCTGAAACTCACCATAGCAAAAAGAGAGTACAACAATAGTACTGGAAACTACGGCTGGGCTCGACTGGGCCCAGCACCATTTGCAGCCGGTAGCTCGAGCTACTCAACTCCTGGACCTGAACAGGGTTATGTAAAAATGGAGTCAGCAAATGCCGAGTAGAGTGGTAACCAAACTATCTAAAGTAGTAAAACTAGCAGGTATATTTATCCTTTTTCAGTTATTTATTTTACAGGTAATTTCCTTTCATCCCATTGGTTTACTTTCAGGTTTCTTTCTTGATCTTGCATGTTCCTCGTGGGAACGATCTTTATTGCAGTCTTTTCCGAAGAGTAGAAGGCACACGTGGTGATCTCCTGATTGGGAGAGTCTCCCGTGGTAGTCCTACACCCAGTCAACCACCCCAAGGTCACTAACAGATGTAGCGATGACTACAGCACGCGCGATAAGTGCATGGGTAGCTACCCTGTACTGGCATGCAGTCAGTCGTTTCCGCTAGCGAGTACACCCAAAGTACAGCATGGAACAGTATAGGGCCTAGCCCTCTCAGAAATAGGGGTCTAGCCCCTTAGAACCAAACAGGGGACTCGCCCCTCCACAGTTCGCGCGCCCTCATTTGACTACCTCGGTTTGCCCAGAGGGCCTAACAAGTCGGTGTAGGGTGGCTAGCTGAACCCCGGGCCCAGTGGGGTGGCTAGCTCCCTCCCTACACTAGCAGCTCACCTCGGTATCGCGTACGCGAGGACCAACAGAAGTCGACGCAGAGTGGCCAATCCTAACCCCGGGTCCTAACCCAAAGGTGGCTAACTCCACTCTAGACTGAAAGGGACAGTCGCTCTCCTTGGTACCATGTACTCAAGAGCTAGCACACTTCCCATCCACATTTCCGGCTTTCCTGTCTATCCACAGGAGCTCTACTCCTAACTCCCTGTAGGGTTCATGCTCATGTTTACCATATTATTCCAAACCAATTTCATCATTTACCATTCAGTTCTCATCTATACATATGCAGCTCGTATTTCCACAATTTAATACATGCAACAAGGGATATTGCAGGCAACTGTTTACTTATCTCAGGCAGTTCATATTCTAACAGGCAGCTTGTATTCATTTACAGGTAGTGGCTAACAGTTTAGCTCATTCACATATATATACAATCTCAATCATGCAAACAATTGGTTCAACCATTTCTTGTCCTAGGGTTAATGCCACATCCTAGGTTTCCAGTTATCTAACTTTCATACATGCATTCATATTTATTAAATATAACAGGGGTGGAGCACTCAACCAGACAATTTGGGAGTACTGCGGGCTTGAATTGCAGGCCCACGCACCTCTGCAAGCCTCAGACACGCAATAAGTCGAAGCCCTATACCAAGGAGCACATCACAATGGAAGGTTCAGAACAATATATAAAGGCTTCTAATACATAGAGAAACTCACAAGGAAACCACAGGTATCTCGTTTGCATAAAACAGATCCCAAAAATATCCTAAACGAGTCAAAAATGCGTCTGTAGACCCAAATCAGACGTCTGGAAACAAGTCCAGAAGTCTTAAAAGTCACAGAGACTCACCTCAAGCTCCTGCAGCAACCTCAGACGTCCAGGACTCCCCTACGTCCGTCTGAGAACCATTCCAGACATCTGACTAGTCCTCCGGTTGTCTAGGAACGTCTCCGATCGTCTGGTAAGCTGTCTAGACGTCCAAAAAGAGTGGAAGGGCGTGCCGCGCGCCTTCCCAAGGATGCTCCTGCACATGACAGAGAAGCACCTTCTTTTAGACAAACAGATCACACTTGCGGCGCGGCCTGCATGGCCGTAACAGCGAGGAAGACGTACCTTCGCGATACACCTACTTTCAGACGTCTGGTGTCGACGCCAAATGCCCAGCCAGTCATCCGGAAGGCACTCTAGACATCTGATACTAAAGAAACTCCAGTACCATACCACGCTCCTGCTCTTCTCACCGTGCTCCATCGTGGCTCCTTCCGCTCCGCTGCAGCTCCGACTGTTGCAAAATGTCGGGGATGACGCCCCAACGATCTCCTCCTCCCGGACGCACTACAGTGATCGTACGAACCATCGACGATCTTCCACGAAGCTTTGCGACCTTGGCCCTCTCTTCCTCCTCACGCCCTCTCCTCCTCGTTCTCGCTCTCTCTCTCACACGCCTCTGCTCACAGTAGTGGATGGAAGGTGTGGTGGAGTGGAGAGTAGAGGGAAGGAGGGTCTTTTATAACTGAGGGGTTAGGGTTCGGAGGGGGAAAAAGAAGGAAGGAGAGAGAGGAGAAGAGTCTACGCACCGCCTACGAGCAGATCGCAAGGTGTGTATAGAGTTTTCAATTTCCAGACGTCCGGGAAGGGGTCCAGACATATGGCCAGATGTCTAACTGTCACTCCAGACGTCTTAAAAGGCTCAAATCAGAATGGGTCTTTACAGATTACCACCAGTTAAGGATCAGGGAGATAGACATCTCCAAGATAGCCTTTCGAATGCGGGACACTACGAGTTTTTGGTCATGCCGTTTGGGCTGACCAATGCCCCCACTGCTTTCATGGATTTGATGAATCGTATCTTCAGGCCCTACCTGGACTAGTTTGTGGTGGTTTTTATCGATGATGTGCTTGTCTACTCCTGAGATCAGTCCCAACATGAGTAGCACTTACGCAGGGTTCTGAACACTTTGAGACGACGAGGCTGTATGCCAAGTACAGCAAGTGCGAGTTTTGGCTAAGGCAGGTTACTTTCTTGGGTCATGTGGTCTTGGGAGACGGAATAGCTATGGATCCAGCCAAGGTTGAGGCCATGCTCAAGTGGGAGAGGCCCCGCTCAGTGACAGAGATACACAGTTTCTTGGGGCTAGCAGGCTACTACCAGCGATTTATCAGAGGTTTCTCCCAGATTGCACGTCCTATGACACAGTTGACTAGGAAGGACGTGCCTTTCACTTGGACAGATGACTGTGAGGTGTGTTTTCAGGAGTTAAAGGGGAAGCTAACTTTAGCCCCTGTGCTTACCATTCCAGACAACAATGGCGGGTTTGTGGTTTACACTGATGCCTCGTTGCAGGGGTTGGGTGGTGTGCTTATGCAGCGGGGCCATGTTGTCGCTTATGCATCTCAGCAACTAAAGCCCCATGAACATAACTACCCCACTCACGACTTGGAGCTGGCAACTATTGTCTTCGCTTTAAAGACGTGGAGGCACTACCTGTACAGTGAGACCTTTGAGATATTCATGGATCATAGGAGCCTTAAGTACCTGTTTGATCAGAAGGAGCTTAACATGAGACAGAGAAGTTGGTTAGAACTCCTGAAAGACTATGACTGCAACATCTCTTATCATTCGGGGATGGCCAACGTGGTGGCTGACGCCTTGAGCCGGAAGGCACCCTCCCACTTGAATAGCTTACAGGCACGGAGTTGGCAGCTCATGCAGGAGATTGGCAGTTGGCGACCTCTGGAGCCATGTGGACACTGTGGGGCAGTGACAGTGACGAGGTAGGCACGACCTGAGCTCTTAGATCGCATCATTGTTGGATAGATGGCTGATCCGTATTTGCAGAAGCCGCGAGACAGGGTACTTGATAGAGATAAATTCGCTTATTTAAGATAGTCGTAATAGCAATAAACTGATATGTCTGTGTAGTCGCATGATGGAAAATCTCTTAATCAAAGAGTAAAATAGAAACCAATGTAAACCACAGTAAAAAAGTCGTATCCACACGGAGGAACTAAGCCCATAAACTCATGAATATTTCCATGCTAAATCTTATTTCAAGAGGGATCTTCTTTTTGCATTAAAAGTGATTCTCAAGAAAATAAGGAGAAAGCTGACGAATATTTCATGCAATTATAAGTATCGTAGCAAATATTTTTCCATGCTTTTGTTAATTTATCAAAATGTGATAGTCTGATATTTGCCTACAATCGTAATATATCATGCAATATACAGGAGGCCAATAGAGCGGAGGGAAATGCACTTATAGATACTCAGACAGTATTGTGAGAACTAAAGGGCCTTGTCTTTTTTTTTTTTGAAAAGATGAGGACTGCTATCGATGATGATAGCAGACTGATAAAGGGGCTTGTCTTACAAATTCACGTAATACATTAACTTGACAAATAAAGGAATAGTGATCTCAATGGCATTTGATGGTAAACAATAATGAGATGAGAAACAGAGGAATCCTTCTCTCTCCTTCGTGCGCACGCGGGGAAGCTTCGTCGGAGGAGCTACTCTAGGGAAAGGTCGGCCGGAGGGAGGCCTTCGCGATGGCATAGGAGGCGTGGTCGAAGGTGGTCGCCGGCGGCCGGTCGGTGGTGGAGGACGTTGGTTGACAGTGACGGCAGGAGGTGCGTGCGCTCATTGTGGAGGGTGGCTGGCGGATGTATGGAGGTCGTGGGCATGAGATGAGGAGAATGGCGAGGTTGATGGTGAGTTTGGTCGCTTGTAGTGGCCGTATGAAGCAAGGAGGCGGTTGCAACTTTGGGTTCCTTTTCATGGCAGGGAAAGCACATGGAGAAGAAGAGGAGGAGGAGGAAGAAGATGGAGGGAAGTGGAGATGAGGTCGTGGACGGGTGATGGTGTTGGTGGTGTTTGTGATCGTGTGAGGGGGCTACTGCAGCGAGGGGTTAGCGGTGGGGATGGTGGTCTACGGCGAGGGGATGATGTGTACGCTACTTGATGAGTCCATTTTAATGGACTATTATTACGCCTAAGTAATTCAATTCAAACATTGTATGTTTGTTAATAATCACATTTGGTCATTAAATTATTGCATGTGTCATTTTTTAAGTTTACATTTCTTCTAATGTAATTATATTTCATGCAGGGTCCCGCAACAACGCACCCACCTCCTCAAATTAATCTCCATCAGGCTAATAATCAAGAAGAAGAGGGAGGAGGAACAATTGTGGAAAAGAACAGGGGGGTGGAAAGATATTCCCCCCCCCCCCCCAAATATCTCCACCTACAGCCGTTGGCCAAAATTAGTAAGGGTTTTGAAAATCCCTTAATTGGCGCGGGGGAGAGGAATTAAGAGGAGACTTGGCACAGGAGAGGAGGAGATCGTTGGTTCCTCTCCCCCTCCTTAAGGGGATATCCATCGAAGGTTGAGTGCACTGTGCAACCAGCACGCACTATGCACCAACGCCCCCACAGCCTGCCTCGCGTGCCCCCCTCCAGCTCCCTCACCAAGCGCCCTCCACCGCTGCCCATGCACATCCTACAGGCAATGCACCCGCAACCGCCCGCAGGCACCGCACCCACCCCAGCTCTACTGCCAAGCACCGCACCACGCCATTGCCCTCCACCACTACTGCCAGGCGCCCGCAGGCACTGCACCCTCCAGCACTCTTGCACGCCTAGCGGCCTTGCACAGCCACCAGTGCTCCTAGTAGCATCAGAGCCTTCTCTCACCGCAGGCAACAGCCGCCCGCACCTGCATTGCCTACAGACGCCACAGTGCTCCCACCGCCCTCTCCAGTGCCTTCGAGCGACCCCATCAGTGCCCTCATCAGCCCTACTAGTGCGCCTCACGCCATCGTCATCGCCCGCAGGCACCACACCGCAGCCACCTGCAGGTGACCGCAGAAGCCACAGCGCTCTAGGGCGCCCTCACTAGCGCCCTTGTGCGCCCCCTCCAGCGCCCTTACGCGCGCACGCGACAGCAGCAGCGGCGACAGCCCCTTGCAGCAAGCTCTGCCGATGTTAAGCTCTCCGGCTGACCACCACAAGCCACCTCCGGCCGTGCTTCCCCCGCCGTCGCGATCACCTCTCTCCCACGCACCGTCGGTGGGCCTCGGTCGGCCAGCCACCAAGCCTTCACACAGGCAAAGAGGAGAAAGGAAATTTCCTCTATTTTTGGTGACCTTAAAATTTACCAATTTTGCCATTTCCAAAAACCCTATTGCAATATTTAGTGGATTAATATATTTGAGTGAAATTGCATGCATGCCCTTACATGTTATAGTATTTCTTTCATGCACTTAACTCTTAAATGGTGATGTGATAAATGCATAAGATCTCATCCATACACTCACATGACCTAAAAGAGAAAGCGCCATGTTTTGAAATACAACTATGTTACATGCCATTACAAGTTATTTCATGATAGGAAAATTACATCCATATCCCTGCATTTCTAAATAATTACGTGTTCCTTCTTTTCGCCTTGTTTTGCATCAGATTTGAACATGGATTGCGCACGTGATTGAATAAGTACAAAGGAAAAAAAAATATTTTGTGAACTTATTAATCTGTTCCTCCCTGTGGATACGACATCCTTTTCGTGGTTTAATTGCTATCATAAATAAGCGAAACTCTCTCCGACAAATGGCGCCGTTGTTGGGGAGGCAACAGACGCAATAGATTCACTTCATTATTTTTGAATATTCTGAGTTGCGCAGTTATCTGATCATATTTTATATTTTGCGAGGAATCTAGCGGGGCGACAGGAGCAGCAGAGCGACGACATTGACCTTGAACGACGCGTACGGCGGAGACGATCTTTTTGGTGGTCCTTGACGCCACCTGTAGGCCAGTAACAGGAACATGTGGGCCTTGATCCCATGTGCTTAGGCTTGCAAAGAAGCCTATTTTCGATTTAGTCAGTAGATCTTAGTGAGATTTAGTTTAGATAGACATTAGAATTTAATTTCTGTCTTTTGGACCCTTGTCGGGTATTTTTGGGAATGTGTTCCCAGTGCCTCTTGATTTCTTATCACTCTTGTATGCGGGAGCGTATTTTTGGGAGCGTGTTCCCATTTGTTTAGATTAGAGGATTATTTGAATTGTTTGAACTGCATGTCGGTTAGTTAGTTAGATTAAGTCTGTTTGCTTATTATTATTATTGAAAAAAAAAAAATTTAAACTGCCTGCTAGAAGCTGCATATCTATAGGATGACCATCTATGATTGAATGAGTAGCATCTAGTTTATTTTTACTATATTGCATACATTATTGCACGAAGAAAGCTGGAGTAAGGTATGTTTTCTCTTGAGCATCAATTACCTGTCATGCATCTGCATTGAACCTAAATCTAAGACCACTAAAGTGCTTGAATTAAATTAATTCAGTGGTCACTTTAAAAATTGGGACTGCTAAGAGGTTGGACTTTAAAATCTTTCTTAAAATTATGTGCAAAAGGATCTTGTTTGCAAAATTTCAAAACTCAAAACATGATCGTATATTTGCACACCTGAGACACTGTGCACCTCACACATAAGGTCACTAGTTAAATTTCTACCTCTCCTCTTTTGCACCACAAGGGAAGTTAGTCGGAAATCAACAAGCCTATCCACCAAGTTACTTTGGTTCCTCGTGTGTGGGCTCAATTAGAGATTTTCATCCCTTGCAAGTAGGTTATAGGCACCAACAAAGGTTGGCCTAGGAAGCGTAATTTGTGCAAAACTTATTTGGACACCAACTAAACATTTAATTCTAAGACCTATAATCTACTAAAAACAGATCCCACTGAATTTATGTTTGCTTTGACAGTAGAACTCTCTAGGAAGTTTCTGCTCATGTTCTGAATTCTTCTAAATCCTAAGAGAGTTAAAACTGTTTTGCTTAAAGAAATGGATCACCCTTATTTCTATCATTTAGATTATCAGAGTCAATACTTCCATCTTTTAACCAGGATCTCATGCCCTGAACGTATCCATCCTTTGATAGGTACATTGACAATTCATGGGATCATTTATATTCCTATCCTAGGAGTATTGGCTTGATAACTCCCACTTTTTAGTAGAGCCTAGGAGCGGGATTTTCCAACCCTGAAATCCCTACTTCTATGCAAACACCCTACCCTCCCACCCTTCATGATTTTCCGTATCGAGGTTGGATCGACACCCCTAGGCAACCAGAGCCTGGAATTGACTATCCTTCCCAACCTGATAATAGTAGCCTCTCCTCTTTTATGATAGAAATGCAAAAACAACAAAAGGAAATGATGGATTCCATGGGAGAGATGTTGAGGAATAGTCAATAGTTAAATGAAGAAATAAGACAGCTTAGCTACGTGCTTCCCACTAATTCTGATCCCTACCCAGATGACCATGATCATGCAAATAATTCTGAGGAAACCAATGACAATAGGGATCCAGTTTTATGTAGCTTTCACTTAGACTCACCCAATGAGACACAGCCACTAGATAAGAATGATCATAATGATTATCCACCCGAGCTATATTGGAGTCAAAAGCAAGGGAAGATGGTACCTCTTGAGGACCTTGACCCTAATGACAGTATTCTCCTTACCCCTACCAACCCGAATCAAGGTTGTATTATTCCTATCACTTCCCCTATTGATTATTTGGTGGAATCCCATTCTACCCTTAGTGTGCCTACTCCTGACCCTCCTCTTAGGGAATCAACACCTACCATTTAGCATCCTGAGGATTTAAATGCACCCAATGAAGGTGACCCTAAAAGAATGGAGGATGAATTAGATCAATTTTGGTCTCAGGGATATGAAGAGTCTATTTCAGAGGATGAGGATACCCCAATAGAGGAACCTGGACTGAAAATCTAGAGTGAATCACAGGGGAATTATTTATCATTTGAGGATTGACCTCCAAAGGATATAAACAATATGGTGAAATCCAGATTCCTCCCTTCTTTTGAGAGTCATCTTCCATCAAAACATGAGTTGATATTAGAGGAGGACAAACAAAATAGTGAGAAGCCTATGGGAGACTCTCGGGGACAAAACACGTCAACTGAGGATTTATACCCCGAGAAGAATAACGAATTCAGAGATATAGGCTTGCTCCAAAATATTAAGATCGATCCTCCTTTAGGAATAATTAAGGATACTGATCCAACTCCTGTTTTCACTAATGAATCACATATACACCCCGACAAAAATTTGAGTGAACCAAACCAATCCGGGGATAAGCTTAATGACAATGATTCTGATATTTTCACCCTGCCATCAAAGAGTTGTAATTTGGAGTCTACCCTTGATTCAGATATGACTCCGATCATTAATGCTAGGTAGGGTAACGTGCAATTATCTACAACTGTTAAGGAGTATACACAATCTGAATCATTGTTGGAATTGGACCTGACACCGACTAAGCCCTCATTGGACTTAACCATTATTTTCCAACACTACAAACAACCCTTATACTCCTTAACTGATCCTTGGCTCAGATCTCTACTCATGTACATTCTTTTTGGAGAACATATCAAGCCAGTACATCTTTGGGTAGAATGGCTAGTGTGGATTGATGCTTATACTTTTAGTCTTGCCATTCAAGGGTTTCAAATATTAATATTTATATCTTTTAAAACCCATCCTATTTTAGAGGATCCTTGTTATCCTCCACTTATTCCGTTTCGGGGGGCCTCTTTTCATATTCCCTTTCTTATTCCTAGACCTCCCTAGGTAGCCAACGAGGTTTTCTACTTTCATACTTTCTGGCGAGCATTTGGGATTACGTTGCATCATCAACTCGCCAACATCCGTGGCTACCTATTTTCTAGGCCCGCTCTATTACGTATATTTTTAGGGACTAACCTTTTCTTTTGGAACTAGACTTACAGGTTCCTTCTAAGTCTGGCTCCTGACAGAAAATGCAGCACTTGTTGGGAGGCAACCCAGCTGCCTGAATAACACCGTCATCAGGTGATTTCTTTCATTTCTTCCCCTATTTTAATTTTACAATGGGGGCATTGTAGGATTTAAGCATGGGGGGGTGCATTTTGCATTTTAGGAAGTATTCATGCATCTAGGTTAGCATATAAAAATTTTTTTTTCTCTTTTCTTGAGCTGATTGGGTTAGTCCCTAGCAAAATATCTTTGTCATTGGAGGTTTTTCTTAAATTATTTCTTAACTTTAGAATCCAGTACATTTATTTCACATGCACGTAGACTTGGTAATGGATCCTTGAGGAAAACCGATAAGCATTTTTAGTCTACTGAGCCCTTGGACAGTTAATAGGGAGTCAGGCATACTATCTTCTAGTAGATCCACCTCATATTTGTAAGAAGAAAGTAGCGAGATTACTAGTGCGCTAAGTCTAGTGCAAGGACTCTTAAGTTTTGGACAATTAGATGATGATACTTCAAAGTTAGGTGTAGTTTTCGCTCTCTGTTCCTATGTGCGTACTTTGTGTGAATTTCTGAGAGTCACCAAATAAGGCAGATACACAGAGATGGAGTCTTAATAAAGCTATGACTATGGTGGATGGTTACAACCATCCTTCATAGAGTCCTCGGCTGAAGTAGGGTAATAGTGTCAAAGGTCAGAAATACGCCTGTCCTATCCATTCTTTCCCGGTGCCGATAATAGGCACTTCCACCAAATAAGTCACACAATATCCTCTTGACCATCATCATCCCTAATAATGCCTCATAAATAAAAAGTCTGTATCGTGTTATGTAGATTGATAAAGAAAGAAAAAGGAAACAGAGAAGAAGAAACAAATAAAAAAAGAAGAAGAAGAAAAGAAAGAGAGAAAAGAAAAAGAAAAGAGTCCAAGGTTATATTTTATCGTTGTAACATTATTTCTGAGACAACAAAACCACTTATCGTGTTCCATCAAACATGACCCATACCTACTTTCAGTATTTTTGATCGCCCGAATACTGGTTGAGGACTCTAACTTAGTTGTAGAATTATTAGGACTTTAATTGAAGTGTGGATGCCATGTGAGGCCACCAAACAGTGAGTACAATTACTGAATCTGGCGAGATTTGTGATCTCAGAAAGAAAAGAAAGAAAAGAATGAGTGCCCAGGAACATCAAGAGAGCACATTTGTTTAGCCTCTCTCCGAGTTGACTTGTCTAATAGTCTAGAGATCTAGAGTCTGTAGTACTAGACTACATGTAGCACCAGATGAGTGTGTGCCACCAAATACAAATCCATTCAACTTGATATCTCCTACCTAAGCCAAATGCCGGGGTCAAATTACAGATTATCTTCTGCTTTATCCTCGAGGGAAGTAGTTACCTATCTCGACAGCAATATTTACCAAGGGTGAAGTACGAACTCCCAATGTGAAATGACTTTTTCACTTGGATCTGTTACTTAGGCTATTATCACGTCACATTTGTTTAGATCTCTAAAGTTTTGAAATAACAAAAGATGAAATCTTCTGATTACTTCTATTATTTTTCATTTTTGCCAGGGACTAGCAAATCTTAGGCATGGGGGTATTTGATGAATCCATTTTAATGGACTATTATTACTCCTAACTAATTCAATTTTAACATTGTATGCTTGTTAATAATCACATTTGGTCATTAAATGATTGCATCCGTCATTGTTTAAGTTTACATTTCTTATAACGTAATTATATTTCATGTAGGGTCCCGCAACAACGCACCCATCTCCTCAAAATAATCTCCATCAGGCTAATAAGCAAGAAGAAGAGGGAGGAGGAACAATTGTGGAAAAGAACAGGGGGTGGAAAGATATCCCCCCCACATAAATATCTCCACCTACAGCCGTCCTCCTTCAACCGAACCCAACAGCGACCGGCCAAAATTAGTAAGGGATTTGAAAATCCCTTAATTGGCGTGGGGGAGAGGAGTTAAGAGGAGACCTGGCACAGGAGAGGAGATCGTCGGTTCTTCTCGCCCCCTTAAGGGGATATCCATCGAAGGTAGCATGCACTGTGCAACCAGCACGCACTATGCACCAACGCCCCCACAGCCTGCCTCGCACACCCCCCTCCAGCTCCCTCACCAAGCGCCCTCCACCGCCTGCCCTTGCGCATCCTGCAGGCACCGCACCCACCCCAGCTCTACTACTAAGCGCCGCGCCAAGCCATCACCCTCCACCGCTACTGCCAGGCGCCCGCAGGCATTGCACCCTCCAACGCTCTTGCGCACCCAGCAGCCTTGCACAGCCACCAGCTCTCCTAGCAGCATCAGAGCCTTCCCTCACCGCAGGCAGTAGCCACCCGCACCCACACTGCCTGCAGACGCCACAGTGCTCTCACCGCCCTCTCCAGCACCTTCGAGCGCCCCCATCAGTGCCCTCATCAGCCCTGCAAGCATGCCCTGCAAGCGCATAGCGCGCCTCATGCCATCGTCATCGTCCGCAGGCGCCGCACCGCAGCCATCCGCAGGTGACCGCAGAAGCCACAGCATTCTCGCGTGCCCTCACCAGTGCCATTGCGCTCCCCTCTAGCGCCCTTGCACGCACATGCGATAGCAGCGGCGGCGGCAGCCCCCTGCAGCAAGCTCCGCCGGCATCAAGCTCTCTGGCTGACTGCCACACGCCACCTCCGACCGTGCTTCCCCCGCCGTCGTGATCACCTCTCTCCCACACACCGCCAACGGGCCTCGGTCGACCGACCACCAAGCCTTCACACACGCAAAGAGGAGAAAGGAAATTTCCTCTATTTTTGGTGACCTTAAAATTTACCAATTTTGCCATTGCCAAAAACCCTATTGCAATATTTAATGGATTAATATATTTGAGTGAAATTGCATGCATGCCCTTACATGTTATAGTATTTCTTTCATGCACTTAACTCTTAAATGGTGATGTGATAAATGCATAAGATCTCATCCATACACTCACATGACCTAAAAGAGAAAGCCCCATGTTTTGAAATACAACTATGTTACATGCCATTACAAGTTATTTCATGATAGGAAAATTACATCCATATCCCTGCATTTCTAAATGATTACATGTTCCTTCTTTTCGCCTTGTTTCGCGTCAGATTTGAACACGGATTGCGCACGTGATTGAATAAGTACAAAGGAAAAAAAAATATTTTGTGAACTTATTAATCTGTTCCTCCCTATGGATATGACATCCTTTTCATGGTTTAAATTTATATCTTTGTTAATCTTTGATTTAGAGATTTCCACCACATTAATTACAACGATATATCCTTCTATTGCTATCATAAATAAGTGAAACTCTCTCCGTCACTGCTGCTATGCGTGCTGCTATGGAGGAGTTGGTGGTGAGGATGTGCATGCTGTCATCGGGCATAGGAGGTCGAGGGCAGGCGAAGGCGAAGCTTGCTTCAGATCACGGTGCACGCCATGTCCATGGTGTGTGCATGAGGAGCATGGTGGACAGTACGGAAGAAGACGATATGGATTCTAATGGATCGGCCTCTTTTAAAACCTCTTGTCTGTTTCTTTGCGTCCGCCAACTTCTCCAACCACTAGGAGAGGATTACGAGAGGTTAGAATAGAAGGATAAGCACTGGCGGTTCCCATCAAACGTCTGATCAACATTCCAGACGTCTTAAAATGCATGGATAGCAGTGAATCCACGATGGAGGTTCCGAACATCCACATTAGGCTCCAAACGTCTTAAAATGTGACTTTGGATGTCTGACTAATGCCTTCAGGTGCCTTGCACCTAGCCTGCATCCACCAAATGATTATCATATCATGTCATATGTTATTAAATATAAAATTGGTGCATGAGATTATATGCAGACAAAGGTGAATTCTCATTTAACTCCTAATCAATTAACAATTACAAACAACTAATTAAAGAGTACTTTAGGCCAAATAATGGTCCACGAAAGTAAACTTATCAAATGCCTTCATGCCTAAGTTTTGCTAGTCTCGAGTAAAAGTGAAAAATAATAGAAGTAACCAAAAGATTTCTTCTTTTCTTATTCCAAAAATTTAGAGATCCAGACAAATGTGAAGTAATAATAGCCTAGGTAACGAATCCAAGTGAAAAG
Organism: Thalassia testudinum; assembly: GCA_037157565.1. NCBI lineage: Eukaryota > Viridiplantae > Streptophyta > Magnoliopsida > Alismatales > Hydrocharitaceae > Thalassia > Thalassia testudinum. The sequence continues at coordinate 167,725,360 of JAZHRO010000031.1, forward strand.
CCAACTTACATTTGAAGTTCGTACTTCACCCTTGATACAATTCTATCGGGATAGGCAACTACTTCCCTCAGGGATAAAACAGAAAATGACCTATAATTTGACCGCAACTTTTTGGCTTAGGAAGGAGATATTGAGTTAAATGGATTTATATTTGGTGGTTCATACTCACCTGGTGCTACATGTAGTCTAGTACTGCAGACTCTAAATCTCTAAACTATCAAATGAGTCAGCCCAAAGATATGCTAAACAAAACTGTGCTCTCTTGATGTTCCTTTGCGCTCGCTTACTCTTTCTTTTCTTTTTCTTTTTCTTTTTCTTTTTATGTTTTTTTTTCTTTTTTGAGATCACATATTTTACCAAATTTTGTAACTGTACTTAATGTTTGGTGACCTCACATGACATTCGCACTTCAATTAAGTCCTAATAACCCTACAACTAAGTTAAAAGTCCTCAGAAAGTATTCAGGCGATTAGAAATACTGAAAAGTAGGTATGGGTCATATTTGGTGGATCGCAATGGGTGTTTTTATTGTCACCTCAAAAAAAAATCAACACATAATGAAAAATGATACGAAGATAAGATTATAAACTTGAACTCTTTTTTTTCTTTTTCTCTCTCTCTTTTTTTTGAAATATATATATTTTTTCTACATATAAATGTTTCTCTCTTTTTTTTCTTTTATGACTTTTTTTTCTACTAACACAAAACGACGCATACTTTTATTTATGAGGCATTATTAGGGATGATGATAATCAAGAAGATATTGTGTGGCTTATTTGGTGGAAATGCCTACTCTCGGCACCGGGAAGGAATGGATAAGACAAGAATATTTTTGACCTTTGACAATATTACCCTCCTTCAACTGCAGACTTTATGAAGGACGGTCATAACCATCCACCATAGTCACAATTTTATTAGGACTTAATCTCTGTGTATCTACCTTATTTGGTAACTCTCAGGAATTCATACAATGTTCACACGCGAGAACAGAAAATGAAAACTACTTCTAACTCTGAGATATCATCATCTAATTATCCAGAACTTAAGAGTCCTTGCATTAGACTTAGTGCACCAATAGTCTCTCTACCGTCTCCTCACAAATATTATGTGGATTTAATAGAAGATAGTATGCTTGTCTCCCATCAAACTGCCCAAGGATTCAGCAAACTAAAAATGCTTATTGGTTTTCTACAAAGATCCATTACCCAGTCTATGTGCAAGTGAAGTAATTGTATTGGATTCTAAACTCAGAAATAATTTAAGAAGAAAATCTTTAATAAAACCACCTTAATAAAAACTTCTACTAGGGACTAACCAATTCAGCTCAAGAAAATAAAAGAGATTTTTTTTTTGAACTAATGCACCTATCCTAAATGCATGCAAATATTTATAAATGCTATAAACATCCTCAGGTTATACCCCCCTATGCCTAAGACTGACAATGTCCTCATTGGAAAAATAATGACATAGAAGAATATCACCTAAGGAGGAGAGTGAAAGGAGTTAAGGCTCCTCAAGCTAAATTGTATACAAAACCTGGCCATCTGAAAGAGTAACATAAGGTTTAAGTCGTTGGCTATTTACTTTAAAGCTCGCACCAGAAGTAGGGTTCTAAATTTCTACTGCTCCATGAGGGAAAGCATTGATAACAACGTATGGCCCATCCCAGCGAGACTTGAGCTTTCCAGGAAATAATTTAAGTTTGGAATTGAAAAGCCAGACCCACTGGTTGGGTGCAAAGGTCTTTCTAATGATGTGCTTATCATGGAAGACCTTTGTACGTTGCTTATAAGCTTGAGAAGTTTCATAGGCTTCATTACGAAGTTCTTCAAGATCACTTAACTCAAGCATGCGTGCCTTTCCCGCTTTATCTAGATTTATGTTAACCTTTTCAATAGCCCAATAAGCTTTGTGTTGGATTTCAACGGGAAGGTGACATGCTTTTCTGTAGGCCAGACGGAAAGGAGACATGCCCAAGAGAGTTTTATATGTTATTCTGTAGGCCCATAGAGCATCATTTAATCTTTTAGACCAATCCTTATGGTCGGGCTTATGTTTTTTCTAAAATTCATTTGATCTCCCTATTAAACACTTCAACTTGTCCACTCATTTGGGGATGGTAAGGTGTGGCTATCATGTAGTTAACTCCTAAATTTTGGAGTAGTTTTATGAAGTGCACATTCTTAAAGTGAGGTCCTCCATCACTTATGATAGTCCTTGAGCACCCGTATCGAGAAATGATATTAGCCCAACAAAATCCAAGACCACGGAATAGTCATTGGTTCACATAGGTATGGCTTCTATCCATTTTGATACATAGTCCACAGCCACAAGGATGTATTCATATCCGAAAGACACATGAAAGGGACCCATGAAGTCAATGCCTCAAATGTCAAAGTCTCAATGGAGAGAATAGGTTGCTAGGGCATCTCATCCCTTTTTCCGATGGTTCCTATTTGTTGGCAACGTAGACATGTGCCCACCTATGTATGTGCATCTCGGAATAATGTGGGCCACCAAAAGCCAAACTGAAGAACCTTCTGGGCAGTCTTTTTTCCACTAAAATGCCATCCACAGTGGAGGTCATTACAGAAACTCAGAACACTCCTCTATTCTTCATTAGGGACACAACGGTGGAATAACTGGTCAGGGCTTATTCTAAAAAGCTCAGGTTCCTCCCAGTGATAAAATTTAGCATCAGCAAGAAACCTGTCTCTCTGCTGCTTGACCCAAATACTAGGGATAATGCCCACAACCAGATAGTTCACTATGTCAGCGAACCAAGGAGTTTTGGCTTTCATGGCCATTAGAGACTCATCAGGAAAAGTCTCTTAGATACCACCAGCAGGGGTTTATGCCTCAATAGGGATCCTGGATAAGTGATCTGTTACCACATTCTCAACTTCTTTCTTATCTTTTATTTCCAAGTCAAACTCCTAGACTAGCAGAATCCAACGAATCAAACGAGGTTTGGTGTCCTTTTTAGCAAGAAGATGCTTTAAAGTAAAATGATCAGTGAACACCACAACCTTGGATCCCAATAAATAAGATCGAAATTTTTCCAAAGCAAACACTATAGCAAGAAGTTTCTTTTCAGAGACCGTGTAGTTTTGCTGAGGATCCGTAAGGGTCTTGCAGGCATAATGCAAAACATGAGGTTTGCCATCAACCCTTTGACCTAAGACCACTCCCACTGCGAAATCAGAAGCATTGCACATTAGTTCAAATGGGAGGGTCCAATTTAGTGCTTGGAGAATCGACGCTATAATAAGGGCTTTCTTCAAAACTTGGAAAGCCTCGCCACATCTGTCATCAAAATTGAGGGAAACATCCTTCGCTAACAAGTCGCAGAGTGCTTAGAGATTTTACTGAAATCTCTAATGAAGCGCCTATAGAATCTAGCATGGCCAAGACAAGATCTAACTTAACAAACATTGGTGGGCAATGGAAGCTTAGAGATGGAATCAATTTTGGCGGTATCCACCTCTAATCCTCTCTTGGAAACTACATGCCCCAAAACAATGCCCTCCTGGACCATAAAGTGGCTTTTCTCCCAGCTAAGCACCAGCTTTGCCTCTTCGCAAAGGGTTAAGACTTTATCAAGGCGCGAAAGGCATAAGTCAAACGACGAGCCGTAAATGGGTTGGGTAGCCGTAAAAAGTTACCAACCCACTCTGAATTCCAAAAACATTCTAAAAATATATATATACATGTGTATATTTACATACATTAAAGCAAGGATTCGGGCAATTCATATTTTGACAAACACCCAGGCGCAGCTTAGTCTTTGTAGATTAAGATCTTAGTATATTTCCTCCTATTGACAAGTGACGAGGTGTCTAAGCAATTACTTCTTAAATTCTGACAGAAAATAAAGGCTAGAATAAACCTTGCTAAGGACTAGCAAGGAGTAAGCATGGGGGTATGATAACACTGCACATGGGGGTGATAATTCTGTTAAATAGGGCCCATCTTAAGAATAAAAGACACAACATAAGTAGAATGGGAGCATTGCATACATCATATGCCAAGATTGCTTATAAAACAGTATTAACGGCCATTTGTATAAGCACTTGTCCAAGCAGGCCTCAGATGAGCAATCGAATCGCATGAATGGATTCAGACCGACGAACGGAGTCCAACGGACTCAAAATCAGCTAAATCCGACATCCGGAGCTCCCACAATGGGCCCAAGAAGTTCTGACCGTTGATCTGATGATCAACGGCCCTCGATGCGCCACATGGCTCCCGCTCACCGCGCGCCCGCTTTTCCTTCAACCAGAGATCAGATCTCAGCCGTTGATCTCTGATCGGATGGCTGAGAACCGTGCGCACGCCTGTGGTCGCCGCGACAAAGCAGCAGGCGTAGCGCAGCAGTTAACGCTCACGTCCGCGCCCACACGACGCAGGTTCGAGCCGTGCGGTGCGGGAATTCGAAGGCAGCAAGGCACGCGGACGAAATTCAGCCGTAGATCTGCACGCGAACAGTGGCGATAGCGCCACGCAGCGTACTCTCAGGCGCTGATCAGCCACGCGCGCGCACACGCCGGACGACAACGCCAGCGCGCACACGCGCTCAAGGCGCGATCCAAGCGCGACCGGGCGAAGATCTCAGCCGTTCGATCTTCGATCGGACGGCTCTCATGCTGCTCCCACAGATCGAGCGCGAGGAAGAACGACTCGGGCGAGCAACTGACGGGTTGGGGACTTCATCGACGCTTTTGGAAGGGCTTTAGCGACGTCCCGGACGTCGCTAAAACCCCTTCTTCATTTGGAAAGCCCTTCTCCCTATTTAAACCCCTTCCAACCACTCATTCAAGGCATTCACTCCCCTTGCAACTACTCTACCCATCTCTTAGCTAGCTTTAGGCCCTTTTGTAATCGCCGGAGACGACGAGCCGCCGACGGAGCCTTCTCCACCATCGTGGCTGCGTCGCCGCCCTCCCTCTCTCTCTCTTTCTTCCTTTCTTTTAAGATTTACTTTACTTATGTTTAAGCATGTATCTAATGTTGTAATTTATGAACTAAAGCTACATGATTAATGAAGTCATTTTCCATTCAGTTGTCTACTTTATTTCCTATTCAAGCTGCATGATAAGAATGAAATGATTCTAACCCTAATCTCTCTCTCTCTCGCTTTTCACCCGCGCTTTTTCGCAAGCAAAACTCTGCGATTTCCGTGACAATAAGTGGCAAGAAAAATTTGATTTTCACGCCTTCCTGAGACCGACACTCGGACTCACATCCATTTCTTTACTTCAAAACCGGCGTCGCAAGTGCGAACTATAACGACACTTCTTAACACACACGCACGAAACCACGCCAGTTTTTGACGCCGTTGCCGGGGAGGCAATGGATTTATTTTCTCACTTCCATTCCACATCCATTCTCACATCGTCTAATGCCTTGTCTCCTTTATACTTGATGGTTGCAGGAATTCGGCGCTTGGACGGTGAAGCGTCACATCCCATGACGATAACAAGGGAGTAGGTGCAACAAGGACTAGTAGTGAGTAATTCTTCACTCATGACTGTTTGCTTGCGTGAAAAAATAAAAAAAATTATAAAATTTAAAAAAATTGGCGTGGTGTATGATTACTTGACCCACATCCTTAACACATCACCCAGCAAAAAAATGTACACTCTAACATTCTGAATAAATTCTTAGAGTGTTCTTTTCTCTTTCTGAGTGGTGCTTGCGAAGCCACCGTGGATTGACTTGGGCTGCACCACTCAACCCTAAAAATGACTCATCTAATAGAAGCTACGTGATCATTAAGATGAGTACATTAGGGTTTTAGAGCCTCTATAGAATAAAAGGAAATCTACTTTCACCAAATTGTGTGCAAAACTTGACGTGCCCACTGAAACTTGTCTGAAAACATTAAGACACGTCAACCCTAAAAGACACTAAAGTAAGGATGAAACACTAAAAGACACCACATCTTAAAAATCCTTACTTGAAAACCATGTTTTGGTAGAAGCACACAATGAAAGTGGAAAATTAAGAGGCACCACCCCAATCAACGCCTCATCACATAACCCTAGCATAAGCACTATCCTAGCCCTTTTAAAACTGAGTAGATGCGCCCTAGGCAAGACTGAGTTAAGTCTCGAAAGGCGAGGTTTTGTTCACTAGGCACTTGGCTTTCATTCCTTTGGTAGAATCTGGTGAATAAGCTGCGGGGCAGTGTCAAACGACCGCGGTTGTGGGGTCTATGGAACCGGCGACGCAAGCCAAAGGAAGAACCTTCCCTGCAATCCCCTCGTAATCAACCTGGCCAGATTAGCCTTGGGAAGGGGAGTCCAGTGCTTACGGACTTAATCACCCTTTGTGAGATTTCTAGGTCTCCTAATGAATAGACCATAAGGACTAGGCTTGTTTGCTTGATTGAACACACTTCTCGCATCTGTCGCTCTCCGCATCCCCTCCTGTTCTTCTCTAGTGTATGCACAGGAGACGCTCACTGCATCCCGAGTTGTTTATTCTAGGACAGGAATCTAGGCGACGTAATTCTATTAGAAACATGGCTGAACCTAGGGTAGATGAGGCTGAGGACAACCCCCACCAGACACAATGGCCATTATCCAAGCCCAGATTAATGAAACCATCGGCTTCAGCAACAACAAATCCACACCATCATGCAAGCCATACACCGGTTACAGAACCCACATGGGCAACCACCACTTGATGTGCCACCATTTTAGGATCAACCGAGGCCCCTCCGCGATTTCTATAATCCTTCCGCTATTAGAGTCGAGCCACACCATAGGATCCCCGAAGGGGGAGATGATTTTGAGCTAAAACTAAATGTCTTAAGTCTGATCCAGAGCCATTTCCATGGAAGCTCAAATGAGGACCCCTTCCAGCACCTAGAGGATCTCGACCGCATAGCACGAACTTGAAACCTAGGAACATTAGCCTTAACATTGTTCTAATTAAGATGTTTCCCTTCTCATTAAGAGACAAGGCTTCACACAAGCTTAGAACCCTAGGTAGACCCATCACCACCTGGGAAGAATTGAAACATGCATTTCTAAAGAAATTCTTCCCCATAGGAAAGACCAATGCCCTCAGAAGAGCTTTTACAACCTTCACACTCTAGGGTGGGGAACAGTTCCATGAGGCGTGAGAAAGATTTAATGAACTTTTGAGGAAATGCCCACACCACGAAGTACCAAGGTGGCAATTAGCTCAAATTTTCTACCACGGTCTAGACAGCAACTTACGGAACTTCGTCGATACCTCATGCGGGGGGAACTTCCTGAACAAGGACGAGGAGAGCGTGTTTGAGCTCTTTGAGTCCATGAGCAAGAATTCGCTCAACAATGCCTCCATGACCTAGTTTAACAGGTCCAGTCAACCCCGTGGTAGGATTTATGAGGTACAAGCAAATTCTGGAATGGTTGACATGGACATCATTGCCAAGAAACTAGATTGAGTGGAATTGGTGGACAAAAAGATCGATGAGCTACTGAACCAGACCAGGAACCCGTTACAGACCTTCTCCCTAACAAAGGGAGCACATAATGTTGACCTGGTCCAGCCCCTAACCCAACTGAACCTGGAACAACCCCTGACCACGTTCTAGGGAGGGACCTTTGCTCCCTCAACCCTTGATTACTCTCTTCCCTCTCCATCGACATCGGCTATCTTTGAAGATGTGCAAGCTGTCTAAGGTTATGCTAAACCTAACCCTTTCTCCAACACTTACAACACTGGCTGGCGTAACCACCCCAACTTTGGTTGGACAAACCAGAAACCACCATAATTCCAAAACCAACCCAGGCCAAACCAGCAGCCACACTTGCCCCCCTATCAGCATGGACCACCAGTTAGACCCCCATATAATCAAAATAGGGCGGCCCCTCCCCCACAAAACCAAATGGACACCCTAATAAAGATGATGGCTAACATGAACCAGAAACATTAGGAGGAAATGGCCATGGTAAAGGGATAGTTAAGCCAACTCTTGAACTGTAAACAACAAGGATCCCTACCTTCCCAGCCACAACCGAACCCACAAAACATAATTAATAGAGGCCCCAATTCACAAGAGTTCCAAGGCAATCCCAGGCAGGCTCACATGGTCCAGCTAGCCCCGCAAACACCCCCTGGGTTTGGTGCTTCTTCATCCTCGTCTTCTCAAGGATCAACCCATGGCCCCAATGCCTCTGCGAATGCGGTGACCTTGAAAAGCGGCACCAAAACCCAGGATCCCAAATGGCCGACTCTCTCCGAGACTTCACCTGCTGAAATACCCGACTCAGAAGAGACACCAGAAAATCCCAAGGACCCAAAAATAGATTCGATCCACATTCAGACACCCTACCCTGAGGCCTTGGAAACAATCAAGAAAAAGAAGAATGTTGTGGAAACTGAGGAGCTTTTGGAGATCTTTAAGCAAGTACAGATTAATATTTCACTCCTCGAAGCCGTTAAGCACATCCCGGCTTACGCCAAGTTTTTAAAAGATGCCTGTACACCCAAGCATAAGCCAAGACCTCAAGCACCTAGGAAGGTTGTGCTCTCCGAACAAGCAAGTTCCGTAATATCAAGCAACCTTCCGCTCAAGCAAACTGACCCAGGAGCACCCCTGATTTCCTATAATATCGGGGGCATGACATTTGATAGAGCGCTCCTGGACTTAAGTGCTTCTATCAATCTGATTCCAACAACCCTGTACCACCAATTTGGTTTCGGAGAGTTGACACCCACACCTGTCACCATCCAACTGGCTGATAGATCAGTGAAAACCCTGAAGGGGGTTGTCGAGGACGTAATCGTACGGGTTAAGGACTTCTACTTCCCGGTCGACTTCTTAGTGCTCGACATGGAAGTCCCTGAAAAATTACAGAACGCACCCATAATCTTAAGCAGACCTTTCTTAGTTACGGCTAAGGCAAACATTGATTGTGACATGGGATGTATGGAAATCACCTTCGGAGACAAGAAAATGCAATTGGATATCTTCCGGGCGACAAAGTCTTTTGATTGTAATTGTGTTGAGGAACATGATCTCGTGGAAACCCTGGTCGAGGAATGCCTCACCCTTAGTTCTATCTCAAACCACCAAACCCATGATGACTGTTCTGACCTGTCCCTGTCACTACCTGTGGACCTCTGTAAGGCTGATTACCATCACACAACACCATTTGAGGAGATCGATGTTGATCAACTCCCGCCTTTTCCCTTTCCATCAACTGTGGTTCCACCAGCACCCGAGCTCAAGCCACTGCCCGAGAATCTCAAATATGTCTTCCTGGGACTTAACCAGACCTTCCCTGTGATTATTAATTCTCATCTAACCAAGGATCAGGAACTCAGATTGACCGCAACCCTTTCAGAACATCGGGCCACCATTGGTTGGACCATTGCTGACTTAAGAGGAATTAGCCCCACCTATTGCACCCATAAGATTTACCTGGAAGACGGGGCACGACCCTCCCGCCAGATGCAGAGACGTTTAAACCAAAACATGCGGGAGGTCGTTAAGAAAGAAATTATCAAGTGGCTTGACGCCAACATTATCTATCCAATCTCCGATAGACCCTTGGAGAGCCCCACTCAAGTGGTTCCAAAGAAAGCTAGGCTCACCGATGCCACCAATGATCATGGCGAATCCATCCCCACCCGCACCACCACCGCATGGTGGGTGTGTATTGATTATAGGAAGCTTAATGAAGCCACTAAGAAGGATCATTTCCCCTTGCCATTCATTGACCAAATCCTTGAATGATTGGCAGGGCAGAAGTATTTTTGCTTCCTGGATGGATATTTAGGATATAACCAAGTCGCAATTGCTCCGGAGGATCAAGAAATGACCACTTTCACTTGCCCGTACAGCACGTTTGCATTCCGTCGAATGCCATTCGGGCTATGCAACGCACCTTCTACCTTCTAGCGTTGCATGCTAGCCATTTTTTCAGAAATGGTGGGTGAATACTTAGAGGTCTTTATGGATGATTTCTCTGTATTTGGGAATTCATTCGACCATTGTCTGAGCAACTTGGAGAAAATCCTGAAATGATGTATCGAGGTTAATCTGGTGTTAAGTTGGGAAAAGAGCCATTTTATGGTTCAAGAAAGAATTATCCTCGGTCACATCATATCTCATAGGGGCATCGAGGTAGATCAAGCTAAGGTTGATTTGATTTCCAAATTTCCTCCACCTAGCTCGGTCCGACAGATTCGCTCATTTCTGGGACACGTTGGCTTCTACCGAAGGTTCATTAAAGACTTTTCCAGGCTTTCTAAACCCTTAATCGACCTTCTAGCCAACGACGCCATATTTCACATGTCTTCTGATTGCATCCAGGCTTATCACACCCTCCGAGACTTAGTCTCCACAGCACCTGTACATCAGCCCCCTAACTGGTCCCAGGACTTTGAGATTATGTGTGATGCATCAGATTTTTCCATAGGCGCTATCCTGGGACAAAGGCAAGACAAGAAGCCCATTGTGATCTACTATGCGAGCAAAATGTTGGACGAGGCCCAACGAAATTATACGGTCACAGAGAAAGAGTTGCTCGCTGTAGTCTTTGGACTTGAAAAGTTCTGACCGTACTTGCTAGGATCCCACGTGACTATTTACACTGACCATTCAGCCATTAGGCACCTGTTGGCCAAGAAGGACGCAAAGCCCAGGCTCATCAGATGGATCCTGCTTTTGCAATAATTTAACCTGGAAATCCGCGACAAGGTCGGATCGAAGAATGTGGTGGCTAACCACTTGTCTAGACTTCATCCAAACCACATTGGACCCTCCCTACCTCTATCTGACGCCTTCCCCAATGAACACATTCTGGCTGTGCAAGACAAGAGACTGTCATGGTATGCTGACTACGTCAACTACCTAGTTGTAGGACAAACCCGACATAGCTGGTCCAGACAACAATGGGACAGGTTTTTGGCTGAGGCCAGGCACTATTTCTAGGAGGATCCCATGCTGTTTCGCCTCTGTGCCGACCAGATCATCAGGAGGTGTATCCCCGACAATGAAGTCCAGAGTGTGCTTTCCTTCTGTCATGATCAGGCTTGTGGTGGCCACTTCTCTGGAAAGAAAACAACTGCGAAGGTTTTGCAGTCTGGATTTTACTGGCCTTCCCTATTTAAGGATGCACACAACATTGCTAAGACTTGCTCACGTTGCCAAACGCTGGGGACCATGACCAAGAAAGATATGATGCCCCTCCAGCCCATTTTAATTGTCGAAATCTTCGACGTTTGGGGTATCGATTTTATGGGCCCCTTTCCGCCATCCAACGGCTTCGAGTACATCCTAATTTTGATAGACTAATTTCTAAATGGATTGAAGCCGTCGCCACCCGCCGATGCGATCACAGGACTGTCATGGACTTTGTTAAGCAGAACATTTTTTCCCGGTTTGGAATACCAAAGGCCATGGTCAGTGATGGTGAAAGTCATTTTATCCACTCTCAATTCTGTGCCCTGCTTAGAAAATACGGGGTTAACTACCGCATTGCTACTGGTGTCAGACCCGAATAGGTTGTTAATATGGTGATTTTATCATTGAAGTGTGTATAGTGGTTAACCTAAATTGGACCTAACCATCTCTTTAAAAAAATTTTTTAACCTGGCCTACTTGATTTTGTCTTGGTCACTTTTAGGCCCAGGGTCGAACTCGAGGAAGTGGGGTCACAAGTCAAGTTTCTACGTCTTTCCTACAATGAATCTCTTCCGTTCGTTTATTGTGTTTTTGGTGTTTTTCTAATTAGATTTTTTCTGGTAATCTTTGTCCTTGAGGCACACCCTCAAAATTGGGTTCTTGGCTTTGAGCCAAAGCAGGGTTCCAAAACGGGTCTTGCTATTCGCAAGATGGAGTACCTGCAAGTCAAGGATTATCTTTTCTCTTTTATATATTTTTTTATCTTTTTATTGGCATGAAAGAGAAGCAGAAATAAAGTAAATATAGTATATATATAGGTATATATTATATATGTATAAAGGGGTGGGGGTGGAGGCAGAGATGGAGTGTATCACGGTGTCGAGTCGGTCGTCGTATAGAAAGACGCAACCGATAGGACGAGGTGTCGCGTGGAGTGTAGGATAGATGGCGGAAGATGTGTGCGACCACGCTTTTTGTATGCGTGTATCGGGGAATGTCAGCAACTGGTGTAGATAGTCCCACGATACCACGTATGGTAAGTAACGTGAAAATATATATATGTATATATGTAAATATATCTATATATATATATATGGTTATAAATATATAGGTATATATATGTAGTTATATATATATATATATGTATGTATATATATAGGTATGTAAATATATATAAGTATATGTATAGATAGATATATGTATAGATCTATATATATATATATATATATAAGTATATAAATATATGTATATATGTAGATATATATGTATATGTATATATATATGTATGTATGTATGTATGTATGTATGTATGTATATAGACTAATACATAGTTATATAAGTACTAATATATATATATATATATATATATATATATATATATATATATATATATATATATATATATATATATATATATATATATATATATATATATATATAAGTATATGTATATATGTAAATATATATATGTATGTATGTATGTATGTATGTATACTAATACTTAGTTATATAAATACTACTATATATATAGATATAAGTATGTGTACATATATATGTATGTGTATAAATATATGTCTATATATCAATATATATATGTATATAATAGTGTATAGGTGTGTGTGTGTGTATGAAAGTGTGAGTGTATGTGTGTGCAAGCGTCGGTGAAGAGAGTGAGAGAGTGTTGTGAGAGAGAGAGACACAGAGCGAGAGAGAGAGAGCAGAGGGCTACCGCATGCTTCCTGCTGAGTGAAGAGGCATTTTTTAAGTCGTCTACAGCAGCGGGGTGCCGTCTGGTGATTCAAGCCTGCACGCAGGCACGTATGCACGTAGAGAAGTGCACGCTGGAGGGCGATGGGCGCGGAGAGAAGACACGCAGTGCACCGTGCTGCGCGAGGGCTGGAGCGGGCACTGGCAGGCATGCGTGGGCAAAGAGAGCAGGCGAAGGCAGGCGTTGCGAGAGGCGGGCACACGTACGTGGGGGGGTGCGGGCTACGCGGGCCGAGACGCGAGCGCGGGCAGCGGCCGGTTGCGGCGCGCCGGGTGACCGGATAAGTTAGAAGCTTTCCGGTCACCCCACTGTAGCCACAGTGTTCCGCAGAAATGCGTGAATAGTGGCTACAGTGGTCGGGCGAGCCGCGCGACCGAGAGCTGCAGGTGCTGTGAGTGTGGTCGGCTTGCGGCTGGCGCATGCGGGCTGGCACGCGAGGAAGAAGGTGTGCGCCAGCCGGTCACGGGTGTGGAGAAGTTCGCGATAGAGCGCGCGGAGAGGGAGTTGGCGTGCGTGGTGGAGGGCTAGGGCGACTCGCTGCTTGCGCGGTGGCTTACGGGTGCTGCTGGGGTGCTTGGCCGGCCGCTGCAGAGGCGCGCAGTGGCCGGTTGCGGGCGGAAGAGAGAGCGCAACAAGGCGGAGAAGCGGGAGGCGATGGTGCCTGCAGGCGCGCGTGGAAAGGTGAGGGCGGCCTGCTGCTGCTGCTGGAGCTTTAAGCTTCAAGCTTGAAGCCTACGGCAATGGCTGAAGTGGCGTGGAAGGTGAAAACAGGGAAGAAGGCCACCACGCCCACCGGCACTTTGATGAGCTGGGGGGTGGTGGTCTCACGGTGGTGGTTGTGCACCACCGTGGGGTGCTCCTGTCCGCCGGGTGTCTCCTCGGAGGAGGAGGGCCGGCGTGTGGAGGGAGAGGGAGGAGATGGTGGCCTGGAAGGGGAAGAAGCTGCGTGGGTTTTCTCTGTGGGGGACCAAGCTGTTTGAAGAAGAACCATGGTCTTTTTAAAGAAGAGGAAGCCATGCACAGCCATGCCCTGGTTGTGCATGGCTCATGCATGGCAGGGTAGGGAATGGCTTCATGCGGCTGCAGGGAGAGGCCTGCTGCAGAGCATGGCGCGAGAAGGTGAGGCCATGCATAGCAGCCGCGGGAAGAAAGATTTCAAAATCAAATGAAAATAAAAATAGAGATGGGAATTTTGCAAAGATGCACTTGAGGAAAAATGTTAATTGCAAGGCCACTTATTTTATTCCCCTCCCCTCTCAATTAAATGCATGTATGCATGTATTTTTACAAATGCGACTATGGAAACCTAATATGCTCTGATAATGCTAGGAAATAGCATAAGACAGCACAATTGCAGGTGTATTTTTACGGTGCAATCAGCTACCCCGTTCATCCGCAAACAAATGGGCAGACCGAGGTCTCAAATAGACAAATTAAGAACATTTTACAGAAGACTGTGAGGTCTGACAGGAAAGACTGGTTCACACGACTAGATGATGCCCTGTGGGCATACAGGACCGCTTTTAAGACCCCGATAGGCATGTCGCCTTATCGCCTAGTCTTTGGAAAAGCCTGCCATCTTCCTGGCAAAGCCTGGCATGTCGAATTGGAACACTGGGCTTACTGGGCTGTCAAGCAATGTAACATGGATTCCCAATTAGCTGGTGCGCAGAGGATGCTCCAATTATCTAAGCTCGAAGAAATTCGTCGGGACGCTTTTGAGAATAGTCGACTGTATAAGGAGAAAATGAAAGCCGTCCACGACCGACTCATCCATAGAAAGACCTTTGAGCCTAACCATTATGTCTGGCTGTTCGATGCCCGCCTAAAACTCTTTTCGGGGAAACTCTGGTCCAAATGGACAGGACCATTTCGAGTGCTTAAGCCTTACTCTAATGGGGCGGTTGAAATCGCTGATCCAAAGGCTGGGCACACTTTTACAGTTAATGGTCAAAGATTGAAACACTTCCTGACCCAGGTTCCCCCAAAGGAGAGTGTCACCCTCGTTGAGGGATGACACGAAGCACCGCCCAGTTGGAGGCATTAAACTCAGCGCTTCCTGAGAGGCAACCCAGAGGATTCAGACTGATCCGATATTTTACGTCACTCAGGTACTATCTTTTTGAACCCCTGTTACATCCATGTATTTGCCAATGAGGACATTGCCCAACTTAAGCATAGGAGGGGTGGTAAATTGCCCGATCCTGAGCTCATTTAATCAGTCTGAATAAAATAAAATTAAAAAAAAATTGAATTTAGGAAGAAACTTAGGCATTAAAAGCTTGTCAATAGTGGGAAATAATACAAAAAGAACTTCAACACTTAGACTTTTTAAGCCTTCAGGCTTAATCAGATATGGTGTCCGTTAAAATATGGATTTAGCCTCGAATTCTTGCAACCTTAAGCTATTCTAATCCACCTACTAAATAAGGTGACAAGTATATGACTTATCAATTCACCCTCTAACTCAGAAAAACTTTGAGTCTAAGCATCTGCACACATTCTTGCACAGACTCACTCCTAGGAGATTTTGACAGAAATTGGGTAGCTAATGAACTCTCTAGGGTGGTATGGCTGGCAAGTTGTCGTGGGTAATAGCCCATTGGCAGGTTGTCCAAAGCCCAGCCACGGGACCACTTCTTTATTGCCTCTAGGTACATTTGAGATCAGGGAAGCCACCTACAAAAAAAAAAAAGGGAGAAGAAAAGAAAACATAATAAACCACACTTCACCGCACGAGTATGGCTGGCAAGTGATCGTGGGTAACAGCCCATTGGTCGGTTGTCCAGAGCCCAACTTAGTAATTGCACAAAAAGAACCAAAACACTTAAGGAAGAAGCGGGGAAGCAGTACAAGCCGGGGAGATATACACTGGAAAAATCCTTGTGTTGACCCCAATTAAAACAAACGTAGGGAGAAAGCTACCAATCAAACAAATACACCTTCAGGAAAAATACTTCCTCTTCCGGTCACCTAGGGGCGTAGAAATCCGAAGTCTGTCTGAATTACCGTTGAGTGAGTCTATCACAATCTTCACAACAGGATGCTTAGCACTCAGGATTTTGATCGAGTTTTGGGTGGGTTGGGTAGCAGTAAAAAGTTACCAACCCACTCTGAATTCCAAAAAAATTCTAAAAAATATATATACATGTGTATATTTACATACATTAAAGCAAGGATTTGGGCGAATTGTATTTTGGCAGACACCCGAGCGCTGCTTAGTCTTTGTAGATTAAGATCTTAGTATATTTCCTCCTATTGATAAGTGGCGAAGTGTCTAAGCAATTTCTTCTTAAATTCAGACAGAAAATAAAGGCTAGAATAAACCTTGCTAGGGACTAGCAAGGAATAAGCATAGGGGTATGATAACACTGCATATGGGGGTGATAATTCCGTTAAATAGGGCCCATCTTAAGAATAAAAGGCACAACATAAGTAGAATGGGAGCATTGCATCCATCATATGCCAAGATTGCTTATAAAATAGTATTAACGGCCATTTGTATAAGCATTTGTCAAAGCAGGCCTCAGATGAGCAATCAGACCGCACAGATGGATTCAGAACGACGAACGGAGTCCAACGGACTCAAAATCGGCCAAATCCAACATCCGGAGCTCCCACAATGGGCCCAAGAAGTTCTGACCATTGATCTGATGATCAACGACCCTCGATGTGCCGCGTGGCTCCCGCTCACCACGCGCCCGCTTCGCCTTCAACCAGAGATCAGATCTCAGCCGTCGATCTCTAATCGGATGGCTGAGAACCACGCGCACGCCCGCGGTCACCGCAATAAAGCAGCAGGCGTAGCGTAGCGGTTGACGCACACGCCCGCGCCCTTGCGACGCAGGTTCGAGTCGCGCGGTGTGGGAATTTGAAGGCAACAAGGCACGCGGACGAAATTCAGCCGTAGATCCGCACGGGAATGGTGGCGATAGCGCCACGTGGCGTGCCCTCAGGCGCTGATCAGCCACGCACGCGCGCGCACGCCGAACGACAACGCCAGCACGCACGCGCGCTCAAGGTGCGATCCAAGTGCGCCCGGGCGAAGATCTCAACCGTCCGATCTTCGATCGGGATCGGACAACTCTCATGCCACTCCCACGGATCGAGCGCGAGGAAGAACAGCGCGGGCGAGCGACCGACGAGCTGGCAACCTCACCGACGCTTTTGGAAGGGCTTTAGCGACGTCCCGGATGTCGCTAAAACCCCTTCTTCATATGGAAAGCCCTTCTCCCTATTTAAACCCCTTCCAACCACTCATTCAAGGCATTCACTCCCCTTGCAACTACTCTACCCCTCTATTAGCTAACGTTAGGCCCTTTTGTAATCGTCGAAGACGACGAACCGCCGACGGAGCCTTCTCCACCACCGTGGCTGCCTCGCCGCCCTCCCTCCTCTCTCTTTCTTCCTCTCTTTTAAGCTTTACTTTACTTATGTTTAAGCATGTATTTAATGTTGTAATTTATGAACTAAAGCTGCATGATTAATGAAGTTGTTTTCCATTTAGTTGTCTACTTTATTTCCTATTCAAGCTACATGATAAGAATGAAATTATTCTAACCCTAATATCTCTCTCTCTCTCGCTTTTCACCTGTGCTTTTTCTCAAGCAAAACTCCGCGATTTCCGTGACAATAAGTGATAAAAAAATCTAGTTTTCATGCCTCCCTGAGACCGACACTCGGACTCGCATCCGTTTCTTTACTTTAAAACCGACGTTGCAAGTGCAAACTATAACAACACTTCTTAACACACGCACGAAACCACGCCAGTACGCTCTTGATTGTCAGGAAAGATGGCTATCTAATTATTCTCAGAGTACCCATCAAGGAAACAGAAGTACTTGTTCCCTACCAGTCGTTCCAAAATCTGATCAATAAACGGTAAGGGAAAATGGTCTTTCTGGGTAGCCATGTTCAAACGGCGATAATCAATGCACACCCTTCAGCTAGTTGAGGGTCTAGTGGTTACCAACTCTCCTTGGTCATTTTCTTCCACAGTGATTCCTGCCTTTTTAGGCACCACATGTATAGGAATGACCTATTTACTGTCTAAAATGGGATAGATAATTCATGCATCCAGCCATTTCAGAATCTCCTTTTTGACAACCTC
This sequence comes from Thalassia testudinum, assembly GCA_037157565.1. Taxonomy (NCBI): domain Eukaryota; kingdom Viridiplantae; phylum Streptophyta; class Magnoliopsida; order Alismatales; family Hydrocharitaceae; genus Thalassia; species Thalassia testudinum. The sequence goes on from JAZHRO010000031.1 coordinate 167,743,369, forward strand.
TCGCATATTGGGGTTGAGCCTTCTCTGCATGTCTCGAAAGGGCTTCACGAACTCGTTCGTGTATATATGATGCATACAGAGGGAGGGGTCAACACTCTTATTATCAGCTATCGACCAAGCAATAGCTTCCTTGTGCCTTTGTAAACACTTGAGCAAAGCTCCCTCCTGCAATTCAATTAATACAGACAAGATAATGACGGGGAGAGTGTCGTTAGGGCCAAGGAAAGCATACTTCAATGTGCTTGGGAGGGGTTTAAGCTCCAACTCAGGAGCCTTTTGGATTGAGGGTATAAGTTATGATGTCCCTGCCTCAGGTAGCAGATCTACCTTCAGGGTTCAGGGTGGGGACAGAGACTCTGTGTACTCCCAGCAGCTCTTCTAATTCTGGCCCCTTCAGTCTCTTTAATAGTCGGAGGATGGTCTTTAGATATGACCTTTTAAAGGGGATCTCTACATAAGAGTGCTGGGGTAGTCTCTTCAATGATTTTATCAACTACCTCAATTTAGGAACAATCTTCAAATTCGGATTGCCTGTAGGTATCAAAAACATTCAATCGGATCTTTTTGTTCCCAAAGCCCATTTTAAGTGCCCCTGATCTACAATTGATAGAGGCATTCGCTGTGGCCATGAAGGGGCATCCTAGAATAATGGATGGTTTGGTGGGTTTATTAGCTGGGTCAATATCTAAAATGAGAAAGTCAATAGGGAAGAAGAAGTCCTCCACTCTTACCGGGACATCTTCCAGCAATCCCCGTGGTGTCTTAAGTGATTTGTTTGTGACTTGGAGGATGACTAGACTAGGCTTTAAATCATCTCCTCCCGAAAGGTCGTAGATAGAGCTTGGTAAAATGTTCACCCCCGTGCCTAAATCGAGTAGAGCCTCATCAATGTGTTGGTTACCTATAACCACTGAAATATACGGGCCCCCTGGGTCTTTCATTTTGGGGGGTGTTCCATGTTGGAACACTAAGCTAACATGGTCAGGTAGGATGACCTTAGCTTGGACCTATCTCCTAGATCGACGCTTCTGGGTGCACAGGTCCTTTAGTAACTTGGCATAGGACGGGATCTATTTAATAGCATCCAATAAAGGCAAGTTGATGTGGACTTGTCTGAAAGTGTCCATAATCTCATCCATCCTATCCTTGGCTCCAGATGAGCCAACAAAAGATTCCCCAGGACTGGATAGGCGCTCAGGATAGGGCACCCTCAGCTTCTAGGTAGAGGGGTCATCATGTCGGGAAAGGGGTGGCGGAATGACGACATCCTCGGGGTGAGTGATTTCAAGCGAGGGAGAGCGGTATGGCTCTTCCTCGGTAGAGATGGAAGTCAGGTTTGGTGTAGGAGGGGAATCCTGAGAGGTAACCATAGGAGTGCTATCAGGCTTGTCGATTTTCTTTCCACTCCTCATCACGGTCACAGCTTGGGTGTGCTCCCTAAATATGACCCCTTAACCATTGGGTTCTCCTAAGAAGAGCTAGGCAATTTCCCCAGATCCCGCTGCCTAACTGCCTCAATAAGATGACCAATTTGGGATTGCATATCAGTGATCATCTTATTCTGAGATTACATGACCATATTCTAATGCTCTTGCATCGCTTTCATCATTGCTTTTAGTTCATCCATCTCAAAAGGCTTATTTTGAGGAGGGTTTGCATAGGATTGCTGGTATATGGGTTGGGAAGGTTGGCGTCTTGCATTCCCTAAGTTAGAAGCATCACCTTGCTTCCATGAAAAGTTTGGATGGTTCTGCCACCCCAGATTATAGGTATTGGAATAAGGGTTATTACGAGGAGTTGGGCGAAAACCCTGGGCCGCGTTCAGGTCGACCTGAATCAACTCAGGGAATTGATTTGCCTGGTGGTACTCCACAGTGGTGTGCGTCGCGCTTTGGAAAATGGACCATTCACCTGAAGCCTGAAAGATAGAGGCTGCTTGCGAGTTCATGCCGGGGTTTACTAAAAGCTTATTAGAATTTTTGTTCAATAATTGAATCTGATAAGCCAAATCCTGAGTAGCCCCGGCTTCATGGGCCTCTATCTTCCTTTGCAAGATTGATGGTTTTCTTTCTTGATAAGCAGAGGACATGTGTATGGAATTGTCACTTAGTGTTTCAAATAATGCCCAGGCTTCATCCTCAGTTTTGGTCATGAAGGTTCTTGCACAGGTTGCATCGATGGTTTGCCTGTGCCTCTCAGATAATCCGTTGTAGAACCTTTCGACTAATTGCCATCTTGGCACCTAATGGTGGGGGCATAACCTAAAAAGGTCATTAAAACGCTCCCAAGTTTCATGAAATTGCTCCCCTTCCTGTTGAATAAAACCCATAATCTCTCTTCTGTAATGGTTGGTTTTACTCATAGGAAAGTACTTTTTAAAAAATTCTCCCTTAAGGGTGGCCTAATCATTTCCCCTTGCATCGAGGGCATGATACCAGTGCTTGGCCTTATCCTTAAGGGATAAAGGAAAGAGAGTCCTCATTAGGGCTTCATTAGTAAAGCCCTGGAGTTTCACCGTGGAACAGACCTCAGTGAATTCCTTAAGATGCCTGTAGGGATCCTTCCTAGCAGTACCATAGAAAGAGGGGAGTAAAGATATGGTGCTACTTTTGATCTCATAAGGATTATCCACTCTAGGTCTCCAAATAGGTAGGGCTTGGTGAGTGGTAGGAAGGAAATAGTCTCTTAAGGTTCTTTGGTTTTCACCAACGCTAATCTCTTCTTCAGGTCTTTCTTCTGCCATTTTTCTTCTTTCTTGGTTGGCTTTTCTAATGATTCTCTCCGGTTTTAGGTTGAAAACAACTCTGTTTCTAAGAGAACACCTACCAAGCATACACCAAGCAAACACAAGGCAACAGGTCTTTTGTTGATTTAAAGTACTTTTAAGTCCTCTTCCAACTCTTCAGCTTCGCCAAATAGAGTCAAGGCAATGTTTCTCCGTTCCCACGTAAGTGGTATAAGAGAAATGAGGCACTTGAGATTCCTGGTCAATTTTTGTTAAGGAGGTTGAGGCTACTTTTAGTCCTTTTTGGGTGACCAATCAAGTGTTGGTGGTAGAGCACCGCGATCGGTTGTTTTGATGATAACAAAACACGTGTCATTTAACATTTGCACTTGGAGTATTAGATTTCAGGTCAATTGCAAATGGAGACATGATTAGACGGAGTTCGAGCTCGCATCCAGGACGGATTGGAGGAGCTTGATGGAGAATAGAGGAGATTCGCGAGGAGCGATAGATTAAAGAAGGACAAGAAGAATAGGATAGAATTCTGTTTATTTCTTTCATGTACTTTTGTCTTTATTTTCTTACTCTTTTTGTTCCTTAGAAAATCATGTTAAAGAGCCTCAAAGTACCCTAATAGTAGTCCTAGGAACACCTGCACAACCATAGGACACTTAGGTTCTCTGTGGAGAACTTAGAAAACCAATATAGGGTTCAAACAATTTTTTCAGACATCTAATTCCAAAATCAGACATCTGATAATATGTTTTAAGACGTCTGACTGTTGATTCAGATGTCTGATAACATTTAGGCTGGACTTGTTAGTTCTGTCTAATGAAATCAAACGTCCATACCTTAGTCCAGACGTCTTAGAAGACATCTGATGGACTTGCCAGACGTCCAATTAGTGGACCGTTGGCTGCCTTTACAAACACTGAATAATATGACTGTTAAAGTCTTATCAGACGTCCTTAAGACTTTCCAAACGTCTGATAAATGACCGTTTTGCCTCAGCTGACCCAAAATCTCTTCTCAGAGATTTTCTAGCCGTTGCAACTCTTGGAAATCCATTCCTGTAGAAAAAGTAGGTTTCTAGACGTCCAGACATAGTGTCAGACGTCCTATACGTCGTCTGATGGATTTGCTCTAGAACCCTGTTTAGATATGATTCAAGTCAGGAAGAAACCCGCCTAAAATCAAACGTCTGACTTTGTTCCCAGACGTCTTAAACTGATCTTCTAGACGTCTGATGCCAGGATTAGACATTTGATTACCCTGTCAATGCAATGATTGTTCCTAATTTCGGCCTGATTCTCTTGGGCTTTGCTCCCAACGGCTATGGAAGCTTTCCAAGGCCTTCCAAAGCCTTCCTAAGGCCTCTATAAATAGAGGGGAGCCTTGGCCACTCTACATACAACAAGACACACCTAGTAATACACTTTCACACTCTTTTGTGTTCAAGAAAACCTCTTGCTCTCCAAGCTCAAGTTCTTCATCTTGAGAGCATCAAGCATTTACGCACCCGCTCTCCCGCCGTAGTTCACGAGAGCGACGTTGCGCCGTCGCGTGGCTCACGCACCCGCGTCATTGATTCGACGCACTCCTTGTAAAGGGAAGTTTCCTAATTCCTATAAAAGCTAGGTTTAAATCTTTGTTGGCTCTATAGGACTATATTTGTTATTTTACTTTGTTATTTAGTTGGGTATTCACTTTGCGAATTCCCACCTCCTTCGTGGGACAAAATCCTTCTTGTGAAGAGAAGGGGTTTGAGGTACGCTACTCTCGTAGAAAGTAGTGTGGTTGTACTTGAGGTTGAATCACCCTTGTTTAAGTGATTCGTTTAGTGGATTTAATCAACTTGGTTGATCGAAAAATCCTAACTCGAGAGGGTTAGGTAGTGGTTTTCACCCGGTTTGGGTTTCCACCTAAAAATAATTGTGTACTTTGTGTGATTGAATTTTGTGAGATTGTTTCATATTATATTTCCGCAATTTATTACATCACCCCCTCCTAGTAGGAAAACCACATCAAGTTGTCAAGCAATTATGCATCCTAAATTGACCTCTGAGTGCCCTAGAGATGTACACTTTGTTGCAGTGATATTCTCAAATGCTTAAGTAAAAAGGTACTCCAAGGATAGAACCAAGGGATGCAAGTAGAGCGAACCCTTCCTTTGAGGCGATGCATTAGCGGTGCCTCTTAACTATCCTTGAATTCCTTTAAGGGGTGTCCCCCTCCTTAAAGTATCAAATCACTTGGGCAAAAGTTAATACCACCGTCACAAAGCGAGATAGGAGGGTTTGCACCGATAAAGAGATCGATGCCTATAGCCTTAAATGTTCAAGTCTTAATGCAGTGCCTATAGTGCATGATTAGTGCAGGAAGTGTGCAACACACTATGAAAAGTGATTTTTCTTTTGAAAACTACAATCAAGTTATTCAAACACTTCCTGTATATTTTAATGTAACCACTTGATTAATCTTTTCAAGTCAGCTTAAGTGGTCTTCTTAAATTATGTCCAAATGCAATGCATGTGCAGATAACTGATGCAGAAAGATAGGAGATACGTACCTTGCTCCAGCACTCTACGATGCAGAACTGCACGTAATGCAATAAAAAAATTTCTAGATGTTGCTTGAGCAATCCTAGATGGTCACCCTATAAATATGCAGCTTCTAGCAGCCTCTCATATATATATATATATATGAGCAATCAAAAGATCTAACTACCACACACAAAATAATCCTAGAATCTAAAGAATCGGGGACACTCCCCCAAAAATTGGCCCAGATTACAAGGGTGAGAAAATAGATAACTAATACTAAGTCTATCAGCCTAAATCTAAACTAAGATTTAATCACTAAATCAGGAAAGGCACCTCCGTATGCCTTCACGTGCATGGGATCAAGGCCCACAAGCACCCGTTGTTGGCCTCCAGGTGGTGTTAAGGTCTACCAAACGTATCGTCTCCACTGCGTGGACCTCCTCCTCAAGAATGTACCTTGCACAAAAAAAAAAGATTAATGAATACATAGTCTTAATTAGAAATCACAGGAAATACGTGCGAGTTTACTAGGCCCGTTGTCTCCTCGGCAACGACGTCATTTGATAGAGAGAAATTCGCTTATTTAAGATAATCATAATAGCAATAAACTGATATGTCGTTATAGTCGTGTAGTGGAAAATCTTTCAATCAAAGATTAAAACAGAAATCAATTTAAACCATAGTAAAAATGTCGTATCCACAGAAAGGAACTAAGCCCATAAACTCATGAATGTTTCCATGCTAAATCTTTTTTCAAGAGGGATCTTCTTTTTGCATTAAAAGTGATTCTCAAGAAAATAGGGAGAAAGCTGACAGATATTTCATGCAATTATAAGTAAAGTAGCAAATATTTTTCCATGCTTTTGTTAATTTATCAAAATGTGATAGTCTGATATTTGCCTACAATCGTAATATATCATGCAATGTATGGGAGGCCAGAGCAGAGGGAAATGCACTTATAGATACTCAGACAGTATTGTGAGAACTAAAGGGGCTTGTCTTGCAAATTCACGCAATATATTAACTTGATAAATAAAGGAATAGTGATCTCAATGGCATTTGATGGTAAATATTAATGAGATGAGAAACAGAGAGATCCTTCTCTCTCCTTTGTGCGTATGCGGGGAAGCTTCGTCGGAGGAGCTGCTCTGGGGAAAGGTCAATCGGAGGGAGGCCTTTGCGATGGCGTAGGACGCGTGGCCGAAGGTGGCCGTTGGCGACCGATCGGTGGCGGAGGACATCAGTCGACAGTGATGGCAGGAGGTGCGCATGCTCATCGTGGAGGGTGGCTGGCGGACGTATGGAGGTCGTAGGCGTGAGACGAGGAGAACGGCGAGGTTGATGGTGAGTTTGGTCGTTTGTAGTGACCGTATGAAGCGAGGAGGCGGCTGCAACTTTGGGTTCTTTTTCGTGGCAGGGAAGGTGCGTGGAGAAGAAGAAGAAGAAGAACTAGAAGAAGATGGAGGGAACTGGAGGTGAGGTCGTGGATGGGGTGATGGTATTGGTGGTGGTGGTGTTTGTGATCGTGTGGGGGGGCTACTGCGACGAGGGGTTAGCGATGGGGATGGTGGTCTGCGGCGAGGGGATGATGTGCACGTTGCTACTATGCGTGCTGCTATGGAGGAGTTGGTGGTAAGAATGTGCACGCTGTCACCATGCACATGAGGTGGAGGGTGGGCGAAGGCGAAGCCTGCTTCAGATCACAGTGAACACCATGTCCATGGTGTAAGCATGAGGAGCACGGTGGAGAGCAAGGAAGAAGACGATCTGGATTCCAATGGATCAGCCTCTTTTAAAACCTCCTGTCTGTTTCTCTGCGGTCGCCAACTTCTCCAACCACTAGGTGAGGATTGCGAGTGGTTAGAGCAAAAGGATAAGCACTGGCAGTTCCCATCAAACGTCTGATCAACACTCCAAACGTCTTAAAATGTATGAATAGCAGTGAGTCCACGATGGAGGTTCCAGACGCCCACACTAGGCTCCAGACGTCTTAAAATGTGACTTTGGACATCTGATTAATGCCTTCAGGTGTCTTGCACCTAGCCTGCATCCACCAAATGATTATCATATCATGTCATATGTTATTAAATATAAAATTGGTGCATGAGATTATATGCAAACAAAGGTGAATTCTCATTTAACTCCTAATCAATTAACAATTACCAATAACTAATTAAAGAGTACTTTAGGCCAAATAATGGTCCACGAAAGTGGACTTACCAGTACTGATAAGAGACCCGGAAGACTTCACCTTCACTGATGAGATCTTGCGTATGAGGGGACGTTTGTGCGTCCCTAGAGATGAGGAGTTGTTAAAAGAGCTTTTGGCAGAGGCACACGGGTCCAGGTTCACCATACATCTTGAGAACACCAAAATGTACCATGATTTGCAATGTGACTTTTGGTGGAAGGGGATGAAGTAAGATGTTGGAGAATTTATGCAATAGTGCTTGGTGTGACAGCAGATGAAAGCCGAGCACCAGAGGCCTGCAGGACCGTTACAGCCACTTCCTATGCTAGAGTGGAAGTGGGAGAGTGTCACTATGGATCTGGTAGTGAGGTTACCGGTTACATAGTGGGTACATGATGTTGTTTGGGTTATAGTGGACAGGTTGACGAAGACGGCGCAGTTTTTGCCGATCCGAGTCACCTTTAGACCAACACAGTTAGCAGAGAGCTACATCAGGGATGTGGTGCGTCTTCACGGAGTTCCCCACGAGATCATATCCGACTGAGATACTTGTTTCACTTCCCAGTTTTGGGCAAAGTTCCAGCAGGTCTTGGGGACTCACTTGAGGTTCAGCATTACCTAACATCCTCAGACTGACAAACAGTTGAGGACACTTGAGGACCTTCTGTGCGCCTGTGTATTAGACTGGAGAGGCTCCTGGGCGGAGCATTTGCCCCTGACAAAGTTTACATACAACAACAGCTATCATTTGAGTATTAGCATGGCACCTTATGAGCCATTATATGGGCGGAATGTACAGCTCCCCTGAGTTGGGTCGAGGTTGAGACCAAGTGGGAGGTTGGTCCTAGGTTGATCCGCCGGAGTCAGGAGGTGATAGAGCAGATTCATAGGTGACTCCGTACCGTCAGGAGTAGGCACAAGAATTACGCTGAAAAAAAGCGTCAGGAGGTACAGTTTGAGTTTGGAGGTCATGTCTTCCTTCATGTTTCGCCCATGAAGGGCTTATAGTGTTTTGAGGTAAAGGGGAAGCTCGCGCTGAGATTCGTGGGACCTTTTGAGCTCTTAGAGCGAGTTGGTCTCATTGCTTACCGGCTTGGCCTTCCACCCCAGCTGTTGGGTGTACATGACATGTTCCATGTGTCAAATCTAAGAAGGTACATCGCCAATCCCAGCCACATTTTGAGCCATGAGAGCATCGAGGTGAGAGATGACCTGACTTATCCAGAGAGGCTGGTACAGATATTAGATAGAGCTGTCAAGAACTTAAGACAAAAGGTGGTGCCACTGGTAAAGGTGGTAAAGGTCCTGTGGAGGAGCCAGTGGCACGAAGAGGCGACATGGGAGCCTGAGGCGGTAGTGCGAGATCGATACCTGGAACTCTTTGAGGGTTTGTACTTATTAGCCGACTTTGATTCTCTTTAAGCTTGTTATGCGTAATTTTTACTTCTTTTGCATCCTTGTTTAGCTTAAGTTTCGGGGACGAAACTTCTTTTAAGTTTGTTATGTTGAAATGACCTTTCCCAAGGGCCATTTGGTGGTTTTCCTAAACTAGAGGGGCCTCGTCATAATTTTCGTGCACCAGGAAATGAATGTAAAGCCCCTGGGCCTAAGTTATTTGACTCGTGGAGGCGCTTAGCATAATTTTTATGCCCTACTTCTCACCCTTTGGACCCCACATAAATAACTCTAGGAACTTAGGACTGTTTTCGTAAATTTCCTCTTCCCCACGAGCCCTAAAATCCTACCCGATACCCCTTTAAAGCCCCTCACTTGCAATTTCGCTCCTCCCCCACACCACCTTGGGTGACGTGCCCAACTCCCCTTTTTAAACAGAGTGAGGGAGAAAGCAAAGACAGTAAGGGAGAGTGAGCAGCAGAAAAAAGGGAAGGCGGAGGAGTACATGGTGCGAGGCGCTACAGCCGCTGACGTGACGCATTCTGTGCACAGAGTGGGGGCGAGCCCTGCATTCATCAAACGTCCGCAACACCCTGCAGACAGTTGGGAGGCTCCGCGAACGACCGAGGCGTGCTTCAAACGTCCGAGGATGCAGGAGGCACGAGGCGCAGCTTGCCCGAGGTGTCTACGGTAGGGATAGCCTTGAGGAGTGAGATTGCGTAGGGAAGAAGCACTCGTGCAAAGCGAGTTCTCTTTGAGAGTCACGTGAGGGTGGACTTCATGGAGCTTCCAGACGTCCAGATAATGTATCAGACGTTTGGAGCGATTCTAGGATGATCGAGACACCCACCGGGCGTCTAAAGAGGAGAGTGGGAGTCTCACGCTATTTAAGACATCTGAGGAGTGTCTCAGACGTCTAATTCGAGCATTAGGCACTTCTTGGAGTAGGTGGACAGTCAGTTTGGTTTGATTGAACCGACCCATGCCGGTTCAAGCGAACTAGGGAAGGTTTCTAGGCCGGTTCAAGGCCCAAATGGGGTCGGAATTGTGCAAGCAAGGTATCGTTGGAAAGCCCTTGTAATTTCCTACATTTTAGAATTATTTCTACACTATTGTTGAACTATTTTAGCATACTAAAATGTCTATCAATGTGTTTGATGTCCCGTTTGATCATTAAATTGGTGTAGGCCTCAAGTCTGTGGTGCGTGCAGGACCTGCAGAGGCATCAGGATTCGTCGCTCGTGCCCCCATATCTCTCATAACCCTAGGTAGAGTGGTCTTCTTCTACTCTTCCTCTTTGGTTTCATTAAGTGAATGCTCTAAGTCAAAGAATTACGTTTTGAAACCTAAGTTATGCAATACAAGTTTGAAGTCTATTATGCCCCGTCTATTTACGGAATTGATGAGTGCCCACCCTAACCTTATGGGTTTGGCATATAAGTGATTTTGTTATCCATGCCCTAGCCAATATGGTGGTGGTCACAATTAAGTTAACAATTTAATCTAAGGGTGTTTGCTAAATGTGTATGATATCATTGAGCTTGATCGATATAGAATAAACCCTAAGTATGTGAATGATGCATGTTTATCTTCAATACATGGAGTTTGTTTGATATAACATAAATGTGGATGATGCTTATTTCTCTTTAATGGATGGAACTACCATTAAATGAGCTTGGTAGCAATAATAGTAGAGACGTACTTGAACGCTAAGGTGCATTAGAAAAATAATTTATCTACTATGGTATGAAACTTTGATAATGATGGAAAAACTCGCTTGCCGCGAGGCACGATTGTTGTTTGGACTCCAGTTTGGAGGCAAGCTAGCCCTCGAATATGCACATACCAAGGAGAGTTATTCACTTCTTGTGTAGGAAGAGAGCTACCCTTCCCTTGAGTTGGGACCCAGGGTAGGAATGGCATCCCTACATCAACTCCTACTAGGCCCATCGGGTCAACCGGGATAGTCAAGCGAGGGTACGTAGATTGGTGATGGGCGCGGCTCCTGTTCTATTTTATGCAGTACGACTTAGAGCGTACCCATTAGCGGAAAGAACTGACCGCGTGCCAGTGCGAGATAGCTACCCATGCATTTATCGCGTGTGTCGTAGTCATCGCTACGTCGCGACTATGACCCCAAGATAGTAGACCGGTGTAGGACAAACGCAGGGTGTTCTCCCGGCCAGGAGAGCACCACGTGCATGTTATACATCGTGGGAAAAACTGCAATAAGATCGTTCCGTTAGGGAACATGTGAACCAAGAGGAACGAGACCTTTGTTAGATTATCCGAAACACAAAAACTACTAGTACAAAGTAATAGAAATGAATCATGTAATGTGTGAAATGTTTACAATTAACTAAAATGTTTATTGCTTTTTAATTAAATTGCATTAGTTAATTTTGTACTTGTCACTCTACTCACCTTTCGCTGACGGCTACCACTTATGTTTAGGTTAGGGAGGTGAGCAGCTAGTCTGTTTTCCATTTCCACTGTAGTTGAACTTTTCCTACTGCTGTCGTAAGTACTATTGATTAGAACCATTAGTACTGTTTCTGTTCTTCGTTTATGGCGATGATGGCTATGTTAAGGAACTTTCTTTTCTCTCACGACACTATTTACGGATTTACTTATAGCTTCCTGTCTTTCATTTGAATGTTCTAGCTATGATACATGTGTGAAATGATTTCCTTTGTCATGTTATTTCTCGATGGACGACTAGGTCTTAAGTTAGTTGAGGCGCTCCAACCTCAGGTTCCACATGGAGTCGCATTCGGGTCGTAACAGGGGTATAATTGTCTTTTGGCAATTTATCGCTCCTTTCATCCCTCATTTCCAAGTAAACATCCTAATTTTCCGTCCCCAGTTAATTCCCACCTTATCCCCCATTCACGTAAACACCCTCACGAAATTATCCCATTTTACAAGTAAACACCAACATGAGATATCCCTTGTTTACAAGTTTTTATCCCTTTAAATATATCCCACAATGTAAAATCATAATTATGGATTCATATTCAATAATCCAGTAAACAATGGATAACACATAAGACACAATGAACACATTATTGAACCCAAATACATGCCATACAAGGGAAAGGGTGAGCTACTATATCTAACGTCGTTGAGGGGGTCATGGAAACTTTGACATGCACATTCGAGGTATGGGGATGTGGGTCGAGCATCCGACATAATCTGTGCATGCTTCAAGTCAGGTCCATAGACCAAGTGCATCAAAAATCCATATCCAAACACATTAGGAGACAAATTTAGAATTTAATGTATGAAATAGCGATAAAAGGAGTATTGGAACTCACCAACGTGTAGTACTAATCCACATGACTCCAATGGTACCTTATTTTCAAAAAAACAAAATTCGAAAAGGCCCGAACTGCTTGAAATACGCGAAAGGGTCTAATCCAAGTCGATTCAAGTGAACCAACCACGAACTAGCCATGTGAACCATCACTACCATGTGGTAGCGCACGATTCACACTTTTTGCACACCCCAAATCGCCACTACATGCGCCCAAACACTAGCGTGCCTCCTTTACATGCACTACACATGCTTGTGCTTCATTGTGCGCACCCGCGCTCACATGCTTACACGCTGCCTGTGTGTCCCCATGTGTTCACTACACGCAGTCGACAGTCTTCTCCCTCTCTCTTCATCTTTCTCTTTATCTTTCTCTCTCCTTTCTTTTCTTCTCTTCTTTCTTCTCTCTTGAGTTGTAAGCAATTTTGAAAAGGAAAAATTGATCTAAAACCCTAATTAGAGTCTTAAATATGTTCCCAATTCATATTAGGATTAGGATTTTCTCAGGTTTTGACAAAAATACCCTCTCCCCCAATGCAAGTTTAATCACGCCTAAATCCTATCGATCTTATTTTTGACATAACTTGATCTACACACCTCGAATTTGCGTGAAACATATACCATTGGAAATCTTGTGACAAAAGAAATCCAACGATACCACATATGACCCCCTTTTGAAAGGGTTTGATCAAGTGTTGACCAATATCACGGGTTTTTTGCATTTTACAAGACATTATGACCTGACTCAACCCCAACAAATATCGATAAGTCTAAAATGTTTCGATCAACTCTGAAATGACTTAAACCCTAGATTTTAGGGCATTACATCTAAAGGTACAGTGAGTTTGAAATTATTATATCAAGTTGAATCACTTTGAATTATGGGTCACTCCTATGCGAATTCGGAGGTGATGTAGATGATAAGGTATTGACATTGATGTTGCTATTTCTTAGGATAGTTAGAAGTAAGGATGTGTATCAAGGCATGTAAATAAAAAGCTAAATATATTACATGTAACATGGCAACCACTCATGTATTTTGAATAAGACATTTCCTTAACAACTTAGACCTCATATTGGTGAAAGAATCATTAAAAATATTTTGTAATAATCAAATAATAATATGCTTGATTAATGGTAAGACCAAAAGTTCTAAAAGAAAATATATAAAGATTCGATATCACTATATTCAAGATATTGTAAAAAAATAAGAAAGGGATGCCTATTGTTGTAAAGCTCATTGACTCCTTAATTAAGAGAATAATAGAAAGAACTTACATTAGACATATTAATTTGATTAAATAAGAATATTTAAATCAAGTGAGAGGTATTCATAGATGATAATCCTCAACATACATCTTTAGAATATAAACATCTCAGGGATAGTGAGAACATGGGAATTACTTGACCACATCAGTCAAGTGAGAAATGTTAGGACGTAATGTGAATTCATAGTCAAATTTGTTTTGATCGAGTTCAAACGAAATGCAAGTCAAAAAGTTGTTGCAAACATGAGATGATAGGGATGATTATGGTTGGGGAACGGGAGGGAGAAACATCACTATCGGAGAACATACCTTCTAGCGTGAGCCCCAAACCACGATCATTTCTTCTCCGCGTTGTGCTCTCCCTCATTTTTTCACGTGGCTGTGGGGCTGGTTTGGTATTTGCTCTGATTTTAGTTATATGGCTATCTATTTAATGTGTTTCAAATATTTTTTTTTGTTGAGGAGTTTAAAATTCAATTTTGACGATAGAAGTGGAGGAAATGGAACGAAATCACCCTTTTCGATTTTCGTCCTTTCCAACTCTTCCTCTCTTCTCGTTTCATTCCTTCCAAAGGACCCTTTCATACCAATCACCCCCATCCTTCAATTCTCTCACATTTAGGGATGGTTGAAAGATAAAAACAAGAATCAAAACCAAACTGAAAAATCAAACGAATCAAATAAAAAAAACGATCTCTAGAAGATTTAGTTTAATTCCCGACTCTACAAATTAGCAACCTGGCTTTTCAGTTTAGTAACCGATTCCATAGAAACTTTTCTGAAGCGAACTGAATTGGTGTGTAATTGTGCTTAAAATGAAAAATGTTAAAAAAAAGAACAAATATGGTACTTACAATGTAAATGCTTATAACTAAATTATCTTTTAACACGATTATGCATAAGTTGTAAAATTTGATTTGAAGCCATTACCTCGTAATACTCATGTAGTACTGAATGAGTACAATACTTATATGATAAGGCCCTATATAGCCATATATATTTTACATGCACCTCTAATTCCGTCGCGGAGTCCCTGTCATGACCCTACCCCATCTCTTACAAATTCCTTCGAAATTATCCAATATGAAATTATATGTCAAACATCGATATAATTTTGATTCTTAATCGATATGCATTAATTTTTTATCAAAATATGTCGATTAAAAATTAATATTAATTATAAATAAAAATATATCAATATATTTTAATTTTTTATGGACAGAAAATAAATTTTTACTTAAAAGATAGAAAGTGATTTCTACTTATAAATTTTAGGTTTAAGATTTAAAATTTAAAATTTACGATTTAAGATTTATGAAAAATAATTTTACTTATTAAAAATAATTTTCATTTAAAATATAATTTTTCACCTTTGAATTTAGAATTTAAGAAGCTTAACCCCTAACACTAAATAGTAAACTTTAAATTTAAAGGTAAAAAATTATTTTTCATAGGATAGGTAAAAAATCATTTGAAAATCAAAATAAATCAACATAGTTTCATTTTCAATCAATGAAAAATCAAAACATCCAGATTGAATATCAAAATATATCGATGTATTTTATTAAATAAAAGACGTACATTAAAAAATGTATTGTAACACACATTTTCCTACTCATATCCAAATTATATTTACCTACACATCTTCAATTCACCCAATACATAATATCGAATTGTACCCATCATACCCATGACCTCACACTATGACAATATTTGCTTTGCAACTTAGAACGATTTATCTCTTATTTGGTAAGTTTTATCTCACGAAAAGGGTTGAAAATTTAGAATAAATATATATTAAAAGATAAGGAGATGTGATAAATCTCCCTCTCCTCTTGTGAGACAACTCCCCCAACCCCCCACCTATCTCCTCAAATATCCTTACTTATCTCCTAATTTATCATATATCTCTCTCAAATATCAAAATCAATTTATCTCTTATTAATATCAAATTTATCCTTAAAAATGAAAATAACAGTATCTCCAAGTTTTCTTTTTTTGTCATTGCCCTTTCCCCTCTCCCTCTCCTTCTCCAACCCCTCAGGCCCTCCGTATGACATCATAAGCAAAATTTCACAGGCCACCACCCGTTCACCAACAAATCGAACCAGTTGTAATCTATTTCCGTCCCAAATAAAAAAAATTCTGGTTCTTGGTGAGAACTCAATTCGAAATAATATGTCAAAATCGAACTAATATGGTTAAGCAGAGTGGTTGAGCAGCTTTGCATCCTAAAAATTAAAGCATAGAGTTCACAACAAATCCGCTTGCAATGGTTGGCCTTCAACAGATCAGATGACAGGCCACAGGCACAACCTCGTGGAAACGTTGGGCCAGAAGAAACCAAGCAAAACAATGGACAGCATAGGAAGAGATTAGAAAAAGGTTGACACTTTTTGTATGCAACTAGGCCTTCCCTGATACGATAAAAAGTGTATGCATATGACATCAAGAAAGGGGCGGTATCATATTGAGTTAAATGATATCATACTTTATAAGTGAATATATAATTCTATGTATAATATTATATACACCTATCATGATCGGGAGAAATATAATTTAATTTATTTATTCCTTCCACGACGAAAAAGGACCTCTCAAATTTTAAAACAAAAAAAAAATCCGATTTCTGAGTATTGGCGACTGATAAAACCACCAAACAAGAAACAATCAATGAGCTTTAGTTGGATCTTACTTTGATTGTTTGGATTGTTTTCAGCTGTGCAAAAGAAAGGGCAAAAAAAAAAAAAAAAAAAAAAAAAAAAAACAAGAAGAAAGAAAAAGGAAGAAACAGATTTTAACCCAAAAGTCAAAAAAAAAAAAAAAAACGGGAAGAGAAAAAAGGTCAACTACCGAACAACACCGAGATTTCAACCCTACTGTAAAGCCACAACAGCCGCCGGAGGACCAAAGATCGGACATTTATGTACACCATCCGGTTAGCAAAATTACCTCTCCTCCTCCTTCACCCTCTTCTCCTTCTTCTTCCTCCTGGAGACCATCAGCAGCCTCCTCCAGAAGCCCCAGTCCTTCCGCGGCGGTGGAGGATTGGCATGCTTCCTCCCGCGGGGGCTCTCAGTTGACGAGGCGCCGGTGGTGACGGCCGAGAGGTAGACCGAGGAGGACACGGATGGCGCGCCGTCGGGCGTGGAGATGGAGAGGCGGGAGAGCCTCTCCCGGAGACAGTACGGGCAGACGCCTCTAGACTGCAGGTGGCAGGGGTGCTCTTTGCACCGTTCCCCTTCCGACGACCCCATGACTTTAACTTACTATTCCTTCGCCTAAACCATTCGAATTGGCGACAATGGGGACGCGCGCGCACGTGTGCGTTTGGGATCGGTAACGTGCATATGTATAAGACGTGGGTTTTTTATTATTTTTGTATGTGCAATGGGATCGATGGGAGGCTTATGGGAGTGGGACTCGTTTGTTTTGGAAATTCGATTCCCCCTCCCGAGATGGGATATCCCGCACTCCTCGGCATTTGTTGCCGTTTGATTGGAGGAGAGAACTATTTCATAATTCATGTCCACGATGGGTTCCTCTTGAGTTTTTTTATGCTGAAGCCCATGGAACATTTGATGTTACAGGCAGCCCCCCGTACACGTGCGCCCAAAATATAGCCCTGTTTATGCCCACGTCTCCTGTTAAATAAATAATTTGTATCCCGTTCTTTGCACGTGGAAAAACTCGAGACCCTCTTCTCTCCCATTTTCGACAACAATGTCCAGTGATCGGAGAGTCTACAATACTTTTTTCTTTTTTGCAACCCATGCAAAAGACAGGGAGGACACTATCCTCCGCCTTGAGTAGAAACAAAGGAGATAAAATAGGAAATAAAATTATAAAGAAGTTCTCTCAAATCGATTGAGGATTGCACCACAATGTAAGACGACGACGATGTCATTAAAAAAGCTACTTCAACAATTCACACTAACGAGATCCAAGAAACTTGCCGTTCAAATAGATCCAATAAAATCTCAATTGCATGTAACCCCAAACTCTTCTGTAATCCCAACATGAAAGGGCTGCGGTGGTGATCGATGAAGTCCTAGCAAGCGACCCCATTGCAACCACATCCCCTTCCCTCCCCCACAGAAACAGAGAGGGAGAGGGAGAAGGACCAACACCATCGGATGACAAGGACGGTGCCAGAACCACCATGCCAAAGCCAGAGCTAAAGGGAGAAACAAGGCTAGAAGGTTAGCTACATGAGAAGTCTACCATTTAAAATTAAATAACAATACATAAAAAAAGAAAAGCAAATTCATGTAAATTATCCTAAGCCTGAAGAAGATACAACCATTAAACAACTTACCACTTGAAGAATTATTAAATATGTTGAAGGCATAACTTAACCGAGTATAAGCCATAGAGGCAAAATTTCTCTAAAAAGAGACGTTGTAACCAACACCCAATCGTATTGGGAATTCGTCCCATCAAGAATTGCTAATGAAATTAGATGGTAATCGATCACTCCCATGATCACTGAAATTGGTTTACAGATGCCATAGAACAAAGATTATCCTAGCAAGAGGGAGTATCAAGTATTATTCTTCCCAAATGTGGTAGACAAAGGCTAATGCTCGGACACTAATGACAGCATGTTCTCCAACAGGTTTACAAAATCCAATAGAACAAAGCTTTTCCTGAAAAGAGAGAACTTGTAGTCGATAAATAATCATATTATGAATTATCACAATAAACAATGTTTGTCCAAGGTGAATACTCGCACCTAAAGACTAGGCCAATCGATCAAGCGAGATAAATCTTCAAATTTTGATTTAAGAAAAGCATTTGCATCATAAGTTATTGTTGTATATTTGATCGGCAAACGGAAGGTCAAATTTTGTACATCAAAAATTGAAGGAAAAATAATCAAAAGGATGGGAGTAGGAAACGGCGTAACGTCTAAATTTTCATTTACGTTGATGGTTTTAGTCGGTAAATTTAATGGATAGTTTTAACCTGTATGTTTGATGTTTTTTTTTTATGGAAATTATTTTTAATAGGTGAAAATTTATTTTTAATAGGTAAAAAATCAATTTTCATGCATAGGTGGAACATAAAGGTATTTTTAATAGATGAAAAAGTAAAATACACTACTATATTTTTATTTTTCACCGTTATTATTTTATTTTCCTCCTATGAAAAATTACATTTGATTTTCTTTTTTATCCGAGTTGTAAGTTACAACTTTATTTTTGTTAAAGAAAATCATTTTCGACCGATGGAAAGATAAAATATCGGTGTGTTTTGATTTTTCATTAGTGGAAAATTACTCTCAAATAAAAAATAATTTCTTTTGAGTTAAAATTAAGGATCAAGAACCTACAACTTTACTTTTGAGTGAAATATAAAGCTATTTTCCACTAGTAAAAAGGTGAAACACACCGGTATATTTTGATAATCAACCGGTGTGTTTTGGTTTTCCACCAGTTGAAAATCAAAATACACCAGTTGAATTACTTTCGAGTAAAGAAAGTCATTTTCTACCGATGGAAAGGCAACACACACTAGTGTGTTTTGATTTTCCACCAATGGAAAACCACCTTCGAATAAAAAATAATTTATTTTCAGTCAAAGTTGAGGGTTAATAACTTACAACTTCACTTTTTGGTGAAATGGAAAGCTATTTTTCACCAGTGAAAATGTAAAACATACTAGTATCTTTTGATAATCAACCGATGTATTTTGATTTTTCACCTGTTGAGAAAATGAAAACGCACAGTGTATTTTAATTTTCAACCGGATTTCATCTATGTAGAGTGGTTCTTCAAATATAAAATAATTTCTTTTGGTTAAAGTTACAGGTTTGCAACTTACAACTTCACCGAACACACCGGAAAACAACCTTTGAGTAGTCAAAGTTGTAGGTTGGCAACCTACAACTTTACCCAAAACACAAGGCTGAAAAATGTAAACACACTAGTGTATTTTGGTGGAAAATTACCTTTAAATGGTCAAAGTTGTAGGTTGACAACCTACAACTTCACCCAAAATATGCCAATGGAAAGTTCAAATACATCGATATATTTTACGTTAAGTAAAAATACACCGGTGTGTTTTACATTACGTGGAGACGTGCATTCCATAACACATTGCAACACGCATTTTTTTACTTTTTCACTAATGAAAAGTATATGATGAATGCTAAGACAAGTACCAATATATATATATATATATATATATATATATATATATGTATATTATTTTAAAAAATATATATATTTTTTTTCATTGAAGGGAAGAACCAAATATAAGAGGGCACGCCCAAGAGGGAAAAAAGAGACGGAGAATCCTAACGCCCTCTATAAGGGAGAGGTTACGCTGCGTAGAAATGGGGAAAGGCTAAAACACAGAACGAAGATAAGAAATAGAGGAAAAGGAAAAAGAAAAACACATCTCAAGACTAGGAATCAGACAACCTCCCGAAGGAGAGTGACCCTATACTCGTAAATACAGTAAAATGTCAATGATACGAATCTCGAAGATCACGCTAACGAGTAAATCAAATAGATCAACCAAAAGGTCAAAATCGATCTCTGACAAGCGTCAAAAAACTCGACCGTAGAAAGCCTGGGGTCACGCGTGGTCCCCACTAAAAAAAGAAAAAGAATGGACCATCCATCAAACAACAAGCTAGAATACGCAAACTCCGCAACACGTAAATCGACATAATGGCCTACACGGCCACTACACGCTCGGAATCGTCGCATGTAGACCGAGCGCACCTAGAAATGCCACATGACGGTAGGAATCGTCACTCACCTCCGCCACTGCATGTCGCCCCAAGCCCAAAGCCGCTGCACACTCCGATCAAGCTGTGTTGAGCCTCTACCGCTATACGTCACCACATGAACGGAGAAGACCCCTCCAGCCATAGCTCGCCCTGATCGAAGGAGCTGGACGACCCCTATGGCCGTTGCCACCTCACTGCCATGTTCGACCACAACAGGCCACTAAGAGCTTTGCATGTCGTGATTATTGATGAAGGAGAGAAGATTCGGCGGGAGTGGGGGGGCCACGATCAACCCCAATGGCCGATTGGAGCCCCTACTGTAGCAGGCTACATTTTCGTAGAAGAGGGGAGAACAAGGAGATGGAGGGGAGCCAATCGTATCAATATATATATTGAAATAACGTGGCGCAATAGGTCAAACAACCATTGTAGCTAGAATTGTACCAAAATTTTGCAGTGGCATCTTCCACTAGTAGAAAAAGCACTGTTTGCGATGAACATTCTCGACCGTTCAAGTAACGGTCGAGAATAAAAGTATTCTCGACCGTTATAAATGTAACAATTGCCAACAGTCCAGTCATTAACTTTCTTACTTGTAAAATAGTCGAGATGGTTGAGACCACTCTCGACTGTTATAAACGGTTGAGAATAATAATTTACTCGACCGTTGTTACATTAACAGTCGAGGATAAACGCAATCCTCTACCATGGAATATATAACGGTTGAGAAAGTCAAGTATAATTAAGTCGTCTAGTTGAGACCATTGTCGACCAGTTATAACGATCGAGAATATCTTTATTTTCGACCGTTTCCATATTAACGATCAAGGATAGTCTCATCGAAAATCGTGGTGGCAAAAAGATAATTTTCGAATGCATTCCTCGACCGTTGAATCTAGAACGGTCGAGAAAAAGCGGACAAAATACCCAGCACGAACCTGACTCCTTCCCTTTCCTTTCTTCCCCTCCCTTCGCAAAAACCCACAGCATTGCCCTAGCGAAACCCACAGCGCTGCCGACCTCCTCCGCCGACCCCGAGGGTCCTCCTCTTGCCGGCGACACCCCCACCCCATGTCATCCTGTGACCCCACCCCTCAATAAGTGCTCCTCGCCCCTCCTTCCCTTCCTCATTCCATCGTGCCATCATGGTGACCACCAGAACCACCATGACCACCTTCCCTTCCTCGTGTCGCCGCCACCACGACGACCACCTCGTCGACCACCACCCCCACCTCCATGGCCAGCCGCCGCCGCCACCACCTTAGGCCACAACCACTTTAGGCACCACCACCACCTCCTCCTCCTGCCACCAGTACCACCACCTCCTCCTCCTCCTCCCACCACCATCACCCCAATTTCCCCCCTTAGGGTTAGAAATTTAATTTTAGGTTAATTTAATTTTTTTATATACTACTTAGGTTAGAAATTTAATTATGAATACAATTTAGCTATATACTTCATTTAATTATGTAAAGAGTTAAAAAATTTAATTATGAATGTTGTAATGGGTTTGATTGGGTGAATGGGGTTTTTACCTATTTGATTGGAATAATGGTGATGGGCTTGAGATGTTGTAATTAAATGATTATTATTTATTGAGCTTACACCTAATTTTAATGTTGGATATTATTTTTCTTCTTTTCCTGGTAGCCATGGCGAAGGAAAATTCAATACATAGATTGGAGGCCATGGCGACGACAAAATGTCTTTTGGATCATTAGTTTGAAGGCTAGTTGGAGAATAAGATCATTACGGCGACCACAGATCAAATGCCTACTTGGGAAATATTTGAATTCAATCCAAAGTGTTTCAATATGTTATTCAAAGATTGATTGATGTTTGAAATGTTATAACAGAGGTCTGAGATTGATTTGAGTTGAATTTACTCTATGATTTGATTTATTCTTTCAAGCTATCTATAGCTTAATGAATAGATTAAATTAGGGTTTTTAAGATCGATAAGGCTATAATTTGATTCTCATTAAGTTCCAAGTGTTTGAATACATGCGACACTTAGTAATGAGAACTATATGTTTTGAAGTTGATCTAAGTACCTAAGTTGTCCTTGCTTCCTTGCTGTTTATAGTGAGAATAGTAGGATTAATCAAGATTTTCTGATACTCAATGAGCATTGAATTAATCTATGAAAGTTGTAAATCATTCAAGGAGCAATTGCAATGCCTTGGAATGAGATTTTTACTAAATTGGGTGTGATTAGAGATTTATTGATTTTGCTACTCAGTTCTGATGGAATTTATGAGTTCTAGTCATTCATTGAATGTACTGAGGTTTTGGTTAATGTTCAAATATGATTCATAATGATTCTTGAGATTATAAACGTGTTTTTGATGAAGAATTGGAACTTTAAATCAAAATGAGATGGTATGATTCATGTTTGGACAGTACCAGCCACTTCATGACTACATTGACTGTCATAAGTAGTTACATGTTGAAACAATGCTGGTCTTGTGTTTTTAATAATTGAGCTAAACTGCATGTTTGAATTGTGTTATCAAATTGTTTGAATTATTTGATATTTATGTTTGATTATGAAATTTTTATTACAACTTTGTAGACACACACACTTGCACAAATTTAAATGCACGGTATCACAAACAATAGGAATTCTAACCCCTAGGTAACAGGTTGTGAGAGGGAAATAATTGTGTCAAAATACTAGCCCGTCGAGACTTATGATCATGTTATACAAACAATATAGAGTGTGTATATCTCACGTACATGCATGATGCATTGTCTTTATAACATGCCATAAGTGTCGTCGTCCTTTGTTCAGAGAAGTTCTAAACAAAAGGGGGCCCTTGAAGATTTAATCACAACTTAGGGTTACTTCTTGCATGTAGCTAGTGTTTGGAGAAATTTCGGTTGCATTTTCTCGCTCTTCTCCGGTATACCAACTAATCTTAGCTCTATTCCCAAAGTGCCCTTTAGTGGGGGCTATTGAGGATGTTGTTAAGGGTAGTCTTGGGGGGTATACTGAAGAAGTGCAGGGAAATGTTACCAAAATTTCTTCAAACACTAGTTGCATGTAAGAAGTAATGTTATGATCAAATCTTCAAGGATGGGTTATCAGGTGAAAATCTTCTTAAAATACGCAATTCTTCTTTATTCGAATATGGCTTATGAATGATCTAAAAATACACATTCTTACCTTATTTGAGTCCAACTTATGAGTGGTTGTCTTTTACATTTAGGATAATTATCATAGATAAGTCGTGGACCAGTATGATGAATTTAAATTACCACGACTACAAAAGTGGATTGATTTTGCTTCCAGAGTGGGCATTTTATAATGATAGGAAGACATTTAGACAAGGTGAATTCCTTCAGCTCATTTTATGCCCATGTAGACAATGTTTGAATGGATTTTCCCATGACCGAGACACAGTTTTTGAGCATATAATATGTAACGGTTGGTGGCAACATTACGTAAATTGGACAGCTCATGGTGAACAAATGAGAGAAGTTAGGAATGAGACAATTGAAGCCTTTGAAGGAAGTGATGATAATCAAGGAGATGAATTGGATGAAATGTTACATAATATGAGAGCAGCAAACCATAAAGATGCAGATGATGATGAGACATTACTAGATTGTAATGAGTTGTACGATGCAGTCAAGGCAACAGAGGATCCAATTGCTCCTGGAATAACGTCAATGTCAAAGTTGTCATTCCTTCTGAAATTGTTTCAGATGAAAGTGATGAATAGAGCCATAACGAAATTAATGTCTGAGGTTCTAGAATTCATTGGAGATCTATTGAATAATCCTACTGGATATCCTAAGTTATGGTATGATGTAAAGAAACAGATACGTGGTCTCAAACTGAAATGCGAGAAGATTGATGCCTGTCGTAATGACTGCGTCCTATACAAAAATAAGTACTCAGAGTTGACTAACTATTCTGAATGTTGTGAGGAGAGATATAAGGTGGGTAAGTCAGCAAACATTGGCGGGAAGAAACAACCGGAGAAGGTTCTCCATTATTTTCCATTAATCCCTAGGCTACAATGCTTATTCATTTCCAGTAAAACAGCAAAACTAATGTCGTGGCATCAGGATAATAAATCTAAAGATGGACACATCCGTCATCCAACAGATTCTCATGAGTGGAAAAGATTTAACGAGAATCACTCATTATTCGCAGAGGAGGCACAAAATGTGAGACTAGGTCTTGCAAGCGATGGATTCAATCCATTCAAAAGCATGTATTCATCATATTCTATATCGTCGGTGGTCATGGTAACTTACAACTTACCTCCATGGCTATGCATACAATCTTCATTCATGATGTTGACACTCCTTATCCCAGGACCCAATCAACCAGGAAATGCAATATATGTTTATCGTCAGCCATTGATTGATGAACTGGAAGTGTTGTGGTACAGTGGTGTTCAAACACATGATGCAAACAAGAAATAATTCTTCCAGTTGCACGCAGCATTACTGTGGACAATTAATGACTTTCCAGCATATGCAAATTCGTCAGGATGGAATACGAAGGGGAAGTTCGTCTATCCAATCTGTATGGATGATACTCATCACTTGAGATTGCCTGAAAGCAAGAAGTTTTGTTACGTAAGGCACCACAGGTTTTTGCCCGTTGAACACAGATGGCGAACGTCACAATTCAAGGACAAATTTGATGGTAAAGCATGTCGATATTCGTCGAGGAATCTGAAGAATAAACTCAGTACAAATTTTATTAGGCTGTCGAGGATGAAAATCATGGAGACATTGCAACAGCTCGGAGAAATATGTTTGGGTCGTCTTTTCAAGAATGACTTGGCTTCCTTGCGACACTCAGGGTTTAGGAAGAAAAGCATATTTTTTATGGAGATCCTATATTAGAAGGATTTAACAGTGCGGCACAATTTAGATGTTATGAATATCGAAAAAAATGTAATGGACAACATTCTTAATGTATTAAACCTAACAGACAACCCAAAGGGTACAGTTAAAACAAGGAATGATATGAAAATTTTACGTATTCGTCCTGAGTTGCACGTTAAAGGAGGGTCTTACTTTCTAGAAGCTATATATAGTCTTACCGAAGAGCAGAGACAAAGGATTTTCTCGTTCCTTAAAAACATTTGGGTTCCAGATGGGTATTCATCGCAACTTTCACGTTGCATAAATGAAGCACAAAAGAAGATTACTGGGTTAAAAAGTCATGATTCTCATGTGTATATGCAAATCTTATTCCCACTAGCGATACGTGGGGTGATGCCTGATCCGGTAGTCGATTCTTTGACGAAGATGAGTAGATATTTTAAAGTTATCTGTTCAAAGACATTAGATACCGAATTGCTAAACTATTGGGATAAACAAACTGTAATCACACTTTGTAAAATAGAGTAGATTTTCCTGCCTTCATTTTTCGACGTTATGGTTCATGTCACGCTTCATCTTTCAAATGAAGCAAGAATCGCTGGACCCGTGCAATACAGATGGATGTAACCAATTGAACGATATTTGAAGAAATTGAAAGATTATGTCTTGAATAAGGCTAAACCAGAAGGGTCAATTGTTGAAGGCTATCTTGTTGAAGAATGTATTAACTTCTGTGCCATGTACATAAATAAAACAGACAATAGATTTAATCGTCTTGAACGAAACTATGAAGGAGAATTTAATGGTAATGATGAAGATTGTCTGTCCATATTTAACATTGGAGGAAGGTCGATTCTACGAACGGTGGTTAAGCCCATATCAAAAATGGACCGATGTTTGGCACACTTGTTTATTCTGATGCAAATTCCAGAAGTGGATGAATTTTACAATGAATACAAAGAATCATCTAATACATCTACACACGACTTGCAGTTCCTTCATTGGTTCAAGGATTGAAGAAATAAACTAAAAGAAAATGGGGATCCACGGTGGGTACAAGATTTTGATGTAATTGCTGATACACCTTTGACGTACAGACGTTACCATTCTGGATACATAATTAACAGTTTCAGATTCAGAGTACGATCCATTGATGACGTGAAGGGCACGCAACAGGCAGGAGTTCTTGTTAGTTGTGACCTAAGCATTGGTTGTGATAGGTATTATGGCCAAATTGAAGAGATTGTGGAAATTAGTTTCAGGTTTGACCGTAAGGCAGTTCTATTCAGGTGTGATTGATTTGATATTTTTAAAGAAGGCATTGGATTCAAAATCGATAAGAAACACAGATTCTTGAGCTTAAGTAAAAACCGACGCATCCTCTTATCATCAGAATCATTCATACTAGTTTGTCAGGTAACACAAGTATTCTATGTGCCCGATAATAGTGGATTATAACAGTTAGAGCTTAACCACGTGAATAATACGATGCGGGAAAAGATCTACATCCAGATGTTGAATCTGAAGCATATCAACAAAACCCACAAAGTGAAGAACTTGCCCTTGGTGCAACTGACATTAACATATAAGGTAAATTGTCAAAAGTATTAATTCAAAACTATAAATATAAATAAATTATGAAATTCCTAGTTTGTTTTGTTTAAATTGCCTTTAAATTATTTTATCTTTTATTAAATGTTACGTTCATTTATATATCAAAATTGAAATTTTTTTTATTGCCTTCTCATATAGGTTCTTCGCATTCTCCTACTGTTTGTGCACCGATTGTTTCCATTTCATCACTATGGTGAGCTTCTTACTACCTTTTTCTTAAAATACTATTATTATGTTAGATGTGAGGTGTGCCCACTTAGGTTCATTTTTTGTGTGGGGTGTACGCACTTAGATTTATTTCTCGTGTGGAATGATGCTTTTTTTTGTATCTTGAATGTTTTATGTTGAAGAAAGAGGAGAAGAAAGAGGAGAGGAAATAAGAAGGGGAGGATAATTAAGGAAGAAAGAGAGAAAGAGAAGGGAGGTAAGGGAGAAAGGGAGAAAGAGAAGGGGAGGGTAAGGGAAGGGGAAAGAGGAGAAGAAAGAGGAGAGGAAATAAGAAGGGGAGGGTAACTAAGGAAGAAAGGGAGAAAGAGAAGGGGAGGTTAAGGAGAAAGGGAGAAAGAGAAGGGGAGGGTAATTAAGGAAAGAAGAGAGAAAGAGAAGGGAAGGTAAGGGAGAAAGGGAGAAAGAGAAGGGGAGGGTAAGGGGAAGGGAAAGAGGAGAAGAAAGAGGAGAGGAAATAAGAAGGGGACGGTAACTAAGGAAGAAAGAGAGAAAGAGAAGGGGAGGTTAAGAAGAAAGGGAGAAAGAGAAGGGGAGGGTAAGGGAAGGGGAAAGAGGAAAAGAAAGAGGAGGGGAAATAAGAAGGGGAGGGTAACTAAGGAACAAAGGGAGAAAGAGAAGGAGAAGAGGAAGGGGAGAAAGAGGAAGGGGAGGTTAAGGAGAAAGGGAGAAAGAGAAGGAGAAGAAAGAGGAATGGGAGGGTAAGGGAAGGGGAAACGGAATGGGAGAAAGAGGAAGGGGAGGGAAATGGAGAAAGGGAAGGTTATTTCATTTATATACGCTCATTTCATTTTCAATTATTTGTACACTTATTTCATACAAGATTTTTTAATTATCACAATATATAGGGGAAATGCTACCGAATTTTTTAAAAAAATATCTGATTATTTGTGATGTTTTTACACAGGTTATTTTCAAGAAAAAGGCTAATAGGAGGAGCAGGGAGGAGGCTCAGGCCTCCCGCAGCCTGAGGCCCCCCGCCAGCAGCCTCAAGCTCACCGCCAGCATCCTCAGCCTCAGCCCCAGGTACCTCACCAGCAGCTTCTGAGGCCTAGAGATGAAGCTTGATATTTCCAGAGTCAGGGGAAGGGAGGTAGGGGGAAAGGGAAGAATCCGATGCCTCCTCCGATGAATCTGACTACGAGGAGGATGCACTCACCGATGAGGAGGAGGATAGTACTTCATTTGATGAGAACGCTAGATTGGATGATCAACCAGAGCAGATGGCTGACCCAGATCCTTCTCAGACGGGATGTTCTGCACCACCACTACCCACCCGCAGTTTAGGTATCAATTTAAGGTTTCGTAAATGTTATGTTCTCAAATTTTATTCTTTGTTATTTAATTTTATGTTATAGTTCTGTCTTATAGGTGCACGTAAGGGGAGAGGTCCCATGCGGAACAGGGACTTAGAAAGAATTCCGCATGGGGCCCACATTTCAGTGCGGATCACACCAGCGGGGGAAGCAGTGGACTATCCTCCATTCGTCAGTAGACTAGGTATGCTAACAAAGGCAATCATCCCACTGTCCCACTTCGATTGGAGGAAGGTGCCAAACGAGCTAAAAAGACAACTCATTCGAGAGTTAGAGGTAATTGGTAAAAACTAATAACTTTTGTAAATTATTTTATATAAGTGTAAATTATGTAACAATTTCTGTTCTCTTTTTAATGTAGGCCACGTCGAATGGGGCGACAATCCAAACATCCCCAAATATATCCTCAATCATACAGCGAAGATTCATAAAGATTTGAGATTGGAGATGAAGAATAAAGTAAAAGATAAATTTTAACTATATTTCTTTATTTCCTTTACCAGTATTCAAATATTATTTCTAACATTAAAATTATATTTTTTAGTATTATAAGAACAGGAATCATGGTGAGGCATTGCATAATGCGCCTCTTTTGATACAACTGCACATTTGGAAGGAAGCGTGCGAGCATTGGCATGATCCAGCGACACAGGTAAAAGTATTTCATATATTATCATTTATTTAAACATTTTATAAGTTAATAAATTGTACCTTCATTTTCAGGTGCAAGCCAAGAAAAATAAGGAAAATAGGGCTAAGGCTCCACCGAAGACCCATGTCCTGGGTAGGAGGAGCATAGACGGGATGAAATCTATATACGTAAATATCTTTAACTAAAATTTTCTTTTAAACCTTACAAAATTTTCTAATTTATTAAAATTAACTGTTTCAAATTATTGTATTCCGCTATGCAGCAAGGCACTCAGCTTGATCGAGTGGGAGTATATGAGGCCACTCATAGCAAGTTGAGCGAAGAGGGAAATAGAGAGTGGCTTCACAACACATACTAATAGAGACACGTAAGTTAAAAAAATACAATACTTTTATTTTATTTCGTAATTATATAATTAAATGAAATTACTTAACGTAATTCAATATCTTTCAGGATGATATGATCAACTTAATGCATTCTCCTGAAGACGCAAACTCTGGTACAGTTTAGCAGCCACTGACAGCAGAGGAGGCCTACCGGACCATTACGCCACCTAAGCATGGTAGGTACGTCCTGTAGATTCCCTTACTCGGAGGGAGTGAGATCAACGACGTAAAAAATGTAGAATTAAAATAGACAATCTCACAAAAATAGCAATCACACAATGTACACAATTATTTTTAGGTGGAAACCCAACCTAGGTGAAAACCACCACCTAACCCTCTCGAGTTAGGATTTTCGGATCAACCAAGTTGATCAAAACCACTAATGTACTACTTAAACGAGGGTAGTACAACCTCAATTACAACTATGCTACTTTATACGAGGGTAGCGTACCTCAAACCCCTTCTCTTCATGAGAAGGATTTTGTCTCACGAAGGAGACGGGAATTCGCAACGCGAATACCTAACCAAATAACAAAGAAACAAATACAAGAATAGTCCTATAGAGCCAACAAAACAATTCTTAAACTTAACTTCTATAAGTGTTAGGATGCTTCCCTTTTCTTGGAAGTGCATCGACGACGCGGATGCATGAACTACGCAATGGCACAACAACGCTCTCGTGAACTACAGCAAGAGAGCGGGTGAGCAATTGGATTGAAGCTCTCTAGATGTAGAACTAGGCTTGGAGAGCAAGAGCTTTCTTCTTAGGATCAAAAAACACAAAATGATGTGAAAGTGTGTTGCTTGGTGTATTTTTGAGTGGCAAGGGTTCTCCTCTATTTATAGAGGCCCTAGGAAGGCTTTGGAAGGCCTTGGAAGGCTTCCATAGCCGTTGGGTGCAAGGCCCAAGAGAATCAGGCCGGAGCTAGAAATAATCAAGATTCTGACAGGGTCATCAGACGTCTGGTCCTAGCATCAGACATCTGGAAAACCCGTTTAAGACGTCTGGGAACTAAGTCAAACATCTGATTTTAGGTGGGTTTCCTTCCTGACTTGAATCAGATAGAAACAGGGTTCTAGTGAAAGTCCATCAGACGACACATAGGACGTCTGGCATAAGATTTGGATGTTTGGAAACCTATTTGTTCTGCGGGAATGGATTCCCAAGAAGGGTAACGGCTACAAGATCTGCCAAAGGCGATTTTGGGTCAGTCAAGGCAAAACGGTCACATATCAGACGTCTGGGATCACTTACGGACGTCTGATAATGTCTGATATAGGCCAACGGTCAGATTCCTCAACGTCTGCGTGGGCAGCCAATGTTCTACTAATTGGACGTCTGGAAAAAGCATCAGACGTGTCCTAAGACGTTTGATTTCATCAGACAGAACTAACTAAGTCCAGCCTAAATAATCTGACGTCTGAGTCAACAGTCAGATGTCTTAAAAGTTTTTATCTGACGTCTGAAATCCAGATTAGACATCTGAAAAGGCTATCTGGACCCTATTTTGGTTTTCTAAGATCTCTATAGAAAACCTAAGTACCCTAGGGTAGTGCAGGTGTTTCTAGGACTACTTTAAGGGTTCTTTGAGGCTCTTTAACAAAAGATCTAAGACAAAAATAGAGAGCACAACAACGAAACAAAAAATACATAGAACTGGATAAAATGAAATATATCATATTCTTCATCTCCTTCCTGCTTCAAGCTTTCGCTCCGAGCGAAGCTCCTCCACCTCTGTCTAGCTCCTCCAATTCATCATGAATGTGGGCTAGAACTCCATCAAAACACCTGTCTCTATTTGCAATTTGACCTGAAAACTAGGACTCAAAAGCAAATGTTAAAAGACACGTGTTTTGTTATCATCAAAATAAACGATCATGGAGCTCTAGCACCAACAAGTCCATAGCGCAGGGAGGAGTGAGATCGTCTCGGGGTGGTATGGGAGAAGGGGAGCATCATCCTCTTCAACTGAGGCACAGGAGATGAGGAAGGAGATTGCGGCATTACGTCGCAAAGACGAGAAGGACCACCAGATCGAGGAGCTGATGACATTGGTCAGGGTTAATGAGATGCAAACCAAGGAATCCAACAAGATCATCAAGGAGCTCCTTGCATTACTTCAGAAGGGAGGAAT
The DNA here is from genome assembly GCA_037157565.1 of Thalassia testudinum. Taxonomy (NCBI): domain Eukaryota; kingdom Viridiplantae; phylum Streptophyta; class Magnoliopsida; order Alismatales; family Hydrocharitaceae; genus Thalassia; species Thalassia testudinum. Next base: position 167,774,728 of record JAZHRO010000031.1, read on the forward strand.
TGATCACCCATCCTTTCATCAATATAGAGATCGTCGTGATGACAATGATTTAGGTGGTAGCAGTGCTGGAGGTGTTGGTGCTACAACATAATTGTATTTTATATATATATTATCATTTGTAATGAACTTTTCATTTGTTACTTTTATTTATAAAATTTTTATTTTCATTTCTTCTATTTTTTTAAATGCATAAATTTTTAAGTTGTATGATTGATTTATACTCTTAATAGGACATTATTTACAGGTCTTTTACACAAATTAAATATATTTTGAAAAAATTCCTTATTATTTTCGATCGTTATTTAAATATGGTCGACAATTGTTAATATTATCGACAGTTAAAACGATCACTAATTTCACTTTCCTGATCGTAATAAAATAACCGTCGCTAATAGTTAACCTTCTCAACTGTTTAAAATGGTCTACAAAATGAGTTTTCTCGACCGTTACTCAATAACTGTCGCAAAAAATTAACATTTATGTCGGTCGTCCGTAAACCGACAAAAATATCATTATTTTCGACTGTTATTAACCAATGGTCGGAAATACGCTCTTACTCAACTGTCTAAATAACGGTCGAGGTAAATACTTTCGCCGACCGTGGACATTAAACGGTCGGAAAGGTGCGCTACCGACCATTGAAAACTGACGAGAGAACTGACCAAACGTCGAGTGAGGTGTGTCTTTTTTTCAACCGTATTGTTCAAGAACGGTAGAGAAAGCCCAATCGCGACAGTACATTCCTTGACCCTTTTTCTCGATGGTTATTTAAACATTGGCGATCGTTATTAACGGTCGAGAATAATCAATATTCTTGTAGTGTTCTGTAATTAATGGCAAAAATAGGTGCCTAATTCCATCGCCCTCCTCCACCTTCTCCACTTCTCCCCATCACTCATCCCCTCTCCTCCTCCATCCCTTTCCTCGGACTCATTTGCCTTCTCCTCCTCCCCTTTCTCCTAATTCTCCTCCATCCACCTCTCCAGTTGCGTGGCAACATAGTAGAAAACCATGTTGAGAGGATTGTAGTTGAAATATTTAAATAATGCAAAAGCATAAATATCAAAGCACATAAACATCACAAAACACTTGGGTTTAAGTGGAAACCCCACTCACGAGGACCCGGGAGAAAACCACGAGAGAAGCGCCCTATGGGCATGTTTTCTCTGTATTTCTTTTCAAAGGAAATGGGAGGAGTACACGTCTATTTATGTGCCATTACACACACACAAAGTTCACATTTTCCAATGTGACACTAAACTAACACACAATCCTCTGAACACTCCCCCTCAAGCTGAAGCATAGAATGCTCATCTTGTAACACAAATCCACTCTACACAGCAGACCAAACAATACTCTAGACTAGTTCTTGCTTGTAAGCGGGAACACGGGCTGGAGCTGCTGGACGGACTATAGCTGGCTTTGAAGATCTGGTGCTAGTGGTTCCCCATTTAGTATCCCTATAATTGGATCTTCCTCTGAAGACCTTGAAGGTGGATCTCCCTCTCTGGAGTCCACGAAACTAGATCTCCCACATAGAAACCTAAAATGAGTCCTTCCTTGGAGGACCTCGAAACTCTGGACCTCACAGAGTTGGGTTTCTCATGTGGAGTCCATGAACAAAAGGGACTTCCAAACGAGGGTGACTACAACAGACTCCCACACTTCCCCTTTCTCCCATACTTGTATGGGAGAAGACAATAACAATGAGAAGAAAATAAAACCTGAAAAAAAACTATAGAAGATTTCTCTACCTCTTCTCATGATCACATGATTTTTTTTTTACTCCCTTTTTTTCTTTTCTTTTTTTTCACCTTTTTTTTCCTATCTCTTCTTTTTCTTTTTTTCTTTTTCTTTCTCTCTTTTCTCCCTTTTTTTTTTTTTGATATCCTTCCATTTTTTTCTCTCATTTGCAATACAATGAAGGGACCCAAAATAAACTAGAAGGAAACAACAGGGCAACTACGTAAGAAGCACAAAAAATATCTCAAGGGTTTAATAAAAACCCAACATTACCACCAATTATCTCCTTCGACATCTCCTTAGCAGCAGATTTCTCCAAGATCCTCGTCACCTGCACACATGGTCACCAGCAACGTCTTCGTCTTTGCGAACACTCAGGCCATCCTACTCGACTACCACCGACACGTCGTCATCCGCACCTTCCCAAAGATCCCTAGCACTGCCATCATCCCCTTCGACTCTGCCGCGACGCGTCATCAGTCGCCACCACCTTCTCTGATCATGTCGCCCTCTCGCTCTCGCCGCCAAGGATACCGCATCTACCTCACTTGGCCGGTGTGGAGGGCTCGCCAGCGATGCCATCGATGCCTTAGCATGGTTGCCACCGCTATCGCATCCATCGTGGGAGATCTCCACACCGCTATCTGCTGCCTGTTGTTGTATGCCACCTCGTGCTGCCTCACCTACTGCTGCGCACCGCCACTGCCGCTTCCTCGAATTCGTCGCTACCTTTGCGGTGGCACTCTGGGTGGGAACTACTATGCTCACAGGAGTCCTCCATCCAATGGCGCTTCTGCTCGCAATCCCTGTCATCCTCGTTGTGATCTATTCTCCCAGCCTCGAACGCTGGTGCCATACGCCATCAACGCCATGTCTTCGCCTTGCAGCGCTGACAACAGCCATCATCACCACTATCGCCAAGAGTACGACCTGATCACCTTGAGGGCTACCAGACCCAGCCCCACGACCTCCTTCACACCTTAGGGTTCCTTCAAACCATGATGGTGCCTTTCTCCAGATCAAAAAAGATATTGGAACTTTAACAACAAAATGATAATAAAATAAACCCAAGAATTTTAAGTGGGTTTATTAAAGCGGAAGCATAAATAAGATGATACCAAGTTGAAATGTTTACATAATGCGGAAGCATAAATATCAAAGCACATAAGCATCACAAAACACTTGGGTTTAAGTGGAAACCCCACTCACGAAGACCGGGGAGAAAACCACGGGAAAAGCACCCTATAAGCGTGTTTTCTCTATATTTCTTCTCAAAGGAGATGGGAGGAGTACACGTCTATTTATAGGCCATCACACACACACAAAGTCCATATTTTCCAATGTGGCACTAAACCAACACAATCCTCTCAACAAACCAAGCACGACCTCTTCCTCCTCCCTTCCCACTGTGACTCTGCCCCTTCTCTACCTGCATTGTGCTGCCAATGACGCTTGCCTCGCCATTGACCATGAAGCTCTACAACACCATTGTCTCTACCCCCTGGGGAACCTCACCAACTGCAAGCAGGCACTTGTGTTGGTTTGTAAGGTCCTTGAGTGGACGTAATAGGTAAGAGTAGTCTCTTCCATTCTCAGCTCTCTCTCCCTCTCCCTTTCACCCTCTCACTCTCTCATGACTCCTTTCTCACAATTACGATGAGGGATCGGTCCACCGACATCGCCTACAACTTTAGCTTCATCTCCACCACCAACCCAGCCATCGCCGAGAGTTCACCGAACGGCGACAGCCACGTCATCCTCCACAGGTCGGTAATGCATCAACCTTTCCCATCGTTTGCGAGATCGAATGTTCTTGTCGTTGATTGGGTCGAAGTTTCGATCATTGTGGGGGGCTTTGAAATTAATGATTCCTCGGATGATTTTTCCTTTATTAGTTTGAGCTTTCAGCCTTCTCAAGGAGTATGAAGTGTTGCTGGTTATGTTGGAGGGCAAGTGATGTAAACACATTTACACTACTTAAGATGTCTATTTATGCATGTTCTTAAGCATAGGATTGCATTACATGCTATAAATATTGCATAACATGCATCATCTTGCATTTAGAGTAGTTTGAATAAAATGGAGGTTAATTGTCTCCTTTTATGTGCTTGGACAAAGCAAACATTTTATCGGGGCCTCGGATCGAAGATCCAATCGTATGGATGTGATCAGGACGACGATTGGAGTTCAACGACTCCAAGATCGCCCTAATCAGGCATCCGTAGCATCAGATAGTGACCGTGGAGTCCTAGAAGATCAAGTGCCAGGATGGTGTAAATCCTCACTTCAATTGAAAAATCCGACCGCAAGGATGAATTCAGATCGACGATCGCAGCCTAACAAGGCAAAAATCGAGTCAATCCGACATTCGTAGCACCATCTACAACATCCAGAAGATGGACGGCCAAGATGGCGCCACGTGGCGCCACCTCGGCCGCCCAAACAGCAGCATGTAATCTCTGAAGTCTCCACATCCGCCCTCTCTCCGTCGTTGGATCTCGATCCAACGGCTGTGGATGCGGCTCGTTGAAATCATCCGCGCGACCTTTTGGGCGAGGCAGCGCAGCGGTCCAGCGCCTTATCGTGAGGCGCTAGCGCGCATTCGAGCCTCACCACGCGAATTCTGAAGCGAGCGGGTGCGCCGTTATCGACCGTTTGATCGCAATCCAACGGCCGCGTGCGCCCGATAGCGTTCACGCGCTATTGCACGCGCGGCATCACGCGGCATCGTACGCGCTGGGCGGGCACGCAGCAGCGAGCGAAGGCGCATCCTAAGCCGTCCGATCTCGCGATCGGACGACTGTGGATGAATGAACGTGGGCAGGCGTTGAATGTGGGCAACTGAGGAGGTGCGCATGGGGAGAGCCCACTACACCCACGTTGGGACTTCAGCGACGGTTTTATCCGTCACTAAAGGCCCCTCATTTAATGTTTTAAAGATGTAATGACCAATTTGCCCCCACTCCTTGCAACTATAATAGGAGACCCCCTCCATACGAAATTCTCATCCCTTCCTTCCCTTCTCTACCTCTCCAAAGCTCAAGAGAAGCTTATCCCACACCCGGTATGCTTCTCGCGAGATAAAGTCCAAATTTTCATCCCCCTTCGAAAGTGGATCCCGCGACGATGACGGCGTGCTGCTCCGTTCCTGTTCTTCTACTTTGTCCTCCTTCGTCTAAACGTCGTCCCGTCCGGCTTGTCCTCCAAGCAACCGCCGAGAAGGATATCTCTCTCCCTATTCTTTTTACTGCTTTCTAATATAGATTTACTACTTTCTAGTGTTGTTCTTCTCGTCCTCCAAGCATTCGTCGAGGAGGGCATTTCTCCCTCCATTCTTTTAATGCTTTCTAGAGTAAATTTATCGCTTTCTAGTGCAATTGTTTTATGCTTTCTAGTTGTAATGAACAATCTTCTTAATGATAAATTCTCTGTTTATTCTACATCTCATTTTAATTTCTATGTGTAATATTCTCTCTCTCTTCTATTTATTGTAAATAATTAGATAGTTTTAAATTTAATTACTTTGTGACAAATAAAAACAAACGCGTAATTTTTAAATCAAATATCCGCCTCCCTGTGTTCGACCCAGAATTTCAATTTCGATATAAATTTTATTTGTTGGACACGAGTTCTTTGCTTTCAAACTACAACGACAGGTTTTCCAAAATCAAACACATTAACGCAGCAATTCGTACGTTCAACAGCAAGCCTCTTTGGAGTACTAAGGGTCCTTTCCAGGTCTGTTTCATCTTGGAGCTTCTGATGAACACAGAGTTCTTACAAAAGCTTGCTTGATCCCATTGGGTGCCTGAAATGTATGTTCCAGGGTCTTCTGCCTGTTGGTTGCTTCATGAGGATAATATGATCACATGTTTTTTGAATGCCTTTTAGCACATCAGGAGAGCCTCGCATGTCAATATTTGCTAGCACAAATTTATGGCCAACAAAGTTAAGAAGGGGTGGATTAGACCAACGAACCATTTCAATTCACTTTGTCTTGAGTTCATGGCCACTGCCTTTGCTGATGGAGATGATACTTTGTAACCGTGTCAGTCATTTGCTTAAAATCATAACATTCATCTTTATAACTTAGATATTTTGTGTTTGGATGGATATTTTGGGTAAAGAATCCCCACCCCTCTTCTATGAAGCCCCCTTTTTCCGTATCAAAAAAATATATATTATTCTGAGATGTTTACAAAATTATAATTTGTTTGAATCTAAAGTTATGAAATCTGATTTTTTATAATCATTACGAAAAAAGATGTACATGTGGTCGGTTTATAGTTGGTGTCTTGATCCATTAGTTGATTGAGAACATTGTTAACGTAAGAGTTTTTCATCTGTAGCTTGAGTTGTAGCAGAATTTAGAAGAAAGAAAAGCGCTCCATGCTACTCAGCTGGGGGGAGATGGAGCAATCTGTTACGTGCACGTAGAGTTTCCAGTGAGTCATGAATAAAAGCCAAACAATAAAAAGCAACTGCCACCGATCCTAGGAAATAAATAAATAAAAATTTACGTATTTTCAATGATTTTATATAAATAAAAACTATCAAATTAAATAAATTAAATATGATTTCGTAAGATCTAAAATAAAATAAAGAACAAAAAATATGTAATACCATAAATAAGTAAATTAAGAACAGATTAGATTTTACTTCGATCGAAACGTCTATTAAAGATTTCTCTTAGAGAATGTATTACCCCCTACAATATCGGTACACTGGGATCTGATAAATACCTCCTAAGATATGACGATCCACCTCCAATATTCAATGCACACTATCTTAGATGCCCTCGAAAATCACCTCAGGAAAACGAAATCAAGACAATTTGGTTTGTCAAGCAAATTCTCAATTGATTTACTAATTTAAAGATTTGATCAATGAAAAACTTCTCGTAAATCTCTAAAACTTCTTGTGCAAGATCGACAAAACTAATTAGAGATTTTTTACTAATCTCACGTCAAATGAACACACTAAGAAAGAGAGATAAGATGAGAGTAGGAGAAAGAGTGAAGAGAGCTTTTCTACTCTTGTCGTATGTCAAAGGAGAGCCCTCTGGCGGTCCTTATATAAAAATTACGACTCGACGTTTATGGAAATATAACAATTGATTAACCAATTTAGTTCCATTGGTCGATCAGTGATCGATCAAACTTAACTTTTCAGTCGACTAAACCAATTAATCAACCAAAGTAAACACATTGATCAATCAAAAACAATTGATCATCAATTTACATTTTGATCGACCAATCGAGGCCAAAATCATGAAATTAAAAAAATCGTATCAAAAGTGACCAAGCTCCAAATTGATTCCCACTAGAGCCCCAGCCAAAGCCCGAGGTGGGGCACGCGTGCGAACGTGCATGGTCCCCATCCCCATCCTCACTCTTTGCTACATAAGGCATAGGAGGCAAAAGTCCTTTACACCTATCAAGAAATTTGTCCACTTCTAATATAAGACTAAAAACCTCTCCCAAATATCACTGATTTCAACATGAATTCCCACGTCACCATACATCAAGTGCATTCCGACTGATGCAATTAGGCTCTCAAATCCAACATTCCCCCACAAATTCATTTATAAATTCAATAATAAATTCCTCGGCTACCACACTTTTCTTTCAGTAAAGGTACCTTCCAGTTTGAACTCTTATCTGAGTCATCCACCTTCACCACCACAGGAATAAAGTGAATAGTCTTGAACTTTAGACCTTTAATGTAGGGTGTATAGTGCTGACAAAAAAGGAAGTTGTTGGTGATAATCTTCAGGGTTGGTGCTCTTAAGGGTCATGCATCCTATCCTATTTCATGAGTGTATTCGGGAAAGATCCTATTCCCTAAACTACGATCCACAGTAACATTCACATAAGAGGCATTCTCCAAGAATGCACTACTTACATTCTGCATTGCTCTTCCTAAATTTGCAGCTTAAGGCACTCAGGCTTCCAAGGATTAGACTCAGATGTAAAAACATCTAACAATGAGTGCCAACCAGTTCCCCATACAACTTGTTGTTATCACATTGAACCTACTTTGTGAAATCTCCACTCAATTAGGTTGGGTTGCTACTGTGGGTAAACTCTTAACGAATCTCAATCCCGTACCAAGCCGAGACGTAAGGACTAAAGATCTATCAAGTCCTTTAGTAAATGGATCTGCTGTATTATCCTTGGATCTTATAAATTTCACAACAATCACTTCTTGAAACACCAAATCCCTTATAGACTTTAGTCTGATTTGGATATGTCTCCTTATTTTCTGATTAAACTTTAAACTCTTAATCTTTGTTATAGCAATCATCCTGTCACAATGCAAAAATATTGCAAGAATTAGCTTACCCACCATAGGGATTTCTAAAAGAAGTTCTTTTAGCCATTCAGCCTTAATTCCAGTGATGTCCAAAACATATGACTCAGCCTCAAAGGTAAACCAGGCTAAAATAGTCTATTTTGTAGACCTCTAGAAGATTGCACCACCTCTAAGGGTGAAGACATACCCTATAACACCGTTACTCTCAGAATCTTTCATTTGACCAATCCAACTTGCATCATTATATCCTTTCAAAACTGAAGGATATTTACTATAATGCAAATTAAGGGAAGTAGTTTCTTTTAAGCACCTAAGTTCTCGATCCAAGGCATCCCAATGAGTTTGGTCAGGATAGCCTGTGTATCTACTCAATTTAAACACGAAGAAAGAAATACCTAGTCTAGTATAGTTAGCCAAATACGTCAAGTTTCTTATTATCTGTGAATATCCAAGTTGTGAAATAGGTGTTCCACTTTTATTCTTATAGAGTTTTTGATGAATCAAGAGTGCTCACAGCCTTACAATCTTGATAGCCAAATTTCTCAAGAACTTTCTCAAATAATGAGATTGAGAAATAGCTATCCCCTTTGCTGTTTGAATCAGTTTGAAACCTAAGATCATATTGAAGCACCTATATCCTTCATCTCAAACTTACTACTAAAGAACAACTTAGTTTCATTCACAATTCTAATGTCTGACCCAAACAATAATATATCATCTACATATTGGTATAGTACAATATGCATATCACCCATAACCATAGAATGCACACACCTGTTGTTACAACCTGGTTCCCGAATCCCTACAGGACACAAGAATCGGACCGACTCGACTTATCCCAAGACCCAGTCATCCAACAAGAAAATAACCAAAAAGCAGTAAAATAAACCACATTCATCATGCAAGCAACTAACAGTAAACAAAGTACAGCAGTAAAGAAACAACTACTACAGCACACACTACCACAATAGTAAGGAAATTTAAACGGTACAGAAATATGAAGTTTACAATAAAAGAATACAAAAGTGTAACAAAATACTCACTACTACAGAAACGGGTAGAATACAAGTACAACTACTGGGCTCTACTAGGCCCAGCACCCTCTACAGCCGTGGGCTCTGGCTGCTCGACACCTGGTCCTGAAAAATGTAGTAAGTATGACACGTCAGCGAAACGCTGAGTAGAGTGGCAACCAGCAAGCAAAGAAAAACAGTAAAGGTGGACAGGTAGCTGTTGTTTTTAATTTCTTTCTTTATTTAACTAATTATTATTTCTTTCATCACTTGGTATATTTATTAGGTCTTTTTCTTGATCTCGACTGTTCCTCGTAGGAACGATCTTGATTGCAGTTTTTTCCGAATAGTAGAAGTAGCACGTGGTGCTCTCCTGGCCGAGAGAGTCTCCCGTGGTGGTCCTACACTCAATCAACCACCCCAAGGTCACTGACAGGCGTAACGGTGACTGCGACACGCGCGATAACCGCACGGGTTGCAACCCCGCACTGGCAAGCGGTCAGTCATTTCCATTAACGGGTACGCATAAGGCATAGCACGAAACCAGTATAGGGCAGAGCCCTCTCAGTAACAGGGGTCTGACCCCTCCACAGTAACCAAACAGGGGTCTCACCCCTCCACAGTCCGCGCATCCTCTCCTGACTACCCTGGTTTGCCCAGTAGGCCTAACAAGTCGGTGTAGGACGACTAGCTGAACCTCGGGCCCCGTGAGGGGGCTAGCTCTCTCCCTACACTAGTAGCTCTCCCCGGTACTATGTACGCGAGGGCCAAAAGTGGGTACAAAGTGGCCAGACCTAATCCCGAGTCTCAACCCTAGGGCGGCTAGCTCCGCTCTGCACTAAGAGGTAACATGTGCTTCCCTTGGTACCACGTACCCAAGAGACAACACACTTTCCCGTTCACTTTTCCAATTCCACTCTATTTATTTCCAGGAGCTCTACTCCTAATTCCCCGTAGGATTCATGCTCATGTTTCTCAAGCCAAGCCATACTAGGTTTCATCATTTCAGGTTTATTAGTATATAGCACGTGTTTCCAACATTCAAACGTTCTTTTCCAATTTATATACATGCAGCTCGTATTTAATTTCAAACAACAGGAATTACATGTAGCAGTTACTAACAACAGCACTCTACATTTCACCGGTAGCTGTTATCCAGTTACAGGCAATTATTGTTATATCTACTCATCCAAGACTGTAATTCAAGCATTCAATACAATCGTTCCAGTGTTTCTAGTCCTAGGATTCATGCCATACCCTAGGATCTATCATTCAATCTAGTGTTTCTGGTCCTAGGATTCATGCCATACCCTAGGATCGATCATTTATTCCAGGCATGCATTTATGTTTTGTAATTAACTAAGGGAAGCCACTCTACCCGCAAAATCGGGAGTAATGGGGGCTCGATCGGCAGGTCCACGTGCCTCCCAACCCCTAAGTCCGCAACAGAACGAGGTCCTACACAAGGATCAACCACAAGAACCACTCAGAATAAGATAAAAGTATTTCAAACAAGTAGAGGAACTTATTCTGAAAAGAACGGAATCTTAAACATGGAAATCGAACTTCGAACGGACCCTAAACGGGTCAAAAATGACAACTCTGACTCAAATCAGACGTCTGGAACATCTTCCAGACGTCCTAAAAAGGGGTCCAGATCATACCTCGCTCTGGGCTGCTCCTCAGACGTTTAGAGATCCTGCTGAACCGTATGACCTAGTTCCGGACATACGACTATCACTCCGGACGTCTGGAGACGCTCTCCGTTGTCTAGTAACTCGTCCAGACGTCTAAACCGCGTGGGAGGGCGTGTGCCACGCCTTCCCAAAGCGAATCCTGCACACGTGCGCAAAACACTCTCAACATGGAACGCAACAAAGCTTCGGCGGAACGGCTTGCATGGCCGTATCCGCAAAAAGAAGCATAGGAGGAAATACGTACCTCTCAGTCGTCTAGAGCTCCCTCCAAACGTCGTCCACGTAGTCTGGATGTAGGTCCAAACTTCTGATTCTCGAAAAATTGTCCAGAATCAGAACCACCTTCATCTTCTTCCTGTTGCGTGCGATCGTGCTGCATTCGTCCGCCCACTGCCCGAGGTGCAGCAGCACCGGGGGAAACCTCCCTAGCACAAAGCTCCTCCGCACGCATGCCGGCCGACCTCGAACTGCTCCGACGAGCTCTCTCTCCCTCATAGAACACACACTCTCTTCTCTTCCCTCTCGCTGCTCTTCTCCTCTCCGTGCCGCACTCGGCCACAGCTGCTGCTTACTCTCACCCTCGCTGAAGGAAGACGGGGGATGGCTGGATGTGGAGTGGCGAACGAGGGAGAGGGAAGGGGGGTATTTGTAGGCGTGGGGGAAAGGCTTCTGCAGGTCAGTGAGGGGAGAGAAAGAGAAGAGGGTGACGGGGTTTCAGTCTGCGTGCAGCACGCGCGCAGACTTTCGATCGTACGCACGCAAAAATTAATTTCCAGATATCTGGACCAACTCCCAGACATCTTAAAGCGTTTTGATGTCACAGGTCTTAACACCTGTTGGATTCGTGACCCACAAAGCCAAATGACTAGATAGTCATCTCAAACTTTTCATGTCATTATTTGGATGCTTGTTTCAAATCATAAATAAATTTAACAAACTTGCAAACTTTTCTCTTATTCCCAGGAGCTCTAAATCCCTCAAGCTATTCCTTATGGATCTCCACCTTAAGATCACCAGGAAGAAAGGCGATCTTCACGTTCATCTCGTGGATAGTGAGATCATAAATGAAAGTCAATGCAATAAGCATCCAGATAGTAGTTAACCTTGTTACAGGAAAATAGGTATCGAAATAATCAATGCCTTCCGTTTGCTTAAACCCCTTGGCAACAAATCTAGCTTTGTATTTTTCAATAGAATCATCAGGTTTGAGTTTTCTCTTAAACACCAGTTACACCTAATAGTAAAACACCTTGGAAATAAATCAACTAACTCCCAAGTGCCATTAGAAATGATTGAGTCTATCTCATTTGTAACGGCATCTTTCCAATGCTTAACTTCAAAAGAAGTCATAGCATCACGATAAGTGGGGGGATCACCCTCAATTTCGTAAGCAATAAAATCACTTCTCAAATCCTTGGCAATTCTTGGTTGTTTAATTCTCCTAGGTTCAAAATCGTCAACTTCATTGGGTTCATAATGGGAAGAACTAACCCCCACATTAAACATCCTTTCCACTTGATCAGGAATAGAAACATATGTTGTAACGACCCGATTCCCAAGTCCCTACGAGACACGAGAACCAGACCGACTCGACTAATCCCAAGACCCAGTCGTCCAACGAGGAAGTAACCAAAAGAACAGTAAAATAAAGCACATTCAACATGAATATAACTAACAGTAAGGAAATACAACAGTAAGGAAAGAAACCACTACAGTATATACCACCACAACAGTAGAACAACATTCATAACATAATATGAACTACAGGTAAAGAAAAGTACAGCGGAAACAAGAACTACTCACTATAACGGAACAAAAAGAGGTACAAGAGAACAGTGGTAGCTCTACTGGACCCTACTCGGCCTAGCGTCGTCTGCAGCCGCTGACCCTGGCTGCTCAACACCTCGTCCTGAAAGGTAACGAGTGTAACACGTCAGCAAAACGTTAAGTAGAGTGACAGCTAAACTAAAGAAACAGTAAAGTGTACAGTAGCTGTTTTAAATTTTCTTTCTTCCTTTATTTACGTCTTTCTATTGTTTCACAATTTATCTATTTCTCAGATCCTTCACTTGATCTCGAATGTTCCTCGTGGGAACGATCTTGATTGTAGTCTTTTCCGAACAGTAGAAGTAGCACGTGGTGCTCTCCTGGTCGGGAGAGTCCCCCGTGGTGATCCTACTCTCAGTCAACCACCCCAAGGTCACTGACAGACGTAACGGTGACTACGGCACGCGCGGTAAACGCACGGGTAGCTAACCCGCACTGACACGCGGTCAGTTGTTTCCGTTAACGGGTGCGCCCAAAGCACAGTACGGAACCAGTACAGGGCAGAGCCCTCTCAGTAACAGGGGTCCAACCCCTCCACAGTAACCAAACAGGGGCCTTGCCCCTCCACAGTCCGCGCACCCTCGCCTGACTACCCTGGTTTGCCCTAATGGGCCTAACAAGTCGGTGTGGGAGGCTAGCAGAACCCCGGGACCCGTGGGGTAGCTAGTACCTCCCTACACTAGTAGCTCTCCTCGGTACTACGTACACGAGGGCCAGCAAGTCGGTACAGAGTGGCCAGTCCTAACCCCGGGTCCCTAGGGCGGCTGGCTCCGCTCTGCACTAAACAAGGGGGACAGTCGCTCTCCTTGGTACTCAGTACTCAAGGGCCAGCTCACTTCCCCAATTCTATTCCGTTCACTTTCCAGGAGTTCTACTCCTAATTCCCCGTAGGGTTCCAGCTCTTTTAACTCAGAACATCCACGTTTCACTTTCCAGTTTCACGTTCTTACAATCCATATTCTCAATCACGTTTATTTATTCATAACAGGCAGCTGTTAATTCAATTCACAGGCAGCTAGTATTTCCTTTCCACATTTTTCAAGACTACAGTATTCATACATTCCACTAGTTTTCCCATCCTAGGATTCATGCCATATCCTAAGATCTATCATACAATCTAGTTTTCCAGCCCTAGGATTCATGCAACACCCTAGGAATCTACCATTCAATCTATTTCTCATTCCTAGGATTCATGCAATGTCCTAGGTTCTATTTATGGTTTCATAATTTAACAGATTATACTTAAAGCCACTCTACCAGGTACAACGGGAGTAATTGGGGCGTAGTCGGGAATCCCGTGTGCCTCCGCGACCCCCGAGATTGCAACGGAATGGGGTCCTATCACAAGGATCAAACACAAGGAGTGTCTCAAAATAGTGTACAGCTACTGTAGACGGGTAGAGGATGTAATTCCAAAAAGAACGCAACTCGAAACGCGGAAAACGAAACCCGAACCAGCCCTAAACGGGTCGAAAACGACGAAACAGTGCAAAATTAGATGCCTGGAACTTCTTCCAGACGTCTTAAAAAGTGGATCAGGAATTACCTCGCTCTGCGTGGGCTCTCAGACGTCCAGAAGCCTGTCGGGGCGTCTGGCCTAGTTCCCAGACGTCCGATGGTCACCCAGGACGTCTGGAAGTCGTTCCCGCCGTCTGGCACTGCAGCCAGACGTCTGATTCACGTTGGATGCGAATCTCCGACCCTGCGCGTACCCATTTCCTCTCTCTCTTAGTACGGTCAATCGAAGAAAACGAAGAAGACGAAATAACTCACCTTTCAGACATCTGGATAGTATTCCAGACGTCGTTCCCGTCGTCTGGCTATCCGCACAGACATCTGATTCTAGAAAATTTTCCAGGGCGCCACTTGCCCTCCGCTCGCGACGCACGGCCACGCTGCGAGTGCTCCGCTTGCTGCTCGAGCCGCAGCAGTCCTCCCGCGTCGCTCCACGCCCGCTGCGCCCCCCGCCGGCCGGCCCTAGCAGCCCCGGTGAGCTCGCCCTCACGGCCGAGCGCCTCTCCCACGCCCAGCACCTCCTCCCACGCTCACCGCGGCTGTCGCTGCCGCTGCACCCTCGCACTCGCTCTCACACTTGCTCTCGCGCACTGGCTGAAGGAGAAGAGGAAGGAGGCGGAGGTGACGGGAGTGAGGGAGAGGCGTGGCCCTTTTAAGGCCGCGCGAGGAGGAGAGAGAGAACGCGACAGAGGCATCTGCGGCCGCAGGAGAGAGGGAAAAAGAGGGAGAGAGAGAGAAAACGCAGGTCTGCGCGCTCAGGCGCGCAGACGAACAGTAGCGTGCCAAAAATAACCGATTTCCAGACGTCTGGAAATGATCCCAGACGTCTGGTACGACATCTGGGCCACCTCCCAGACGTCTTAAAAGACGTCTGGAGCGCCCTTTCGTAACATATGTGGTGGCTTGATTATCTGAAGTCAAATTTTGAGGTAATCCTATCTTTATATGCAAGACCTTCTTAAAAACTGTAGCATCGCGAAGCTCAACAATAATATTGACATCTATGCCTAAAATATCAGATTTTACAACAAAAAATCTATAGACATAACTGTTATAAACATAACTCAAGAAGACCGCGTCAACTCCCTTAGTTCCAAACTTCTTCCTCTCATGTTTTGGGACAGTTACTTTTGCAAGGCAGCACCACACTTTGAGGTATTTTAAACTTGGTTTCCTATTTTTCCAAATCTCAAATGTAGTTTATACTTGAGAACTCTTTTCAGAATATGGCATGCCGTATTCAAAACTTCCCCCCATATATAAGTAATCCTGAGCCTTGCAAGTGAGCGTTGATTATGTCAATTAGGTTCGTATTCTTTCACTCTGCTATCCCATTAGATTGTATGGAATATGGGGTCATCACTTCATGAATTATACAGAAAGCTCGACACTGTTGATCAAACAAGTTGGACATATATTCCCTTCCTCTATCTGACCTCAATATCTTAAGAGTTTTCCCAATTTGTGTTTCTGCTTCCTTATTGGAGATAAGGAATTTACTTAATGCATCATCCTTAGACTTAAGCAAATATAAATAGCAGAATCTACAGCTGTCATCTATAACAGTGAAAAAATACTTTTTATTGTCTCTAGTCAACACACCATTAAACTTGCAGATATCCGTGTGCACCAAAAATTTAGAACCTCAATATCTCTAGTGATAGAGTGAAAAGGCTTCCTAGTTTGTTTAGCTTACACACATTTCTCGCATTTCAATACTTTATCTATGGTGTGTTCAGAAATCATATTTAATTTCATCATTCTTTTTAAAGAATTGAAATTTACATGACCAAATCTTCCATGCTATATATCACAAAATTCAATATTACTGCAAACAGATTAAATCGAATAAAAACTAACATTATTTAGAGCATTTCTATATAATATATCCACGTCACATCTCACTCTAAATAATAAATCAAAATCTATCAAATACCCATTTCCATATAATGTTCCATATCTTAACATAAGAACTTTATTACATTTAAAGTTTAATTCAAAACTCTCTCTAACCAATAAGGAACCAGAAATAACATTCTTCTTCACAACAGGAACATGCAGCATCCTGCGCAGTGTCCAGACTTGCCTCAAGGAAAACCTCAAGTCCACACGTCTGAATCTCAGCACCTTGGCTACAAAATCATTTCCCATCTTCACAATCCCGCCACTGCAGGCCTGATAGAAAGAAAAGAATGACCTATTAGTACAAATATGTACATTGACTCCAGTATCCATGAGCCATTTAGTAGGATCATAAATAACATAGAGTTCTGATTTTATTGAGACATACCCATTGCTAAGCTTGGCATCCTCGGTGATCACATTCACTTGAGAATTCCCATCTGTGGTCTTCTGCTAACTTTATTAGGACAATCCTTTTTCCGATGCACAACCTGCCCATAGTGCCCGCATGGTTGTTCTTGGATTACTTTTGGATCTTAGGTTCGGACTTTGTTTTGTTTTTTTTTTATTTTCCTTGCCCTTAGACGTTATGACATTCATCTTAGACTCTACAGGCACTACAGGTTTCTATTTTCTATGCTCTTCCTCAATAGTAATGGCCACTATTAAGTTATCAAGAGAAAATTTTCCCGTTCTATGCTTGAAAGTCATCCTGAAGTCTTCCCAAGATTTAGGAAATTTCTCAATGATAGACATGACTTGAAACTTCTCAAGAAGCTTCATCTCAGCCTTTTTTAAACCATGGAGCAATAATAGAAATTCGTATGCCTACTCTAATACCATTTGCTCTCAGCTATTTAGAATTTAAGGAATTTTGTGACAAAGTATTTTTCAATAGCAAGATTCTTGGTATTATACTTTTTATCGAATTCCTCCTATAGTCCCTTCCCAATGGATGTGAATGTGCTGTATACATCAAGCAGGACATTCGACAAAGCCAATAAGATGCAACCATGACAAATACGATTGCACTCGATCCACGCATCTATGGCCTTTTTGCCTTCAAGAGTGGGTTTTTCCTTATCCAAAATCGGACAATCGATTTTCAACGTCGAGATCAAACCAATGGTGGTCAACCAAATCTTTATGCGTTGTTGCCAACGCTTGAAATTTTGCCTACCAAATTTCTCGAGTATATTGAATAAGTCTACATGTGATTTAAAAGTCATTTCCAACATCCCAAATACTTTAGATTTAAGCGATACCTTCTCTAAGATTGTTGAAATAAACGCATATATGAAATAAATAAATAAAAACATAGGTATTTCCAACATTTTTGTATAAATCAAAATTATTAAATCAAGCATGTTAAACATGATTTGGCAGCATCCAAAATAAAATAAAGAACAAAGAACATGCAGTAATACAAATAAATCAAATAAGAAGGGATTAAATTTTACTTCGATCGAAGCGCCTATTAAGGACTTCCTTTAGAGAAGGTATCGCCTCTAACAATACCGATGTGTTGGGGGTCTAACAAACTCCTCCTAGTATACGACAATCCACCTCCAAGATTTGGAGTACTTCGATCTTGGACATCCTTGAAAACCACCTCAAGAAAACGAAACCCAGGCAATTTGGTTTATCAACCAAATTCCCGATTGATCTTCCAATGTAATGGTTTAATCAATCAAAAACTTCTCGTAGATCTCTCAATCTTCTTGTGCAAGATCGACAGCTGATTAGAGATTTTTCTACCAATCTCACGTCAAACAAACGCACCAAGAAAGAGAGATAAGAATGAGAGAGTGGAGAAAGTTTTTCTACTCTTGTTGTATGTCCAATGAAAGCCCCCTCATGAGCCCACGACCTAACGTTTATGGAAATTCTCTTTTATGGAAATATGACAATTGATCGACCAATTTAGTCTTATTAATAGATCAAACTTGACTTTTTAGTCAACCAAACCAATTGATTAACCAACGTAAACCCATTGATTGATTAAAAGCAATTGATCCATCAATTTTACCTTCTGATTGATCAATTCATACCAAAATCATTGATCAATTAAAAACAATTGATCCATCAATTTTACCTTTTAATCAACCAATCGAAGCCAAAATCGTGAGATTAAAAAAATCGTAGTAAAAGAGTTAAAGTTTCAAGTCTCAAATTGATTCTCACCCAAGACGGAGTCAGGTCTGGGCAAGGCAGGGCACACTCGTGTGCGTGAGTGGTCCCCAACCCCACCTCTCACTCTTTACTATATAAGCCATAGAAGGTAAAAGTCTTTTACACCTACCAGGAGATTTGTCACTTCCAATATGTAACTAAAAATCTCTCTCAAATATCATTAATTTCAACATAAATTTTCACGTCACCATATATTAATTGTATCTCGATTGATATATTTAAACTCTCAAATCCAACAAGATCAATGTAAGCAGATCAAGCTTGAGAAGATAATGCAACCAAGATAGTGCATGCATGATATATATATATATATATATTCAATTCATTTTCTTTTTCTGTTGTTATTTATAGAAGGGCTTAACGGCAATTTTATATGCTTTAGGAGTTGGGTAAAGGTGACCTTATCGATGGATTCACAAAAAAAAACATACAACTGTGGAGGGATGGGTGTTATTCATAAAAGGTCCTTTACAGTTCTTGCATTCTTAGCATAAATTTAGATTCAATATGTTATTTGTCAATGTTCAATTATGTTTTTACTTAAATGCGTCATGCGCATTTTCTAAATTTGATTTTTATAAATCTCAATGAAAATTGTAACGCTTTTATATCAGCATTTGAACGTTAGACTAACGAAGTTGGAGAGGCTATCAATGCGGCTGAAACTGCATCGTTGTTTGAGATCCACTGCATTGAAACATTTGATATTTTGTCTCTTCCTTTTTTTTCTCTCTCTTTTTCAATTTTTCTTTCTTTCATTAGGGTGCAGTTTTCTAGAAAAATTTACTTGAATTCGGTAGAGTTGATCGTTTTTCCTTTTTTTCTTCAGCCTTGCAGCAAACTATGGGTTACCAACTAATATTATTTTATATGAATTCAACAGATAGGGAAGAGAGATAATTAGCTTGATGTTTTCCTTATATAGATTCAAAATTTCATATTCCATTGTGAATATTTCAGATATCTTTTTGAAAAGTTTAAAAATATGCAACAATCGAGAATAAGAAATAAAGTGTTATAATGAATAATGATAGCTTGGAAAAGTGAAAAAAAAAAGATCAAGAAATGAACCATCATGTGCTAATTGACCGTTCGTGTCATCATTTTCTTTGCTATATGAAATCAGTATGAGTGATCATTAATTGGTCTCAGCTATTATGCCTAAATAAAAGTCTGTTGTTCCAGTTTGAGATACAATCTTTGTTCTGGCCTACAAATGTTTTCCAAAGCAATGATTCTTTAGTTTTCGCATGCTACGGAAAGATCGCGCGACTATGCTAACAAAAATGAAAGACATCAAAAGATAACTATAATTGAACCAGAGAAAAATAAAATTACTTGACATTTGGAATCATTCGGAAAGTTTTAGAACGTGGCTGCTATTTTAAACTTTTTAAAGACAACATAGAACACATATACTGCCAATTTTTAACTTGAACGTGGGTGCTGTTTTACCTTACCATGGGAATTAAATAGGACGATAAATATCAAACGGTGACATGGATTACAGATAGGGTCGAATTCATGGATCGTGATAAACACACAAATCGATGCACACACAATTAATGTATGTGAGTATCGATATATGTATGTACATTTTTGTATTGTCCAAAATAGATCTTTCCTATATCTATTTCACAGTTGTGAACATGTTAGGCGGAACAACTCAAGCCATGACACGGCGAATCCAAGATTATCATAACCACCGTTACTCCTGTAACCACAATTTGAAAGAGAACATTACACATACATGTATGCCACAACACGTAGCGCATTTGTTGTAGATTTCCTTTCCTCCTCTGCCTCCTTATTCCCGTCCTTAGTGGTTTTGATGCTCTCATAAACCCACGATTAAGATTAGTCTTAGCATTAGCAAGTACCTAACTGCAAGAAAGAAAATAATAGAAGGAATATTCAGGAACTATCAAATCTTCGGAACTAAGACACCAAACTTGACATTGGATTCAAAAATTATAGCCAGGTTATATTTTTTCTATATTCTACTTCATTAGCTTGACAATCAGGTATTTATTGGTTGGAAATGTTTGATGATGGTGATGACGATAATAATAATAACGAACAAAAAATACCCCTTTCAGTGTTCTAAAAATGCAGACGAAAAGAAGAGTGCGAGTTTGCCTACTTCATTTCTTTTTCGTATATGAAACTTAAAAAGGAATCCAAAATAAAAACCATTTCACACTTGCCAAACATCAAGAAAGAGTAGAACGACATACTACTTGAGGGTATATATATATATATATATATATATATATATATATATATATATTAAAGTTAAATTTAAACTCTAAAGCTGATATGAGGAAGCATGTGACACTTCAAAAATAGCGTTACATAAGAAATTCATAAAAATAAATTGTGAGATATAAAGGATTGAATATTATCATTTTATAATTTAGACTTAAATATTTTAGGTAGTTATTATGGATACATTAGATCTGTACCCAATAAGTTATCAAGGTCTATTTTTTTCAATTAGATTCAGGTTCAGGTTTTGATCATTACAAATGATATCGGAGCCAAAACTCCGTCCAATATAAGAAAAGTCTATCTTTAGGATAGTCAAAGAGTACATAATGAGGTAAAACTACCACTATTGTTGGATGTCTATTGATTGAATCACATGAACCCTGATTAGGATGCTAGGATTTCAAGTGGAAAAGATTTAAGACTCCAAAAATAGTCCCATATAGAAAACTCATAAAAATGAGTAGTGGGATATACATGATTGAGGATTACTACTAAATAACTTAAACTAAAGCATTTTTGGTCCATTAGTCTACACCCAATAAGTTGTCAATGTTAGTTTTTCTCAATTAGATTTGGATTTAAACCTAAGTCGTTATGAATGGTATTAAAGTCAAACTCCCTCTAGTAGAAGGAATAGCATACCAAAGAATGAATCATAAGGTGGAGTTGTCACTACTACAAGATTTATATTAATTAATTAATCAAATCCTAATAATAATGTCAAGATTTCAAGTGAGGGAAATTGTAACATCTTTTAAATAATCAAGATCAGTGGAATAGAATTTATCCCTCCACTTTTAAGACAATCTCCTTGTGAGTGCAAGCAGAGCCGAAATGATCAAATATATACTAAAGTGGGATGAATAGTGTAGTATCTATTAAACAATTTAACTTTAAAATATTCACCACAAATCAAAAAGATATATAAACTAGAGAAATGACACCAAATTTAGGGTGGAAACTCTTTCAGGTAAAAACTACTACCTAACCCTCCCAGCTTAGAATTTTTCTGACTAGTCGACGCTAGTCAATCTACTAACACGTACCACTTAAATGAGGGTGATACAATCTCTTACAAATATCTTCTCTTACACCTGACAGCGAGAAGAACTGTTACGACCCGGTTCCCGAATCCCTACAAGACACGAGACCGGCCCAACTCGACTAATCCTAAGACCCAGTCGTCCAACAAGAAATAACCAAAAAGCAAGGAAGCAAACCGCATTCACTATGCTATGTAACTAACAGTAAAAAGAGTACAAGTAGTAAGGAAAGAAAAGCTGCTAATAGTACATATCACCACCACAACACTAAAAAGGAAACAATGTATAGAAACGTAAAGGTAACAAGAGTCTGAAACTCACTACAACAAGAAGGCTACTGTTACTGGGCTCTACTGGACTCAGCACCCTCTGCAGCCGAAGACTTGGACTGCTCAACGCCTGAACCTAAAAAGGGTTATGAGTAACAAAGTCAGCGAACGCTGAGTAGAGTGGCAACCAACTAACTAAAGTAGAAAAAGCTAACAAGTAACTAGCTATTCCAATTCTCTAATTTACAAGTTATTCATTTTCACCCATTGGGTTATATTTTAAAATCTCTTCCTCGATTTCGAATGTTCGTCATGGGAACGATCTTGATTGTAGTCTTTTCCGAAGAGTAAAAGGCGCACGTTGTGCTCTCCTGGTCGGAAGAGTCCCCCGTGGTGGTCCTACACCTAGTCAACTAGCCCAAGGTCACGGACAGACGTAGCGGTGACAGCACGCGTGTTACGAACGCGTGTCCCAGACGTCCTTTAAGACGTCTGGGAGGTGGCCCAGACGTCGGACCAGACGTCTGGGATCACATCCAGACGTCGGACCAGACGTCTGGGATCGTTTCCAGATGTCTGGAAATCAGTTATTTTCGACACGCGCGGGTCGTCTATGCGCCTGAGCGCGCAGACCGCATATTCGCTCCTGCGGCTGCAGATTCTCGCCGCTACCGTCTCTCTCTCCTCCTCGCGCGGCCTTAAAAGGCCACGTGCTCTCTCCCGTCACCTCCACCCATTTCCTCTTCACCTTCAGTGCCCGAGAGCGAGCGCGAGAGCGGGCGCGGGATTGCTGCAGCTGCGACGGCCGCAGTGAGCGCGGAGGGGGTGCTGCGTGCGAAAGCGGCACTCAGCCGTGAGGGCGAGCTCGCCGGGGCTGCCAGGGCCGGCCGGCGGGGAGCGCAGCGGGCGCGGAACGACGCGAGAGGCCTGCTGCAGCTCGAGCAGCAGGCACACGAGGTGCGACGCGAGCGGCGTCGCGAGCGGAGGGCGAGTCGCTCCATGGTTCTGGAAAAATTTTCAGAATCACACGTCTGCGCTGATAGCCAAACGGCGAGGTCGACGTCTGGAAGACTGTCCAGACGTCAGAAAGGTGAGTTTTCCGTCTTCTTCTTCCTTCTTGTCGAATGACCGTACTGAGGGAGGGAGATGGGTGTGCGTAGGCTCAGTGATTCGCCATCCAACGCGAATCAGACGTCTGGCTGTAGTACCAGACGGCGGGAGAGACCTCCAGACGTCCGGGGTGACCATCGGACGTCTGGGAACTAGGCCAGTCGTCCCCGCAGACTTCTGGACGTCTGGGAAACCACGCAGAATAAGGTAATCCTCTGATCCACTTTTTAAGACGTCTGGAAGAAGTTCCAGACGTCTGATTTTACACAGTTTCGTCGTTTTCGACCCGTTTAGGGCCCGTTCGGGTTCCGTTTTCCGCGATTCAAGTTGCGTTCTTTTCGAAATTAATTCCTCACCCGTCTACAGTAGCTATACACTATTTTGAGACACTCCTTGTGTTTGATCCTTGTGATAGGACCCCGTTCTGTTGCAGTCTCAGGGGTCGCGGAGGCACGCGGGATTCCCGATCACGCCCCCATTACTCCCGTTGTACCTGGTAGAGTGGCTTTAAGTTATTAATAAAATCTGTCAAATTATGGAACCATAAATAGAACCTAGGACATTGCATGAATCCTAGGAATGAGAAATAGTTGGAATGATAGCTCCTAGGTGTTGCATGAATCCTAGGGCTGGAAAACTAGATTGTATGATAGATCCTAGGATATGGCATGAATCCTAGGATGGGAAAACTAGTGGAATGTATAATACTGCAGTCTTGGATGGGAAAACAGTTGAGTCGGTCCGGTTCTCGTGTCTCGTAGAGACTCGGGAACCGGGTCGTTACAACGCGCGATAAGCGCACGGGTAGCTACCCTACACTGGCACGCGGTCAATCGTTTCCGATAACGAGTACGCTTAAAGTACAGCACGGAACAGTATATGACCTAACCCTCTCAGTAACATGAGTCTAGCCCCTTAGAACCAAACAGGGGTCTCGCCCCTCCACAATCTGCGCACCATCGTCTGACTACCATGGTTTGTCCAATGGGCCTAACAAGTCGATGTAGGGTCGCCAACTAAACCCCAGGTCCCATGAGGTGGTTAGCGCTCTCCCTACACTAGTAGCTCTCCCTGGTATAATGTACGCGAGGGCCAAGAAGTCGGTGCAGAGTGGCTAATCCTAACCCCGGGTCCCAACCTAAGGGCGACTAGCTACGCTCTACACTAATAAAGTGACTAATCCTAACCCCGGGTCGCTCTCCTTGGTACCACATACTCAAGGGCTAGCACACTTCCCCACTCACATTACCAGATCCATTCAATTTATTTCCAAGAGCTCTACTCCTAATTCCCCATAGGGTTCATGCTCATATTTCTCATGTCATTCCATACTAGGTTTCAGAATTCACATTTCCATTCTCAGGTAATACACATGCTGAAATTGCACTAGAGGGGGGTGAATAGTGAAATTATAGAGTATTGTAATACAAAAAATTCAATCACACAATATACTCAATTATTTTTAGGTGGAAACCCAAGATGGGTGAAAACCACCACCTAAGCCAATCTCTTGACTTAGGATTTTCGATCACAAGGTGATCAATCCACTAACCACACTCTTAAACGAGGGTAGTGTACCTCAATTACAATTCCCACCTCCGATCCCTAAACGGAGGTTTCTCTCTTCAAAATGAAGAGACGGGGACCCGACAGGCCGGATACCCAAAATACAGAAATTAAGAAGTAAAAATAACACCTATAGAGCACCGCAATAATTTAGTTGCTTTCTTATCTACTAAGCATGAAAAGAACTCCCTGATGATTTGCAGAACAAAGCGAGCCAGGAGCATGGATTTGCCCTTTGATCAGAGTATTAGCACAACACAAGGGCAAGATGGAGCTTAGAGTAGTGAGCAAGAGATTTTTCTAATGGAATTGTATCTCAAGAGGTGTGTTTTGCCTAAGAGGAGTTGTAGTCTATTTATAGGTAAGTTTGAAACCTTCAAGAACACTTGGGAGAGCTCTTCTAGCCGTTGGAAACAAATCCCAAGAGTTTAGGACGAAATCCACACAAAATCAGGGCAATGATGAGTCTGACAGCAACATCAGACGTCTAATTATAGTATCAGACGTCTTACAGGACGTCTGATTTTTCCTATGGTCGTCTAATATTGCAAGACATCCTTAACTGACTCTATTGGATCAAAAGAAGGACGTCTGATATTATCTCATAAGACGTCTGATTATTTCATTGGACGTCTAATGAATGGTGCATTCGTTCCTGTTATCATCAGATCCAAACAGGGTTCTAGGTTTAGAGGATCGGACGTCGTTATGGACGTCTGAGAACATTACCAGACGTCTGTAAACCTAAATACTCTTCCTTCCTCCTTCTGCAAAAAGATTATGTGGCCGTAGAGAGATACGCATAGAAAATCATGGCCAACGGTTCAAAGGCAGACGTCTGTAAGTGTTTCCAGACGTCTGGAAATTCTTTTTCCTACACAAGGTCTAACGGTTAGTATGAGGACGTCTGTGAAAGGTTATCGTCGTCTGAAAGTAAAGTCCTTCGACTGATGTTTATGAGGAGATAACAAAGGCAGAAATCTTTGAAATAAGACGTCTGATACACATGTCAGACGTCTTAAAGTGAAAAATCAGACGTCTGGCATTTGTCCTGGACGTCTGATAAAAGTATAAGTGTTGGGTTTTTGTTTCTAATTTATCCTAAGTGTAGAGAGCCTAAGTTAGCTATTTATAGGTTTTGTTCGGGGGCTCTTTACAATATTTCTAGACTCAAATAAAATGAAAATTACAACCTTTGAAAGTTTACATGAAAAATCCTAAGACCTAAGACTTATGCTACTCGTCTTTACGCTTTTAATCTCCCGTCTTGGAAAGCTTTTTGAAATCCTGCAAATATGTTATTACAGAGAGAAAATAATATGCTACGCTTTATTTTTTATTTCATTTTCTTCATTTTGTAAAATCATCAAAATATTATATCGAGTGGTTGAACTAACACATGCAGCTCGTATTTCTATCATTCACATTTCCATTCTCAGGTTATACACATGCAGCTCATATTTCTATCATTTAACGAATACAACAGGTAATGTCACATGTAACTGTTTAACTAGCACAGGTAATTCATATTTCACAGGTAGCTCTTGTTCACAAACAGACAGTTGTTATCATTTCTATTTATTCACTCAAAACTGCAATTCAACATGCATATAGACATTTCAAGTATTTCTCATCCTAAGATTCATACCATATCCTAGGTTCTAGTTATTCAATCCACACATGCATTTATAGTTAAATTAGGGAAAGCTACTCTATCAGATAACCCAGGAGTATTGGGGGCTCGAACGGCAAGCTCATGTGACACAGTAAGCCCCAAACCTGCAACGGAACGAAGTCCTATAACAATAAATAATCACAATGAAACATTTAAGAACAGTATAAAAGGTCTTCTAACAAGTAGAGGAACTCTCAAGGAAAACACCAATAACTTGTTTGCGTAAAACAGACCTCAAACGGACCCTAAACGGGTCAAAAACAGAGCTACAGACCCAAATCAGACATCTGGCACAAGGTCCAAATGACTTAAAGTAAACAGAAACTCACCTTAGGTTTTGTGTCAACCTCAGATGTCCAGAACCTCCTCCTGACCGTCTGGACCTAGCTCCAGACGTCCGACCTCTCTCTCAGACGTCTAAGAGTGCTTCCAATCATCTAGTAAGCTATCCAGACGTCTAAAATGTGTGGGAGGGTATGTCTCGCACCTTCCCGAAGTAATCCCTGCACGCAACAGCAAATGTTCCACAATAAGCCACGCAAAATGTAGTTACGGAATAGCCTGCATGGCCATATCCACAAAAGGAAACGTACCTTCGTGAAGATCTGCTTTCAGACGTTCGGTGTGGTCACCAGACATCCGCCCCATCGTCTGGACGTCACACCAGACGTCTGATTCTGGGAAAATCCCAGAACCAGAACCTCTTCCTACTCTCCCTCACCGCGCACAGCCTTGCCTCCTCGCTTGTAGCTCCGGCTGCAACAGTGTTACGACCCGATTCCCGAATCCTTACGAGACACGAGAATCGGACCGACTCGACTGATCTCAAGATCGAGTCGTCCAACGAGAAAGTAACCAAAAAGCAGTAAAATAAACCACATTCATCATGCAAGTAACTAACAGTAACAAAAGTACAATAATAAAGAATAGAACTACTACAGTACACACCACCAAAACAGTAGAGAATTAAAAACAAGTACAGAAATATGAAGTTTACAATAAAAGAGTACAAAGGTGTAACAGAATACTCACTACTACAGAAAACGGGTACAACAAAAGTACAACTACTGGGCTCTACTAGGCCTAGCACCCTCCGCAACCGTAGGCTCTGGCTGCTCAACACCTGGTCCTGAAAAAGATGACAAGTATGACACATCAGCGAAATGCTGAGTAGACTGGCAACCAGCTAGCTAAGGAAAATAGTAAAGGTGAACAAGTAGCTATTGTTTTTAATTTCTTTCTTTATTTATCAATTTACTCTTCCTTGGTTTATTTCTCAGGCCTTTCTCTTGATCTCGAATATTCCTCGTGGGAACGATCTTGATTGCAGTCTTTTCCGAAAGTAAAAGTAGCATGTGGTGCTCTCCTGGCCAGGAGAGTCCCCCGTGGTAGTCCTACCCTCAGTCAACCACCCCAAGGTCGCTGACAGACATAACGGTGACTACAGCACGTGCGATAAACGCACGGGTAGCTACCCCGCACTAGCACGTGGTCAGTCGTTTCCGTTAACAAGTGCGCCCAAAGCACAGCACGGAACCAGTATAAGGCAGAGCCCTCTCAGTAACAGGGGTCCAACCCCTCTACAGTAACCAAACAGGGGTCTTGCCCCTCCACAGTCCGCGCACCCTCGCCTGACTACCCTGGTTTGCCCAGTGGGCCTAACAAGTCGGTGTAGGATGGCTAGCTAAACCCCGGGCCATGTGGGGTGGCTAGCTCTCTCCCTACACTAGTAGCTCTCCCCAGTACTGTGTACACGAGGGCCACAGAGTCGGTATAAAGTGGCCAGTCCTAACCCCGAGTCCCAACCCTAGGGCGGCTAGCTCCGCTCTGCACTAAACAGGGGGACGTCGCTCTCCTTGGTACTCCGTACTCAAAAGCCAACTCACTTCCCCATTCACTTTTCCAATTCCATTCCATTTATTTCCAGGAGTTCTACTCCTAATTCCCCGTAGGGTTCATGCTCATGTTTCTCAGGCTAAGCCATAATGGTTTCATCATTTCAGGTTTATTCGCATATAGTACGTATTTCCAACATTCAAACTTCTTTTCCTTTCCAATTTATATACAAGCAGCTCGTATTTAATTTCAACCAACAGCAATTACATGTAATAGTTACTAGCAACAGTACTCTACATTTCACAGGCAACTGTTATCCAATTACAGACAATTATCATTATTCTATCTACTTAACCAAGACTACAAATCAGGCATTCAAAACATTCGTTTCAGTGTTTCTGTTCCTCGGATTCATGCCACACCCTAGGATCTATCATTCAATCTAATTTTCAGGTCCTAGGATTCATGCCATACCCTAAGATCTATCATTCAATCTAGTTTTCAGGTCCTAGGATCCATGCCATACCCTAAGATCTATCATTCAATCTAGTTTTCAGGTCCTAAGATTCATGCCAAATCCTAGAATCTATCATTTATTTTAGATATGTATTAATGTTTATAATTAACTAAGGGAAGCCACTCTACCCGCAAAACCGGGAGTAATGGGGGCGTGATCGGCAGATCCGCGTGCCTCCGCAACCCCCAAAGCCACAACAAAACGAGGTCCTAACATAAGCATCAATCATAATGAACCACTCAAAATATGATAGAAGTATTTCAAACAAGTAGAGGAACTTATTCTGAGAAGAATTGAATCTTAAACGCGGAAATCGGACCTCGAACAAACCCTAAATGGGTCAAAAACGACAACTCTGACTAAAATCAGACGTCTGGAACATCTTCTAAACGTCTTAAAAAGGGGTCCAGGTCATACCTCACTCTGCGCTACTCCTCAGACGTCCAATGGTCCTGCAGAACCGTCTGGACCCAGCTCCAGACGTCCGAGCACCTCTCCGGACGTCTGGAGACGCTCTCCGCCATCTGGTGACTCGCCCAGACGTCTGAATCGCGTGGGAGGGAGTGTCCCGTGCCTTCCCAAAGCTAAACCTGCACACACGCAAAAATCCCTCAGCAAAGTACGCGACAGAGCTTCAGCGGAACGGCCTGCATGGCTGTATCCGCAAAAGCAAGCAAAGGAGGGAAAATACGTACCTCTCAGTCGTCTGGAGCTTCCTCTAGACGTCGCCCGCGTCGTCTGGATGTAGGTCCAAACGTCTAATTCTGGGAAAAATTCCTAGAATAAGAACCTCCTCCGTCTTCTTCCTACTGCGCGCTGCCGCGCCGCTCGTCCGCCTGCTGCTTGAGCTGCAGCAGCACCAGGGAACCCTCCCCAGCACAACGCTCCTCCGTGCGCACGCCAGCTGGCCTCAAACTACTTCGGCGAGCTTTCTCTCTCCTCTTCCCTCTCGCTGCACCTCTCCTCTCCGCCACTGCACCCGGCAGCAGCTTTTGCCC
This sequence comes from Thalassia testudinum, assembly GCA_037157565.1. Lineage (NCBI taxonomy): Eukaryota > Viridiplantae > Streptophyta > Magnoliopsida > Alismatales > Hydrocharitaceae > Thalassia > Thalassia testudinum. The sequence continues at coordinate 167,804,218 of JAZHRO010000031.1, forward strand.
TCGCTCTCACTCTCGCGCTCACGCTGGAGGAAGGAGAAGACGGGTGGATGTGGGTGGCATGAGGGAGAGGAGGAGGGTATTTGTAAGCGTTGGGAGAAGGTTTCTGCAGGTCGGCGAGGGGAGAGAAAAAGAAGAGGGCGGCGGGATTCAATCTGCGCACGGCACGCGTGCAGACTCGCGATCGTACGCACACAAAAATTAATTTCCAGACGCTTGGGAATGCGTCCAGACGTCTGACCAGACGTCTGGACCAACTCCCAGACGTCATAAAGTGTTTTGATGCCTCGGGTCTTAACAAGCAGTGTCAGGGATGACTCCCCCAACGCACTCCTCCAACACGCGCCGCTCCGGCCGTGTGCCCTCCGGCGAGCTCCCTCGAGCTCAAGCTCTCCCTCCTCTCCTCACGCCGCCTCTCCTCCTCGTCACCGCTCTCGCGCTCTCTCTCTCTCTCTCGCTCGCTCCTCTCGCTATGGTGGAGTGGAAGAGAAGAAGGTGGCTGGCTGGGTGAAGTGAGGAAGAAAGAAGAGGGGGGAGATGGTTTTATAGAGGTGTATTAGGGTTCGGTGGAGGGAAGAGGGAAAGAGAGGGGGTACTGTCTACGCGCAGCCCGCGCACAAACGCGAGACTCGTACCAAAAATTTCAATTTCTAGACACCTTGGAAGGGGTCCAGACGTCTGACCGTCAGTCCAAACGTCTTAAAAGGCTCAAGACAGAACGGGTCGTTATAAGAACAATAGGACCTCCAATCCAACGTGGAATCCCAGATCAGGAACAACAGAAATAAAGTAATACAACAATATTTCTATGGAACCTCAGAAATATTAAAAAACAAACCGAACTTTCGTGAATCGCATAAGAGCAAGCGTACTTTAGATCATAGTAGTTGTAGGCATAGAGATGCGAAAACACAAGAGAGAGAAGGCATTTTTCTCTTAGAAAGCTAATGAGGTGTGTTTTTGAGAGGAGGTCGTCAAACCTATTTATAGTCACCTTTCGACAATTCTGGAAATACGTGTTTAATCAATCAAAATTAAATTTGATCGATTAAAAAGGTATTTATTCGATTAAATAATTATATTGATCAATTCGATGTTGATTGATTAAATAGAAAATTTTATCGACTCAGAGATTTCAAAAGAAATTCAACTGTTAAAGTAAATTTTATCGATTAAATAAAATAGGTCGTTCGATCAAAAAGAAATGTGACCATTAGAGATATTTGATCGATTAAAACAACTGATTGATCGATCAATACTTTATTGATCAAAGAGATAGATTGGTCAATCAATAATAGGAAAAATGACTTTGCGAAAAAGTTTACCTTTATTTTTCTTTTTAATGTTCCATATATATTTTTAGACTCAATAAAGTTTAAGAAAATGTCTTTAAGATAATCTTTAAGTCTTAAACCTTTTTCTTTCCTTGATGACTATAGAGATGATAATGCATCCATATCATAAATTTGACTTAACCTGTAATGGTTAGTCCACGATAAAACATAATTTTGTTATATCAAAACAATTATATCAACAATCTCCCCCTTTTCTATAATAACAAAATTATAATTATTTATGCATGGTATACAGTCAAATTTTAATTATTTACCCCCCTGTTAATAACAACAAGAAAAAAGCAATTTAACTAACAAGTAGAACATGCTCCTCCTTATTGAAATGTTAATGCAATTCATGACATGCTTCTATGCAATAGAAATAAAAGCAGATTTCAATAAGCAGGATATACTTCTGAGGACTGCAAATAGAGGTGGTTTGACTGCAGATTGACCCTCAACATAAACTTCCGAGGACTTTGACATCGTGGTTAGAGAATAACCTCACTCTGATACCAGATGTGAGTGCGAGCGGAGCCTAAAGGATCAAGTATACACTAGAGGGGGGTGAATAGTGTAGTATCTATTAAAAGTTAACTTTAAAACATTTACCACAGATCAAAAAGATATACGCACAAACCAAAGAAATGACACCTGATTTAGAGTGAAAACCCTTTCGAGTAAAAACAAATACCTAAGCCTCCCAGCTTAAGATTTTTCTGACTAATCGACGCTAGTCAATCAACTAACCCGTATCACTTAAACGAGGATGGCACAACCTCTTACAGAACGTCTTCTCTTACACCTAATAGAGAGAAGAATAATGAGACTTCCAATCCAACTTGGCATCCCAAATCAAGAACAACAGAAGTAAAATAATATAACAATATTCCTATGAAACCTCAGAAATATTAAAGAATAAATCGAGCTTTCGTGAATCGCATGAGAGGGAGCGTGCTTTAGATCACAATAGTTGTAAGCACAGAGGCGTGAAAACACGAGAGATAGAGAGAGAGAGAGGGAGAGAGAGAGTAGGCATTTTTCTCTTAGAAAGCTCTTGAAGTCTATTTTTGAGAGGGGGTCGTCCGACCTATTTATAAGCATTTTTCAACAGTTCTGGAAATATAAGTTTGGTTAATCAAAATTAAGTTTGGTCAATCAAAAAAGTATTTAGTCGATTAAATAATTATATTGATCGATTCAATGTTGATTGATTAAATGGAAAATTTGATCAACTCAGATATTTCAAAAGAAATTCGACCGTTGAAGTAAATTTAATCAATTAAATAAAATAGGTTGATCAATAAAAAAGAAATGTGACCATTAAAGGTATTTGACAGGTCGATCAAAGGGATAGGTTGGTCAATCAATAATAGGAAAAATGATTTTTGTGAAAAAGCGTACGTTTTTTTTTTTTTTTTTTGAAGTTCCATACATATTTCTAAACTCAATAAAATTTAAAAAGATCTTCAAGATAATCTTCAAGTCTAAAACCTTTTTTTCTTTCCTTCATGACTATGGTGATGATAACACATCTATGCCATAAATTTAACTTAAACTATAATGGTTATTCCATAATAAAATATAATTTTTTATATTAAAACAAAGATATTAACACTCTGTATTCTATCCTTTGATGTGATTTATACTACTATCAAACATCAAATCACACTTATTCTTCACTTATCCCCTTATTCTCTCATCTTCTCATACTTATTTCTTTAAACTAATTCTTCCAAGCAAATGATACCTAAGGACGCATTTGTGTTTCACTGGTTGTTAGTGAAATTTGCAATCTCAATGGAGGGAGCTCAAATCATGCAATCACTTCTACTACTGGAAAGAATGAATGAAATGACATATTCTGTAGAATTAAATTACATTGAGCAATGTGTTTTGTTTATGAAAGGGAGAAGGGAGGAGGATAAGGTATTTACGTTGTATGGACGAATTCAAACACGTGCAAGAGGGGTGAAAATTATTGAGCTGCCAATAATATGGGATCGGAGGAAAAACAAAACTTGACATGTTAAAAACAGCAGTCAAGTTGAGTTCTCGTCTAATTCTAAGTGTAAAGAAAGTCTAAAAATTAATGTTATGAAACCTCCCCTAACTTTGCATCAAGATCTCTGAAAACACAAATGTCATCAATAACATCGTATTCATCAAACCCTTAACAATAACAATCTGGCAACAGTTCTTGCTAAAACCTTCGGAACCAGTATTTATAATATAACAATATCATATACTTTGGGAAGGGATGAAAAAATTTACCAAGCTTTTCTGCTTTTATAATGAAAGTGTATTTATATTTTATGTGAACTCCGTGTTGTTGGTTTCAAGGTGGGTGTACACCTCGATGCCCAGGAAAGGTTTTCCTATATTTAGCAATGGGAGGGTGTTGGGGGGGGTGGGTGTTGAGGTATATGGCCCCTACCTGCTTCATTTTGCCGTCCATGGTGAGCGTGATGGCTATGCCTACTCATATATATCGAGTGGCATGTCAGATCCAAAAAAATGGAAACGGCACTGCTTTTGTTACGGCCAAAGTTACTTGCACGCGCGCCACCCCCGCCCACACCCCCCCCCCCGACAAAAACCGGGCACGAATCCCGGGAAGCAAAATGTGCTCTTAGGTGTACTATGTCAGACGGTTTGCGTGGAAAAGGATTTTGGAGAGGGGTTGATCCCCCCATTCCTCGTTATTTCATGTAGATCTGGCTTATTGCTTTCGGTGCACTTTCCATCTTGAGGTGATGCCACGTATGTTAGTGGTGCTCACTTACCCGTCGTTGTATTCGGTTATTCCTTCTTCAATTGCCTGAATGGAAGGTATGCAACTTACTTATTTCTCGTATATCAAGATAGTTTGGTACCGCATCATGTTATTTCCTTTTTTTTTTTCCTTCCAGGGCGTAAATGTACAAGGAAGGTTGGGAGGAACCCAACTCTTTTGCAAATTACAAGTAATATAGTATCATGCCAACATATGGGCTGGTCCGACCACATCTCTACTAACCTTTGACATGGAGAACCCAGGTGAATCTTCAAGCAGGGAGGAACATTGTTCCACTATGCTGCGAGTTCTCCAATTCGATTGTTGAAGGACAAGAACTTGTCTTATGGGATTGATGGCATCGGATAGGAGTGCCACCCCCTTGCAAGCTAACATCTAAGGCTATGACAAGACCAGCTTCTGATGCAATTTCCATGCATATCCGTTAATACAGCTGCAGCCACCGAATGGGAGCCACCAACAGCAGCATCCACTTTAATTACCGATGAATGGGTGTAATTAATCTACGTGTCCACAGCCTTGATAATAGATTCTGACTCATAAGAAGTCATACATTCCTTACAGTATTTATAAGAATCATAAAAATTTGCCATATGTCTCACACGCTTAATTATCTTCACTAGAGAAGGTTTGACATCCTCCATCAGCACTTTCTTCACATCTATGCTGCCATAAAGCATGGATCATATAGAAAACAATGTTCTTTGATTGGCCTACTTCCATCAATTTCTGATCCATCGCTACAAGAAAATCCCACCAGCCAATTTCTAATCTTTGTATCCTCATTCCTCAAAAGAACCATAAGGCTCTTACAAAATTGTAGCATCAAAATAGGTGATCCCAACTTTCCTTCCCTTCGTTACACAGAGGACAAGCCTCATCAGTTATTCTAAACCTTTTATTTAAACTTGCCCGCAATGGCAAACCTCTAACCAAAGTTTTCCAAGAGAATATTTTCATTTTTGGTGCCGGCTCTTTGATTGCCCAGAGCTTCCTGCAACAATTCAATTCCCAATCCGATAACTCTACCGACGTCCCCTTTTCCAACAATAGTGTCAAGTAAGTTGATCTGACCGAAAAGGAACCTTTCGGATGGAGCTTCCACATCAATAGATCAAATCCTTTATGCAGTGGAGTAGATAGGATCTCTTGAGCAGCCTCTAATTGAAAGAAATCTAACACCAACTCTTCATTCCAGCCGTCATCCTTCAACAACTCAGCCACTTTCTTGAATTCAAACCAGTCGATGTCTTCAGGCAACGGAGTATAATCATCCATGGACAACCAATTATCTGACTATATATTAATCCTCTAACCATTCCCAATTAACCACTTCATATTCCTTCTAAGTATATCTTTTATTTGCCCCGTCGCCTACATAAAGGATGAGTCTGCAGGTTTTGTATTATATTCCCAAAACTTCCCTAAAGGATAATATTTATTCTGCACTTGCTTCTGCTAGAATCCATTTTCTTCCACCAGCAATGACCAACCTGCCTTCATCAGCAAAGCCCAGTTCAATAGGCACATAAGCTTGAATCCTAGTCCGCCTAAGTGTTGGTGTAGACAAATCTTTTCCCACGCTTTCCCTCTCCTCAGAAAATCCGCACCAGAAATCACTTATTAGTTTGTCTAGTTGCTAACATAACTTGCTGGAAAAGAGATGTGATGCCATCAGATATACTGGCAGTGAACAAAGAGCTACATGTATGAGTACTCCTCGGCCTGCCTGCGATAAATATCTTGATTTCCATCCTTCAAGCATATTGGGAAATTTAGTCACAATCAAATCCTTTAATTTGGATCGATTGGCATCATCCAATAGAGGTCCCCCAAGATATAGCTCATGTTTCTCCATAGAAGCCACCTTGATAATCTTAATATTGTTTTCATTTTCTCCTTTATCGAGCTAATGGTTAAAATAGATTTTAGATTTAGAGTAATTAATTTTCTGGGCATGCACACTCTAAAAATAATGTCAGAATTTGCCTAGCCTCCTCTTCCGTAGCTTTAGCAAAAAGGATGGTATCATATTCAAACATTAAGTGGGTGTTGATCAGCACCTCCTGTATTTTGAAATTCATTTTGCATCATAATATAGTTAATAGAAGTACGTTTACATTCAAAACTTATAACTCGAATTGATCAATAAAATCCGACGTCATCTCTGGGATCAAAAAAATGACGCAAATATGACTATTTGGATTTTAAATCCAAGAACTATATTATATTAATTTGCCTTTAGGTGTGATCTAATTCAAAAGAAGACATTCAAACTCGTAAAATCACGTGAAAAGATCAAGTACTTGAAGAAATTCTTAAAAACTTAATCGGTAATATAATAACCAAAACTAATAATCAAATAGTAATCAAATATTTAAATAAGAAAGCACAATTGAGCATTAACAGGGATATTTGATAAGATATGGCACTAGAAGCTACTTAGCAACAAATTTCGAAACCAATTCAAGTAAAATTACAAACCAGTCCTTGAATCCCAACAATTAGGTCCCAACGACCTTGCAAATCTGTCCCTGGAAATTTGTTTCTTCAGCGATTAGGTCCTTCTCTTCTCCTTCTTCTATTTCTTCTTTTTCTCCTTCAAGCCATCGATGGTGGATGGAGTTGGCGAGGTTCCGAGCTCCAAGCTTCAAACCAAGGTGTTGACGAGATTCAGTGTGGTGCACTGAAGGTGGAGGAGTCGTTGGGTTGGTGCGATGACGCACGAAGGTGGCTGGCGAAGGGCCAGCAAACCCGTCGCTGATGGGTTGGCACACCTGGCGTGAGGGGCATCGAAGCTTGCTTCTAAGGGGTTGGGAAGCTTCACCGTGATGTACTGAAGGTGGTCGTGGCCTTGATTTGGTGCGAGGAAGCCTAGAGGTGGCCAGTAGAGGCGAGGAAGGCATCGGCGGACGTGGGTGTCCGACGGAGGACTGACGGCATTGAAACCCCAAATTAGTTGGGGACTTTTGTTCTTCATGTCGAGGAAAAGGTTGTGGGGTGAACAACAGTGCGTGAGGGGGTGAGGAGCAGTGGGGGCATGTTCGTCGGAGTTTGGCCGAAGAACACGACATGCGTGGGGAAGGAGATGGAGTGGAGCGATGTTTTGGGTCTAAACCTAGAACTAAATAGGCTACACTACACTAGGAAGAGGAAGAAAGAGAAAGGCCGTACCTAGGAGTGGAGGAACACATCGGAGCGTGAGGGAGTAGGTCGGCATGGCCGGCCGGACCTAGGGGAGAAGACGAAATCTAGCGAAGGAGTTTGGAGCAACAATAGAGATAGGAACCGCCTCTTTTGACAGGGAATATGGCAATGGAAAGAGGAAGAGGGTTGCAACCCCTACTGGTGGAGAGATGCGACGAGGAAGGTGGACGGAGAAGCTCCAAGGTGCTTGATAATGGCGTGACGGGGGAAGAGAGGAAAGGGTGGTTATTCACGCCAAAATTTTTCACGTGAGAAGAACTCCGAGAAAAGAAAGTTAGGCGTGGCTACTTTGGACGCGGATTCTGGCGTGAAGAGTTAATCGTTGGTGAAACGACTGCCTCCATTTGATGCAGGGAGGAGAGGAGAGTTGGCCCTCCAGATTTCGCGGCGAGAGGTTAAGGGAGTCAACTGGAAAACGAGCTCAAATCTCGCCTTCCCGCACGCCATGGATGTGTGAAGGTCGAGGGACCTTTCCGTGAAGAAGATGAAGAAGCTGGGGGGTGATTGTGATAAAAATCAAAAGTTAGGGGCTCATTTGTAAGGGAATTGATTTTCAAGGGTTAAAATGCAAACTAAGTCAAGATAAAGTCCAAATGAACCCAAATTTATATGGTAACCTAATTTGGACATGAGGAATTTAATAGTGAGTTCAATTTAAGATTTTGATGTCCTTTGCATTGTCAATTTACGATTAGACCAAAAATGTACCAAATTCCGATCTGTGATTCTATTTTAAGTCAAAACAGATTCTGATCATCAAATTGACGGTGCCAAACCTTATAAAATATTTTTATTTGATTTTAGAAGGTTTATATTACATTTATTTTCATCGAAACTATTTTAATTAAAGTGGGTTAGAAATTTGTCAATTTAATTAAGGATTAACATTCAAATTGAATGTAAATTTAAATTATTTAGTATCAACCCACTTTTAGGATAATTAAACTCAATTGACCTTTGATTAGCCATAAGTTCACCCTCCATCTATTCTGCATTTATAATTGTCTGTGAAAATTGTAGAATTATCCCCATTTTTTATCAATTTCTCTTTCTTCCGCCCTGATTGAGTTATATCCTTTAATGTGCTAATTTTGTGAATTTTACCTTAGGACTTAGCCATATTATGTTGGATATAGTGAATGATGGCGATGCCATCATATCCCATGCCTACCATTTGCTAGTCCATTAGCAAATTCTAGAGTTCAGCCCAGATGTTTAGTGTAAGGGTATTTTTGTTATTCAACTCAAAAATATTTGTCTCTTTCTACTCCTTTTCATTCACCAATACTCATTTAAAGTTTGTTTTTAACCCTTCGTACAAATTTATCAGGATAGGAAAACTTCTTCCCTCGGGGATAGCAGGTGATCTGTGATTTAACCTCGACTTTTAGGTCTAGGTAGAAGATATCTGAGTTGAAGGGTTTTATTTTTGGGGCTCACACTTATTTGGTGCTACATATAATCTAGTATTTCAGACTCTAAATTTCTAGATTACTAAACAAATCAACTCAAAGAAATGCTAAAAAACTGTGCTCTCTTTTAGTTCCTTCATGCTTACTCTCTTTTTCTTTTCCCCTTTTTTTTACATATACTCGGACCACACTGCAATACGACACTTACTCACCAAGAGGGACACCAAGCCTCGTCTGATTCGTTGGATCTTGCTTCTGTAAGAATTTGATTTAGAGATTCGCAACAAAGCAAGTAAACAGAATGTGATTGCAAATCATCTATCCCTTCTTCCCTCGTCTGTTATTGACCCTTCAGTGCCTATTACTGAGCATTTCCTGAGGAGCATCTTATCGGCATTGATGCCGGGCTTCCCTGGTATGCAAACATTGTTAACTACTTGGAGTCAAACTAGATTCCATCCGATTGGACTAAAGCCAAAAAGGACAAATTGATTTCAGACGCCAAGTATTACTTCTGGGAAGATCCATATCTTTTTCGCAATGAAGCAGATCAAATCATCCGACGATGTATACTTGACATAGAGGTTAATGATATTATTTCATTTTGTCATAACTAGACCCGTGGTGGCCATTTTTCCGGACATAAAACTGCAGCCAAAATCCTCCAAAGTAGCTTCTATATGCCGACTTTATTTAAAATTGCACACAATTACTGTAAGGCATGTGCTCGTTGCCAGACCTTAGGCAACATGGGCCATTGCGATATGATGCCCTTGAAATTGATCATCGTGTGCGAAATTTTTGATATTTGGGGGATTCATTTTATGGGCCCATTTCCAAACTCGAACAGCTTTGAATACATTCTTCTTCCAATGGACTGTGTCCAAATGAATTGAAGCTGTTCCAACCCGAACCAATGATCATAAGATCGTTATCCGATTTATTCACGATAACATCTTCTCTCGGTTCGGTGTCCCTAAAGCAATTATCTCTTATGTTGGGTCCCATTTTGTGAATGTGCATTTTCAATCTGTACTTAGAAAATACAGGGTATCTCACCGCATTTCTACCCTGTATCATCCACAAACAAGCGGATTGGCCGAGCCGTCAAACCAGGAAATCAAAAAGATTCTACAGGTCACCGTTCGACCTGATAGAAAAAATTGGTCAACTCAGCTTCCGGAAGCATTATGGGCTTATAGGACTGCCCATAAAATCCAATTAAGAATGTCTCCTTTCAGGACTGTTTACGGGAAGGCGTGTCACCTTCTTGTAGAAATGAAGCATAAAGCCTATTGGGCAGTAAGGAAATGCAACCTGGACCTCGAAAAGGCTAGCATTCACCATCGCTTGCAAATAAGTGAGCTCAATGAGTTACGTAACGATGCATACGAGAACTTGCGAATTTATAAGGAACGAATTAAGGCCTCGCATGATAAGCACATTTCACATAAATCATTCAATCTTGGTCAGAAGGTACTTTTGTTTGATGCCCATCTTAAACTGTTCCCAGGCAAGCTCAGATCGAAATGGACCGGACCATTTCTGGTAAGGAGGATCTTTGGTAATGGAGCTGTGGAAATCTCACCTCCCGATATTGACTCTATACCATTTATTGTTAGTGGCCAACGTCTCAAACCTTTTCTTGACCTTCATGATTTGAGTTTAATCGGTGAATCTCTTGACCTCTATTCCATTTGAGTCGCATTGCGCCCAACTGATGACGGTAAACTTAACGCTTAACGGGAGACAACCTGTCATTCTTTTGAAAAAAACCCCGAGACCTTTCTTAATCCATTTTGAAATTCATTCCTACAGCACTTTAGAGTTCCTAATTTATGAACTAATATGTTCTAAAATTATGAATTAAACTGAATATGAACCAAACCTGTTTGTAATGAGGGCATTGCAACAATTAGGCATGAGGGGATTAAATTGCAAACATCTGAAAGTTATTCTGAAAGGTCCTCACCAAAATATACTTAGATTCATAAAAAAAAAACAGAGAAAGGAAGAAAAGAGAAAAATCAATAAGCATTTTTAGTTTGTCAAAACCCTTGGACATTCAGTTATGGAATCAGGCAAATCTTCTTCCATCAGATCCACCAAATAATTGTGAGGTGAGAGAAGAGTGCTTATTGGTGCTCTAAGTCTAGTATGAGAACTCGTAAGTTCTAATAATTAGATAATGATACTCAGAGTTAGGCATAGTTTTCGCTCTCAGCTCTTATATGCGAATATTTTGTGTGAATTCCTGAGAGCCACCAAATAAGGCAAATACATAGAAAGCAGATTCTAATAAAACTATGACTAAGGTGGATGATTACGACCATTCTTTACGGAATCCTCGATTAAAGGAGGGTGCTAATGTCAAAGGTTAGAAATGCACTATCTTATCCATTCCTTCCCGGTGTCAAGAGTAGGCACTTCCACCAAATAAGCCACACAATGTCCTCTTGAACACCACCATTTCTCAATAATGCCTCATTAATGAAAATTGTGTTGAGTTGAGTTATATTGTTAGAAAAAAAAAAAGAGGAAAAGGAAAAGAAAGAAAGAAAGAGGAAAGAAAAATATACATATTAGATATCCTCGAGAAATATATATATATATCCTTATTAAAAAAAAAACAGAGAGAAGAAAGAGAAAAAGAGTGTGTTTGAATTTATAGTTGTGCTTATGTGTTTTCATTATGAATAAATTTCATTGAGGCAGCATTACCCACCATCATTTATAATCCACAAAATACAGCCTTACCTACCTTTCCGTATTTCTGATCGCCCAAATACTAGTTGAAAACAAACTTTGTACCAAGGGTTAAAAACAAACTTTAAATGAGTATTGGTGAATGAAAAGGAGTAGAAAGACATAAATATTTTTGAGCTGAATAACAAAAATACCCTTACACTAAACATCTAGGTTGAACTCTAGAATTTGCTAAGGAACTAGCAAATGGTAGGCATGGGATATGATGGCATCACCATCATTCACTATATCTAACATAATATGGCTAAGTCCTAAGGTAAAATTCACAAAATTAACACATTAAAGAATATAACCCAATCAGGGTGGAAGAAAGAAAAATTGATAAAAATTGAGGATAATTCCACAATCTTCACAGACAATTATAAATGCAGAATATATAGAGGGTGAACTTATGACTAATCAAAGGTCAATTGAGCTTAATTATCCTAAAAGTGGGTTGGTACTAAATAATTTAAGATTTACATTCAATTTGAATATTAATCCTTAATCAAATTGACAAATTTCTAACCCACTTTGATTAAAATAGTTTCGATAAAACTAAATGTAATATAAACCATATCAAATCAAATAAAAATATTCTATAAGGTTTGGCACAGTCAATTTGATGATCGAAATCTGTTTTGACTTAAAATAGAATCACAGATCAGAATTTGGTGCATTTTGGGTCTAACCGTAAATTGACCATGCAAAGGACATCAAAATCTTAAATTGAAGTCACTAATAAGCTCCTCAAGTCAAAATTAGGTTACCATATAAATTTGGGCTCATTTGAACTTCATCTTGACTTAGTTTGCATTTTAACCCTTGAAAACCAATTCCTTTACAAATGAGCCCCTAACTTTTGATTTTTATCACAATCACCCCCCAGGTTCTTCATCTTCTTCACGAAAAGGTCCCTCGACCTTCACACATCCATGGCGTGCGGGAAGGTGAGATTTTAGCTCGTTTTCCCATCGACTCCCCCAACCTCACCCTACGAAATCTAGAGGACCAACTCTCCTCTCCGTGCATCAAATGGAGGCAGTCATTTTGCCAATGATTAACTCTTCACACCAGAATCCATGTCCAAAGTAGCCATGCTAAATCGCTTTTCTCGGAGCTCTTCTCGTGAGCTTCCTAACCTCTTTGCGCGGTCATAGGGTTATAAGTTTTCGCGAACTCTTTCTGAGTTCCAGCGTGCAAAATTTTGGCGAGAATAACCACCCTTTCCTCTACTCCCCCATCAAGCCATTATCAAGCACCTTGGAGCTGCTACGCCCACCTTCCTCATCGTGTCTCTCCACCAACAGAGGCCAGAGCCCTCTTCCTCTTTCAATCGCTGTCTTCTTTGCCAAAGGAGGTGGTTCCTATCTCCATCATCACTCCATACCCCTTCGTTGGATTTCGCCTTCTCCCACAAGTCCGGCCGACCTCCTCCCTCGTGCTCCGGTGTCTTCCTCCACTCCTAGGTACCCCTTTCTCTTTCTCTCTCTTCCTAGAGTAGTGTAACCTATCTAGTTCTAGGTTTAGACCCAAAACACTGCTCCACGCCATCTCCTTCCCCACGCACGGTGTATTCTCTAACCAAACTTCGGCGAACATGCCCCTGCTGCTCCTCACCCCCTCGCGCACCGTTTACGCCACAACCTTCTCCTTGACAGGAAGAACAAAAGCCCCCAACTAATTTGGGATTTCAACATCGCTGATCCTCCGCCAGACACCCACGTCTGCCGGCATCTTCCTCACCTCCGTCGGCCACCTCCTGGCTTCCTTGCACCAAATTAAGGCCAGGACCACCTTCAATACATCGCGGTGGAGCTTCCAAACCCCATAGAAGTGAGCTTTGATGTCCCTCACGCCAAGCCGGCCAACCCATCAACGAAGGGTTCGCCGGCCTTTGCCGGCCACCTTCGTGCGTCGCCACACCAACCCAACGACTCCACCTTCAGTGCACCATGCAAAATCTCCTCGACAGCTTGGCTTGAAGCTTGGAGCTTGGAACCTCGCCGACTCCATCCACCATTGACGGACTGAAGAAGAAAAAGAAGGAGAAGAGAAGGACCTAATCGCTGAAGAAACAAATTTCCAGGGATTGATTTGCAAGGCTGTAGGTACCTAATTGCAGGGATTCAAGGATCGATTTGTAATTTTGCTAGAATTGGTTTTAAAATTTGTTGCCAAGTACCTTCTAGTGCCATACCTTATCCAATATCCCTGTTAATGCTCAATTGTGCTTTCTTATTCAAATATTTGATTACTATTTGATTATTAGTTCTGAGCATTATATTACCAATTAAGTATTTAAGAGTTTCTTCAAGCACTTGATCTCATCGTTTGATTTCACGAGTTTGAATGTCTTCTTCTGAATTAGATTACACCTAAAGGAAAATTAATATAATCTAGTTCTTGGATATAAAATCCAAATAGTGGTATTTGCACCTTTTTTTTTGCTCCTAGAGACAACCTCGGATTTTCTTCATCAATTCAAGTTATAAATTTTGAATGTAAATGCACTTATATCAATTATACTACAATGCAAAATAAATTTTAAAACACGGTAGGAGCTCATCAACATTTTAAGTGATCTTAGAACATTGTAGGATGCCTTCATCTTCATTTCTTCTAGGTGTAATTTCCTACAGAAGGGGGTGAAATATGCGTGACATAATAAAATGCAGAAATATAATAGCAATCTCACACAACAGAAGCAATCACACAAGTACACGAAGAGATTTTTAGGTGGAAATCCAAACCGAGTAAAAACCACCACCTAACCCTTTCAAGTTAGGATATCCCGATCGACAAAGTCGATTAAATCCACTAACGAACTACTTTAACAAGCGTAGTTCAACCACAATTACAGTCACGCTACGAGTACGAGGGTAGCATTCCTCAACTCCTTTTCACAAGAAGGATTTTGTCTCATGAAGGAGACGAGAATTTGTAATGAGAATACCCAACACAATTACAAAGATAAATTTCAACACAACCTATAGAGCCACAAAGTGAATGATTAAATCTAGCTACTATAGGTAAGGGAACTTCCCTTTGGAGGGAGTGTGTCGACGTGACGACGCGAGTGCATGAACTACGCTTTGGCACAACAACGCTCTCGTGACATCAGCGGGAGAGCGGGTATGCAACAGAATTGAAGCTCTTTACATGTGAAACAAAAGCTTGGAGAGTTAGAGCTTCTTCTAGATGATCTTTTACATCTTTTTGACACAAGAGATGTGGAAATATGTTGCTTGGGTGTGTCTTGGAATATTTTTGCAAAGCAAGGCTCCTCCTCTATTTATAAAGGGCCTAAAAAGGCTTTGGAAGCCCCTAGAAAGCTTCCATAGCTGTTGGGGTTGAACCCAAGGCAAAATACGCCGTAATCAGAATCATTTATGATTCTGACAGGGTCATCAGACGTCCAGTTCAGGCATCAGACGTCTGGAAAACTAGTTTAAGACTTCTGGGAACTAAGTCAGACGTCTAATTCTAGGCGGGTTTCCTTCCTGACTTGGTTCAGACCAAAACATGGTTCTAATGTAAGGCCATCAGATGACGTACAGGACGTCTGGAAATCTATTGTACTGCGGGAATGGATTCCCAAGATAGGTTAGCGACTATAAAATCTCACAAAGACGATTTCGGGTCAGTCGAGGCAGAACGGTCACATATCAAACGTCTGAGGTCCTCTACGGACATCCAATAGAAGCCTAATGGTTATACTCAATGTTTATTCTGTTGGCCAATGTTCTACTAGTTGGACGTCTGGCACAACCATCACACGTCTTCTAAGATGTCTGGACTAAAGTCCGGTCGTCTGATTTTATCAGACAAAACCGACTAAGTCCAACCTAAGTTATTGGATGTCTGAGTCAACAATCAGACGTCTAAAAAGTTACTATCAGACGTCAGATTTCCAGATTAGACGTCTGATTAGGCTGTCACAACCTTATTTTGATTTTCTAAGTTCTCTACAAAAAACCTAAGTATCCTACAGTTGTGCAAGTGTTCCTAGGACTACTTTAAGGGTTCTTTGAGGCTCTTCAACATAAAATCTAAGAAATAAAAAGCAAAAACAAAGTACAAAATGCAATGAAGGAAATCTATCATATTCTTCATCGCCTTCCTTCTTCAAGCTTTCGCTCCTCGCGAAGCTCTTTCTCCTCTGTCAAGCTCTTCCATTTCGCCATGCAAGTAAGCTCGAACTCTGTCTAAACACGTCTCTATTTGCAAATAACCTGAAATCTAAGACTTCAAATGCAAATGTTAAATAACACGTGTTTTGTTATTATCAAAATAAACGATCGTGGTGCCCTAGCACCAACACTAGGCACCTGCATTTATCTGTCTTTTTGCTGTAGCACCTGGCTACAAATAATCCCAAGTCCTATCTATATATTTTTTCGATTTTTTGGTCTTGGAATTCATGGACAGCTGGTCCGCATCTGCGGCCCATTGTTGGCGAACGAGATTAAAATTCTTATCATTTTACTCGCCATTCTCAATACTGTATTGACATATCCTTTTAGGCATTAAACTCAGCACTTATACATAGCATATTTAGCATATTTCCCTACATATTTATTTTACTTCTTAGGTGTTGGAAAAAGCGGAACGAAAAATTCAAGAGCTATTCCAGGTGATTTCTACACATTTACTCCTTATCTTAATTTATTTTTCACTATATTCATGCATGAAGACATGCAAGAAAGTAGGCATGGGGTGGTAGTATAT
The DNA here is from genome assembly GCA_037157565.1 of Thalassia testudinum. NCBI lineage: Eukaryota > Viridiplantae > Streptophyta > Magnoliopsida > Alismatales > Hydrocharitaceae > Thalassia > Thalassia testudinum. The sequence goes on from JAZHRO010000031.1 coordinate 167,820,441, forward strand.
GTAAACTAAATTTTTCTACCAACACCTAGGAAAAACATTTCGCTCATCATGCTAATTGCACTTTAGGATCCTTAAATTAAGAACAACCAACTTCACCTCCAATGCTTACATTGGAGCTAGAAATCGTCCGCAACCACTTTTGACTCATCCACTCACCTTTTTGTTCTAAATTTAGGGCCAAACTAAATGTAACCCGAATTAGGAAAATCTTCGGAGTGTAACTTTCAAAGGTTATATATAGCATTTATATATATTCATGCATTAATTTTTATTAAGTTTTATTAGGGATTTTATTCTTGAGTTGATTCCGAATCTAGAATCTAGTACAATGTTTACACTTGCACGTAGATTTTCCAATGGATCCATTATAAAAACCAATGGGCATTTTTAATTTGTCGAGAAGAAGCATTGCTTCTTTTCCTAAACTCTTGGATAGTGGTTAGGGAGTCAGGCAAATCATCTTCCAATAAATCCACTAAATAGCTGAGGTGAGAGTAGAATGTCTACTGGTACTCTAAGTCTAGTGCAATGATTCTCAGTCTCTAGATAATTAGATAATGAGACTTGGAGTTAGGCATAATTTTCGCTCTCAAGTTCCTACTTACGAATCTTGTGAGAATTCTTGAGATCCATCAAATAAGGAAGATACACAGAGAACGAGTTCTAATAAAACTACGACTAACATGGATGTCAGACTATTCTTTACGGAATCCTCAGATGAAGGAGGGTAATAATGTCAAAGGTCAGAAAATACGATGTCCTATCCGTTCCCTTCCAGGTGCCGAGAGTAGGCACTTCCACCAAATAAGCCACCTAATATCCTCTTGAACACCACCAATCCCCAATAATGCCTCCTAAATAAAATTCACGTATGTCGTGTGTTGTATTGCATTGTGTTGAAAGAGAAAAAAAAGAAAAACTTAGAAAAAGAAAAAGCAGAAAAAAAATGAGTTTATGAGTGTTTATTTCAATTACATTGAGGCAACAAAAACCACTACGATCCACCAAATATGACCCATACATAACTTTCTGTATTTCAGATCGACTAAATACAGGCTGAGGAATTCGAACTTAGTTGTAGGGTTATCGAAATTTTAATCAACGTGTTAATGCCATGTGAGGCCACCAAATATTGAGCACATTGACAAAATATGGTAAGATAGTGAGCTAAAAAAGAAAAAGAGAAGTAAAAGAGAGAAAGTATGAATGAACTAAAGTACAGTTTTTAGCCTCTCTCTAGGTTGATTTGTTTGATAGTCTGGAAATATAGAATCTGTACTACTAGATTATATGTAACACCAGATGAGTGCGAGCCACCAAATATAAAACCACTTGATTCAGACATCTTTTACCTAAGCTAAAAAGCCAAGGTAAAATTACAAATTATTTGTTACGTATCCCCGAGGGAAGAGTTTGCATATCCCGATAGAATTTTTACTAAGGGTCAAGTATGAACTTTAAGTATGAATTGACTTTTCACTTGGGTCCATTGCTTAAGCTACCATCACTACACTTTCACAATTGTCTGGATTTCTAGATCTCTGGATGAAAAAAAAGAGAAAATCTTTAGTCAAACTCTTTTATAAAGAGAATAAGCAGTCCTTTAGGGACCGAACTTGTAAATAACTTAGTCACGCATTTAGTCTTACATTTACTAAGGACTAGCAAAGTTTAGGCATGGGGGTATGACTGCGCAGCAATCATAGGTCCTAATCAACCTAAATAATGTTTGAACGTAGCTTAATTTGTAAATATTGAATTCATAACATCCATATCATGCATTGCATCATTTTATATAGAATAAGATGAGATATCTTGCTATTTAATGTTTTTGTTAATTACAGGCACTAAAGTGATAGGGTGGAATAAGGCAATAAAGAGAGAAGAATACCGATCCAAACAAGAGGAGTGAGGAGGATAACCTTATCCCTACCCTTAGAAATCCTAGGAAAGCCTTCCTAAACCCAAAACCACTTCCATTAGGACATCTTGGCATTAAAACCCAAAACATGGATAGCACTATCCATGTTCTTATCCACCTCATCCCTCTCCCAAACTGTTACGACCCGGTTCCTGGATCCCTACAGGACTCGAGATCGACTCGTCTCAACTAAACCCAAGACCTAGTCGTCCAATAAGAAATAACCAAAAGCAAGGAAAATAGATCACATTCACAAATGCAATATAACTAAGCAGAAGAAAAGTACGAAGTAGTAAAGAAGGTAGAATTGTCTCAAAAGATAATACATGTCACCACAACAACAATAGAAAATCGAAAGAAAATAGAAAGTAACAGGAACAGTAAACTGTGTCCATTACTCACAACAACAGTAGAAAACGAAAGAGCTGAAAAACGACTACAGCTGGGCTCGGCTGGGCCCAGCGCCATCTACAGCTGGAAACTCGGGCCGCTCAATGGCTGGTCCTGAACAGGGTTACGAAAAGACAGAGTCAACGAACACTAAGTAAAGTGGTGTTTACATTATTTAACTGCAAGTACAGTAAAACAACAAGTTTATTTCTCATTTCTATTTATCTCATTTATGTGTTTCTGGTTCATTTATTTCTCAAGTATCCAGGTATTTCTTGATCTTGCATGTTCCTCATGAGAAAGATCTTGATTGCAATCTTTTTCGTAGATTAGAAGGTACACGTGGTGCTTTCCTAGCCGAGCGAGTCCCCCATGGTAGTCCTACACCCAGTCAACCACCCCGAGGACACTATCAAGACGTAGCGGTGACTACGGCACGCGTGATAAGCGCATGGGTAGCTACCCCGCACTGACACACGGTCAATCGTTTCTAGTAGCGGGTACACCCAAAGTACAGCATGGAACAGTATAGGGCCTTACCCTCTCAGAATAGGGGTCTCGCCCCTCCACAGTCCTCACATACTCGTCTGACTACCCCGGTTTGCCCAAAGGGCCTAACAAAGTCGGTGTAGGATGACTAGCTAAACCCCGAGCCCCGTGGTGTGGCTAGCTCCCTCCATACACTAGTAGCACGCCTCGGTACCACGTACATGAGGGCCAACAGGAGTCGATGTAGAGTACCCAATCCTAACCCCGGGCCTCAACTCAAGGGAGGCTAGCACCGCTCTACACTAAAGATGGACAGTTGCGCTCCTAGGTATCATGTACACAAGGACCAGCACACTTCCCATCCACATTCTAGATTTCCTTTCATCCACAGGAGTTCTACTCCTAATTCCCCGTAGGGTTCATGCTCATATTCATCTCATTTATCCATATATAGATCTCAAGTTTCATAACTCATTCCTCATCCATATATAGGCAGCTCGTGTTTTCATGATTCAGTTCTTAATCATAAACATGCAACTTGATGTTTCACAGTTCAATTTCCTCATTTACATACAGGCAGCTCGTATTTTAACATGCATCTCGTAATTATATTAAAGGAATTTGCTAGCAATTTATTTTAACCATGTATTCAAGTAAACAGTATAGCTCAAACAGGCTCATTCATTTCTATCCTAAGGTTCATTCCACATCATAGAATTCAATCCGATTATTCCAACCAAGCACATTCTTATTAAATATTAACTGAATTAAACCACTCTACCGGATATCACGGGAGGAATGGGGGCCTATGCCACAGATCTCGTCGTCTTTGCAAGCCCCAAACACGCCAATGGCTAGTAACCTATACCAGCGACCAAAGTATATTAGATGAGCTCAAAACAGTAGATACTCAACATGAATACGTAGAGGAACTCTAGTGGAAAATAATGGTACTTCGTTTGCGGAAATCCAATTCCGTTTGGGCCTTAAATAGGCCAAAAATGCGGTTACTGATCAAAATCAGACACCTAGGACTAGTCCCAGACGTCTTAAAAGATGTCAGAACTCACCTTACCTTTCTTGCAGCTGATTCAGACGTCCAGACTCCCTCTGCGACCTTCTGAGGGTAGTTCCAGACGTCGGACAAGGTCTTCAGTCATCTGGAAGCACCTCCGAACATCTGGCGACATGATTAGTCGTCCAAAAGTGCTTGGAAAAGCGCACAATGCGCCATCCCAAATCCTACACCTGCGTACGATTACCCACAGATGCAACGGTCAGCCGACATCCCCAGTGCTATGATCTGCATGGCGCAAGAAGATACGTAACTCTCGATATCGCGCTTTCAGACGTCCGGCCCCAGCTCTGAACGTCCTGGTGCCTCGCCAATCATATGGACTTCACTCCAGACATCTGATACTGGAAAACTTCCAGTATCAGAACCTCCTCGTACCTCGCCTTGCTCGCACCACCGCCCATAGCGACAGCTCCAGCAGCTACGAAGCTTGAGCAGCTCCTCACCGGCTCCTCCTAACTCCACTGAGCTCCCGCGGTCGTCACCCCCCTCCCCTGCTCTCACTCCCTCGCACTCTCTCGCTCTCGCTCTTCCCCCTTCTCCTTCCCCGACTCCTCTCTTCCTCGCCACGGCTGCAGCAGTATGGATGGGAGGCTGGAGGGCATGGCCATCGCAAGAGAAGGTGGAGGCGGCGGTGGCTTGAGTGGTGTGAGGAGAGGAGAGGAGAGGAGAAGGGAGGGAGTTTATATAGGAGAGGGGTTAGGGTTCGGGTGAGGGGTGAAGGAGAGAGAGCGGGTCTCTGCGCGCCGCTCGTGCGTAGAGTGCAAAGCGCAATACAAAAAACTCACTTTCAGACGTCCGGGTACGTGTCCAAACGTCTGGACAGACGTCTGACTGAAACTATAGACGTCTTATCCGGCTAAAAATGTAACAGGTCATTACACAAACACTTAGGAACCAAAACCTACCTTAGAAAACCCAAAATCCACTCTTCAACACCTTTCTGGACGTCCAGATATTAGGTTGGACATATGATTTCTACAGAAAATCAATCCGGGAAGCCAAAACCTGCACTAACATAGAATTAGATGTCCAGCCTAACTTCCAGACGTCCAACTTTAGACTTTAAGACGTCTGATATGTTCCCTGGACGTCTAATACTGTTCTCTAGTTCCTATTTTTGGTGCTAGAAGTCCGAGCTTAACTCTTGTGACTTAGAAACCCCACCAAGCACCTTAGAAAACCTAATTAGAGACCTCTTAAGCCTATCCCACTATTCATACCCTCACTTATCCTATCCCTAACCCAATTGAGCTAGCCCATACCAAATTGGATGCATCTACAGTTGATTGGGTGCACCTAAACCCAATTGGATCCACCCAAGATCTAATTGACTTATACCTATTAGGATTACCTTAGCATAATCACACACACACATCCAATTAGACTTGACCCAGACCTAATTGAGTTCACTCCTATCCAATTAGACTTTCCTAAGCCTAATAAGGTCCATACCCACCTAAAATAGGTTGACCAAACCTAGATTTACCAAAACACATATCCACGCACACTCAACTACACACACACACACAAACACACTTCTTCTACCTTAGTCTAGAAAACACCTAAATATACCCTATTCTAGAAACACCTATTCTTATTTATCCTAATCCTAGTAAACCTAACCTAAGCACCTACTACTAAGACCCCTTGGACGGCCACCTTAGGTCCATTCATTCTCCTCCACTCCACTCTTGCGACCACCAACACCTTCCCTTCCACCCTCCCAAGGCCATCCACTCTCCTCCTCCATGGACGGCTAGAAGAAGCTCCAAGGTGCTCCTCCATGGACGACCAAGTGAAGTGCCAAGGTGTTCTCCTCCAAGGCTTCAAGGATGGCTAGAAGAGAAAGGGTCCACCACCCTCTTCTCCTCTACTTGTTCATGGGTGTGCCCTCTTCTCTCTCCTTGGAAGATGAGCCCACGCCCTCCCTCTCTTTCTCCTCTTGGACGGCCAAGAAGGCTTCTTCACAGCCTCTCTTGGTTGATCATGTCATTCTCTTAGTTTAGTTCCTTTTATGTATTCTTTTGCACTTCATATGATTAGTCAATGCATGCTTAGTTTTCCTTGAATAATTAGTGACATACTTCCATCTATCATTGTGAATACACGCCCATTAGTTAGGCTAAGGCTAGGTTTTTGCTAGCATATATAGATCTATGTTTTATTGCGTTTTTCATAACAAAAATCAAAAAACACAAAAAAATCACAAAATACAAAAAGATCAAAAACATTAGGTTAGGTTAGATTTAGTCTAGAAAAGCAAATCTAAATCTAAAAATCTTTTCTCACGCCTCCCAGAGACGAACGACCGAGACTCATGCTATAAAGGAATAAAAATCAACGTGAGTTTCGTAAAACAAATATTTTTTTATCAAGGGTTTAGTGCAACTATATTACAATTCCAACGTATTTCAAAACATGCGAAAATGCCTTGTCAATATCCAATGGAAACTCCACATTGATATCAAAATCATCCAGAGAGAATGGAGGCATGTTGGACCTGGGTCCTGCAGTGGAGGAGAAGCGATGTCTGTGTACCAAAACTGGAGAGATCTAAAGGTCAGTAGATCAACAGGATGGCTACTTGACTAAGGGACCAGCATGCTGTATCTGTCTGGAGGAGGAGGAGCTACTACTGTTGAACATCGGCCTCAGGAGGGCCTCTGGTCACAAATAGTGAGCGAGTGGATCTGTTCTCCAAGCTGATCTGGGAATTGACCCTACCTACGCAGGTACTACTAGTGCGCGAGAATCGTCATTTAGAAATACAAGTCATAGTATAGGATGAAATTTGCACAAACACTTAAATTTATAAACTCGAAATCAATGTGAGTTCGAGGTCATTCGCACTGAGCAATTAGGTAAATCAATTCAACTAATCACAATATCAAGAAGAATATGCGAAAACAATACTCAATGTAATCAGAATAATATTGCAATAAATCAAGATTCAGAGTGCTAAAAGATGAGGTTAAAATTGTGATTTAAATCACCAAAGTAATCCTAATGTTAAGCTCAACAATCAACTCAAATAATTGAACAGTAGCCGTAATCAAATATCCCAAATATCCACTACAGTATCAAAACAGAACCAGCACAAGCACAAGGCTTAGACGTCGAGAAAGGGACACAGATGGCTTAACTCAGCACCTCAATAAAGACACAAGGGTCTCACAGCACCAGGCACAAGGGCCTCTCGATGGCTTAACAGTGGTTAAGTGTTGAGAGAGAAGGAGAGCACAATTCCCAAGGCAGCAGAGCAAAACCCTCCCCCCTCCTCGATTCTCTTTCCTGTTTCTCAAGTCAGACCCGGATGAACAGTACCAAGTATATGAGTATCCAGGTAAGCGAACCAGGGACCAGACCCACCGGCATGTATAGCGGGTGAGTCGTGCATACGTGTAGTGAGTCGGACCTCATCCCGTGTGCTGAGGTGAATCGCCTCTATCACGAAATCCGTTTATAAGCTACTGCGAGCTCTAAAATCCCCAATGTGGGACTAAAGTGATGCCTCCTTCACGTGAGCTGCAACTAGGTGGTGCTTTAATTGGAGTCGAAGCTGATGCTTGCTACCTCAATTGAGGACCTAGAATGAGTCGCGGAGAGATTCCGCGACACCAGGAGGGAGTAGCGAGGATCAAGTCGGTGGGAGAACTGCAGATGAGGTCGGAGAAGAAGGTTGCAACGGCGGAGCTTTGATCAAACCTGAAAAGCACGAATACGGCCTCACGGCCTAATCAAAACAGCTCAAAAGCTTGGCCATGTACAGGAGAAGTTGTTGGTGGGGTACATGTGGTGGTTGAGAGTGCATAGGCGTATAGCGAAGTCAGAGAAGATGAATGGAGGTGGTGGTGTTCAGTGGGGTGCGAGAGAGATCAAAGCCCTAAATTTCTTTAGGGCTTTTGATCAGTGAGGCGAGGCAATGCTCGCGGACTCGGTGGCAAGCTGTTTGGTGGTCTGTGGTGCTTGCGCGATGTCACCGAAGCTTCACCAGTCATGTGGGAGATGAAGGTAGTGCGAGCATTGTAGGGCACGAACCTAAGTTCTAAAGGCGTAGGAAGAAGTAGGGAAGTGACAGGAAGAGAGAGGGAGTGCTCACAAATGAGAGGAGGGAGAGTATGGCACCGGCTATGATAGGCTAATGCCGGAGAAGAAGGAAGATCCGGTAGGAGAAATGGCAAGGAGGAAGGGTTCTGAGGGTTTTTGGCAGGTATGGCGAGGAGCGGACGAAGAAGAGGAAGGAGACCCATCTGCCTATCGTATGTGGCTGATAAACGCTAGTTTATCATCATTCTTATGCCGTAAAACAGATTTAGCTCTTAGGGTTTTAACTCCACAAATAGATTTTCGGGCTGCATTTAAACATTTACTTAGGATAGGCATACATTGCATTTAATTATCTTTTTAATACATTTACTTGAGTGCCAAGCATACATATAAAGTTAGATCCCACATACCTTGGCACTCAGGATGGTAGAAGATGGAGAAGAAGCTCCTATTAGCTGGATCCTAGATATATCCAACTCATCCGAATTGGATCCTAGCTCCTTCTAGCTGGATCAACTCATCCCTAGCTCCATTTAGCTCATCTCAACTGAATGGTAGCTCTAACTAGTTCACCTCAACTCCATTCAGCTCACGTCAGCTGGATGGCAGTACAAACTAGCTCAAGTCAACTAACCCTAGCTCCATTCTAGCTCCTCCATCTCAAAACAACTCACAAGAAGCTCAACCTAACTAGGACTTGCTATTGCCGTCAACTAGTTAAATGACCTGTTGCCTTTTTAGTCGGATAAGACGTTTGGAGTTTTAGTCAAATGTCTGTCCAGACATCTGGACACATGCTCAGACGTCTGAAAGTGGGAATTTTCGTACGTCACTTGGCTCTACGTGCTGGCGACGCGCAGAGGCCTCTCTCCCCCACACCCTCACCCCCTTAAACCCTAAAACCACCCTATATAAACCCCCCCTTCTCTTCTTCTCACCCCCTCACACCACTCAAACCACCGCCACCACCACCTTCTCCATGCGACGACCGCACCCTCCAGCATCCCATCTCTGTTGCTACAGCCGCGGCGACGAAGAAAGGAGCCGGCGAGGGAGAACGGGGAAGTGCGAGAGCAAGAGAGTGCGAGGGAGTGAGAGAGAGGTAGGAGGGAGACGGCAGTGGGAGCTCGGTGGAGCTCGAGGAGTTCATGGGAGAGAGGAGGATGCCGGTGAAGAGCTTCTCAAGCTCCGGCAGCTGCTGGAGCTGTCGCTGCGGGCGGAGGGCGAGCGAGGCAAGATGCGTGGAGTTCTAGTACTGGAAGTTTCCAGTATCAGACGTCTGAAGTATCGTCCAGACGGCTGGCGGGGCACCTAGACGTCTAGAGCTGAAGACGGACGTATGAAAGCCTAATATCCCGAGATACGTACCTTCCTACGCTACCTTCCGCCATGCAGATTGTAGCGCAAGAGGTGTTGGGTTTAAAAAGGGTGTCCGTGCTCTGTATGCAGGCGTAGAGCATTGGCTAGGAGCGAGCTGCACACTTCAAGGCGATTTTGGACGTCTAACCACATCGCCAGACGTTCAACGGCCCTTCCAGACGACTGAAAGGAGGGTGAGATGTCTGGAGCTGCCCCCAGATGGTCGCAGAGGGATCCAAATGTCTGAGAATACCGCAGGAAACACAAGGTGAGATCTGACGTCTGATTTTGGTCAGTAACCGTGTTTTTTGGGCCATTTAGGGCACAAACGGAATCAGATTTCCGTAAACGAAGTATCGCTGTGTTCCACTCGAGTTTCTCTATGTGTTCGTGTTGAGTATCTACTATTTTGAGCTCATATGATGTAAATTAGTTGCCGGTACAGGTTACCAGCCGGTGGCATGTTCGGGGCCCGCGAAGACGACGAGATCTGCAGCACAGGCCCCCATTCCGCCCGTGATACCCGGTGAGTGGTTTAATGCATTTATTAAGACATGAATAAAGAATATGCCTATTTAGATTAAATTTATTGAAACTCTAGGATGTAAACTAAACCCTAGGGTAAAAATGTATGAGCGTGATGTTAAACAACTCTGGTTTACTTGAGATGCATGATAAAACACGAGCTACTTGTATATGAATGAGGAACGAGTTTTGGGAAACATGATGTTTGAATATGGATGAATGAGATGAATACGAGCATGAACCCTACAAGGAATTAGGAGTAGAACTCCTGTGGATGAAAGGAATCTAGAATGTAGATGGGAAGTGTGTTGACCCTTATGTATGTGGTACCAAGGAGAGCAACTGTCCCTTTTTAGTGTAGAGCGGAGCTAGCCGCCCTTAGGTTGAGACCCAGGGTTAGGATTGACCACTCTACACCTACTCTTGTTGGCCCTCGCGTACGTGGTACCGAGGTGAGCTACTAATGTAGAGAGGGAGCTAACCACCCCACGGGACCCGGGGTTCAGCTAGCCACCCTACACCTACTTTGTTAAGCCCGCTGGGCAAACTGAGGTAGTTGGACGAGGGTATAGGGACTGTGGAGGGGCAAGACCCCTGTTATGAGAGGATAAGGCCCTATACTATTCCGTGTTGCACTTTGGACGTACCCACTAGCGGAAACAACTGACCACGTGACAGTGCGGGGCAGCTACTCGTGAGTTTATCACACATGCCGTCGTCACCGCAACATCTCGACAATGACCTCGGAGTAGTTGATTGGGTGTAGAACTACCACAGGAGACTCCCGACCAGGAGAGAACCACGTGTACCTTCTACTCCACGGAAAAGACTGCAATCAAGATAGTTCCCACAAGGAACAAGCAAGACTAAGAAATACTTGAATACTTTGGGAAATAAATAAACCAGAAATACATAAATGAGATAAATAGAAATGAGAATAAAACATGCATGTTGTTTTTACTTTACTTGTACATAAATAATATAAACACCACTCTACTCAGCATTCGCTGACTCCATCTTTTTACAACACTGTTCAGGACCAGGAGTTGAGCAGCCCAAGTTTCCGGCTGCAGAGGGAGCTGGGCCCAGCCGAACCCAGCCGTAGTGGTTTCTTTTCCAGTTCTTTGTTTCTGTTGTAGTTGTGAGTACTATACCTTAAATTAATGTTCTCATACTTCCTATTTTCTGTTGTTATTGTGGTGACATGTACTATTCTGAGACAGTTGTTCTACTTTTATTTACAGCTTCGTTCTTTCCTTCTGCTCATTATATTGCATGTGTGAATGTAGTTTATTTCCTTGCTTTTGGTTATTTCTCATTGGACGACTAAGTCTTGGGATTAGTCGAGGCAAGCCGATCTCAGATTCTGTAGGGATCCGAGAACCGGGTTGTAACAACTAGCTAGACCTAGTCAGCTGAAGATGACCTCAACCAGCTCAGGCCAGCTCAAGTCCAGCTCCCGAAGGCTCAACTCAACTCAACTTAGTTGAGCTGAACAACTTGACCTAAGCTAGCTAGGTATTCTCTAGGAAGACCAAACCCAGCTCACCTCAACTCATATCAGCAGAAGCCAGCTCATCTTAGCTTGGCTTAGCAGCTAGCAAAGAACTAATAAGCTAAGCCAGCTAAGGTAGCTCCTTGCAGTTCTCTTTAGCAGCCACTAACTCCAGTGCAGCTCAAGACAACTTCCTCCAGCTCCCCTCCCTCAAAAACCTTAGCTCCCTCTACCTCCAACCCTACTCCCTACTAGCTAAGCTAGCTTAGCTTAACTAAATCCACCTCCATGGCACCTAAACCTTACCCTAACTCACCCAACCTAAGCTCCACCAACTAACCTCACCTAAGTACACCTAAGCTCCCTATTCCTAACGTATTTTTGGTGCCAACAAGCAACATCCCTTGGCCCCTCAACCATCACCAAAAGACACCATTTTTGGTTCCAAAAATCACCTACAATCATCTCCCTTTTGGAACCATTTTTTCCCTCCAAAATCCCTTCCATCTGAACCATCCATTCACCCTTAAATGCCATCACCACCCTCCATTTTTCCCTCCAAAAACCCCCTTCCAGAAGACCCATTTTGGCACCAAAACCAAAAGCCACCAAGGGTGGTAACCACCCACAACTACCACCAATAGCACCCTTAGGATTGTCACCAACTATCCTAGGTTGTAGGATCACCAACCACCCACCAAAACCAATTCTAACCCTACATCGAAAAGCCATGCCAACTTCCCTCTCCATTCCTATATATACCCCACCTAACCACCACCCAAAAATCATCTTCTCCCTTTGTATATTCCACCTACACCACCTATGCCTAAGGCTAAGGAAGAAGAAGAAGAGAAGAAGATCAAGGGGGCACCCTACCCGCCCCCTTGGTGCCTTCTTCCTCATTCTTCTTCTCCCTTGTATCACGCCAAGGAGGAAGCCTTCATCTAGGGGGATGGCCAAGCAAGAGGAGGAACAAGGGTGGTGGACATCCACCCATAGAGGAGGCTTGGAGGAGGACCACTTGAAGGAAGAAGCCAAAGAGAAGTTCTTTTCAACTGCAGGAGTAGCCATAGTTGGAGGAAGGGTTCCTTGAAGCTTCTACTGGGGGATACCTCTCTTCTTCATCTTTATTTTATCCCTGTATTATCTAGTTTAATTTCTCAATTTTTGTTAGGAAGCATTCCTCTACATTACCCCATTTACTAGTAATACAAGATTTCAATTTGCCTTCCAATTTTTGTTTTTTATGTTAATGTGTTTTTCATGCTTTTATGTAGCTTAGTGCACCACACCCCTTCTCTTCTGATTACCCTAGGAGCACTTGCCTAGGGTGGGCTTAGAGGAGAAAGCTTCATTATTGTCACTTAGGCGTAGGATTTAGCATAGTTCAACTTCGCTTCCAAATACCCAATTGTCTATGAAAATCCAAAAAAATAACAAAACAAAAAATACAAAAATACATGTGTTGATTTGTGAGGCAAGAAAGAGAAGCAATTCTTGTGATTAACAAATTGGCCTCCTTAGACGACCCTAGATACTCCACTATCTAGGAATTATAAATTTTAAGAGTTATTTGCGGATTTACGCATACGACACTATTTTGCATATTTAACAAAACATGTAAAACTCGAATAAGTGGCAAAGAGCGACGGCGGAGGGTTGGAGGGTTCGCCGGAACATGGTCGAAGCAAGCTGGGGAAGGAGGAGAAGAAGGTTTTTTTGGCCTTAAACAGCGCTAAGTAGGACGGTCAGGCAATGGGAGTCTTTTTAAAGGACCAAGGACGAGCCCCAAGTTAAGGAAGAAGCTTGATTAGCTCAAATTTTCAAGGAGAAGAATCCCTAAAAATGTTGAGTTCACTCAAGCTCAAGAGCTAGATTTGGAGGTTTAGATGCGGTCTGCCAGATTGGGCAACTTCTCATAAATCTTCCCTCCAAGTTTGGAGGCGATTGGATTTGACTTAAGGGAGAAAACCTCCCCCAAACCTCACTGAAGATGCGATAGGGATCAAAGCGAAGAAAATGATGAGAAGCTAGGGACCCTTTTGCAAATAATTCAAAACCTAAGGGAGTAAATGAAAGAAATAAACTTTTCGAGGTCTAAATTACAAACTAGGTCAAGATAGACTGGTTATTAAAGGATGATCTGGTTTGAATTCCCTTTGAGACTTCACTAATCACTAAATCTTTAGGATGGTCTTTGATGTAGGTTAAGTCTTTAGGAAGTTCACTAGAGATGGTGTCTTTAGGTATATTTAAAGGACCATCTAGAGGTTCATCATCATCTTTGGTTGATGCAGTATCTAACTGATTTGCTTCATCAAAAGACACTTGCAGAGTCTCTTCAACTACCAATTTCCTATTATTAAAGACTCAGTAGGCTTTACTTCTAGAGGAGTATCCTAGAAAGATTCCTGCCTCACTTTTTGCATCAACCTTATTCAGATTTTCTTTTGTATTCAATATGAAACACTTGCAACCAAATACTTTGAAGTAAGAGATCTTAGGAGTCCAATCAAAATAAAGTTCAACGGGTGTTTTCTCAATGATAAGTCAAATAGAGGCCCTATTTTTGATATAACAAGAAATGCTTACAGCCTCAGCCCAAAAATACTGAGATAACTTTGACTGACACAGCATAATGCAGGTACACTCTTATAGGATTCTATTCTTTCTTTCTACAATACCATTTTGAAGAGATGCTCCAGGAAAAGCAAATTCTTGTTTTACTCCATAAGTAGAGCAACAAATCTTGGAACTTTTTATTTTCAAACTCTCCTTTATGATCACTCCTAATCCTAGTAATGGATAGGCCATATTCGGTTTGAATTCTCTTGGTTAATTTTAGAATCCTTAGATCGTAAGAATAATACTCAAGTAAATCTGAAGAAGCCATCAATCAAGACAAAATAGTATTTGCACCCGTTTAAACTTTCATACTTGGTTTAGAATCCTTAGATCTTAAGAATAATACTCAAGTAAATCTGGAGAAGTCATCAATCATGACAAAATAGTATATGCACCCATTTAGACTTTCAAACTTGGTTGGTCCGAAGAGATCTAAGTGGATCAACTCAAGGGGCTTGGAAGTACTTACAATGTTTTTCAATTTGAAAGAAGTTTTATGTAGTTTTCCTAGTTCACAGGTTGAACAGAGATTTTTCTTTCTAAAGGAAATCTTAAGCCAGCCTCGTATTAAGTCGTATTTCACAAGCTTATTTATATTTCGCATGTGAACATCACCGAGTCGACGATGTCACAATATTGACTCATCATTTGATGTAACTAAGCAATTAAGATCATTGCATTTATCAAAGTCAATTATGTAAATGTCTTTTGATCTGTCTCCAATCAAAAGAATTTCCTTTGAATTTTTGCCCCTAATTTTAAAGCCTTGTGAAGTAAAAGTGACTTTATAGCTGACAAAGCATTTTCGTACATTTTGAAATACGTTGTCGACTTCGTAATATAGTTGCACTAAACCCTTGATCAAAAAAAAAATTATTTTACAAAACTCGCATAGATTTTTATCCTTTTAAGTCTTGGTCATTCGTCTCTAGGAGACGTGAGAAACGAGTTTTAGATTTGAATCCATTTTTTTAACCTAAATCGAACCTAACCTAATCTTTTTGGTCTTTTTGTATTTTGTGATTTTTTCGTGTTTTTTATTTTTGTTTTGAAAAGTGAAACCTAATATGACACAGCCTAAATCTAACTACATACCCGTAACCCTAAATGACTAAGTGCATCTAAGTGAGGCCATGGTGGCCATGCATGGTGTGACTAACCCTAAAGGGGGCGTTCCTAAGAAGACTAAGAGGCATGCATCAAAATCATAAGTGAAAGTCAGAGCATGCGCATAAAACCACTAGATAAAAGAATATCGTGCATCAAATATTAAGTAGCTATAAAATCTAGATACATGAAAAGAGAGCTAAACAACTATAGAATGGGATCAACCAAGTGAGGCTGTGGAAAAGCCTTCTTGGCCGTCCACTAAGAAGAAGAATAGGGGCGTGCGCACCCAAGTAGAGAGGAGGGTGTTGCACCATTTCTCTACGAATGGCCGTCCTTAAGAAGACCTCTATGGCCGTCTATGACGATGCGTGGAGGAGGAGAGGAGCACCATGAAGCTTCTTCTAGCCATCCATGGAGGAGGAGGGTGGACGGCCTTTTGAGGGTGGAAGGGAAGGTGTTGGTAGTCTCAAGTTGAGGTGGAGGAGAAGACAATTGGATCTAAGGTGGCCGTCCAAGGGGTCTTAGTAGTAGGTGCTTAGGTTGGGTTTACTAAGAATAAGATGGCTAAGAATAGGTGTTTCTAGAATAGGCTATATTTAGGTGTTTTCTAGACTAAGGTAGAAGAAGTGTTCGTGTATGTGTGGTTTGAATTTCATAGAACTAGGTTGTGAGTTTTGGTAGGATTAAGTGCCAAATAAGTTGGGTCAATCTAGATTAGGTGGGTGTAGACCTAACTAGGCTTAGGTGAGTCTAATTGGAGAGGGGTGAACCTAATTGGGTCTAGGTCAAGTCTAATTAGGTTCTACTAAGCCTAATTAAACTTGTATGGATAGATAGGAATCAATTAGATCCTGGGTGGATCGAATTAGGTTTAGGTGCATCCAATCAACTGTAGATGCACCCAATTAGGTATGGCCTCACTCAATTGGGTTAGGGATAGGATAAGTGAGGGTATGGATAGTGGGATAGGATTAGGAGGTCTCTAATTAGGTTTCTTAAAGTGTTTGGCGGGATTTCTAGGTCAAAAGAGGCAAGCTCGAGCTTTTAGCACCAAAAACAGGAACTAGAGAATAGTATCAGACATCCAGGGAACATATCAGACGTCATAAAGTCCAAAGTTGGACATCTAGAAGTTCGATTGAACGTCTAATTCTGTTTCAATGCGAGTTTTGGCTTCCTAGACTGATTTCTATAGAAATCAGACGTCAAAAAAGGGGTTGGAGAGTAGGTTTTGGGTTTTCTAGGGTAGGTTTTGGTTCCTAAGAGTTTGGGAGAGGGATTAGGTGGATAAGAACATGGATAGTGCTATCATGTTTTGGGTTCTAAGGCTAAGATGTCTTAATGGGAGTGGTTTTGGGTTTTGAAAGGCTGTCCTAGAGTTTCTAAGGGTAGGGATAAGGCTATCCTCCTCACCCATGTCTGGATCAGTCTTCTCTCTTTATTACCTTATTCCATTCTATCTCACATCCTGGATCACTTTATTACCTGCAAATAGTAATAGAAACATTAAATAGCAAGATATCTCATCTTATTCTATATAAAATGATGCAATACATGATATGCATGATATGAATGCAATATTTACAAATTAAGTTACGTTTAAACATTTTTAGGTTGATTAGGACCTATGATTGCTGTGCAATCATACCCCCATACCTAAACTTTGCTAGTCCCTAGCAAATAAAAAACTAAATGCATGACTAAGTTCGATCCCTAATGGACTGCTTATTCTTTTTTTTTATCAAAGAGTTTGACTAAAGATTTTTCTCCTTTGTTTCATCCAGAAATCTAGAAATCCAATCGTGAAAGTGTAATGATGGTGCTTAAGCATTGGACCCAAGTGAAAAGCCAATTCACAAAAGTTCCTACTTGACCCTTAGTACAGTTCTATCAGGATAGGCAAACTCTTCCCTCGAGGATATGTAATAAATAATTTATAGTTTTACCCTGACCTTTTAGCTTAGGCAGAAGATGTCTGAATCAAGTGGTTTTATATTTTGTGGCTCACACTCATATGGTACTACATATAATCTAATACTATAAATTCTAGATTTCCAGATTATCAAACAACTCAACCTAGAGAGGCAAAAAACTGTACTCTCTTTAGTTCCTACATACTCTCTTCTTTTCTTCTTTTTTTCTTTTCGAGTTCACAATCTCATCATATTTTGTCAATGTGCTCAACATTTGGTGACCTCACATGACATTAACACCTTGATTCAAATTCTGATAACCCTACAACTAAGTCAAAATTCATTAGCCCATATTCAAGCATTCAGAAATATAGAAAGGTAGGTATGGGTCATATTTGGTGTATTGCAATGGTAGTAGGTTTTGTTGCCTCAATGTAAATGACTCAAAAATGCAATAAATAGATAAAAGCAATTATGAACTCAACACATTTTTTCAGACTTTTTCTTCTTTTTTTTCTTCTTTCTTTTTTTTCATATATATATTTTTCTTTTTCTATTATTTTTTTTGTTCCTTCTTTTTTTTTCTTTTCATGCATATCTATGAACACAACACACTCAAATTTTATTCAAGAGGCATTATTAAGAATTGGTGATGTTCAAGAGGATATCAGGTTACTTATCTGGTGTAAGTGCCTACTCTCGACACCGGAAAGGGAACGCATAGGATAGCGTATTTTCTAACCTTTGACACTCATACCCTCCTTCAGTCAAGGATTCTGTAGAGACGGTCATAACCATCCACCTTAGTCGTAGTTTTATTAGAACTTGATCTCTGCTTATCCTTATTTGGCGATTCTCAAGAATTCTCACAAGATTCGTACATAGGAACTTGAGAGCAAAAACTATGCCTAAGTACAGGTATCGTTATCTAATTATCCAGAGACTAAGAATCCTTGCACTAGACTTAGAGCACCAGTAGACATTCTACTCTTACCTCACAACTATTTAGTGGATTTACTGGAAGACGATTTGCCTGATTCCCTAACCACTATCCAAGGGTTCTTAACAAACTAAAGATGTCTACAGCTTTTCATAATGGATCCATTGGAAAATCTATGTGCACATGTAAACATTATACTAGATTCTAGATTCAAAATCAACTCAAGAATAAAATCCCTAATAAAACCTCCTCAATAAAAATTAATGCATGCATGCAATATATATAAATGCTATGTATAACCTTTCAAAGTTTCACTTCGAAGATTTCCCTAATTCGGGTTACATTCAGCTCAACCCTAATTTTATAACAAAAAGGTGAGTGAATGAGTTGGAACTAGTTGTTGCAAACGATTTCTAACTCCAATGCGAACATTGGAGATGGAGTTGGTTGTTCTTAATTTAAGGACCCTAAAGTGCAATTAGCATGATGTACAAAAGGTTTTTCCTAGGTGTTGGCAAAAAAATTTTCAGTTTACATGTACTACACCCCCATGCCTACTTTCTTGCATATCCTCATGCATGAATATAATAAAAAATAGATTAAGATAGGGAGTACATGGGTAGAAATCACCTGAAATAGCTCTTGAATTTTTCGTTCCGCTTATTCCAACACCTAAGAAGTAAAATAAATATGCAAGAAATTATGCTAAATAAAATATGATATATATAAATGCTGAGTTTAACGTCTCCAGCTAGACGTACTCTCGAAAAGGATATATCAATACAGTATTGAAAATGGTGAGTAAAACGATAAGAATTTTAATCTCGTTTACCAACAGTGGGCCACAAATGTGGACCAGCTGCCCATGAATTCAAAGCCCAAAAAATCATAAAAATATGTAGATGGGGCTTGGAAAAATCTGTAGCTAGATGCTATCACAGAAAGACAAGTAAATACGGGTGCCTAGAAGAAATGAAGATGAAGGCATCCCGAAAAGGTGATGGAGAAGATAGGTGGTTGGGTTATGAGTGGAGTCGTGTGAGGTGAAATCATATGGGTCCTGATAATGGTGATAAATGGAAGGCATGACCCAAGTGGTATGATTAGATCCGGAAATCAAGGTCCAGTGATCAATCTCTGTGTCTCCCAAACATGCTTCTTCTCGAGTATCATCCTCTTCTTTTTCCAAATAATTCAGTTCTAATTCCCAATTATGACATAATTAAGCAAAATTTTAAGCTTCCTCAGATAACTCATCATATGTAATCCCCAATAATTTTTCAATCTCTTAAATATCTTTTTCATAGGGGGATATTTCCTCTTTCTTACTTAGATGGAATTGGGCATTAGATTCGATAGTGAGTCCCTCCATAAAAGTGGAATGGGCTGAATCATTAATTGAGGAGTCATTAAAGTCTTTTTTATTTTATTATTTAGTGTATGTGATCATCTGAATCAATTCATCAATGTCTACATGGGTATCCTCAAATACAACAAAATCAAATTCAAACTCATTAATGCTTGGTTCCTCAAAATGAAATGAATGATATTCAAGCCCTAAATCAAAATCAAGATCGTCAAATGAATCTCCCACCTCAACCTCAATAGGAACATCAATATCATCCACCTTGGGTGCCTGATCTACAGAATCCCCAATGACCACCTTAGAATCACAATTCTATTGTGGCACACCTGACCCAAACTCAAATATTTCTGATTTTTGTTGCTCATCCCGGATTCTATGAAGCTATTTTCCTATATCATCATATTCTCTGGCACTGCCTTCTTTTATTTCGTGAACCATTTTCATCAATTGAGTAATCTGGGATTCATTGCAAGGGGCAGGGATTTGAATTGGGCTAGGTCAGTCAAGATAGTCAACCATACTATTAAAGAATTGATCCTGTATTGAGGGTGATTCTTGTGATTTAGTAGACTCTTGATTCGGGTCATGTGGTCCTACCTAGGTGTCAATTGCCATGGTTTCTTCCGAATTACCCTTCGAATCACTTCCCGTATCATCCAAAAAATACCCTTACTTCGTTTTCTTAGTGGCTACATAAATATCAAAGTGAATCTTCTCATTGCCACTACTCATTTCCAAACATCTTGAGTAACAGTCAATCAATGCATTGGCCATATCAGAGAAAAGGCAACCCAAAATGATGGGTGAATCACCTAGCTTCTCCAGTACATCCATGTCCAAAATAATAAAATCAACTGGAAAGCTAAGACCTTGCACCTTAATGATCACATCATGAACTATCCCCTTAAGTTGTTGATGGAGCCATCTGCCATTTTAATGGTGCCAGGTGTGTGGTGCAAATCTCCAAGTCTAGTGCGATCAACAAGGGCAGTAGGGATCAAGCTTATGAAAGACCCTAGATCCACAAGGGCTCCACTAAAGGTGAATCCCTTGATGGCATAAGATATGAAATGCTTTCTAGGGTCGGTCTTTTTAGATGATAGAGTATCAAAAATGAATGCACTTATGTTAGCAAATAAAACCACCACTTTAGGCCAGTAAGTCCTTTTCTTGTGACTCTTTCTTTAAGGCCCCAGGAAAGGGTAAATAGGTCAAATCAACTTCAGGAGCCTTTTTGTTCTTTTTATCCCTTGAGTCTAAGTTAGAGCTAGATGTAGGTTTGGTCTTAAGATTTTTGGTTGAACCTAAATTAGATCGTTTGGGTGGGCTCCTAGCTTTTCTCTTTCTTTTTAGAAGCCAAAGAATTGGCACCTGCACAATGGCACATATGATAAATTAGAGGAGGGGTCGAAAGAATAGGTGGAGAACAGGAGTGCAGAGGACTATGCATTCCGGGATAGAATCATTCATGAAGTCTCTTAATTTGATCCCCTTGAGATTTCACTTGATTTTCCAAATTAGTGAGCCTTTCTTCATTTTTCTTGTCAAAGTCCAACAAAAGGTTCATGATAACCTCAAGAGTGGTTGTGGGCTGGGTTGGACTAGATGGTTTCCCTAAAGTGAACTGAGTGGAGTACTGGATTGGCCTAGATTGATCTTGAGTTTGATTTTTTCAATGTGGAGGCCATGAAAGATCAGGATTGCCTCTCCACTCTAGTTTATACGAATCAAGACATGAATCAAAGTATGTATCACCCTGAGTGGGGCTGACTATAGAGGGAGTTGATTGAGAACCTGATGTGTGGTCCTGTACTTGTGATCCATTGTTCCAATTCTTAAGTGACATACCATCAAGTACAGGTATATCAGAAATGGTGCATTCCCCAAGTGATCTACCCAAATCATGAAGTAGGTTCAAAGGTGCCTTCTGGGTTGGCTGAGTCTAGGATGCCCAGTAGAGTAACTAGTGGGTCTAAAATATGGGTCACCTGATCCACTAGGCTGGTTATTCCAGGTCTCTTGTTCCTGGGAGGAGTGATAAGTTTGAGATTGTGCCTGGCATTGTCTAATTTGCTCCAAGACCATAGCACATTGATCCTTATAATCCTTGTTATACTCCTGGAATTCAGCAACTATGGCCTTCAATCAGTTCTGTTCCAACCCGATTCGAGAATCCCTACAGGACCTGAGATCGGCTCAACTCGACTAATCCCAAGACCTAATCGTCCAACAAGAAATAACCAAAAAACAGGAAAGTAAACCACATTCATTATGCAAAGTAACTAATAGTAAAAGAATACAAGCAGTAAAGGAGGTAAAAGCTGCTAACAATACATATCACCACCACAACAGTAAAGTAGAAAAAAGTGCAGAAACAGAAACGGTAACAACAGCCTAAAACTCACTAGCAAAAGGAAGTACAACTACAGTAAGAACTACTGCTGGGCTCGATTGGGCCCAACGCCCTCTGCAGCCGGTAACTCGGGCTGCTCAGCTCCTGAACCTAAAAATGGTTATGAGTAAAATGAAGTTAACGAACGTTGAGTAGAGTGGTAACCAAACTAACTAAAGCAGAAAAGACTAACAGATAAATTTATAGTTTCCAATTATTTTATTTTAAGTCATTTCTTTTCACCCATTGATTTATTTTCAGATCTCATTCTTGATCTCGTATGTTCCTTGAGTGAACGATCTTGACTGCAGTCTTTTCTAAAGAGCAGAAGGCACACGTTGTGCTCTCCTGGATAAGAGAGTCCTCCGTGGTGATCTTACACCCAGTCAACCACCCCGAGGTTACGGACAGATGTAGTAGTGACTACGGCATGCGCGATAAGCGCACAGGAAGCTACTGTAACGACCCGGTTCCCGAGTCCCTACGAGACACGAGAACCGGACCAACTCGACTAATCCCAAGACCTAGTCGTCCAACGAGGAAGTAACCAAAAGAGCAGTAAAATAAACCACATTCAGCATGAATATAACTAACAGTAAGGAAGTACAGCAGTAAGGAAAGAAACTACTACAGTAGATACCACCACAACAGTAGAACAACATTTATCCTATAACAAGAACTGCAGGTAAAGAAAGTACAGCGGAAACAAAAACTACTCACTAGAACAGAAACAAAAGAGGTACAAAAGACTGTGGTAAACTCTACTGGACCCTACTCGGCCCAGCGTCCTCTGCAGCCGCCGACCCTGGCTGCTCAACACCTGGTCCTGAAAAAGGTAACGAGTGTAACACGTCAGCAAAACGCTGAGTAGAGTGGCAAACAAACTAAAGGCAACAGTAGAGTGTACAGTAGCTGTTATGTTCTATTACTTCTTTTATTTACATCTTTCAATTTTCTCACTATTTCATTTATTTCTCAGATCCTTTTACTTGATCTCGAATGTCCTCGTGGGAACGATCTTGATTGCAGTCTTTCCCAAAAGTAGAAGTAGCACGTGGTGCTCTCCTGGCCGGGAGTCCCCCGTGGTGATCCTACCCTCAGTCAACCACCCCAAGGTCACTGACAGACGTAACGGTGACTACGGCACGCGCGATAAACGCACAGGTAGCTAGCCCGCACTGGCACGTTGGTCAGTCGTTTCCGTTAACGGGTGCGCCCAAATCACAGCACGGAACCAGGGCAGAGCCCTCTCAGTAACAGGGGTCCAACCCCTCCACAGTAACCAAACCGGGGCCTTTGCCCCTCCACAGTCCGCGCACCCCTCGCCTGACTACCCCGGTTTGCCCTAGTGGGCCTAACAAGTCGGTGAAGGAGGCTAGCAGAACCCCGGGGCCCCGTGGGGTAGCTAGTACTCTCCTAACACTACTAGCTCTCCTCGGTACTACGTACACGAGGGCCAACAAGTCGGTACAGAGCGGCCAATCCTAACCCCGGGTCCCTGGGGCGGCTGGCCCCACTCTGCACTAAACAGGTACAGGTACTTCCCTTGGTACTGCGTACCCAAGAGACAGTACAAACTACATCTCAGTTCCATTCCTTTTTCTTTCCAGGAGTTCCACTCCTAATTCCCCGTAGGGTTCCAGCTCTTTATCTCAGAACATCATATGTTTCACTTTCCAGTTTCACGTTCTCACAATCCATGATCTCAATCATGTTTCTTTATTCATAACAGGCAGCTGTTAATTCAATTTACAGGCAGCTTTATATTCCTTTCCATTTTTCCAAGACTGCAGTATTATACATTCCACTAGTTTTTCCATCCTAGGGTTCATGTCACATCCTAGGATCTAGCATACAACTAGTTTTCCAGCCTTAGGATTCATGCATCACCTAGGAGCTATCATTCCATACATTTCTCATTCCTAGGATTCATGCAATGTCCTAGATTCTAGTTATGGTTCCATACTTTAACATATTTTAATAGTAAACTTAAGCCACTCTACCAGGTACAACGGGAGTAATGGGGGCGTGATCGGGAATCCCGCGTGCCTCCACGACTCCCAAGACTGCAACTGAACGAGGTCCTATCACAAGGATCAAACATAAGGAGTGTCTCAAAACAGTGTATAGCTACTGTAGACGGGTAGAGGAATTAATTCTGAAAAGAACGCAACTCGAATTGCGGAAAACGGAGCCCGAACGGGCCCTAAACGGGTCGAAAAAGACGATACTGTGCAAAATCAGACGTCTGGAACTTATTCCAGACGTCTTAAAAAGTGGATCAAAGAATTACCTGTTCAGCGTGGTTTCCTAGACGTCCAGAAGTCTGCGGGAACGTCTGGCCTATCTCCCAGACGTCCGATGATCACCCCGGACGTCTGGAGGTCACTCAAGCCGTCTGGTACAACTTCCAGACGTCTGATTCGCAAAGGATGGCGAATCAGCGAGCCTGCGCACAGCCAACTCCCTCCCTCAGTACGGTCAGTCGTCAGGAAGGAAGAAGAAAAGCGGAATACTAACCTTTCAGACGTCTGTATGAGCTACCAGACGTCGTCCTCGCCGTCTGCCTATCAACCCAGACGTCTGATTCTGGAAATTTTTCCAGAATCAGGGCGCGACCCGGACTCTGCTCGCGACGCCGCCCGCGTCGTACCTCGCGCGTCTGCTGCTCAGACTGCAGCAGGTGCCTCTCCGCGTCGTTCTGCGCCCCCTGCGCCCTCCGCCGGCCGGCCAAGCCGCTCCGGCGAGCTCGCCCTCACGGCAGAGCTCCGCTCTCGCACGCCGCACCTCCTCCGCGCTCACTGAGGCCGCCACTGCTGCCCTCGCGCTCGCGCTCACGCTCTGGCTGAAGGAGAAGGGAAAAGAGACGGTGGTGATGGAGTGAGGGGAGGCGTGCCCTTTTAAGGCCACGCGAGGAGGAGGGAGAGACGCGGCAGAGCGTCTGCAGCCGCAGAGAATATCGGATATTCGCGGGCCTGCGTCATGCCAGAATAACTGATTTCCAGACGTCTGGAAACAATCCCAGACGTCTGGTAAGACGTCTGGCCCACCTCCCAGACGTCTTAAAAGACGTCTGGGGCACGCGCTCGTTACAATATAACAAACTCAAAGGAAGTTTCGTCCCCGAAACTTGCGCCAACTAGGGTGCGGGAAAAGACGTCCGAATAAGACGTCTGGGGCACGCGCTCGTTACAATATAACAAACTCAAAGGAAGTTTCGTCCCCGAAACTTGCGCCAACTAGGGTGCAGGAAAAGACGTCCGAATAACCATAACAAACTCAAAGAGGACCGAAACCGGTCCGAAAAGACGTACCCGCGAAAAGCTCCGGGTACCGCTCCCGCATTGCCGCCTCAGGCTCCCAGGTAGCCTCCTCGTACCGCTGGCTCCTCCACAAAACCTTTACCAGGGGTACTTGCTTTCGTCTCAACCGGCGGACGGCTCGGTCTAGGATCTGCACTGGCCGCTCGGGGTAGGTCAGGTCGTCGCTCACCTCGACGATCTCGTGACTCAGTACGTGGCTAGGATCGGCTACGTACTTCTTGAGGTTGGACACGTGGAACACGTCGTGCACACCAGAAAGCTGCGGGGGAAGGGCAAGTCTGTAAGCAACGGGTCCAACCCGCTCCAGGACCTCAAAGGGCCCCACGAACCTCGGCGCGAGCTTCCCTCTCACCCCAAACCGCTGTAAGCCCTTCACGGGCGAAACACGAAGGAAGACGTGGTCCCCAACCTCGAACTGCACCTCTCTGCGTCTGCGATCCGCGTAGCTCTTCTGTCTGCTCCTGATAGTGCGGAGTCGTCTGTGGATCTGCTCAACTACCTCCTGACTCTGCCGGATCAACCTGGGGCCAACCTCCCACTTGGTCCCCACCTCAACCCAACTCAAGGGTGCCGTACACTTCCGTCCGTACAGAGCCTCGTAGGGAGCCATGCCGATGCTCGAGTGATAACTGTTGTTGTATGCAAACTCCGCCAGGGGCAGGTGCTCCTCCCAAGAGCCCCTCCAGTCCAGTACACAGCCACGCAAAAGGTCCTCGAGTGTCTGTATCGTGCGCTCAGACTGTCCATCCGTCTGGGGGTGGTAAGCTGTGCTAAACCTCAACCTCGTCCCCAAGGCCTGCTGAAACTCAGCCCAAAACTGGGACGTAAAGCGGGTATCCCGGTCGGATACGATCTCCCGCGGAACTCCGTGTAGTCGCACCACATCACGGATATACCTCTCTGCCAACTATGCTGGTCCCAAAGTGACTCGGATCGACAAGAATCGTGCCGTCTTCGTCAATCTATCCACTATTACCCAGACTGTGTCGTGTCCCCGCTGGGTAACAGGTAAGCCCACCACCAAGTCCATGGTGATGCTCTCCCACTTCCACTCTGGCACTGGAAGCGGCTGAAGCGGCCCTGCAGGCCTCTGATGCTCGGCTTTCACCTGCTGGCATACTAAGCACTGCTGCACGAACTCACCCACATCCCGCTTCATCCCTCTCCACCAAAACTCGCGTCTCAAGTAATGGTACATTTTTGTGTTTCCGGGATGTATGGTGAATCTGGAACCGTGTGCCTCAGTCAGCAGCTCTCTCAACAGCTCCTCGTCTCTGGGAACGCACAACCGTCCCCTCAAGCGTAACACCTGGTCTGTGAAAGAGAAGTCCCCTGGGTCCCCTGATAGTACTCTGTCGCGCAAAGACTGCAAGTACGGATCAGCCATCTGTCCTGTGATGATACGGTCTATCAGCTCTGGCCTGGTCTGCCGTGTCACCGTCACTGCCCCACAGTATCCTCGTAACTCTAGAGGTCGCCAATTGCCCACCTCCTCCAAAAGGCTCCAACTCTGTAACTGTAGACTAGCCAAGCATGCGGCGCCTTACAGCTCAAGGCGTCAGCAACCACATTGGCATTTCCCGGGTGGTAGGAGATGCTGCAATCGTAGTCCTTCGGGAGCTCCAACCAACGTCTCTGTCTCATGTTGAGCTCCTTCTGGTCAAAAAGATATCTGAGGCACTTGTGATCTGTAAAAATCTCGAAGCTCTCACCGTACAAGTAGTGCCTCCAGGTCTTCACCGCGAAGACAACAGCTGCCAACTCTAGGTCGTGGGTAGGGTAGGTATGCTCATGGGGCTTCAGTTGCCGCGAAGCGTAAGCGACAACATGACCCCTCTGCATGAGCACACCTCCTAACCCCTGCAAGGAAGCGTCCGTGTGCACAACGAACCCGCCACTACTGTCAGGGATGGTGAGCACGGGAGTCGAGGTCCTCTCCTTCAGCTCCAGAAAACACACCTTACAGGCGTCTGTCCAAGCGAAAGGCACGTCCTTCCGGGTCAACTGTGTCATAGGACGCGCAATCTGTGAAAATCCCCTGATGAACCGTCTGTAGTAACCTGCCAGTCCCAGGAAACTGCGAATCTCAGTGACTGAACGCGGTCTCTCCCACCTGAGCACTGCCTCGACCTTGGCGGGGTCCACCGCCAGGCCGTCACCAGAGATCACATGACCCAAGAAGGTCACCTCCCTCAACCAGAACTCGCACTTGCTGTATTTGGCGTACAACCTGCGTCGTCTCAGAGTGTCCAGAACCATCCGCAAGTGCTGTCCGTGCTGCGTCCGATCTCTAGAATAGATGAGCACATCATCTATGAAAACCACCACGAACTGATCCAAGTACGGTCTAAACACCCTGTTCATCAGGTCCATGAAAGCAGCGGGGGCATTGGTCAGCCCAAACGGCATGACCAAAAACTCGTAGTGTCCGTACCGGGTGCGGAAAGCTGTCTTGGAGACGTCGGTCTCCCTGATCCTCAATTGGTGGTATCCAGACCTCAAGTCTATCTTGGAAAACACCGTGGCACCCCGCAACTAGTCAAACAAATCGTTGATCCTCGGCAGCGAATATCTGTTCTTGATGGTGACCCTATTCAGCTGTCGGTAGTCCACACAAAGGCGTAGGGTCCCATCCTTCTTCTTCACAAACAGTACCGAGGCTCCCCAGGGAGACGCACTGGGCCTCACGAAACCTTTCTCCAAAAGGTCCTGCAACTGGGACTTGAGCTCTCGCAGCTCAAGCGGTGCCATCCTGTATGGCGCGGTGGAGATGGGGCTGGTCCCTGGTACTAGTGAGATCTCAAACTCGATCTCACGCTCAGGCGGTAGTCCTAGTAACTCGTCTGGGAACACGTCGGGGAACTCTCTGACCACCGGGATGCTCTGGAAGTCTGCCACAGGGCTGGGCTCTGCCACCACACAGGCTAGGAAGCCCTCACACCCCTGGCTCAAAAGTCTCGCCGCCCGAAGTGCCGAAATGCACCTGAAACCTCCGTCCACTGGCTGCCCGTGAAACTCGAAAGAAGGCAACTCCGGAATGGAGAAGACAATCTTCCTCTCAAAATAGTCTACCAAGGCGTGGTAAGCGGACAGCCAATTCATCCCCAGAATCACTCCAAAGTCCTCCATCTGTATCATAATCAGGTCAGCTGGCAGGCTATGTCCCCCGATGCTGACCTCGCAACCCGTGTACACCTCCTCAGCTACAAACAGCTGACCACTCGGACCTCTGATTACGAACGGATTCTCTAACAGTGTATAATCCTGGTCCAAACTAACTGCGAAACTGGCTGCGACAAACGAGTGCGTAGCGCCGGAATCGAAAAGCGTGTAAACGAGTCTGCCAGAAACTGAAATCATACCTACTACCACGGATCCCGATGCTCTGGCATCCCTGTGTGTTAGGGCGTTGATACGCCCCTCAGCTCTAGGCGCGGACGAAGCAGCCACACTCTGCGTCGGACGGTTAGGTGCTGGCCGGTACCCTCCTCGCGACTGCTGCCCTCCTCGTGCCTGGGAACCGCGACCTCCTGCGCGCCCTCCAGTGCTCTGCACGGGAAGTATCTGCTGACCTCCTGCCCAAGATGGGCAATCCCTCCTGACGTGGCCCAGCTGGCCACACTGGTAGCAGAGGGGAACCCGACTCCCGCCCTCAGTGAGTCCCTGCTGTCGGCTAAGCGGGGGTCCGGTGCTGGCGACTGGCCCCTGTCGAGGGCCCCCAAAGGCCACTGATGGCCCTGCACAACGTGACGGCTCCCCTGCGGACGCCACGTGTCTCCGTTCTCGCCGGCCCTGTGAGAAGTCTGGCTGAAAGGGCCTCTTCCGCCCGCCGTCGGTCTCTCGCATGGACGGGTTGGTCTCCTCGTAAGTCATAGCTGCCTCTACCACCCTCAAAAACGTCGGCAGCTTCAGGGGTTTGACATACCCCCGGATCGCAGGCCGGAGCCCCTCGGTGAACCTCCAAAGGCGCTCCTCCTCAGTGGCTACCGCTGTCGCTGCAAAGCGGGACAGCTCCAAGAAACGCGTGCGGTACGAGCTCACAGTCATCGTCCCTTGGCGGAGAGTGTGGAACTCCTGCCTCCTCTGGTCCTACCACGTCTAGGGAAAGTACTGCTCGCAGAAGAGGGTGACGAACTGGTCCCACGTCGGCTCGTCCCTCTCCTGTCCCCGGACCGCCCTCCACCACCGGTGTGCCGCACTCTCCAGCTGGTACGTGGCAAAGGCCACGCGGCACTCCACCGGGGGGCGAAGGGTGTCGAAGATCTTCTCCAGCTGCTCAAGCCAGTCCTCTACCTCGGTCGGGTCCTCATCCCCCTTGAAGGAGGGGGGCTTCAGTTTCCGGAACTGTCTGAAAAGCTCGAAGTGGCGCTGTAGGGGAGGTGCTGGTGCACCTCCAGGCGAAGGTGCCTCGTGTACAGAAGTGTCGGAGGAAGGTGGGGGCGGCAGGGGCCCATCCCCTCCCTCGTGTCCAGCGCCGTGTCCGTCGCGTGGCCCCACAGAGGACTCCCCCTCTGCAACCCCAGGAGGAGGTGCTCGGGGCGGTGGGTGGAGCTCCTCTCGTACAATATCCCGTATCAGTCTGGCGAGGTCCTGGGCCTGGATGCCAGGGAGTGGTGGCTGGTCCACCGAGACGTCAACGACGGCACGTCCACCTCGCCGACCTCGCCCTCGGCCGCGCCCGCGGCCAGTCTCGCCAGTCCCGCGACGAGGCATCTCCTGCAAGGAGACGCGAAACAAAACGGAAACGTCAAAACAGACGATACCTAACAAAACTTCTAAGAGCTCATGTCAAGAGTTATGTTGTGGTGGCTACTCTAGTTATAAACATGTGAATTGGTTATTTTCCAGTCAGTTGATTCACTTCTCGGGACGACCTTGCTCTCATACCATCTTGTAACGACCCGGTTCCCAAGTCCCTACGAGACACGAGAACCGGACCGACTCGACTAATCCCAAGACCTAGTCGTCCAACGAGAAAGTAACCAAAAAAGCAGTAAAATAAACCACATTCAGCATGAATATAACTAACAGTAAGGAAGTACAGCAGTAAGGAAAGAAACTACTACAGTAGATACCACCACAATAGTAGAACAACATTTATCCTATAACAAGAACTGCAGGTAAAGAAAGTACAGCGGAAACAAAAACTACTCACTAGAACAGAAACAAAAGAGGTACAAAAGACTGTGGTAAACTCTACTGGACCCTACTCGGCCCAGCGTCCTCTGCAGCCGCCGACCCTGGCTGCTCAACACCTGGTCCTGAAAAAGGTAACGAGTGTAACACGTCAGCAAAACGCTGAGTAGAGTGGCAAACAAACTAAAGGCAACAGTAGAGTGTACAGTAGCTGTTATGTTCTATTACTTCTTTTATTTACATCTTTCAATTTTCTCACTATTTCATTTATTTCTCAGATCCTTTACTTGATCTCGAATGTCCTCGTGGGAACGATCTTGATTGCAGTCTTTCCCAAAAGTAGAAGTAGCACGTGGTGCTCTCCTGGCCGGGAGTCCCCCGTGGTGATCCTACCCTCAGTCAACCACCCCAAGGTCACTGACAGACGTAACGGTGACTACGGCACGCGCGATAAACGCACAGGTAGCTAGCCCGCACTGGCACGTGGTCAGTCGTTTCCGTTAACGGGTGCGCCCAAATCACAGCACGGAACCAGGGCAGAGCCCTCTCAGTAACAGGGGTCCAACCCCTCCACAGTAACCAAACCGGGGCCTTGCCCCTCCACAGTCCGCGCACCCTCGCCTGACTACCCCGGTTTGCCCTAGTGGGCCTAACAAGTCGGTGAAGGAGGCTAGCAGAACCCCGGGGCCCGTGGGGTAGCTAGTACTCTCCTAACACTACTAGCTCTCCTCGGTACTACGTACACGAGGGCCAACAAGTCGGTACAGAGCGGCCAATCCTAACCCCGGGTCCCTGGGGCGGCTGGCCCCACTCTGCACTAAACAGGTACAGGTACTTCCCTTGGTACTGCGTACCCAAGAGACAGTACAAACTACATCTCAGTTCCATTCCTTTTTCTTTCCAGGAGTTCCACTCCTAATTCCCCGTAGGGTTCCAGCTCTTTATCTCAGAACATCATATGTTTCACTTTCCAGTTTCACGTTCTCACAATCCATGATCTCAATCATGTTTCTTTATTCATAACAGGCAGCTGTTAATTCAATTTACAGGCAGCTTTATATTCCTTTCCATTTTTCCAAGACTGCAGTATTATACATTCCACTAGTTTTTCCATCCTAGGGTTCATGTCACATCCTAGGATCTAGCATACAACTAGTTTTCCAGCCTTAGGATTCATGCATCACCTAGGAGCTATCATTCCATACATTTCTCATTCCTAGGATTCATGCAATGTCCTAGATTCTAGTTATGGTTCCATACTTTAACATATTTTAATAGTAAACTTAAGCCACTCTACCAGGTACAACGGGAGTAATGGGGGCGTGATCGGGAATCCCGCGTGCCTCCACGACTCCCAAGACTGCAACTGAACGAGGTCCTATCACAAGGATCAAACATAAGGAGTGTCTCAAAACAGTGTATAGCTACTGTAGACGGGTAGAGGAATTAATTCTGAAAAGAACGCAACTCGAATTGCGGAAAACGGAGCCCGAACGGGCCCTAAACGGGTCGAAAAAGACGATACTGTGCAAAATCAGACGTCTGGAACTTATTCCAGACGTCTTAAAAAGTGGATCAAAGAATTACCTGTTCAGCGTGGTTTCCTAGACGTCCAGAAGTCTGCGGGAACGTCTGGCCTATCTCCCAGACGTCCGATGATCACCCCGGACGTTTGGAGGTCACTCAAGCCGTCTGGTACAACTTCCAGACGTCTGATTCGCAAAGGATGGCGAATCAGCGAGCCTGCGCACAGCCAACTCCCTCCCTCAGTACGGTCAGTCGTCAGGAAGGAAGAAGAAAAGCGGAATACTAACCTTTCAGACGTCTGTATGAGCTACCAGACGTCGTCCTCACCGTCTGCCTATCAACCCAGACGTCTGATTCTGGAAATTTTTCCAGAATCAGGGCGCGACCCGGACTCTGCTCGCGACGCCGCCCGCGTCGTACCTCGCGCGTCTGCTGCTCAGACTGCAGCAGGTGCCTCTCCGCGTCGTTCTGCGCCCCCTGCGCCCTCCGCCGGTCGGCCAAGCCGCTCCGGCGAGCTCGCCCTCACGGCAGAGCTCCGCTCTCGCACGCCGCACCTCCTCCGCGCTCACTGCGGCCGCCGCTGCCGCCCTCGCGCTCGCGCTCACGCTCTGGCTGAAGGAGAAGGGAAAAGAGACGGTGGTGACGGAGTGAGGGGAGGCGTGCCCTTTTAAGGCCACGCGAGGAGGAGGGAGAGACGCGGCAGAGCGTCTGCAGCCGCAGAGAATATCGGATATTCGCGGGCCTACGTCGTGCCAGAATAACTGATTTCCAGACGTCTGGAAACAATCCCAGACCTCTGGTAAGACGTCTGGCCCACCTCCCAGACGTCTTAAAAGACGTCTGGGGCACGCTCGTTACAGCTACCCCGCACTGGCATGCGGTCAGTCGTTTCCGTTAACGGGTATGCCCAACGTATAGCACGGAACAGTATAGGGCCTAGCCCTCTCAGTAACAAGGGATCTAGCCCCCCAGAACCAAACAGGGGTCTTGCCCCTCCACAGTCCACGCACCCTCGTCTAACTACCCGATTTGCCCAGTAGGCCTAACAAGTCGATGTAAGGTGGCTACCTGAACCCCGAGTCCCGTGAGGTGGCTAACCCTCTCCCCACACTAGTAGCTTTCCCCGATACAGTGTACGCGAGGGCCAACAGAAGTCGGT
This sequence comes from Thalassia testudinum, assembly GCA_037157565.1. NCBI lineage: Eukaryota > Viridiplantae > Streptophyta > Magnoliopsida > Alismatales > Hydrocharitaceae > Thalassia > Thalassia testudinum. The sequence goes on from JAZHRO010000031.1 coordinate 167,853,236, forward strand.
GTAGAGTGATCAATCCTAACCCCGAGTTCCAACCCAAGGGCGGCTAGCTCCACTCTACACTAAACAGGGAACAGTCGCTCTTCTTGGTACCACGTACCAAAGAGCTAACATACTTCCCACTCACATTTCCAAATCCTTCCCATTCATCCACAGGAGCTCTACTCCTAATTCCCCGTAAGGTTCATGCTCATATTCACCATGTTGTTCCATACCATGTTTCATCATTCACATTTCCATTCCCATATTATACACATGCAGCTCGTATTTCCACAATTTAACATATACAACAAGTAATGTCACAGGTAACAGTTTAACTAGCACAGGCATTTCATATTCCACAGGCAACTCATATTTATTAACAAGCAGTTGTGTACAATTCTATTCATTCATTTATGACTGCAATCTCAAACACGCATACAAATAGTGCAAGTATTTCTCGTCCTAGATTCATGCCACATCCTAGGTTTCTAATTTCCAATTTCACATGTGCATTCATGTTTTATAATTAAAACAGGGGGAAACCACTCTACCAGACAATCCAGGAGTACTGGGGGCTCAAACAGCAAACTCACGCATCTCTGCAACCCCCGAACATGCAACTGATCGAAGTCCTATACCAAGGAACATACCACAATGAAACGTTCAGAACAGTATATAAGGCTTTCTAACAAGTAAAAGAACTCACAAAAAAACCACATATATCTTACTTAAGTAAAATGAACCTCAACGGACCCTAAACGGGTCAAAAACAGAACTACAGACCCAAATTAGACGTCTAGCACAAGGTCTAGACGTCATAAAAGTCACCAGGGTCTCACCTCAAGTTCCTATGTCGACTTCAGACATCCAGAACCCCCACTTAACCGTTTGGACTCAGCTCCAGACGTCCGACCTCTCCTCCAGTCGTCTGGGGGTGCTTCCGGTCATCTGGTAAGCTGTCCAGACGTCGACACGCGTGCAAGGGCGTGCCCCACGCCTTCCCAAAGCTGTCCCTGCACGCAACAGACCAAATCGGCTTTGCAGTGCGGACTGCATGGCCGTAATCACAAAAGGAACGTACCTTCGCGAAACCTTGCCTTCGGACGTCCGGTGTCGTCACCAGACATCCAACCCATCGTCTGGACGGCCCTCCAGGCATCTAATTCTGCAAAAAACCTAGAACCAGAGCAACCTGCTCCCCTCGCCATGCGCAGCCGCGGCTCCTCGTCTGCAACTCCGGTTGCAGCAGAGTGTCGGGGACGGGTCCCCCGACGCACTCCTCCCGCACGCGTCGCTCCGGCCGCGCGTCCTCCGGCGAGCTTCGACGAACTCGCGAGCTCAAGCTCCTCCGCTCTTCACGCCACCTCTCCTTGCTCCTCACTCTCGCACCCTCTCTCTCCTTGTCCCTCTCGCTACAATGGAGAGGAAGGAAGGAAGGTGGTGGTGGTGGAGTGGAGAAGAGAGGAAGGGGGAGAGGGGTCTTATATAGGGGAAAAGCTAGGGTTCGGTGGACAAAAGAAGAGAGAGAAGAGAGGAAGGCTGTCTGCGTGCAGTCAGTGCGTAGACCCGACCCTGCGTACAAAATTTTCAATTTCCAGACATCTGAGAAGGGGTCCAGACGTCTGACTGACAGTCCAGGTGTCTTAAAAGGCTCAGAACAGAACAGGTCTTTACAAGTTCTAATCTAAATAAGGGTCGGATCCATGAGGTTCAGGTTCTAAATAAGCTAGGGGATAAGGAGTATGAGAATAATCATATCCTAGTTGCTGAGGATGAGTCTCCCAACCAGGAGGAGTGAAAATCATAGTTGGATTGGGAGATGGACTCTGAAGGTCAAAAGGATGATATGGGTACACGGATATTCGAGAAAAGAAGAGAATACAAATAAGAGAGGGTCTTCCTTAGGAAGACACAACCAGCTACAAGGGGATGGTGAAAACAAGGCAAGGGCAGAAAATCAGATAATGCCCCAAATCAAGCAAACAAGCTAACCCTAAATTGTATACCCTCAATGGACCTAAACCTGGCACCCCAAAATGCACTTAGGTTAAACCAACCCATGAATTACTTGATTGGACAGAAGGGTGAAACCTCCTAGGACACCCCACACGGCGAGACACCACTAGAGGTTAACGCCGTTACCATACCGACCTTTCTTGTCATCAGTTGGTCTAAATAGACAAGGCCTTAATTTTTCACCCAATTAAACTTCAGTTACCAAGTAAGTTAATCCTGCCTAGGGCACACCTACTTAGTTTTAGGCTTGGGCTTGAAGTGCTCTTAAAATATGATTGGGCGTTATGGGGATGTTGCCCTTAAAATTAGATTTAGCAATGTGATGTGCACAGACAGAGGATTTTCAATGCAAGCTTTAATTGGTGTAGTAGCTTTTATGATTCAAGTGCTTTCTTTTATGGTTTCCTTGATTAAGTCAATTCAAATAAGGTTGTAGTGAAGCACACAACAGGTTTTGCATCTCCCAATTTATTTTATGAATTTCCTTTAAGTGTGGAATGCAAATGTACTCTACCTTAATGTGGAAACCCTAACATCAGATAGGTCTATATGATAATTTTAAGTCCAATAAGGTAAAAGTGATGCAACCCAATCAAAGAAAACAATGGTCTTAATGTACCACTACAAAGTGAAATAGACCTAAATGATTGCCTTAGTTGAAATGTAAATTAGTTTAATTCAAGTAGATGAGGAGGTCAATCAAGAAATCAACCTCACCTATTAGGCAACTAAGTTGAGTCAAGTCTGTTTAGGTCTCTAGAAAAAAATTAAACCCAAAAGTTTTATGTCGTAAGGTTTATGCTCTTTTAAAAGCCTGCAGTCAAACCTTATCCTGGATTGAAATCACTCCCCAGATCAGTAAAGGAAGCCAAATAAGATGAAATTTGACAGAAATCCTCCTTTTTTAGTAAGGCATTCAGGGATTATTTTTTAAAGATTTTTCCTATTTCATACAATTTTTCATGAATTTTTTAGTGTCAGAAGGTCAAACAGGCTAGATGGACCCCCTGCGAGTAATTCAGTTTGAAATAGTATCAAAAAAAATCCAAAAATTCTTGAAAAATTACATAAAAAACTAATTTTAAGTGGTCGTTTAACCGCATAAATTTAAAATCAATCTGATATATATAGAGGTTGGAAATAATGTTTAATGTTAAATGAAATCAATGTATAGATTGTTCTGACCCCGTCCCCTATATGAATTTTTAAAATTCGTATAGTGCGAATTCTTCTAAATAAAATATAGCGTTGGAAAGCTGGTTTGAAACCCTATTATCATACCGAATCTCAAGATTTTTGAATTTCTAATTTGGTGACAATTAATTTTTGAAAATCAAAATCAATTTCGGATCGAGTTTCTAAATATAGAGTTGGTGTATTTTAGGTAAATTCCAAGTCAAATATACACCAAACAAAGATTTTTTTTCTTTCTTTTTTTTAATTCAAATCTGCAAATTTCAATTTGAATATATATATATATATATATTTGTTTTTTTTTTCAAACCTAAGAAAGCAACAACATAGAGGATGAAGAATAATTACCTGTGGTCTTCACCACGGGTCAATGCGTGTGTGGATCCTCATCTTGACCTACAATCAAAATAAATGCAAAGGTGTTAAGCAAATCCAAATGCAAAGGCAAATTCAAACTCAAATCCAAATGCAAAGGAAGGTTTTGGTTCCTAAGTGCTTGGGAGAATGATAAAGTGGATAAAAACATGGATAGTGTTATCTATGTTTTGGGTTCTAAGGGTAAGATGTCCTAATGGGAGTGGTTTTGGGTTTCCAAAGGCTGTCTTAAGGTTTCTAAGAGTAGGGATAAGGCTATCCTCCTCACTCCTCATGTCTGGATCAATCTTCTTCTCTTTATTGCCTTATTCCACACTATCTCGCATCCTGGATCACTTTATTTTTTGAAAGAAATCCTGGATCACTTTATTACCTGCAAATAGCAATAGAAACATTAAATATCAAAATATCTCAACTTATTCTATATAAAATGATGCAATGTATGATATCCATGATATGAATGCAATATTTACATATTAAGCTAGGTTCAAACATTATTTAGGTTGATTACGACCTATGATTGTTGCGCAATCAATAGCCTTTATCACATAAATATAACTTACACTAAGTTATGTTTTAGGCCATTAACAAGATGAACATTATTAAAAGAAGTTTTGGAGTTACCAATTTGGTCAATACCAGTAATATGGCCCTTATGGTTGTTGCCAAAGGTGATTGAACCACCTTCCTTACAGTTGAGCTTGAGAAACAAGTATTCTCCTCCTGTCATGTGCTTTGAGCAACCACTGTCCATAACCCATCTTCCTTTTCCTTGGACCTGTCATTGGTTTACGTATGTGAGGTCTAATATTTCTTCTTACTGCTACTACGTATCCATCTTTTTGTTGAGAGATCCAAACTAAGTACTTTATGAATCTTTGAAAGTTTCCTACAAAGCAAGATTCCAATAGTCTTTTTGGCATCCATTTTCTTTTGGGTCCAGTTTTGTTAGCAAGTGGCTGTTTAGGTGTGGACCTATTCTTGGCCTTAGGACTAGAGGAAATTTGTGTGTCAGTTTGTGAAGTTGATGCTTCATAATCATTATTAGAAATGTATTCTAACCCAAATTTGGTAGTGGTTTTGTTTGGTGTGCCTAATAGTTTTTCTAAGTTTGTTATTCCTTTGGTGAACTTACTTAGGTCATTTACAAGAGCAATAGACTTTTGTTTTAATTTTCCTAATTCTATCTGGAGAGAGTCAACATGAGCTTTAAGAGTAGTGATCTCTTGAGATAGTTGTTGATTTAGAGATTCAACACTATTCCTTAAGTCAGTTTCTTCATCTAGGTCTTTAGTTAGTTTCTTATTAGCTACTTTAACTGCTTTAGCTAAATCATCTAGCTCATAAAATGCTTCTAATAATTCATGAAAAGTAAAAGACGATACCTCATCTTCAATTGCCATGAGTCCGCAGAGTGCTTCTTCACTTGAAGTGTCTTCACTCGATTCTTCTAAGCTTGTATTGCTATCATCCCATGTCACTTGCAGAGCTTTCTTTGCTTCACGTCTAGGAAATTTTTTAGCTTTCTTTTTGTCATTCTCCTTCTTGAGTTGAGGGCATTTCTTTCTCATGTTCCCTTTTTTCCTACAGTTGTAGCAAATGACCTGATTTTCTTGAGGTTTTTCCTTCTTCTTCCAGCTCTTTTTCTTCTTTAGGAACCACTTGAATTTTTTGGAAAGAAGGGCTATATCCTCTTCATCTTCTATTTCTGATTCCTTAAAATCGATGTCTGCTTTAAGAGAAAGATCCTTCTTTTTCTTTCCTTCGCTTTCATGCTCCTTCATGTGCTCAAGTTGAACTTCGTAGGCCATTAGACTGCCTATGAGATTATCCAACTAAAGCACTAAGAGATCGTTTGATTCCTGAATCGCAGTTGTCTTTGCTTCCCAACTACTTGTGAGAGATCTAAGTATCTTGTGAACCAAAGCCTCATTTGTGATTGTTTGATCCAGGTTTTTCAAAGAATTGATGATGTCAGTAAATCTCGTATACATCTACTTCATGGTCTCCCCATTTTTCATGCAAAAAAGCTCATACTTCTGGGTAAGGAGATTGACTCGAGTCTCCACTTTTGAAGTCCCTTCGTGAGTGACTTCAAGAATGCTCCAGATCTCATAGGCAGTTTTGCAAGTAGAGACTATTGAATTCTTCTTTGATTAGACCACAAAAGATAGCATTCATGGCTTTAGCATTGTGCATGGCTATCATTTGGTCTGTTGTGATGGCCACTCCATCCTCTCCGGTCTGGTGTATTTAGATGCTATCACTTCTCATACTTCGTAATCCATAGATTCCAGAAATATTTGCATTCTAGTCTTCCAATACCCTAGTTGGTGCCATCGAGTAGTGGTGGTCTCACAGCAAATTGATTCTCAGCATATGCCTTAGAGGATTTTGACATCCTAACTGAAGTACAACAGGGCTCTGATACCATATGTGAGTACGTGCAGAGCCTAAGGGTTCAAGTATACATTAAAAGGGGGTGAATAGTGTAATAGCTCAATTTGAACGTCTAATGACCATCAATCGTGGTATTGCCATTTGCACTTTTTAAGACATCCAGAACTCAATCTGAACATCTAATGAACTAACCGCCTCTCCACTGCCAAGTCAAGTCAATCAAGCCTCCACGCCTCTCGACTGCTCGTGATCTTCGCCAAGTGGTTGGAGAAGATCTCGGTAAAGAAAACGCACGGAGAATTTTTAAGAGGGATCCATCTTCCGTGCATCATCTTCACCGTGGAACCTACTTTCCCTGTGGACCTCAGTATGCACGATGGCTAGAGCATACTCCTTTCAACAACGCGTCCATCCCAGTGGTGCTCGATGACAGCAAGTACCATCACCATCTTCCTCTTTTCTTCCACCTTCACCTTCTCCACCGAAACTGCACCCCTTCCCCTTCACCTTCTTCTCCACACACTCCTCTGTTTCACCTCCACCGAGGATTCCCTCAACCAGCACCACCACACCTAACCATCTATTCCCCTCGCACAACTCCCCAACCCAACACACCACTGATAAGTCCACTTTAGTGGACTAATTTAATACTTAAGTGCATTATTATTTGGATGAGAGATTAATTTAAAACATGCATGTTAGTGACAAAATCTTGCGAACTTTAGATATATCGTTTCATGTATCAATTACATTAATCCTTATATAAAAGGGTTCATTACTTATGTGGTTGCAAGGTCATTTAGGGAAGGACAATTTTTAGTAAGCCTCACATTAAATGCCATTGATTTCCTAGAGAAAAAAAGGAAAGAAAGAAAAGCAAATAAAAGACCTTCCTATTCTTTCCTCTCCCTCCCGCGAATCTCTCTCTCTTCTATTTTGGAAACATGGAATAACGATTCTACTCTCTCTTATTCTTTCTATCTATATATGTATATGCAGAGGAAGAAGATGGGGCCATCTCCTCTCTCACGAGAGGTGCCCCCTCTCCAGCATCTTCCTCTCCAAGGGGAGGAAACGACCTCTCTCCTCCACCGTGTGCCACCACCATCGTCGACGACTGCGACCTCCCACCACCGTGTCTCGACTACGCCAAATCATCACCACGATCGGTGGTGACAGCATCGACACCTGCAACTACGTCTCCGACTTTGCAACCGTGAGCCTCCTCTCCGCCACTGCAAGCCACAATCAAAACCTTCAACCGCGTGCCTGCCCACCCCCCACCCCCGTTAAGTCGTCTAGGAACCCATCCCGGATGTCTGAAGACCACCACTGTGCTCCATCTTCTTCTCCTTCTCCTTCTATTCTGCAACTCCACCAACATAACCCAAAGCCACACATGGTAGCCACCCGCACCGTCAGCAACCTCCAGCGGCCACGCTCATGTTGCGCCTTCACACGCACAGCCGACCACCTCCATGCACACTAGCGCCCCTTGCGCGCACTCCTTCACGCGCGTGCACACCCACGTGACACGACCTCCCCTTCTTCCTCTTCTTCTCCAACAGAAGAAAAGGAACCCAACAAACCACCATCGACCTCCAATTGCAGCTACCTCCACACGCCACCGTTCAATGCATCGTCGCCTCCATCGGACTCGCCTCGCCTCCACGAGCATCTCCACGTCACCAGACTAGCCAGCCGCAGCCACACCCGTTGGCAAGCCACCGACACCGCCGCTGCTCCTCCTCGTCTTTGGCGTCAACTCCTGCCGTCGTTCGAAGCGCCACCACCACTATCTAGTTCCCCTCGTCGTGGCCGACCTCCACCGAAGCTTTCACGGCCAGCGGCGACCTCAAGCATGCACACCGAGAGGAACACATCCTCTCTTTTGGGTATAATTAAAATTTACATTCAATGCCATTGTCAACTTCTAAATTTTGATTTTTAGATTATTATATTGAAGCGACATTACATCAACACACTTATACTTTCTCGATATCATTCAGTGCATGTTTTTCACTTGCGATTGCATCAAATTGTGACTCAAATTTGCGTCATTCCTCTCTCGTACAAATACCGTTGGAAATTACATGAGATGTCACTAATGATCACATCTTTTAATGAATATTTTATTCAGGAAAAACTGCACCCATAACCCTACATTCTCTAGTTAGTGTGTGCATCCTTCTTCTCATATCATTTCACAGTAGATTTTGGCAGAGATTCCATACCTGATTGGGCAGATATAAGGGGAAATGTTCGTGAATTTATTACATCTATCCTCCCTGTGGATACGACTTAATCCACCATGGTTAATTTTATTGATAAATTTTTTTGTTCGCATTTCCTTTCCACCACGCAATTTCACTGCGACGACATATTTTTCTGATACATCTGCAAAGCGAAAAACTCCCGATCAAATGGCGCCATTGCCGGGGAGGCAACAAATGCAATAATTTCACTTGATTAGTTCTGATTATTCTGAATTGCACAGTGATCTGACCAGTTGATTTTTTTTTTCTGTGCGAGGAATCTGACGAGGCGACAAGCGCAGTTGAGAGATGACGTCAACCTTGAGCGACGTCCATACATGGAGAAGACCAGGAGACCTGGATCCCGCTTTCATAGGGGATTCTCCTTTGTCACAAATTTTATTTCTGTTTTCTCGCCATTGTAATTGGAGTTGATTTTTGGGGGTCTATCCCCACATTCTTTAGATACTAGGGGCTATATTTTCTCTACTCGCGGGATTCATATTTTTGCATGCGTGCCTCTAGAACAAATAAAAGAAAATATCAAGCTACCTATTTAGGAGTTGCATGCCCTTAGGTACACACATTTAGGGGTGATTGAGCAGCACATTAGATCTCATTGTTGCATTGCGAGCATATTTGCACGAAGATTGCTGCAGACAGGTATACCTTTCTAACTTTGTAGCCAGCTCTTGTTCATGCATTTGCATTTAGATTAAAATTCAAGACCACCAAACTGATTGAATTGACCTAATCCAGTGGTCGCCTAACTGCAATTGGGACTGATAATCAAATTCGACCTTAAAACCAAATCATACTTGATCTGATTCAAAGGGACTTGTCTACGTTTTCAAAATAAAAAATGATTTGCGGTGTGATGCACACTTCTAGCACTGAATGCGCACATTAGGCACCGCACTAAGGCTCGATCCCTTAAGGCTATAGGCATCGATCTCTTTATCAGTGAAAACCCTCCTATCTTGCTTTGTGGTGGTGGTACTATCTTTTGACCAAGTGTTTTGATACTTCACGGAGGAGGACACCCCTTAAAGGAACAAAAGAGTAGTTAAGAGGCGCCGCTTATGCATCGCCTTAAAGGAAGGGTTCTCCCTACTTGCATCCCTTTGTTCGTCCTTGGAGTAACTTCTCACTTGATCACCTGAGAGTATCATCTAAGTATTGGTCCTAGGGCACGCGAAGGTTGACTTAGGGCACGTAATTGATTGTGAAAATTCTTTTGCCACCAAGAAAGAACGTAAATGACCGCTGTTCTTCTCCAAAGAGCTTGTCAGGGATCTCAAGTCACAGCTCCCTCTTATACCACTAAAGTAGGAATGGACAAGTGCAAAATTGACCCCATTTAACAACTTTAAGGAGGTTAGCTTAAATATGCTCTAAGAAAGAAAAGAGAGTCCCATTGCCTTGTGTTTAATTGCGGTGTGTTGTTTAAGTCGTGTTTTCAAATGGATTACAATAGCTACTTCACTTCTTACTTTCACCCCAGAGCGCTGAATTCCAATCCCATGACCCACAGTGATCCATCTTCTGATGAACAATGGGATCCTTTCTACTCCTACTATAGGAACAATGGTCTGATTATTCCCCAATCCTGTGATCATGAGCAAAACCTAGGAAAGGGATCCACCATCCCTAACCCATCCATAACTATGCCCAACCCACCTACCCATGATGATTCTTACACTCCCAGTTGGACAGAAACTCCTAAGGAGTATAACTCTGAGCTTGACTATCCTCCCCAATCTAATAGTAGCATCTCCTCTTTTTTGATAGAAATGCAAAACCAACAGAAAGAAATGATGAATTCTATGGGAGAGATTTTAAGGAATAGTCAAAGATTAACAAAAGAAATTAGCCAGCTTAGCGACCCTCCTACAGTCAATTCTGATCCCTACCTCTATACCCTCGATTACCAAGATAATTAATGAAAACAATGACAACAGAGATCCTATTTTGAGGAGTAGCTATCACGTAGACGTCCCTCACGAGATATGCCCACCAGAAGGCAATCCTGGTCACTATCAACCTGATCTTAATTGGAAGGAGAAAATGGGCCCATTAGATGAACTCAACTCGAATGCTAGTATCTTTGTTACATTTGATGAAACAAGTCGCAGTCAAATAGTCAACCCAACTCCCATGATGAATTTTGAGGTGGAATCTGTACCCCATCCTAGGGATGATGAACATATACCTTATGAGGACCTTACACCTCAATCAGAGCTCCCTGAGGATTGTGATTCAGAAGTTAACAAGGTTCAGGAGTCTTGGATGCTGGACGAAATCATATTGGAAGGAAGTGATAATAACCACACTCCTCTATCATGGGGACCAACACCTGTCACTGACTATTCTAAGGATTCACAAGTCCAAAACACAAGTGACCATGAGAAAATTGAGACTGAATTGGAAGAACTAGATCAATATTGGTCACAGGGACACAGATTTGATTTTTGATGAAGCACTTGATCCTGGTGTGAAAGATTTTCCTACGTCTCAGAGTCAAGAGGGAGAAAATGATGATGACTTTGGGGGGCTCGGACTCAAACTATGGAGTGACTCTAGGGGAGATTATGTTTTGTTCAAGGACCTACCCCTTGATGATCTAACTGAATTAGCCAAATCTGAATTCCTACATACCTTTGACTATCAACATCATCCTCACAAACAGTCGGAAGGAATGGAAGCAATTACTACTCTTGAGGAAAGAAACTATACATCCCAAGGGCAAGATCATAGCATTAAACAAGAACCTGGGGATGTCGTTATTGAAGACACTTAGAACTCCATTGCTTCCAACCCACTTTTACAGGATAATGAAATGAGCGACACCCTTGAGCGGTGTAATTTAAAAGATAAACATCTAGGCCCATCCCAGGACGTGCACACCAATGATATGCAGCATGTAAGGAAATCGGTAACTAAGGCTGCTTCTAATGACATTTAGGAACTGGAATGGATGTCGAGGATGAATGCCGAACCGCTCAATCCCTCTTGGACCCTCTTCCCTACCCTACACTTGAGAGACTTCAACTCACACAGAACTAGCTTCCTAAAATCTCTGCACACACATTTGATTAACGAGGGGATATCCAAACCAATACATCCTGTGGTAGAGTGGCGAGTTTGGATCGACGCTTTTCCATGTTAGCCCATCAGTCTTAGGGTATGTTTCGTCGCACCCTTTGTACCCCACACATATTTGCTTGAGGAGCCTTTGCCTTCTCGCCGCACACTCCCGGAGATCACTAGTCATGTGTATTATGTAAAACCTCTAAAAATAACTCAGGAGTACCCACTTTTGACCTGTATCTAGCGAGCATTTGGCATCACTATCCATCACCAGCTGGCCAACATATTGGGTTATTTACTTGCCATGACAGGTTTGTTATGTATCTTCTTTGAGTCTCCTGTGTCCCTTCCAGAACCCAATTTACGAGCTATCCCAACTCCACCTCAAGTAAAATCTTTCCTTGCTTTTGCTTTTCAATGAGGACATTATCAGACTTAGGCATGGAGGGATATAACCTGAGGTTGTTTATAGCATTTATACATATTCCGCTTGCAATTAGGGCATCCATCTTGCATAAAAAAAAAAGAGGAAAAAAAAAAACAAAGAGAAAGGAGATGAAATTATTATGAGATAAATTTCAGATATATTGAGGAAAGACACAAAAAGAAAGGATGCAAAATTGTACTGGTCCCAACAATAGATTATGAAAGAGTTACTTAAGTTCTAGGCCAGAATTAATGAATAAATAAAGTCCCGAAGTGCTTAAGAAAGAAGATAAGGAATACCGACTTTACGTCTCCCGGGTCTGTTTTAGGGCTTAAACACTCACATATTTATTAAGATCTGGACTATTCTTCAAGAGGTTGAGGGAGTTGCGAGGCCGTTGTATTAAGTCTAAGGCTTAGGGAGTATTCGGCCCTGTTGCCTACCCTTTGGTTTGAAGGACTTGATAACTAAGGCACCCAAAATCACACACTAGTCTGGTTCAGTGCGCATAAAGAAGAATAATACCAAAAAAAAGTGTATCCGTTCTGAAAATGTTTTCTCGAAAAGTTGACTTAGGAGCAACTTGAAGACACAAGTTGATTGGACGAGTTCTCGGCGTGGAGAGGAGGAATGTAAAACAATCCTCTTAAAGATGTGTTATAACATATCGTCTCCTCGATGCTTGTCTCCTAGGATTTCTAAATATCCTACCTGGGGCATGAAAGCATCTTGTGCTGGTTTTGATGCCATGGGTGGCATTACCCCGAAATATCAATTGCCAAGGTCTGAACTTAGCTACAGAACGCCATAGGCGGCACAATCCGAAAGTGACGAAAGCCACGTTCTGGGGTTTTCCATGAGCGATGCCATCCTAAAGCATCGATTGCTAAGGACCCTACGAGGATTAATGGTGGGGACAAGGAATTTGTTACAAATCGTATTTAGGGCCAATCCAATGTTGAGTCTAGGGGAATTTAAAAAAAAGAGAGAAAACTCTCGAAATAATATTTCTCCCTCTCTCCCTTACTAAAAATGCACCGGCAAGCTGAAATTAGCCTTGCTACACATATGCATGGATGCTTTAACCGCTAGGGTTAATGAACGTTTGGGCAATTTTTGCAAGCCTTAGAAACCTTCGTGGCAGACCCAAGGCTTTGGTTGGTCAGGTCTGTATCTTGGCTGGTACTTGATTACCTTTAGGTATTTTGATCTAGTCTCTACAGAAACAACACGATAGGACATCCTGAAGATAAACTCTGGCCTAAAGACTTGGTTTGTTTCGTATGATTTTGCTCGGGACTAGCAAAACTTAGGCATGGGGTATTTGATAAATCCACTTTAGTGGACTAATTTAATGCTTAAGTGCATTATTATTTGGATGAGGGATTAATTTAAAACATGCATGTTAGTCACAAAATCATGTGAACTTTAGATTTATTGTTTCATGTGTCAATTGCATTAATCCTTATATAAAAGGGTTCATTATTTATGTGGTTGCAAGGTCATTTAGGGAAGGGCAATTTTTAGCAAGCTTCACATTAAATGCCATTGATTTCCTAGAGAAAAAAGGGAAAGAAAGAAAAGCAAATAAAAGACCTTCCTATTCTTTCCCCTCCCTCCCGCGAATCTCTCTCTCCTATTTTGGAAACATGGAATAACGATTCTCCTCTCTTATTCTTTCTATCTATATATGTATATGTAGACGAAGAAGACGGGGCCATCTCCTCTCTCACGAAGGTGCCCCCTCTCCAGCATCTTCCTCTCCAAAGGGGAGGAAACGACCTCTCTCCTCCACCGTGTGCCACCACCACCGCAAGCCTCCATCATCGACGACAGCGACCTCCCACCACTGCGTCGCGCCTCCGACGACTACCACCGTGTCTCAACTACACCAAATCATCATGGCGATCAGTTGTGACAACACTGACACCTGCAACTGCGTCTCCGACTTCACAACCGTGAGCCTCCTCTCTGCCACTGCGAGCCACCATCAAAACCTTCAACCGCATGCCTGCCCCCCAGTTAAGTCATCTAGGAACCCATCCCGAACGTCTGAAGACCACCACCACACTCCATCTTCTTCTCCTCCTGTTCTGCAACTCCATCAACATAACCTACAACCCACAGCTGCACACGGCAGCCTCCCACACAATCAGCAACCTCCAACGGCCACGCCTTCACCACACAGCCGGCCACCTTCGCGTACACCAGCGCCCTTTGCGTGCACCCCTTCACGTGCGTGCACGCCTACGTGCCACAACCTCCCCTTCTTCCTCTTCTTCTCCAACAGAAGAAGAGGAACCAAAACAAACCGCCGTCAACCTCCAATTATAGCTGCCTCCATACGCCACCGTTCGACGCATCGTCACCTCCATTGGACTCTCCTCGCCTCCACAAGCATCTGCACGCCACCAAACAAGCCAACCACCGCCGCTCCTCCCCGTCTCCGACGTCAACTCCGACCACCGTTCGGAGCGCCACCACCACTATCGAGTTCCCCTCGTCATGGCCGACCTCCATCGAAGCTTTCGCGGCCAGCGGCGACCTCAAGCGTGAGCACGATCAAGAGGAACACATCCTCTCTTTTGGATATAATTAAAATTTACATTCAATGCCGTTGTCAACTTCTGAATTTTGATTTTTGGATTATTATATTGAGGTGAAATTACATCAGCACACATGCTTTCTCGGTATCATTAAGTGCATGTTTTTCACTTGCAATTACATCAAATTGTGACTCAGATTGGCGTCATTCCTCTCTCGTACGAACTCCATTGGAAATTACATGAGATGCCACTAATGATCACATCTTTTAATGAATACTTTATTGAGGAAAAACTGCACCCATAATCTTACATTCTCTAGTTAGTGTGTGCATCCTTCTCATCTCATTTCGCAACAGATTTGGGCACAGATTCCATACCTAATTGGGCAAATATAAGGGGAAATGTTCGTGAATTTATTGCATCTATTCCTCCCTGTGGATACGACCCAATCCACTGTGGTTAATTTTATTGATAAATATTTTTGTTCGCATTTCTTTTCCACCACACAATTTCACTGCAACAACATATTTTTCCGATACAACATCTGTAAAATAAAAAACTCCCAATCAACCACCGTTCACCTCCCAACAGCCCCCTATTCATCTTCCACTTTTTCTTCTTCTCCTTCGTTGTCTTCTTCATCCACCGCCCCTGTTCACTCAAACAAGCCCAACGCACGCAGCGAACAACCCCTCCATTGAACCCTCTTCAACCTCCAAACCTCAACTCAAGCACTTTCTCCGACTACAAGCATGACAACGAGCGCTCTCGCCGGCCTCAAACACCGACCGAACACCTCCACCGCCGCCAGCGATGACTACTACCGCCGTTGCATGGCCACCTCAGCCTGCGCCACCTACACCATTGCGAAGCCCTCATTCCGAGCAACCTCCCCACACATAGGCCGACAGCCAACCCCGCTTCACGCATTAGGAGAGAGATGAAATCCCCCATTTTTCCTCCAATTAACATTTATGCATAATACCATTGTGAGATGCACTATTGATATATTATCCACTTATTATATTAAAATGGATTTGCATTAGCCCCTTCCCACTTTCATTTAATTCAGTTATGTTTATTCTCTCACAATAACTTTAAGTAAATGGGAATTAATGGGGTCAATGCTTAGTGGAAAATTCATGACCAACATTTTTTTTACACTTTAAAGAGTTTTTAATAGGCTAATTCCTCTCTGTAGAAACAACATAATCCTTGTGATTAGATTTTTATATTTTTGATTGAGAGATTTTCCATCACATAAAATATAACCACGACACATCTTTTCATTGTAATCATTTTAATTAAGCGAGAATCTCTCTGTCAATGACCGTTAGAGGTCTTTGATCGATTGAAACAATGAGTTGGTCGATCAAGGTCTAGTCGATCAAAAAGGAATTTTAGTCGATCAACGGTAAAATTGACATAGGTTCAAAAGAGAGCGATTTTTGCGAAAAACGAAAGTTTATGTTTGTTATCTTATTGAGGTTCCATACAAAATTCTAGACTCAATAAAATTAAAAAGTCTTTAAATCTTCTTTGTCCAGGATGCATTTGAAAAATGTTGATGATGACACATCCATGCTATAATTTGACTAAACCTGTAATGGTCAATCCCCAATAAAAACATAATTTTCTTATATCAAAGCAAGGGTGTCAATAACTTCTCCCATGAGGGCTTCCCTAGGGCCTTCCATTAAACATATCACTTCCCCTCCCAGTGCATAAGTTTCCTAATTATTGGGTAGGGAAAATAGCATATCTTCAGACGACATATGAGAGGACAAGCTGGAATGAGCCATAACTAGCACCCAATTCTCAGTTCCCAGCTAGTAGTTCTTTTGCTCTTTAGCCAACATTTCACTCTTGGAACCTACCTTATTTAATTCAAAGGAACCTTCAACAAACACACTTTGTGGGACTATGGTTGGCCACATCTTAACATTCTTCTTCCTTGTCAGCTTATTAATCTCTCTGACTCTCAGGTTCCTTCTTCAGATTTTTCTGGAGTAAGACCTTCCACTGCTTTTCCACCCGAATAACCAATATTTTTAATACTCTTCTCAGCCTGGAGTGAGTTGTCATACTGAAATTGAATCTCTCCTTCCAACGCTTCTCTAGCTTCCACTGGTTTTACTTCACAACTATCATCATCTTGGCCTCCATGAGTTCCGTACAGTCTTTATGCACATTCCCAATCCCTCCACAAAAGGAACAGAACTTTAGCAACTTCTAGTACTTCAATGGTATCCATACAGAACCTCCATTGGTCAGATTAAGTTTTATCTTCTTTAGCAGAGGCTTCATGGCATCCATTTCTACCATCATTCGCACAAATCTACTGAAGAGCTTGTTAATTTAGGGTTTATTAACACTGTAGTAGTATAATCTCGCAATCCAGAGGTATGTCATTCTATTTATATATAATTTTTACTAATTTTATTTCAGGTCATTCACTATAAGGTAATTATTCATATACATCTCTCTCTTATCCAAAATGTATCCTTTATTCCAACAATCTCAGTTTTATTTACAAAAGAATGAATTATTACTAAATAATCAAAGAATCAATTAATTTGAATTAGTTATTTACAAAATGTCATCAAATGAATTATTATTCTAAGATATCGTTAAAAATATTTATAAGGCGAAGGCATCAAAAATTGATTCTAAACTAAGCAAATTATTTACATTTAATCTATATTTGCAAGCTACAAATGAATAGAAAGGGGAGAACAATTTATGAACAAAATCCTACCTTAAAACTTATAAACAAAGACAAGACAAAAATATATAAAGAAAAGAATTAAAAATAATTAAATAACCCTCAAAAACATACACATGATAGGCCAAACAATATATACTATACTTAGCTTAATTACACATAATAATATACATAACATAACACACACAATACTTACACATACATACATACATACACACACACACATAATTCAATACTAATACTAATACTTACACTTATATAAGTCTAAACATACTATATATATCTAACATATGTACATACAACACTTAATATACATACGCAATGCTTAATATATATATATATATATATATAATACATGCATGCACATGAGACATATTTATACACATCTACATATAATGCTAACATATATTACTTCTAAATATATATCTAACTTATGTATATATAAATAACCTATAAAATTAAAACATACTTAATATTACATAGTTTACTTATGTATATAACTCTTATATATATGTTTATACATAATTGTATATATAATGTCAAAACTTACACACATTACGCTTGGTTTGCACACAACACAACACAACTCACAGAACACGTACCCTTAGTTACTTTTAACTTAGCTCAACCCACACGTTCAACACTTAGGCTAAAAAGATTCGGGCCACCCGTTCGCAAGATCGAAAGCTCAATGGACTAGATTGGTACCACTACTAGGGCAGCCCCTACAGGGGAAGGCATAGCCACAAGATCCTCAAATTAGGCCCACACAAGCACACGCACACACACGCATAGCGCAAGTGCACACCCGAATGCATACACGTGCCAAGCAGCACCGCAGTGTACATGATTTACACGTGTCACACAAGGTACGCCTGCAGATGACTGTGTCCAAGTCACTCGGCATGCTCATGGGCACGATTACTTAAATATAGCACCAATAGCTTTGCAACACATGATGTAGGACTATGTGCGATGCTAATTCTATAGTGCTCAATACAGTGCAGGCAGTGCTTCATTAGGATAATTAGGGATTCAATTGAGGGATAATTAAGGATTATAATTACAAATTAACTTTACCAACATCAAATTAATATATAGGGTTGTTAATTGCATAAGTTAGATTAAGCTAATTACTAGTATAAATACATATTTACATTAGGTATACACATACATTTTATCTTATATACATTATTAATTAATGTCCAAATTATCTAATTAAGGTCTAACTTAATTTAAGTATTTACATGACTAATTAAGAATCTTAAATAATGTAATTTGATTTATCTATGTATTTATACATTTTTTACACACATATACACTATATACATATAACTTAATTATACGATATGTAAATACTTATAGTAAATATATTAGAAATAAGTTAAAATATAACTTATTAGAGTACAATATAACTTAGTATACTACTTATTTAAATTATTAACTTAAGTTAACTTAATTTATTAATGTACTTCATTACTTATAATAATATACATATACATTACATAATCCAATAAACAATTTATAAACATGTTACTTTATATAATAAATACTATAAATACTATTTCCATATATATATGTATGCATATGCTAACATACATGCATATATATATATATATATATATACAATGCGCTACAATAACTTAGTACAAATAGGTATTATAACTTAGCTACCTATAAATAATATATATATGTAATATATACATCTAACTTACGTTATATTATTAACTTCTGAATATATATATATGTATGTATTTACACTATGTACATAGTGGATTTTTAGGATTTTTGGAAATTTTTTTATTTTTATTTTATTTTTTATTTTTAAAGTAAGAAAGAAATAGGAAAGAAAATTAAGAAAGCTCAAAAAAATTTTCTGTGGTTTTTCCTTTTAGTCTTTTATTTCTTAACTAAGAGGAAGCTAAAACTTCTACTAACACTATCCATAAGCTAAACACAATAAAATTCAAATCTAACTACATACACAAGTTTGACATTCAACTCTCACTCACTACACCTTTCTTTTATTTACTTACATTATTTTTCTATTTTTCACCCTATTTATGTCATAAAATAGAATTTAGGCCACACAAACGTCAGAAAATGAATCTAGGCCCTAAAATTATACATAAAATGTTGGAAAGATAGATTTGAACATTAGGAACTTCCAAAAATTAGTAGACACCAAATTCTAATACAAATGACATGATTGATTATTGAATACAAACCTAAAATACTGTTGGACAGATTTCAGTCGTTCAATTGCCGACAAAAGATTTCTAAGATGAATTTTCAATTGTTTACAACTCATTTCAAGTACAAATGCAATCTATACACAAAAATGAAAGCATGTTCTAAGATTAAACCATCTGAGAAACTTAATTTGACTCATTTACATCAGGGTCTCAAATGACCCACCACCACCTTGGTCATTTAAGACATCTGGGACGTTCACCAAACATCTGTCCAGACATCTAGGATGTTCACCAGACGTCTGAAAATACTTTTCAATGCAGGACGTACGTACGCCATACTTCCTCTCTCACCCGGCCTCACCGCACCACCTCCTACGACGCCACTTCACGCCATGCTTCGCCTTTCCGCCCCCCTCACCTCATCTCCCTTTATAAACCTCTCCCCCTCCTCTTCATTGCCCACCCCGTAGCCGAGAGCAGAGCAAAGGCGAGAGCAAGTGAAGAGCGGAGAGCCCGAGCGAGAGGAAGCGCGAGAGCGGAGGTTGCAACGCCGTTCTGCTGCAATACCTGCAGGCAAGGGAAGCCAGAATGGTTCCGCGGAAGTCATTTTTCCGCGGAATCAGACAACCGGAGAGACACGCAAACGTCTTACCGGACGTCCAAAGGTAGATCAAGACGTCTGGTAGAGATCTACTTTCCGTACTTTCTCTCTCTGACAAGTCCTGACAGCGTACGTGTATGTGTCAGAAGGTGAGAGCGTAGCCGAGGCAATTTCAGACGTCCGGGAGCACCCCCAGACATCTGACGGAGTTCTGGGACGTCGACATTGAGTTCCAAACGTCTGATAGCAGAACACCGAGAGAGAGGTATCCCTGAAAACTATTTTAAGACGTCTGGGACCTTTCCCAAACGTTTAATTTCCGTCTGATAACGTGTTTTGAGCCGTGTAAGGCCCTATTATTATCTCTTTTCTGCAAACGAACCATCTCTGTTTTCTGTATGAGTTTCTCTATATAATGATACCTTGTTTGTATCCTTCTGAACCTTTTGACCCATCAATCAATGTTTTAGATCTCCAGTCTGTTGACCGTACGGGACCTGTGGAGACATCGGGAGCCACTGTACGAGCTCCCATTCCACCCGAATACCCAGGTAGAGTGGTTACAACCTTAAATCTCTAATTTAATACATGTAAGTAAGTAATCCTAGGACTTAAGATGAACCTTAGGAAGGAATAAACGTATACTCAAAAATAAATTCTTGAGCCCTAGGTCTTGACATGAACACTAGGGTTAGAAGAAACTACATGGGAATGAGTAATCAAAAGCTGCCTGTTTGAATCTAAAATTGACCCTACGATAATAAAATGAAAATTAAACTGTTTGTTCCGAACATTCCAACCCAGATCTGAAAAGAAACTCCCGTACGAACCCCACGGGGAATGTAAACAAGAACACCGTACTACGAAGAATCGGACGATTCCGAAAATTTGCCGCCTATGGGCAGCTATTAAGGGAGGTAGGCTGACCTTCGTGTACGTGGTACCGAAGAGAGCAACTATCCCTTGTAGTGTAGAGAGGAGCTTACCGCCCTTGGGTTGGGACCCGAGGTGGGTTTGGCCACTCTACGACGACTCTTACTGGCCCTCGTGTACGTGGTACCGACGTGAGCTACTTAGTGTAGAAGGGAGCTATCCGCCCAAGGGGACCCGAGCCTAGGTATGGCCACCCTACACCGACTCTCGTCAGCCCATTAGGCGAAACAGGGTAGTCGGACGAAGATACGCGAACTGAGGAGGGGCGAGACCCCTGAGGGGCAAGACCCCTATTCTGTTCTGAGAGGACAAGGCCCTTTACTGTTCCGCACTGTACGTTGAGGCGTACTCGCTAGCGGAAACGACTGACCGCGTGCCAGTGCGGAGTAGCTACCCGCTCGCTTATCACGTGTGCCGTAGTCACCGCTACGTCACGACAGTGACCTCGAGGTAATAGACCGAGTATAGGACTACCATGGTGAGACTCCCCCGGCCAGGAGAGTGCCACATGGGCATCCTATATCACGAAAAGCTACAAGCAAAATCGTTCCTATAGGGAACAAGAAAATTAATTAACAAATCCTAATTAGAGATCTCTACGCACCCACATGTATAATATAATTGGAAACTGGAAAATTTTATGTTAACTCCTTAAATGCATGTTACTTCTTAGCCACCACTCTACCCAGCGTTAGCTGATTCCAGTTAAATAAATTCTGTACAGGTCATGAATTTGAGCAGCCCGAGACACCGGCTACTGAGGACACTAGGCCTAGTCGAGCCTAACTTTAGTTCTACTGCTTGATAGTGAGTTTTTATAGCTTTGTCTTCTATTACATATACTCGTTTGATGTGATGGCTGTAATATCGTTGTTCTTTCCCCCTGTTGTAAATTTCTTTTTGCTTAATTACTGTACTTGTGTAATTGTGGTTTGTTGAATGTTACTTAATTAGTTCTTGTTAGATGACTGGATCTTGGGATAAACCAAAGCAAGCCGGTCTCAGATCCTGTAGGGATTTGAGATCGGATCATAACAGCGTCTAATCAGAATAGTGGTTTAAAACTTTATCAAGTCCAAGTTAACAACTGCTACTATCCAATAGGTATATCAAAACCTGTTCATAGCACTAAAATGTATATCCACACAAAATCTACGCCAGAGATCAATTACAAACACTAAATCACCCAAAACCCATTGAAACTCCATGATTAAAACACATTCAAAACTCATCCAGAACCAACAACTACTACTGTCAAAACACATCTCAAATATGATTTAAGACATAAAACTCCAATCAAGTCACTTTTTCATGCTCTAGAATTATCGTGAACCATCTTCAAACGTTAATCAAAGCCTTAGCACATTAGTTGAATACTAGAATCGCAAAATCACTTCAGACCTAGGCAATAAAGCTAAATATCCCAGATCTCATTCAAGCTATTAAAACATTGCTCTAAACCATCGCAAATGTCCATAAAACAATCTCGAAGTCTCTACATATCAAATCAAAGCCCTGTGAATTCTCGAAACCCTGATTTGATCTCTTCCTTTCACTACAGATAGCGTGAAGGGTAGAAAACAAATCAGACATTAGAATCAGCTGAAACCAAGTCCTAGACCTTTGCTGTGACACTCCAAACTTCATGCAAACTCAAATCCGTGGATTAGATCATGTCGAATGTGGTTAAAGCTGTCGCCCAAATGGCTTTTTGATCTTGCTTCGCCATAGTGATATGATCACTAAAACTACCTGCTCGATTGGTGTTTAGGGAGTTAAGGCAATACTCCGATTGTAGTTAGGTCATCGCGAAGACCTTAAATCCATGTAAGGCATTTTCCTTAGCCTCCGCTACCCAAAGATGAAGAAGATCAAGAACTGAGTTGGAATTTAGGTGCGAATGCATCAGACTATAAAAATCTAATCAAAATATCTCAATTCCATTACATTAAATCCAATTGCACAAATATTAACTCAATTTGATTGATTGAAACTGATTCAAACCAAATTATTCAAAAAATTTCACAATCAACGTACAAAACCAAATCAGATTCAAACGATCAAATCAACTCAATTCAAAGCAGAGGAAGGATCCTTGTGAATCAATGAAATGTATGAGGAGACCCTGTTGTAACATCTGGATCACTAATTAATTAGAGTTAGTTGTAACTGTCATAGTACAGTGTCGCAATCTGAATAAATGTCATTCTATTTATATATAATTTTTACTGATTTTATTCTAGATCATTTAATGAGAAACAGTTATCAATATACATCACTCTTTATTATCCAAAATCATCTTCTATTCCAAAAATGCTAAGTTTATTTACAAAAGAATGAGTTAGAAGTGAAATAATCAAAGAATTAACTAATCTAAGTTAGTTATTTACAAAAGAATGGATGCTAGTTCATTAATGCCTCAAGAATATTTATAAATTAAAGGTATCCAAAATTATTCTAAACTAAACTATGTTAATTTCCTACATAAATATATGTGTCTATAACTATTCATATACAAAATTAAGTAATGCCTTAAAACTACATACAATCAAGGCATAAAAAGAATTATATAATATACTTATATAAATCTAAGTTACGTATGTATATAATCATACTAAGCTAAGTAACCAATTTATTATACTAACAAACATAATATACAGCATGTATACAATATATATATACTAGCTTAACCTATAATTATATATACATATAACTCATATATAGATAATACTAACTATATATATGCTACATATGTACATACTACAATACTACTTTTACACACACACGTCTACAAAGCCTTAAAAACATTTGTACAAAAGTAATGCAAAAATAATATTTATTTATTTTTATTTACAGTACACATATATAATACATAACATTTATTTAACACTTACGTATATATAACTTCACACGATATATATATGTACACATATATATAACCAAACACACACAACACTGTCATATATATTAACACATAATGCACGCATACATACATATGAACACTAACACTTAACACACACACAACACTGGCAACACTTAAGTTGACTCCTAAGTGGCTAAAAATATTGGATTTTGGGTTGCCATTTTGCAAGATCAACGTCCCTATTAGAGTCAAATCAATAACACTACTCCGTCAGGCCAGCGGCTGTAAAGCCACATTTATTCAGGCCCAAATCCAATCCAACACAACCCAACCCAGCCCGCACGCCCAACCCATTCCTCTCTCTCTCTCTGTCTGAATGCTCAGAGAGTATGGGTATAGGGAGCCAACCCTTGTTCTTAGCCAATGAGGCTTCGGGTGCAATTACCTTTATATCGCACAAAGAGGTCTACAGCCACCGATGTGGTGCTAAAGTAGCGTCTGATTTCAGCACAAAAATCATGTTTTATTGTAAACTTAAGGCCCTTAATTAGATACTAATTAGGATTCTAAACTACAATTAAATTACACAAGCCAATACATAGGCCTTTCAATTGATATATTAATTTTAAGTTAATTAAATATATAACTATATTTTAAATTTAGCTAAGGTTACTTATATTAACATGCTATAATTAGTGTTTATTACTTAATTAAAGTATAAATTAATGAATTGATGATGCAATTGTAATTTACATATTTACATAATTAATTATGATTTTCAAATAATTTAAATCGATTTATTTACATATTTACATAATTTATTTACACGGATTATATATATTACATGTAAATTATATAATGTACATAGTAATGTACATTATAAATAAGTTCATAAATATAATTAAAATAAGTTAAATTATAATATACAAGATTTCAATATAAATCACTTCCTTAGTTAATTAATTTCCTAATATACATTAATTTAACTTAATAATATACTTTACTAACTTATATAGATATAAATATATACACTACCTACATACATAATTAATATAGATGTATTAATATACATAATACTTACAGTAAATACAATGTTAAGCTATATATATGAACCTACAAGTATATACTAGTGTACATATATATTTATACATATATACATATAAGTTATATACATATATTATGAATAATTGTACAATACATACATATATATAATACTATACTATATAACTTAACATAAATAACCAATATAGCCTATTTACATGTAAATAGCATAGATATAATTTATATATACACTTGTTTACATATAACTTAATGTATATTATTAACTTATGAATATATACAAGTATATACACTATATTCATAGGTAAATTTTATGGTTTTGTTTTAATTTTTCAAATTTTTATGTTGTTTTTGTGTTTTATAAAGAAAGAGAAAGCTAGGAAAGAAAGAGAGATAGCACTTTTTGGTGTTTTGTTTTGTTTTTCCTTATTTATAACCTGAGAAGTCTAGAACTTTTGTAGGTATGTTATACTAACTAATAGACTCAAAACCTAAAATTATTGACTTAAAACACCTAAACTATATCCCAATCTTGCTCAAGACACCTTTCATTTATTTATCTGTATTTAATTTTTTGTTTTTCATGTAATTTTCAGCAAATAGCTAGAAATAGGAATATCAAAGATCTAAAATTCAAATCATGCCCTAAAAATTAAGGTGCTGGAAATAAAGATTTAACTCTAATGAACTTCCAAAAACCCATTAAGATTAAAATCACATTCAAACTCAAGGTTTACACATTGAATTTCAAATCAAATGTATTTCATTCAGTTAACAGGAATCTACATTAGTGACAAAGGATTTAAAATAGAATTTACAGGCTTTCTACTTTAAGTTAAAATCAATTAACAGTATAAGAATGCTTGTTCTACATCAACATACTTCATAAATTCACCTTACTTCTATGTATATCAAGATCTAGTTCAAATTTGTCATTAAAAATCCATTCAGACAATTAAACATCTACTGTTGTCAGAACAAACATCAAATTGTTCCAGGGCTTTGATCAGACTGTTCTAAAGTTTGTTAACGGCTCTGAAAGATGAATCTATAGTATCCTTGCCCATAAAAATCGATACACATTTCTATTCTAAAACCATATGAAATCTATGCTTAAAAACTTATTCAGACTCATTCAAGGTATACATCATGCTCGCATGCTAAATCAGTGTTTTAAGATTGTCGCATTGTAGTATAACCAAAATAGCGCTCAAACAAATAAATTTTATTACTCGAAAAGGTTCCGAGGTCGAACACAAGGAGTAATATGAAATTTAAAGCTCAAGATCACAATTTAAATCAAGAATAAAGATTGCAACAATGTCAGGACCAATATGTCAAAAAGAATGGAGTAAAATGGTGATTTAAATCACCAATTACTCCTCAAAAATAACACTTAAATCAAGTCTCAAATATATGCAATTAAAGTATCAGATGTCTTAAGTAGCCCTATGCTACAGTGCTAAGGTTCTTCTTCTTCTTCTTCTTCTTTGTTTCTTCGTCCTCTTTCTTTCTTCCTCTACTGCTCAAGCCTTCTTCTTCTTTCTCTGTTCAGCTACTTCGCACAGAGGAGAAAACTTCTTGAATTGGCTAAGTGTCAGCCAATTCTCCCTGCAGCAAAACCTTCCCCCTACCCCGCGCAATCTCTCCTTCTCTCTCTCTTAGGCTCCGCCCTCCCAGGGCCTCTCAATGGGTAGTCGGGTAATCGGGTAGGCGCAAACCCAGGCTCAGGGCTGCAGGCATGGTCACAATCGAGGAGTGAACGGATTAAGCGGGTCGGGCGCACCAGGTCCGTAGGGTCAGGTGTCGCGGACGAGGCACACGAGGGGAGCATGTGGGGAACCTCACCCCCTGTGTGCCAAGGCAATAAGCCGATGACAATTTTTCAATTTATGCCACTACGGGCGTTCTTCAGCCAACGAGGTGGGACTATCTTAGTCCCCCTCCTTCGTTCAACAAGAGCCAAGGAAGATCCTTCCAATTGAGGTCTAGGACACAGTCAAAGCGTCCAATTGATCACCTATTCCTCTGCCTAGGTGGATTCCACTTCACCTAGGGCGTGTCCCTAGAGCTGGAACCTCACGAACACTGTTGCAGCTTGCTCAAAGATGCTCCATTAATGGCAGCTAAAGGTCCTATACCAGAAAACATCAACACGGCCTCACAGCCACATCAGAAGTGCTCAGGAGCTTCGCCAGACGTCAGGGAATATAACTATGGTGGTGGCGTCGCGTGTGAGTGGATGTGGAGGTCTGTCGACCTTACGGAGTGTGTGAAAGTGCATGAGTCGGGGGGGTGATAAAGAGAATAATCCCCTCAATTACTTGAGGGATTTTGGTCGGCTGGTCGAGGCGATGGTGAGGAGTGTGGAAGCGACGGAGTTGAGCGAGTGTGGAAGTTGCTAAGGCTCACCAGAGGTCTGCCGGGGAGTTGGAAGATGAAGTCGCGGAGGGCGAATCGGCAGTCGAAACAAAGTGGAGAATGCTTGGAAATGAAGAGTGGAGAAGATAAGGAATCATTTAGGAGAGGTAGCAGACGACGGGGAGCGAAGTTGGCACCGGTTGAGGTATAATCGACGCCAGAGACGAAGCTGCTCTGATAAGGGGTGGACGGCGAGGATGAAGGAGATAGGGACGCCGGCTGGTGCTACTCGAAGCGGAAGAAGGCAAGGAAGGAGAATCTGCCGCTGGTATTGCAGTCAGACGACAAGGAAAGGCAAGGAGGGTCGCCGAAGCTTGAAGAGCAATTCGATCGGAGGAGGAGAGAAGAATTTGGGGGTTACTCTGGTCGAATTCAAGCTTGGGGAGTTTGACCTTGCCTGGGCTTTCTTTTATAGGTCATCAAAGGGCGGTTAGAGCTTGGAAAGCTCGCCGGACTGGAAAATCCCTTGAGACCCAAATCTCTCATGTGTTCGCATGAAAAATTGGGTGAGTTTTAAGGCTTAAGATTGGGTTCAAAAGGAAGGGAATTTCTTGACGAACTTCCCTTTTGTTAGGACCCATGCTGCTTGAGCCTTTAAAGACTTCTGGACTGTGGGTCAGACGTCTGGTCAAACGTCTGGACACCTTCCCAGACGTCTGGAAATCAAATTTTTTGGGGATGAGCTCGCGTCTGCACACGGGCTACACGCAGACGGTAGCTTCTCTTTTTCCTTCCCTTCTCCCTCTCCCCGTCTCCAGCAAACCCTAATCCACCAACTTTATAAACCCCTTCCACCTCTTTCGTTCTCCCCATCAGTAATCTTCCTCTCTTCTCCACTCCAGCGAGAGAGCCAACGCGAGCGAGAGCGCGAGAGCGACGTCGAGGAGCGACGTGAGGAGAGGAGAGTGAGCTCGCGAGCTCATGTGGGAGCTAGTCGGGAGCGCACTGCCAGAGCGACGCACGCGGGAGGAAGAGGCGTGCGTCGGGGAAGTCATCCCCGACACTGCTGCAGTCAGAGCTGCAGGCGAGGGGACGAGGTGCGGCCACGTGCGGCAAGAGCGAGCAGGAGCAAGTTCAGGTTCTGGGTTTTTACCAGAATCAGACGTCTTGAGCGACGTCCAGACGACGATGCAGACGTCTCGAGGCAGTTCCAGATGTTCGAGGAGAGAGCTTCGCGAAGGTACGTCCTCTTTGCGGATACAGCCATGCAAGCCGCACCGCAGGCACCCTTTTGTGTACCTATTTTGAGAAGATTCGGTAGATGCGTGCAGGATTTGCTTTGGGAAGGTGCGGGACACGCCCTCCCACCCATTTCAGACGTCTGGGGAGCTTACCAAACAACCAGAAGCACCTCCAGACATCCGAAGAGTTCCAGACGGTCCAGAAGAGTTCTTGGACGTCTGAGGGTGGACGCAGAGACTGAGGTGCGTTTCTAGACACTTTTAAGACGTCTGAAAGTTATTCCAGACGTCTGATTTTGAGTCAGTAACCTTATTTTGACCCGTTTAGGGTACATTTGCGGTCCATTTTACGCAAAGAAGATACCAATGTTTTCCTTGTGAGTTCTTGTACTTGTTAGAAGGCTTTCTATACTATTCTGATTGTTCCCTTATGATTGTTCCTTGTGATAGGACTTCGTTCCATTGCAGTTTCAGGGCTTGCTGAGGCACGTGAGCCTGCCGTTCAAGCCCCCAATCCTCCTGGGTTAACTAATAGAGTGGCTTCCCCTAATTTAAATACAAACCTAAATGCATATGTGAAATGAATGATTAGAACCTATGATGTGGCACGAATCCTAGGACGAGAAATACTTGAAATGTCTGTATGCATGATTGAATTGCAGTCTTGAATGAGTAGATAGAAATGTTAAACAACTGCCTGTAAATGACCCAAAGTTGCTTGTGAATTATGAATGACCTATGCTAGTTAGCAGTTGCATGTAACCTTCCTGTTGTATACGTTAATTGATATAATACGAGCTGCATGTGTATACTCTGAGAATGGAAATGGGAATAATAGAAATACTACCTGCATGTGTATACTCTGAGAATGGAAATGTGAATGATAGAAATACGAGCTGTATGTATATAACCCGAGAATGGAAATGTAAATGATGAAACCTGGTATAGAATGGCATGAGAATGAACCCTACAGGGAAATTCGGAGTAAAGCTCCTGGAAATGAATGGAATGGACCTGGGAATGTGAGTAAGAAAGTGTGATGGCCCTTGAGTACATAATACCAAGGAGAGCGACTGTCCCCTATTTAGCATAGAGCGAAGCTAGTCGCCCTTGGGTTGGAACCCGGGATTAGGATTGGCCACTCTACACCGACTTCTTGGCCCTTATGTACACTGTACAGGGGAGAGCTACTAGTGTAAGGAGAGAGCTAGCCACCCTACGAGGCCCGGGGTTCAGCTAACCGCCCTATACCGACTTGTTAGACCCACTGGGCAAACCAAGATAGTCAGGCGATGGTACGCAAACTGTGGAGGAGCGAGACCCCTATTTGGTTCTTAGGGCCTATACCCCTGTTATTGAGAGGGCTAGGCCCTATACTGTTTCATGCTATACTCTGGGTGCACCTGTTAGCGGAAACGACTAACCGCGTGCCAATGCGGGATAGCTACCCATGTGTTTATCGCGCGTGCCGTAGTGACCATTACATCTATCCGTGACCTTGGAGTGGTTGACTGAGTGTAGGATCACCACGGGGGACTCTTCCAGCCAGGAGAGTACCACGTGTGCTTTCTACTCTTCGAAAAAGACTGCAATCAAGATCGTTCCCACGAGGAACATTCGAGATTAAGAAAGAGATCTAATAAATAACCAAGTGGTCAAAAAGAATAATTAGTTAAAGTAATTGAAAAACAACAGCTACCTGCCCACTTTTACTGCTTTAGCTAGTTGGTTGCCACTCTACTCAGCATTCACTGACGTTGTGTACTCATAACCCCTTTTCAGGTCCAGCTGTTGAGCAACCAGAGTCTACGACTGCATAGGGTGCTGGGCCCAGTAAAACCCAGTAGCAGTAGTTTCTTCTTGCACTTCCTTTGTAGTACTGAGTTCAAACTCTTCTACCTTTATGTTTTATCCAATTACATTTCTGCACTTTTATGTCCCAATACCTTGTTACTTTTCTACTGTTGTGGTGGTGATATTTACTGCAGCAGATTTTACTTCTTTACATCTGTACTCTTTTACTGTTAGTTGCATAGCATAGCGAATGTGGTTTACCTTCCTGCTTTTTTGATATTTCCCAATGGACGACTGGGTCTTGGGATCAGTCGAATCGGTCCGATCTCGTGTCCTGTAAGGATTCGCGAACCAAGTCGTAACAAGACTCTGATACCATCTTGTTACTAACTCAAAATCAGACGTTACTCTGACCACAAACGGACCCTAAACGAGTCAAAATAGGGTAACTGACTCAAAATTAGACGTCTGGAACAACTTCCAGACATCTTAAAAGTGTCCAGAAACGCACCTCAATCTCTGCGTCCACCCTCAGACGTCCAAGAACTCTTCTGGACCGTCTGGACCCAGCTTTAGACGTTTGACCACCTCTCCGAACGTCTGAAGGTGCTTTAGGTCGCCTGGTAAGCTCCCCAGACGTCTGAAATGCATGGGAGGGCATGTCCCGCGCCTTCTCGAAGCAAATCCTGCATGCATCCACCGAATCTTCTCAAAATAGGTACGCAAAAGGGTGCCTGCGAAGCGACCTGCATGGCCGTATCCGCAAAGAGGATATACCTTCGCGAAGCTCTCTCCTTAGACGTCTGGAACCGCCTCCAGACGTCCGCACCGTCGTCTGGACGTCGCTCCAGACGTCTGATTCTGGTAAAAACCCAGAACCAGAACCTGCTCTCGCACGCTCTCGCCGCGCGTGGCCGCGCCTAGCCCCCTCGCCTGCAGCTCCGGCTGTAGCAGTGTCGGGGATGACTTCCCCGACGCACGCCTCTTCCTCCCGCGTGCGTCGCTCCGACGGTGCGCTCCCGACAAGCTCCCACACGAGCTCGCAAACCCACACTCCTCTCCTTGACGCCGCTCTCGCACTCTCGCTCGAGCTAGCTCTCTCACTATAATGGAGAAGAAGAGAGGAAGATGGCGGGTGGGGAGAACGAGAGAGGGGGAAGGGGTTTATACGGTTGGTGGTTAGGGTTTGCTGGAGGCAAGGAGAGAGAGAAGGGAAGGAAAAAGAGAAGATACCGTCTGCGCACAGCCCGCGCGCAGACGCGAGCTCATGCCCAAAAAATTTCATTTCCAGACGTCTGGGAAGGTGTCCAGACGTCTGACCGACAGCCCAGATGTCTTAAAAGGTTCAAACAGCACGAGTCATAACACCATTCAAATTTGAAAGGGATTCATCAAGAAATCAGGGAGTTCTTTCAAATTTAAGGTCGCAAAAGCAAGTAGGAATAGGCTTAATGGCGGTAGGGACCTTCTTGTGAGAAATGACGACAAAGTTAGAGGTCTACTTGAAAAGATTTTGAAAGTTAAGGGCAGAAATATAATCAGACACGACTAATTTGCAAATTAGGTCAAGACAAACTCATCTTGGATTCAAATTTTCGTACAAACCTAATTTGGACCTATGGAATCCAATGGTGAAGTTGGATTTTCATTTTGACCACGTTTGACTGGGTAATTTACATAAAAACCCAAATTAGGGCAAATGTTTGTCAATGACTCTGTTCTGGGTCAAAATGGGTTATGCTGGTCAAATTGAAAGTTCCAAACCCTAGATAATATTTTTCTATGAATTTTAGAGGGTTTAAGTGAATTTTATCCTAATCAGAATCTTAGTTAATTAAGCGGGTCTGTTTTTAGGATTTCAAAAGGTCATTTAATTCTCAGGACACGTGCAAACCCTTTTATGATTGTTTTAACCCACTTGTTAGCTTTCTAAGATCGTTTGACCCTTAATTAACCCCTAGAAAAACCCATGGATGTACAGCATTGACGATATGCTAGTAAAATTACAGTTTTAACCCTAGTTTCTTATTTTTTACTCAAAATGATTATGGAGTAACTTGTGACTCTCTAGTAATTATGTAGGGACATTTACTGACTTAATTGACTCAAAATGAGCTAGTTATGACTCATGATGGTACTCTCATCATACCCCCATGCCTAACTTTTGCTAGTCCCTTAGCAAAATTTCAAAGTATTAACTTTGATTCTAGACCATAAAACTTTTGATGCTTAAAACTTTAATGTGTGCTTTCTTTTGTAGATTAGGTTAGAATGCCGATAGCAGTCCTAAAGGTACTAAAGAATCAACCAAGATCCGAACCTGACCAGCTCTAGCCTCAATCTGCCGCGAAGGTTTCTAAGGCCCACAGGAATTAACCTAAGGTTTGTTGAACTCCACGGTTAAAGCACCCGTGTTTATAACATGTTTTAGCCCAGATTTAGTTCGGAGTGCATTTTTGTTAGGGAGAGAGGAATTTTTCTTTGTTTTTGGAGAATTTTCTCGCTTTTCTTTTCATTTCTAACTTCGGAAAAGCTTTACAACACGGTTTGTATCGGATTCCTAGTCCCCACCATCAATCCTTCTATGGTCCCTTGCAATCGATACTTCGAGATAGCACCGCCCATGGCAACCCTCAGAACCCCGGCTTTCGAGATTTCGAGATAATCCCGCTCATGGCATTCTGTAGCTAAATCCAGATCTTAGCAATCGACATTTCGAGATAATGCCACCCATAACATCTGAACCAGCACAAGGTGCTTACATACCCCCGGTAGAATATTTAGATATCCTAGGAGACAAGTACCAGGGAGATGATATGTTCTTGCGCATCCTCGAGGGGACTTTCATGCCTCTCCGCATCGGGAGCTTGTCCAAATCAACTTGTGTTGATCAATTACTCCTAATATAGTTAACTTTTTTCATAACAGATTTAACGCATTTGCATGATTTTGATACTGAGGTGCACTAAACCAGATTGTGTGTGGATTGGGGTGCTTAGGTTACCGAGTCTCGCAAACCAGCGATCAGTTAACAAGGCCAAATAATCCTTAAGCCTTAGACCTAATACTTAAGCTTCGCATTTTCCCCAACTACTTGAGAACTATCCAGATCTAACCGGGTACTTGAATCTTTAAGCCTAAGATTGCAGCCCAAGAGGCCTAAAATCAGCATTCCTACTAATCTCTTCTTTGTTTCTTTAGCACTTTTTGCCTTTCATTTTCATTTTTGATTCGGTCTAGAACAAAGTCAATTCATCAATCTTTTACTAATGACTATCTCTTTTCCTTTTCAAATTATGCTCCTTTTTGACATTTTAATCTCCTCCCTTTTTTTTATCAAAATCTGATATGCCATCAAAATTTCCTCCCCTCATATTTTTGTTCTTTTTCAAAAAATTTTATATTTTTTGTATTTTTGGAATATGTGATTTTTTTTTATGAAACCCTTTCTTGTGAAGTGATTTTCACGACATTTTGCACTTTAATACCCCCACATGCCGACAATTTGCAATGCCCTCATTGTAAATTAGGTGGATTCGAGTTCAGCTTAGATCATTCATTAGAACAAGTGTTGGGTGGGTGAATAGGTCGAGGTGACTATTATGGACGATTTCAAGCTTGAGTACGAGTACCAGAGGTAGAGTCAACTATTCTAATGGATGAACCCTAAAGTGCGATGTTATAACCGGGCATCAAACGTCGTTTAAGACATCTGGGAAGCGGCCCAGACGTCTAGTTAGACGTCTGGAAGCCATCCCAGACATCTAAAATTAAATTTTTTCGGAGTACGGGTTCGCGTCTACACGCATGCGCGCGCAGACTGAACCTGCCGCCCTCCTTCTCTTTCCTCTCCCTCCCTGCAGACGCAGCCTTTCCTCTTACTCTCTCCCCGCTGCTGCCTTACAAATACGCCTCTCCCTCTCCCTCACCCTCACTCCACCGCCTCCTTCTCCCTCTCAGCGAGAGCGCGCGGGTGAGAGCAACAGCAGCGACTACTGCGCGTGTGTGGGGAGGGGGAGCTGTTGCGAGAGGAAGAAGGAACTTGACCGCGAGGGTGCGAGCTTGCCGGGGCAGCTAGAGCCGACCGGCAGGAGAGCAGCGAGCGTGTGGAGCCGCGAAGGAGCTGCTGTAGCTCAAGCAGCAGGCAAACGCAGCGCAGCATGGCCGTACGCTGCGGGCGGAGAGCGAGAAGGTTCTGATTCTGGGAAAATTTCCCAGAATCAGACATCTGGACTTATGTCCAGACGACGCAGGAGACGTTTAAAGGAAGGTCCAGACGTCTGACAGGTACGTTTTTTTTAATACCAGACGTCTGGGCAGAGCACCAGACAACGGAGAGGGCCTCCAGACGTCCGGGGTAACAATCGGACGTCTGGAAACTAAGTCCAGACAGTCCAGCGGGCATCTAACGTCTGAAGGACAACACAGACCAAGGTATGATCTGAGCTATCTTTTAAGACATCTGGAAAAGTTCCAGATATCCGATTTTGGACAAACTGGTTGTTTTTGACCCGTTTAGGGCCTGTTCCGAGTCTGTTTTCCGCGTTTCAAGCTTCGTTCCTCCCAGATTTAGTTCATCTACCTATTTACAGTAAATGTATACTATTCTAAGTAACTCCTTGTGTTAGGACCTCGTTCCATTGTGGCTCTAGAGGTTGCGGAGGCGTGCGAGATTGCCGACCACACCCCCAGTACTTCCGATTTTGCGGGTAGAGTGGTCCTTTCAATTATTTATCAAAAATTATGCAATTGTGAAATAATTAATAGAGTTTAGGGTAATGCATGAACCCTAGGATTGAAAAACTAGATTGAATGATAGATCCTAGGATATTGCATGAATCTTAGGATTGGAAAACTAGATTGAATGATAGATCCTAGGGGATGGCATGAATCCTAGGAGTGGAAAACTAGCTTGAATGCATATACATTGCAGTCTTGGAAAAGTAGAAAGGAAACGATAACTGCCTGTAATTGGTTAACAGCTACCTGATTATGAATGAATAATTACGGTTGGGAACATAAGCTATATAAAGTTGAAAAGATGAAACCTAAATTGGCTGAGCACGAACCCTACGAGGAATTAGGAATAGAACTCCTGAAAAGTGAATGGAATGGAATTGGGGAAGTGAGCTGACCCTTGAGTACGGAGTACCAAGGAGAGCGACTGTCCCCCTGTTTAGTGTAGAGCAGAGCTAGCACGAGGTGCACGGATTGTGGAAAGGCAAGACCCCTGTTTAGTTACTGTGGAGGGGTTGGACCCCTGTTACTGAGAGGGCTCCACCTTGTACTGGTTCCGTGCTGTGCTTTTAGCACACCCGTTAACGGAAACGACTGACCACGTGCAAGTGCGGGGTAGCAATCCGTGCGTTTATCGCGCATGCCGTAGTCACCGTTACGTTTGTCAGCGACCTTGGGGTAGTTGACTGAGGGTAGGACCACCACGGGGGACCCTCCCGACCAGGAGAGCACCTCGTGCTACTTCTACTTTTCGGAAAAGATTGCAATCAAGATCGTTCCCACGAGGAACATTCAAGATCAAGAGAAGGATCTGAGAAATAATTCAAGAGTAAATAAATAAAGAAAAAAGTTAAAAATATAACAGCTACTGTCCACCTTACTGTTTCTTAGCTTTTAGTTGCCACTCTACTCAGCGTTTCGCTGACATGTCACCTTTGTTACCATTTCAGGACCAGGTGTTGAGCAGCCAGAGTCGACAACTACAGAGGGCGTTGGGCCCAGTAGAGCCCAGTAGTGCTACTGTGTAGTACCCACTGTACTTTTCTTCCTGTTGTAGTGAATAGTTTCCGTTACCTCTGTACTCTTTTTATTGTAAGCTTCATGTTTTTGCTCATGTTTTCCTCTTACTGTTGTGGTGGTGCATACTGTAGTTTTTCTTTTCCTTACTACGGTATTTTGTTACTGCTAGTTATATACATGGTGAATGTGGTTTATTTTACTGCTCTTTTGATTACTTTTTCGTTGGACGACTGGGTCTTGGGATCAGTCGAGTCGGTCCGATTCTCGTATCTCATAGGGATTTGGGAACCGGGTCGTTACAAGATGGTATCAGAGCAAGGTCGTCCCGAGAAGCGAAGTAACTGACTGGAAAATAACCAATTCACGTGTCTGTAACTAGAGTAGCCACCACAACGTTTCTTTTGACATAAGCGTTTAGACTTCTTCGTCAGATATTGTTCCATATTGACATGTTTCCGTTCTATTTTCACGTCTCCTTGCGGGGAGATGCCTCGACACGGGACTAGCGAGGCGGGCCATGGCCGCGGCCGAGGATGAGGTCGGCGGGGTGGGCGTGTTGCGGTTGACGTCTCAGTGGACCAGTCGCTGCTCCCGGGCATTCAGGCCCAGGACCTCGCTCAGCTGATACGAGACAGTGCGAGAGGAGCTCCACCCACCGCCACGAGCGCCTCTCCCTGGGCTGCGGAGGAGGAGTCCTCTGTGGGACCACCCGACGGACGTGGTGCTGGACGCGGGGGAGGGGATGGGCCGCCACCGCCGCTACCTTCCTCCGACACTTCTGTCCACGAGGCTTCTTTACCTGGAGGTGCACCAGCATCCCCACTGCAATGTCACTTCGAGCCTTTCAAACAGTTCCGGAGGCTGAAGCCCCCCTCCCTCAAGGGGGATGAGGACCCGACCGAAGCGGAGGACTGGCTCGAGCAGATCGAGAAGGTTTTCGACACCCTTCGCCCCCCGATGGAGTGCCGCGTGGCCTTTGCCACGTACCAACTGGAGAGCGCTGCACACCGATGGTGGAGGGCGGTCAGGGGACAGGAGAAGGACGAGCCAACCTGGAACCGGTTCGTCGCCCACTTCTACAAGCAGTACTTTCCCCAGACATGGCAGGACCAGAGGAGGCGGGAGTTCCACACTCTCCGCCAGGGGACGATGGCCGTGAGCACGTACCGCATGCGTTCTCTGGAGCTGTCCCGCTTCGTAGAGACAGCAGTAGCCACTGAGGAGGAGAGCCTTTGGAGGTTCACCGAGGGGCTCCAGCCAACGATTCAGGGGTATGTCAAACCCCGGAAGCTGCCTACGTTCTCGAGGGTGGTGGAGGTAGCTATGACCTACGAGGAGACCAACCCGTCCACGCGAGATACTGACAGCGGACGGAAGAGGCCCTATCAGCCAGACTTTTCATAGGGCTGGCGAGACAGGATACACGTGGCACCCACAGGAGAGCCGTCACGTTTTGCAGGGCCATCAGCGGCCTTTGGGGGCCCTCGACAGGGGCCAGTTGCTAACACCGGACCCCCGCCCAACCACTAGCAGGGACCCACTGAGGGTAGGAGTCGGGTTCCCCTCTGTTACCAGTGTGGCCAACCAGGCCACATCAGGAGGGACTGCCTGTCTAGGGCAGGAGGTCAGCAGATGCTTCCTGCGCCAAGCATTGGAGGGCGAGCAGGAGGCCACGGTTTCCAGGCGCGAGGAGGAGTACAGCAGTCATGAGGAGGGCACCGGCCAGCAGCTACCCATCCGACGGAGAGTGTGGCTGCTTCATCCGCACCTAGGGCTGAGGGGCGTATCAACGCCCTGACACACAGGGATACCAGAGCTTCGAGATCAGTGGTGGCAAGTATGGTTTCAGTTTCCGGCAGACTCGTTTACACGCTCTTCGATTCCGGCGCTACGCACTCGTTTGTCACCGTCAATTTCGCGGTTACTCTGGGGCAGGATTGTGTGCTGTTAGAGGATACGTTCGTGATCAGAGGTCCGAGTGGTCAGTAGTTTGTAGCTGAGGAGGTATACGCGGATTGCGAAGTCAGTGTTGGGGGACACAGCCTTCCCACTGACCTGATTATGATACAGATGGAGGACTTTCACGTAATTCTGGAGATGGACTGGCTGTCCGCTTACCACGCCTTGGTGGACTATTTTGAGAGAGATCGTCTTCTCCATACCAGAGTTGCCTTTTTTCGAATTCCACAAGCAGCCAGTGGACGGAGGCTTCAGGTGCATTTCTACACTTCGAGCGGCGAGACTTTTGAGCCAGGGGTGTGAGGGCTTCCTAGCTTGTGTGGTGGTAGAGCCCAGCCCTGTGGCAGACATCCAAAGTATCCTGATGGTTAGAGATTTCCCCGACGTGTTCCCAGACGAGTTGCCAGGACTACCGCCCGAGCATGAGATCGAGTTTGAGATCTCACTAGTACTAGGGACCAGCCCCATCTCCACAGCACCATACAGGATGACACCACTTGAGCGGCGAGAGCTCAAGTCTCAGTTGCAGGATCTTTTGGAGAAAGGCTTTGTGAGGCCCAGCACGTCTCCTTGGGGAGCCCCGGTACTGTTTGTAAAGAAGAAGGATGGTACCCTACGCCTTTATGTGGACTACCGACAGCTGATTAGGGTCACCATCAAGAACAGATATCTGCTGCCAAGGATCGATGACTTGTTTAACCAGCTGCGAGGTGCCACAGTATTCTCCAAGATCAACTTGAGGTCTGGATACTACCAGTTGAGAATCAAGGAGACAGACATCTCCAAGACAGCTTTCCGCACCCGGTACGGACACTACAAGTTTCTGGTCATGCCATTTGGGCTGACCAATGCCCCCGCTGCCATCATGGACTTGATAAACCAGGTTTTTAGACCGTACTTGGACAAGTTTGTGGTGGTGTTCATTGATGATGTGCTCATCTATTCTCGAGATCAGACGCGAACCCGTACGCCGAAAAAATTTAATACGAGACGTCTGGGCAAAGCACCAGATGACGGAGAGGGCCTCCAGACATCCGGGGCAACAATCGGACGTCTAGAAACTAAGTCCAGACGGTCCAGCAGGCTTCTGGACGTCTAAAGGATTGCGCAAACCAAGGTATGACCTGAGTTATCTTTTAAGATGTCCAGAAGAAGTTCCAGATGTCTGATTCTAGACAGACTGGTTGTTTTTGACCTGTTTAGGATTCGTTCCGAGTCTGTTTTCCGCGTTTCAAGTTTCGTTCTTCCCAGATTTAGTTCCCTACCTATTTACAGTAAATGTATACTATTCTGAGTAACTCCTTGTGTTGATCCTTGTATTAGGACCCCGTTATGTTGTGGCTCTGGAAGTTGCGGAGGCGCGCGGGATTGCCGACCACGCCCCCAGTACTGATTTTGCGGGTAGAGTGGCTCTTTCAATTATTTATCAAAAATTATGCAATTGTGAAATAATTAATAAAGTTTAGGGTAATGCATGAACCCTAGGATTGAAAAACTAGATTGAATGAAAGATCCTAGGATATTGCATGAATCCTAGGACTGGAAAACTAGATTGAATGATAGATCCGATGGTATGGCATGAATCATAGGAGTGAAAAACTAACTTCAATGCATATACATTGCAATCTTGGAAAAATAGAAAGGAAACGATAACTGCCTGTAATTGGTTAACAGCTACCTGATTATGAATGAATAATTACGGTTGGAAACATGGGCTATATAAAGCTGAAAAGATGAAACCTAAATTGGCTGAGCACGAAACCTATGGGGAATTAGGAGTATAACTCCTAGAAAGTGAATGGAATGGAATTGGGGAAGTGAGCTGACCCTTGAGTACGGAGTATCAAGGAGAGCGACTGTCCCCTTATTTAGTGCAAAGCGGAGCTACCCACCCCAAGGACCCGGGATTAGGTCTGGCCACTTTGTACCCAATTTTGGCCCTTGTGTACACAGTACCGAGGAGAGCTACTAGTGTATGGAGAGCACTAGCTACCCCATGGGCCCCGGGGTTCTGCTAGTCCTCCTACACCGACTTGTTAGGCCCACTGGGCAAACCAGGGTAGTCAGGCGAGGGTGCACGGACTGTGGAGCGGCAAGACCCTTGTTTGGTTACTGTGGAGGGGCTGGACCCCTTTTACTGAGAGGGCCCTACCTTGTACTGGTTCCGTGCTGTGCTTTTAGCGCACCCGTTAACGGAAACGACTGACCGCGTGCCAGTACGGGGTAGCTACTCGTGCGTTTATCGCATGTGCCGTAGTCACCGTTACATCTGTCAGCAACCTTGGGGTGGTTGACTGAGGGTAGAACCACCACGGGGGACCCTCCCGACCAGGAGAGCACCTCATGCTACTTCTACTTTTCGGAAAAGATTGCAATCAAGATCGTTCCCACGAGGAACATTCAAGATCAAGAGAACGATCTGAGAAATAATTCAAGAGTGAATAAATGGAAAAATATAAAGCAAGAAATTAAAAATACAACAGCTACTATCCACCTTACTGTTTCTTAGCTTTTAGTTGCCACTCTATTCAGTGTTTCGCTGACATGTCACCTTTGCTACCTTTTTAGGACCAGGTGTTAAGCAGCCAAACTCGACGACTGCAGAGGACGCTGGGCCTAGTAGAACCCAGTAGTGTTACTGTGTAGTACCCATTGTACTTTCCTTCCTGTTGTAGTGAGTAGTTTCTGTTACCTCTTTACTCTTTTCATTGTAAGCTTCATGTTTATGTTCATGTTTCCTTCTTACTGTTGTGGTGGTGTATACTGTAGTATTTCTTTTCCTTACTACTGTATTTTGTTACTGCTAGTTATATACATGGTGAATGTGATTTATTTTACTTCTCTTTTGGTTACTTTCTCGTTGGACGACCAGGTCTTGGGATCAGTTGAGTCAGTCCAATTCTCGTATCTCGTAGGGATTCGAGAACCGTGTCGTTACATGCAATATGAGTTCAACATAAGATGTGTTAGGAAGGATTTCAGGTTTTTCAAAATGACGGGTTACCTCCCGTTAAGTTGAGTTTAACGCCATCAGCCGAGCGGAAAATGGTATGGAGTAGTGAAATTAGCCGAGGTTTGCAGAACAAACACCTTGATTAATAGCCTGGTTGGTCCAACCAGGTGCTTGTTCTGATCAGCAGGCTGATGATGCAGCCCAAACCCAATTAATCTGGCTGTTGATAGATATAGATCAATTGATGCGGAACCCACCATATGCTGTGAAGCTCGGAATGATGCAGAACTGTGAATCCAGGGTTTGGCTGAGTCGGATCAGCTTGGTCAGAGCAGGGATCCTCAAAGGAATCACTAGAAGATGTAAGATCCCTATGAGAGTAACCAGAGAAGGATGTGGCAGGATTTGTAATATGATCGAAGTCCGAAACCCAATTTGAATGTTTAAGAAAATCATCAGTAATCGGATCGAGGAGAATCAGAGTAGAAATTGAGTCCAGCTGCGGGTCGAGGTTGAGAATAGGTTTGGGCAAGTTCTGCATATGTTGAAGAGGTGGCATTAATAAGAATTGTGTATGAGGGCTCTTCTAGTGAGGATTCAAAGGTGGGTTCATTTAGAGAGTCCTCATAGTAGCCATCAAACTCAAAGGTAAATGCCTAAAGAGTGTTTATAGGATGAAGAAAGTCTGAGTCAAGAAAAGATTTGAACTTTAGGTTGTAGTCACTCTCAGCACTTTTTGTTTCTAATTCCTGAGGATCAAAAAGAAATGATTCCATCTTAATGGAACCTGATTTTGAATCAGGGAACTCAGAGTCAGAGTCGAAGAATGGATCATGTATGCTGAGGTCGTAGATTAGCTCATAGTCGTCAGGAAACAATGGTTCTCCGGAATCATAGTAAGATTCAAAATCGTCGGAAAATTTGCAAGAATCAAGTTTTGAATTTGATTCGAGATTAGAGGTTTCACCACAGAATAAATCACAAGATGAAGAGTCAGCAACCTGACTTGGGTCTACCTATTCTCATATTCTGAACTCAAAAAGATATCCTCATTGGGTCTGGGCATAGGTTTTTGGCTTGTAGGGAAGATCCAATCAAAACCCAATTCCTCCAACTCTTTGATTTCTATATCGTAGATCGACGCAACTTCTGAAAAATTAATTTGTGTCTCTGAGGGTGTTGGAGAGGCACATTCATCAAATACAAGCCCAAAATTATAATCCAAATTCAAATTCTCATTTTCATCATACAAGGCCTTGTAATCATCCTAATAAGGCTCAGATCCAGCTTTTAGGTTAAGGGTGTGGGTTGGATCATTAGAATCTAGGTTGGGCCCTACACGGATGTCAGAATTGCCCTCGGGGGTCACCTTATCAGAGTAAGGAACGAAATTTACACCCTTGAGAGATTCTGATTCAATCTCATTATCACAGGAGTCTAGGAAATCTAAGCTTGGTGAACCAGGGTTTTAGTTTTCTAGAGCTGGCTCAAAATCGTGTTCTCCTACAATTAGATCCTCCTAACCCATCTTACGGTCAAGCGTATCAATCTGTATATTAGGTTGATCATATTCCATTTGGGCTAGAAGTCCACAACAACGTTGATTCTCGAACCCAGGATTTGGAAAGTTAGATCCTCAGTATTGCTCCAAGATGTTC
Organism: Thalassia testudinum; assembly: GCA_037157565.1. Classification (NCBI taxonomy): domain Eukaryota; kingdom Viridiplantae; phylum Streptophyta; class Magnoliopsida; order Alismatales; family Hydrocharitaceae; genus Thalassia; species Thalassia testudinum. The sequence continues at coordinate 167,895,617 of JAZHRO010000031.1, forward strand.
CACCAAATGTTTAAGAAATGTACGGGTATTTTTTATTGATAATCTGCTTTAATAATTTTACCTCCTCCCGTTTTTCAATATCATCTTGGTGTCTTTCCCAAAGTACAGGATTTGTCATTCATTGAAAATATTCAAAGTTATGTAATCTCTCTAACTCAATGTATCCTGTCATAAGAACATCCCAGGTAGATCCATTTGTTACTTGTATTATAATTATTTAGGCACAGTTTATGATGAAGGTTGTTATCGATACGTTAACCTGAATGTCTTCAATTGGTTTTGAGGTTTTGTCATCAATCTCATAAAATCTAAGGGCATTCTCAACCATTTTATCTTCATAGATATTTGAGATTCAAGTTTCTTCAATGGTTTCCCTAAGTAGCTAGGATACAATTTTTAATCAGATGGTGGAATCAAGATGAATCAAAATTTAAGATTAGATCGAAATTTATAAGATCTGAAAAGAGATTCCGAAGGAAATCTGCGTGCGTGCTCTAAATAGAGGGGAGGAGGGACTGGATGTGAGACTGAACCAATCAAGGCACCCAAAGATTTTTGGATGACTATAGAGGTTCGGGACGAAGATACCCCTTAGTCAGAAAGCTGTCCGCCTGAGAATTACCTAGACAGCTAGAGAGGGAGAGTCTCGCAAAAACCTCTACATGGTAGAGCGCCCCCACAGGTTACAGGATTTTCCCCACGCAACCTCTCTTGTCACTGATGTTCCAGGTAGATCAGAATGAGGACTTGACCTCTTATGTCTACCAGTTTTAATTAAGAATAATGGTGCTTTAGAATTTCACTTGAACTTTAAGATGTGTTGAGTGCAAAAGTGACATAATTTGAAGATTAGTTGTCCCAACAAGGTGGGTCAACATCACCTGTATTGTCCTCTTAAGAATTCTTAGGTTTCTCTTTTAGTGTTCAAATGACCTTAAGAGCCTGCTTTTAGGGTTTTACTTGAATAGATCAGTTCAATCAAAGTCTAGGCACACATTATTTAGAAAAATGATTTCTTGATTAAGTAAGTGTGTTTCTAAAAATCCTAAATTAGAATCCTTAATTGGCTCTAATTTGGTCCAATTTAATTTGTCCAAATGTGGTACCTAGGGCTCAAACAAGAATGTGATAGCCCTAGATACCTTAAGCTTTAAGTGGGTGCACAAATCAAGATTTGTTGTCCAAATAAAATGAATCAAATCAGGCAACTCGATAAATTATCTACGAATAGAATGCAAGTAACCCTAATTGATTCTTTTTTTTTTCCTTTTAACCATTTCAAAATTAGGGGCCTAAGAGAGAGAGTAGTTAGAACTTACCTACCCCTAGCGTATTTACTGTGCGGCTAATCTTCCTCGAATGTATCCCTCCCTGAAACAACCACAACAAAAGAGATATAGCAAGTTAGAATCTAAATCAGGAGTTGTAATCAAGAGTTCTAAATTGCCCGTTACTCCCCGATAATGGTGCCAAAATGCTCGCGTGCTAAATCAATGTTTTAAGATTGTCGTGTTGTAGTATAGCCAAAATAGTGCTCAAACAAATAAATTTTATTACTCGAAAAGGTTCCGAGGTCAAACACAGTGAGCAACATAGAATTTAAAGCTCAAGATCACAATTTAAATCAAGAATAAAGATTGCAATAATGTCAAGACCAATATGCCAAAAAGAAATAAGTAAAATGGTGATTTAAATCACTAATTACTCCTCACAAATAACACTTAAATTAAGTCTCAAATATATGCAATTAAAGTATCAGATGCCTTAAGTAACCCTATGCTACAGTGTTAAGGTTCTTCTTCTTCTCTGTTTCTTCTTGTGTACCTCTTCTTCTTCTCTGTTTCTTCGTCCTCTTTCTTTCCTCCTCTTCTTTGTGAGGGCTTAGGCGGGTCGGGCGCACCAGGTCCGCGGGGTCAGGTGTCGCGGACGAGGCGCGTGAGGGAAGCGTGTGGGGGACCTCACCCCCTTGTGTGCCAAGGCGATAAGCCGATGACAGTTCTTCAATTTATGCCACTACGGGCGTTCTTCAGCCAACAAGGTGGGACTATCTTAGTCCCCCTCCTTCGTTCAACAAGAGCCGATGAAGATCCTTCCAATTGAGGTCTGGGACGCAGCCAAAGCGTCCAATTGATCACCTGTTCCTCTGCCGGGGTGGATTCCACTTCACCTAGGGCATGTCCCTGGAGCTGGAACCTCACGAACACTGCTGGAGCTTGCTCGAAGATGCTCTATTAATGGAGGCTGAAGGTCCTATACCTGAAAATATCAACACGGCCTCGTAGCCACATCAGAAGTGCTCAGGACCTTTGCCAGACGTCAGGGAATGTAACTGTGGTGGTGGCGTTGCGTGCGAGTGGATGTGGAGGCCTGTCGACCTTGCGGAGTGTGCGCGAAAGTGCGTTAGTCGGGGGGGTGATAGAGAGGCCAATCCCCTCAATTACTTGAGGGATTTTGGTCGGTGGGTCAAGGCGATGGTGAGGAGAGTGGAAGCGGCGCGGTTGAGCAAGTGTGGAAGCACTAGGGCTTACCAGAGGTCTGCCGACGAGTTGGAAGATGAAGTCACAGAGGGCGAATCGGCGATCGAAATGAAGTGGAGAATGTCTGGAAACGAAGAGTGAAAGATGAGGAGTCGTCTAGGAGAGGTAGCAGATGACGGGGAGCGAAGTTGGCGCCGATTGAGATATGGCCGGTGCCAGAGACAAAGCTGCTCTGATAAGGGGTGGACAGCAAGGATGAAGAAGACAGGGATGCCGACTAGTGGTGCTCAACGTGGAAGAAGGCAAGGAGAATCTACCGCTGGTATTGCGATGAGACGACAAGGAAAGGCAAGGAGGGTTGCCAGAGCTTGAAGAGCAATTCAACCGAAGGAGGAGAGAAGAATTCGAGGGTTACTCTGGTCGAATTCAAGCTTGGGGAGTCCGACCTAGCCTGAGCTTTCTTTTATAGGTCATCAGAGGGCGGTTAGATCTTGGGAAGCAAGCTTCTTAAGCTTGGAAAGCTCACCAGATTGGGAAATCCCTTGAGACCCAAATCTCTCAAGCGTTCGCATGAGAGATTGGGTGAGTTTTAGGGCTTAGGATCGGGTTCAAAAGAAATGAAATTTCTTAACAAACTTCCCTTTCAAATTTGAAAGGGATTCGTCAATAAATCAGGGAGTTCTTTCCAATTTAAGGTCGCCGAAGCAAGTAGGAATAGGTTTAATGGCAGCAGAGACCTTTTTGTGAGAACGATGACAAAGTTAAGGGTCTATTTGAAAGGATTTTGAAAGTTAAGGGTAGAAATGTAATCAAACAGGACCAATTTGCAAACTAGGTCAAGACAAACTCATCTTGGGTCCAAATTCAGGTACAAACCTAATTTGGACCTAAGAAATCCAATGGTGAAGTTGAATTTTGATTTTGACCATGTTTGACTAGGTAATTTATGCAAAAGTCGAAATTAAGGCAAATGTTTGTCTATGACTCTATTCTGGGTCAAAATGAATTCTGATGGTCAAATTGAAAGTTCCAAAACCTAAAGAATATTTTTCTATGAATTTTAGAGGATTTAGGTAAATTTTATCCTGATCAGAACTTTAGTTAATTAAGCGGGTCTATTTTTAGGGTTTCAAAATGTCATTTAATTCTTAGGACACGTGCAAACCCTTTTCTGATTGTTTTAACCCACTTGTTAGCTTTCTAAGATCGTTTGACCCTTAATTAACCCCTAGAAAAACCTGTGGTTGTACAGCATTGACGATATGCTGGTAAAATTGCAGTTTTAACCCTAGTTTCTTATTTTTCCCTCAGAATGATTATGGAGTGACTTGTAACTCTCTGGTAGTTATGTAGGGACATTTACTGACTTAATTAGGTCAAAATGAGCTAGTTATGGCTTATGATGGTGTTCCCATCACATCAGTTGATGTCAATCAGGATCGACAACTCAAAACCTTGAATCAAACACTTTAACATGTGCAAAACAATCTAAAATCATCTCAAATCCATGTTCAAAACTTTAGAACATTAATTAAAAACTTGCATCGTAGAACTTCTTCAAGCCTGGGCGATGGAACTATTCATCCCAGATCTGAGTTAAAGCATTAAAACATTAGGCTAAATCATCATAAACATTCCTTTGAAGGTCTAAAACTTTAGAAAAATTCTATTAACGCTTAATAAAATCCAGAAACCCTAGATTGATCTCCTCCTTTCACTATAGACAGCATGAAGGAGAAGATTCAATTCAAGCTTTGAAGTCATCTTAAAACCAAACTAAAAACTTCATTAGGATCCTTCAAACCTAATCCAACCTTCAAATAACATATGAAAATCATTTTTGATGGAATAAGGTTGTTGCCCACCTGGGCCTTTGATTTGGATTCGCCATAATGATCTGATCATCCAAACATCTTACACACTATTGATTAGTGTTCAAGGTGTTTAGGAGATCCTTAAAAGCCATTTGGATCATCGCGAGAGCCTCAAATCCATGCATCAAATTTTCATAGGCTCTCACTACCCAGGAGGAGAAGAAAATAATATTAACATCTAAAATTGGGCATAAGCACAATCCTCAATCAAAATCCATTAATTATAACTCATACCCATCTCAATTAGTTCAATTTCACAATCAAAACTCAATTCACTCGATTCAATCCAATCAAAACCAAATTGCTTCGTGAATTCTCCAATCAAGCATCAAAACCAAATCATGAGCAATCAATGGAATTGAACTAGATTCAACTCAGATGAGGGCCTTTGTGGCCTCATGGATTGAATGGGAAGCCCTCCAAGTGATTTTGAGTGCAAGTTAGATCTTATAGCTAGAAAGATGCAAATCCAACTCGACTCTGATGGATGGAGTGATCAGTGACTTAAAAGAGCGAATAAAGTACAAGAACGTGATCGTGAGATGATAGGGAAGCTCTATGAATCAAAATGGATGGGCAAATTCGCCTCTCTGATCTGAATTGATCGGAGAGGGTAGATTGAGGTGTATGGACAATTACGCTATTCTACGCTAATCTAATGAGATTAGAACATTAATTTTACTCTACTCTATCTAACTAAACTACGTTACAGTAGAAAAGCAATTAAAATCCCAAACGAAAGGATGAATGAGACCTTAGGGAACCATGGCTGGTGACCAATGGCGATGAATGGAGGGAGGTGCTTCCAGTGATCGAAAGCCCATAGGAGAAGAGCTCTGGGTTGCCCTCAAATGTTATGTGAATCCTAGCGACAAGGAAGAATATTGTGTTGGTGTTAGAGCACCACGATCATTTATTTTGATGATAACAAAACACGTGTTATTTAACATTTGCACTTGAAGTCTTAGATTTCAGGTTAATTGCAAAAGGAGACGTGTTTAGACAAAGTTCGAGCTCACATCCATGACGGATTGGAGGAGCTTGACGTAGAACAAAGGAGCTTCGCGAGGAGCGATAGCTTGAAAAAGCATGAAGACAAGAATATGATAGATTTCCTTTTATCTTATTCTATGTAATTTTGTTTCTTTGTTTTGCTCTTTATTTATTTCTTAGATCTTATGTTAAAGAGCCTCAAAGAACCCTTAAAGTAATCCTAGGAACACCTGTACAACCCTAGGATACTTAGGCTTTCTGTAGAGAACTTAGAAAACCAAAATAGAGTTCTAACAGCCTAATCAAACGTATAATCTGAAAATCAGACGTCAGATAGTGACTTTTAAGACGTCTGACTGTTGACTCAGACATCCAATAACTTAAACTGGACTTTGTAGCTTCTGTCTAATGAAATCAGATGTCCAAACCTTAATCCAGACGTCTTAGAAGACATCTGATGCTTGTGCCAAACGTACAATTAGTGGAACGTTGGCTCCCTACACAGACGTTGAGGAAAATGACCGTTAGCCTTATATCAAACGTCCGTAGAGCACCCCAGACGTCTGATATGTGACCGTTTAGCCTCGACTGACCCAAAATCTTCTCCGTCAAATTTCCTAGCCGTTAACCTATCTTGGGAATCCACTTCTGCAGTACAATAGGTTAACAAACGTCCAGACCTAGTGCCAGACGTCTTGTACGTCATCTAATGCAAATACACTAGAATCATGTTCAGGTCTGACCCAAGTTAGGAAAGAAACCCACCTAGAATTAGACGTCTGACTTAGTTCCCAGAAATCTTGAACAGGTTTTCTAGATATCTGATACCCGAACCAAATGTTTGATGACCCTGCCAAAATCATGATTGATTCTGATTACGGCCAATTTTACCTTGAGTTCAACCCCAACGGCTATGAAAGCTTTCTAAGAGCTTCCAAAGCCTTCCTAGGCCCTCTATAAATAGAGAACCCTTGCCTTGCAAAGATACACCTTGAATAGCATTTCACATCTTTTGTGTCCAAGTCAAATAGAAGATCTCGCTCTCCATTTCGCCATTCCAAATCTAAAGACCTTCAATCCAGTTGCACACACGCTCTCCCTCTGCGATTACGAGAGCGACAAAGCGCCGCCGCGTGATTCACGCGCCCACGTCGTTACATCAACGCACTTCCACCAAAGGGAAGTTTCCTAACTCCAATAGAAGCTAGGTTTTAATATTTGTAGCTCTATAGGATTGTTATACTTTCATTGTTCTTTGGTTTGAATATTCGCTTTGCGAATTCTCGTCTCCATCGAGGGACAAAATCCTCCTTGTGAAGAGGAGGGGTTGAGAAACGCTACCCTCGTACTTGTAGCGTGATTGCAATTGAGGTTGAACTACCTTTGTTTAAGTAGTTTATATAGTGGATTTGATCGACTAGATTGATCGGAAAATCCCAACTCGAAAGGGTTAGGTGGTGGTTTTCACCAGGTTTGAGTTTTCACCTAAAAATTCTTGTGCCATATTGTATGATTATTCTTTTTGTGAGATTGCTGTTTATTTTACGCATTTTATTACATCACGCATATCTCACCCCCTCCTGTAGGAATCTACATGTTGGAGAGAGAGAATTGGCTTCTATCACAAGCTACGGATGAGAAGGAAGAGAAGCTGGAAGGGGAAGAAAGAATCGACCCAAGTGGGGGGTAGGGAGCTCGTAGTGGTCGTGAGCTCGATGGACAGCTCTATATATAGATGTTGGGGGCTATGGTGGCCCGGATCAATGGGCTGCAACCGTTAGAGACTAAGGAGCGTAGGAAGTAGATTAGGATGAAACAGCAACATTGGATGATATCTAGATCTGGACAGGAAGGAGTGTGCACCAACGCTAGGAGGTTGCATGTAGATCCACGTAGGATCAATCCAAGAAGGAATGAACAGCTCTGAGAGGCTGTGTTCTTCATGCACAAGCTGAGGAAGAAGAGTCATGCCCCCAAGTCTTTTAGTGAAATTTCAACAAAGACCCTATAGTGAAATGGTGCGCAAATAGTGTAGAAGCCCATAAATGAAAAGAAAGGTTAGCAACAGGTCCCTGCTGGCTTGCAAAGAAGTCCTTATAGTTTGTAATAATGTCCCTGACCACTTTTGGATGAAGAAAATGTAAATGCTTTATATGTATGCAAAGGACCTAAATGTATATCCCTAATTCCAAGATCCTAATGATGTCTAAATGCACTATAATTTTTATGGCACATAATTTGAACATTGTAGAAAATATTCCATCAATTGATTTGTGATTTTGTGCTCAAATTGATGTTCATTTGACATTTAATATAGCCATATACATACATAGGTAGATAATCTCTCAACTGACCTAATTTTGCATTATCAACACAATTTGGATGTTTTAGGTAATTTTCCTTAATTTTCACACTTAACCCTTTTATTGTGTTGATTTGATAGTGTTTAACCTAGTTTCTAACTTAACTTTGACATTTTAACTATGATAAGAGACACCTCATCAGACCATCAAATGAATCTAGCGCTCCATTAGATCTAAGAATTAATGAGGTTCAAATCTAATGGATGCTCAGGTGGATGGGTGAATTGTGATTCAAAACGTCAAGAAATCAAGTGAATGTGAATAGGAAATATAGAGGGAGGCTTATGAATCAAAATGAAGGAATGGATCTTCCTCTCTGATCGGAATTGATCAGAGAGGGTGGATTGGTAGTGCACTAAAACTACACTAATCTAAAGCAATCACACATTGGATTCTGATCTAAACTATCTCACTTTGCTACACTAATCTAGGAAAGCGATAAATCCATCTAAGAAAGCAGTAAATTCTACTCTACAAACGAATGGTATTTGAGGGAAACCACAGCTACTGGTTGTGGCAATGAATGGAGGGAGAAGCTTCCTACGATCGAAAGCTCAGAGGAAGATGAGCTTTGGGACGTCCTCAGGTGTTAAGAAATCCCTAACGATGTGGACGATGGTGGAGAAAGTAGAGGCTACTGTCACTAACCCCCGATGAAGGGGAAGGAGAATTGGAAGGGGAAGAAGGGACATGCTTAGGGAGGCAGGAGCTAATAAAGAGCTTGCAAGTGAGTATGGAGCTCCTTATATAAGCTCAGAGGGCTTAAGTGTATTAGCTATCTTAGGTGGAGGTTGTTGGTTGTGAAGGCTGGGGATGTGAGCTGAGAGGCGCGCAAGGCTTAGGATCAAACTAGGGTTGTTAGATGTGACCTGGAAGAGTGGGTGAGGGTGTATGCACCAACACTAGCAAGTAGAGTAAAGATCGACCGTTGGATTGAATGGAGAAGGATGGACGGCTACTATTAGGTGTGTTCTTCGCATTCTTGGCCAAAGGGGCAACAGGTCTAATAGGCTTTTTATAAGGGAATCCCATCAAGTGAAATGCTAGATATTTTGCATATGAACCCATAAGTGACTAGAAATCCTAACAAATGGGTCCCTAAAGGCTTGCAAATAGGTCCCTAGCTATGTTTCATGTATAGAATGTGAATGGTTAGTGATGTAGGAAGGACCCAGAAGCAAAACATTAATTTCAAGGCCCTAATGATGTTATAATGAAATGAAGTTTTTATGGAAAATGATTTTAACATATTAGAACATATTTCAATAGTTGTATTGTGAAATTAAGCTCATTATAGTGTTCAATTGACTTTTGATTTAGCCATTTATGCACTTAGGTATATAATCTCTTAAAAGTAACCTAATTATGCATTTTTAGCATAAATTTGATGTTTTAGGTCATTTTCCATAATTCTCACACTTAATCCTTTTCTTATGTTAATTAATAGTGTTTTAACTTAGTTTCTAACTTAACTTTAACATTTTAGCTATGATGAGCCACACTTCATCATCTACCCCCTCTGAGATCATCAACATCGATATCTATAATAGCTTGAAAAGCCTTTTCTTTTATCAGGAGTGCCGCACAACATCTATATTCCAAGGGCAAGTCAAATAACTGAATCCATAAACATACCATGTTGAAAGCATAATCTGAAGGTCTAACTCCCAGCTAGCCAGCTCACATCGCAATCATGTCACCTTCAAAATGCCACAGACTTCACGTAATAATAACCCTAACCTCTCTGGTAAAGGACACCATCCACCTTCTATCAGCCACTTCTTTAATCATGTGGCTTATCATCGCACCCCCAAGCCTTAGTCATGACTTCACTTACGGCCTTGCTCCAGAACTTTTTATCAAAGATCACTGTGAAGTAAATGATTCTCCTCCATTTCTCTGGATCTTGCATATCACCAGCCATCATTGACATTTCTACTGCCTCCTCATCCCTCCTCAAAGCCTCCTGATTCCTTCTATTATATCCCTCTCATTCTATTCCATGATTCCCAACCGTGAACTCTTCCCTCCAAAGAGGGAAAACAACATGGGGGAAGGGGAATAACAAAGACCACGAACATGGAGGAGAAGAAAGCACCTTAATCTGTGGACAAGGGAGATGATCAATTAAGATCTGCAACCATCCACATGACTGCCCACATGGCAAACCCTAGAAAACCTCTAAAGTGACAGAACGTAGTGGGAAACAATATTGCTTTGGTCTATTGTTAGTCTTTTGGTACCACATCATGTTAGTTGTGATCACCTTTGCACGAGATAATTACAATCCAAGCTTGTGAGTGCACGTACCTTGAAAATGGAAGTGTTGATGACTTTTGGCAATTTATTTTTTATGTTTGTGTAATTACAGTCGGTCATCTTTCCTTTATTTTAGGTCTTGTTGGATGTGCCGATAAACAAGTTTGCTAATGGAGATGAAGTGTAAAAGTGTTAAAACTGAATTTTGTTGGTTCTTCCTTTTGTTTTTTTTTTTTTTTTTTAATGCTTTGTTTCTCCACAAACTCACTCTCTTCACCCAATGAGTTTTGCTACACCATATATAATGAACTAGAGTCTTTTTCCTACACTAAAATTGGAGTCCTGAGCCAATGCCTTTTGAAGAAAATGTGCATATTACGATATGCCTCAATGGCATTGCCAAGAATGCTTCATGGAATTCTTTCCTACACTTGTATATGTCCATGAGGAGTATATATGAGCACTTTGGGTCAAACTTTTCTTAATGTTTATCTCCTTTCACTCTATTTTCTAGGATATGGATGCCATTATTTCCATGGGTGTTCAAATATGCTTAGATGTGTTTTAGAAATATTACTAGTTCCATTAGAAAGTTAATAATTAAAGTGGCTAATGGGCAATATGTGAATATGTAAATGAAGTCGCAACAGATCTATTTATGTATGTTGAAATATGAGTTGTGTATGAGGTGTACCACTTGATTGCCGACAAACTCTATATATGTCTTTTGTAAGGGTTTGAAATTTTAATATGCTTAATTAAGCTTATCAAACCCTATTTTTGAATGTCAAAAGATGGATTAAGGGGTGCATAAAGCCTAATTATCCTAAGTACAGTTACTTAGCTAAGTGATGCATTGACACCATCAATAAAACCTTGGTGGAGGGGGATTAACCCCAATTTTCTTATTTGTGGCTTAATGGACTATTTTTCCCATAAAAGGCATTAACAAAATATTGTTTGAGGGGCTAATAACGAAGAATCAAAGCCTTTGGACTCCTTCTCAAACCCAAACTATTGGGTGGATGGGTTCTTATGTAAAAAGTCCAATTTATATAAAAGGCAAATGAAACGAGAGAGATGTCATTTCATACTCCAGCGAGAACTCTCCACCAACCTCCTCTCCCCTTCTCATCTGCTATAGCAACAAGGGGATTAGGGGTCTATTGGAGCTCCTATATGAAGGTAATCCCCTATCTATTGGCCTCCAAACCACTATCCTTACCTTGATTTCTCTTCTTGTTGGTTTAAGAAGGATTAAATGGTCAAGTTAGGAGAAGGGAAGAAGGGGGGAAATTGAAGAAAGGTTGCTACTAGGAGGATTCTTGAAGGAGCATAACCTCAAGAATTTCCTTGGGAGCTAAAGAAGGAAAGTGCATCTAAGGAGGAGGTGATCAAAGCAAAGCTTATCTTCCTCATAAAATACCAAAAACAAGTGGAATCCTGAAGGTGCAAGACAATTTTAGGTAGGGACTCTACCTAATGCCTTTTTTCTATTTTCTATTGAATTCATAACGCTAATTAGGTTAATTAACATGAGATCGAAGCCATTTTTATGGTTACTTGATGGGTTCTAGAGTTGCATGTTGGGTTTTTGCTTGGGAAATGGTTGCATATGAGAATTGTAACCATATACGGGGGGACTTTTAATGACTGATAATTGAATGGCTTCATAGGTTTCCTTATTTATCTTGCATGATCTAACTTGTGTAGAATCATGTTTAGATTCATCATTGATATATTGTACATGTGGATAAATTAGATCTATGCTTTCATGTGGGTGTTCATCCATGAACATGAGCTTTTTGTGGGCTATTCGAAATTAGATTTGTAGATCAATTTGAATAATTCTTGACTTAACCATCATGTGTAGTAGATTATGTACACTATCCCTGTATCAATTATGATGGAGAATAAAAAATAAATTATGCAGGATTTTGTTATAAGTATAAGTTTTCCTTGAAGCTTGTACCTGAAATTAATCGATTAACCTAATTTATTAATTTCTACCTTGTACTTCCCAATCATCTAATGTTTCCACTCAATCAATTAAGTTAAGTTCCAACGGAACACTAAGGCTATATTTAGGTTAGCTTAGCAAATGAGGATTTTGATTGGCCAAGTTAGTTTTAAATGGCCTATTTAGAATGTGAAATGAGGATTAATGATAATGTTAGTCCTAATTAAGACTAAGAAGTGATTAATTGGGGTTTAACCATAAATTGAGGATTGAATGAGAATCCTAATGATGAAGGAAATTGTCACTAGGCGAAATGGATCTTGGTGTTTGTTAAGGGCCTAAGAAGGGACTTAAATGGCTAGTCAATAGACTAAACCTTGATTTGACGTAAGTTGTTATATGTTCATATGGGAAGATTGACTAAATTATCGGGTTACAACTTTAGTTAAGCTAGTTGCTTTTGGATAGTCCTAATAGGCCTTATTGGTTAAAAAGGAGGAAATGAAGCAAATACAAGAAAATAGCTTGTAAAGCCTTAGAGGCTAAGCCAAAGGATGGGAATAAGGATTCCTAACCAATAATTAAAGACTAAATATGTGCCTCAAAAAGTGTAGATTCTAGGAAGATGTCATGGGCACCTCATAGAATCTAGTTAGAATTTAAGGATTATACCTTAGGTTGTATAACTATTTATGAATAGTTACGAATGAAATTAGCTAATGAGCTAATAAAGTGGGTTATGAACCCATAAGCAGTTGATTAATGTAAGAAAGGTTATTATATGGTTAATAACTAGGAATAAGCAAAAATCAAATAGTTAAATACTAAGGGTTGCATAGGAGACACAACTTATGAAATTGCATTAGGAGGTGAATAGTGCAGGATAAAAAATTTGATACAAATGAAATTCAATTGCACAATATCAAGCCACAAATGCACAAGGAATTTTAGGTGAAAACTTCATAGGTAAAAACCAACACCTAAATCTCTCAAATTAATGATCAACCTAATCGATTGACAACACTAACATATCACTTGAAATTGAGGGTAATACAACCTCAATACACAACGCAACAGTCAAAACCAATGCAAGTTTTGCCTCAAAAGAGGTCAAGATTCCACAAACCAAACACCCAACTATAAAGAATAAAATAAACATCCTACAAAGCCCCCCCTAAAATATAATGGAGTGAAAATGGGGAGTATAGAGAGCACCAAGGTTCCCTAAGGCAATAGGGAGTTGCAACACAGGGAAGCTTGGCTCAAAGATTAGAGTAGTAGAACACCTGAGAGTAATGAGAGCCAAAATGAAAGTAATTGAGAGCTAGAGTGTATTCTTTGGTGGTATTAAGCTCTTGTGTGGTGTGTGAAGTGTAAAAGTGTCCTAGGTTGTTTATAGAGGGCTTAGGAACACTCTGGATGGGCATTGGGACCTAAAATAGTCATTAGGGGTCAAAATTAAATGAAAGCCAACGCTCAGAAATCAAAACAAAAATAAACTAATCATACAATACTGCTAGTCAATGCTTGGATGGCATGCTAAAGCACAACCAGTTGACTAAGATAAAATTTCAGTCGATGCCTCACAACAGTGCACTGATGTGAAATTGGCCTTCAATAGTCAGACAACTATTGGTTAGCTAGAAGTGTTCTGCCAGGTCAACTCTTAACTGATGCCCTATTGAAGTGCTCTTGGGATGAAAGTTCTTGGATTTGGGATTTTTGGTAGTTGGTCAATGCCAGTTACAATATTAGCCAGCACCCCAAGATATGCCCAATTGACCACTGGTTGACCAAAAATTGGGTTTTTCGAGGGTGATTAGGAAGAATAATTAGTGTCATTAATTGCATTGATTTCCAAGATGAAAGAGAATGTTGGAGGGCCAACAGTTAAGAAACTAGTCAGCTGATCAAACAGCAGATCGACTTGCCATAACAAGGCAAGTCAACCGGCTACTATGTCAGTCAACACCTTAGTAAAGAGTAAGGTGTATTTGGTGTCTTTGGAGGTGGAGTTTTCCTTCCCTAAGCAAAGTGACGACTTTAGGATTACCTACACCATCTTCTAACGGCTCTTTGACAGTTAATCTATGATACAAAGAGTAAATAAAGAAAACACATCATGATTACACATATCAGTAACAAAAATGACAAAGTAAAAAGTCTTCTTTGGGAAGTCTTCCATGGCCTTCTTTATTACCTATCTTCAAGCTCTTTATAAGTCCTTTTCAAGTTATTATTGGTGTTTCTTTTCGCACCTATTTTGGTCATTCACTACAACAAAAATAGTTTTTCCTGCCAAAAAGAGATATGCCGGTAAACCATACATATTTGTCGCTGTAGATATTTTCCGACACTTTTTGAATGTTGCTTGTCCGTTGGTATAGCTAGTTCGCTAAACATTTATAGACCATTATAGATCATAGATAATTGTTTAAAATTTAGATGATTATTTTTGTTGATATTTTCTTTGAAAGGAATTTTTGTTGATATTTTCATTAATAAATGCTACTTTTAATTATTATCTTTTCATTGCTATAATTGATGCTATTGTTAGAAAAAATAGTGACAAAAATAATCACAACTAATTGACATTATAAGATACTTTAATGACAATAACTTTTTGTCGCTAATTAATCTCATAATTCTTATAATTCTTATTACAACAAATTTTGATGTCGCTAATGAAAATTATTTAAGGATAATAAAATCCATCGCTAATTTTAGTTAACCTTTTATTCATTACAATAATTTATTTCCAATAGAATGGTTATTTTATATATATAATTGGTTAATTAACTTTCACAACGATCAAATGTTATATTTTAAGCATCCTTATTATACTTTTATGTCAACTTTCATTATGAAGCATATATTGACATTTAAATGACTCTTAAATTGAAATGAATAAATATTTCAATAATAAAATAATATTAAGATCTATTATAATAATAATAAGTATTTTAATTTTAAAAGCAAATAACGAAAAAGTGATAGAAGATCTAAGCCATCTACATGTTTTTACAATAATTTAATTATAATAACGAAGAGAAAACATCTAAAATAACACATGACAACCGTAACATTATTCTGGAACTTGAAGAGATTTGAAAAGAAAAAAATTTATATAAGAAAATGATTTTGAGATACACTATATAAAGAAAAAGGTGCATTTATATACCATTATTCAAAACAATTTCGTCACAATGCCGATCAAACGTCTTAGGCCGCACAATGATAGCTTCAATTGTGTCACCTAAAACTTCATATTTCCATATGACAATTAACACCTCTTCTTCGTCAATGGCAACTTCAACATAAATTCCTACACAAAGGGAACCGATGGCAACTCCCCCAATAATTATACTAGGATCAGTGGTATGCACTTGTTTAAATGCAACTTTTCTTTCCATATCTACCATGCTTAGTAGATACACATCCTACATGTGAAATAGTGTGGTAATAAGATGAGAGTATCAAGATTAACATAGTTGTAGATTTCATGAAACTTTAATATTTGAATTTAAAATTTTAATATACTTTTACATAAAAGTTTATCTGACGTTCAACTAGCATAGATTGAGTCTTATCTTTATGTTGGTTTTTTGTCTACTTTAAATTTGCACAAATGTTGCCCTACTGCCTTACCATATCTTGAGTTACTTAGTTGTAGATGTGATTAGTTTCTTAACCTACATATATTCAATTATTTAACTAAATGCCATAATACTTGTGACATCTCCAATCATAGAGAAAAGTATGTGTGCAAAACACTAACACCTAGAAAAATGGATATCTAAACCAAATAACAAGAGATTAATGAAGTACTAACAAAAGTGGAAAAATAAAACAAGCCACCAACATAAAACTAACAAAATAAAATCACCATAGGTATATTGCAATAGAGGAAATGATTTTTTTACTAAATTGTTGAATTGCTATTATTACCCCTCTTTCTTTGATGTAATCATTTTCAACTTCTATGAGTTTTTTTTACTATTCTTAGTTCGATTAGATTTGGTAGGAGTTGGCAGAGGTGTAGTGGTTCGATGAAGAAATTTAAGGCATGTTTTATAACAAAGAGGTGTGGAGATGGCATTGGCTATGATTGACCAGCGCCGGAGACGAAAGATTGCTCCGGGAGAAAGAGAGCGACGCCTAAAGGGGGATGGGGCTTCTTGCGAGTATGGCGAGACGTTGACAAAGTTGAGGAAGGTAGACCTGCTACCCATAGTATGTGGTAGCAAGCGAGGAGGCCAAAGGGAGAAGGTCGCCGAAGCGTTTCTTGGAGCAGGCCGGAGGTAGAGAAGAGGGAGGCTTTCTGGGCCTAAAACTCACTAAGGAGCTAGGCAATGTGATAAAGGTTCTTTTAAAGGCCTCAGGCAGGCTTCCAAGCTTGGAAACAAGCCTGAAGAGCTCGGATTTCCAGGGGAAGAGATCCTTAAACTTGAAGAGTTCACACGAGCTCCTTGACAAGAATTGGAGTCTAAGACAAGTTTAGGTGATTAGGGATTCTCTCAAGATCATTCCTTCCAATTTTGAAAGGAATTGATCAAGAAATCAGGGAGAAACCCCAGATTGAAGGTCGGCGCAGATGAGTTCACACTGTTAATGGCCACAGAGACCTTTTTGAAGAAAATGATGAGAAGTTAGGAGGCTAAATGCAAAGATTTTGAAAGCTAGGAGCTTAAGTGTGAAAAAGAGTTTAAATGGACTAAAATGCAAAGTATGTCAAGATGAACTCTAATTGGACCAAAATTTTGGTACAAATCTAATTTGGACCCAAGGAATCTGATGGTGAAGTCATATTTCAATTTTGACCAAGTTTGACTGATCAATTTGAACAGAAATCCAAATTAGGGCAAAACTCTACCTATGACTCTATTTAAGGTCAAAATAGGTTCCAAATGTCAAATTAAGATTACCAAACCTCAAGGAATATTTTTATATGATTTTTACGAGATTTAGATGAATTTTATCCTGACCAGAACCTCTGTAATTTGAGCGAATCTGAAATTAGGGTTTCAAGTGCTGTATTGATTCTCACAATGCGCGAAACCCCATTTCTGTCTGCATGAACCCATTTATTAATCTTTAATGCTCATTTAACCTTCATTTCACTCTTAGAAAATCCATTGGTTATTCTTTGTTCATGATATGCTGTTAAAATTACATAATTAACCCTGGTTTCATGTTCTCTTCTCAAAACAACCTGAAGTGGAGTTATATTCCTCAGATGGTTATGTAGGAGCATTTATCTTTTAAACATGATTAAAAGTGGTCAGTTAGGACCCATGATGATGTTCCCATCATGCAGTCACAAGAAATTTGGAATATGGAGCTATTGGACCCAAGTACATAGAACTATATGGATTGAACCCCATATATGGCATTGAATTAGTCAAGTCCTCTTTACGCTATAACTGATAAGGTCATTGATGGGAACACCATCATGAGTTCTAACTACCTCATTTTAACCTAGAAAAGAGAACAAAAGCTCCTACATAACCAAGAGAAGAGCCTAATTCACAGAATAATTGTTCTGAGAAGAAAACAAGAAACAAAGGGTAAAACTGTAATTTTACCATTGAAGTACAACAACGGGATTTCTTAGGGGCTAAATATAGGTTAATTGATCTTAGCAAGATAACAAGTGGATTGGTTCAATCATAAAAAGGTTAATGTGCAATCTGGGAATTAAATGACTTCTTGTAACCCTAAAACAGGCCCACTTAATTCAACAAGGTTCTAGTCAGGATAAAATTCACATACACCCTCTAAAATTCATGGAAAAATATCCCTAGGGTTTAGAACCTTCAATTTGTCCTTTGGAACCTATTTTGACCTAAATAGGGATATTAGTTAAATATTTACCCTAAATTAGATTTTTGTGTAAAATGCCTAGTCAAACGTGGTCAAACCTAAAATCCAACTTCACCATTGGATTCCTTAGGTTCAAATTAGGTTTATACCAAAATTTGGACCTAAGGAGAGTTCACCTTGACCTACTTTGCAAAACAATCCAACCCAATTACTTTTAAACCCCTAGCTTTTGAAAACCTTGCAAAGACCCCCTAACTTCCTCGCCATTCTTTGAAATTAGGTCCCTCCGCCATTACAATGAAGGAGTCCTACTCCGACGAGGGTTCGAGGAGTTCTCCTTGATTCCTCAGACTCCCTCTCAAATTAGAAAAGGAGATTCTCTAAGGAATTCCTGATCATATGAACACAATTTCAAGCCCTGATTGTCACCCAATCTCTCATGAGAATGCATGAGAGATTTAGGTATCTCTCACCATCCATGTCTGACGAGGATGCCCGTGCTTGGAAGCTTGCCTTCCAAGCATAAGGCCCTCCGCCAGAGACTACAAAAGACACCCCAGCCTCGGCCGTCCATCCTCAGCTTGGTTTAGCCAAAGACAACCCCTCAAATCCGTCTCTTCTCCTCCGACCAGACACCCAGCAAGCTCTAGCAACATATTCCTCCTCTCGTCGCTCTACCACAATACCGGTGGCAGAGTTGTTCTACCTCCGTCGTCCGCATCGCGCCATACCTGCACATGTGCCTGCATCCTCCTCATCGTCACCGTCACCCCTCTACTAGACCTCATCTCCGGCGGTGGTAGGTACAAGCCATCCACCATCCTCTCTCCTTTCAACCTTAAATTAGGTTAAAAACTTTCCGCTCTCTCTACTCTTTATCTTCCCCTTCTTTATTTCTCAACACACCCCTCGACAACCGCAGACCGCCACCATCATCTCCACCTCCAACAGACCACCGACGAAGGCGCATCCACCACTCCACACACCCACACGCCTCACCAACTACCTTAAAAGCTCCGCCACCTTCCACTGATCGATTTCCCCCTCTCCATCAACCGCCACACACACCATACACTGCCCCCGAACAACCCCACATTCACGGCCACAGACTGACCTAGGCACGCACGCCTAGGCCATCCCGCACCACGCCACCCACCGAGCCACCTTCGCTGTGTCACGAAGAAGCTTTCTAAGTGCTTTGACAGGGCCGTGAGACCATATTCGTGATTGACAGGTCGAACCCCCATCCGCCATTGGAGCATGAGCAAAGCTTGCTCGCAAGCTTGCTCCAGGTAGCCCCGCTCCAGGAGACCGAGTCCCAGGTGCGCGGAACCACTTTGCGATCCCCTTGCGCCAAGTAATTGAAGTCCCAGGGTGCTGCAACCTCAGTAATCAGGAGACACTCCTTGCGGACGCACACGAAGAAGCAGGTGGGACTTTTAGCCCCACCTCGAGCGTTTTTGAGTAAGGTGAGTGATATAAGTTGAATGTGTCAGGGGCTCTTTGCCTCCTGACACGGGGTGAGGTCCCCTCGCCCACTCGCCTCGTCCACAATTCACCACTCCACGGACCTAGCTGCCTGACCCGATTACCCAGCAATCCTCGCGCATCACCCACGTCAGTGCACCTAGACCCGAGTGCGTTACCCAAGAAAGGCTCTGGGAGAGCGAGCCTAAGAGAGAAAAGAGAGAGAGCGTTCGCGGGGGAGGGTAAGGGTAGAGTTTGCTCTTGTGTGCAGGGAAAGGAAGAAGGAAGAGGAAGCTGAGGGCCAAAGGCAGAAGAAGTTATAGAGAAGAAGGGAGAAGGCATGGCTGACAAAGGCAAAGCTAAAGAAGGAAGAAAGAGGAGCCAAAGAAAGAAGAGAAGGCACGATAGAAGAAGAAAGAGGAAGCTAAGGGAGAAGTCAGAGAAGAAGAAGGCCAAAGCCAGAGAAGAAAAGAAAGAGAAACCAAGGCAGAGAAAAGAAAGAAGGAGATCAGAAGCCAAGACAAAGAAGAAAGCAATCAACCACAACCAAGGAAAAGAAGAAGAAAAAAAGAAAGGCAGGAAAGAAAAGAAGAGAAAGAGAAGAACAAACCAAAGAGAAGAAATAAAAGAAGAGTCAAATATTTTTAAGACGTCTGATCCAATTTTTCTTTTGCTACATTTTATTATTGATAACTTCATGCTTTACATTCTAAATTAAGTTTTGAGTAATTTTATGTGTTCAAATTACATTTATTAAGATTAGTGTATGAATTTCATTTGCTCCCTGT
This sequence comes from Thalassia testudinum, assembly GCA_037157565.1. Classification (NCBI taxonomy): domain Eukaryota; kingdom Viridiplantae; phylum Streptophyta; class Magnoliopsida; order Alismatales; family Hydrocharitaceae; genus Thalassia; species Thalassia testudinum. Next base: position 167,915,621 of record JAZHRO010000031.1, read on the forward strand.
GTTTGACTTCGGACTTAACATTCGAGTAATAAAATTTATTTATTTTCAAGGTAATTTCAACTATACTACGACGCATCATTTATCTTTTAAACACCAATTTCGCCTCAAGTAAACAGTCATGTGTGCCAGCTTTAGACATATTTGATAAGCAGGAATAACTTATTGCCTCCTAGAATGTCTATTATGTCATTTATGAAAGTACATGATAACAAGTTTAAGGAAAAATTTATTAAGGGGTTAAATTTTGTCAAAAATTTAATAGAATTCCCCCTATTTTATTGCATTTTCCTAAAATCTTATACCTATACAGAGGACTTGTGCAAGGATATAAATATAATAAAAAAGTGGGCACATCCCACAATCACATTTACTACCACTAAAAGCATAAAAATATACATCCATAAAGCGAACACACCCCATTACATTAAAGGTGATTTTCCTATTATTAAAGGTGATTTTGGCACTTGCCTAGATGTAGGTTCTAGAACCTATCATTGTAAAGACCCATATATCCACTACTGAGATTTATATGACCCTTCCAGCTCTTACTTTCATCGTACCTTGGTTATTTTGACATTTTCGTAGTTCTATGGCTGATGTCTACATGAATCTTCATGATGATTTCGAGTAGATTTACTTCATTAATTCATATTGCGTGTTTGATTTTTTCACCTGTTGGTAAATTATATGTTCTATGTTTAGATAACAATGGCGGTCTCTTAATCCGTTCAGTCTTTTACTTCCAAGGGAAATCAATGTTTCGTCATTGCTAATAAGTTTTAATTTTTAAAAGAGCCTGATTAACTTCACTACATGGAACATTTCTACAAACACTAACCTTTATTGTTAGTCGATTTACATATAAACACAATTGTTTACCTTACATTTTGATGCCTAAAGAATGAACCTGGAAAAGTAATTATGTTTAGGAGACGAAGCCACTTAGATGTCGCATGGATGTCTCGAATGTTAACTAATGAAAGGTCTATCAATTTCCTAAAGGCTAGTTTACATAGGTTGTTAACCTAGGATTCTATAAAACCTATATCTTGGATGCAAAACCTAGGTATTAGATGATATTAATCCCTTATTTTGTCCTTTATCCCCCTTAACACCACAAGTTAACACTTGTTTCAAGTAAATAGAAAAAATATTAACACTCTTACAATGCAAACAAGAAAGGAGGTTAAAGCCACTTCCACATATAAAAACTCAAGTTTTCTAATACCTCAAGTAAAGTAGCCCTAGAAGATCATGGATCTACTACAATTCTACAAGTGGAGACCTTGTAACATAGCAGGAAGCAAGTCATGGTCTCTAACAAGGCTAGATTTTCCAAAGTCATAGATAGGATCCAATAAAAGGAAAATCTTTGAAAGGATCCCCCATAAACCAAGCATAAAAGAAAACTTAACCCAAGAATCACCCATGTTTGACAACTCAGGTGAAGTCAACGAAGAAATCAAGGGAGCAAGCAAAGTACAGACTCTAAATCTCCTATCCAACATCCAATCACATACGAGTCCGCTAAGGACCAAATTGGATGCAACTAGCAAGGTAAAAGAAGGCAGGTAGCCCTCTCCCCTTGCCAAAAGAGGAAAAGCTAGCAACCTTACACATGGTATATATTTATACTCAATAACATTAGATATGGATAGTTAAACAGACATAAATATATATGTTTGTGTATAATGTTGTGTATGTTAGTTCAACCACTCGTATATAATATTTTGATGATTTTACAAAATGAAGAAAATGAAATAAAAAATAAAGCGTAGCATATTGTTTTCTCCCAGTAATAACATATTTGCAGGATTTTAAAAAGCTTTCCAAGACGGGAGATTAAAAGCGTGAAGACAAGTAGCATAAGTATTAGGTCTTAGGCTTTTTCATATAAACTTTCAATGGTTGTAATTTTCATTTTATTTGAGTCTAGAAATATTGTAAAGAGCCCCTAAACATAACCTATATATAGCTAACTTGGGCTCTCTACACTTAGGATAAATTAGAAACAAAAACCCAACACTCATACTTTTATCAAACGTCCAGAACAATGGTCAGACGTCTGATTTTCCAGTTTAAGACGTCTGACAAGTATCACAGACGTCTAATTTCCAAAAGTTCTGCCTTTGGCTTGTCTCCTCATAAACATCAGTCGAAGGACTTCGCTTTCAGACGTCGATAACCTTACAAAGATGTCTGATTCTTTACCCAGACGTCCTCAGACTAACCGTTAGACTTAGCGTAGGCAAAAATCAATTTCCAGACGTCTTGACACACTTCCAGACGTCTGCCTTTGAACCGTTGGCCATGAATTTCTGTGCGTATCTCTTTACAGCCACATAATCTTTTGGCAGAAGAAGTAGGGAAGAGTTTCTTAGTTTTCAGACGTCTGGTGATGTCCTCAAACATCCATAACGACGTTTGATCCTCTAAACCTAGAACCATGTTTGGATCTGATGAAAACAGGAATGAATCCACCCTTCATTAGACGTCCAATAACATAATCAGACGTCTTATGTGAAAATATCAGACGTCCTTCTTTTGATCCAATGGAGTCTGTCTTTGATGGCCTACAGTATTAGACGACCATAAGCATAATTAGACGTCTGATCCTATAATTAGACGTCTGATATTGCTGTCAGACTCAGCATTGCTCTGATTTTGTGTGGATTTCGTCCTAAACTCTTGGGATTTGTCTCCAACGGCTAGAAGAGCTCTCCCAAGTGTTCTTGAAGGTTCCAAATTTGCCTATAAATAGACTACAACTCCTCTTAGGCAACACACACCTCTTGAGATACAATTCCATTAGAAAAATCTCTTGCTCACTACTCTAAGCTCCATCTTACCCTTGTGCTATGCTAATACTCTGATCAAAGGGCAAATCTATACTCCCGACTCACTCCGTTCTGCAAATCATCAGGGAGTTCTTTTCATGCTTAGTAGATAAGAAAGCAACTAAATTATTGGGGTGCTCTATAGGTGTTATTTTACTTCTTAATTTCTATACTTTGGATATCCGGCCTGTCGGGTCCCCGTCTCTTCATTTTGAAGGGAGAAACCTCTATTTAGAGATCGAAGGTGGGATTTGTAATTAAGATACACTACCCTCGTTTAAGTAGTGTGGTTAGTGGATTGATCACCTTGTGATCGAAAATCCTAAGTCAAGGGATTGGCTTAGGTGGTGGTTTTCACCCATCTCGGGTTTTCACCTAAAAATAATTGAGTACATTGTGTGATTAAATTTTTTGTATTACAATATTTTATAATTTCACTATTCACCCCCCCTCTAGTGCACTTTCATTTGGTATCAGAGCAGGTTTTCCGCCTACACGAGTAACATCCGTGGAAAGATTACATGGAGGGGAAGGCCATTTCCACAAGCAGATTGGAGGGACAATCCACCACTCTTCGAAGGAACCAACTACATTTAATGGAAGCTAAGAATGAAGGTGTGACTTCAAGCCAACAATTTCTCCATTTAGGAGAAATGCGAATCCGCATACGTCATTCCCGAGAAACCAGAAACTGGTTACACAGTGGAGCAAATCCATCACCATGGACTGAATGCCAAGGCAATGAACTCACTCTACTGCACTCTCAGCTCAAAGGAATTCAACTGCATCAGCCAATGCGAAACCGCCCACGAGATCTGGAGAACCTTGGAGGAAACTCACAAAGGTACATCTAAAGTTAAATCCTCAAAGATAAACTTGTTATCGTAGGAATTTGAAGCTTTCTCTATGAAAGAGAATGAAAGACTTGCAGACATGTACACCCGATTCACGTTAATCGTGAATAACCTCAAGTCTTTAGGAAAGACATTTATAAAGGGGGAGCTTCAAGGGAAGCTCCTTCGCTCCCTTGGACCTGAGTAGGAGCAAAAGGTAACGGCAATAGAAGAAGCCAACCAAGTAGAGGATCTAGACATGGAAAATCTACTTGGGAATCTCATGGCTTACGAATCAAAAATGGAGCAAAAGAAGAAATCAATCTCATCGGAGGCAAAGAAGAAGAGCCTAGCCTTCAAAGCTACTTCGGATGATGAGGTAAGTACCGATAACGAAGAATTTGTTTTATTAGCCAAAAGGTTTAAAAAGTTTCTCAGAAATAGAAGAGAGATCAAGGGAAGAAAAAGAGAGGAAGAACCTCTAATTTGCTATAATTGCAAAAAGAAAGGTCACATAAGGAAAGATTGTCCCTTACTCAAAAGGGATGAGGAGAAGAAATCCAAGAAGCCTTCCGACTACAAGAAGATCTCCAAGCCGAAAGGATTCAAGAAGAAGGCGTTTCAAAAAACTTGGGATGACTCCACATCCGAAGAAGAGGAGGAGGAAACAAATGAAGAAACAGCATGCTTGGGACTAATGGCAACAAATGATGGTTCCGAGTCTGAATCTGAGGAACCTGAGGTAAACTTCTACTCTTTAGATGAATTACAAGATGCCTTTGATTCACTATATGTAGATCTTAAGAAAACAAGAACCCAAAGCAAGGCTTTAAAAGAAGAAAACTTAGAAAATAAGAGATTAATCAATGATCTTGAAGAAAAGAATCTAATTCTTACAAAAGAAACCACTACTTTAAATATGCAAATAAGAAATCTAATGATTGAGAAAGAGTCATTAACAAATGATTTGTATATGTAATAAGTGAACAAAAATTTTTAAATAGAGAAGAATTACTCGACAAAATCCATGTGCTTGAAAAATCAAACTCCTTTAAAAAGAATGAAAACGACTTATTTAGAGTAGAAATTATGGCATTAGAAGATAAACTAGATATAATGAAAATAGAGATAAATCATCTCAAAGAAAAGTCAAACCAACCTCTTGAGGATCTAGCCAAATTTACAAAGGGGAAAGATAACTTGACAAACTCATTGCCCATCAAAAACCTTCCTCAAGTAAATTTGGATTAGGCTTTTATGAACCTAGTCAAAGTAAGCCAAACAAGGATCCTCCTATAAAGGAGACCACTAAGAAATACGGATCCACATTATAATGGATACCGAAAAGACAACTCTCACTTTGTTTTGTAGGGATGAAAGGACATTATAAAATCAAAAATTTGATACACAAAAAGAAGGATGGACGACTCAAACTAGAAAGACCTATAGAAACACCAAGTCACCATCGAAGATCTTTTGTAAGAGGAAAAAGGTCTACAAGGAGAAAGACAAGGAGACCACCGCCACCAAGGAGGCCGATGGGTGATGGACCCCGGATGCTCCAAACATATAACGGGAGACAAGCGCCTATTTTTGGACCTCCAACCTACGGATGGAGGAACAGTTACATTTGGCAACAACCACAAGGGCCATATTATTGGCCTTAGTAAAATAGGTAACCCTCTATCTCCCATCTCAAATGTTTCTCTAGTTAAAGGACTAAAACATAATCTTTGAAGTGTAAGCCAAATATGTGATAAGGGCTATAAAGTAGTGTTTACTTCTAAAATGTTTGAAATTATGCATGCATTAACCAATGAAACTCTTCTTAAGGGAACTACATTTAAAGAAATTTATGTCGTAGAATTTGATAAAAATGACACTTATGAATGTCTTATAGCAAATGATGAGTTACGTATATGACATAGAAGACTAGAACATGTTCATATGAAGCTGGTTCAAAAACTAGCTAAACATGAACTAGTCCGAGGTCTTCCTAAAGGAAAATTTTTAAATGAGCCTATTTGTGATTCATGTAAATTAGGTAAGATTATAAAATCTAGTTTTAAAAACAAAGAAGTTATATCCACATCAAGACCTTTAGAACTACTTCACCTAGATCTGTTTGGACCTACAAAATATGAGAGCCTCAGTGGATGCAAATATTGCCTTGTAATTGTGGATGATTTTTCGAGGTTTTCATGGGTCTCCTTGAGATCCAAAGGAGTGTTTTCCATCTTTTCTATTTTTTGTAGGAAAGTTCAAACTGAAAAATGCTACCAAATCACTCGTATCCCTAGTGATCATGGGGACAAGTTTGAAAATTCCTTGTTTGATGATTTTTGTCAAAAGCATGGTATTGCTCATAAGTTTTCTTTTCCTCGAACACCTCAACAAAATGGGGTGGTTGAGAGAAAGAACCGTACTCTTCAAGAGTGCGCTCGAACATTGCTCATAGACTCGGGGTTACCGAAATACTTTTGGGTTGAAGCGGTTAACACAGCTTGTTACGTGCTAAATCACACCTTAATTCGATCCGGATTGTGAAAAACTTGTTTTCAACTATACTATGGGAAAATATCCAAAATTAGTTATTTTAAAGCTTTTGGATGTCGATGTTTTGTCTTGAATACCCACTCTAATTTAGATAAATTTGATGCCAAAGGTGAAGAAGCCATCTTTATTGGTTATTCCTCATGTAATAAGGCATATCGGGTTTTTAACAAGACCACATTAATAGTGGAGGAAACCCTCCATGTTTCCTTCGATGAATCTCCTCATTCCTCCATTGACCGAGTCAATATGGATGATGAAGATGATTCTACTATTGATGTGTCTAACATTCCAAGCTCCAATATCCATAATCTTCCAAAAGATTGGATATATCAAAGGGATCATCCCGAAAGTCAAGTCATTGGAAGTGTTTCTGATGGCGTTAAAATCCGATCTCGTTTTAGTTGCTCCTTTGGTCTCCCCGCCTTTCTATCTCAAGTTGAACCCAAGAGTGTCGAGGAAGCGTGCTCCGAAGAACCCTGGATGATGGCCATGCAGGAGGAACTCAACCAATTCCAAAGGAATGAAGTTTGGGATCTAGTACCTAAGCTTGAAGGGCAAACGGTAATAGGTACCAAATGGGCATTCCGGAACAAGTTGGATGAATCCGGTATGGTTATTCGAAACAAGGCTCGGTTGGTAACACAAGGGTACAACCAAGAAGAAGGAATTGATTTTGATGAGACCTACGCTCCCGTAGCTCGACTCGAATCAATTCGCATGCTTCTTGCCTATGCCACCTTTCTTGGCTTTAAACTTTCAAATGGACGTTAAGAGTGCGTTTCTTAACGGATTCATTAAGGAAGAAGTTTTTGTAAAACAACCTCCTGATTTTGAGTCTCATGATAAGCCTTATTTTATCTACAAATTAAACAAGGCACTATATGGTCTAAAGCAAGCTCCTAGAGCTTGGTATGAAAGGCTCAAAGACTACTTGTTAAATGCAAAATTCTCTATAGGGGAAGCTGATTCCACATTATTCATTAAAAGAAAAGGAAAAGACATTTTATTAATTCAAATATATGTAGATGATATTATATTTGGTGCTACTAATGAATCTATGTGTAGAAAGTTTTCAGAAATTATACAAGAAGAATTCGAAATGAGTTTGATGGGTGAGCTCATGTTTTTCTTGGGATTGCAAATCACTCAGCTCGAAATTGAAACCTTTGTGTGTCAATCAAAATACACAAAGGAGATGCTGAAGAAATTTGATATGAACAAAAGTAAAGGGAAGAACACTCTTATGAGTGTCACAACTTCCCTAGACTTGGACGAATCAGATACGCCCATAGATCAAAAGCTCTATCGTAGCATGATTGGATCTTTACTGTATTTAACTTCCAGTAGACCTGATATTTTGTTTAGTACCTGCTTATGCGCTAGGTTCCAATCAAACCCTAAACAATCACGCCTAAATGTTGTAAAACGAATATTTAGATACCTAGTTGACACATCTGATTATGGCTTATTCTACCATAGGAGTCCACAATTCAACTTAGCTACATATAGCGATACGGACTACGCAGGTAGCCAAACCGATAGGAACAGTACTAGTGGGACGTGCCAATTCTTGGGCAAATCACTAGTCTCTTGGTTCTCAAAGAAACAATCTAGTGTAGCTCTATCAACTACGGAAGCTGAATACATAACCGCCGCAGTAGCATGTTCCCAAGTGCTTTGGATGAAAAATACTTTGAAGGATTTTAACTTGATATTTAATAAGATAAAAATATTATGTGACAATACTAGGGTTATCAACCTCTCGAAAAATCCCGTACATCACTCTCGCACAAAACATATTAATGTTCGACATCACTTCTTGAGAGATAATGTACTTAAGGGAGAAATCGAAGTTGAATTTATTTGTACTGAACTGCTAGATATTTTCACTAAACCTTTGAATTATGATCGCTTTAATTATATACGTAGGAAACTAGGCATATGTAAGCTAAGTGATATTTGAAGAATTTAGTGATTTAATGGAACTTCCTTTGTCATGAGCATAGATGGAGCCTTGATTTTACTAAGTTAGAAGCCTTCATTCTCAGTTCAAACATCCAAATGCACATTCTGTGCAATATCACACGTCTGATTAAACCATCAGACGTCTTATACATAAAAATTCGTCGTCTAAACATCTAGGACAGACGACGATTTTATCTAACGAGAGTAATCACAAAACAGTCATCTCAGACGTCTAGCATCATTCACAGACGTCTGGAGCGTCGTCCAGATGTGTTGACAGACGTCTATCTTTGAGTCAGAACATATACTATCAGTCGGACGTCTGAATCTGTGGTTAGATGTCGCAGTGGTCGTCTGACAGGAAAATCGAACGACCCTGTAACTTTAGGCCAAAATCGAGGAAGGTCTGTCTGAAGAAATCGGACGTCTAATTTCATATTTAGACATCTAGCTTGTCGTCTGAGACAGAAATCAGACGACAACCTGGAGAATAAATCATTTTCCAGGGAAGGATGCTTGCAGAAATCCGACTTCTAAGTTTAAAATTAGTCATCTGATTTATCGTCTGATGGATAAAACAGATGTCGCCATCAAAAGGGCTAAAATCCCTACAGTCAAATCCAGACGTCTGACATAGTCTCAAGACGTCTGATCAGGGAAAAATCTGATAATCGCGACTGTTCTCTGGATGATTTGAAATGCAAATCTCCCCAACTTCAAGGGGAGACTTGCTCCGGGACCTTGGGAAATAAGATCCCCTTCGCAAGGTCCCACTCTCCTCTCCCAAATCCCTACCGCTCTCCCTCACACCCGATAGCCCACACCAGCAGTTGGCGAAGTTCTGCTCGCCGCCAAACGACCGTCACGCCTCTTCGACGACTAGCGAAACTGCTGCTCCTTTGCGTGCGTCCTCCCTGCCTCTCGACCGCGCATTTCGAGGCTTCCCTCTTCCCGTGGGTATACCCTCTCAACTCCTAGGACATCTCCATGCTCTTTTACCCACGACCTTGCAGCATCTAGTAGCATCTTGTTCTCCTTATTGATTAACTTGGGCTACTTGCACATTTCATATCGTTATCAACCTTAGAACCCTAACCCTCGGTCAAGCCAACCTTGTTAGCCCTAACTGCATCTTCCATGGCAAGGGTATTACCTCATGAGGTTCAAGCCGACATTTTAGTGGCTTGAATCCAAAGGTATATTACCACAACTACATGGCAGGTTGTATTGCCTCAAGGCATACTGCCACATATTTTTTCAATGATGATTGCATTGTTTGAATCTGTGTAGCTGAAATATTTTGGGTGAATGTTGTTTGGTTGGTTGAATGTTCTTGTATGGATGTTTTTTTTTTGCAGGTATTCTATCCTCAAAACACCACCCATTTTTTTTCAAAAACCTAACCGCCCATTCCACCAAATATGCCTCCCCGTAGGAAGCAAGTTGAGGGATCTTCCACTTCCTCTTCCACTTATTTGGCAGATCAACTGAGGGGCGACATCGCTAGGCAGCGATTTCATCGTTTCGTGAATGCCAAAGTTAAATGCCCTCGTTTTATTGTTTGGAATGATTTTGCCCATTTGAACCTTCGGAACACTTCCAAACTCTCCATCTCTTTCAATATTTTGACCGTCAATTCCACTCTGGCATTGGAACTCTTGGTGTGTTTCCTTATCTTTGCCGTCTCTTTTATGCCAACATCGTTGAGGACTACAGCAACGATGAACTTGAACTCCATACCCGCCTATTTGGTCGCGAAATACACATCACATCCGAAACTATTTCCGACCTTCTAGCCATCCCCAATGAGGGAAATGACTTCAATAACATTCTGAGGCAATACGACCCAGAAGTCATCAATCAAGAGTTAGTTCTCCCTGAAAAATATGTTGAAAACCTTGGCACCCTACCATGCAAAAATATCAAACCCCTTCCACATCTACTCTCTCGCATTTTTGGGTGTGACCTCCTAAACAAATCGGGAGGTTTTGATTACATCTCGCGCCAACACAAGGCGCTCCTTTTTGCAGACGTCCGTCATATTCCTTTCAATTATTGCCGCCTCATTGTTCGTGTCATGAATGAAGACCATGGGGCATCACTTCCATTTGGGTCTCTTCTATCCAAAATCTTTTCAACCGATCAGATTTCCATAACTGACCAAGCAGTTGACAAGAAGATTGAGCCTTACAACCGGGCCACAGCTGCCAAGATGCATATACTTAGGGAGCATCTTAAGCCCACCGACGAGCCCATGGAAGAGGAGCCCCTTCCACCCTTTCCAGACTTCCATGAACCACGATCCCTTCAAATAGAAGCTACCCGCTCGAGCTTTGATGAAGCATGGGATCCAGTCATAGATTCCCTCTCCTCCGACATCTCCCTCCTGCTGCGTCGAACCGGCGAGATGTACACCTACATGGGAAGCATGCGTCGCGACATCGACGAACTTAGATCAGATGTTCAAAACCTGCAGATGGGACACAGACCCGCTCGTCGCCGCCGCCGCCAAGATCAAGAAGAATAGTTTAATGTTTCTATTTTTCTGTCTTTTTTTCTTTCTTTTATTCCAAGTTTGTCTTAAGGGGCCTTGATCCCGTACTTAATATTTTTGGGAACAAATAACTAGTCCATGCTTAACTATTTCTATTGTTAATCAATTTTCTTTAATGCCTTGTCATCTTTTAATTATACAATTTTATTCATGCACTCTACTTTGTAGATATCACTCTTGTAGTTTGGATTTCAACTCCCTTTAACAACCCTTCCTGATGATATTCAAAAAAGGGGAGAAGAATGTAGGTAAGAACTTAGGGAATAATATAAAACAAACTTCTTAAATAGATAGAGACTGCCAAGTACAACCTTTAAGGGGAGGAAATAGGAACCTACAGCTATATTTTGAAAATCATCAAAAAAGGGGAGATTGTTAGTTCAACCACTCATATATAATATTTTGATGATTTTACAAAATGAAGAAAATGAAATAAAAAATAAAGCGTAGCATATTGTTTTCTCCCAGTAATAACATATTTGCAGGATTTCAAAAAGCTTTCCACGACGGGAGATTAAAAGCATGAAGACAAGTAGCATAAGTATTAGGTCTTAGGCTTTTTCATGTAAACTTTCAATGGTTGTAATTTTCATTTTATTTGAGTCTAGAAATATTGTAAAGAGCCCCCAAACATAACCTATATATAGCTAACTTGGACTTTCTACACTTAGGATAAATTAGAAACAAAAACCCAACACTCATACTTTTATCAGACGCCAGAACAATGGTCAGACATCTGATTTTCCAGTTTAAGACGTCTGACAAATATCACAGACGTCTAATTTCCAAAAGTTCTGCCTCTGGTTTGTCTTCTCATAAACATCAGTCGAAGGACTTCACTTTCAGACGTCGATAACCTTACAAAGACGTCTGATTCTTTACCCAGACGTCCTCAGACTAACCATTAGACTTAGTGTAGGAAAAAATCAACTTCCAGACGTCTGCCTTTGAACCGTTGGCCATGAATTTCTGTGCGTATCACTTTACGACCACATAATCTTTTGGCAGAAGAAGTGGGGAAGAGTTTCTTAGTTTTCAGACGTCTGGTGATGTCCTCAGACATCCATAACGACGTCGGATCCTCTAAACCTAGAACCATGTTTGGATCTGATGAAAATAGGAACGAATCCACCCTTCATTAAACGTCCAATAACATAATCAGACGTCTTATGTGAAAATATCAGACGTCCTTTTGATCCAATGGAGTCTGTCTTTGATGGCCAACAGTATTAGACGACCATAAGCATAATCAGACGTCCTATAAGACGTCTGATCCTATAATTAGACGTCTAATATTGTTGTCAGACTCATCATTGCTCTGATTTTGTGTGGATTTCGTCCTAAACTCTTGGGATTTGTCTCCAACGACTAGAAGAGCTCTACCAAGTGTTCTTGAATGTTCCAAACTTGCCTATAAATAGACTACAACTCTTCTTAGGCAACACACACCTCTTGAGATACAATTCCATTAGAAAAATCTCTTGCTCACTACTCTAAGCTCCATCTTGCCCTTATGCTGTGCTAATACTCTGATCAAAGGGCGAATCCATACTCCCGGCTCACTCCGTTCTACAAATCATCAGGGAGTTCTTTTCATGCTTAGTAGATAAGAAAGCAACTAAATTATTGGGATGCTCTATAGGTATTATTTTACTTCTTAATTTCTGTACTTTGAGTATCCGACCTGTCGGGTCCCCATCTCTTCATTTTGAAGGGAGAAACCTCCGTTTAGGGATCGAAGGTGGGATTTGTAATTAAGGTACACTACCCTTGTTTAAGTAGTGTGGTTAGTGGATTGATCACCTTGTGATCGAAAATCCTAAGTCAAGGGATTGGCTTAGGTGGTGGTTTTCACCTATCTTAGGTTTCCACCTAAAAATAATTAAGTATATTGTGTGATTGAATTTTTTGTATTACAATATTCTATAATTTCACTATTCACCCCCCCTCTAGTGCAATTTCAGTGTATGTGTCTATATCTATACTTGTTTAAGGCATACCTATACACGATCAATGCTAAGGGTGCTACACTTCAAGGTTCAAGAAGGGTTGTAAGCCTATGATGGTCAATTGGCTTGGTATTGGTTTCTCATTTCATTTTCCTAAATATGTTGTCCTCGTAGTTATTCAAGTAAAGTAGGGAAGACAGGTTGACACATTTCTAAGAAAGATGCTTCTGTATAAAATGAAGTTGAGAAATACAACGAGAAAATGCAAAGTTTAAGAAAAGCAAAATTTTAGGATACTAGACAAATTTTAACAAACCTAATTTTGAAGTAACCAATGACATCTACCTTAATGAAAAAACATGTTTTATTCTATAACTTAGTTATCTTGTGTAAACCATATGCAGAAAAACATGGTCATATGATGCATCCAACTAAGAACCACTTCAAAAAGCATGTTTAGATAACGAAGAAATTTGGCAAAGGATAAAATACAAAAATGTTAGCATGGGATATAGGATCGTGAAAAGGGATCCCATCATCTATTGATCTACAGGCACAATGAATGCCCCCCAAATTTCTAACATGTGATTAAAAGCATGCTTCTACATCAATGGACCCTAAACCAACTTTTGCCAAGAAATACCACTATCACATACTTACTCAAAACCCATTTGTTAGAAAAATTACTCAAGGCATTCATATTGCATTTTCAATGTGATTGCTAAATTGGGTGAGAAAGTCATTCCTTTCTCCAACAACATATTTCACCCTAAAAAATAATTATTTTTTAAATTTGAAAGTTCTTCCCTTGACATGGTAGTATACTCTTCAATAAATAAAGCAACACAACTACACAAAACAGCATAGTTACTTGACATGTAAAGCTCAGAAATCAAAAAATCACACAAAATGCATTATGAATCGCCAAAAGAATAGAAGAAAAAGAGTTGTTTATCTCATTCATACCTCTCTAGTAGGATGGAATGGGATCTTCGACCTTCCTATGACCTCAACCACCACCACACCAACCAACCACACCTTGCACATCACCAGAAAAATGATGAGGGGAAAAGAAAAAGGAGAAAAAAGCATTTCGATCGCTAAAATAGATAATATAAGTTCATAAAGTTAGGAACAAAACCAACCCATACCACACCATTACAATAAAATCAATATCATTGCCATCATACATTTATTTCTCAAGCATACAATTCTCACTTTTGCAAAAAGTAACTATTACCATATAGACTAAAAATAGAAAAATCAAAAGTGGGCTTCAATTGAATTCAGTATCCACTACTTCAAAAAAAGTAAACTTTACCATATTAAAAATAGAAGTACATCAGCCCTTAAATTCCTCACTGCTATCAAGACACAATCTCTTACTCTGAAAACAATCAGCCATAAACAATAACCTTGCAATTATTCACTTGCCCTTGGCCTTTCTAATCATATGAGTATGTTTCAAGATACATATACTCACAAATATGGATATGCACATAGACAAAAATATCCAACAAGATCTAGTGAGAGTGCAAGAATATTTTAAAATTGTAGACATGAAAAATACAAAGATGTTAAACCATGGAATTTAAGCTATCTATGTCTTACCATAACATTCTTTCTCCTCTAAGATTGTATTCTTATACTATTGTTTAATTTATGAATGTCTGATCTAATTCTAACTTCGAAAAAGGACATTAGAGTAACAGTTCAAGTGTTCAAAAGACAACAGAAAGCCTTGATATTCTCCCGATTAGTTCCACTGCATATTTCTTTAAACATTACATGCATATTGCTGGAACATCATGTCTTCTTCACCTCCATCTAAGACCCAACTTCACTCATATGTACTTTCAGAATTTAATGAACCAAAAGTACTCTGGACAGAGAAGTGCCAAAGTAGAAACTGTAAACTTTGAAGAGACTAAATGCATAGGAAATCTGAAATATCTACAGCAAAACATTGCCATAGAGAGGATTATGTTAGTTAAACCAAGGTAATCCCATTAATAAGAACTTCCAACCAAGTATCAAACAGAACTTGTCCTTCCATTTTCTACTGCATTATGAGCAATATAAAAAGAAATAGCACGTGAAATAGTGAAAAAACTATAACTTCATAAAAAAATCTTGCTTCCACCCAATTAAGATGTCACCCAAATGGAGCAATCCACCAAACAAGTGGCTTCATATGTAGAACATCTTCAAAATCAACTCCTTTTAGCTGATGAAACACTTCAAGGGCTCAACATAGAGAATAACAATATTATTCCTACTTCAAAACAAAAAATCTAATTTCATGTTTTCTTCAAGAAAGGTGGGAATTGAACTCATCCATCCTTACGTCGATCCAAAGAGGAGGAGGAGCGGAAAGGGAGGGTAGGCGGAGCAGATGAAGGCGCAAACCTCAGAGGAGGGGAGATCTGGTAGTTGTTGGAGAAGAGGATGCATAACTGGAGAAATGCAATCCAATCAGTCGGGAGGAGACGGGCAATGAGGATGTCGTAGGTGGGCGAGAGGAGGCTATAGGCCCATCGGCAAAGAGGAGACTGGTGAGGAGGCAAGTCGAGCTTGTGAGATTGAGGAGGGTGCAGTGGGCTGAGGTCGGCGACGAGGGGGCTTGTGAGGTTGGTAATGAAGGTGAGGAGATGAACAGGCTGAGGTTGGGTATGAGAGTACGTGCTCGAGGATGAGGGAGGATGCTCGAGGGTTTTGGAGGAAGGGGGCAGCGTGAGGTTTGCAAGGTCATAGGGAAAGGATTCGATGGCAGAGGTCGTGGCGGAGGAGACGATGAGGTCGACGTTGATGGGGATTGGGGGTGGGAGTAGGCAAGGGAGAGACAGGGGGGATTTGGAATCGTCGTAGCAGAGGTTTAGATGGAAATGCAAGGGGATCTGGAAGGGGCAGGCAGCGATGAGGGATGGAATCGCGAAGGGTTGTGGCAACGGTAGAAGTCATCGGGGAAGCAGAGACGCATAGGTTTGGAGGTTGGTTTAGAAGGGATTTGGGAAGAAGGAATTGCACACGATGGTATTTGGAGGCTGGTCATGAGGGGGAAGTTGGGTTTTGGGGCGCGGGATTTCATGAGCGGGATTTGTTGTGGGATATTTTGGAACAATGGATGTCAAAATGCTTGTTTTAATTTTTTTTTATCAATCTATTGCATTTGTGATTCCTTTCATTATCTCAAAAAATTATTATGACATGACTTTAAAGATCACATTATTACAATAATAAAAAATAAATAATTATGAAAGTATATTTTATCATCACATACGATTATCATAAGAGTATTATTTTCTTATAATGATACCTATTTAAAGTAAAAAGTAATGTTAGATTTATAGGCATTTATGTACAAATTAAAATAATATATAGGTAACTTCTTGAATAAAATGATCACTAAATCTAATATGTTATTTATGAGGGGATTTATGTAAAAATTTAAATTGTATCTTGGTGGACTAATTAACAATAATTTCCTTTACTAACATATATTATAAAGATGATCAATATATATCTTGCTAAATTGTAATAATATCAATATTTATATTCACTAATATAGCGACAAATAAATAATCATGACTTTAACTCATAAAAATACCAATGAATAAAATTTGACGCTAAAAGCTTTTGTGAGTCAACATATCTACATAGCGACAAATATTATAGTTATGTCACTAATGTACAACTTTATGGACATATAAATTTGCCACTAAAGGAATATGTTAATTAACATTTTTTATTAGCAACAAATTATTTCAATGTGTCGCTAGAGGGTTCTATTAGCGACACAAGCTTTATTCGCTGCAAGGTGAAATGTTGCTAAATCTATATTTTGTTGTAGTGCTTCTTCACTCCATTTCGTGACGTGAATTAAGATGAGATGATCAACGAAGTGCGTGCAAATAACTTAACAAATACTTGCACATATCTAGAATAATATTTAAAGCATCAAAACATTTAATTAACATAACTATTGCAATATTTGGTCTAATATCATCTTATTGTAATAACAATCTCTTCCATTTTGATGGTTTATAAAACCTACTAATCTAGGGTTTCCTCCCTGTTAACCTATGCCATAATTTACTTTGAGCTCTTCTTAGGAAGTGACTTAATTTTATTTCTAAGAAGATTTCGTAATCTCAAGCTATCTAAAAAATCTCTAAGTACTCTCCCCTTTTTTGTAAGACATCAAACAGATAAAAAAATTTTCATAAGACACTAATAAATAATTAAGTTCATGCACAAGAGCAAAGCAAAATACGGATTCTCCATTCAACATACATTTCATTAATCTAAACTCAAAAGAATTCTTCAAATTAAAGGGCAAGCCACAAACTAGAATGAGCAACAAAATGTAAGTGGTCCATCCACTTTAGCAAGTTCCCAAAACATAAATAGTATAGGGAGATATCCCCTTAATACATCATTAAACCAACAACTAGTAGCACAAAGAAAATAGAAAACAAGGAAGACAAGGAAAAATAGCCAAAAGACAGAAAGACTTGATGCTTCATCTTTAACAAGATTTCATGATATTCACCTAACGATGCCTCCACAGGTCCATCTCAAGGTTGTCAAGATGTCATCAAAGCTCGCCCAAACTGCAGGTGACATCGTTTCGAAAATAAGTAAAAGTCCCGCTACATCTTGCCATGGTGGTTGAAGAAAAGCTAGATCCCGTCTGCAAGTCCTTCATTTGATTAATTTTTCTCCCAATGGGTATCGACGTGGGAAGGGATACCGAGAAGCAGCAAGAGCATGTAAGGCACTAACTCTCTCCCCCTTCTAGATCTCCAATTCTGTGCTCTAATTCTAGTTTTGGTGGAGAGCATCTTTGGAGGTTCTGTTACTCATATTCTCAAGCTTGAGATTTTGGAGGAGAGCTTCTTGAAGGAGCAAGTAATAATTTGACTCTAAGGTAATCTTGATAAGAGGATATTCTTCTAAAGTCATCTTCTTATCTTGGATTTTCCTGCTCTTCGATACTTTGATTTGGTAACACCTTTCTAATTTTGAGAAGTTCCTTTTGTTTGTTCTGGTTTTCTTATTTTGCACTTATATTCATATTCTCGATAAGATATAGGACAACCTAGGTCAACATTCCTGAGAATTAAAGTACTTATGTTGACTGCATTGGGATACATATTGTTGTAAATGGAGTCAATTACCTTCATGAGAAGGATTGCTACTCTCGTAAGAGAGACATACTCTTTGGTTGTGAACCACCAAGTTGACTGGATTAAGTCACCTATAGAAATAGCTCAAGGTCAAGCTACCTTTAATCAAGTTTGTTTGGTTTGTTTGTTCATGGACTAGTCATGTTTTGCAAAGGTTCAATTACTCTTGTAATTAACCTATTTGTTAATGCTTTTATGGCAGGAGGCCACATATCTAGAGAAACTACTCTAAAATACATGTATTAATTGTGATTGGGTTATCTATGATTGATTATAATGCTTACATATTTAGAAGACATATTGATTATTACATATGTATAAATTCTATATGTATTGTGAGACATTTGTATATGCATATTGAATGAGACATGATTTCATATACATTATATGGCTAATATAATTATTGTTATTTTTTAGATATTAATTTTGTATATGTAGTAATTTTAGGCATTTATTGATATTTTATAAATAATGATATTTTTTATTTAGATATTACAAGGGAGGCGAAAATCAGGGCGAGGAGACTTGGCCCACGCAATGGCTCCTAGACGAAAGAGACATCTAGGAAGGAGATCCATGTAAAACAACAAGAAATGAGCAAGAAAATGAGAAAAGACAGAGAAAAAACAAGAAAAATAGCAATAATTGGCGCTGGTCAAATCAAGCAGACTCACGCACATGAGTCAAGTGCAAAGTGAGGTGCACGCCGATGCTGATCAGATGACACGTGGAGCCCTTACGTGGGCCACTGGCAGTGCAGGCGGGTCTAGCATAGTGTGAAATGGGGACATGAGATAAGTCCGTTTAGGACATTTTGGTGGCACAATAAGATTAAAAAAATTGTTAAAAAATATATTGAAAGCCCAAGAAGGATATATTGGCGACCTAAATGAGTTTTAAAGTTGAAAGTGAACCGAAAAATCCCATTCTAAGTGGGAATTGAAGAGTTTTGCCTCTAAACTAACTCCAGTTTATTAGGGATAGAAAATCAATGTGATTTTATCTTATTTTAATACTTCTTAAATGCCTATAAATATGCACCAAGATCGTTTCAAAAAAATAAATAAACATAAATATACATCAAGACTAAAGAGAGGCCCTTGTACTTCATTCCATCCTCAACTTTCTTTCACCTTTTCCTTCAACCTTTCTTTGGGTGGTTAGCCTCCAACAACCACCAAGCATCCCCTCCACCTCCATCTTCTATCCATGAACCTTTCTAGCACAAGATATCATTCTTCTACCACTTTAATCTTCCATCACCCTCTAACTCTATTTTATATTTTATTTTGGAGATGAGTACAGAAACACATGTTGTAATATATTTTACATCATGTAGCTGTAATCAATCGATTAAAAATTAAAATGATTCATTTGAAAGTAAAAGTTTATCAGTTGAAAAAGAAAATTTATCGATTGAAAATCAAACAAACCAAACACATCGGTTGGAAATAAATATATCGGTTGAAAATCAAAACACACCAGTTAAAAATGAAAATATATCGATGAATTTTGCATTTCTATTGGTAGTAAATAATTTTTCATTTGTAACGTAATTTTTTCACCTAAAGAAAGTAATTTTTAATCTATGAAAAATAAATTTCACCAGTAAAAAAATAAAATGCACTTATTAAAATCATCACTCTCACTTTTCAAATTCCAAAATATGTTGTAACATGCATTTATTTATTTTTTAACGTTAATTTCAATTTCAACATTTTGTTTATTCACTTTGCAACTGCTATATTTGATGACGCGAGATTTTTGGTTCTAGTTTAACAACATAAAT
Organism: Thalassia testudinum; assembly: GCA_037157565.1. Lineage (NCBI taxonomy): Eukaryota > Viridiplantae > Streptophyta > Magnoliopsida > Alismatales > Hydrocharitaceae > Thalassia > Thalassia testudinum. Next base: position 167,935,293 of record JAZHRO010000031.1, read on the forward strand.
CTTTTATTCTATCATTTTTCTCATTATTTAATTTTTTTATATGCTTATTTCATTCTTAGTAATTAGTATGCCTATTTGTATTTATGTTCAAGTTTAGGTAGTTATGTTTCAATTTTCAAATTTGTTGCATTATATCCCTTCGTCTAAAAATTTTCAAAAAATATTCATATGTTTCTGCAAGTTTCCTTTACGTTACTAACTCTTTACAGGAAAAGAAAAAATGTACGTTTGGATGCTTAGGTTGTTACGTGCTAGTCCTCTAATAATGTCATTCCAATTTTATTTCACGGATTCTACAATTTAGTTTTGTTTGAATTTGTTTAATTGCTTCTTTAGATAGTTATTTAGTTACAATAATTTTTTAGGATTTTTAGATTTTTGAAATTTATTTATTTACATTTTTGTGTATAGGTCATTTTTTTGTGTTTTAGTAGATGTTTTAGGATTCATCATCTTTCTCTATTTAAAAGTATCAAAAAAATCTCAAAATTCAAAAAATACATTAGTTTAGGGGTAAGGAGCAATTTGGATGATTTGACTTCTTGTCATTTGACTTGAACTCCCCTTTTTATCGATTTTTATCTCTTTAAGGTTCAAAGATTTTTAAGCAACTATAATTTCATATGACAATGGTGGATGTATCATTCATGAGCCCCTGTGAATCTGCGATCACATATTAACATTTTTATTGAAGGTTGAGGTACTATTCACCATCCTCTAGTGCCTTCCTATAGTTATAGCTTAGTTGATTTTGTCATGAATTTCGACAAAATATGTTGATTTCGCTACAAATGCAATTCTTTAGTAGGTTCGATGGCACCAACAAAGGCAAATGGAAGACTTTTAGGATTAGTTTAGTAGACGTTTAAAGTTTACAACTGGGTAAAGTTTAGTGGTACTCTGCCGTTTTGTTCATCTTTATAGTTATGATAGTCGTTGTGGTATATAACAAAACAATTACCAGTCCAATACAATTTATTACTCGAAATGAAGAATTTCCCGAGGTCGAACTCAGGGAGTAAACTATAATTCTAAAAGCATATAAATTCACAATATATAAGGTTTTACAAAAAATTAAGAGAGAGAGAGAAAGAAGGGGTGATTGGCTTCTTCTCTTCCTTCAGCCGACTCTCTTCTTTCTTCTTCTTTCTTCTTTTCTTCTTCTCTGCTTCTGTGGTTCCTCTTTCTCTTTTCTTCTCTCTAATTTTCTTTTTTTTTTTCCTTTGGGTCTTCTTCTTTCTTGCAACTGCAGAGGCTTCTGCCTTCTCTTTTTTCTTCAGCTGCTAAGTCTTTCTCCTTTCTTCCTCTCTAATTTTCTTCTCTCCTTTCTTCTTCCTTTTCCTTCTTTTCTTCTGCTCTGGCCCTTCCTCTTCTTTCTTTCTCTTCTTCAGCCTGCCTTCTTCTTCTTCTCTAGCAGCTGCGGTTCTTCTCTGCTCTGGCTGCTGACCCTCTGTAACGACCTGATTCCCGAGTACCTACGAAACACGAGAACCGGACCGACTCGACTAATCCCAAGACCTAGTCGTCCAACGAGGAAGTAACCAAAAGAGCAGTAAAATAAACCACATTTTTCAAGACTGCAGTATTCATATATTCCACTAGTTTTCCCATCCTAGGATTCATTCCATACCTTAGGATCTACCATTCATTCTAGTTTCTCATTCCTAGGATTCATGCAATGTCCTAGGTTCCATTTATGGTTCCATAATTTAACAGATTATACTAATAAACTTAAAAGCCACTCTACCAGTTACAACAGGAGTACTGGGGGCGTGGTCGGGAATCCCGCGTGCCTCTACAACCCCCGAGACTGCAATAGAATGGGGTCCTATCACAAGAATCAAACACAAGGAGTTTCTCAAACAGTATCTAATCACTGTAGACGGGTAGAGGATTTAATTCCGAAAAGAACGCAACTCGAAACGCGGAAAACGGACTCCGAACGGGCCCAAAACGGGTCGAAAACGACGAAACAGTACAAAATCAGACGTCTTAAAAATGGGGATCAGATGATACCTTGTCCTGCGTAGTCTCTCAGACATCCAGAAGCCTGCGGGGGCGTCTGGCCTAGTTCCCAGACGTCCGATGGTCACCCCGGACGTCTGGAAGTCCCTCCAGTCGTCTGGCACCTCCGCCAGACGTCTGATTCGCGTTGGATGCGAATCTCAGAACCTGCGCGTACCCATTCCTCGCTCTCAGTATGGACGGTCGAAGAGAAGGAGGAAGTACGAAAATAACTTACCTTTCAGACGTCTGGACAGTCCTCCAGACGTCTTCCCCGTCGTCTGGTTGGAAACCCAGACGTCTGATTCTGGAAAAACTTCCAGAATCAGAGAGCGACTCGCCCTCGCCCGCGACACACGGCCGCGCCGCGTCTCGTCCGCCTGCTGGTCGAGCTGCAGCGGACCTCCCGCGTCACTCCGCGCCCGCTGCACCCTCGCCGGCCGGCTCTAGCAGCCCTGGCAAGCTCGAACCCTCACGGGCGAGCGTGTCCTCCCTCGCGCAACACCTCCTCCCGCACTCGCCGCGGCTAATGCCGCCGCCGCATGCTCGCACTAGCGCACCGGCTGGAAGGAGAACAGGAAGGGAACGGAGGTGATGAGAGTGAGGGAGAGGGTGTGGCTTTTTAAAGCCGCGCGGGGGGAGAGAGAGAGAGCGAGACAGACTGCGGTCGCAGGAGGAGAGAGGGAAAAAGAAAGGAAGGCGGTTGCGGGTCTGCGCGCGCCTGCGCGCAGACCCAGCCCCGCATGCCACCCAAAGTAGATCCCAGACGTCTGGAAGGGGTTCCAGACATCTGGCCAGACGTCTGGGCCACCTCCCAGACATCTTAAAAAAATGTCCTGGAGTGCGTTCGTAACACCCTCCAACATCTGATTCAGCGCTCAGACGGCTTAACTGCGCGATTGCTACAATGCGGCTCCTCTTCTTTTCCTTCAGCTTCTTTTCTTCCTTTCTTCTTCTCTGCTTAGTCTTTCCTCTTTTCTTCTTTCCTGCGCACACACACAAACATCAACGCAAAACCTACCCCTACCCCTTCCCTGCGTCTCTCTCTCTGGATCTCTCCTTGGAAAGCTCTCCCAGAGTCGAGTAATCGGGTTGGGTCGCATGCCCGGGTCAAGGCGCACCGACGTGGGTGGTGCACGAGGAGTGCACAGGAGTGTCGGGTCAGATTGCGCCTGATCCGTGTGGTGAGCCATGGACGAGGGCGGTGATAGGTGAGGGACCTCACCCAGTGTGTATCAGAGGCAATCGGCTCATATCACAAAATCAATTTAAGTGTGGGCGTGAGGCTACACACTTACGAGGTGGGACTAAAGTCCCACCTCTGATCTCGGGCGCCCGCGGGAGAAGGCTTCGCGCAATTGGGGCAGCAGCGAAGGCTCGCGACCCAAATTGAGAACCTGGGCATCTCTGCGGAAGTGCCCCGTGCTGCCTGGGGCCTGCGCCTGGGGCCGAAGAAGCCTGGAGCTGCCTACGAAGCAGCTCCTGCTGCTCATCCATGGCGGCGACGAGGGTGAACCATGAAATCTTGAAGACGGCCTCACGGCCACGTCAAACAACGCAGGGAGCTTCGCCAGAAGATGGCAAAGGCGGTGAGGGGGTAAGCGAGACGCGCGCGTACCTGTGGCCGTGCGCCTAGGGCACACTACGTGCGTGAGAGTGGGTGTGTTCGGGGGATGGTCTTGAGGTGCTAGGAAGTGAATGGAGGGCTGATTCGGTGTCAGTGAGATGTCACGGAGCTTAATGGGTAGCTGGCATGGCGGATGGAGGCATGGAGTGGCGAGAACGCCTCGCCGGAGAGCGGCCGGAGATGGGGAAGGTGGTGATGGACATGGCGGTCGGTGGGTTAAAATGGTAAATTAAGGAGGAAATAACAGGGAGAGAGAAGGGAAGGTTTCTACTTGCCTAATTGACGAAGAGGGAAGGAGGTGACGCTCGGCACGTACCTGCTGACGCTGGGGACGAAGGTGCCCAAGAGGGGGTTATCGGCGACGAGGAGATTTGACGACGCCAGATGGTGCGGCCTGGCGTAGGAAGACGGGGCAGAGTGGGCTCTGCTGCAGGTATGGTAGCAGAGCGACGAGGAGGAGGAGGAGAGTTCGCCGGAAGCTAGGGCACTCTGACCAGAGAGAGGGGAGACAAAATAGAGGGTTTTTCTCCGCCAGAAGTAGCTTGCCATGGACGGTAGCCCCTGCTGCTCCTTATAAAGGCACTGGCGAGGAGAGTGGCCCGAGGGAACGACGTGCTGAGCACGCCGGAGAAGGAGATCCATGCCTGTCGTGCGTTCGCACGAGAGGCATGGCCGGTTGCAGGACACAGGGGAGGGTCCCTGCGACAGAGGACGACGCAAGGAACCTCCCGTTCGTTCCTAAGAATGGGCACCATGACCTGCACGGCGCCATCCTCCGCACAAAGTCGCCGGAGGTATGGTGCTGCTCAGAATGGCAGGGAGGACCGTTCTGCAAAGAACGATGAGAAAGATAGGGGGCAATGTGTAAGGGTTTCAAAAGATAAGGGTCAAGAAGTAATTCAAGAGGACCAATTTGTAAAGTTGGTCAAAATGGTCTTTTCTTAGGCCCAAATTTTTATACCAGCTTAATTTGAACCTAAGGATTTTAATGGTGAAATTTGATTTTAGGTTGAATCATTTTTGACCGGTCAATTTGCGCAAAAACCCAAATTATGCCATAAATTGGGCATGGTTCTCATTTTAAGTCGAAATAGGTTGCAAAGGCCAAATTGAATGTTCTAAACCCTAGGGAATATTTTTCCATGAATTTTAGTGGGTTTAGTTTATTTTTATCCTGCCTCAAACCTCATGAATTAAAGTGGATTTGTTTTAGGGTTACAGAATGTCATTTAATTCCTACAAGTTGCTATAACCCTTTTTAGATCAGATCATCCCACTTCCCTCCTTATTAAGCTTATTTGACCTGTGTTTAGACCTTTAATTACCTTTTTTGCGTACTGCATTGGTAAAATTACAGTTTTACCCCTTATGATTTGTCTTATTCTTTAATTCAGAATTCTCTGAGTTAAGCTTCTCTTTAGATTTTGTAGGAGCTTCTTCACACTTATTTAGATTAAATTGTACTAGTTAGGGTTCATGATGAGGCTCTCATCATTTAGGAAATTTTATGGAGGGATAAATAGATGGCTAAAAGGAGGGTTAGTGGATATAAATGTGATAATTGTGTTGATGTGTTATTATTGATTTTTATTTTTACTTTTATTAGGAATGGGTTAGTAGGATAGATGTGATAGATGGGAGTGTGTTAGTAGAGGTAGATGTGATAAGTAGAAGTGAGTTAGTGAGGGTAGATATGATTGCTAACGGATAGGTGCGATGGATGATGATAGATGTGATAGGTGGGAAATAATACCTTTGCATTGTTCACCCATTGTAGCTTGTATCAATTACACATAGGATAACCCCATGTTTTAAACCGACTCGAAACGCACCCTTAGGTCCTATATGGACTATTTCAGGGATCAATAACTTTGATGTCTCCAGCCCTATGACAATATAGCTATCTAGTATTTGAAGGTTGCTTGTTGCACCAGTTTTAAGATGACCTCAATGACTTCCATGCATCCAACACATGGGAGTTATAGGCCAAACTCACCACTTCACCAAAAGGGATGATCAAATCAAGGACCATACCTTAGGAGCAGTTAACCTTGAGACACCCACAAAGGGCAAAAATGGATGGTTGGAAGAAGTAGCAACCTCGAGGAGGAAAGGAAGGAAGAGAAGAGAATGATAGATGGACCCCCAAGACCAATGTAGGAATGATAACATTTGAGGAAAGAGATATTGCTAGTTGACTTTACATTCAAGGTGAACATGGCCCCACCACTAGTAGCAAAGTAGACTTCCCTACTAGCCAAGAGATTCATCACTTCAAAGGTTTTCGAACCCTGCCAAAGTTTTGAGCAGTTGTAGGTGCTTCCTTCAATAGGATACCACCACCAAGTCACTTTCCATTTCAGTAGGTGTGATTGTCGTGCTTGCTATTAGGCAAAGGAAATGCAGCATAGATTCTCTTCCTCAAACTTTTGAATCACTTGGGGTTCAAGGAAAGTGATCTCTTCCCAAGCCATTACTTGTTAGTCGGCTTCAGGAATGTGAAATCCTACTCAAGGGGTGTCAAAGATAGAGAAGGTATTTCTATGTATTTTCCATACCTTCATCAATGATGACTTGCCTCTTATTTGTAATTATTTCAGGTAGAAGGATAACCCACATTGCTATAGAAGATTATACATTGGATGACAACAAACAAAGTAACAAGTGAAAAGAAAATAGATTTGGTTGTTTCGAATCGTCTACCTACAGACTCATTGTGTTTATCCTCTATGAATTTATTTTGTCATTTGTTCTTTTTGAGATTTTTCAGTGACTTATCCTTAACTCCCATTTGCAGATTAATGGCTTTAAAAACACTAGATTGTAAAGGTAGCAAGCGAAGGCAAATGAATATACATTGAAATCATTTAAAGAATTCCTCCTCTTCATTCCTCTATTTTTCTACACATTTAGAGTAGAAGATGTCCTCCTTTTCCCTTCTCTTCCCGTCTTCATTGGCTAAATAGAGAAGATGATTAGTAGCAACAAGGGTTACAAATGAGGAGATGGGAAGAGAAAATGGTGGCAGGCGGAGGAGAGAAGAGGATGATAGATAGGGCTGAAGATCCAAAGAATTCCTCTCTAATTACAACCATTATAAAGGGGAAAAATTACCACAAGCTCCCCATTAATCTTGCCATATGCCCAACATCTATAACAATCCTTTCTTTCCCATCTTATCCCCATTCTTGAAAGGTTTTTGTTGAAATAAATTGAAACGAAAGTGTTGCAACCTAGATCCCCAACTCCAACAGATTAGAAATCTAGGTGGTAAACTATAAACCAACTAAGCATGCAAAAAAAAAAGTTTTACATCTATTATAGTGATTCATAAGTTGTAGGACTTCTATTATTAATACGTCAAATCTCTAAGTAGACATGCGCAATACTAGTAAAGCTATTGCAACTGCAACTAAAAGGTAGAACCGTTCATCAAAATTCTAATCAAGAATCAAATTGACCAAATCTCTCCACCACTCGCCTTCAGTATACCTGCTATTACCACCATTGTTAAGGCTCTAACTCTCCATTATCATCTAGATGGACAATAAAAACACAAAAGGTAAGGAGTCGGTAAAAGCTCAATAAGAAAAAGGAAAACTAAACTAACAATTAGGGGCTAACTAATCGAGTAAATACACCACAAGTGTTCCCTACAATTTCCAGGTTAAATCAAAATTCCTAAGGATTTGCATATCATACAGGATTCCTTATTAATTGTCTCAGATCTCGACTTACATTATTTTAATGTTGGGAGAATTATAGAGAATGCATGTGATGAGAATCTAAAGTAATCAGCTTGAGCACCATTATACCATTGAACTTATGCAAACTCCACCTCGTTTAGTATATTCTGCAGAAACACCAATTGGGAGATCAAGTATATTCTGCAGAAAATGGTTAGACCTGATCGTAAAGATTGGATTCACAAGCCTGAGGACACTCTTTGGGCCTACCGTACGGCATACAAAATGCCTATCGGCAAGTCATCATATCGTCTGGTGTATGGAAAGGTGTGCCATTTACCTATAGAGATTGAGCATAGGGCATTCTGCGCAATCAAGCAATATAATTTGGATTTAAGTCTAGTCGGAAAGACAAGGAAACTCCAACTATCTGAGTTGGAGGAGCTTAGAAATGACGCATACGAGAATGCCAAGATCTATAAGGCACGAACCAAAGCTCTTCATGACCAATTGATATCCCGAAAGAGCTTTGAGCCGAACCAGAAGGTCTGGCTTTTTGATTCTCAACTTAAGCTATTTCTTGGCAAACTTAGGTCAAAATGGAATGGTCCGTTCATCATCAATTAGATATTTCCAAATGTGGCTGTTCAGATCTCTGACCCTAAGATGGGTAATTCTTTTGAAGTCAACGGTCAACGTCTGAAGCCTTTTGTTGATCATATTGTTCTAGAACCCATCTCAAACACGGTTGCTCTAATCACATCCTGATTACTTTGGCTGGACTTCGCCTAGCTAATGGCATTAAACTCAACATTTGTACAGTCTGACTCAGAGCTGACCCGAGCATCATAATTAGGTGATATCTTCTACATTCTACCTTTCCTTTCATGCCTTTTATTTTCAATGAGGATATTGCATCAGCTAGGCATGGGGTGGTGGATTCATTTCTGAATCATTTTGTTAGCTTTGTGGAATTCTTGTAAATTCTACATATCTTTTTTTCTTTCTTTCTTTATTATTAAAAAAAATAAGAAAAAATTGAATTAGGAAAGAATAATGGGGCATTAAGATTTTTCAACCATAGGGAATAATACAAAAGGATCTGAACACTTAGACCCTTCAAGTTTTCGGGCTTAATCAGCTCGGGTGTCCACTAAAATGTGAATTTGTTTATTGAGTCCTTGCCATTTTAAATTTACTTCAGATTGGTTAAATAAGTTAGGGTGATAAGTACACGACTTATCAACCCGCTCTCTGATTTGAGGGGATTTTAAGTCTAAGCATCTATACATTATTTGCACTGACTCACTTTTCGACGATTTTTACGGAAATCGGGTAGCTCATGAACCTACTAGGGTGGTATGACTAGCAAGTTATCGTGGGTAACAGCTCGTAGGTAGGTTGTCTAGAGTCCAGTCACACGACCATTCTTTTCCTGCTGCCTTTAGGTAAATCTTAGACCAGGGATGCCACCTACTTAAAAGAAGAAATCCAAAAAGAAAAAAAAAATAGAAAAGGAGAAAAGAAAAGAAAAAGAAATAGGCCACACATCACCACACGAGTATGACTGGCAAGTTATCGTGAGTAATAGCTCATTATAGGTTCTCCAGAACCCAGCTCAAGAAATGCACGTTAAATTTCAAAACACTTAGAAGCGAAGTAGAATAAGCCGGGGAGATATACACTGGGTTCGCCCTTGTGTTGACCCCTTAAAAATAAAAGTGGGGAGAAAGTTACCGATCAAATAGATATACCTTTAGGCTGAATTTCTTTCCAAGGTCACTTAGGGGAGTAGAAACCCGAAGTTTGTTCTAATCGCCGATCAGTGAGTCTATCACATTTCAAACAAGGATGCTTAGAACTTAGGGTTCTCTTTAAGTCTTAGGTGGGTTGAGTAGCCGTAGAAAGCTTCTCCAAAACCCTAAGCTCAAAAATCCAAAAAAATTAGAAATGAAGAAAATAAAAAAAAAGATCCTACTTTGAATAAGGCGAGTGCTTGAGGCTAGGTTATGTCTTTGTAGTTCAAGTTCATAGTAAAAATCTCATAGTGTTAAAGAATAACTTTTGAAAAAGAAATCCGACCTAATTCTTTTATAAATAGCATATAATTTTTTGCTAAGGACAAGCAAAAGATAGGTATGGGGGTGTGATGTGCATACATCTGAAAAATCAAAAATGTCTATTAATGCATGTTCTTAGTATCATATTAGCATCACGCATTGTAAATATTGTATAACATGCATCACCATGCATTTAAGTCAAATTGTATAAATTGTATAGTAATTTCTTCTTTTTGGTGGCCAGAGACAGGGTGACTTTTAATCGAGGTCTTGGATCAAAGATCCAACTGTACGAATCTGATCAAGGAGACTATTGGAGTTCAACGATTCTAAGATCGCCCCGATCGAACTTCCGTAGCATTAAATATAATCCTAAGAAGGTTAGAGATCAATGACCAAGATGGAGTCAATCCACACTTCAGATGACTAATCTAACCGCATGGATGGGTTTGGATCGACGATCATAGCCCAACAACGCGAAAATCGATCCAATCTGACATCTTTGGCACCATCTACAAGACATAGAAGACGGACGGCCAAGATAGCGCCACATGGCACCATCTCAACCGCCCAATTGGCCCAAGGACCCGCCATTGCACTTCATCTCCTCAACTGCGTAGATGATCTCCTGAGAGAGATCGCATCCACATCCAAAGCGCGCCCTCTCCACATTTGAAGGCATAGGACCAGATGATCTCAACTGTTGGATCACCATCCAACAGTTGCAAGCACCTGGCCTTAAAACATCTGCGCGACCAAAAGCACACCGCAGCGATCAAGCACTTCTTCGCGAGTGAGAGGCGCGAGTTTGATCCCCGCTGCGCCTCAAATCAAGGCGCGAGAGCGGAGTGGCTGATTTCAGCCGTTGGATGTGGCACGAGCGGTCAGATGGCATGCAACATGGCTGCACGGATGAGCGAGGATCACGTGCGGGTGGGTGCCTGCGTTGAAGAGGCGTGGGAGCAATGCGATCTGAGCCGTCAGATGCAAGATGAACGGCTAAGAGTTGGCGTACGCATACGTTAAGGCAGTAAAGCAACAAGTGGGTGCACGCATCTTAAGCCGTCTGATCTCGCGATCAGACGGCTGAGAATGCGCGTATGTGCGCATGCATTGAGGCATGGGGAGAGGAGGAGACGCGACGTACGCGGCAGCTACGCCAACGATCTGGGCTTTAGTGACGGTTTGATCCATCACTAAAGACCCTGATTTAATGTTTTTAAAGTAAAATGACCTATTTGCCCATTCAAATCTCACCTATAAATATCCCTACGACCACCACACTTTCTTCATCCCTTCCTTCACCTCTCTTTCTTACCAAAGATCTAAAGAAGCTTGTCCCAAAGTCGGGATGCTTCTCTAAAGTCAAAATTATAGTTTTCTCCCCCTACGCCGGAAGTAGATCCCACGATGACGACGACGCCCTACCTTACCCCCAGTTCTTCTAGCTCCGTTCTTCATCTTCTTATGTCTTCCAGGTGTCGCTCCGTTCGGCTCGTCCTCCAAGCAACCGTCGAGGAGGATAACATCTCTCTCCCTTCTTTACTACTTTGTAGAATAGAATTTCCTACTTTCAAGCTGTAACCATTTCCTGCTTTCTAATTGTAAAAATAATAGTCAGTTACAAAGTGATTGTTCTCTCTCTCTCTCTCAGTGTTAATATCAAACTCATTGTGATTATCTCGCTTTTAGAACAAAAATACCAAAAAAAAATATAATTGCAGATTTTAGATCGACGTAGCCTCCCTGTGTTTGACCTGGAATCTCTTTACAAATTTTGGTAAATTTATCTGTTGACAGATTTCTTCTCGAATCATACTATGATGACAGGTTTTTCAAAATCCAATCCATTTTACGACGATCTTTCACTATAGCAACCCGTTTGCGTATTTCTTGTTGCTATGGGTGCTGAAATATTAAATATTATTGATGTAAATCAAGTCGTTGACTTGAAATATGAATAACCCAAGTAATATAGTTAACTACCAGATTAAAAGGAGTTAACGACTAATTATTTGACAAGTTTATGAAGTAAATGAATTATAAAGTATTTAAGCCTGTTGATCATGCTTTATCATTGCATGTATACAAGGAACTCTATTTTTTAATAAAACTATCATCATCAAGATAGTTAAATAATAATTTGATCGAATCCACGATTAGAAATTAAAAATTTCCTATAAATGATAAGTTGGTGGATAATGTTAATATTGGTTAATTATGGAGTTAATAATGTGAAATTATTAAGGATAGTCGGAATGGATGAAAATAAAAGATACAGTTATCTAGAAATGATTTAAACAATCAGTACGACGGATATGTCGAGAAAAATAAAAGGAATAGATAACTGATTTTCAGCCCTGCTACTTGGCAGGTTTTCGGCCGTAGCTTTAGGTCTTTTCAGATCAGTTTCAGGGGTTGGTTTAGGGAGTTGCTGGCCTCCCTACAACTCTTTGGTTAGGCTTAGTGGCCAACTAGGATAGCGGATTCGCAGGGCCCAAGGTTTGGAGCAATTCTTTCGATCGATGGGTGGGTCATTGGCTGTCTGTGGCTCAACGTACATAGTGCGTGTACGTGTTCACACCATACGACGTAACCGCCACCCCTTTTCGCAATGATTCCAGGGTGATTGAGAGTAGCTACTCGATGGGTATAAGCGATCTTCTCGGCCAAGATGGTGACTTATATCGATCTTGCACTGCAAGAAGTTACACGAAATTGTCTCTTGCCCCGAGACGTCGATTGATAATTTGTAAACCATAATAAATTGAGCTTCCAATATATGAAACGGAATTAGATAACGAGATGTCTAATAAATAAATTAATCAAAGCTATAGTACCTATTTTCTCTTATGCTTGGTTACTGTTGCACTCCGCTGTTGTTGTTTATACTCTACTCAGTTTTTACTAACGTGTTTTTGGGTTCCGTACTCAGGTGTACTTGGCAATTTGCAAGAAGATTTCCATTATACATCTCCTTGGATTTATATACTATGATAAATCTTCCGATTAGTATTCAATTTATGCTCTTTTAAATTTTGCAATATGAACTGTTTGTTAGCTATGTCTATATTTTTATAATTATGTGTTGGGTGACTATGACCTTATGGGTGAGTTGTGCTAGTAGTTAGCACAGAGCAACTCAAGTTTCGTCGGTTGGGGGGACTCAGGTCATTACACAATGAATCAGCTCATAGACTCTCACTCAATCTATCTAAACACCCTCGTGCACCTCCACCTAAAAATGAAGTAAAATTTTCATCTTCTTTTAATGTTAGTAGATTTCTTTATTTTAGTATGAAATACTGATTTAAGAAACTTACATATCTATCTTATATTGAGTAAATATGCATTCGACCCAAGCAATGGGTCTGGGCAGGAGCTCGAGCTCTATTGGCCTTATTCTTCTTGATTTTCTCCAGTAAGAAATACAAATTTTATTATTAAAAGACTATGTAATTATTAGTTATAAGCTGATATTAAAAATTAAATCTGAAACTATTTATAATTTACCTCTATTACTAGATCTCTTCAATGCTTGCAACACTCCCTCCAAATAAGAGGCGTAATTGTAGAAGGCACATTTCTCGATGCCTCCTCATACGACCTAATGTTAAAAAAGTGAAATAATTCTATAAATTTTTATTAGTAATTGTTGATTATGGATAAATAATTGAATAAATTGAGAATCTAAAAGAAAATCATATCGTACTCTTCATTTGCTCTCCCCATCCACGTTGTATTCTACCTAAATGCTGTAGAATAGCCTCAGGCACATTGGGATTATCGCAAAAATCAAAAGTTCCTTGTATCCAATAATATATAAATCAATTATATTTTATATAAATCATAAAAAATGATTTCCAAATTTTTTAGCTGCAACTATCGAATAATGGAGGACTTCAACTCTTCTGCAACCCTCCTCCAATCAAAGCAAGAAAGTGGCTCGGTAGCCTTTACAATCGTGGTTAATCGATTGATAAACCTGGGGTAGCTTTTCGTTTCCCCAGCTACAGAGATAGTCACCACAATCCAGCTGCCCTCAGGTAGTCTATCGAGGTCCGCATTTCATGTTGAACCTAGCGTGTTCTTCTTAGCTAAGCACATCGAATAACAATTTTTAATAGCTAAAATACGAAAGGAAATAAAAAAAACTTATAACTACTAATGTTTACCACCGCTGGTGTCTTGCTAAGTAGTAGGCTCTTACATAGTGCCTGTCTGAGTAGCAGTCTCCTATGACGTGCCTACCTGAGTGGCAAGCTCCTGAACATTGCCAGCATCAGTAATTCACTGCTAGAAGGGTTGCTTTACTTCCGTAGCCTCGTGATCGCCCCCCTTGTCGGAAAGACTCCTTCGGCTCATCAGGCTCCTCCGACAGCTCAACATAATAGGGCTGAGGGTCAGGTGGTGGGGAACTAAAGACCAGCACCTTACCCCTACCGTGAAGTTGGGATAGAAGATGTGGAGCTATGTTTTGGATAGGAGGAGTCCCGATATACTGGGAGAATAACTGGCCTCCAGACACCGGTGGAGGGTCGACATCAGGAGGGGAGTGTGACTCCTCCCAAACATCATGTGTAGGAGGATGTCTCCCTGATGATAACGTTATCATCAGCCATATCTAGCTTTAATTAGTCAAAATCCACAGATAAATGCTCCTACATAACCGTTAGAAGATCATAATTCATTACATATCCATTCAGAGAGATAAACGCGAAAATAAGAGAAAAATTGCAGTTTTAACAAAGTATCCTAATTGCAGAGCAATCACGGGATTTCTCAGGGGATAATTTGAAGGTCAAATGGTCATTAGTAATATCTAGCTTTAATTAGTCAGAATCCACAGATAAATGCTCCTACATAACTGTAAGAAAACCATATTTCATTGCATATCCACTATGAGATATAAACATGAAATAGGGGTAAAACTGCAGTTTTAACAAAATATCATAATTGCAAAGCAATCACGGGGTTTCTCAAGGGTTAATTAAATGTCAAATGGTCATAAATGCCTAATAAGTAGGTTCATGCAAAACGAAACAGGTTTTCATGCGTTTTAAGAATTAAATGACATCTGAAATCCTAAAAACAGACTCGCTTAATTCACTATGGTCCTGGTCAGGATAAAATTCACCCAAATCTTTTAAAAATCATAGAAAAATATTCTAAAAGGTTTGGTATGATTTCTTTAACCATTGGAACCCAATTTAACCTAAAATAGAGTCTCAGACCAATAATTGCCTTAATTTGGATTTCTACGTAAATTACCCAGTCAAACTTGGCCAAAACCTAAATTCGACTACACTATCAAATTCCTTGGGTCCAAATTAGGTTTGTACCAAAATTTAGGCTCAATCAAAGACTATCTTGACCAAGTTTGCATTTTGGTCCAGTCTAACTCTTTTCTCTCACACACATGCCCCCTAACTTTCGAATCCCTTGCAAATACCCCCTAATTTCATCATCTTCTTCACCAACAGGTCCCCACTGCCTTTAACTCCTAAACCCATCAACTGGAGACCTTCAATCAAGAAGAACTCCATGATTTCACGGCCAGTCCCTTCTACAATTGGAAATGAGGATCTTAAGACCTTCCTTTTCCATTTGAGCTTCTTCAGAACCTTCCAAATCCGTCCAAAAGCTCTTGCAAACTCCTAGAATTCGCATGTCATACTTGCGAAAATCATGGAGTTACAAGCTTTTTTCCAAGCTTGAAACTCCTCTTTAGGGTCTCTAAAAGCACACTCAGGGCAAACCTTACCTCCTTAGCAAGTTTTGGCGAGCCAAATCACCTTAATTTCTCCTCCTCCGGCCACCGAAACCTCTGCTCCGGTGACCTCCCTGGATGTTGCTATTTTGGCCATCCAACCATCAAATTGGATGGCCTAAGTTCTTTCTCTCTTCCTTGCGATCCTCTCCAGCCAAGGAGAGGACATGTCTCCTCCTCGTTCTCCGTCACCGCCTCACCGTCTCCATCTCTTTCTCTAGCTTCGGTCAAGCCACGACCAAAGCTCTCTGAACTTCTCCCTCTTTCCTAGGACCCTCTTTCTCTTCCTTTATCCCTCTACATCACTTCCCCCTCACCTGAACTCCAAATCAACCACACTACCGCCCTCACGCCCTTCGTCTCTCTCCGCTCCGGCAGCGCCTCCAACCCACTCCAAACCACCCCACTCCGATCCCAAAACCACCGCCGTCCCTCTCCCACCAAAACCCCTCAAGAAATTGGGGCGATTGGTCACTCCACCACATTCCCGGACACAACCACCTCTGCACCACCTTTTCGACCTCGTCCAGCCACCACACACCCTGATTCACCATGAAACCACCACCACCACCTTCTCTATCATCCGGCAAAGCCTTTGAGCCTTTTAACATGGGCTCTTAGCCCATATTTTGAGTTTCAGGTCTTCGACCGCCACCCATCGTTGCCGCCATCATCCTCGACTTCGTCCACCGCGGTTTGTCCAAGCCTGACCTCGCTTCCACTTCCAGGAGGTGCGGACTTCACCTACGTAGCCAGCTGCAACACCAGCTGGACTCGTGGGGCCCTAAACAACTACAATCGAGCAGGACCCCCTGTTGTTGGTGTAAGTGATGAAGCCTATGGGAATAATCCCACATCGTGCGCGTACAAAGTAGCAACAGCGAATATATTATTTTTGTGAAGTGAGTTACTCGCCCAGTTATGAGGGGTTGGGTCCCTTAGCCATACGCTCAGCACATGCACACCTCACTCGCCATTCACGCAGGCAGCTCTAGCCCAGGTTCGGATCCGGTTACCCGAGCAGGTTGGGTTTGAGAAGAAAAAAGAGAGAGGGGAGGGGGGTTTTGCCTCTGCTGTGACTCCCCCTTGCGGCTTGAAGAGAAGAAGGATGAGGCCTTTTGCCTCTGTCTGCTAAGCCTTAGTTAAGGCATTTGAAGGCCTTGAGTATTCGTCTGATACCTACTGGTGCTTTAGTTCTGATTGAGATATTCATCTGGTTGACGTGGGTTATTTGATTAACAATTACTGTTGAGATATTTGAGCTTAACATTAAAAGGTTTAATTGGTGATTCAAATCACCATTTTAACCCATTCTTTTTGCACTAAGATACTTGGTTTTATGTATATATCATTTAGAGTTTTTCTTAATGAAGCTTTGATTATAATTGTTTACATTTCTGATTAACTTGTGATTTGTGAGATTAAAATTGCAGCAGTTGCTCCCTGCATTCGACCTCAGACTTTCTTGAATGATCTTTCAAGTTATAAATATTATTTGTTTTCGCGCGATTTCGACCTATACTACAACGAAGTATTTTAAAACATCGATTTCCCACATCAACACTCCCCCTGTTGGCGTGCTTCTTCCGTGGCCTCATCTACACATGGATAAAAAGAAATTAATTAAACATATGACCAAATTTATATGATAAATGAGAAAATTTACAACAATAAATTAAAAAAAAACTAAAAGATTTTAACTTCATTACAAAATAAAAGTTATTATACCTTAAACATCGGTATCTATTACACCATGACCTATTTGTAATTCTTTTGGAAAATCTTGATATGCTTCAACTAGAAATAAATGTACACTATACTTTTTTTCATCAACGAAATCATGAGGCAATATTTTTACGGGTATAATCCATTCATTCCTACTATTATTAGGCACATAGAAAACTTGTGATAATTGATTGTCTAGTGTGAATGGTTTAGCTGTTTGAGGAATTTGATGATTATTATTTAAATTGATAAAACCATGTTTGTTATCTTTTTGAAACTAATCCTCTTCTTGAAAACATCAAACCAATACATTTAAATAAAATCACCCTGCGGTCGTATGTGAAACTCATCTTGACAATTTCTGTGATTTTATCATAGTAATCATCACAACTTGTTCCAATATCACAACTCACAAAAACTCCAGCCTGTTGTGATACCTTTTCATTATCGATTAACTTTATTCTAAATCTGAATCCGTTAATTATCTACCTAGAATAATAATGTCCATAACTTAACGAAGTTTCACATAATAAATCAAAGTCATTCAACCAATGTGGGTCAATGTTTTCTTTCATCTGATATGCACGTTACTTAAACCAATCAAGGAACTATAGCTCTTGAATAAAATGAGGTGAAGAATGTTTAAATTCATTGAAAAACGAATCAACATCGGGAATTTGTTTCAATCTATACATGTGAGCTAACTACTGATCCATTAAATCGATCATTTTGTATTATGTGTAGAGGATCGACCTTCCCCTTGTATCAAAAATTGATGGAGAATCAACGTTAATTATGTTGTATCCCCTGTCAAAATTCCTCTCCAGTCAATTGAATCTGTTGCCAATATTATTCATGTACATAGCATAAAAATTTATGCATTCTTCAAGAGGATGACCCTCAATAATTGACCCCTTTGGTATTGATTTTTCAATTTTTTCTCTCTTTTTTTTTCAAACTAACCTAAGATTCAAAAGTAACCTAATCTAAAACCTTTTAAAAAGATTTTTTTTTCAAAAAATATGCAATTTTTTTTTTCAGAAAGCAAATTCTACCTAAAATCTACCTAGGGTTCATGAAAGGAAACCTAAGACTAAGAGAGGAGACGTGCACAAGATCTTAATCTGCACACGATGTGTGTGCAGTTCTCATTTTTCCTATTTTCCTGCACATCAAAAGCAAGCAGAGAGATTTGTTACGAAGAAGTTCTAGAGATCAAAAATCAATAATCGCGTTGCCTAATCGACAATGGCGCCATTTGACAGAGCGATTTTAGCGTGTGTTTTGAAATATGTCATTATGTCGTAGTATATTGCGAAATCCGATCAAAACAAAAATATTTCTAATAACGAGACAGTGAGTTTCGGTCGAACTTAGGGGGCGTTATGGAAATGTGAAATCTGATTCCAATCTCTCTCTCTCTCTACTTGCTTAAAAATGCATGGCATTTTATAATAATTTTTAGGTATTTATGCACGAAATGTTGTTGCTAAAGATGAAGAAATTAAAACAGGCAACCTTAATCACAAGAAAATATGACAAGGAAGCTCATGGTGATTTTGCAGCACACACATATATATAAAAGGATGATTTTCATTGAGTCCAGAATGGTTGCTACAAAGTGAAGATTGCGGAAAGCTTGTACAGGAAAGCTTAAAGCATAAAACTATCTAGCATAAAACGAGTGCATGCGTGGATCTACAGGAAGATTACACATGCATCATTATGGAGGGAGAGAGAGCTAAACTACTAAGCAGAAAATAAAGTAGAGAAGACTTATGAAGAACTACTACTTATCTAGTAGAAGAAGGGCATCAGAGGTGGTCTCCAATGGCCTATGAGGTTGAGGTGATAGGGGGAAGAAGGAGGGGCAACCAATGGTGCTTAGGTCAGCCCTTAAAGAGGGTAAGAGAGGGTGATCTTGAGTTGGAGTGGAGGTGGAGTGGCCATGGTGATGGGGTCGTGGGGGTGGAGGTGAATGGAGGTGGAGCTATACAAAATGGAGCCAAGAATCAAGATGGGTGCAAATGGCCACCTATGGGGTCTTTACATAGACCCTTGGCATTCTCTCTTGAGAGTTGTAGAACTCCCTAGAGAGAGCTCTATGTGGCCGGCCAAGAGAAGTTGGAGGTGGTTTTTAGATCTGCAAAATGTGGATCTAAAAATTTAAATTGCTCTTGGTTGTTATTTTTAGCAACCAAGGTAACATAGTTGGATAAGAGTTCTAGAGGACTCTTGGTGTATTTTCGGCTAGGTGAGGGTGTGTGTGTGGGTGCATGAACATGTGTGTGTATGGCTAAGTCGTCTAGTGGTCTAGGTTAGGTCCTAAGGGTTTGGGTTAGGTTAGGTCATAGAATTAGGGTTGCAAACCCTAATTACTAATTTGGATGCACAATTAAACTTGACACGGTTTAATTGAATGAGTGCAAACCTAATTAAGAGTGAGATTACTCAATTAGGTTAGGCTTAGGTCAATTAGATTCTCACTGAGTCCAATCTGACTTGTGTGGGTTGAGATTAGAGCTCAATTAGACTTTATGAGTCCAATTGACTAGGCAATTGTAATTGACTATGATCCAAGTCAATTGGTCTTAGTGAGAACCCAATTAGGTTCTTAGGAGGGTCTAGTGGTAGCCAATGGGACTAAGTAGATCCAATTGGACTTGCTTGCGTAAATTTGAATTAATCAGACTCAGGTTCAACCCTAATTAGGTTCTACTAAGCCTAATTAGACTTGAAAAGGTAGGGATGGATCAATTGGATCCTGGGTAGATCCAATTGGATTTAGGTACACCTAATCAAGTAGGAATGCACCCAATTGGATGTAGGTTAGGTAATTGGGTTTGGGCTAAGTCTAATTAGACTAGTCTGAGCCTAATTAGATTAGGGTTAGCCTAATCAGGTTCATCTGGACCTAATTAGAACAAGGCTAACACAATTACCTCCAATTGAGATAATTGGGATGTCAAGGGATCTAAATGGGATTCTAAGGTGGGAATTGGGTTAGGGATAAGAGGATTGAGTGTAGGGATAGTGGATAGTGGGAATTTGGATAGTGTTATCTAGGTTTTGGCTGAAGTGGGGAAATTGAGGTTTAGGGATAAGGGTATCCCAGAACGGGGATAAGAGTTGGGATAATGTGGATAAGGGCATGGATAGCACTATCCATGTTTTGGCTTCTTAGCTAAATTAGCCTAATAGGGAGGTGGCTTAGGGATAGGGACATGGATAGAGTTATCCTGGAGACTAAGGAAAGGCATAGGGTTGTCCTAATGCTAGGGATAAGTGCAGGGATGTCCAAATGTTCTTAATAATTTAATCTAAGCATTAATTTCTACTTAGTAGAGTAGCATATCTCAACCCTACATTATTTCTTCTATTATTTATTCCTAAGTCTTCTACTCCAGCTCTACTGCATCTCTTGCTTGTCTTTATTCTTCATATCCAGCTTTAGCGCTAGCTTCAAATCTTCTAATTACCTGCCATCCACACAATGCACTTAATCAACACATTATAACATTATTTAATGCATAGCTAAAATAAAGCAAGAAAGATGCGAAGTATGCTTATGCATGCATGGATTACACTAAGTTATGCTAAGTTCTAACTTAATTTAGGTCATTTAAGACTAATGATTACTGCGCAATCACATACAGAGCCAGGGACGTAAGTTGTAAGTAACCATCACGACTGGCCCAATAGAGTACGAGGGGTACATGTTCTTAAATGTATTAAATCTATCACTTTCAAGTCACAATCTAACATTATGTGAATCCTCTGCAAAAGATAAATGTTTGTTGTCAAAATTTTTTCACTCCTCTAAATCAATTGGATGGTGAATAAGGTCATCTTCTAACTTGTTTTCCTAATGCCACCTCATTCATGTTGCAATCCTATTAGAAATAAATAGCAGCTGTAACCATAGAATCAACGGAAAATAATGTAGAACCTTCCTCGTTTGTTTCCTCTCTCCTTTATATCTTTTCTTACCACATTACGGGCAGAAAGTCAAGTTAGTATGCTCGTTTCTATATAACACACAGTCATTCGGGCATGCGTGAATCTTTTCATAATTTATACCAAGAACTCATATTTGTTTCTTTGCTTCGTACCACAACTTTAGAATACCATTGGGATTATTTAACAACTCCTGAATAAATTGAAGCACCTCGGACATCAATTTTGTTGTAGCTTTATTTAAAACTTTCATCTGAAATAATCTCAACAGAAAAGACAACCTCATCATGGAAGTGATTCCAAGCGCAATGGGTTCCTCAACTGCGTCATTGCATCATAAAACTGATTATAGCTATTGAATGCTTCCTCATCATTTGCCATATCAGGATTTGCCTCGCTCATCTCATGCAGCATCTAATCTATTTGATTTTCGTCGTCTTCATCGTCATTAGACTCATCCACTTTCATTATATTCCGTGTGTCATCCTATGTTGGTTCCTTTCCATGTGTAGTCCACATTGTGTAATGCTGTCACCCACTATTACCGATCACATGCTCTAGAACTATTTTCCTATCCTGGACAAATCCATCGAAACACTTCCTACAATGATAGAATATTTCCACAAAAAATTCTTCACTTCTATATTGTTTTCTATGTTCATGGAAGGCCGAATCCAGGAATGAGCTTAGTATACTTTATACTTAGTGTAATCCAAATTTGTCAGACTAATCCAAAACCTATCCATGAAAACCTAAAATTAAATTGCAAACAACCTGCAAGTTAGGAGCAAATATACGGAAGGTATTTGTATTTTAAAGAAGATTTTCATTTGATAGCTCATCCCCGAAGATTTGATCACAACGTTACTTGCTACATGCAACTATTGTGTGAAGAAATTTTGGTAGCATCTCCTTACACCTCTCCAGTATACCCCCCAATACTAACTTTAACTACGTTTCTAATAGCCCCCACAAAAGGGAACTTTAGGAACGAAGCTAAAATTAGATGGTATACTAGAGGAGAGCGAGAAAATGCATCTGAAATTTCTCTACACACTAGCTACATATAACAAGTAACCCTAAGTTGTGATCAAATCTTCACCCTTAGCTTAAAACTTCTCTAAACCAAGGACGGTAACACTTATGGCATGTTATAAAGACAACACATCATCAATGTAAGCGAAGTATACGCACACTCTACATTGTCCGTATAACATGATCATAAGTCTTGATGGGCTAGTATTTTGACATAATTACATCCTACCCACAACCTATTATCTATGGGTTAGAATTCCTATTGTGTTACGACCCGATCCCAGATCCCTACAGGACTCGAGATCAACTCGCCTCGACTAATCCCAAGATCTAGTTATCCAACAAGAAATGACCAAAAGCAGAAAATATATTACAACCACACATGCAATGTAATAAAGCAGGAATAAATAAGAGACAGTAAGGGAAAAAAGGACGAGAAATCTCAAACACATTACATGCCACAAGCGGAAAAGTACAATAACATACATAGCCATCACAATTACAACAGAGGGAAATATAACATGAACAGAAATAGCTAATACATACTAAAGTACTCACTACTACAAAATCTCTGGAACAGAAAAAGGAAAAGCACTATGGCTGGGCTTGGCTAGGCCCAGCACCCTCGACAGCCGATGGCGCTGGCTGCTCAACTCCTTGACCTCAACATGGTTATACAATCTGTAGTCAACTAACGCTGTGTAGAGTGACACCCGATCTAGGATGTAGGATGCACATGTGATACTCTCCCGGTCGAGAGAGCCCCTGTGGTAGTCCTACACCCGGTCTACCACCTCGAGGTCACGGTTGCGGTGTAGCGGTGACTACGGCATGCATAATAAGCGCACGGGTAGCTACCCCGCACTGGCACCCGGTCAGTCTTTTTTGCTAGAGGGTACGTGCAAACATACAACACAAAACAGAACAGAAGTTTCACCCCTCAGAAGTCTGCGCACCCTCGCCCGACTATCCCAGTTTGCCCAGAGGGCCTAACAGGAGTCGATGTAGGGTGGCGAGTTCTAACCCTGGGCCCCATGGGTTGGCTGGCTCCCCCCATACACTAAGGTAACAAGAGTCGGTGTAGGCGGCCATTCCTAACCCCAGGTCTCAACCCAAGGGCGGTTAGCTCCCCCCTACACTAAAGTGACGGCAGCTCTCCTTGGTACCATGTACATGAGAGCCAACTCAGTTTCCATGCAAAAGTTACAATTGCTCTCCTCGGTACCGTGTACTCGAGGAACAGCTCACTTTCCTTCTACATACGATATTCGTTCCACACATGCGAGTTCCTTTCTAGTTCCCTGAAGGGTTCGTACATAGGCTTTCTCATTTCCACATCCAATTCATTAAATGCATAACAGGAAGCTCAAGATTTCACAATCAATTATTCAGTACACAGCAGATATTTTCATTCATGTCATGGCTCATTAAAATGTGGTATAGGAAGCTCAAGGTTTACTACATTCAGTAAGCATCACAACAATTTAATCATTCAATACATGTGCATTCATCTCTTTCATCCCTAATGTTCATTTCACAACCTATGGTTCAATCGGATATTTCTAAAGTAGCATGCATTCATTTCTTTCAGCCCTAGGGTTCATCTCACACCTAGGGTTCAGTCAAATATTTCTAAAGCATGCAATTTAATTACTAATTCTAGGATTAGAGAGAGAACCACTCTACCTGGATACATAAGTGGAATGGGGGCTCAAATCGCAGATCCCATCGTCTACGCGAGCCTTGCATACTCTACTGGCTAGAGACCTATACAGATGACCAATCACATCAAACGACTTCAGAAAAGTATACGAGTGACACTAACATGTAGAGAAACTCGAATGAAAACCAACGATACTTTGTTTGAGCAAAACCAACCCTGTTTAGGCCATAAATGGGCCCAAAATGTGCATAGTGACTAAAATCGGATGTCTGGGATTAGACCCAGACATCTTAAATGACCTCAGAATCTCACCTTTCTTTCCTGCGGCTTCCTCAGACATCCGAACCCCTCCGCAACTATTTGAGGGAGATTCCAAACGTCTGACACTCCCTCCGATCGTTTGGGAGTGTAGTCAGATGTCTACAACCGTCTCCAAACATCCTAAAGTACCTCGAAGGGCGCACCACGCACCTTTCCCATGTCTTGTACCTATGCATGTGCACAGGCTTAAAAATCACGACATGTAAAAGCACAAGTACGTGCATGTAGGCGCGTATGAAGGACATACCTCGGCACTCTGCATGCTGTCAGACATCTGGCGCAAGCTTCAGACATCTCGAGGATACTCTAGACATCTGGATGGAGTTCCAAACGTCTGATACTGTGGAAAACGGTTCCGCAGTACACTCCTGCGAGCTTTCTCCTCGCGCTCTCCTCCTCATGCAGAGGCCGCAACAGCACCTCCCGCGGCAGCAGGAGGTCGCGGAGCCCCTCTCCACGAGCTCCCCTGGCCACAGCTCCAGCCACACCTCCAACTCCTCCCCTCGCCCTCTCTCTCGAGCTCCTCGCTCTCCCTCTCTCCCGTGCTTCGTCCCTCTCCTTCTTCCCCACTCGCGGTTGCAAGGGGGATGGGGGAGGGGAGCTCGTCGGTGGTGAGGTGGTGGATAAGTGGAGAGGTGAGGGAGATGGTGAAGGTGGAGAGGAAATGGAGAGGGTGGAGGGGGTTTTAAAGAGTGGAGGGTGAGGGTTTGTGAGGGGTGTGTGCGTAGGTGGGTGTATTGTGTGGGAAGAGAGAGAGAGAGAGAGAGAAAATTTGTGAGATTTCCCCCCGTGAAATCTTTCTGTTACAGCAAGGCCCACACACCTTAACCCAGGGGGTTCAAAATTGCACTCATGCCCCTATCTTTTTGGAAAACTGCGAACGACCCTTGGAAAGGGTCATTTCAACATAACAAACTTAAAGGAAGTTTCGTACCTGAAACTTGAGCTAACTAAGGTGCGGAAAGGAACGTAAAAGCGCATTACAAACTTAAAGAGGATCAAAGTAGATCAGAAAAGACGTACCCTAAAAAAGCTCCAGGTACTGTTCTTGCATTGTTGCCCGGGCTCCCAAGTCGCTTCCTCGTACCGCTGGTTTCTCCATGGGACCTTTACCAATGACACCTTTTTCCATCTCAGACTCCGGACGGCTCTGTTTGGTATCTGCACTGGCCTCTCAGGGTAGGTCAAGTCATCCCCCACCTTGGGGCTCTTGTGGCTCAGAATGTGGTTGGGATCGGCGATGTACTTCCTGAGGTTGGACACATGGAACACATCGTGCACTCCAAAAAGCTAGGGAGGAAGGGCAAGCCGGTAAGCAACAAATCCTACCCACTCCAAGACTTCGAAGGGCCCCACAAACCTCGACGCAAGCTTCCCTTTCAGCCCAAAACGTTGCAAGCCCTTCATGGGCGAAACACGGAGGAAGTCGTGATCCCCAACCTCGAACTGCACCTCTTTGCGCTTCTTATCAGCATAACTCTTCTGCTTGCTCTTGACAGTACGGAGTCGTCTGTGAATCTACTCTATCACCTCCTGACTCTAACGGATTAGCCTGGGACCAACCACCCACTTGGTCCCTAATGGGAATACTATCAAAAGACATAACTATCTTAGTTTGATCGGATTAAACCAATATAAGCTCCTACATATCCATCAGAAGGTCTTAAAGGCACAAAACATTGATTTGAGAAGAAGACAAGAATACAGGGTTATTTTTGCAAATTTACCCTTCTATCACAAAAATAGAATAGCCATGGGTTCTCTCAGGGGTTGAACAAAGGACAAATAGTCTTAAGAGTCTAATATGTAGGTTAGAACAGACAGAAAAAGATTTTCATGCATTACAGGAATTAATGGACATCTGAAACATCAAAAACAGACCCGCTTAATTTACTGAGGTTCTGGTCCGGATAAAATTCACCTAAACCCTCTAAAAATCATAGAAAAATATTCTTTAGGATTTGATACATTCAATTTGACCATTGGAACCCATCTTGACTTGAAACAAAGTCTCAGATAGGCATTTGCTCTAATTTGGGTAATTGTGCAAATTACCAAGTCAAACTAGGTCAAACCTAAAATCGAACTTTACCATTGGATTCCATATGTCCAAATTAGGTTTGTATCAAATTTGAGATTGCTTCAGCCTAGTTTGCACTTTGGTCCAAGTGTGATTTCTTTATTTCACATGGCCCCTTAGCTTTTGAATTTCTTACAAATAGCCCCCTGACTTTGTTGTTGTCTTCACAAATAGGTCCCTGCTGCCATGAAATCCTAATCCTGCAACTCCAGCAAGCTTGATTTGCCATGTTCTCCTTGATCCCTTGACAAATCCCTCGCAAATTTGAAAGGGAAGTTTGTTAAGAAATTCCATTCCTTTTGAGCCAAATCCTAAGCCATACAACCATCCCAATCTCTCATGCGAACGCATGAAAGATTTGGGTATATATCAAGCTTCCATCTCCGACTAACCTTCCAAGCTTGGGAAGCAAGCTTCCCAAGCTCAAAGTACCCTCTAGAGGCCTATAAAAGAATCCCCAAATCAGATCGAGTTCCTCACGCTCGAATTCAACTGAAATGGCCCCAAATTCCTCTCTCGTCCTCTGGCCGAAGTGCTCCTTGACGTCCGGCGACCTCCTTCGTCTTCATTCCTCGTCCGTTCACAATACTGGCAATGGATTTGCCTCCCTCAGCTTCCTTCGTGTCGCGCAAAACCAGCTGGCACCTCTATCTCCCTTGTCCTTGCTGTTTCCTTCCCACCGGAGTCACCTTTGTCCCCGATGCCGACCACACCACAACCGGCGTCGCCTCTACCTTGCTTCATCCGCTATCTAACCCTATCGACGCCTCATCTTCCATTTGTCATTTCCGTGCATTCGCAACTCCGATTCAATTGCCGACTCACCCTAACGCCCTCCCTCTTCCACCTCACTGGTGTACCTCCAGTGAGCCTAGCGGCTTCCACACTCGCCCAACCACGCCGCTTCCACGCTCCTCTCCGTCGCCTCGACCCACCAACCAAAACCGCTCAAGTAATTGAGGGGATTGGCCTCTCTATCGCCTCCCCCGATTCACACACTTTCACACATATTCCGTAAGGTCGACAAGCCTCCACATCCACTCGCGTGCGACGCCACCTCCACCATTACATTCCTCAATGTCCGGCGATTCTCCTGAGCATTTCTGACAGGGTTGAGAGGCCTTATTCTTGGTTTTCATGTTACAAGTCTTGCTCGCCATTAACGGCAAGCTTCGAGCAAGCTGGAAGCTTGCATCACTCTCGATAGCACTAGGCATCCCGCTCCAGGCACAGCGGAATCCCACCAGGAACACAACCCAGGGACCAATTTGGCCCTTTGACTGGGCCTTTGACCGGAATTAGACGAATCAGCTGCTATAGCTAGTGCGTGGAAGAAGCAAGGGACCTTTAATCCCACATCGGAAGCGGCAGAACAGTTGAAGGTGCATAAAATGAAAAAGTGATACGGGCTTATTGCCTCAACTAACACATAGGGGGTGAGGTCCCCGCACCCTCACATGCACCTCGCCTGTGACATTGCTCACACGAGCCTGGTGCTAACCCGACCCGCCTAACCCACGCACACCACGATTGCAACCCACGTTCACAACCCTGGTCCCGGGTATGCTTAGATCCGAATCCAATTGCCTGAGGCTCTAGGATAGCAGATCCCAGAGAGAGAAAGAGAGAGAGCGTGAGAGGGTTTGGGGGGGGGGGGGGGGGTTTGCTCTGAAGATCAACGGTTGACACTTAGTCGTTTGAAGAAGAAACCTTTCCCCTTGTCCGTGAAGAGAAGCAAGAAGAGAAGGCAGAAAAGGGAAAGAAGAGAAGAGGCTGAGGAGGGAGAAAAGGCTATGCACTGTAGCTCGAGATGGTTAAGCCATCTGATTAAACGCTCAGCCATCTGATACTTGATTGCGAGGCTTTATTTGGTTGATACTATTGAGATATTTGCTGTTATTATGAGGGGTAATTGGTAATTCAAATCACCATTTTACCACATTCTTTTTGTACTCTTGACATTTGCTTTCATTTATATATCATTATTGTTTGGAGTTCTATTATAAATTGCTTATATTGTGCTTGAATTGCAATCTTGAGAATTATTTTGCTAATTGCTCCATATGTTTAACCTCGGACTTCCATTTGAGTATAAATTCTACTTGTTTTTCGCGCTGATTCAATCTATACTGCGACGCATCGATTTTAAAATCTGATTCAGAGCGACTAACATTTTGGTGCCGTTGCCGGGGAGCAACGCGCAATTCGATCTCTTAATTACAATATCCGATTTGATACTAACTTGCTCTATCTCTTTTGACTATGATCTGTGCAAGGGAATTCAATGGAGGAAGATCAGCCGCACATCAGAACACACCTGGGGTAGGTAAACTCCATCCAATTTTCCCTAAGCCCCTGAATCAAAAAAAGACTAAAATAGGAAATAAATCAATTAGGTTCAAATTGCATTATATCCTTAGATTAATCATCAAGTTGCCTGATTTGATACATTCTGTTTAAAGAACACCCAACCTTGATTTGCACACCTACTTAGGGTTTTAAGGTATCTAGGGCTATCACCTTCTTGCTTGAGCCCTAGGTACCACATTTGGATGAATTAAATTGGGTCAATCAGAGCCAATTAGGGTTTTCAGTTTAGAGTTTTAGAGTCACACTTGCTTAATCAAGAACTAACCTTCCTAAACAGTGTGTGTGCTAAGCCTTGATTGAATCAATCTATTCAAGCAAGCCCTAAAAATTAACCTCTTAATTTCATTTGAACACTAAAAGAGGGACCTAAATTTCTCAAAAGATAACCAGGTGAAGTTGACCCACCTCGTTGGGTTAAGCAATCTTCAAATTAGGTCACTTTGCACAAAAACATCTTAAATTTCAAGTGAAATCGTAAGCACCTTTGCTCTTAACTTAAAACTGGTAGACTTAAGAGGTCAAGTCCCCATTCTGGTTTACCTAGATCCTCAGTGACAAGAAAGGTAGGGTGGAGGAAACCCTGTAACCCATGGGGGAGCTTTACCGTGTAAGGGTCTTCGCGGGACTCTCCCTTTCTGGCTGCCCAGGTAATTCTCAGGTGGACGACATCTGATTAAGGGATATCATCCGCCCCGAACCTCTATAGTCATCCAAAATTTTTGGGTGTCTTGATTGGGTCCACCACCTGCTACCCCTCATCTATTTCATCGATGCATATTCGGGAGGATGTCCTTAAGACCACCCTTGAGGCCTCCATTAGTCATTCACTCTCGTCGAGGCCGGGCCTCGACTTCCGTGTTTGTGCAACAACCTGATAACATTGACAAATCTTCTAATTCAAAACTTACTTCCCCCTTATCAGCTATGAATCTCCAAGAAGATTAACCTAACCTTGAGCGACAATTCCATGATTTCCGAAATCAAATCAATGGCATCATCAACCCACCGCCGCATCCTCTATTGCGAGATCACTATAATCCTGCTACGGTGGAGATCGAACCTCGAATTAACATTCCCACCGGAGGACCCGAGGTGGATCTCAAGCCTAGCATGCTTCATATGACCCCAAAATTTCATGGCTTGAACTCCGAGGGCCCTTTCTGGCACATCAAAAACCTAAAACATCTGGCCCACACTTTTGGGGCAGATGTACAGAATCGAGACGGATTACACTTAAAACTCTTCTCATTCTCTCTGGCTGATAAAGTCGCTCACTAGTTTCAAACTCAACCACACACGATCAACACATGGGGAGAACTTCAAACTGCCTTCCTGCAAAAATTCTACCCCATTGGTCGTACAAATACGATGCGGAACCAAATCATGCACTTCTCCCAAGGAGTGGGAGAATCCCTACACGAGCCGTGGGATTGTTTTCTGGATCTCATGCGTAAGTGCCCCCATCACGAAGTTCCGAAGTGGGAACAAGTCCAATCCTTTTACCACAGACTGCGTGAAGACATTAAGCTCTTTGCCAATGCAACTTGTGATGATAGCATCATGGGTCGACATGAGGACACGATCTGGGAAATTCTCGAGAACATGTGCGAGAACTCCCTCAACAATGACTCATTGGGTGCGTACGACCGGACGTCCACCCGCGCATTGACAAACAATCAGGGGCTACACGAATCCTAAGGCCTTTCCACATCCGTTGATCTCGAGTTGGAAGCCGGTTAATTGGATAAGGTCTTCATTATCGAAAAGAAGTGGATGACATCACTCGTCATCTACACAAATCCACCTCTGCACCTCAAAGCACATACGTGCGCCCGCCCACAGGAAGGAAGGCTACGCACAACATCTACCACTCCCCGGGGATGGATGCATATCCACCCCTGTTTGATTATGGCTTCGGAGGCAACTCTGAATCAACCCACCACAGTTGGGGAACTCTGACCCCCGTACCTTGATTATCGCGGAGCTTCTTAGTCCTGTGAGGGTCTCCACGCCGTCCAGAGTAATCCTTTCTCCAATACCTACAACCCTAGATGGCAGAATCATCCTAACTTTGCATTGTCGGGAAATAACACGAATCTATGATCCTAATTCCAACCCTGTCCACAAAACCAGCGACTATATGAACCGACTCAACAAAGGCCTAAACGAAATTTCCAATCTGGACGACCTAAAGAAGATCAGACATATTTGATTCTCCAGACCTTGGTTGACATGCAAAAACAGCACAAAGAAGAGATGTTTGAGCTACGAAATCAATTAGCGTAGCTGACAAGTGTTCGCCAGCCTAGTGAACTTCCTTCCTAGCCTCTTCCAAACCTGAATAACGTGCCGAACCAGAGGCGCGTTATGAACCCAAATCAGGGCCAAGCTCACTTTGTTTATCAGGCCCCTTTTGCTCCATCACCTGACAGGATGGATGCTTCAACTTCATACTTGGGATTTCAGCAGCAAACAACTATTTTGCCCAACCCAAAAGAAAATCACGCAGGATTAAATTCTGTCACCACTCGTACTGGCAAAGCAACACAAGACCCACCTTTTCGTAGCCACGACATGCCCAAGACTGTAGACCTTAACCCTAGATTGGTCATCTAGGACACACCCATCCCTGATAAAGAGCCTAAGCCAATTCTAGAGGAACCATCTAATGTTTCACTTCTTGAGCCCTTGACCAAGGGAAACAAGATAACCAAACCTGTGGCACCTGAGGAGGACTTGGTCAAGCTCTTTGAGCAGGTCCATATAAACATCCCCTTTATAGATGCGATTCTCTGCGCACCGGCTTACGCATAATTCCTAAAAGACGTATGTACACCCAAGCGTAAACCACGAACCAAAAGCGGGAACCTGATCGTACTATTGGAGCAAGCCAGCTCCATCATTTTGAGTAAACTCCCACCTAAGGCCAATGACCCAGGCACCCCTTTGATCTCCTGTGTTGTCAGTGATATACACCTAAGGCCAATGACCCAGGCACCCCTTTGATCTCCTGTGTTGTCAGTGATATACAGTTTAACTGGGCCTTATTGGACCTAGGAGCTTCCACCAATTTGATACCCACATCTTTATTAGACCACTTTGAGGAATTTGAGCTTAAACCGATAGAGATGACGTTGTAATTAGCCGATTGATCTATTAACTCACCAAAAGGGGTACTTGAGGATGTCATAGGTAGGGAACATGATTTTTACTTTCCCATGGATTTCATCGTCTTAGACATGGACGCTCCTGAAAACGTGAAGAATACACCAATCATATTAGAGAGACCCTTTCTGGCCAGAGTCAGATCCAATATTAATTGTGAGGAGGGCTAAATTGAGTTAAAATTTCGGAGCAAGACACAAAAATCGACATCTTTAAGGCCAAATAAGGAATTAATTGTGAAGTTATCGAAAAAATTTACGATATCAAGGCAGTGGTTGATTGCCCATGTATCGAGGAAAATCCGATTATTTTTTATCAACCACAAGAAGATCAAAACCTGCAATTAGAGGAGCCTGAACCTAACCTAAACACACCCATAGCTCCTTCCTTTGCTCCTGACATCCACCCTAAACCACCTGCTGCTGCTGATAATCCTGTTATGGAATTCAAACCCCTCCTTGACCATCTCAAATACATCTTTTTGGGTTCCACTCAGACGTTTCCTGTGATTATCAACTCCTGACTCACATCTGATCAGGAAACATGCCTGATTACTATCCTCCAGCAGCATCGGAGAGCCATTGAATGGACTCTCGATGATCTGACTGGCATCAACCCCTCATATTGCACACATCACATTTATAATGAAGAGGGCTCACGACCATCCCATGAAATGCAAAGACGCCTAAATCTAAATCTACAGGATGTCATGAAAAAGGAGATCATCAAATGGTTAGATGCATGGATCATCCACCCTATCTCCGAGAGTTGGTGGGTAAGTCCAATCCAGGTTGTGCCTAAGAAGGCAGGACTCACCGAGAGCACGACTGAAACCGAAGAAACCGTACCGACCCGTATAGCAAACTCATGGAGAGTCTGCATTGATTACAGAAGACTCAATTCCTCCACGAAAAAGGATCATTTCCCATTATCGTTCATTGATCAGATCCTCGAGAAACTAGCGGGAAATCGATTTTTCTGCATTTTGGATAGGTACTCCGGTAATAAACTGAAATGACCTGTTGCCTTTTAGGTTGTTTAAGACGTCTGGACGAGCCGTCAAACGTCTGGATGAAGGGTCGGACGTCTGAAAGTAGAAGAACCGTACATTCTTTTCTGCACGTGCTCTCTTCTCTCTCTCCTCACCCCTAACCCTCTCCTATTTAACCCCCCACCCCCACGCCACTCCATCCATCTCCACCAGCCACCACCTCCGTCCTTCACCTTCCTCCCTTCCTTCCAGCGTAGCGAGAGGAGAGGAAGAAGAGAGAGAGGCGGGACATAGAGGAGGAGGGGAGCGGAAGCGTGGTAGGAGCTCGCGAGGGAGCCACGGGAGCTCGAAGGAGCTGGGGTGGGAGGAGTCGAGGGCGCGAGCGAGGAGGAGCTTGCGAGCAGGAGCCTTGCCCTCCTGCAGCTGCTGGAGGCACTGTTGCAGCTCCTACGGGCGAGCTCGCGAAGGAGACAGCTCGCGGGAAAAGTTATGTGTACTGGACATTTTCTAGTATCAGACGTCTAGACCATCTCCTTGTTGTCTAGAGCAGCAGAAGGACGTCTGGAGCTAAAGTCGGGCGTCTGAAAGCACACTCAGTACTAAGGTACATGATTTTGTGCGGTTACGACCATGCAGGTGTTCGCACTGCGAGATCGATGTTTAAAATAATCGCGTTGCAGTTTAGTCGAAATTGCTTTGAAAACAAATACAATTTTTATTACTCGAAAAAGTTTCGAGGTCGAACACAGGGAGAAAATGGAATTCAAAAATCTCAACAATTAATGTAATTTGAACACAAAATAATATTCAAAAACAAATTTGCAATGTAGAGCATATGAGTATATGAAGAGTAAAAAGAGTTTTAGACAAAATAATGGTGATGTGAATCACCAATTATAAGTCTAATACAAAGAATAGTTACTCAAATGTACTAAAGGAGGGAATATGAAATCAGTTTTCTTATTTTGCAATCAGACGTCTTAAATGACTTTTGCTACAGTCCACTTTTCCTTTTGTCTGCATGCTTCTTCTTTTCTTCTCCTCTTTTCTCTAATTCTTCATTTCTTCTTCTCTTCTTTGGCCCTTAGCTTACACCCTCACTTCTTCTTTTCTTCTTCTTCCTTTGGCTCTCCTCTCTTAGAATTCGGCTAAGTGTTGGTTGGAGCCAATCTTCTCAGAGCAAAAACCCCCCTTTCCCCCATGCAACTCTCTTCTCTCTTTCTCTCTTTCTATTTCAGTTTCGCTCTCCCAGAGCCACAGCCGGTCGGGTAATCGAACCTAGCGCATACTCGAGTCTAGGCTCACCGGCTAGTGGTGGTGAGCGAGGAGTGTAGGTCAGGCCGGTAATCAGGTCGGCCAGGTCCGTGGGTGAGGTGTCACGGACAAGTCCGAGTGAAGGGGGAGGACCTCACCCTCAGTGTTTGGAGACAAACAAACCTACTCACTTATTCAATTTATGCGGCTGAAAGTGCCTCTTCGTATCTGAGATGGGACTAAATGTCCCACCTTTCTTCGTAGGTCTGCAGCAGGGACCGTCTCTCCAATTGCAGCAGCTACAGAGGCTCTCGACTCCAATTGAAGACTTGTGACCATGCGTGAGACACATCCACGGGTCCTGGGAGTGTCAACCTGGGACAGCAAGGTTTGGAGCGACCTCAAGCAAGCTTCGAGCTTGCTCGCCAATGGCAGATAGGGGATGGTACCTGAAATTAGTAGAAAGGCCTCTCGGCCATGTCAGAGCGTTCAAGCAGCGTCACCAGAGTACGGCGAATGTGAAGAGGGTGGTGGCGTGGCGTGACAGTGGCTGTGAGTGCATGCCTAGGGCAGACTGTGTGCGTGTGAGTGGGTGTGTTCGGGGGTGCTTGTGAGTGAATGAATGGGTGAATGAAGAAGAGGGAAATGCTCAGTAAGGTGTGGTAGAGGTTTTGCAAGGGTCGGCGAGGGTTTTGGTGGGCTGTGGTGGTGGAATGGCCTCACCGAAAGGGGTGGTCAGAGATGGAAGGGATGGTGGTGCGAAGGGGCGTCAGTGGTCAAGTTTGGAAGATAAAGAGTGGAAAGCAGAAGGGACAGCAGAACCTAAGAGCCTACTCTAAGGGACGAAAGGGGAAAGGGGTCCCACGTCGGTGTGGTTGACGAACGTGGGGAAGATAAACCTCTGTAGGAGAGGCGGCGGTGAAGACAGGGAAGGAATGACAACGGTTGGTATTGCTCGACGTAGAGGACAGTGAGGAAGGTGAATCCGCCACTGGTGTTGTGGTCGGACGACAAAGAAGTTAGGGAGAGACCGTCGAAACTTGCGAAGTGTTGCGGTCGGAGTGGAGAGAGGAATAGGGGGAATTCCGGCCCAATTTCAAGTTGAGGAGAATGGTTGGACCTTGGGGAGTCTTTTATAGGTCTTCAGAGAGGATTTTGTGCTTGGAAGCCAAGCTTTCAAGCAAGGAATGCTCGCCGGACTTGGTAGCTGTTAGAATACCCAAATCTCTCATGCGTTCGCATGAGAGATTGGGAAGGAATCAAAGTTCATCAATGGGTTTAGAAAGGAGAGAATTTCTCAAAGAATCTCCCTTCCAATTTTGGAAGAGATTCCCCAAGCAATCAAGGAGATATTCCCTGTCAAAGGTCGTCAGAGTAGGTTTCCTCCGTGATGATGGCGGAGGGACCTAATTTCGAAGATAATGAAGAAGCTAGGGGGATGAATGCAAGGGTTTTTGAAAGTTAGGGGAAGATAATGGCCAATCCGTACTTACAGACGCTACGAGACAGGGTGTTGACAGGGGACCCAGGAGACTTTTCCTTCTCAGATGAGGTACTGCGCATGAGGGGACACCTATGCATTCCTTGAGATGAGGAGTTGTTGAGAGAGCTCCTGACCGAGGCACACAGGTCCCGGTTCACCATACATCCCGGAAATAGAAAGATGTACCATGATTTGCGACGTGACTTCTGGTGGAGTGGGATGAAGCAGGATATTGGTGAGTTTGTCCAGTAGTGCCTGGTATGCCAGCAGGTAAAGGCCGAGCACCAGAGGCCTGCAGGGTCCTTACAGCCACTTCCTGTGCCAGAATGGAAGTGGGAGAGCAAGACCACGAACTTAGTGGTAGGTCTACCAGTTACCCAGCGGGGACACAACGCAGTCTGGGTGATAGTAGACCGGTTGACGAAGATCGCACGGTTCCTGCCGATCCAAGTCACATTTTAGCCAGCACAGCTAGCAAAGAGATACATCAGAGATGTGGTGCGTCTGCACGGAGTCGCTCACGAGATCCTATCCGACAGGGATACTCACTTCGCTTCCCAATTCCGATCAGAGTTTAAATAGAAATAAGAGACCTGTCTGAGGTTTAGTACCGCTGACCTCCCCAGATCGATGGGCAGTCAAAGCGCACCATACTGACACTCGAGGACCTCCCACGCGCTTGTGTACTAGACTAGAAAGGCTCCTAGGAGGAGCATTTTCCCTTGGTAGAGTTTGCGTACAATAATAGCTACCATTCGAGCATCAGCACGACACCTTGCAAGGCTCTGTACGGATGAAAGTGTACCGCACCCTTGAGTTGGGTCGAGGTGGGGACCAAGTGGGAGGTTGGCCCTAGGTTGATCCGGCAGAGTCAGGAGGTGATAGAACAGATTCACAGGCGACTCTGCACTGTCTTGAGTAGACAGAAGGACTACGTCGGCAAAAAGCCCAGAGAGGTACAGCTCGAGGTTGGGGATCACGTCTTTCTCCGTGTTTAGCTCATGAAGGGATTGCAGTGTTTAGGGTGAAAAAGAAGCTTTCGCCGAGGTTTATGGGACCCTTTGAGGTTTTGGAGCAGGTTGGATCCGTTGCTTACAAGCTTGCCCTTCCTCCCCAGCTCT
This sequence comes from Thalassia testudinum, assembly GCA_037157565.1. NCBI lineage: Eukaryota > Viridiplantae > Streptophyta > Magnoliopsida > Alismatales > Hydrocharitaceae > Thalassia > Thalassia testudinum. Next base: position 167,971,605 of record JAZHRO010000031.1, read on the forward strand.
CTGGAGTGCACGACGTGTTCCACGTGTCCAACCTCAAGAAGTACGTTGCCGATCGCAACCACGTTCTGAGCCACGAGAGCGTCGAGCTGGGAGACGACATGACCTTTCCCGAGAGACCAGTCCAGATATTAGACAGATCCATCCGGAGTCTGAGACTGAAGTTGGTATCAGTGGTGAAAGTCCTATGGAGAAGCCAGCGATACGAGGAGGCCACTTGGAAGCCTACGGCGGCAATGCGAGAACAGTACCCGAAGCTTGATGAGTCCATTTTAATGGACTATTGTTACGCCTAAGTTAACTTTAATCTTACCTTTTAGGTTTGTTAATAACTACATTAAGTTATAGAATGTTTTCATGCATCATTATTTAAGTTTACATCTATTTTATCGCATTCTATAACATAATATGTAATGATTTTATGTTTTTATGTTGCAGGAATGATATTGGGAAAGAATAAGGAGGGGGGGATAAATTTCCCCAACAAACAGTCGGCTCAATCTCTTCCTCACCCTCCGGCCAGGTTCAACACATCCCTCAACAAAAGCAAACAGTCGCCGGCCAAAATTAGAAAAGGGTTTTTGAAAATTCCATAAGAGGCGGAGAGAGGAGATAAAATTGGCACTTGCGCATGAGAGGAGAGGATCTTCTTCTTCGGGGTCTTCTTCTCCCCCTGGAGGGGACCCAATTGTGAGAGGAGCGTGCACTGTGGACCATCATCGCCCCCCAACGCCTCCAACCAACACCCAACACCAGCGCCGCACACACCACCCACCGCCAAGCCCTTCTCCGCCTGCCCTCACCGTGTGCCCTCCACTGCAAGCACCCAGCCACCAGCGCTTCTAGCAATCGCAAACAGGGTTGTGCCCGCACTGCCTGTAGGCAGTTCCCCAACGTTCCCACCGCAGCGCACCCTCGCCTGTGCCTGCTCTCACCGCGCTTGCACCAGCGCCCTGCTAGACCGCATGCAAGCGTGCATCGCCAAGCCTTCCACCGCCCGCACCCTTACCACTGTAGGCGCCACCTTCCATTGCTTGCTCGCGTGCGCCCTCTGCAGGCGCAGCCCCATCGCACCCTCACCACACAACCGCCTGCAGGCGCTCAAGCCAGCACCGTCTGCAGGCACTCAAGCCACCCACTCACGCAGGCGCCGCGCGCCCTCACCCGTGCAAGAGCACGCCCTTTACAGACCACGCCTCTTGTCTTCTTCGTCTTCCTTGTTCTTCCAGCAGCAGCGCGGAAGAAGAACCCACTGCAGCAGCCGCGCCCGTGCCCCTAGCATGCACCCCACTGTAGCAGACTGCGCAGCGCCACAACACACCCGCGCACGAGCGCGCAGCCGCAAGCACGCCACAAGCCGCACGCACACTGTGCGGCAGAACCAAACACCGGCGATGCACCTCCATCGTCTGGCCGCCGCCGTCCACCACTCACCGCTGCACCACCATCGGAGTGTTCCTGTCCTCCGACCCAGCTCCTCCGATGACTCTTGCAGCTAGTCGCGCCCGCTCCTTCATGAGAGGAGGAGAGAGGAGAAATCCTCTGTTTCTCCTCCAATTAAAAATTACGACTTTTGAAATTGCTGATACACTATTCACTTATTTACTGAATAAATTTATTGATGTGAATTTGCATAGATACCCTTTTATTCAGTTGAAATTATTTGGGGTGGAATGTGTCTACTGAATAAGTTCAAGCATGTCATACTGATTATAGTAAACATGCTACATTTTATTAATGATTAATATTTACAATGTTTTCCTGTGCCAAGATTACTTGTTAACAAAATATTATATGGTGGTGATTTTGTATCTAAACACCTACATTCTTGATTAATTGGTTAAAACGAGCAGTTATGTGAGAAAGAGAATCGCACGAAATAGCATGCACGCCCATTGAGCTTCCTGAATAAATGAGACACTATTTACTAGTTTAAATAGGCTAATTCCTCCCTGTGGAGATGACCTAACTATTCGTGGTTAGATTCCAAAAATTAAAATGTTTTGAAAAGCGATTTTCTATCACGCGATTAAATACGACGACACATTATTTTATGTTAAAGTTTTCAACGAAAACGAAGATCGCACTTTCAGAGCTTTTTAAGGATACGTCTTTTCAAATCTACTTTGATCCTCTTTAGGTTTGTTATGTGCTTTTATGCAACTTTCTCCGCACCCTACTTGGCTTAAGTTTCGGGGACGAAACTTCCTTTAAGTTTGTTATGTTGAAATGACCCGTTGCCTTTTGGGTTGTTCAAGAAATCTGGATAAGCCATCAGACGTCTGGATGAAGGATCGGACGTCTGAAAGTAGAAGAACCGCACCTTCTTTCCTTTCCACGTGCGCGCTGCACGCATAGTCACTTCTCTCCCCTCACCCCAAACCCTAACCCTCTCCTATTTAACCCCCTACCCCCATGCCACTCCATCCATCTCCACCAGCCACCACCTCTATCCTTCACCTCCCTCCCTTCCTTCTAATGCGGTGAGAGGAGAGGAAGAAGAGAGAGAGAGACGGGATGCGGAGGAGGAGGAGAGGGGAGCAGGAGCGTGAGAGGAGGAGCTCGCGAGGGAGCCACGGGAGCTCGGAGGAGCTCGTGCGAGAGGATTCAAGGGCACAGGCGAGGAGGAGGAGCTTGCGAGTAAGAGCCTTGGCCTCCTGCAGTCGCTGGAAGCACTGCTGCAGCTCCTGCGGGTGAGCTCGAGAAGGAGACAACTCGCATAAGAAGTTTTGCATACTGGACATTTTCCAGTATCAGACGTCTGGAGCATCTCCCAGACGTATGGAGTAGCTGAAGGATGTCCGGAGCTAAATCGGACGTCTGAAAGCACGCTCAATGCTAAGGTACGTGCTTTTGTGCTGTTACGGCCATGTATGCCTCACCACAGGGATTTTGTCTAGCCTTATTTAGCTCTGCGTGTTTGTACGCAGGAGTAGAGCATTGGAAAGGCGTGGGGTGTGCCCTTCGAGGTGCTTTTGGACGTTTGGACTCGTTGCCAGACGTGTGACCGTACCTCCAGACGATCGGAAGGAGGGTCTGACGTCTGGAACACACCTCAGACGATCGCGGAAAGGTCCAGACGTCTGAGGTAGTCGCGGGGAACCCAAGGTGAGTATTTACGTCTTTTAAGACGTCTGAGATTAGACCCAGATATCTGATTTTGGATAGTGTGAGTGCTTTTGGCCCGTTTGGAGCCCAAATGGAATCGGATTTCTGCAAATGAAGTACCGTTGTTTTTCGCTTGAGCTTCTTTACGAGTTAGTGTCACTTGTATACAGTTTTGGACTCGTTTGATGTTGATGGTCAATTGTATAGGTTTCCAGCCAGTTGAGTACGCCGGAGCCGCGGAGGCGATGGGATCTGTGATCCAAGCCCCCATACCTCCTGTGTTTGCCGGTTGAGTGGTTTACATTAATATTATGATTTAAATAATTGAACTGCATGCCTCGGATAACTTGAATGAACCCTGGGATTAGAGCGAACCCTAGGGCAGGAGCAGATGAATATGGTTGAGCTATACTATATACTTGAGATACAAGTAGAACCCCAGGATGAGAATGAACCATAGGGCAGGAACAAATGAGTATGGATGAGCTACTGGTGTTGATCTAATCACCATCAGTTTGATTAATTTTATTACTCGAAATTTCAAAGATGTTCCGAGGTCGAACTCAGGGTGCAAATTCGATTTTTTGAAGCATGAAAATCACAATTTACAATAATGCACTGTTTTACAAAAAAACTAGAGAGAGGAAATAAAATTTTTCTTCTCTTTTTTTTTCTTCTCTCTTTCTTCTTTCTCTTCTTCTCTCTGTCTTCAGACGTCTGATTCCATGAATCAGATGCCTTAAATGGCATTTGCTATAGTGCATGCCTTTTTCTTCTTTTTCCTTTCTCTTTGGCTGTTGCTGCTCTGCTTCTTCTCCTTATCTCTTTCTTCTTTTCTCTTCTTCTCTTCTTCTCTTCCTTGCTTGGCCTTCTTCTTCTTCTCCTATCTTCAGTTGTAGCTCCCTCCTTTGCTTTTCTTCTTTTCTCTTTAGCTCTGCTTTTGCTCCTTCCTCTGCCTTCTTCTTCTTTTGTTGGCTCCTCCTCCTCCTCTTCCTCAGCTCCTGCTCCTTGGTGCGGCTAAGTCTTTAGCCGCTTGCTCTTCTCTGTTGGTGCTAAAGCACCATGATCATTTGTTTTGATGATAACAAAACACGTGTTATTTAACATTTGCAATTTGAGTCCTAGATTTCAGGTCAATTGCAAATGTGGACGTGTTTAGACGGAATTCGAGCTCGCATCCAGGACAGATTGGAAGAGCTTGACGGAAAACAGAGGAGGTTCACGTGGAGCGACAGATTGAAGATGGAAGGAAATGAAGAATAGGATAGATTTCCTTCTTTTGTACTTGTTGTATTTTTCGTTTCTCTTGTTGCTCTTTATTTCCTTAGATATTTCATGTTAAAGAGCCTCAAAGAACCCTAACAGCAGTCCTAGGAACACCGGCACAACCCTAGGATACTTAAGTTTTCTGTAGAATACTTAGAAAACCAATATAGGGTTCAAACAGCACTTCCAGATGTCTAATTCCCAAATCAGACGTCTGATAAAGTATTTTAAGACGTCTGACTATTGTTTCAGACGTCTGATAACTGTTAGGCTGGACATACTTAGTTCTGTCTGATGAAATCAGACATCCAGACCTTAGACCAGACGTCTTAGGAGACGTCTGATGGATTTGCCAGACGTCCAATTAGTGGACCGTTGGCTGGCTTACCACACACTCAAGATTATGACCGTTAGAGCCTTATCAGACGTCCTTAGGCCTTTCCAGACGTCTGATAATTGACCGTTTTGCCTCGGCTGACCCAAAATCTCTTCTCAGAGATTTTCTAGCCGTTGCAACGTTTGGAAATCAATTCCCACAGTAAAAGTAGGTTTCCAGATGTCCAGACATAGTGCCAGACGTCCTGTATGTCGTCTGATCAACTTGGACAAAAACCCTGTTTAGATCTGATTCAAGTCAGGAGGAAACCTGCATAGAATCAGACGTCTGACCTTGAGATCAGACGTCTTAAAGTGGCCTTCCAGACGTTTGATGCCGTAGTTAGACGTCTGATAACTCTGTCAAGTGTAATCATTGTCCTGATTTCGGCCTGATTCTCTTGGGTTTTGTTCCCAACGGCTATAGAACCTTTCTTAAGCCTTCCAAAGCCTTCCTAAGGCCTCTATAAATAGAGGGGAGCCTTTACACACCAAAATACACACCTAGAGAGACACAAGATACACTAAGAGAAACAAGAAACACACCTAAGCAACTTAGTTCCACTCTTTTGTGTCCAAGAGAAGATCTTGCTCTCCAAGCTTAAGCTCCATTCCCTTGAGAGCATCAAGTCCTCGCGCACCCGCTCTCCCGCCGTTGTTCACGAGAGCGACATTGCGCCGTTGCGTGGCTCACGCACCCGCGTCATCGTCGACGCACTCCTTGCAAAGGGGAGTTTCCTAATTCCTATAGAAGCTTAGGTTTATTACCTTGTTGGCTCTATAGGACCTGTTGTTTTATTTTGTCTTTGTCTTTTAGTTGGGTATTCGCTTTGCGAATTCCCGTCTCCTTCGTGGGACAAAATCTTTTTCGTGGAGAGAAGGGGTTGAGGAACGCTACCCTCATACTTGTAGCGTGGTTGTACTGAGGTTGAATCACCCTCGTTTTAAAGTGATTCGGTTAGTGGATTTTGATCAACTAGGTTGATCGGTAAATCCTAACTCGAGAGGGTTAGGTGGTGGTTTTCACCCGGTTTAGGTTTCCACCTATAAATACTTTGTGTACTTTGTGTGATTGACTATTTGTGAGATAGCTTTATATTTCGATTACACATTTATTACGTCACCCCTCCAAGAAGGGAGAACCTTCATTCTCTTCTTCTGCTTTTTCTTCCGCCTCCTTCTTCAGCTTCCCTGCACAGGCATGGTTAGGCAAAAACCTACCCCTACCCTCGCCGCGTCTCTCTCTCTATTTCTCTCTACGATATGCTCTCTTAGAGCCAGGTAATCGGGTCGGGTGCACCCGGGCCCAGGCGCACCGGTGTGGGTGTGATGCGTGAGGAGTGCTAGGTTTAGGTAATCGGGTCGGGTGCCAGGTCCGCGTAGAGTGGGCATGGACGAGGCGTGAATGGGCAAGGGGACCTCACCCCATGTAACTGAGGTGATAAGCCCTGTCACTTTTTCAATTTATGTACCTGTGAGCGCTCGAAATCAGCCGAGGTTGGACTAAAGTCCCACCTTCTTGTCACGCGCCCGGCAGCAGCAAGCGCAAGCAATTACCACTTCAACAAAGGCTTCGGACGCCAATTGGAGACCTGGAGATGTGCGCGGAAGTATTCCGCGCCACCTGGGACTGCTGGCCTAGAGCTGGGAGGTCTAGATGAAGCTTAAGTGAGCTTCGTTATGCTGCGGCAATGGCGGAAGGGGTCGCGACCCTAAAATCACAAATATGGCCTTGCGGTCCTGTCAGAACCTTCAGCAAGCTTTACCGGAGCACGGCGAAGGTAGCTCGGGGGTCAGCGAGGCGTGAAGATGCTTGTGCGTGTGTGCCTAGGGCACACTGTGTGCGTGCAGATGGGTGTGTTCGAGGGGAGGTTTCAGTGGGTGGCGCGGTCAATGAAGAAGGGGGAAATGATCAGGGAGTGATGGCAGAGCTTCTGTGGGGTTTGGCGAGGTGGATGGAGGAGTGGAATGATAAGGTCACCTCGCTGGTGGGAGGCCGGAGATGGAGAAGATGGTGGTGGTCAATGGCTGCGAGGGGTCGATAGTTGGTATAGAAAGAGGGGAAATAAAGAGGGGAGTAAGGGCAACTTAGCTGGCAGGTCAGAAGTGAACGGGGGAGGCGGAGATGGCAAGTGGCTAGTACTGCCGTCACCGGAGACGAAGGCGCCCAGGGGGAAGAGACGGCGACGAAGAAGAGGGGTTGGAGGGTGCCTGCTGGTACGGCGTGACGCGGCGGAAGACGGCGGAGGTAGCTCTGCCACTGGTACAGTGGTAGAGCGACGAGAGAGGAGGGGGAGAGTCGCCTAAAGCTCTGGGCGAATTGGGGGGGTAACTCAGGCCAAATGGAGCTTGAAGGATGCGGCTGAGTGTGCCGCTTCTTAAATAGGTGAAGGCCGGTCGGGAGGCACGTGAAAGCGGCGGGAAAAATCTCGCCGGAGGTATGGCAGACGGAGACCCATACCTCTCGCGCGTTAGCACGAGAGGCATGGTGATCTTCAAGGCATGGGGACCGACCCATGCAGTAGGGGGCTCCGCAAGGAGCTCCCATTTCAAATCTGGGGCCGGCTCACCATGTAGGCGCGGCGCCATCCTCCGCGCAAGGTTGCCGGAGGTATGGCCTGCAGCTACGGGTGGCAGAAGGACTGGAGTGAAGAGGACGACGAGAAAGCTAGGGGGCATTTGCAAGAGTTTCAAAAAGTTGAGGGTCTGAAAGTACTTTTGAGGACCAAATTGCAAAGTGGGTCAAGACGACCATTCGTTAGGTCCAAATTTTGGTATCAACCTAATTTGGACCTAAGGAATCCAACTGTGAAGTTGGATTTTAGGTTTGATTACGTTTGACTGAATATTTTACACAAAAACCCAAATTAGGTCAAAAATTGGGTATGGACCTCAATCTAGGTCAAAACAGGTTCCAAAGACCAAATTGAAGGTTCTAAACCCTATAGGATATTTTTCCATGAATTTTAGAGGGTTTAGTTATTTTTATCTTGCCTGGAACCTTATGAATTAAAGTGGGTTTGTTTTAGGGTTACATAATGTCATTTAATTCGCATATTTTGTCATAACCCTTTTCTAACCAAACAATCCCACGATTTCCTTTATTAGGTTCACTTGACCTATGTCGAGACCCTTAGAAATCCCATTCATGCACTGTAATTGTTGAATTACAGTTTTATCCCTTGTATCATGTTTTATTCTCAGATTAACAATTCCTTGAATTAGGCCTTCCCTTAGGTTATGTGGGAGCTTTTATTTATTTTATTAGGTCAAAAAGTGCTAGTTAGGGTTCATGATGGGGTTCCTATCGACTACACTATTTATTGAGATGCTTGTAAAACTTTAAATGTACTGGTCATTTAATATGATGCCTTATCAGTTAGAAAATCATGAGCTGCTTGTTTTAAGAATGGAAATGGAAATGTAAATAGAGAAATATGAAAGTTTGGAATACGAAAGGAAAGGAATACCTGCAAGAACCCTGTGGGAAATTAGTAGGAAAACTCCTGTAGATGGGAAGTGAGCTGACCCATGTGTATGCTATACCAAGGAGAGGCACTGTCCTTTTAGTGTAGAGGGGTTGAGCCCCAGGGTCTGGCCTAGACACTCTACACCGACTCTATGTGGCCCTCATGTATGTTGTACCGAGGTGAGCTACTAGTGTAGGGAGGGAGCTAGCTACCCAAGGGGACCCAAGATTAGGACTAGCCGCCCTACACCGACTCTTGTTAGGCCCACTAGGCAAACCGATATAGTCAGACGAGGGTACACGAACTATGGAGGGGCGAGACCCCTGTTCTGTTATGTTCTGAGAGGGCAAGGCCCTGTACTGTTCCGTGATGTACCTTTAAGCATACCCACTAGCGGAAATGACTGACCGCGTGCTAGTGCAGGATAGCTACTCGCGCGTTTATCACACGTGCCGTAGTTGCCGCTACGTCGTGACTGTGTCCTCGGGGTGGTTGACTGGGTGTAGGATTACCATGGGGGACTCTCCCGACCAAGAGAGAACCACATGTAAATCCTACATTATGGAAAAGATTGCAATCAAGATCGTTCCCGTGAGGAACAGGCCAGATCAAGAAATGTTTTGAGTGAATAAAGGAACAATAAATTAGAAGTACTTGGTTGAACTAAATGAAAATGGATGGTTACTTAATTGCATTAATTTTTAGCTTGTCTCAATTACATATAAATGGCTAAATTTCTACTCTACTCAGCGTTCGCTGACTCCGGAAATTTTACAACCTTGTCTAGGTCAGGGAGTTGAGTAGCCAGCACCACCAGTTGCAGAGGGAGCTGGGCCAAGTCGAGCCCAGCCATAGCTTCGTTTTCTTACTATTTCCTTGGCTTCTATTATAGAAGTGAGTATTTTGTTATATATAATACTGTTTTAGTTACTTTCCTGCTGTACTTTTCTTTGTCATAGTTGTGATGGCCTATAATATTGATAGATTTTTCGCTCTGTTCTTTTACTGTCTCTCGTTTTCTTTCTGCTTAGTTACATTGCATGGGTGGATGTAAATTATTTCCTACTTTTGGTTATTTCTTGTTGAACAATTAGGTCTTAGGATTAGTCGAGGCGGACCGATCTCCGATCCTGTAGGGATCTAAGATCGGGTCGTAACATAACCGGGTTGCAATCTATCTTGAGGACTAAGAGAAGACTACCTTCACCTACCCTTTCGGGACATACGCATTCTGAAGGACGCCATTCAGTCTCTACAATGCACCTGCCACATTCAAGCGATGCATGCTTGCAATATTCTCAGATATGGTAGGTGAATACCTTGAAGTCTTCATGGATGACTTCGCGGTATCTGGGGAATTGTTTGATGATAGCCTCCTGCACTTAATCCAAATCCTCAGGCGGTGCATCGACGTGAATTTGGTTCTTTCCTGGGAAAAGAGCCACTTCATGGTACCTTAGGGAATTGTTCTGGGACATCTCGTCACTGAAAAAGGAATCCAAGTTGATCAAGCCAAGGTGAATCTGATTTCCGAACTCCCTATGCCTAGCTCGATCAAGGACATCCTATCCTTTCTAGGGCACGTCGGTTTTTACCGTCGACTCATTCCCAATTTCTCGAAAATCATGCACCCCCTAACAAATCTTCTCTCCAAAGATGTCCCCATCGAAATTACCAAGGAGTGCACTCAGGCGTTTGAGATCCTACGTGATCGAGTTACCCAAGCACCTATCCCGCAGTCCCTTGATTGGTCTCAACCCTTTGAGATAATGTGCGATGCATCTGATTATGCTGTGGGTGTGGTACTTGGGTAGAAAATAGACGGGAAACTCGTGGTCATCTACTATGCTAGCAAGACACTTGACGAGACTCAGTGTAACTACACAATTACTAAGAAAGAGCTGCTAACTGTAGTATTTGCCCTGGAGAAATCTAAATCGTATCTTTCGGGTTCCCGTGTTATCATATACTAAAGTCACACTATAGTGAGGCACCTCCTCACGAAGAAGGATGCGAAACATCGACTAATCTGCTGGATCTTTCTGTTGCAACAATTCGACCTTGAGATTCGAGATAAAGCGGGAAAGCAGAATGTGGTCGCTGACCACTTACCCTACCTTCTTTTTGACAATATTGACCCTTCCGGACGCATCACAAAGCACTTTCCCTATGAGCACTTTCCTTATGAGCACCTCCTGACTATTAGTGCGAGACTTCCTTGGTTTGCTGATTTGGTGAACTACTTAGCATCACATCAGATCCCATCCGATTAACCGAAGGCCAAGAAAGATAAATTGCTTTTCAATGCTAAGTACTACATCGGGGAAGACTCGTACCTCTTCCACATTGGTGCTAATCAGATCATCAGATGGTGCGTCTCATAAGTGGAAATTCAGGACATTTTACCCTTCTTCCATGACCAGCTCTACGACGGACACTTCTACGGACATAAAACAGCAGCAAAAATCCTCCAGTGCGGCTTTTTCTGGCCCACGATTTTCAAGGATGCATACGATCACTGTAAGGCGTGCACTCATTGCTAGACCTTGGGCAACATGAGCAACCGTGATATGATGCCTTTACAACCAATTCTCGTATGCGAAATTTTCGATATTTGGGGGATTGATTTCATGGGACCCTTATCTAGGACAGCTTCGAGTACATTCTTCTCGGTGTTGACTACGTGTCCAAATGGATCGAGGCTATCCCGACCCAAACCAACGATCATAAGGTGCTAATCAAATTCATTCATGATAACATCTTTTCTCGATTCGATATTCCACGTGACATTATCTCTGATGGAGGGATCCATTTCACAAATGCTCAGTTCAGATCACTGATGACCAAGTACGGGGTGTCGCACTGAATCTCTACTCATTATCATTCCCAAGCCAATGGTCTAGTTAAGCTATCAAATTGAGAGATCAAAAAAATCATTCAAGTCACTGTTCGACCTAATAGGAAAGATTGGTCGTCCCGACTTCCGGAAGCCCTGTGGGTATATAGGACCCCCCACAAGACCCAATTGGGCAAGTCTCCTATTAGATTGGTGTACGGGAAGGCATGTCGCCTCCCCGTCGAGTTGGAGCACAAAGCCTATTGGGCAATACGGAAGTGTGATGTAGATCTTTCTAAGGCAAGAACCCACAGATAACTTCAAATGAGCGAGATCGATGAACTACGCAGTGATGCGTAAGAGAACTCGCGAATTTACAAAAAGTGGGTTAAGGCCTTTCATGACAAGCACATATCCAGGAAGATCTTTCATCCTAGTCAAAAAGTCTTACTCTTTGATGCCAAACTAAAACTCTTCCTGGGCAAACTCAGATCGAAATGGATTGGACCATATCTTATCTGACGGATTTTTGGAAATGGAGCCGTTGAAATCTGTCAACCCAGCCTTGATTCTGAACCATTTATTGTGAATGGCCAATGACTTAAAACGTTCATTGAACTCACTGATACAAACTTGGCTGAGGTATCTTTTGATCTCTATTCTCCCTTATCATATGGTGCTCGACTAATGGCGTTAAACTCAGAACTTACCGGGAGGCAACTCGTCATCTTTTTGAAAAAATCAAAACCCTTCTTGACACATCTCGTGCTGAACTCATATTGCACTTTAGGGTTGGTCCATTAGAATAGCCAACTCCACCTCTGGTACTCGTACCAGAGCTTGAGATCGTCCGCAAGAGTCATCCCGACCCGTCCACCCACCTAAAACATGTTCTAATGTACGATCTAAGTTGAATTTGAACCCACATAATTTACAATGAAGACATTGCAAATCGTAGGTACGGGGGGTATTAAAGTGCAAAATGCTGTGAGAATCACTTCACGAGAAAGGGTTTCATGAAAAAAATTACATATTATACAAAAAAAAGGTGGTTGAGGAAAAAGAAGAGCCATTTTTGAAAAGGAGGGAAGAAAATAGAAAAGAGAAGAAAGGAGTACAAAGAAAAAGAAAAGAAAATTGAGTCCCTTAGAAATAATTTGAAACCTATCTACCTTCTAGGTTGGATAGAATGATGAACTATGACCTGAAAGGCTAAAACTTAAGGGATTAGTGGCGAATACCAACCTTAGACCTCTTAGATCTATATTGGATTTAAATATTCACGTACTTGTCAAGATCCGTATTAATCCTTAAGAGGTTGGGGAAAATGCAAAGCTTATGTATTAGTTCTAAGGCTTTAGGATTATTCGGCCCCATTAACTGACGCATGGTTTGCGGGACTCAGTAACTTAAGCGCCCTAAATCATACACAATCTGGTTCGGTGCGCCTTAAAGTTAAAACCATGCCAAAAAGGCATTTAATATGTTCTGAAAAAGGTCCTAAGATCTAGATGAGGAGCGGCTTGGAAACACAAACTGATTTAGACAAGTTCAAGGCATAGAGAGGCGAGAAATTTCCATTGAAGATGCGCAATAACATATCGACTCCTCGGTGCTTGTCTCCTAGGATGTTTAAGTATCCTACTGGGGGCATTTAAGTACCTTGTGCTGGTTTAAATGCCATGGGCGGCATTATCACGAAATGTCGATTGCCAGGGTCTGGATTTAGCTATAGAATGCCATGGGTGGGATTATCCTGAAATCTCGAAAGCCAGGGCTCTAAGGGTTTCCATGGGTGGTGCTATCTCGAAGCGTCAATTGCTACAGACCCTCCGAGGATTGATGGTGGGAGTAAGGAATCCGATACAGACCGTGTTTAGGGCCAATATGAAGAAGGATCTAAGGAAAAATATAGCGAAAAAACGATTGAGAAATCTCTCCACAAATCAAATTCTCCATCTATGTCTCTCTCAAAATGCACTGGCAAACTGAACTAGACTAACCATGCTTAAAGCACGGGTGCTTTAACCACTAGGCTCAACGAACCTTAGGATAGTTCCTGTCAGCCTTAGAAACCTTCGCAACAGACTGAGGCGAAAGCTAGTCAAGTCTGGATTTGGGCTGGTACTTGAGCACCTTTAGGTCTATTGTTGGTATTAAGATCTGATTCCAAGAGATGCAACGTAGTAGGGCATCCTGACGGTTAAATCCAACCTAGATAACTGATTCGATTTAGATGATTTTGCAAGCTAATCATGGGGGCATGATGGGAACACCTTCATGAGTTATAACTAGCTCAGTTTCATCTGATTAAGTCAATAAAAGCTCCTACATATCCATCAGAAGGTCTTAAAGACACAAAACATTGATTTGAGAAGAAGACATGAATACAGGGTTATTTTTGCAAATTTACCCTTCTATCACAAAAATAGGATAACCATAGGTTCTCTCAGGCATTGAACAAAGGTCAATTGGTCTTAAGAGTATAATAAGTAGGCTGGAACAGACAGAAAAGAGTTTTCACGGATTATAGAAATTAATAGACATCTGAAACACCAAAAAATAAATCAGCTTAATCTACTGAGGTTCTAGTCAGGATAAAATTTACCTAAACCCTCTAAAAATCATAGAAAAATATTCTCTAGGATTTGGCACCTTCAATTTGACCATTGGAACCCATCTTGACCTAAAACAAAGTCTCAGATAGACATTTACCCTAATTTGGGTAATTGTGCAAATTACCAAGTCAAACTAGGTGAAACTTAAAATCCAACTTCACCATTGGATTCCTTAGGTCCAAATTAGGTGTGTACTAAATCTGAGATTGCTTCAACCTAGTTTGCACTTTGGTCTAAGTGTGATTTTCTTTATTTCACATGGCCCATTAGCTTTTGAATTTCATACAAATAGCCCCCCAACTTTGTCATCTTCTTCACAAGTAGGTCCCTACCGCTATGAAATCCTAATCCTACAACTCCAGCGAGCTTTATTTGGAATGTTCTCCTTGATCCCTTAACGAATCCCTCTTAGATTTGAAAGGGAAGTTCGTCAAGGAATTCCCTTCCTTTTGAGCCAGATCCTGAGCCCTTCAACCTTCCAAATCTCTCATGCGAACACATGAGAGGTTCAGGTATATTTCAAGCTTCCATCTCTAGCGAACCTTTCAAGCTTCTCAAGCTCAAAGCATCCTCCAGAGGCCTATAAAAGAATCCCTAAATCAGATCGAGTTCCTCACGCTCGAATTCGATCGGAATAGCCCAAATTCTTCTCTCCTCCTCCGGCGGAAGTGCTCCACGACGTCTGGCGACCTCCTCCATCTTCATTCCTCGTCTGTTCATAATACCGGTGATGGATTTGCCTCCCTCAACATCCTTCACGTCGCACAATAATGGCTGGCGCCTCTATCTTCTTCGTCCTCGCCATTTCCTTCCCACCGAAGTCACCTTTGTCCCCGGCGCTGCCTCTATTTTACTTCATCTGCTATCTAGCCCTATCGACGCTTCATCTTCCATTTGTCATTTTTGTGCATTCGCAACTCCGACTCGCCCTAACGCCCTCCCTCTTCCACCTTGCCGGCGAACCCTAGTGGCTTCCACACTCGCCCAGCCGTGCCACTTCCACGTTCCTCACCATCGCCTCGACCCATCGACCAAAACCCCCCAAGTAATTGAGGGGATCAATCTCTTTATCGCCTCCCCTGACTCATGGACTTTTACACACATTCAGCAAGGTCGATAGGCCTCCACATCCACTCGCACGGGATGCCACCTCCACCGTTACATTCATCAACATCCGGTGATCCTCCTGAGCCTTTTTGACAGGGTCGAGAGGCCTTATTCTTGGTTTTCAGGTTACAGGTCTTGCCCGCCATTAATGGCAAGCTTCAAGCAAGCTTGAAGCTTGCTTCATGCTCGATAGCACCAGGCATTCTACTCTAGGCGTAGCGGAATCCCAAAGGAACACAACCCAGAGACCAATTTGGCCCTTTGGCTGGCCATTTTACCGGAATTAGACGAATCAGCTGCGGCGGCCAGTGCATGGAAGAAGGGACCTTAAGTCCTACATCAGAAGCAGCGGAATAGTTGAACGTGCATAAAAGGAAAAAGTGATACGAACTTATCGCCTCAACTAACACACAGGGGGTGAGGTCCCTGCACCCTCACACGTGTCTCACCCGTGACACTGCTCACATAGGCCTGGCACTGGCCTGGCCCACCTAACCCGCACACACCTCGATTGCGAACCACGCCTGCTGCCCTGGTTTCCTATACGCTTAGATCCAAATCCGATTGCCCGAGGCTCTGGGAGAGTGGATCCCAGAGAGAGAAAGAGAGAGAGAGCACAGGGGTTTAGGGGGGTTTTGCTATGAAGATCAACGGCTGACACTTAGCCATTTGAAGAAGAAACCTTTCCCCTTGTGCGTGAAGAGACAGAAGAAGAAGAGAAGCCAGAAAAGAGAAAGAAGAAGAAGAGAAGAGGCTATGGTGGGAGAAAAGGCTATACACTGTAGCTCGAGACTATTAAGCCATCTGATTAAACGCTAAGCCGTCTAATACTTGATTGTGAGGCTTTATTTGATTGATACGGTTGAGATATTTGCTGTTATTGTGAGGGGTAATTGGTGATTCAAATCACTATTTTACCCCCATTCTTTTTGCACTATTGACATTTGCTTTCATTTATATATCATTATTGTTTGGAGTTCTATTATAAATTGCTTATATTGTACTTGAGTTGCAATCTTGAGAATTATTTTGCTAATTGCTCCATGTGTTCGACCTCAAACTTCTATTTGAGTATAAATTTTATTTGTTTTTCGTGCTAATTCAATCTATATTGCAACGCATCGATTTCAAAATCCGATTCAGAGCGACTAACAGTCCCCATCTCAACCCAACTTAAGGGTGCAGTACACTTCCTCCCGTACAGAGCCTCGTAAGATGCCATACCGAACGATAGCTATTGTTGTATGCAAACTCTGTAAGGGGCAAAATGCTCCTCCCAAGACCCTCTCCAGTCTAATACACATGCACGTAGGAGGTCCTCCAATGTCTGAATGGTGCGCCATGATTGTCCGTCGGTCTGGGGGTGGTAAGTGGCACTAAACCGTAGATGAGTCCCCAAGGCCTGCTGAAACTCTGCCCAGAACTGGGAAGTGAAGCGAGTATCCCTGTCCGATACGATCTTGCGAGGGACTCCGTGAAGGTTCCCCACATCTCTGTTGTATCGGTCTGCTAGCTGTGCTGGCCCAATGGTGACTTAGATCGGCAGGAACCACACCGTCTTCGTCAACCTGTCTACTATCACCCAAACTGTGTCATGTCCTCGCTGTGTAACTAGTAGCCCCATTACCAGGTCCATGGTGATACTCTCCCACTTCCACTCTGGCATGGGAAGTGGCTGTAGTAGCCCTGCAGGCCTCTCATGCTTGGCCTTCACCTGCTGGCATACCTAGCACTCCTAGACGAACTCACCAACATCCCGCTCATTCCCCTCTACCAGAGGTTGCGTCGCAGATAGTGGTACATCTTTGTGTTTCTGGGATGTATGGTGAACCTGGACCTGTGTGCCTCAGTCAGGAGCTCTCTCAGCAGCTACTCATATCTAGGAATGCACAGGCGTCCCCTTATACGCAGTATCTCGTCAGAGAAAGAGAAATCTCCTAGGTCCCCGGTCAACACTCTGTCCCGCAATGTCTGCAAATATGCGTCGGGCATCTGCCCTGTAATGATACGGTATATCAGCTCTGGTCGTGCCTGCCGCGTCACTATCACTGCCTCGCAATACCCTCGTGACACCTGGGATCGCCAATTGCCTACCTCCTCCAAGAGTCTCCAACTCTGTGCCTATAAACTGGCCAAGTGGGTGGGTGCCTTCCGGCTCAAGGCGTCGACCACCACATTGGCCTTCCTTGGGTGGTAGGAAATGCTGCAGTCGTAGTCCTTCAGGAACTCCAACCAATGTCTCTGTCTCATGTTGAGCTCCTTTTGATCGAACAGGTACTACAAGTAGTGCCTCCAGGTCTTCAGTGCGAAGACAACTGTTGCCAGCTCCAAGTCGTTGATGGGGTAGTTATGCTCATGGGGCTTTAGTTGTCACGAAGCGTAAGCTACAACGTGGCTCCACTGCATGAGCACACCACCCAACCCATGCAACGAGGCGTCAGTGTAAACCACAAATCCACCACTGCTATCTAGGATGGTAAGTACAAGAGTTGAAGTCAGTCTCTCCTTCAACTCCTGAAAGCACAACTCACATTCGTCTGTCCAAGTGAATGGCACGTTCTTCCGGGTCAGCTGGGTCATAGGATACGCGATCTGAGAGAATCCCTCTGATAAACTACCGGTGGTAGCCTGCCAATCACAGAAAGTTGCGCATCTCTATCATTGTGCGTGGCCTCTCCCACCTAAACACGGTCTCGACATTGGCTGGATCTACAGCCAATCCGTCTCTTGAAATCACGTTGCCCAACAAGATCACCAGTCTCAACCAGAGTAGCCTGCCAATCCCAGAAAGTTGCGCATCTCTATCACTGTGCGTGGCCTCTCCCACCTGAACACGGTCTCGACCTTGGCTGGATCCATAGCCAATCCGTCTCCTAAAATCACGTTGCTCAACAAGATCACCAGTCTCAACCAGAACTTGCACTTGCTGTACTTGGCATATAGCCTGCATCATCTCAATGTATCTAGGACTATGCGTAGATGCTATCCATGCTGTGCCTGATCTCGAGAGTAGACCAGTACGTCGTCAATGAACACCATTACAAACTAGTCTAGGTATGGCCTGAAAACACGGTTCACCAAATCAACGAAAGCAACTGGGGCGTTGGTCAACCCAAACGGCATGACCAAGAACTCGTAGTGTCCGTACCGAGTACGAAAGGCTGACTTTGAGTCGTTGGTCTCCCTGATCCTCAGCTGATGGTAACCTGACCTTAAGTCTATCTTGAAGAACACCGTGGCATCTCTCAACTGGTCAAAGAGATCATCGATACGAGGCAACGAATACTTGTTCTTGATGGTGACTCGATTTAGCTGCTTGTAGTCAACATAAAGCCGAAGGGTACCGTCCTTTTTCTTCATGAACAACACAGGGGCTCCCACAAAGAGGCACTGGGCCTCACAAAGCCTTTCTCTAACTGATTTTGTAACTGGGACTTGAGCTCTCGCAGCTCAAGCAGGGCCATCCTGTACAGTGCAGTAGAGATGAGGCTGGCCCCCGGTACTAAACCCCAACCTTAAACCAACGTCCTAAATCTTAAATAAAAAATCGTAAACTCAATACCCTAAATCCTTTAACTTAAAATCTAATACCCTAAATCCAAAATCGAAAACCCTTAATTCTAAAATGAAAACATTAAAACCTAAACCCAAAACCTAAAACCTTAAAACTTAAACCCAAAACCCTAAAACCTAAATCCAAAACAAAAAAACCCTAAAATTCAATATTATAAACTCTAAACCAACAACTTGTAAATTATAAAGCCTAAACACTATAACTTCGCTGAAAATTTTCGGTAGAGTTTCCCTTATAATATTAGACATTCACATTTATAGCAAAAAAATAAGAAATCATTCACAATATGTGTGCACGCCTTACATGTAACACAATAAATTAAACATTAACAAATTTAAATTGTAGGCACACCCCACATTCAAATTAAACAACACAAATAACCAAATCTAATAGGCATTTAACAACTAATCTAACCAACATTTAACTAACAACTAACTGACATCCATTTAAATTTAATAAGTAATCTAACAAGCATTTCACACAAATCTAATTAATAAATTTAATCAAATTTAATAAAACGCAAATGTAATAAAGAAAAATGAAAAATAGGGGGGTGGCATGGAGGGGGGCTGCATAGGTGTTGCGGTGGAGGGGGGGTGGGGCTGCGGGGGTGGTGCGGAGGGGGAGGTAAAGGTGAAGGAGGAGGTGATACCGCGAGGGACGGGGGAGGAGGTCGCTCGGTGGGGAGCATGGAGAGATCGACGACGCATTGGTAGAGGAGCTCAAGGGCACGGTGACGATGACTGCGGAGGATTGAAGCTCGAGGGAGTGGACGACTGCAGGGAGGAGAAGAGAAGAGAAGAGAGGAGAAGAGAAGAAAGACAATCGACTCGACAAAAATATTTCTATAATTGGTGATGATTTTAAAAATAAACCGTTGCCAAATGGAATTTTTTGGCATGCTTAGCGACAATTTTGTTTATAACAATTGCCAATTTAATTTAAAATACCATTTTTCGTGGATATCAAAGTTTGGAGGTGCGCACCTGATCGCAAAAATACGCGATTTGTTAATTAAGCAATTTAGTGTCGTTGTAACGCGTAAAGCTGCTTTCACTTTTAAATTTATAAACCTAGATAGTGGGGTATCTAGTGTCGTCCAAAGAGGCAATTTGTTTGCAAAATTATGTCTCTTACTTGAAGTTGGAAATCAAGTTTCTTTTTGGTGTTTTTCAATATATAATTTTTAGGTTTTTTTTTAAACAAGGTGGGTTCGGGACAAGTTGGAAGGGCAAGGCTCTCTGAGTCCTATGCTCCTGCAATAGCTAGTTTTGTGTGTTTTGTATAGTTTGTATCTGGCCAGCCATCGCTTTCATTATCTGCAAGCTATCCTGTGTAGATTTCCTCATCGATTCTTGTAGCTCCTCTTTTAGTGCCTCCAGAGGGTGATCCCGCTTTGGAGGGTGACTAGCAGCTTGGTGCAACGACTGGTATATAGAACGTTGTTGCTGCTTCTGATACAGGAATGGTTGCTGCCTAGGGTATGTGTTTTGTGCATTCCCGTATTACTTGGTCTGGTAGTGTGGATCTTGATGTGGTCTCTGTGAGTTACCAGACCAGGAGGCGTATATCCATTAAGGGGATACGTATTATAGTCAATGGGTGGTGCGTAACACTGGTCATATGGTGCCAGATCGGGATTGTTTACGGGATCCTGATATGTAGGATCTCGTAAATAAGGAGAAGATGCGTCCCGACTGAGTACATTAACTCGAGCAGGAGGGGCTCGAGGTGCATAGGAGGGTCTTGGAGCAGTAGAGTTTAGGTCAGATTGACCCTGACTAATTTGGTCAATCTTTTTCTCGATCAGGTTTATTTTATCCAGCTGCTTGACAATGATATCCATGTTGGCTCAAATAGACTCAGTGTGAGCCTCATGGACACCAACCCACTGCTGACTAGGCTGCTGGAACTGGTTCATGGATGCTGCATTCATCAAGTTCTCTGCCAAAGATTCGAACAACTCAAATGCGCTATCCTCGTCTTTCGCTAGGAAATTCCCGCCACTAGATCCATCGGCCAGATACCGATGTGTGTCATCCAGCCCATGGTAAAAGATTTGGGCTGGGTGCCATCTTGGTATACCATGGTGCGAGCATTTTCGGAGAAGGTTGCGAAATCGGTCCTAGGCGTCATGCAACTTCTCCCCAGCACCTTGGGAGAAGGTCGTGATCGCACGCCTCATCGCATTCATTCGACCGATCGGGAAGAACTTTTGTAGGAATTCACGTCGTAATTCTGGCTAGGTTCCAATCGGCTTCCCAATGGTCTTGAACTAGTATAAAGCTTTGTCCTTCAGAGAAAATGGGAAAAGCTTCATTAGAACAATCCCATGATCAACATTCCTGGGTCAAATCGTTTATGCGAGTCGACTCAGGTCCTCTAAGTGCTGGAACGGATCTTCGCTTGAGTTTCCAAAAAATTACCGTTGATCAAACTGATCACATTAGGCTTGAGCTCAAATGCATCTCCGCCTACAGGAATTCAGACTAAGGGTGCGACTGGATCATGGAAATCCTGAAGTCATTCTCCTCACGATGGATGCTGCATTTTATCAAGCGTCGTCAAGATATGGTCCATGCTCTGCTGATGCCACTCCACAGATTCAATAACCCGGGCCTCCAGACGAGCCATCGGGTCCAGATTACCAGCATCCTAACCCAATCTAGGTCCAGGATTAGCCATTGCGACTAAGGGAGTAGAAGAAGTGGGGGAAGAAGATGGTCCTGGCGAAGTGACTCACCTCCTTGGGAGTGGCTCCCAAGGTCCAACCAGTTGAGGTCTTAGTGACCTCCTTCCTTGCTTGCACCAACCAACCCCTAGGTTGGTGCAGCAAGCCAAATAAGGCTAAGGCCCTATCAATCAGATAGTCCTTATGATCGAGTGACCATATTTTCGTTTTAAGTTTGAATTCTTGAAGAAAAATTCGTCGTGCAACCTCCTGAAAGTGATTTCCACTGCGCAAGCTAACCTAGCCAGTTTGGTTACAAGGGGACTAAGGGGAAGGTTCTTCCTTTGGCTTACGCCTCCGGTTCCGTTACCCCTTAGCCACGGTCGTTTGACAGCACCCTGCAGACTTAGTCACTAGGTTTGGCAAGAGAGATTGAAAACATCCAGTAGTATGACAACGAATTCGGGTTGCTAACGTGTTTTAAAATTAATTTTAGCCCATTTTCCTTCAATTGGGGTTTGTGGTGAGTGGCCCACAAGGTGACCAAGCTCACTGGCCAAACACTAAACTTGACTAAGTCTAGGTTAACCCAAATGTGGTCTCTAGATTATAAGCCTAAAGATGTCACCTAAGGTTCATGAAATTCTATGGCTTTTTTCTTTAAGTAGATCATGAAATAAAAATACTTCTCTGAAAAAAAATTGGAATCCAAATAAGTTGAAAATTTGCAAGTAGATTCCCTTTTCAATTGTCTTTTCAGAGAATATTTTTTTAAAATTTTTACTATTTCAACCGAATTTCTAGAGATTTTTGAATGTCAGAGGGTAAGATCTAAGATTTTGACACCTGGTCGATTTTTTAAATTGAAACAGTATCAAATGACTTTCAAAAATTCAGGAAAAAAATGAAAATTAAAGCCAATGAGATCAGCTTTCAAACCCTACCACTTTTAGTCAAAACAAATTCGCACATTGCTCGAAATTGCTTTTGAAATTTTGAAAATTTTCAAATCTGGGCCAGTCTAGCCCTCTCGCACTTCGTGAATTTTTAAAAATTTTGTACTTAGAATTTTTTTAAATGAACGGTGTCTTTTGAAATATGGTTTGAAAATGAGGATCTAACCTGAATTTCAGAATTTTTCATCCAAAAATTTTTCGGAAATTGAATTTTTAAATTGGAATTTGAAGTATGGCCGAAAATCAGAGGGTGGCAGAAATGCTTTTAAAAGGTGTTTTAGTTTAAAATTCAAACTTTCCACCAAATTTTCTATTTTCAAAAAAAAATTGAATTTTTTTTTTCAAGAAGGAAAATTTTTTTCAAAGGATTTTCTTTTTTTTTTTACTTTTTCAAAACTAACCTTGGATTTAAAAAGAAACCTAATCTAACTGCCTAAACATTTTTTTCTTTGATTTTTTTTCCTTTTCATGAAAAAAATAGGCTTTTTTTTTTTCAAATAAATCTAACCTAGGGTTCAGAAAGGGAAACCTTAATCTAAGATGAGATGTGCACCTGATTTTTATTTTAATATGCACTCGTTGCGTGCACAGATTCCCGTTTTTCCTATTCTCTTGCACATCAAAAGACAAGCAGAGGAAGATTTCTCAGTGATAGCTCAAAAGATTGAAATCAAAAATGACGTTGCCTCCTCGGCGCAGTGCCATTTGTTGTCCCTCGTAGAGCACATTTTTTTATAAGAAAAAGCGTCGTAGTATAGTGCGTAATACGATTAAACAAAAATATTTATAAAGCTAACGAGACTTGGAGTCCCGGTTGTTCGTCTTTGGGAGGCGTTTACGGAAATGCAAGTTTGAAATCGATCTCTTTCGCTCTACTTGCTTAAAATCTCATGCCGGTTTATGCTAATTTACGTATTGATGTACGGCATGCTAGTTGCCAAAATATAGTAATTTAACCATGCAACTTCAATCACACCAAAAGATGATAACTAGGCACATGGTGAGTTTCAACATATATATTTATGTATATAAAAGATGATGATGATGTTAGAGTTGCAGAGCACAGGTAGAGGAATGCTTTTACAGGGAAATAAAACTATTCGCTACCAGAAAATAACTGCATACATGAATCTATGGAGGGATTTTGCATGCATCATTTGGGGAGAAGTAAGGAACTACACTATTAAGTAGTAAATAAAACATGTAAATCTAAGAAGAACTATAATCTAGTCTAGAAGAAATAAAGGCATTCAGAGGTGGCTCCGATGGCCTTTGACTTGGTTGAGAGGAGGAGGGGTAGCCAATGGTGCTTAGGCCGACCCTTGGAGAGAGGTTGGAGAGGTGATCCAGCATCTTGGCGTGGAGGTGGTGGTGGCCATGGTGAAGCTACTCGTGGACATGGATGTGGAGTGGATGTGGAATGAAACTAAGCTAAAATGGAAGCCAATAGTGGATTGGTGCAAATGGCCACCCCTTAGGTCTTGGAAACTCTCTAGAGAATTATGGAATTCTCTAGAGAGGCCTATGGTGGGAGCTCATGAGAGAGTGGGAGAGAGGGGATGGATGGTGGTCTTTAGATCCAACAAATGTGGATCTAAAAATTGAATGGCCTTTGGTTGCTAATTTTAGCAACCAAGGCAACAACACATGGTATAGAGTTCTAGAGAACTCCAGGCTAGGTATTTTCGTGTGGATGGTGTGTGTGGGTGTGTGTGGGTCGAAACTTAGGTGGCTAGGTTGATTAGGTTAGGTTCTAGTGGGTTTAGGTCAAAGTAGGTCTCAAATTAGGGTTGTAAACCCTAATTCACTAAGGTAAAGTGAAATTAAACTTAATGCAAGTTTAATTGGATGTGTGGAAACCTAATTAAGAGTAACATAACTCAATTAAGTTAGGTCTAGGTCAATTGGACTCTTACTAAGTCCAATTGGACAGTGTGTGCTGAGATCATGGCTCAATTGGACTCAATGAGTTCAATTGAATAGGCTGATGGAATTGACTAAGATCCAAGTCAATTAGGTTTAGTGAGGAACTAATTAGGTCCTTAGGGAGGTCTAGAGGTGATGTACTAGGGTTAGGGCACCTTAATTTAGGTTCCTATGGGGTTAAAATTGGGTTTAGTGGGCTAGAGATCCAGGATCAAGGCTTGAATTCCAAAACAAGAGCAGAAGGATAGTATCAGACGTCTAATAAAGTTGTCAGATGTCTTATAGTGGAAATCAGAAGTCCAGACTTGTTGTTTGGATGTACAATCAGAGTCAGGAGGGTTTCTAGGTTCTGTCTTGGGTATTCTGCAGAAATTAAACGTCTAACCAAGTGTCTGGACGTTCAATAATGTTGCAGTTGTGGGTTTAAGGTGTGCGAGAGTTGGCTAAGGGTTCTGGACGTCCTATAACTCTTTTGGACGTCCAGATAGAGGCTGGACTTAGGGCTTTAAGGTTTCCTAGGGTGCAGTGCCCTAATCTAAGGGTGGCTAAGGCTTAAGGGAGCTTGTAGGCTGTCTTAAGGCTAGGATGGACCTAAGTTCTTCATAATTTATTACTTTATTCCTACTTAAATAGAATGGCATACCTCAACCCCTTACATTATTGTTTACTACATCTAATCTAGGTCTTCTGCTCCAGCTCTGCTGTAACACTAGTTATTCTTTATTCTTCAGATCCAGCCTTAGATCCAGCTTCAGATCTAGCTTCTGATTATCTTATTACCTGCAATTGACATAATGCACCTAATCAATACATTATAGCATTATTTTATGCATATCTAAAAGAAAGTGGTGAAGATGCAAATAATGCTTATGCATGCATGAACTACGCTAACTTATGCTAAGTCTTAGCCTAATTTAGGTGAATTAAGACCTATGATTGCAGTGCAATCAAGCTCCTTCTTCTTCTCCTTGCAAACTCCTTCAAAGTGAAGTCCTCCTCCTGGCAAGCCCTAGATGGGGCGTGCCTTAGCTCCTCCACAAGTGGATGGTTTTCACCTAAAAAGCTCCTCCAAGGGTGGGCATGTACCACCCTCAAGACCTCCTCCAAAGGTCTTCCTTGCTTGGGTTCTCCTTTGGCTGGCTTGGGCACAAGAGAGAAGAGACAAGGGGAAGGCACCAAGGGGAAAGAGTGTCCCCTTAATCTTCTTCTTCTTCTTCTTCTCTTGGTCGTGGGCTATAAGGTAGAATATAGGTAGAAAATATGTAGCCAAAGGTGTTTTAATGGTGGTGGGTGGTGGTCTTTTTTTAGGAGTGGAAGGGGGTTATGGGTAGTTATTGAATGGAGGGTTAGGATGGCTTGTAAAGGGTGGTTAGGAGATCTTAGGGTGGATAATGGGTGGTGCCAAATGAGGGGATGTGTGGCAATTTGGCGCCAACCCTAGGTGGGGAGTAGGTTAAGGGTTGATGGTGGTAGGGTTAGGTGGCATGCAGGACATGTGTAAGGTTAGGATGGAGTTGTAGGGTGGTGGTTGGCGTGTAGGTGGTAGATATAAGGTGGCACCAAGTGAGGGGTTGTATGAGGTGGTGGTTGGTGTGGGTTTACAGAGAGTTGGCGCCACTTTATGTTGGTTAAGGGAGAGGGTTAGGTGGCGCCACTAGATGAAGGGTTAGGATAGGTTGTAGTGTTGATGGAGTGGTGGAGATTTAAGGTGATGTTGGCGCCAACATCAATGGGTGTGGGTAGGAGTTTTTTGGCACTAGTGCATACTCGAATAGGCTTATTTAACATGGTGATATTATCATCAAAATTAGTATAGTGAGTTAACCTAAATCGAGTCTACACTAGTTTCGCAAAAAAATTTTAACGTAGCTTACTTGATTTTATCTTGGTCACTTTTAGGCCCAGGGTCGATTTTAGGGAGGTGGGAATTAGGAGATTAAGAAGTTTCTATGTCTTTCCTAAAATGTATCTCTTCCTTGCATTTATTATGTTTTTTATTTTTTCTACTTTTAAGATTTTTGTGATAATGTTGTTCTTGAGGAACACCCTAAAAAATGAAGTCCTTGGCCTTGAGCCAAATGATCCTTGACTTGAAGCCATTTTCGGGTTCCAAAATTGATCTTGTCACTCACAAGATCGGGTACCTGCAAGACAAAAATTATCTTTTCTCTTTTATACTTTTTTGGTCCTTTCAATAGCTAGAATAAATGACAATTAAAAGTAAAATAAAATGCAAGGAAAGAAATGAAAAGAGATACTTAGCTTAATATATGTATATATAGTAGATATGTAAGTGGATATAGAATAGATATAGATATACAGATACTATATAAATAGCGGTGGAGATGGAAATGGGGATGGGATGTAGTACAGTGTTAAGTTGATCCACGTCTAGCAAGACGCAACCAACATGACTAAGTGTCGTATGGAGTGTGGAGTAGATGTGTGTGTGTGTGGGTGGAAGTGCTTTCTTTGTGTGGGCGTTGTAGGGACAGATGCAACTTGTGCAAAGATTCCTACAACACAAGGTGCGGTAGGATGTAGTGCGTGGGTGTGAATGGTGAGGGTAGTGTGCATAGATTGAATGTATGTATGGGTGAATAGGTGATAAGTATATAGATGGAGTGGATATAGATAGATAGATAGCTATATGTGTGTGTGTGTGTGTGTGTAAGTATGAGCCTACGGCTCTATATAGTGAGTAATATATAGATATATAGATGTTGTTATACTAGAAATATATATATGTGAATATGTATATATATATCTATAGATCTATTATTATATTAATATATCACCTGTTTTCAAGTGGTGAGGATGGATGGGTTCGAATCACACGGTAGTCCTTCAAAAATCAAAAGTAAAGATAAAAGAAAATAATAATAATAAAAATAAAGAGGCATGGTAGGCAAAGATCCTATGTGAATATATGTATATATATATATCACTTGTGGTCGAGTGATATATCACCCGAGAGACTTCGAATCATGCAATGGCCCTTCAAAAATGTGAGTGTGCGCCTTCTCCCCATGCAAAGGTGTGCAAGTTTAGGGTGGGTTAGAGGTGCAAGTATGTGGGTGGTTTTGGCACCAACATGAAGATGTGTGATGGGGTGATGATTGAAGAGGATTGGCGTCAAAAGTAGGTAGGTTAGGTGTTATGACCCGGTTCCCAAATCCCTATAGGACCCGAGATTGGCTCGCCTCGACTAATCCCAAGACCCAGTCGTCCAACAAGAAATAACAAAAAAGCAGGAAAATAAACCACATTCACATATACAATATAACTAAGCAGTAAAAATATACAGGCAGGAAAGGAAAGTAAAAGCTGTTATTCCAATACATACTACCACAATAGAAACAACGGAAACGAAAACAACAGTAACAACAATAGTAGCTAAGAGTCTAAAACTCACTACAACAGTAAAAGGGGTACAACAAAGAGTGTAGAAAACTACGACTGGGCTTGACTGGGCCCAGCACCCTCCGCAGCCAGAAGCTTGGGCTGCACAACTCCTGCACTTGAACAGTGTTATGAATAAGAGTCAGCGAACGCTGAGTAGAGTGGTATCTATACTATCTAAAGCAGTAAAACAGCATGTTTAATTCTCTTTTCTGGTTATTTTACTTATATGTATTTCCTTTTTATTTTCCACCCATTTTCCTCAAATTTTCAGATTCTCTTGATCTTACATGTTCTTCGTGCGAACGATCTTGATTGCAGTCTTTTCCGAAGAGTAGAAGGTACACGTGGTATTTTCCTGGCCGGGAGAGTCCCCCGTGGCAGTCCTACACCCAATCAACCACCCCGAAGTCACTGTCGAGATGTAGTGATGACTACGACACGCTTGATAAGCGCACGGGTAGCTATCCTGCACTGACATGCGGTCAGTCGTTTCCATTAGTGGGTACACCAAAATACAACACGAAATAGTATAGGGTATAGCCCTCTCAGAAACAGGGGTCTAGCCCCTCATAACCAAATAGGGGTCTCACCCCTCCACAGTCCGCGCACCCTCGTCTGACTACCTTGATTTGCCCAGAGGGCCTAACAAGTCAGTGTAGGGTGGCTAGCTGAACCCCGGGCCACGTGGGGTGGCTAGCTCCCTCCTTACACTAGTAGCTCGCCTCGGTACCGTGTACACAAGGGCCAACAAAAGTCAGTGTAGAGTGGTTAATCCTAACCCAGGGCCCTAACCCAAGGGCGGCTAGCTCCGCTCTACACAAAAAGGGGACAGGCGCTCTCCTTGGTACCACATACTCAAGGGCCAGCACACTTCCCGTCAAAATCCAGCCTTTCCATCTAACCACAAGAGCTCTACTCCTAACTCCCCGTAGGGTTTGTGCTCATGTTCACCGCATTATTCCTATCCAGATTCCATCATTCACAATTCATTCTCGTTTACATACAGGCAGCTCGTATTTCTACAACTTAATACATGCAACTGATGATTTCACAGGTAACTGTTCATTTATCTCTGGCAGCTCACTTTATTACAGGCAATGGCTAGCAGTTTAACTTATTCATGTATACAAATACAATCATGCAGAACAATTGGTTTATTCATTTCTCTGTCCTAGGGTTCATGCCACATCCTAGGTTTCCAGTTAGCTAATTCCACAGATACATTCTTATTTAATAAGATTAACAGGGGTAGACCACTCTACCAGACAATCCAGGAGTAATGGGGGCTTAAATCGTAAACCTAAGCACCTCTGCGAGCCCCAAACCTGTAGCAGGTCAAAACCCTAAACCAAGGAACACATCACAAAGGATGATTCAGAACAGTGTACAAAGGCTTCTAATATGTAGAGAAGCTCGCAAGGAAACTACAGATACTTCATTCGAGTAGAACGGATCCCGATCGGACCCAAAACGGGTCAAAAACGTGTCTACTGACCAAAATCAGACATCTGGAAACAAGTCCAGACGTCTTAAAAAGTGACAGAATCTCACCTCAAGTTCCTACGATGTCCTCAAACATCCAGGACTCCCCTGTGTTCATCTAAAAGCAGTTCTAGACGTCGAACCACTCCTTCAGTCGTCTATAAGCACCTTCGGTCGTTTGGTGAGCTGATCAAACATCCGAAAGTGTGTGGGAGGGCATTCCGCGCACCTTCCCAAGGCTGCTCCTGCGTACGCAGAGTAGCCGCCCTAAAATCAGCCAGACATCTTTTGTGGTGCGGCTTGCATGGCTGTAACTCGGAAGAGAACGCACCTTCGCGATAGAGGTGCTTTCAGACATCTGGTCTTGACTCTAGACGTCTAGATGCTCAGTGATGAGAACCTCATCATGAGCCATAACTAGCTCATTTTGACCTAATACAAAGGATAAAAGCTCCTACATATCTCAAGGAAAGGCTTAACTCAGAGAATTCTGAGTTTGAGAAGAAAACAAGTCATAAGGGGTAAAAGTGCAATTTTACCAGTATAATCTGCATACAGGGTAATTCAGGGCCCAAACATAGGTCAAAGCAGCTTAATAAGAATAAAAGTGGGATGAGATGATCTAGCAAGGGCTACAGCACTTCCAAGAAACCAAATGATAATCTGTAACCCTAAAACAACCCACTTCAATTCACAAGGTTCGAGGCAAAGTAAAAATAGAATAAACCCTCTAAAATTCATAGAAAAATAATCTCTAGGGTTTAGAACCTTCAATTTGGCCTTTAGAACCCATTTTGACCTACATTGAGAACCATGCCCAATTAATAACTTAATTTGGGTTTTTACGCAAATTGACCAGTCAAACAAGGTTTAATATGAAAATGAAATTCACCATCAGATTCCTTAGGTCCTAATTAGTCATGTATAAAAACTTGAGCCTAAGAAGAAACCTCCTTGACCGACTTTACACTTTGGTCCTCTTATATTTACTCTTTGGCCCTCAACTTCTGAACCCTCGCATTTTGGCCCCTAACTCTCTTCGTTCTTTGCAATCAGGTCTCTCCTGCAAAACCTGCCAGCACCATGCTCCGGCGACCTTGCGCGGAGCATGGCGCCGCGCAGGGTGAGGTGGGGGACCTGGCAAGTAAACCGGGGGTGCCCTGCTTCGTCAGCCGTCGCAGGGACACCCCCCTGGTCGTTGTAGCCCACCATACCGGCCGTGCGAACGCACGGACGGTATGGGTTCTTGTTTCCGACCATTCTCCGGCGAGGGAGACACGTCGTCTCCCTCCGCCTTCCTCCCTGTTTGATCCCTATAAATACCCCCCGTTGCTCCACCGACCAGGGCAGCCTGGATCTGACGGAGAAAATCCCCAACTTTCCTCTCTTCTTCCTCCGGCAGACGCTCACCAGCTCCGGCGGTTTCCTCCCCCTCCACCTCTTCGCTCTGCCGCAATACCAGCAGCAGAGACTTCCTCCCCTGCTCTTCCTGCGCCACGCCGCACCCAGCTGGCGCCTCTCCGGCTCTCTGCTCGCCGCCGCCCCTTTCCCTGAGCATCGTCTTCTCCGGCGACAGTCGATACGACTGTCGCCCTGTTCCTCCCCCTTCGTCCCTGCAAGTAAGCTAGAGCTACTCCCCTTCTCCTCCTCTTTCTTTCCCCGCTTTCAATTTATTCAATTAAGCCCTCTACCGACCCTGACCACCTTCACCCCCTTCGCCTCCGACCACCCTCCGGCGAGCCGCTCCCATCACCTCAGCAACCCACACGGCTCGCCGACCCTCACCGAACCTCCGCCTCATCACACTGAGCACCCCCCACCCCTCCACTGCCACTCCACACCTCCGTAACACTCCCCCGAACAAACCCATTCCTCCGGTTGCAGTCCGACCCAGGGCTGCCGCCAGACACCACCTTGCGGCCTGCCGCGCAGCTCCTCACCTTCGCCGTGCCACGGCGAAGGTCCCCCAGTGGTTTGATCAGGCCGAGAGGCCATATTCGTGTCCGACAGGTTTTGAGGTTCGACCGCCATTAACGCACATTGAAGCAGCTTCTCCCGCGCTCCAGGCTTGAGGACTCCAGGTCTCCAGCTGCTGCGGAGTACGGGGAGTCTTGCGAAGGCGGCCAGCCAGCAACCTATGCAAATCGAAGCCGCAGCTGCAGAAGCCAGGCCGCGGTCTCCCAGCAGGCGCACGCGAGGAAAGGTCTGCGTTTAGTCCCACATCGGTAAGCCTCACACCCGTTCCACTGTTTAAATTGATTTTGTGCAGTAGCCTTACTGCCTCAGTACACGGGGTGAGGTCCCCTTACACCCGCCCGGTTACCCGGTCTCGTCCGCGCTCACGCCCCGCGGACCTGACCCGACCCGACTTAGACTGACCTGCACTCCTCGCCCACCACGCACGCCGGTGGGCCTGGACCCGGGCGTGACCCGAACCCGATTACCCGGCAGCTCTGGGAGAGCTTTCCCAAGAGTGGTTTCAGAAAGAGAGAGAGACGCGGGGGGAGGGGGGTAGAGTAGGTTTTGCCTCTGACGAAAAACTCTGAAGTGTGCAGGCACAGGCGAAAAAGAAGACCCGCGGAAGAAGAAGGAAGCTGACTGTAGCAACATGTAGTTAAGTCGTCTGATTTGGAAATCAGACGACGGCCTGAAAGGAAAAGAAGAAAGGAGGGGTGACGTCCCTGGCTGAAAAACAAAAGAAGAAGCTGACACTTAGCTGCAAGGAGGAGAAACAAGAAGAAACCTTCACAGAAGAGACTGCAGAAAAAGAAGAGAGGCCAAAGCAGGAACAGCAGGAAGAAGAAGAAGAGCATCACCATTGCAGAAGAAGAACATCACCAAAGCAGGAACAGCAGGAAGAAGAAGAAGAGCATCACCATTGCAGAAGAAGAACATCACCTCTGCAGAACAAAGAGAAAGAAGGAGATCTAAAGAAAGAAAGAAAGAAGAGCATCCCCTCTGCAGAACAAAGAGAAAAGAAGACAACAAATTCTTTCCCTCTCTCTTTCTTTTTGTAAAAGAAACATGTATATCTCTAGAATACAACTTGCTCCCTGAGTTCGACCTCGGGAACTCTTTTATTTTCCGAGTAAAAAAATTTATTTATTTGAAATGTTGGTAGTAACCGGCTATACTACAATGTTATAACAAACTAAAACCCGGTCATCAAACGTACCGACTTCATTTTGAGGTGCTTTCAGACATCTGGTCTTGACTCTAGACGTCTAGATGCTCAGCCAGTCGTCCGGACTGCACTCCAGACGTCTGATACTGGAAAAATTCCAGTATCAGAACGTGCTCCTCGCCGCACTCCGTCGCATTTCTCCTCGCTTCGCCGCAGCTCCAGTTGCTGCAGGTGGTCGAGGATGTCGCTCCGGATTCCCTCCTCCGGCACACGTCGTGGTGCCCATGCGAGCTCCAACGAGCTTCCACGAAGCTCCCGACCTCGGCCTCCTCCTCCTACTTATGCACCCTCCTCGCTCTCACGTGCTCCCTCACTCGCCTCTTGCTGTTCCGCCGCGTTCTGAAGGTGGATAAGGTGGTGTGTGGAGTGGAGAGGAGAGGAGGGGTGGGTGGCTTTTATAGAGCTGGGGGGTTTAGGGTTCGGCAGGGGGAGAAGGAGAAAAGAGAGGGCGAGATGGAGTTTTGCGCTCTGCCTGCGCGCAGAATGCAGAGTGCATACAAAAATTTAATTTCCAAACGTCCGGGAAATGGTCCAGATGTCTGAATAACACTCTAGACATCTTAAAAGGCTAAAAGTGGGATGGGTCTTTACATTAGGTTAGGGTTAAGGGGAAAGGGTGGACTGCCATGGAGGTGGAGCTAGTTGAGAGCTTAACTATGCTAGCTTAGCTAGTAGAGGTGGTGGAGCTAGGGTTTCATGGAGGGAGCTGGATCTGATGAGGTAGCTTCATAGGGAGCTCAACTGCTTAGCTAAGCTACCTAGTTCTTATGCTAGTAGCTAGGCTTAGGTAGTTGAGCAAAGTTGAGCTGGCCTCAACGTAGCTGGAGCTAGGTTGAGCTGGAACTGCCTCAGATGAGAACTCTAGAGTTAGCTAATCTACTAGTTGACAAGTAGTAGCTCAGCTAGTAGAGAGTCCAGCTACCATGAGCTGGGGCTGAGTTGAGATGGACTCCTATCAACTTAGTTGAGCTAGCTAGAGCTCCCAGTGAACTGATGGGAGCTGAGATGAGCTAGACTCAACTAAGTTGAGTTGAATCTGAGCTAGGTTGGGTTAAGATGAGCTGCCTTGAGGTACCATTCAGTTAAGGTGAGATGAATGGAGCTAACCCTAGTCCAAGGGAGCTGGTATCCAGCCATGATGAGTTGGAATTAGCTAGGTCCTAGCCTGATTGAGCTTCCTCTTCACCAGTTGGCTTCAAGAGTACTAGGGTTTCAGGGATCTATTAATCGGTTTATCCCTAACACTGCAAGAAACACATTAAAAATACAATAAAAAATGCAATACATGCCTAACCTAATTTATGCCTAAATGCAACCCAAAAACCCGTTTACGAAGCAAAATCTTAAGAGCTCGGTTTGTTTTAATGCATAAAAATGATGATAAATTGGCATTTATTAGCACCTTTTCGTGGACAATTGGTGACAGTTTCCAAAAAAATCACCGCCAACAGTTGAATATTTCACCTATGGCACACAGAAAACCCACGCTCCCTAGTAATCATCAGCGACGGTAATTTGTAAAATCGTCCCTAAATCTTACCTTAAGTTAACTTTGGTTTGGGGGAGGAAGGAGGAGACTTTAGGCAACAGTTATTTATATAACCGTCCCTAAAGGTAACAATTAGTGACGGTTTAATAACTGTTGCTACCTAACCATTGCAAATCACTCATTTTGTAGTAGTGCATCGTTCCGACGACCGAAGCAGATATCCTTTGTTTGGTGGACATAAGTGCTTTAATCTTTCCTCTAGCCAAGGAGGGGTTAGGGTATAAGTGTATAATTGGAGAGAGCACATCAATATCTCCTTTGGTCTAAAGGGTTGATTTAATCACTCCAGGACTTAGAGTGGCAGGTAATGGGATCTTGGATCATATAATAGTTACGTTGGAACATGTAGCATTAATCAAGGGAATGATTAGTGGGCTGGGACCATGGTGGTTGGCCGGGTTAATCCCGATTAGAGTTGAAACTCGACGTTCTGAGTTTAGGTTAGGGATCTAACAGGTTAGCGAAACTGTACACTACCTTATTTTATTGAATTACAGTAGTTGCTTATTCCTTACTGAGCTGATTGGCTCATCCCTACTTTGTGACCTAATTTCACGTGTTGTCATGTAGCGTGGGACTTTGACGAATTGAGGGATCTACTGCGTGTTGCAGGACAGGTAACATTTAAGCTTTAGTTATGGTGGTTTTCTATTTAATTTGTGTCATACCTCCTGTAGTTTCTTCCATTTTGCTTATTAATGGAATGCTTTGGTGGCCTAACGTTTTTAACACTACCTAAATTATATAAACTAGTGCCTTTTCTTGTTGTCACCTTCGAAACCACGACCTTTGTTAGGGGCTTGGGTTTTGGGGCATGACAGTTTGGACTTAAATGCCTAACAAAACGTTTGGAAAAGTAACCCTACATGTGGTTGGGCTAATCGCCTATTCAAGTCAAGTTAAACATTTAAACCTTCAAACCTGAAATTATGAGCTTCTACCAAAGCTTTGATCTGATTCTTGATTTGAGTCTATCTTGGTTTGATTGGGTTCCTACTCCCTTCCACTTGTGAACAGGTGTTTCTACACAATTTTGAAAACTTAGGTTTCCCAAAAACTACGGAAATATAGGGGAATCTATACTCAAATCTTTGGGTTATAAAACCATAGCAACAAACATCAATGCATATCCATTTCCATCCAACATTCAGCTACGAGAGGGCCAATCAATCATGTTCCATTGTTTGATTCAACAATTCAAGCCCCAATTTGAATAGTAGAAGCTTAAATGAAGAGAGCTATGTTTGACAAGGAAACTTATGCTATGTTTAAGCTATAAATTTTGTTTCTCCAGATTTGAAAGCTTAAATAGGGCATCATGCAAATGTGGTTAGATTTGAAAACTGCTTTGTTTTTGGAATTTTAAAACAAAGGTCTTCCACTATGCCCAATTTGAGTGTTGTCCCATCTCCAACTCTCAAATTAAGAGACACATTGATCCTAATACCTCAAGTGAGAATGAACTCTCCTATTTGTTGAGATGATGTAGTTGTGAAGGCCTGCATACATAATCTCGACAAGAGAAGCGAAAGCTCTTTTTGCCTTGCAAGTCCAACTTGCATGTTCGTATTGTTTGACCTTTGGTGTACATTATACCATGCACGTCAAAACCGTTGCTAAGCATGCACATGACTATTCGAACTCCCAAATGCACCTAATTAGGGGGCAAGGAACTACATCCAAGAAGACTCACATACGGGCCATCCCTTTCAGGAAATGAGGCTATCTACTCCATGTGCATGCTATATCAATGCCCTCTCGAGAGAGAGGGCATTGATATAGCGGAAAAAAAACACTGGCATAACCCCCGTGGTTATGTCCACCCTAGTTTGACGGAGGCTAATGGTTCATCATTATCATGATGATCTGCTTGAAGCTTGATAGATTTAGTCTTATTGATTTGACTTGGTCTATTTTAAAAAAGTTAATTTAATTTTATTAAATTACTAATCTCGATGTAGTCTAGATTTGAATCACATTCTAATTTTTTCCTATGCATCGTGTTTGAAATTGCATCCCTAAGCATCCAAGAACATACATACATTCATTTCACAAAATTACATTAAATGTAAAAAGGGCTCCTAAATTATAGGGATTAGAGGCAAATGACTCAATCCACTCACAATCACTCCACGTTGCATGCGAGGGAATGCGAGCATTTAATTCTCATATTATTACTACTTATTCATATTTACTGAGCGTGGTCAGTTGTAACTAGTAAAATCGTAATTTGAGTTGATTTCCATGATCTTCCTATAATTGAGTGACATGAGAAACCTTAATGGAAATCATGAATATGTTTAAATGCCATAAATAAACACTTCACTTAAATCTTGTGGAATAATGAAAACCCTAGCTTGGGAATTGGTTATTAATTAAATTCTGAAGTATATGGTGAGGCATACCATTTTATTAATTAATTTAGACGTCCAATGTCCTCTTTGGATGTTTAATGACAATATTAGACATCCAATTTCAAAGAAGGATGTTGCTGGTAGACGTCCAGAAATTCCTTACGACTTCTCCTAAGAAGGTTAGTCGTTTAAGATGAAGAAGAAGGAAGGGCGACAATGGCATTGCTCTTTCTTCCTCTCTTTTTCTTTTCACTGGAGGTTTCCTTTTGCACAAAATAACAGCTGGTTAGGTTTTCTCTCATTGGCTATATATATTGGAAATCCTTATATTCCTAATATTATGGGGACCAGTGAATCAAATTCAAAGGTTGGGATTAAATTCTAATTGAATTTTGTATGATTGGCCCTTAACTAATTTAGCTTGTTTGGGCTTTAGTACTTAAATGCATTTAATTTTTATCTAAAGCCTTTTAGATCAAGACCAAACATGTTTGGTTAAATTAATGCAAATCAAATACTATTTAACTTATTAAATAATATTTAATTTTTATACAATTCGGAACCCATTAAAATCATTATTGATTTCATCACGTTAATAATAAAGCATTTAAAATATAGGATTTGCAACATTACGCGTCCCTTAGGTATTTTAAATACTTATGAATCTTTCATAATAGAAGATATATGTAACTCTAATTATTAATTCGCAAATACACTGTCTTTTTTATCATGGGTTATATATATTCATGTTTTCCTTGTATTATTAGGATGAGAACAAAAATCGGTTCTTTTTCAAAAGGATTGTCTTCTTTTCATGTATTGGTTTGATCAAAACTCGTACAACGATGCATAGAATTTTATACATCTCAATATATGTGAAGTGAGCCCATATCTTTCAATCCACTGTGCACACTTATATTAGTAGATCTATGTGATTCCTTCAAGAGATTATGTATCTTCTGTGCTCTCAGATATACATCAGCTTTACAGTTTCAATACCAAGGTGGGTGAATTGACCATTGGTCCACCAAATGTGTATCTTAAAGCACAGAGATACATATCTATCTCAGATCATAAGATACTACTTTTGTGATAAGAGGACTTTCGTGCCTTCGTTTAGTCGAGTCAACTCCTTGACTCAACTTGTGTGACAACTCTGAATCTTATTTTTATGCAGAGGATGTGTATTAAGGGCATCCGTTAGGCAATAGTCTCTTGAGAAGATTGTTATATCTTCTTAAACTAGAGACAATAGTTGGATATCACGATGGTTATTGATGACTTGTTGAAATTTTTTATTCAAATAATTTGGATCTTTGATATCTATCTTTAGTAGATCAAATAGGGCTACAGTGCATTCTCTCATTTGTACCGAGGGATTTAACTAATCACATTAGTGTATCCACGTGATCTGACATTCAGATCTAAATCATCGATCAAGTGATTCCACTCAAGTTGGGTTGCCAATGGGACATAATTGCAATAGGCAAGGCCATCGACATGGTTGCACTGTTGTTTGCAATGTTGGCCGACAAGGTGGGCATCGATGGATGATGCTCATTGGTGGGTTTTGAATGATAGAGAGGGAAAGGATGGAGAGTGGAAAGGGGATACGGTGGTGGGATATCAAATATTCATTATTTTTCCAGCAAAGTTAGATGACATTTAGGTTTAAGGAAGTTGCAGATGGCTCCAAACCTATAACAAGGGCTCCAAAATAACATCCCAACCCAAAAGGATTATGTGGAAAGGTCAAACCACCCACAGGACCTACAGGAAAGTTCCACAATTCTTTTTTCCCGGAACCCTACCAGCAGTCCCTCACCCGACTTGCCTTTCCCGCCATAGCGAACCCTCCCCCTCTCCTCTCCCTCACCGCCGAACAACCACACCACCACACCAGCACCCCCCCACCTCCTCAGACACGCACACGCACACGCCCACCGTTGCCTCCCATGGCGTCGGAGCGTTACGATGGGCCTGCGGACCCCATTAAGTCCTTCGCTCGCTTCCTCATCACTCACCACTCCCCCGACCTCCGCTCCCTTCTCCTCTCCCCAGATTCCTCTCTCCACTACCCCCTCGTCATCGAGTAAGCTTCCTCTTCCGCTCCACCGTATCTCCGCTCCTACTATCTCTACATAAATATGACCCGGTCCTCCACTTCTCAGCTTCGCGGAGCTCCTCGACTTCGACCCCCCGCTTGCGCTCCTCCTCGCCTCCCGCCCCTCCGAGCTCCTCCCGCTCCTCAACGCTGCGGCCCGCCTCGCTCAGGTAACAGATAGACGCCCTACCTATCTATCGATACGCGGTTGATCTTGACAACATCCGACTCCCATCTCCTCGATCGCGCAGGGGATCGTGCTGGAGGGGTTGGGGGCGCCGGGGAAGTCGGCGACGAGGAAGGAACTCGTGCACGTGAGGGTCAATGTAGCTGGATCGCCCCTGGAGTGCCCCGGTGAGCCGCGGCGGTTGGGTGGGTGTTGTTACTGTTGTTGATGGTGAGGGCTTTGGATTGTGATGTTGTGTGGATTTTTATTTTTGTCCAGAGGCGTTCCCAAGTATCGGGAGGATGAGGGTGAAGCACCGGGGGATGTTGCTGACGGTGAACGGGACGGTGATTAGGTCGGGGGCGGTGAAGATGATCGAAGGAGAGCGGGAGTATATGTGCAGGAAATGCAAGCACAGGCAGGGATTTTGTTGGATTTGTTTTCCTTCCTTCTTGTGCTTGTCATTTTTGTTCTTTTTTTTGTTTTGTTTTGTTTTGTGTATTTATTTATTTTCTTCTTTCTGAAAGGGCATTTTGTTATTTTTGTTGATTTTGATCTCGGCATTGATTTGCTAGCACATTTCCGAGAATGAATGATGGTGCCTTTCTGTGGCCAATCTATGGTACGGCATGAGAATGAATGACAAATGAGTGTGGAGGGTTATTAAAGAATTCGGTTTTGGGAATTGGATTAAAAATGGGTTCAAATCCGATCAGAAAGCATGTTTGGACTAAATATTCTCGCGCATTTGAGTTTCTTGAAAATCTAATGTGTATAGTGCCTATTTTAGGATTATTGATTTAAATGCCGCCGGCATGTCATCGGCAAGGTCATTTCTGGAAGGGGGTCGTGCCGATATGAACATGTTGTCGATTTACAGGTGTGCCGCCGGCATGCCGATGAATTTCGCCAGCATGCCGACGGTTTCGACGGCATGCCGATGATTTTGCCGGCATGCCGATCGACGCTGCAGGAGATTCGGAGGGACGTTTGCATGCCGATCGACGCTCTGTTTGAAATGCAGGTGTTGGAGATTCGGATGGACTGAAATCTGAAATAGGGGGGCTTAGTCAAAGGCTGAAATTCGAAAATTGGGGGACTGTCACACACTCAAACAGAGCAGTTTGAATGTAGGAGTGGGAGATTCGAAACTGGGAATGTGGGGGGTTGAAATGACACACACACACGATGATTAGCTCAACTAGACACTCAAGTTTTCCAAGTAGACACACACACACATCATTTTGAGTATTTATGTGATTTTCTATTTCATTTTGAGTATTTATGTAATTTTTTATTTCATTTTGAGTATTTATGTGATTTTCTGTCGGCATGTTATTGGCATGCCCTCGACATTCCCACGACGTGCCCTCGGCATGCCCATCGGCATGGCCATCGAAAAACAGGCATTTCCACGGCATGCCCACGAAATGTACACTTAAAATTTTGTTGGCACGGCGTCGAAATCGGCATTTCGAACCTTGTTTAGGATGATATGGGAATGTTTGGAAGGAAGGAGCAGACATAGGCCTAGTAATTTTAACTAGACATGATAGAAGGGACAAAGGGGAGCCTGCAGGAAATCCATGGTAACAAAATGGTGATTTTGTCTTCATTCGTTACTTTGTCTTTTACTGTGCAACACGGGGCATTGAACCGGGAGGGTGTCATGAGGCCTTCCTTATCCTTATTTTGATGGGGGTGTCACGAGATTCTTGTTAGTTCATAGGAAACAAATGAGTTAATATAGTTCAAAGGGCCTCACATCCCTTTATGCAGAAGTGAGGTGTGGGAAAAATAACATGCAACATAAGCAAATAAACTATGTCAACACTTCCCCTTAAGTTGGAGCATGGATGTCAATCATACTCAACTTGGGATAACATGTGTTGAAAGCTCCATGTGACAAAGGCTTTGTGAAGATGTCAGCCATCTTGTCCTCTGAAACAACAAATGTTGTACGTAATACCTCATGCTGGATCAAATATCTAGTATAATGACAATCAACTTCCACATGTTTGGTACGTTTGTAGAACATGAGATTCTTGGCAATATACGTGGCTATTTTATTGTCACATCTCATCTCTATGGGTTCCACAACCTGAACATGTAGATCCTACAATAAGGATCTAATCCACACCATCTCAGTGACAGTCTGCGTCGTAATCATATATTCTGACTCAGCATTAGAACGAGAGACCACGATTTGCTTTTTACTCCTTCAAGTAACAAGGTTTCCTGCAATAAAAGTATAGAAGTCTATAGCATGCTTCTTATCTACAACACATCCCGCATAATCAACATCTGAGTACTTACCACAGTCATGGGAGACAACTTGAAAGAGAATACCATGTCCAGGTGCTTTCTTTAGGTACCTAAGTGCATATCAGCTTGCCAATATTGCTTGGTTGGTCTTTCTATGAACTGACTAAACTCGCCTACAATAAGTGCAATGTCAGGTTGTGTAATAGTCATATAGAGTAGCTTATTAACCAATTGTCTGTATGATTTGCCATCAGCTGGCTATACCTCCTCATCATGAAGATGTGCTTTGGTATCTATGGGAATGTTGGCTGGCTTGGACCTTAGTATACCTGTTTCCTGAAGAACATCCAACGCATATTTGCACTGAGAGAGAACAATTCCATCGCTGCTCTTGGAAACCTCGATTCACAAGAAGTATCGAAGCTGACCTAGATTCTTCATAACAAATTGCTGTGCGAGAGGCTCCTTGACCTGAGTTGTCTTAACCTCATCATTATCGTTGATAATCAGGTCATCTAAATAAATTAGTAGTGCCATCATGTCTTTCTCTATTTTTCTGACAAACAGAGAGTGATCTGAGGAAAATCTCTGCATTCCCATCTTATGTAACACATCTGAGAGCTTCTGAAATCGTGCTCTTGGGCTTTGTTTCAGGTTGTAGACGGCATTTTTGAGTCTGCACACACACTCCTGAGCCTCAAAATCTGGGGGCTGCTGCATGTAAATCTTCTCCTGAAGATCACCATAGAAGAAAGCGTTCTTCACACTAAGTTGATGTAACTGGCAACCTTTACAAGCCGCAACAGAAATGAGTATACAGATAGTGGTAAGGCATGCAACGGGAGAGAAAGTGTCGAAGGAGCTCACTCCATAAGTCTGGGTGAATCCCTTTGCCACAAACCTGGCCTTATACCTTGAAAGATCCATTAGAGTTGTATTTCAAGGAAAAGACCCATATGGAGCCAATTGGTTGTGCCCTTATAGGAAGTGTGGTAAGCTCCTAAGTCTGTTTACTCTGGAGTGCTTCCATCTCTTCCCCCATGATTTGATGTCATTTTGGATCAAGCATGACTTATTGGTATGTAGACGGAATATGTAAGACTGTAAGTGCCTAGAAAAATCTACCAAACTTAGAACCAAGGTTGTTAGTAGCCAAACTGCCTGCAACATGGTATCTGGACTCATATGTACGGAGTGCCTTTCTAATGGCAATAGGAAGGCCAGAATCATCTGACACCTCTAGTTAAGCGTCTATAGAAGGAACCTCACTACTAGGAGGATCAGGTCTAACCAAATTGTCACTGTCACTAGATATCATCTCATCAACCTGCCGGGCATCATCTGTTGGTGGGTTAGGCACCCTTTGTAGTGTCATATGAGGTCTACTATATGTGCGCATTGGACTATGCAACTTTTGGAAATCATCCAAGGATGTCTTCGAACTCGAAGAAGCAGGCTGAGAAGTTGAGACTGGAATTTTCTCCAAAGGAATGGGAGCAATAGGCGTGAGAGCCACATCATTAGTAGAGCTCATCTGTCTAGCAATTGAAAAGAACGATATAATCTCATGGAATGTCACATCAACGTTAACATAGTGTCTGCTATGGATAGGACCATAACTGCAGTATCCCTTTTGACTCTTGGAATACTCTGAGAATACGTACTTGACAGCTTAAGGAGCAAGCTTGTCACGACTTGGTGATGGCACATAAACAAAGGTAACACACCCAAAGGTCTTGGGAGACACATGGAAGATCTCACCATTTGGATGTAGTAGGAGAATCGGTATCTTCTCGTACAGAACTGAACTCGGCATTCTATTAATGAGGTAGCACACAGTTAAGATTGCATCTCCCCAATAACGTTATAGAACATTGATGCAAAAGAAGAGTATGAGCAACTTCCAACAAATGTCTATGCTTCCGCTCTGCAACCCCGTTCTGCTATGAGGTATGCGGGTGAGTACCCTAGTGGATAATCTCATGTGCTTTGTAAAACTCTGTAAGTCTTGCAGTGTAGAACTTGAGGCCATTATCTATCCACACAACTTTCACTGTGGCAAAGTACTGTGTCCTGATCTCCAATAGGAGAGCATTTATGACACCTCCAATAGTTGCTTTGTTCTTCATAAAGAATACCCAAGACACTTTGGAGAAATCATCTACAATTACAAGATCATATTGATGCCCCATCTTATCTAAAACTCAACTCGGCCCTCGAACATCCATGTGGAGTAACTAAAAAACAATTATAGATCTAGGAGAGGTATTGATAGGAAAAGAAGATCGATGATGCTTACCCAACTGACTAGCATCACATCTAGTAGTAGTGGGAGGGGAGATGTGGAATCACTCTCTTAAGTCGATTCAGAGGTAAATGACCGAGATGAAAGTGCCATTGCAAGACACTTCCACCATTAAACCTGTTGACTCCTGCCAATGGTTTTTGCCCAAGATGATACACATTATTTGCCTCTGGCAATGGTTTTCCTTGTGAACTTATCCTGAATGATACATCCAACGTTATCAAAAATAATTTTGTAGTTAAGTTCCTTCGTAATCTTACTCATCGACAATAGACTCATTGGAAAGTCAGGCACATGTAATGCTCTCGGCAGCCACAAAGTGGGAGTTACTGACACCTCCTCGTGAAGATGCTGTGAAGCTCCTCTAGAGTCAACTAGTCATTTTGCATTATGGTGACTCCGGTCATGCTCTGAATGCATCATGCCTGCATACTCCACTATCCTTGTCGCGATAGTGATATCCAACACCACCTCTAGTCCATTTCGATGATGGCATTGTGCCTTTGACAGGGATCGGTCACCCTAAAAATCAAATCTTAATCTGATTATAGAAATCTTTAAAAATAAAGGGTTGAACCTCTTGATCACGGAATCCAAGTGCATATAGCCCGGAAATCAGACCAAGACCATCAACGGAGCCCCTGGCATAGAATGAGGCGGCACTAGGGTGCGGGGAACCATCCTAGCATAGCCAACTAGGGGTTGTTGCCCCTCCTTGCCACCGCTGGAGAGGGGAGCCCTCATTAGTGGCGCCTTTACCGACCTATGAAGGGTAGATTGACCCCTTGTAGCGTCGAAGCGAGGTCAGTGGTGACCTTGGTGGTCTTTGCCGGTACCTCAAATCGCTACAGGGGTGCTGCACAGGCTAGGCGGCGACACTTGCAACTGTTGGATGGGTTGTTGCAGCCTTTGACGGTCATCGGTGGCAGTATTCGATGGCAGCAAGTGTGCGACGAAGAGGAGAGGGGTTGTGGTGTTTAGGATTTTAGATGCCTACTTAGGTGAGATACCAGGCCCACGGACCGATGCTCTGATACCAAGTTGATAAGAAACAAACGACTTGATCCATTCCAAAGAGCCCCACACCCCTTTATACGGAAATAGTTGTGGGAAAAATAATACATGTCCAAGAAGAAAACAAACTAAATATGTCAACATTGTTTGACAATTGATCACTCAAACCTACCGATTAAAGGGTCAACTTTCAATATTCGAGTTAGTCCATGATTTTAAATACTACTAGCTGGGTTAT
Source organism: Thalassia testudinum (assembly GCA_037157565.1). Taxonomy (NCBI): domain Eukaryota; kingdom Viridiplantae; phylum Streptophyta; class Magnoliopsida; order Alismatales; family Hydrocharitaceae; genus Thalassia; species Thalassia testudinum. Next base: position 168,015,575 of record JAZHRO010000031.1, read on the forward strand.
TAATTGGATGACCAGTCAACTTTTTACAACCTTATTCTTGACAAACTTGTGATTTTAGGAGGTTTAATGTATCAATTGGGATGCATATATAGGGTAATGACATTATGGATTCATGCTGAAATAAAAGAGAATTAGGTAAGAATTTTAGGGTCACATGGTTAGTGGACAAGTACCAAGTGGCGTTTATAAGAACTTTTGTTCTTATGGCTTATGTAGCAAATACCAAGATGGGGGGTTGGGGACCACGCACATGTGCATGTGTGTCTAACCCAACACAACCTAGTTCGGGCTCAGGTTTGAGTAAGAATTAATTTGAAACTTAGAATTTGGACTCTATTATTACAATAATCTCCTTGATTTTTTGGCATAATTTATTAATTATTTTATTAATAAATTATTAGTCGATTCTAGAATGTGGATTCCTAAACTGTATGGCTACTGAGTCATACCCAAATGCATCTTATTGACATTATCCAATGTTCTTTTTGATGTATATTGTTCCACCACCATGGCAGATAGTGGCATAGTCTTATGGGAGGAATTGGTCAAAAAGTATAATATCGAGGATATAGGTATTGAGAAAAACTTGGTGTCCAAATTATTGGAATTTCATATGGTAGAGGATGTCAGTGAGTGAATAGGCGCACACAATTTTGCTTTTGCTCCATGGTTTGGCAGAGGCAACTATGATTTTTTTTTTTTTTAAATAGAAAGGGTGGTTATCCGATTGATAACCACCTAGATTTAATTAAATGGGAAACGAAGTACAAGCGTTGCCAAATTACAAATAAGTTTCCCAGAGATGCATTATGGAAGAAATGTTAGAAACAAAATTCTCCGAGTAAGGTCGCTGGCCCTTGAACACTACCACGTTTCTTCCTAGAAAAAAGCCCCAAAGCACTACCAAGACCTTCGAAACCTTCGCCAATTGTGCCCTCATTAGCTTCTAATCGATCGCCTCCTCTAGTGCCATCGAGCATCACAATGTGTGGCTTCGCATCAGCATAATCGTGAGCCGGCGATCGGGCTACTTAGGATTCCACGGTGTGATGCTTAGGCTTCTAGATCCGTCACCTAGCCAACTGCCTCGAGGTTTCCCTGATGTCAATGCCTTCATCCTTTGTTGGCGCATTGCCGACCATCACTTGAGCATAACATGCCCTAGCCCCAGGCACTTCCTTGATGTGAATCATCTATGAGGTGCTCCCGAGCTGCACCACCACCTTCTCCTCTATCTTCTTCCCTGGGGACATCTCTATGATGGCATGCATTGTCGAAATGTCTCCTTCCATCAGGCCAAGCCCCTGGCAAGACTTAAGCTTTGCAAAGGGCATCACCACTGCCTTCACCACCGTTAGTGTGTGCAACCAGAGTAGGATCACTATGATGTCCACCATCTGTGCTGCCTTCACCGGAGGATGTTCTTTCGACACTCCCTCGTGAGTTTCCAGCCTCCTCCACGAATGAAGCCCATACTACATTTCATCATTGAGAAGACCAACTCCATCGTGTTGGATCCCAAGCCAAAAAGTAGGAATTTCCCCTGATTGAACTTTGCCACCTTGAAGCACGCAACCATCCCTACCACCTTCGCAATTGCATTCAGACTCACACTCGTCACCCCCTTCATTTTCTCGTGACTGTCAACCACATCACCAACCAACGTCGAAGCTAGAGTCTCCTCCAATTCCATGGTCCACAAGGACCAAGGCACCTCGGCCTCCTTCATAGGAACACCCATAGGTGGCAGAGGTGACGCTTGACCCTCAACCATCCTTGGAGAAGCCTTGCTTCTCTCGCAAATCGCCCTTTGGTGACCAAGGTTGCCACACCGTAGGCAGCGAACTGGATCCCTATAATCCCTCGCGACATGCCCTCTACGCTTGCACTTAACGCAGAGAACCGCACCACCCTTACTTCTTTGAGCCCTTCGATTGGAGATGACGGTCCACTCATGTTCTCCTCCTTGTCGCATCCTACCTTCTGATTGAAGACCACGCCATTTTCTCTCTAGCTTAGTTGCCTATAGAACTACCACCCTTCTTAGATTTACACTGCACTGATCCTATTGTAGAAGGATTTCCCTAAACCATGAAATTACTTGAAAAGTTTTACGTTATGTCAATCATAAAGAAGTTTCTCTAGTCTTGGGAGGACTTTGGTATGTCACTCAAACATATGAAGGGGACAAGCCTTGCTGGTAAGGATAACAAGGGGAAAAGCAAGAAGATGAAAGCCAAACCAAAAATACAGAAAGAGCCCTAAAACAAACCTTGCTGGCGTTGTGGGCATATGGGTCACTTGAAGGATTGTCATTCTTTGAAGACTCAAGAGAAGTCTACGGAAGCGAACCTTTAAGTGAATGTGATCACTGAGGAAGGCGTGCCTAGTGAGGGCATGTCTCAGTAAATCTGGAGTTCTACATTATTAATGAGCCAAATGAGTGACTCATTGATATAAGGGGCAAATGTTCATATTTGTACTGGTTATTCTTTTCATCTTATTAGGCCTCATATGGAGGAACCATGATGATGGTGATTAAGTTTGCAACATGGGTGCTTGGGTTTAGGTGAGTTGTGCTGAGATTCTCCTTTAGACGAGTTTGGACTTTGCATAAGGTGCTGTACGTTCCAAAAATAAAGAATGCCTTGTCTACATCCTTGTTAGTGAGAGAGGGTTTTGAACTTAATTTCAAATATAATAAAATTATTTTTTTGAGACATGGGATCTTTTGTGTAAAAGGTTGTTAGATGGGAAAAAGAGTTTCTATTCTCAAACAAAACCCTAGCCTTTCTTATATTGAGAAGAGCTATGGAAAAATTACATGAATAGTCCAACGAGAAAATAAAACCTACAACTAAGGCCTAGAGCCACAAAATTGAACATAGCATAAAAGGAAATATAACATCCAACACTGTCCCTCAAGTTGGAGCGTAGATGTCTTTTAGACCCAACTTGTCTCACAGGAAGTAGTGTGGCTTTCTGGGAAGTGCCTTAGTAAAGGTATCAGCCAACTGAAACTTTGATGAGATGTAAGGTGTAGATATCTTGCCTTCCATCACTTCATTGCATATAAAATGACAATCTACTTTAATATACTTTGTCCTCTCATGGAAAACAGGATTTGGGACATGTTATCACAATCAAGGTTTTAAATATCGATATCAATATCGTATCGACAAGTTAAAAATGCGATATATCGCTGATATTGGTGAATTTTGGGGAAATCGATCAGAAAGGTTAAAAATGTCAAAAAATGTCACAAATTTTAGAAAAATTAATATTTTAATGACTAATACATCGTAAAGAAATCCCTAGAAGATGAAAGTCGTGTGTGTTGTGTGTGTGTGTGTGTTAGATTTCCTGCCCTTTCTTGCCTAGTAGTCCTTGGTATCGACGATATATTGTCGATATCTTAGGGATATTGCCTGATATATCAGCGATATCTCCTGATATCGGCGATATATTGCGGTATCATGGAAAAAGATACCTCAGGTGATATCGATATCACCTAACCTATTGATATGGATATGTTGATATATCAGTGACATATCAAACCTTGATCACAATGCATGTGAATAGGACTCTTCACTAATATATCCAAATCATTGAGGAAATTGATAGTCCACATTACTTCACATGTCGTATGGGCCATAGCTTTATATTAAACCTATGCATTAGAGCGAGCCACAACGGTCTGTTTCTTGCTGTGCTAGGAAACAATATTCCCTCCAAGGAAAATGGCAAAACTAATGGGCTTTCTGTCATTACAAGAGCCTGCATAGTCTGCATCTGAATAGGAAGATAACTAAAGATGACCATTCTTTTTGTAATAAAGACCTTTGCCAGGAGACCCCTTCGGATACTTTAGAATTAGGCATACATTGTTCCAATGACCATATTGAGACTTATCCATGTACTGACTGGCTCGACTCATGGCAAAACTAATATTTGCATGGGTGATGGTTAGATATAACGACCTCCCAATAAGGCTCTTGTATCTGTGCACATCCTCAAACATAGACTCTAGAGTGATCGTGCTTGCCTTTTTGCTCTATAGGAACGACAAAAGGCTTAGTACCAAGTGGGCCTGCATCCTCTAGAATCTCAAGGGTATATCTCCTTTGAGATACGACCATCCCAGATTCGTTTATGATCACCTTAATCCTTAGAAAATAATGTAGCTTACCTAGGTCTTTAGTCACAAAGGATTGTTGTAGATGGTCCTTAACCTCCTGAATGCCAGTGGTGTCATCTCCTGTAAGGATCATATCATTCACATAGATAATAAATATTACAGTGCCAAACACCAATTTCTAGATAAATATAGAGTGATAAGATGTAGATCTCTGAAATCCAATTTTCATGACCTCAGTGTTGAGTTTGTTAAACCAGGCTTTGGGGCTCTGCTTAAGGTCATAAATAACCTTCTTTAATCTGCAGGCAAACTTCGTCTTAACCTCATAGCCGGGTGATTGGCGCATAAATATCTTTTCATGGAGATCACCATAGAGAAGCATTTTTGTTATCAAATTGATAAAGTGGCCAATCTAGATTCGCAGCAATAGACAAGATAGTCTTAATGGAGTTGACTCTTGCCATTGGAGAAAAGGTTTCAAAGAAGTCCACCTCAAAGGTTTGGGTAAACCTTTTTGCAACTAGCTTGGCCTTGAATCTGTCAATGGGCCTATATATATGATACTTAATTGCATAGACCCATTTGCAGTCCACCACCTTTGCCCCTTGAGGAGCATGACCAATATCATATGTGCCTTTGGTAGTAACAACCTCCATTTTGACATCCATAGTAGCCACCCACTTTGGATCTTGAGCCACCTCATGATAAGATCTAGGTAGAATTGTACTGCTGAGTGCGTAAGAAAATTCTGCACATATAAGTCCAAGTGGGCCGGAGAAGTATGATGAGACATAGGATGCAAAGTGCAAGAGCGGATTGATTTCCATAGAGCAATAGGCCTATCATCATCATCATCATCATCACCCCTATCGTGGCCCTCTGCCTTCGAGGGGTGGGGGGGGGGGGGCATCTAGGACAACACTGGTAGGGGGTGTAGCATTAGATGGAATAGTACTTGCATCAATATCAGGAAAACAGAAACATGAAGAGGTGTATATATATTTGGTGGTGGATCTCTTCTGTGGTAGACACGAGGCTGGAATTGGGCATCACGACCCTCAAGAGAGAAATATGAAACTCTCTCAAAGAAAGTACATCGACACATGTGTGATTGTTTTCCTGGTTGGTTAAAGCATCTATGACCTTTCTGAGTATGAGAATAACCAAGGAAAATACACTTGGTAGCATGGGGTGATAGCTTGTTTAGATTGGTAAAATTGTGAATGAAACACACACACCCAAATGTGCATAAGGGTAAAGAAAACAATTCTCTGTCTGGATAAAGGAGCTTGAAAGGAATATCACCTCTAAGCATAGGGGAAGGAAGCCTATTAATAAGATATGCTGTAGTCAGAATTGCATCACCCCAAAAAGGCCTAGGAACACTCATAGAAGCTAGAAGTATCCTAGCAATATCGAGCAAGTGGCACAACTTCCTTTTAGCAATTCCATTCTGCTGAGATGTATGGGGGCAAGAAGTTTGATGGATGGTACCATTTTCCTCAAGAAAAGATTGAAGAGGACGTTGGACAAATTCAAGAGCATTGGTAGACCTGAAACATTTGATCTTGGTGGAGAAGGAATTTTGCACCTAAAAAAAATTTTCTTTGTGATTGAAAACAACTCATATCTGGCTTTCAATAAAAACATCCAAGAAGTATGACTAAAGTCATCAATAAAAACAACGTACTTATGCCCAGACACGAGTTATAGGACATGGATCCTACACATTACAATGAACTAAATCAAAAATATTAAAACTCTGATTGTCAATACAAGAATGAAAATAACTCCTATGATGCTTTCCTAGCTAGCAGCTGTCACACTCAATGGTCGTCGATGGAGGAATATCAGGAAACTTTTGGCGAAGCTTGGATAGTGAAGGGTGACCAAGTCTAGTATGCTATAATAGAGGATTTGATGAAATGGAAGTAGCTCTAGCAAAAATAGAAGGCAGGTCTAAGTAGTATAGTTCACGATGCTCATAACCGCCACCAATCATCTTCCTTGTCTAGATGTTTTGAAAATAACAATGATGCTCATTATATATAGTATAAATTGAGAGGAAAATGAAGAGCACAATAAACATCTAGGAATTGCAAATGGGGGGAAAACTTTGTAGTGCCCACTGTCCATAGAAGTAACAGGTGACATACTCTCGTTTGCCAAATAAATTGAGGTAACATCAGATTCTTTGGCGAAAGATAGACTGCTAGCTTTACTTGTTAGGTGAGTAGAAGCTCCAGAATTGATAATTGGATCAACTGTACTTGTATAAGCAGCATGAGCTGCAATACCTATGGCAAGAGTAGCAGTAAAGGGGCTCTGATTAGATCTCAACAATTGGCGCAACTGGTTTAATTCATCAGTAAACGAGAAATTGGTCTGGTTAGGGGTAGCCTCAGTCTCAGGAGCTTGTACGGTATCCATAGAAGTCTGGTTAGCCTAAGTAGGTCTCCTAAATTTATCCCAGCATCGATTTGAGGGATGGTTAGTCTTCTGGCAATGGACACAAGGAGGATAAGTACAACGACCCCGGTCTCCATTATAACCATGACCTTGTCCATGTCCACCAGACTGACCACCTCCCTCCTTGAGGTAGTAAGAGCAGTAGGCTCAGGCATAGTAATTGTAGGTGCTGAGTTGGAATCAACATCCAACTTCTGGAGTCGACCATAAACCATCTTTAGACTAGGAATTGTCTCGGCTGCTAAAATCCGATACATATCCAGTTGCTTTTGAAGACAAGTTGGTAGATACTTTTACTAAACCTTTATCTCATTTTGCATTTGATATTTGTTGTGATAAGCTGAGCATGATTAACATCTATGTTCCAGCTTGAGGGAGGGTATTGTAGAACTCCTCTTTTGTCTTTTTATTTTTATATTTGGTCTTGTAGTGCTATTACCCAGACCTTTTATTACATAAAGAGGTGTAGGGTCTTTCTTTCTCAGTAAGACAAAACATTATTTCCCACTATGTTGATATATTGATGTGATTTGTCATGGGAGCACATGTGGTGGTGGAGTTACCACTTGAATTTTGGTCATTTTTTGCAAGCCTACGTGGGCGCCAGCCAACTAGGTGGATGAAAGCTGTATGCGATGTGGTGACAACAAGTATATCCTCTTATGGCTTGCCATATCGAAATATATTTGGTTTAGGTTCAATTGTTGAAAAAAGAATTCAAAAATTAGGGTGGTTAAGATTTGGTATGAAGTTTATGAGTAGATTTAGGTTACGTTGTGTAATTGGCATCGACTTGGTTCACTGTATGAAATGATGAATTTGATTTGCTCGGTGGAACGGAAATCAAGAAATTTGGGACCGACTAAAGTTTGGGATATTTATTTATATATACCAAAGGAAGGTGGTGTTCTTCTTTCTTCTGATCATGATATGTGTCCCCCATCCCCTACCTAATATATAATAATACCTAAATTTCTTTTCTCTCAGCATAAGCTTTCTCCAATTTGCACGCTTTCATTAATTTAATGTGAATGAAGACCGCAACGAAGCTGATAGGTGAATTGATAAAGTCAAAGTGAGCATGCTAAGTATTGGCAAGGATCCATGGATGAAGGGGTGGGATCCTAAATTTCAAGATTAAAATATCCAAATTTCTACCTTCTTGTTGAAACTCATACAAAAGTTGGTGGACTTCGAAATAACTTATACCATACTTTTTTCTCTTCCTTTCAAACAAGTCCAAATTAAACATCTTTCTAAATTCTTTAAACCTCCAAGTCATGTCTCTATCATGTTGCTCTTTTTATAATTTTCAAAATTTAATCGTCTACACCATATATTTTAAAGACAGGCTCCATATTTCTATTTCTAATTTGGATTTTTTTATTGGTAAAGTAATCATGATTATATGATATACAGATGGAGATAAGATGCTATGAGAAGCAATAGGATTATGAAAATTTTCCAACTTTTCGTATTTATAAGCTGACATCAAAGTGAATGACCACCCCTCCCCCACTCCCATAGGAAAGCGTGGGCACTCATTTACTTGTTTTACAAAAAGTTAAAGTTGTATTTTATCCAATACTCGTGTTTTCTATTTCTAAAAGGTTGCAAGGCCTGTCTTGTTCCACCCATGAACATTAGTTTGTACGTAATTTATTCTTGATCATTCCATTTTTTCTACGTTCCTCGTGACGTACATGATTCTCATCTTCATATTTGATTTGTGTCAGGTTTAAGGTTCAACCTGAGCTGGAAATTGGAAATTCAATACATCTTCCTACATCCTGCCCTTCACGGGTGATTGTTTCTCATTCATATACCTTTCTTTCTTCTCTTTTAATGGACAAACAATCTTATGGTTGCATAGAAAGAAAATGATAACAGCAGGAACTTCTTGTTTTTGAAGTATGGTAAATGGATGTACATAAATCCATCCCTTTTAAACGTTTCATGCTCATAAGGTTATGGATTGCAATGTGGATGAACAATTATGATCGAGCCCTGAAAAGTGGGGAGAAGGTGGTAGCATGGGAAAATGAAAGCTCAGAAAGTAAGAATGCGAGTTTGGTTTCTCAGTTTTACCAAATCAGTATACGTCTGGGGAGGGGGTTTTGACCCTTGAATATCCACTAGAGTATATTTTCGAGAGTATTACGGGTTGTGTTTTTTTTTTTTGGATACAACGATCTCTTTATATATGGGATCAAGCGATAATCATTCTCAGGGAGTGGAAATGAGCTGTCTTGGGGTCGGTCTTGTTACCTTGCCCTTCGTATTTTTGCCTCGGTTCTTGCCCTGTTGCTTCGGTTTCTACGCCGCTGCCTTGTTTTCAGCACTACTGTCACATAGTGTTGCTGGGAGCGGGGTAATGGTAAGGTGAAAGGCTTGATCTTTTGGGTGATCTCCTGGCATCCATAAATTGGGCAATTGTGTGGTCCAAGAACTTTTGGTAGTCTTTGGGTGAAAGATTTGATCAGCTTGCTTTGGTGGTCTCTTGGGCATCGGGGAGGGGGGGCTTGCTTCCATGTTGGGCTGGCTCTTTTCCTGGGCCTTGCTTAGGCCTGCCTGCTTTGTGGGCCAGCTTTCGACAAGTTTGACTTTCTTTCCCCCATCAAATCATAAGTGTTTTTTTTTGAAAAGAAACAACTATAAGTGTGTTACTATGCGAATGTTACAATGAGTGTTGCATCCGTGCTGACAGTCGTTGGAAGAATTCACATAAGCATGTAGCCATAAACGATTGATATGATTCGGCCTATGGGAAGATTGACCTTAATCATCGACATTGTCTTCTAATTAGTAATTGTGAAGAAATGCAGAGTTTCTTATTATTGAAACTCAAATAGAAACCATGGTATTTGGTCTCTTTATATATAGAGACCAATCTTATTTTCTAATTCAAATACAATCATCTAAAATAAGTAAAATATATCTCTAAATAAATCAAATTAAATCCTAAACATATTTCCTAAACAGATAATCCCAAAATAGAAAATATAAAATATGGAAAGATGAGAACATGGTAAGAGGATTTGTTTCGTCTCCTCTACTCAACATGGAGAATCTTGGAAGATCTCCAATGTGATCATGAGAATCTCCAATACTCCTCCCCAAGCTGAACGTGTACGATCCAATTTGTCGAAGAACTTTAGAGTTTGGCATGTGTGTGGGCCTTACGCACACGAACAATCTTCGAGCCTTGAATTAGACCACGAACTAGACTTGAACTTGATTGTGGGGAGTGTTCCCAAGCACATGGTAGTCACCCATCTTCTAGAAAAAATCTCCATACTTAGAGAAGAGAAAAAAAAAAGGATTTTAGGCTTCCACCGATAAGGTAGGCAGATATATGTGGATGCTTGATCATGCATAGACTTTAGCATGCAAACGAAATTGTTCTTTAGGCACGCAGATGAAGGTCTCTTCATCAGTGAACATCCAAAACCTGCAGAGTTGGAGCAAAAAGTTGACTTGGAGACTTTAGTTGGAAGATGATTCCAAATACCATAGGGAGACGATCTCAAGTATTGATACGAAGTACGGGATATGCTCCCAAGCATGGATGGTCACCCTTCATCAGAAAAAATTCTTCATTTTAGGAGAAGACCAAAAATTGGCTTCAGGTATTTACGAGTGGGGCTAAGCAAGTGGCTTAATCTCCCGACTAATCATCTTTTTGTGATGACACAACTTCAGGCTTTAGAAATGTCCTTTGGGCGAGAGACATGTTGAGTAAATAGTGCGACAACCACAACAAGATTTGTCTCTGTCTTGCATGAAGAACTAGCAACTATCATGATTACTTTAGTAGTACCAATAGTAAGAACTACAACAGCAGTAGTGGCACCAACAATCGCAATAGTAGCAAGAACTGCACTAGCAATAACACCATCGATAGTAACAATGGCTTTCGTAGCAACAATAGTTGTAATAGCACTCAACAAAAGTAGTGGCGCCAACATATGGGGCAGAACTTGCACCCACCCACATGGAGTAGGAGATTGATTTTGGTCTCCACGTAGAGAAGAGGCTTTTATGGCCTCTTAGGCATGGTAGAGGAAGTGTGGTTCTCTAGATTGAACCTGCTCTGATATCATGTGATGAAACGTGGAGTTTATTATTATTGAAACTTAAAGAGAAACTATGGGATTTGGTCTCTTTATATAGAGGGGCCAATTCTACTTTTCAATCCTAATTCAATATTCTAAAATAAGTAAAACACATATCTAATCTAATCTAATCAAATCAAATCTTAAAAATATTTCTTAAATGGATAATGTCAAAATATAAAACATAAAATATAGAAAGAGGATAACATGGTAAGAGGATTTGTTTCTTCTCCTCTACTCAACTTGGAGAATCGTGGAAGATTTCCAATGTGGATATCATGAGAATCTTCATTAGTCATCATTTTTGTCCTTGTCTTATTTCTGGGTGAGATTGGAAAGGGGTATGTTTGTGGGGAGGGGGTGGCTGGTGGTATGGAAACCCCACTGGTGCAGCATAAATGCAGAGTGCTAATAATATTAGCATGGTCATTATAATTTAAAACTCCCAAGAAGAAAATGTTTTTTCATTATCACCTTGCTGAATCATTAAAATCCTAGTAGTGGTATTGTATATTTCACAGCAAAGAGAATGAAGCCTCTTGATTTCTCGCATCACCTTGGAACCAATGCATTCTCAAAACTCTTTCAAGAATGAAACCTCAGAGCTCTTTCATTTTGGAGCTTAATGAAACATTTAGCATAATGGTGCACCAATCTGTCGTAGTCCTTCTCTAGTAGGGATCGATAATGGCTATATTGACTTGTTTATTTAAGACTTCATGGATTTTACTTTAATCACCTCTCTTGAGCATTTTACATGCTCGCTATTCCCATGTAGCCCAAGAAAGGAGGTGGCTATGAAAACTTCCCTGAAAGAAGTTTATGTTCTTTGTTAGTGTATATTATGTGTTTAGGGATAGTTTTGTTATTTATGTTTATTTTTGGGTCATCCTTATACTTTACCTGTAGCCTCTCTATATAAAGAGGGCTAAGGTTTCTTTTGAGGGTTAAGACATTTTGTTTCTCCTTCAACATGGTATTAGAGCGGGGTGACTCCTAGGCTCTTCGCGCTCGGATATCTTCCACCACCAAATAAACCCTAAAAAAAGAGAAGCTTCTCTCGTTTCTCTCTTTGATAGCAAGCACAACCATCAGTGCCATCATCTAAGGTAGTAGTGCCACTAAGAAGGAGCAGTAGTGTCGCGAACTCCTCCCAGGCATGTTGCCACCTCTAGTGTCACCCACAATGGGGGAAGTAGCGTTGCTGCAATGCTCAAGAGGGCTACAACAATGCTGTCAGCGCCTACTGCAACACCCCATGATGTGGCCAAGGCCCCTCCTTTCCTCATATTTAGGTCTCTAGTGGCAATATGAAGGACTTCCATATGCTTTACGTCCTTGATGTGTATCAAGTCACGTATGATCTCTGACTTGGCTTGAGGCACCCTTGATAGCGACTTACTATCCTTGATTTGGTGTTGTTTCTGGATGATCTAAGTTTTGATTTTCTTTGCTATTGGTTTCTTTGAAATCCTTATGGTGACCTTTTAACTCTCTTGAAGCCAAGCCTGTGCTTCTTCTCCCTTGATGGTATTCAAGGCATTTTTATGGAGCTTAATGGTGTCTAGAACTACCTTCGGTGGTCCCAGGCATTTAAAATATTTGTTGCAAGTCAAAGGAAACTCTACATCTTGGTTAAGGCCTACCCTGGAGCTCAATCATTAGATTTTGAAAAATGAGAACAAGATAATTACCTTGTAATGAATTAGGTAACGAACAATATGGAACCTCAGATTACGACCAATCTTTTGGACAAGAAGCTTGCTAAGGAGATATAGGATAGCTTAGAGAAGTTTTTCCCATACATCTAATCATGCTCGTCTGGCAGATATCTATAGGAGGATCGTGTCAACTTCTTAGGGGAAGCAATTATTGGTGGATTATTATATTGGATTATTATATCGAGATGGAAGCCTTATCTAAGGAATTGAATGTGCTTCAAGCTTTATGTTGTGACACGACAACTGGGCAGGGATAGATGTGGCGGGTTATGGATTTCTGGACGGACTGAGTTCTAGATTTCATCTTGTTTGTGATCAGATTCTTGCTATGGAGGATAATTCTGATTTGGAGTCGGTCTATGGAAGGCTTCAGAAGATTTCCCTGGATTTGAGCATGGTCAGACATGCTCTTGTGCTGTCTGTAACCCCACCTATGTAGATGTCTACTTTTATTGTTCCTAGTAGGCGTGGGGGGCTTGGGGTAGGTCGTGGATGGGGTAGAGGTTGCAGGCGTGCTTATGAGCCTTGCATTTGCTGCAAGCAGACCAATCCCTCGTAAGACTGGTGTTGGGTTTAGTTTAGACGACCAGGTCATGCCAACTCTGCTGTGACTCAGGAGTCTTCTCTCGGTGGACTTTCACCTCATCATATAATTATTCCTGGTTGCTATAGCTTCTATAACATGCCACTCCTTCGGAAGATCCACTGTTTGCTTCCATGTCCTTTGTAGACTCTGTAAGTACTACAACCAATTTGGCTACGACATTTTCCACCTCTTGGGTGGTTGACTCTGGTGCACCCAATCACCTGACAGGTAAGAAGGATGCTTTTACATCATTACGGTGCTCTTCTGGTATTACCACTGTCAGATTGGTGAATGGGTCATATTTGCTTGTTATTGGTGTTGGCATTATTCAATTTGCTCCTACATTACAATTGTTATTTGTTTATTGTGCCTCGGAATTCCCCCTTAGCTTGGTTTCTGTTTATCGATTATGCAAGGATCTTTACTGTTGGGTGATATTTGATGAACACTTTTTTCTTTCGGGACATCCAAATAGGGAAGATGATTGGTAGGGAGATTGAAAATGATGATTGGTGTTGGGATTGGTGGGAAACATCATCGTTTGTCTTTTTCTCTTAGAGAAAATAATCGAGGTTCCATTCCATTTCATTTGATACACTGTGATGTTTGGGGTCCATGTCGTGTGAATCATTGTTTTGTCTTTTACTATTTTGTTGTCTTTGTGGATGACTTTAGTCGTTTGTCTTAGGTTTTTTGATGAAGAATTGATTAGAGATTTGTTCTGAAATTCCAAAATTTTTTAATGAAATTCAAAATTTTTATTTTATTAGCATAAAAATTTTCCATAGTGATAATGCTCGAGTTTATGCAAAAGGATATTCAAGATTTTCTTGCCTATAATGCTACCATCCACCAGACGTTTCATGCTTATACTTTCCAGTAGAATAGCATGATTGAGAGAAAGCTTTGTCATATTCTTGATGTGGCATGAATTCGTTGACAGTTGATGGTGTGGTCTCAATCAGAGGCAACAGATTTGTGATGCGGTTTGGAATCATTTTCATGCTTTTACAAGGCGAGGATAATTGGGTATTTAGAGATTTGGTGCTTTTAAAATGCCAAAAATCATTGATGGTAGTATGGAGATTTTGATTAGAGAGGTCATTGAGGAGGTACTTGTGGCTTTGCGTGGTTTAAAGGTCGAGGGTGCTTCAGGTCCTGATGATTTTCAGGTCCTCTTCTATAAAGAGTTCTGGGAGGTGGTTGGTCGAGATGTTATGGCTATGGTCTAATAATTTCTTGAAGGAAATCGAGGATTTGAGAAACTAAATCGATTTTATCTTTTTCTGCTGCCTAAGAAACCAGGGGCTGAGACCATTCATGACTATAGGTCCATTGCTCTTACAAATTTTGTCTACCTTATTATTGGAAAGGTGCTTGCGGATAGATTACGGGATGTTCTACCCACCATTATCAGCCTAGTTAATTTGCTTTTATGAAGGGGTGATTGCTACAGGAGTTTTTCATTCTTGCTCAGGAGAGGGTGTCCTCTTGGTCTACGAGTGAGAGGAAGGCTTTTATATTGAAAGTGGATTTTTCAAAGGCATATGACTTGGTGCCTTGGTCGTACCAATGGGAGATATTGAGAAGAGATTTTCCTGATCTATGAGTGCATTGGATGAAAAGATGCATAACAACTGCTTCCTTCGCTCCACTTGTGAATGGAAGATTTGCGGCAACCTAGACTCAACCGTAGAGGAGTATTAGACAGAACTTTGTTCTTGCATGTTGCAGTTGATACTTTTGCCAGGCATTCTTTCTGAGCTTGTGATGCAGGCCTTTTTAGCGGTTTTAGATTCAACAGGACTGGTAAAACTCTGATGCCACAACTATAGTATGTGGATGACACTGTTTTCTTTGTTGAGGAAGGGTTGACGGAGGTGTGTCTTATAGGTCACGTGGTAAAGATCTTTGTGGGGATTTCTGGCTTAAAAATAATTGGTGCGAAGTCTTTCTTGATCCCCTTTGGAATGAATGAGCTGTGGTCTGTTGCTATTGCAGGGGTGTTTGTTAGTTACTTGGGTTTAGTTTTGAGAAGCAAGAGATTGTTGACATCTGTTTGGAATGGCTTGGTGGAAAGGATGATAGAGAGACTTGCATTGTGGAGAGGAAGACTCCTTTCGCCTAGAGGGTTCCTTGTTCTATTAAAGTCTGTTCTTTTAGCCATCCTTATTTTCTATCTATCTATTTGTAGCTGTAGAAAATAGTGCTTTGAAAGTTAGATATGATGATGAAAATATTTTTTTGGAAGGGGGTGGACCATGAGGGAAGATTCTACTAAGCGGTTAAGTGGGATGACATTTGCAAACCAAAGAGACTTGGTAGTCAAGGAATCTGTAGTCTAAAGGAATTTAATGGTTCTCTGATGCTGAAATGGACCACTAGATTTCTTAAGAGACGAGATGATCTTTGGATTCAGCTCTTACATGATTCCTATGGAAAATCTTTCAACAAATCGACTAGAACTTGCTTCAGAAGAGGTGATTCCTCCTTTTGGAGGTCGTTGCAACAAATTGTGAAGGAGTAGTGGTCTTTCTTTAGATCCTCTTTGGATATGGGTGATCATTTTGCTTTTTGGAAGGATGATTGGACAAGTGGCCCTCTGGTTGAGCTTTTTCCTTGTGTGTATCAGTTGACACAGAATAAAAACGAGATGGTCAATGAATGATGGGACCAGGCCACATGCTCTTGGTGTTTTTCCTTGCTCAGTGGCTTGTCTGAACCACCTTGGAAGAATTTAAGCATCTTTTAGAGCTCATTTCGGATTTCAAACCGTACACACCGCCCACAGATAATGATAAACTTTGTGGTGCGATGGCAATTTTTCTGTCAAAAAGGCATACAGAAAGTTGAAGGAAGCTCTTGATAACCTGGGTGATTTGGAGCGTGATTGTCGGTTGTTCTGGAAGTTGAAATTACTGATGAAAATAAAGATTTTTTTAATGGTTACTTAAAAGAGGCAAACTGATTACAAATGTGCTCAGAGGCAGGTGGCAACTCGGATTGGATGCAACATGTAAGTTGTGTGCTAAGGATGAAGAAAATGCTGAACATCTCTTTAATTGTTATTTTTCAACAGATGTTGGGGGGAGATTTGATCTTCGAGGTGTGGATACAAATAACTTGGATTTATTCTGGGGTGATTTTCAAGCAGCCGTTCATGCCAATACATAAGGTTGGATTAAAGCTGCAGTGATTCTTTGGAGTATCTGGTTTGGTTACAGTGGAATTTGGTGATTTTCAAGAATGAGAGAGCTTAGGTTGAGAATGTCTTTAATTAGGCTTGTTTTTTTTTATTTTCTGAGTTTTGGCTCCAAAACCAATATATCTGTTCCAATTTTATTTCATTAATGAATTTTCAGTGGACAATTACTGATCTTCACTAATCATCCTTTTTCTTCTAAAAAAAAATTTCTTGATGTGGCTGTACTCTTCTTGTTACCATGAAAGTCTTTGAATACTTTTGGAGAGGTGCTATTCTCATTGCCACATATTTCATTAACAAAGTTCCCTTTGCCATTAATGGTGCCTTCCTTTTCCACATTTCACAACTTGATGCTGAGTTCTTTACATTACCAATGTAGATTTTTGGCTGCACCCATTTTATTCATTTATTTGGAGTTGTTGATAAACTCTCACTGAGGCCAATCAAGTATGTGTTTCTGGGATACTCTCGTATCTAGAAAGGGCATCGTTTTGCATGCCGTCGGCAATGTCATTTTCAAGTAGGGACCGTGTCGACATGGATAAAGTGTCGATTTACAGGGATATCGTCAGCATGCCATCGACATGGTCGGAATGCCGGCGAAATAGGTGCCCATGTCGAGGTTGCTGCTGTTTTTTTGACTACTGTTATTTTTGTTAATATGCATCGGCATGCCCATTGAAAAACGAGCATTTCTACGATGTGCCCTTAGCATCCGCACGAAATGCACACTTAGAATTTCATCGGCATGGCATCAAAATCGGCATTTCGAACCTTGAGAAAAGGTACCGCTGTTTTGCTCTTGTAGGGCACAGATATTATGTTTCTGATCATGTCATTTTTTGAGAAAGTGCCTTATTTCTTTGTTGAAGGCTCTTCTTTGGGGTGGTTTACCCATAGCTATGAGCATCACCCTATGGATCATGTGTCTGTACCTTTGCCTTCTATATAGGTTAAAGTACTTAAGGAGAGCCCATCTAACTCTTCTTCCCCGTCCACATTTGAATTGGATGCTCCACCACAATAGACAAGGGATTTGCCTAATGCTTTAAGAAAGGCAGTAAGAAGTTGTACTCTCCATCCTATGTCCTACTATATTGTTGTTGATCGCCTTAGTCTTGCTTTGAAACATCTTTCTATAGTCTTGTTCCCCTAAAAAATTTTTTTTCTATAGCCTTGTCCATCATGGTAGTTTCAAAGAATTATCATGAAGCTATATGGGATCCTGATTGGTGAATGGCTATGGAGTAGATGACTACCTTCACTACAAGGGGCACCTTGGAGTTGACATATCTTCCTATTGAGGCCATTGTTGTTGATTGTAGATGTGTTTATATAGTGAAGAATAAACCAGGTGGCACTGTTGAGCGCCTGAAGGAGAAATTGGTTGCGAAGGATTATACTTATGGCGCATGCGATTTTGATACTCTCTCCCTTGCTGCTCGACTTAATTCTATTCGTGTGATTTTATTTGTGGCAGTAAATAAGCAATGGTCATTGTATCAGTTTAATGTCAAGACTGCTTTTTTATATGGTGACTTGCAGGAGGAAGTCTATTCGAATCAAACACTTGGCTATGTGGTTGAGGGGGAGAAGGTTTGCCGCATGTGGAAGGCTATATACATTGCGTCAAACAAAGTCCAAGAGCATAGTTTGAGAGGCTTAGTTGGGAAATTCAGAAAATTGTTTTGTGAGATCCACCTCTGATTGTTTAGTTTTTGTAAGGTGTAAGAAGTTAGGTGTTCTGATTTTGACAGTATATATTGATGACATGATTCTTACTAGTGATGATGCCATAGGAGTTTAGGAAACCAAGGACTTCTCACAAACTACGTTTGTTACAAAGGATTTGGGCATTTTGAGGTACTTCCTAGTTCCTAGGCATTGAAGTGGCCAGAAACTCTCATGGTATGGCTATTTCACAAAGAAAATGTCTTGGAGCTCCTCTAAGAGACTGACTAGTTTGGGGTTAAGCCTTCTTTTATTTTGGTTGTCACAAGGGTGACTCAAGGAAGAAAAGGATCCACTGTTTGAAGATAAGAAGAAATACAAAAGTATTGCTGGTAAGCTACTATATGTTACTATTACCGTACCAGATATTAGCTTTGTCGTCAATAAAGCAGGTCAATTCATGTAAAACCTTTGCTACAGTCATTAGCATGTAATTTGCCTGATTTTAAAGTACCTTTAAGGGAATCCTGGAAAGGGCCATTATATGAAGAACAATGGGCATTTGGATCTGCACTCGTACTTTGATGTAGACTATGCAGAATCTTTGGAGGACAGAAGTTCTACGATTGGGTATGTTACTTTCCTTGGTGGTAATCTAGTCACTTGGAGGAGCAAGAAGTAGGCAATGGTTGTTCAATCTAGATGGAGGTTGAATACCATGCCATGGCTCATACAATGTGCGAAGTGATGTGGCTGGTGCATTTCTTGACTGATTTAGGGTTCTGGGTTTCTTTTCCTGTGCCTATGTTTTATGACAATCGCTCTGCTACCTTTATAGCTTCCAATCTTGTCTTCTATGAGTGCACTAAGCATATTGAAGTGGATTGTCACTTTGTCAGAGATATGGTCACTACAGGAAAGATTAGTACTCCTACTATTACCTCTGTGTTGCAGGTTGCTGACATTTTTACAAAGGCATTCCCACTGAAGCATCATGATTATTTATGTAATAACGTGGGCATTCTTGATATTAGTGCTGTTAGGTGCTTGCCTAGGCGCTAGGTTGTGGTGAGGTGGGGCCCTAGCGCCTCGTTTGATTTGCCTTAGGTGCCACTTAGGCGAGTGACCAACAAGCGCTTGAACCAAGTTTGCTGGTTTTTCATTTTTTTAAAATACTTTTAAGAGTTTTAATTTCTTTTTACCTAATTATCTAGTACTCTCTCTTAGTTAAACACACACAAATGTGTATGTATAGGCACACATACATAGATATATACATATGCATGTGCTTAAATAGATATATTCATCTAGTAGATACATATATACATACAAATATACATATTTTATATGTTTACGTATGTATGTGTATGTCGACTTATACATATAAATATATATGTAAATACACACATGTGCATAAGAATAGCATATAAACATAAAAGCATATAAATATAATGTGTATATTTGCATGTGTATGTGCAAATGTACGAAACTGTATACACACACCTACCATATGTATCAATGCATATATATGTGTGTATTGTGCTTGTTTGTTTAAGCATTTATATATCATGTATATTGTGGAGAATCAGGTGGTGCCACGGAGCATGTTTAGCCACAGGACAGTGCCACGTGGTAGGTTTTGTCCACCCTAAGGGCCGTTGGCCCTAAGGGTTGCTTTTGGTTTTGCTTGGAGTCCAAGTTATGGTCCTTTTAGTATGGCATTTTGTTTTTTAGGAAGTTAAGAGGATTTGGTATTTTCTATGTTTAGGTGATATGATTTAGTTTGTTTCCTATTTTAGAGATTGGGTTTTGCTCTCTTTATAAAAGAGAAGCTATGTAATTGTTTGGAGATTGAATTAATGCAACATTTCTTTCCAACATAACAACTCCCTCTCTCTCCCTCTCTTCTTCACCGTCGACTGCCATCTCTCTCTCCCTATTCAACGTGTGTAGCCCCCATTGGTAACACTCTGTTGTTGCGATCTCTTCCCACGTGGAAGAGTTGCCACGTACTCATATCGTGTATATCCTCACATGGTATCAGAGCCTATGATCTAGGCTCTTCTCGAGGATTTTGCTACATGTGTGTGAGGAGAATGAAAAGAAGCCTCTTCTCATGCACAAAGTTTTTTCTGTGATGTGGAGAAAGGAGTGTAGCACCACACTGATATCACTGAACCGCATCAACCTCGACCAAGGTCGAAGTTTTTCCTGACCTTTTAAAAGCCGAAGTCTTTTCCAACCAGGCAAAGTCTTTCCCAGCCCTCAACCAGAATCAAAGTCTTTTTTGGTTCAAACCAGCTTGAAGGATAATGGCGAGTTTGAAGATACAAGTTTCCAGTGAAACAAAGATGTTCGTGCAAGGAACCACAATCAAGTTAGTTGGTTCTTGCAACTATGTTCTCTGGGCACGTGCATTTAAGATCTTTGTTGGTGGACAGGAGAAGATACATGTCCTTTTTGAAGAAGAGCAAGAGACAAAAGATGTAGCCAAGAAGAAATTGCAGAAGAGAGTTTATCAAGTTATACAAAGATAAGATGATTGCTCTAACAACCACGACTTCAAAGGTTGCTAAAAAAGCAACGACTACGGAGGTGGCAGGAGGATTTGCAGTTCCATCAAAAGAAGATGGAGTATTTGGTCGCACCATCAATAAGACAAGTACAGCAAGTCATCGTTAGTGGTGCCACGTGGCAGTGCTACTTGGTAGGTTTTGTCCACCTTAAGGGGCGCCAGCCCTAAGGGGTGCTTTTGGTTTTGCTTGGAGTTCAAGTCATGGTCCTTTTAGTATGGTATTTGTTTTTTAGGAAGTTGTTAAGATGATTTGGTCTTTTCTATTTTTAGGTGATATGATTTAGTTTGTTTCATGTTTTAGAGATTGGGTTTTGTTTTCTTTATGAAAGAGAACCTATGTAATTGTTTAGAGCTTTGGTTAATGCAATATTTCTTTCCAACATAACAACTCTCTCTTTCCCTCTCTTTTTTATCGTTGCTTGCCATCTCTCTCTCTGTTCAATGTGTGCAGGCCTCGTTGGTAGCACCTTGCTACTGCCATCTCTTCCCACATGAAAGAGCCTCTATGGTCCCATATCACTCAAATCCTCACCTCACATATATTATATATATGCATTGCATAACATGCCATATTTTGGTTACTGTGTAAATGTATGTTTGCATGTATATATGCATAAGTGGGAGAAAATGAATAATCATATTTCTTAAAAGTAATCCTACACATCTTTATATAGAGAGAGGTGTTGGGAAGATTGCAACAAAAGTCCAAGAAATAAAACAACTAATAAAGAGGTACGGAAAATAGAAGTGTTCTATCAACACTCCTCAAGCTGGAGCATATATGCCAATAATGCTCAGCTTGGAACAACATTTGTTAAATGCGCATTGCCAGGCTTTGTAAATATATCTGCGATCTGATCTTCATAAGCAATAGAAGTGGTGTAAATAATTCCGTGCTGTAGTAGGTCTCTAGTATAGTGGCAATTAACCTCAACATGCTTTGTACGTTCATGGAACATCGGGTTGTTTGCAATGTATGTGGCAGCTCGATTATCGCATTGCATCTCCATTGGGCCCTCCACTCGAACATGGAGATCTTGTAACACTGATCTAATCCAGACCATCTCTGTGGCAGTTTGTGCTATAGCATGGTACTTAGATATTGCACTAGATCGAGATACAACTTGCTGCTTTTTACTCTTCCAAGTTACCAGATTGCCTGCCATATAAGTACATAATCCAGTAGTGGATTTTCTATCTGCCATGCAACCTGCATAGTTTGTATCTGAATAGGTGATAACATTCATAGGCATGTTTTTCCTAAACAAAATACCTTTACCAGGCTCTTTCTTTACGTATCTAAGGACCTGCATGGCAGCATCCTAGTGCTGCTTGGTTGGTTTGTCCATGAACTGGCTAAGTTTCCCAACTGCATGGGATAAATTAGGATGTGTAATAGTAAGATATAAAAGTTTTCCAACCAACTGCCTATATGATTTGCTATCTATAGGTGGAGAATCACTGTCATAGAGACATCCTTTGTGATCCATAGGTATATTAGCAAATTTAGACCCCATCATCCCTGTCTCCTGTAAAATATCAAGAGCATACTTGCGTTAACTAAGAACAATACCTTGTTACGTGTTACCTCAATACCAAGAAAGTACCTGAGCTCACCTAAGTCCTTCTTAACAAAAGCCTCAGGTAGTTTCTTCTTTACCTCTGCTATCCTAGCAATATCATCCGCAATAAGGATGCAATCATCTACATATAGGAGTGTTACAACTTGCCTTGTGCTCTTTCTAACAAAGAGCGAATGATCAGTTGAAGACCTCACAAGTTCCATGGCCTGTACCTGCTCTGATAATCTTTGGAACCAAGCCCTCGGACTCTGCTTCAGGCCATAAATGGCCTTCTTTAATTTGTATACACACTCCCCTGAATTTCAAAACTTGAGGGTTGTTGCATATATACTTCCTCATTAAGATTGCTATACAAAAAGGCATTTTTCACATTCAATTGATGAAGGGGCTAGTCAAAGTGTGCAGTAATGGACAATAGAATATGTACTGTGGAAAGCCGAGCTACAGGAGAGAGTATCAAAGAAGTTTGCCTCATAGGTCTGGGTAAACCACTTTGCTACTAATCTTGCTTTGGAGTAAGAAATGGTGCCATCTGGATTGCACTTGAGAGCGAAGACCCAACATGTCCTTCACTAATCATCCTTCCTGTGAGTTTGTCCTGAAAAATACAGCCCAACTCATCAAAAATAGTGCGGCAGTGTAAGTCTTTTGTAATTCTATTGACAGACTAAAGACTAATAGGAAGGGAATATAAAGAACTTTAGGAAAAGTCAATGAAGATGTCACAGCCACATCCCCTTTGCCATGAACTTTGCACTATCTACCATCTGTCACCTGAACTGATCTATAAAAAGAGACAGTCTCAACCTATCTAAAGCATGTTTTTGATCACCACTGAGATGCTGAGACGCATCGGAATCTACTAACCACATAGCACTGTTAGAAATACCACTACCAGAACTACAAGCTATAGATATACCTGAGGTGGCCAAAGCAGCAGTATCAAAAGTAGTAGTCTCCTGAGTCAATTGGGTAAGACGCTGAACCACTGCATCATAGTCAGTACATGACAGTGTCGCTCGTCTCCTCTGCAGAAATGGCTTGATTGGCCATAAGAGGTTTACCGTGCTTAATCCAGTAGGTAGCTTCAGAATGTCCAACCTTGCCACGGTGAGAACATGTGGTGCGAGGTTTACCAATCGTACCCCGACCTCCACATCCTCTCTCTCTAGTAGATGGAGCGCCACGCCCACTTTTAGCAGCCGCCACAAGAAGAGGAGTATGTCCTATATCTGATGTAGATGGTTTAATAACCACTTTGCTCACCCGACTATATGCTTCCTCAAGTGACGAAAGCTTAGTAAGAGGCAAAATCTGTGACCTAGCAGCCTCATAATCTGGTCCAAGACCATCCAGAAACTGAAGAATAGCATATTCCTTCCTGTGTGCCCTTTGAGTCACACGTGCATACAGGGCGACATGCATTATACTTTTCCAGGAGCCCCTTTAAGATGGCATAGTACTGTGAGAGACTGGCCCTCTTGTTTCAAACTACCAATAGCATGGTGAATCTTAAAAACTTTGCTAGAATTCTTCTCGTGAGAATGTGTCACGTAGAGAATCCTACATTTCCTTTGCTGTCTTATAGTACATGGTCCCATCTCCAATCTGAGGCTCAACAGAATTCATGATCCGAGCACGGACCATAGCATTATCTTTCTTTCATGTGGTATGTTTTCCGATCTCATCTTGTGGATTTAATTCCAATAAAATGTATTCCTTATCATGTCCCTCAACTTTCATGAGGAATGTCTGGGACCATCTCGCATAGTTGGTTTCATTAAGCTTGGCAATAGGAACGAAGAAGGGAGTTTTCTAACTCCCAATGTCTGTAGCAGTAACGAATGACACCTTTGAAGACGATGAAGAAGCTGTCGTGCCCTTGGACAGCCACAAGATCACAGAAATAGGATTTGAAATCAATTTTCAAATTTGATAGAACTGGGATTTAGAGAGAACGTGATCCCTTGATCATGACATCCAAGGCCTTAAAACCCTAGGTGACATCCCAAGAGTCATAAGCACCCCTTAGACCAAGATGTGGCGCATGTTAGGGTAGGGGAAACACCCTAACTATGCCTCTAAGAGGTGCTACTCTCTTTTTGTCGATTGAAGCAACCCGCCACCACGAGTTACCACCTGCAGACGATCAGCTTGTAGGCAGCAACCTAGCAGCGATGAAGACTGGCAGTTGCAGCACCGATCAAAGCCCTCCCGACGGTGGTGATTTGGTGATTAGACCAAGCTGATTAGATTCGAGCGATGCGCTAGACCACTAGATCGGTGATAAGCCTGCACCCTGGTCGATCGGATCGAACTACAATGGCCGGAACGATTAGACTGGGCGGTGGTGGCAGCTTGGGAGATTTGACTGGTGATATCGGTGGCCCACCGAGCTGCAACAGTCGCGACGGTGGTTGTTGATAAGGAGAAATATGGTTTCGGTGGACAGGTTCAGAGACTAGTGTAGGTGGGATACCCGAGCGTTGATCTAGGATCGTTGCTCTGATACCAAGTTGGAGAAAATGAATAATCATATTTCTCAAAAGTAACCCTACACCTCTTTATATAGAGAGGTGTTGGGAAGATTGTAACAAAAGTCCAAGAAAATAAAACAACTAATAAAGAGGTACAGAAAATAGAAGTGCTTTATCAACAACATATGTATCTATATATCCTTCAGCGCCTCATTTTTCTTGAGCGAGTGTCTAGGCGAGTGCTAAGCACCTCAGGCGTTTTGGACCCCCCCTGCCTTTTAGCACCGTTCGCCTTTGACAGCACTACTTGATATATATGCTCCAACTTGAGGGGGAGTGTTAGCATATATTATGTGTATAGGGGTATTTTTGTTATTTGGTTTTATTTGTGGGTCTTCCTTGTACTTTATCCATAGTCTCTCTCTATAGAAAGGGGTTTAGGTTTCTTTTGTGGGTTAAGACATTTTATTTCTCCTTCAACATTTTCAATTGTGTATGGTTCTTATCTATGAGGCTTGTGATATTTTTGTTCTTGAAAAATGTAATGGCATGAATGGAACCTTACATGTACTGGATGATGCCGCTGACCCCCCTTGTCATGCAGGTTCAGCTTGGATCCATGTCTTGAGCTGTTGGATACACTTTTAATGTCAAGTCTGTGTGATACATGAGACCAAGTGGCTGAGAGCCTGGGTCATAATCATTCTGTACAATGGAGAGGCAGCTTCCATTAGTTATATCATAATTGGGGAGTAATGAATGAACCCATAGAAAAACTCTACGCAATTTCAGGTGTTGATTTCTGAGAAATAGGCAAGAGGTGGATGTGGAGAATATTTGTTGGAAATTTGAAGCCATTTCCTTCTGGCCATTTTGCAAATTTCCTACTTCTATGTGGAGAGGAGCAGGATATATATGTTCTAGCTTGCATGTAAATGCTAAGATCATTAATTAAAATTTTATATACTTTTTGAACTTATACCTGATCTTTATTAATTAATGCTTTTTTTGCCATGCCAAAGCAAAACATTTTCTTTCAACAAGAATACTATTTGCCATCTTTAATTAGGCAAATCTATAAACAAAAGAAATTCATATTTGTAATCCTCTATTTTTTAGTAAAAGGATCGTCACAGGAGACAGCGACCATCGTGGCAATCCCCTATTAGTTGTGTATGGTTGTCATAATTTAAATAGATGCACTCTTGTCTAGTTTGAGAATACCACATCTGAGCTGATTTCCTACACTTAGACTGAGGAAAAAAGTAGTACTTGCAGGGTCAGTCTATCAGGTTCCATATGTTCCTCTCATCCCTAACTCACTTGAAGTGTTGTTGAATTTGTCTAATGTTCTTTTTTGTGAAGATATTGGATTTGTCTAATGTTCTTTTCTGTGAAGAACTAATGAGGCAATTCCCTTCTTATCTAGGGTCCTCACTCTTGTGAAGGCAACAAATTTCAGTTTATCGAGGACAGCATTATTTGCCATGATTATCAAGAAATCAAAATTCAAGAAAGCACACTAGTTTTAAGTGTAGGATCCATTCCTCGTTCAATTCCTGTTCTTTTAATGGATGACCTTGTGGACATTGCTAAAGCTGGAGGTATTCGTCTTATTATTTTTTATGGAGATGTGCACCTACCTTTTGTTTTATTTGCTTTTTTTCCTTGTTTCATCCATCATAAGGGCATACCTTATTTTTGTAGGAATTTGTTCATATATCAAAAATAAGTTGAAGTTTGAAACATAAAGGGCCTTATGAAAAGGCATGGACAATTAAAATTTAATTGCACAGGACTTAGTGCATACATTATAATGGCATGCTCTTATTGATGGTTACATGTCTAGTATCCTCGAGGCCTTTCTTCTTCAAGGCATTCGCTAGTTGAAAGCAACATCATGGGTGACTACTAAGGATAATGTGTACCCATTAAGCTGGAAAATGAGGTTAAAGTTTACAAGGACCATTCAGCTGGAAAATCAGGTTAAAGTTTAAAAGGACCATTCAAGGTCCATGATAGACTCAAACAAGCTTTTTGAACATCATGTTTAATGATATTCTTAAAAAAAAAATCATGTTTAATGAGGCCATGAATGGTCATGGATTTTATCAAAATCTTGATGAAGAGTGGGAAGTGGAACATGTGTCCTATTTCTAAGTATGTCGTTTTGGCTTGTCTTGGGTCCACCTTCAAATAGTTCTCTATAGCTTTGTCAACATGGTGGTTCTTACCTCACATCAGCAGGCTCTCTTGGATTCGAAGTGGAAGCAATCAATAAAGGAGATGTCTACCTTGAAGCTTGAAGTCTAGAGGCACCTAGGAACTTATGAAGTTGCTTACAAGTGCTACTGTGGTTGGCTACAAATTGGTTTTCACAATGAAATACAACCCAGCTAGATTTGTTGAATGTTATAAGACGGCCTGTGCTGAAGGGGTTTACTTAAACTTATGGAGTGGACTTTTTTGTTACCTTTTCTCCAACGGCTATTTTGCCGATAGTCCACATTCTCTTCTCTGTTTCCATACAGTATGAGTGGCCTCTGCATTAGCTTGATGTCAAAAATGCCTTCCTATATGGAGATTTGTAGGAAGTGGTATATATGTAGCAACCTTCTAAGTTTGAGTCTCAAGGAGAGTGTTCCAAGGTGCACAGATTAAGGAAGGCAATATACAGATTAAAGTAGAGTCCTTGAGCATGGTTCTAGAAGTTATTTGTGGTGGTTGAGAATCTTGGGTCCAGACGGTCCTTAGCGGATCATTTTCTATTTGTGCAATATACCTCTCTTGGATGGGTTGTGATGCTTGTATATGTCGATAATATTATTGTTACATGTGATGATGCTTAGAGGATTTTATATTTGTAGAAATGTGTTTGATCATTTTATTATTAATGATTTGGTACTACTCAAATATTTTTTGGAAATTGAAGTTGCTAGTAGTGTGTTATAGTATTATTATAGAGGAAGTATGTTATGGACTTCCTGTAGGAAACTGGCATGTTGGGTGTCAAACCAACCACTATTCTTATGAATCCTCATGTTCACATACATGACATAGTAGTCGTGGTTGACACTTGGCAGTTTAGAGGACTTATTAGCAAGCTGTTATAGACTAGATATTTCACTTGTTAGAAAACTTGGTTAGTTTATGGATAGATCAACAAAGATACATTGGGATGTAGTTGTGATGGTTCTTAGATATTTCAAGTCATCTCTCAGGATGAGACTCTTGTTCACTAAAGGTTTGTCATTTGATCTTGTTGCATACACATATGTCGTATGTAGATCATGCTGGTTGTCTCAAGGACAAAATATACTATAGGATTTAGTACTTATCTTGCTGGGAATTTGGTAACTCGGTGCAACAAGAAACATGAAGTGGTTGTACAATCTAATGCAGAATTAGAGTATTGTGCTATGGCACAAGTTGTCACAGAGATGATGTGGATTTGTTCTGTTCTTGTTGATCTACACATCTAAGTGCCACTGCCTATGGAGATGAGATGTAATAACAAAGCTGCCTTATATTACAAACAATCATATGTTCCATCAAAGGACCAAATATGTCGAGGTAGATTGTCATTATATCAGGTATTTAATTTAGAGAGGCTTCCTACACACTACCATGTTAGTTCTAAGGATCAAACAACATATATTTTTACCAAGTCACTTCATAGGACCTCTTTTAATAGATGCTGTTCCAAGCTAAGTATGATTGACATCTATCT
This sequence comes from Thalassia testudinum, assembly GCA_037157565.1. Lineage (NCBI taxonomy): Eukaryota > Viridiplantae > Streptophyta > Magnoliopsida > Alismatales > Hydrocharitaceae > Thalassia > Thalassia testudinum. Next base: position 168,043,845 of record JAZHRO010000031.1, read on the forward strand.
TCCAACTTAAAGGGGAGTGTTGAGATTTATGTTTTTATTTTTCCTTATTTTTCTTTTGTTTTAGGCCTCTCCATATTTTTCCCAAATCCTCTACATATTGGGGATCGGGGTTTCATAGTAAAGCAACTTGCTCATTTCCTTTAACTTTAACATCCTCAAGTTAAATAGAGGATTAATGTGAAAAATATGATTGAGGGCCAGGAAGTATAGAAAATAAATAATAAAAGAAACAACTCCTCTCTATTAAAAGAAGAAAACAACTCTTGAGAAGAGGGAGATATTTTTCATGCAGTTGGTGCCCTGAGAGAGATATGTAGGTCCAAGAAGAGGGGCAGATTGGGTGTCTGGTTGCCAGATGAGGCAAATGTTGCTTTACTCTTGAGATGGGCGGTGAGCTTCTTGTCTAGTGGTGATCATCTTGTTGACAAAAAGTTGCGGGATTCCTATGGCTTCACAGTTGATGTGGCTTTGGGATGTTCGGGATCTAGGAGATTGTCGGCTTTTTGGAATTCCGTTGCTCCAACATTAAGCATGCCTTCAGCTCTTCCTTATTCTGTCTGGAGCTGGGAGATGGAAGGTCTTTTTTTTTTTGGAGGGATGACTGGATGGGGGAAGGACCCCTCTTTGAGTTGTTCCCATGGCTGTTTGGTTTGGTGGGCGATAAAGATGCTCTTGTTTATAATATTTGGGATAGAACCTCCAGGTCACGGTCTCCTGTCCTGCAGCCTGGGCTATCAGAGGCTGCTTTGGTAGAGTTCCGGCATCTGATGGGATTTCTGGAAAATGTGCAGTCAGTTTTAGATAGGACGGACAGATTTCTGTGGAAGGAGGGGAGATTCTCCTTGGGGAAGGCCCACAAAAGGCTATCTGTCATGGAAAATACACCTCATCTCGACCTGTGGACTGACTGCTCCATCATTTGGAAGTTGCCCCTGCCACTGAAAGTTAAATCTTTCCCCGGCTGTTGAGAAGCGAGAAACTAGTCACTAAAGTTTTCAGAGCAAGGTGGGTTCAAGATTTGGACACGACTTGCTGTTTCTGCAGAGGAGCCGACGAGGACCTGAGTCATTTATTCTTTGCTGGTCTTTGCTCTAAGGTGGTTTGGAGGGAAGTGCAGATTTGAGGGGTTGACTGTTCCATGTTTGAGGGCTTTTGGGATTCCTTCCGAAGGTCGGCTTGTGCCAACATGAGTGGTTGGGTCAAAGCCTTTGCCACATTATGGTGCATTTGGTTTTAGAGAAATGATGTAACTTTTAGGAAGGAGAGGGCTTGGGTTGCTAACATTTGTGAGGGAGGTTGCTTTTCTTTCCGATTTATGGCTCCATAATTTGTATGCCCATTCCTTTTCTTAATATTTCTTGGGATGATTACCAACCTTTGATAATCTTCCTTTTTCCTCTCAAAAAAAAAAAAAAAAACTCATGAACACTTCTTTTATGATGTAATTGATGATTACTAACAGGAACTGCCCATATCAGATCTTTGATTCTATGCTCCTGTAGTTTAACAACATACAATCATTTAGCTCTTGTAGAGTCATGAGAATGGCATTCTAGTTTTACACAAGGGGGAAATTTTTTCCAATAGATATATGCACAAAATTCTCAAATTCTCCAAAACCATTGCATCTATTGCTTTGATCCAGAACTTAATGTAAGGATCTACCTCTTAGTGCCATTTTAGTGACTTTTTTTTTTTTTGAATGTAAAGCTGGCACTTATGATGCGGAGCATTAACTTAATGCCTGTTTTGTGTGATTGTTATCAATACTAATACTATTGCTTCAGATGATGTCATTATAACAGGGGTCTTGTCAGCAAAGTGGTCCTCAGATTTAAAGGATGTTCGATGTGACCTTGACCCTATTTTAATAGCTAATTATGTGAGGTGAGAAGCCACTTTGTGTGATTTCATGCTTTTAATATGATTATGATAACATGATTACCTGTAAACATTCTCTCCCATTCCTTTGTTGATTTTGAAAAGTCTTTCTTCTTATGCGAATCATCCTTTGCTTTGTCTGTGATATCACTAGCTGGTTACTGGAACTTATTTCAGTAATTGATATTGAATAGGTTTAATATGTTTTTCTTGTATGGACCTAGATGAAGAGAATGAGGAATATGTATGAGCATTCCTTATTCTCTTCACACACCCCCTTATGTCAGGCTTTCCCTTGCATCCTTTTAGAAATCACCATTAAACTGCTTTAGATCTTATTATTCCATTCCGTAGAGCCATATGTTGAAGTAATTAGATAAATAACAGTCTAAGATCTTATATTGTCTAATCCTATATAGTCTATTATGGGCTATTGAGTAATTATGATGACCAATGTAAATAGCCCTGTACTCTAGGTTTTTCTGAGAAGAATGAATATAACCTTGTGAGTTTACATTTTCTATGTGGTAGGGTGGTGTCACACCGTGCAGCCCCTTACCCATCTCCTAAGAATGGGGTTAATGGGTGTAGTATGGAACAACGTTTGAATCTGTCCAATGTAATTTACACCACTATTGTACACACACACTCTCTCTCTCACGCACCAACCACTCATTAAAACTCATACACGATCATAGGTACAAATGCACATATACCTGTCATACTTTTGCCATTTAACAATTAGTGTGCAAGTTTCTACTGCTATATTAAGTTCATTCATCTGCTTTGACTACTGTAAATATACATAGATTAGAGTTCATAGCACATACCCTGCAATTATTTATTTGTTAAAAAGTTGATAATAAGCCCATTCATGCATTCATGCACATTATGGTGCTATGTCAGCTACATGGTCATCAGAATTTAGTGTTGTACATAAAAAGATGGTTCCCACCCCTATCAAAGGCAATTCAAATGCATGCTACTATAAATAATACATCATCGACGATTCTTTAGAAATTGCAGCAATTCCATATTGTTAGTGCACTTGTGCTAGAGAACTTTGATTTTGATGATAACAAAATATTATCTAAGTTCGCTTGATTTTATACCGAAAGAGTTTGTACTTATTGAAAAAAAAGGAACAATCACATGAACGCAGCGTCATGTGGAAAACCCTTGTCAACGGAAAGGTAAATGGATACTTAGGACTTATGGGTGGCTAGGGTTCACTTTCTTTTCCAACCACATAAGAGGTGGGATGTGTTATAGTATTTATAGACTTTGGGTTCAATGGAGTCACCTCCTAGATTCAATTAACCGATTATAATCAAGAAATAAAGCATGTAGAGCGAGTTTAATAACATTTCAAAGATTGTGATGGTGGGAGTGAAATCTCATTAAGGAAACATTTTAGATGCTTAACGCTTTCTCAAATAATTAAATGAGCTTAAAATTGATTTAGAACTATTAGAATTAGCACCTTTGTGTTTAGCATAAATTTATTTGGAATTACCTTCTTAAGCAATCAATTATGTTGAGTGATTTCACTGAGGTTAGTTTGCCAAGGGCACATAATTCCGACAGATGGTGCCCGACGATTGTTGGCTAGTCAGGGGTGGATCTTTGGCTTGCAGTAGCCAGAAAAGGCCTTTGCAGTGGCTGCATCGTCATTGGGTGATGCTGGTCGGTCGACGAGGGTTTGTGGTGGTGGTGGGTTGGCTTGTTGGTGATGGCTGGGCGATGGTTTAGCGAGTTGGTGACGAAACCAGATCGAAAAACCCTAGTTTGTTTCTTTTAGTTCTTTTTTTTTTTTTTGATGATTTTTGTTTGGTGAAGAAAAAAGGTATAGCAATCAAGGACCATATCATGCATCATCCTAGGATCGCTACCTTAATACCAAGTTGAAAGAATTGATAAGATTAGTTATATTAGAAACACTAATCCTCATTATATAGAAGATTAAAAAGGGAAAATTATATATAGGACCCTCATAAAACTAATAAAATAGGATAAAAATAATGTAGTATAGAAATATATGCTAATCTTTTGGTGTTGGATGTTCATTTGAAGAAGGCAAAGAAGAGAAAATTAGTGTCTAAGAATTTGAAAATTAAATGGTGGAATCTTAAGAAAGAGCAAGTGAGATTTAAAGAGAAGATGATGCAACAAAAGGCTTGAGATCTTGATGGTAGTGCTGATGAAATGTGGTTAAATATGGCAAACTGTATTAGGAAGGTGGCAAAGGAGGTGTTAGGCATGTCTAAAGGAGGTGTTCCAGGACAAAAGGAGGCTTGGTGGTGGAGTGAGGAAGTGCATGAGAAGCTTAAAATTAAAAGAGCCTGTTTTAAAGCCTTATATCGAGATAAGACCGATGAAAATATGGAAAACTACAAAAGAGCAAAGAAAGATGTAAAGAAAATTGTTAGTGAAGCAAAAGCAAAAGCTTGGGAGTATTTTTATAAGAAACTTGATTTTAAAGAAGGTGAAAAAGATATTTTCAAGTTAGCTAAAGCAAGAGAGCGGAAAGCAAAGGACCTTACGCATGTAAGATGCATCAAGGATGAAGAAGGAAGGGTGCTTATAGCTAGTGAGGATATAAAGTTAAGATGGAAAAGATATTTTCATAAGTTTTTTAATGAAAAATAAAAGAATGATATCATCTTAGGGGAGTTAGTTAACTCTGAAGAGTATGTGAATCGATCTTGTTATCGAAGGATACAAAAGAAAGAAGTAGAGGAGGCTCTAAAGATGATAAAAAGTGGGAGGGTTGTTGGGCCTGATGATATTCCTATAGACGTCTGGAGAATGACGGGAGAACGGGGTATAACTTGGCTCACAAATTTATTTAATACTGTGTGGAGAGGTAAGAAGATGCCAGAGGAATAGAGGAAAAGTTTGTGGTACCTTTATACAAGAACAAAGGTGATATACAAGATTGTTCCAACTATAGAGGTATTAAGTTGATGAGTCATATGATGAAACTTTGGGAAAGAATAATTGAAAGAAGGGTGAGACAAGTCTCTTTGGTAACTGAAAATCAATTTGGCTTTATGCCAGGCAGGTCTACTATTGAGGCAATACACCTCTTGAGACGTATGATGGAGACTTACAAAGTGAAGAAAAAGGATTTACATATGGTTTTTATTGATTTGGAGAAGGCCTATGATTGTCCCAAGAGATATCTTGTGGAGAATTTTGGAGAAGAGACAAGTGTCAATTATATATATCAACCTCATTAAGGATATGTATTATGGAGCTATAGCTTGTGTAAAGACTAAGGATGATTTGACAGACTACTTTGATATCTTCATTGGTCTGCATCAAGGTTCGACTTTAAGCCCTTATCTTTTTGCCTTGGTTATGGATGAGTTGACGAAGCATATCCAAGTTGAGGTGCCTTGGTGTATGCTTTTTGCTGATGACATTGTGTTGGTTGATGAGACAAGAGATGGAGTGAACAGAAAACTTGAGCTTTGGAGAGAAGCCCTGGAAGATAAAGGATTACGCATAAGTAGGACGAAGACTGAGTATATGGAATGTAAGTTTAGTAGTAGAGGGAACAACGAAGGGATTGATGTAAAAATTGGAGAAGAGTGCATTCCAATGAAAGATATTTTTAAGTACTTGGGATCCATTTTCCAACATGATGGTGGAATTGATGGTGATGTTACACATAGAATTAATGCAGGGTGGTTGAAATGGAGGGGTGCTTCTGGTGTTCTCTGTGATAAGAGGGTTCCTTTAAAAGTCAAAGGAAAATACTATCGAGCTGTGTTAAGACTAGCCATGTTGTACGGTTCTGAATGCTGGGCTATAAATTATAGGCATGTACAGAAGATGTCTGTGATAGAAATGAAGATGTTAAGATGGATGTGTGGTCATACAAGAAAGGACCGTATTTCAAATGAATTTATTAGAAACAGGGTTAGGATGGCACCGATAGAGGATAAAATGAGAGAGGCCCGTCTAAGATGGTTTGGACATTTACAAAGAAGGCTACTAGATGCTCCAGTTAGGAGATGTGAGAAGTTGGAGGCTGAACCCGCTAAGAGGAGGCGAGGAAGACCAAACAAGTGTTGGAAGGAAATTATTAAGTATGACCTCAATTACTTTAATTTAAGTCCTAAAATGGTTGAAAATCGATCTGTGTGGAGGCAAAGAATCCATATAGCCGACCCCACTTAGTGTGGGAAAAGGCTTGGTTGTTGTTGTTGATAGAAATATATGCTAATCTTAATAGTAGTCTCCTAATTCCTACAAAAAGTTGACCTAGGTGAATTTCGACTAAAAGGGAGCTATGTTTGTTACAAGTGAATTATTTATTTATTTTAAAAAAGGGGTGGAGACTAGTAGTCATCCAATTCATTCAACCATCAAAAAGCCAAAGAAGTTACAAATGAGTCATCCAATGATTAGAAAGACCCAAAGCTTCTCTCATGACATTTTTCACCCATGCTCTCTCTCCTTGAAAAACTGTTGAATTATGTTGTAGCCAAATCGACTACAACACAGCCATCGCAATGATACAAGCCTGAGTATTTGCTTGGATGCTTCGCTGGAAGGAGGTCTAGAGATTCTCCCAGGAAGATGCATTAATGCATGCTAGACCAAGGGCCATCCACATCTCCTTTGAAAAATTGCATGTCCAAAATAAATGCTTGATATCCTCATCATAATGATCACACAAGTTGTAGGTCGTCTTAGCATTTGGCATCCTGCAACATTTATACATCTTGGAAACCAACCCACCCCTCTGTAGAAGCCACAAGAACAAATTGATTTTCAAGGGGATTCTCATCCTTGAAAGCAGGCAGCAATCGTCAATGACATCCTCAGCAGTCACCTCCCTACCTCTCAAAAGGCTATACATCTTAATTGGGAAGCCCCCTAATCCACTTAAAATAATTTTGGAGAATTCAGACATGGTTTGCAATCTTGTAGCAAAGAGAGCAATGGCTGCATATCTTGCACCTTGGTCTTAGAAAGACCACACTCAACGTTTGGTGACCAAGACATAGCATTCCCATCCCAAATATCAGTTACCAAGATAGACTTGTTTGTTGCGCGAGCATATAACTTGGGCATCAAATCAGCAAAGGCGCGAATATCTGACGAGTTATCTTCCCATAAACGAAATGTTCTGCCATCCCTCAGCATAGGATGGAAATACTGAGCTACTTTTTGGATGATTGGGACTAAAGCTCTCCAAAATGCAGAGGCACCATGACTAGCCACAACTCTTGGAACCAAATTTAGGCTCATACCATATGAGTCCATTAAAAGATGATGCCACATGCTTTCGCCATTTGCGACAACCTCACCACCTACTTTGATAACAAAGCATCACAAAAATCTACAAGATCGATAACACCAAGTCCACCATCATTCTTTCTCCTACAAACCTTGTTTTATGGTACTAACTGAAGAAACCTTCCTACAAGATTAGGCCCCTTTCAAAAGAAGTGCTTCCTCATAACTTCCAGCTTTTGCAAGATCTTCTTAGGTTTGAATTGGAGAAGTAAAACACAGGGATAACAGATAGAATGGCCTTCAATATAACAAGATGGCCCCCCTTAGATAACAATCTGCCACTCCACCCATTCAACCTATGACTCATCTTTTGTATAAGCTGCACCAAATCTCTTGAAGAAAGACACCTACCCTTAAGGGGGAGCCCCAAATAAGTGCAAGGCAAGCAATCGACGACGGTATGAAGGAAATTGGAGCATCTCCTCCTTGTTGCTCATCATGTGGAAAGGCATAAACACTGGCTTCCTATGATTAGCCACTAGGCCCAAAATTTCAGTAAAGATTCTTTCCAGGCCCCCCAAGTTCTCCACCGTTGTACTACGCCTTCAATGAAGAATAGGATACCATCGGCGATACCATTGACATACTGTAAAATAGGTGTCAACAAAGATCCATCCCCCTGTAGTGTGAAACTCGAGAGGAGACCGCCTGAACATGCTTTAATGGCTAAGCTCGCCATTGTATCAATTGCCAAAATGAATAGAAAGTGGTGCCAGTCGGACTTCATGCTGTGGTACAAATTAGTTACCAAGGAAATAAAGGATGTGGAGTTTTCATGATCATGAACTTATGTGATTCATAATCGGAAGTTTGGATTTGGATTACTTTCCAACTTAATCAAGAATGTAGATGATTGGTGGTGTGAGATTGATCATGGTTCATTGACATTGGATATGTAGAGAGATACACAATTTTCCCTTTTAGCTCTTCTGCTGTCATTTACTTTGTTGGATCTACTTGTAATTGTTCCTTGCCTCAGGCAGAGGAAGCAGGTTGGTTTGTTGACTTAGGTGTGTCTCGACACATCTGTGGTGATGCGAGACAAGTTTCTACTATTCGTCTGGTCCCATCAGGTAAAATTGTGTAGGTTACTGATGGGCGACGTTCTCTCATATCTGGTGTAGGGGAGGTTTGATTACTCCACACATGAAGCTAGAGAATGTTTTTCTGGCTCCTGATTTCCCACTGAGTTTGCTTTTTGTTAGCCGGATCACAAAGGACCTGAACTTTAGGGCTATCTTTGATGTAGACTCTCTCATGTTTGAAGATGTTCTCATAGGACACACCATTGGGTGTGGTCATGAAGAAGGCAGAGTCTATTGTCTTCTATTGTCATCCTTTGCATGCCATGTTTTTCTTCCTTTGGGGAGTGCCTTCAGCTACTTGTGTTATTTTCGATTTGGTCATCTCTCTATCAAAACTTTGGAGGATGTTGTCGCAAATTCCTCTAATTGCCACCTTCCAATGTGAGGCATGTCAACTTGGGAAGAACCATAAGAGTACCTTTCCATGGAGTCCACATCGGGGGTCTTAGGCCTTGTTCCAGTTACTCTATGGACATCTGGGGACCTAGTAAGACCTCAGATTCTTTGGGCATAGATTCTAGTTGGCGATTGTGGATGATTTCTCTCGTTTTACTTGGATATTCTGTTGAAGGCCAAGTCTAAAGTTGACGATATGATTTGTGCCTTTCTGGCAGAGATCCGGAATTAGTTCGAGGCAGAGGTGAAGATAATTCGATTAGACAATGCCTAAGAGTTTTGCACTACTTCCTTGCGTGATCTCTATTGGGACCATGGAGTCATCAATTAAACAAGTTGTCCCTACACATCCTTGCAAAATGGTGTGGTAGAATGAAAGCATCGGCATATCCTAGATGTTGCCTAGACACTTTTAATTCAGAATAATGTACTGGATAGATATTGGAGAGATGCGGTGTTGATTGCATGTTATTTTATTAATAGAATGCCATCTACAGTTTTTGACGAGCAAGTTCCTTATTCTATCTTGTTTCTAGACAGTGATCAATTTGGAGTATCAGTCAGTTTTTGGTTGTGTTGCATTTGTGCATATTCACGAGCCCAACAAGGATAAGCTTGCTCCCTGAGTTGTCAAGTATCTTTCTTGGATATTCAAGAACACAAAAGGGGTACGGATGTTATGATCCAATTGGAAGACAACACTATGCTAGTGCAGATGTCACCTTCCACGTGTTTATTTCGTATTTTTCCATTGTTGGGAGAAGTCTTTCTCCTGAGATTGCTAATATACCTATGCCTACTCCTACTACCCTGGAGGCAATCCTGATCATTGATCCTATGCCACCATCATTTGAGTTGCCACTCTCTGAGCCTGAGAGATTTCTTCAGTCTCCTGTTACATATACGCTTCTCGTCACTTACAGGCAGTGACCCCTTTCCTCTTTTGCACTAGCGTCTCTTCAATCTTAGGTGACTACAGGTACTTTGTAGATTGATGAGATTGTGTCTAGTAATGATGCATGACAATTATAGGATGATAGTGCTATTCCTCCAACACATTCTGAGCAACTAGGGGAGGCTCGTGTTCATGATCACAGTTCAAATGATTTGGATCTTCCGATTGCAGTTCCCAAGGCCCTAAGAAGTTGTGCTCGATATCCCATTTCTAATGCTGTGTCTATAGCCTTTCTTGGAGGAGTGTATAACATGTTTTGCTGGACCTTGTCTACCATGCAAGCTCCTACAACTCACCAGCAGGTCTTGCTTGATCCAAAATTGCATTAGGCTATGGAGGATGAGATGGTTGCACTTCGCTCATGAGGGATGTGGGAATTGGATGATCTACCAATAGGTGCATCTGTTGTGGGGTTCAATTGGGTTTTCACCATCAAGTATCATTTGGACGAAACGATCGTGAGAGATAAGTCTCATTTTGTGGCCAAAGGGTTCACACAAATCTATCGTGTGGACTTCTTGGATACTTTTTTTCCAGTCACATGGCTTTCCATAGTGCGCACCCTTATATCTATTGTAGTATAGCGAGAATGGCCTTTTCATCAATTGGATGTGAAAAATGCTTCTCTATATCGGGAGTTGTAGGAGGAGGTATAGATGCAGCAACCACTTGGTTATGAGGTTTACGGGGAGTGTTGCAAGGTTTGTCGATTGCGTAAGGCCATTTATGGCTTGAAACAGAGCCCCAAGGCATGATTTTAGAAGCTTTTTGAGGTGGTTGAGACTCTCGGCTTTAATAGATTGTCATCAAATCACTCATTATTTGTTAGAAAATTGCAAAGGATGTGGTGACATTTCTTGTTTACGTTGGTGATACTATTTTCATAGGGGATGCCTGACATCATCGAGGTTAAGGAATGTTTTGCAAGGAACTTTGTTATGAAGGATCTTGGATCACTTAGATATTTCCTTGGGATAGAGGTTGCTAGGAGTAGAAAGGGTGTTCTCTCCCATAGGAAATATGCGGTAGATCTATTGCATGAGACTATCATGCTGGGGTTGAAGCCAACGAATATCGTCATGAATCCTAAGGCACATCTATTTGATGAAGGGATAGAAGCAGTTAATAGTTGTCAATATGGAGGGCTAGTTGGCAAGCTTCTGTACCTGACAATTTTGAGACTTGATATTTCCCCTGCAGTCAGGAAATCAAGCCAGTTCATGGATATGCCCATTAGGTAGCACTAGGATGTTGCGATCAAGGTTTTAAATGTCGATATTGATGTTGTATTGACAAGTCGAAAAGGGGATCGCTGATGTCAGGGATATATTACTGATATCGATGAGTTTTGGGGAAATCGCTCGAAAAGATCCAAAATGTCACAAATTCGATAAAAATAAATATTTTAATAGCTATTACATGCATAAAGAAATGCCTAGAAGTCAAATCATAAATTTTTAATGAAAACATAATAGAAACGTACTACTGGTGTATCGATAAAGTCATATATTGAAAGAACATGCACATAACATGATAATTGAAAAATATTGATAGTAATCCTACTCATTAGAAGAAATGAAATATCAGTAGTATCAGACTACTAGTGCACCACACCAATCATGAAAGCACCAACCAATGCTACCAAATCAATACTAGGTTGAGCTTCGACTTGACTCAATACCTATCTTTTGATTATCTTTTGCTTTTTGTAACACTTTAACATATTCATAGTTGGATTCCTATGCCATGTAGCTGTATTGATTATTGTATTCATTGATGTATCGTTCATAGTTTTCATTACTGCAATGTAGAAGTATCCAAGATGTAGATATCAATTGTGAATGTTGAAGGAGTTGCTCCTGCTTCTAGTTCTAGATCGACCCTGAGTAGACTCATCTCGATGTCTTCTTGAATCTCTGGACCTGGTAGAACCACCTCATTTCAATGTTGAACTTGACGATTAGAAGGTTCACACAGTCTCATCAACAAACTTTGTGGTGGCCGAGGAGGAAGTGTTGCAGCAGAGTGGGAAGGTTGATAAGAAAATGGTTGGGGACTTTGAGGTGCAAAATACTAAAGGAATATGCCATAACCTACACTTGTAAGATCACTTTGGATACTATCACTTTGATGGTGACCATCATACTCGTAGGAGGAACCATAATAAGATGGAGGGTTGATGTAGCTAGGGAAGTAATTAGGTGAACTCTGCACCTCATCTTGTGGTTGATATTGAAGGCTGGTGTAATGAGATCCATAATTACCATAGTAACTCGATGATGATGATCTTGAGTCACCTCCAAAGAATTGATGAGCTTACCATGATGATGATGATGATGATCCATAATTACCATAAGATTGATTCTGGTGCCAGATTAAGGGATCCCACCGATGAGCTTAAGTCATCGATGGACATTATAGAATGGCTTGAGGCATACTCATATCCTATGCCTACGTCATAGTCATAAGGTGGACTTGGCACGGGTTCTCCATGTATATTTGTATATCTTTACATGTATTCATGTTGGGCATTCTTTCTATTAGGACCTTGATGATGATATACCCTATCTTTTCCACTACTTTTTGCCTGTGGCTCGTCAATTATCACCGCATCATCATCATTGTCATTATCTTTTGTTCCTCTTGAAGGTGGTGAATCTTTCTTTAGACTTTCTTCAGTTTCAAGACTACGGTATACTCTTCTACCAGATCTACTGTGCACAAATTTAGCTACACTTGCCCCTATTTTTTCTACTACCTCAGGATGGGGACTATCATTTTTATCAAGCAATGGTTCTCAATTGCTATTCAATCATTCTTGTAAAATATCTTTCTCTTTTCTATCTCCAAAAAGGTATGCCACATCAATTGGATCCATATACTCTTATTTTCTCCCGTATATGTTTCATCTTTAATTTGATGTTGTGCACCAATGCCAAGTCCATCAACTTGTCGTTGTTGAGACGAAGGTACTTCAATTTCTTTCACACCTTCCTGCTGATGTCGTCTGAGATAAAATTTTTACAGCAATTCAGTGAAAGTTAGGAGCATCCGTGCTACGCAAATGCCACCATTCAGCTGAAATAGAAAATGAAAATAAACTTATTATGATTAATTCATTTACGTAATTTGTGACTTTTGTGAAATGAATTCAAATTTCACAAATCACAAGATGATGATGATACTAGGAAGAGTTTTATTTCAGGCATGTGTGGCAATGTTTGCCCCGAAAGATAGCAACTCATCTCTAAAATATTTTATTTGTAATAAACAATGGTTTAACAAATCATATGTGTAAGTAACATGTTAATATCTTAGGCTAAAAGTATGGTTTAATTTATTACATTCACTTCATTCATGCACGTTGTTTGTTCTTGTACGTCCTTCATGAGCTTGCAAATAATCAATTGTATTGCTTTGAGGAGCTTGTGATTATTACGAAGTCCATACTTGTAGTGATATTTCGAGTTGAGATAATATGCTGCAAAATTGGGATTTAAGAGTAATCACTATAAAGTATAAACTAAAAAGTCATGAGTTATGACCAAAGGCAAAAATATATGAATGAAATGTAATAGTCAAGTAATAAATTCATACCGGCCTTATGAAGTGGATGAGAGAGTAGGTCTTGCCATTTCTCATCAATTATCTTAATGCATTGATGACCTACTTCCTAACATTTTCTTTCATCTTTTGCTTCATCATTTTCATGGCTACATATATACTTGCTAATGTTGATTTTTTATCACCATCAACAATTTTTAGCATGACCACAATTGGCTTCATTATCTTCACAACCTGTGAACAATTCTCATTTTATCACCATGCATTCTGTCATCGTTTTGCATGCCACTCGTTGGAGATGAACATTTATTTCAATCTAACTTTGTTATTTAGAATACTCTGTAATGTAATGTAATTTACTGCAAATTGGGTGATGGCTGGTTTTACAAGTTGAATTTTACAAAACTATCTCATCAATGCCAGTATATGCGCGTGATTCTAAATAAAAGTGGTGATGGACCACGCATCTTTAATAAGCTCATTTATTGCCTTCCTTCTTCCAAAGTCCTTGAGAATGAGATCAATGCGATGGGATGCACGAGGAGTCCAAAAAACTATATACTTGCTAAACTTCATCAATTTTTTACTGGCCTTTTTAAAATTGCTACAATTATCTGTAACAATTTGCACCACATATTCGGATCCAACCTTTTTAATAGCATCCACCATTAAACAATATATGTACTTTTAATCTTTGACTTGATCAGATGCATCCACAAATTTCAAGATCGTCTTTCCGTCACAATAAATAAGGGAATTTATGATTTGCCTTCTCGTGAAACTGATTCACCTATCACACATAATTGATACACCATAATCTACCCATAACCTTTTCAACTCATTTGTGTAGTCAAGGTCATCCTTTGCTATATACAATACTTGTTCATGATCTCATGTGCAGTAGGAGCTTTCACCCTTGTTCCTCCTTGGACAATCTCATCCATACCAGATTCCGCTTCGGATCCGAATGGTGACAATGGTTTGGGCGATGCAGAGAACCAAGACTCGGGTATGATGAAGATCGGTTTGGGGGCGCGTGGCTCGGACCCTCCCTCGACAACACGACCGGAGTCAACTGAGAAGGCTGCATTGGTCCTTCTTGCTACGATGGGGGATGCTGTTGCCGGAGAAGGAGCTCGGCGCCAGTCTACGCTGGGTGCGGAAGAGGAAGACTCCATCGATCCCCCCTCGATGGGGGAGAAGGGGACTGGAGGACTGGGAGCGGAGGTGGTGGCACCGGATCTGTGTTGTGTTGGTGGCTCATCGCGATGCCAGGTAGAAGTTGTACCCCTAATAGCGGGCGATCGCGTTGTCATCCCTCTGTCAGGGTGGAGGCCGCGTGTAATGGATGGTGGCTGGGGAGGAGCTCTTCGACGCAAGTGGAAGTGGAGATATCGAGGTTAATGTCGGGGACAGAGGGTAGTGGTGGATGGCTACGGTAGCTTTCCACAGCCATCGGCGACAGCAAACCTGGACCTTGATGATGAGGAGGTTCTTCTAACTGCGAAAGCATGTGGCTCTCGTTTGAAGATGAGGGAGAGATCCACCTGTTCCTCATGAACGAGTACTTACGTGGAACGTGTGGGGTCTCAATGACTCATCGAGGAGGAGGGCACTAGGGCACTACATTCGCTTGTGGAAAGCAGATGTATTGTTGCAGGAGTCGAAGCTCGCTGATTGTGATGCTAGAACATGGAGGGAGATCGGAGGCTCGTGGATGGAAGGTTGTCGTTATGTTGGAGTGGTTGGCCGCTCCGGGGGGCAAATACTGTGGTGGCGGGAAGATGTCTTCTCCTTGGATGATTGCTTTGAGGGTGAACATATCATCTCGGTGAGGTTGATACGGAAGACGGGTGGTGCTAGGATGGTGATCACGGCGGTCTACGGACCGTCAGATACTCAGGCAAGAGGGGTGATGTGGGAGGAGCTTACGCAATGGCAGCGGGTTGCCATGGGTGTCCCTGGTTGGTTGGAGGAGGCTTTAACATTACTCTGCAGTTGGAGGACAGATCGGGGGGGCGGGGGAGGTAGGACCCTGGTTCTGATGAGTTTGTTGAGTTTGTAGTCACGCATGGCCTTATAGATTTGTACTCGACATCCTATGCATACACTTGGAGGAACAACTGCAGTCAGATGTCCAGGATTGATTGATTTTTGTCCAACGTGGAGATGGCAGAGGCTTTCCCCATGGCGGAGGTGTCCCCTTTGGAGAGACCATTCTCTAATCATACACCCCTGATGTGGCGACCTAAGGAGGGAGTGCATTTTGGCACTTCAAGTTTGACAGATCTTGGCTGCTTGAGTAGGGTTTTCGGGGTATGGTGGAGAAGAGATGGAACTCTTTTGTGGTGGAGGGATTAGCTACGATTCGTTTAACAAAGAAGTTGTCTATGTTGTGGGATCATCTCAAAACATATAAAAAGGAAATCCGAGCAGTTAGGAGGGGCAGAAAGGAAGAGGCTTTGACGAAAATTACCAGGATAGATAAGCAGGACCAGCCCCTATCTCGGCTGAGGATAGGGAGGTTAGGATGAAGATGTCACGTGTGGTGCAGGAGGACAAAAAAGCTGAGGTGGAATGGAATACGAGGTCGAGGCAGAAGTGGCTCAAGGAGGGTGATTATAACACCAGGTTCTTTCATCAAATGGCTTCCTCCAGGAGGAGGAGGAACTGGATAGAGGCTGTTGATTCATGGGGAAGAATTTTCAGGAAGGGTGGAGGTGGGCAGAGCTGTGGTAGACTACTTCAGAGGATTCACAGGCAGACGCAACAGAGGTTGTTGGCGATGGAGGGGGGTGATATATGATGTGTTACTGATGCCCAAGTGGAGAGGCTTACGACTGGTTTCTCGGAAGACAAGGTGAGGCGGGCAGTTTGGGGGTTGAATGCGAAGGGATGCCCTGGGTCGGACAGTTTCCCTATCTTCTTCTTTAGAGAATTCTGATCTTTGGTGGGGATGGATATGATGGAGATGTTGGAGGAGTTTGCGGCATGAAACAGGAGGTTTGATAAGTTGAATAGATTTTATATGTTCTTGTTACCTAAAAAAGGTGCAGAGGAGATTCATGATTTTCGTCCGATTGCGCTTTCCAATGCTGTCTATGTTATTGTTGCCAAGGTCCTGGCAAACAGACTCAAAGATGTCCTCGGAGACTTGATATCCCTTGTGCAGATGGCCTTTGTACTGTGAAGGGGAATATTGGACGAGTTTATCATCGCTACGGAGGTTTTGGCTGCTTAGAAGCGAGAAGAAACATGCATTTCTGTGGAAGGTAGACTTCAGCAAGACATACGACTCAGTGCAGTGGGAGTTCCTATGGGCATCCTTACTGAGGAGAGGCTTCCCCACGATGTGGATTGGCTAGATGAAGAGATGTGTGACATCTTTCTCGATCTTGATTAATGGGAACCCAGCGGGAGGTTGGGTGCAGCCTAGGAGAGGGGTTAGACAGGGGTGCCCTTTAGCTCCTATGCTGTTTGTACTGGCGACGGATGCCTTGGCAAGGGTGACTCATAGGGCATGTGATAGAGGTCTGCCAGTGGCTTCCGGACTGGAGAGTGATCAGACGGTAATCCTGCAGTATGCTGATGGTACCCTCTTTCTGGTTAAAGGAGCAAGACTGGAGGCTAGGAGGATGAGAATCATCCTGGAGCTTTTTGGCGTAGTGTTTGGACTACAAATAAACTACCAGAAATCGACGTTTGTCTCGATGAACGTGGTGGCCGAAGAGGCAGAGTCAGTGGGTGGAGCGCTTGGGACGGAGGTGGGATCTTTGCCATTGGTTTATCTGGGCCTTCCTTTGTCGGATAGGAGGTTTAGACTGCGAGATTGGCTTCTTTTGCTCGAGAGAATGGAGAGGAGATTAGTAGAGTGGTCAGCTAGACTATTGTCTAGAGGTGGGAGGCTTGCTTTGGGGAAAGGCTATTTTGGCATCCATTCCATCATATTTCCTATCTGTTTTTAGGATATTGAGACAGGTAGAGAAGAAGATTTCCGGGCTGATGCGCGACTTTTTCTGGTCTAATGTGGGGGCAGTAGGAAGAGGGGCGAGGCTGGTGGCCTGAGAGGAGGTTTGTAGATCGGTGCAGGAGGGGGCCTGGGAGTTTGGGAGGTGGAAAAGGTGAATGTTAGCCTCCTCACGAAGTGGATTGCCAGACTCGTGGGTCGTGAACAAGGGCTGTTTGGTGACGTCATGAGGAGTTGCTATGGATCCTTTATCTCTTGGGAGTCATTGGAGTCACCTCCCTTAGGGGCATCTTTCTTTCTTAGGGGGCTGACAATGGTGGCAAGGAAGTTACGAACATTCTTTTCTCCCACGTTGGGTGAGGGAGATGTTTTCCGGTTCTGGCTGGATGATTGGCAGGGGGTTGGCCTGTCCCTTAGCAATAGATATCCTCGTCTCTTTGGGAGTGTAGTTGACCCGTCGGCCTTGGTGGGAGATTGCTGGTTTGGGGCTTGGTGTCTAGTCTTCCAGGGGGGCCTATCTAATCAGAGATATGAGGATTTCCAGAGGTTGTTGCAGGAGCTGGAAGGATGGGAGCCAGAGGAGGGTGGTGACATGTACTCCTGGGAAGGTGATTTCTCAGCGGCGAAGGTCTTCCGTAGATTGAGTGGTGGCGTGGCCAACACAGACATCGATCTTTTGAGAGACTGCAGGCTTCTCTGGGAGGTGGAGTGCCCGCTGAAGGTGAAGATTTTCGGGTGGCTGATGAGGAGGGGGAGGATCATAACGAAGAGGTGGAGAGCGAGGTGGGCCCAGATGGATGACGTGAGCTGCCCCCTTTGTGGAGGAGCAGAAGAGGACATTCAACATCTCTTCTTCCAGTGCCCTTTTGTAGAGCAGGTGTGGCAAAGGATGGGGATCGACTGGATTGTACATCGGGATGCAGCTAGCTTTTGGTCATCTTTCCGCAGGGGGAATGCTCAAGAGGGGCATATCTCCTTTAGATCCAAGAAGGATCGAGCAAAGATTTTGGCTGTGCCGTGGGGTGTTTGGCTGGGCATGAATGTGGTGCTTTTTAGGGAGGAGAGACCCTATATTGAAAATTTTTCTTATTCCATTTTATCTCAGGTGGAGTTCTGGAGATCCCAATTGTAATTTTGATGTAATTCTTTCTGGTGGAATGAAATGATCATGGGTGGTTATCAATTGGATAACTACCCTCTCACTTTTCAAAAAAAAAAAATCTCATCCATACCATGGTGCGGAAATGGTCCACTTGCTATATTTGTTGGGATGGCATGTGTAAAAAAAAGGGTAGAGATGGCCTTCCCCACATTTTCTCTAACATTCCCAAACATCTCCTTGATGGTCTTTTGCTTGTTTTGGCTAGGAACATATTTCATACTAATGCCAATCTCTCAAGTTCTACCCCCTATTTGTTTTTTTGCAGGATAGTTGAGGATGCTGATACATGCACTTCCACCTCGTCTCTCATAAAATGGCCTTCTATGGGCAAATACCTCTTCTTGTTGCCTTTCATATTCACTCCTTAGAGACTCTCTAATGGCATTCTTATATGCCTGTCTCTGTGTAGGAGTTTCAAAGTCACTAAGATACTGAATATTTGAGTCGTCATCCGAGTCATCTATTTCAGTGTACTCTTCTTCGCACATTCTCTCATGAAACATTGCATCTCTCAATTTTTCCTTGTCTTTTGTTTTCTTTCCCTTTGTATTGTCTCACACTAATAGCCTGTCTTGTTCAGGTACATTTTTACACTTGGCTACATTTTTGTATCTATCTATTAAGTGTTGCTTCAACCTTGCGATGCCTCCTCCTATCAACCTTCTACCACAAAAGTTATATTGTGGCTTTCCTTTATCTTCATTTTTGGGAGTTGCATAATTCCATCCAATTTCTTCAACATCCTCACTTTTGTGACCTGACATGATTAAACACCTATAAGACATGGATCATCATTTTAAATCATTAACCATGGTGTGATAAGAGATCTATCACAATTTAACATGAATAATCTTAGAATGAATAATAATCGAGGTTAAAACATGGTGGTTTTTGTTACGAAATCACCACGAAATTTGAGTTTAATTAAGGATCTTACTAAACTAGCGTGTAGACAACATTAATCTAACCAATAATAAATATATATATCAAGAGATTTAATTTTAGGATAAACAAAAATTGAGGTTAAAACAAGGTGATTTAGGCCACAAAATCACTACAAAATTAGAGTTTAATTAGGGATCTTACTAAATTAAGGTGTATTTAACATTAATGTCTATTTAATAATCAACTATATCAGGAGATGTAATTTCGGGACGAAGTTAAAACATGGTGACTTAGGCTACAAAATCATCCCTAAATTGGGGTTTAATTAAGGATCTTACTAATTTAGTGTCTAGACAACATTAATTTACCAAATAATCAAGTATACGAAGAGATCTAACTTCGATGTGAACAGTTATTGAGGTTGGAAACAAGGTGGTTTAGAGCTAATCATGTAAATAAATAGAAGAATAGGGTGCTTACCTTATTGAGAGATGAGAAAAGGTTGAAAATCATCCACGAAGTTGGTGAAGGAGGCAATTTCAGCGGTGTGGTAGGTGGGTGCAATGTGGAGTTGAGAAGGACGGAAATGGAGAACAGTGCAACATACTAGAAATGTGATAGACATATCGCTCATGTCAGTCACATATCTTCTGTGTCGGTCACATATCGTCGAAATATTGGAAAATTTGCACAGGTAAACTTCACTTTTAGCAATATATCACTGATATCCCTTGATATCGGCCATATATCAAGTGATATTAGGGAAAAAAACATGGGATGGTATATCAACATTACCCAACCCATCGATATCGATATATCAATGATATATCACCGATATTAAATTCCATGGCTACGATGATGGTGCTAAGATACTTGAAAATGACACCGGGGAAGGGAATCCTGTTCACGAGGGGGACCTCCACGAGCATTGTGGCCTATTCTGATACTGATTATGCAGGGTGTTTCACAGATAGGAATTCTACCATTGGGTTTTGTACTTATGTTGTGAATTTGGTGACTTGGAAAAGGAAAAAGTAGGCTGTTGTTTCTAGATTTAGTGTAGAGTCTAAGTACTGGACTATGGCACATACAACAACAGAGATGATGTGGGTGAAGTCCCTCCTAGCAGGCATGCATGTGATGGTTGATACTTTTATGGAGAGGAGGTGTGACAACAAGGTAGCTAACTACATTGCCAACAGTCCCATGTTTCATGAGAGGACGAAGCACATGGAGGTAGATTGTCACTACAAATGTGATCCAGAAAGGCCTTATTTGCCCTTACATGTTTCTTCTAAGGGCCAGACAATAGACATCTTTACCAAGGCGTTGCCTCGATATCTGTTTGATAACTGCAGTTTTAAGTTGAGCATGATTGACATTTATGCTCTAGCTTGAGGGGAAGGGTTAACCCCTATGATTTTTTTATTATTTTGTTATTTTTTTTCCTTTGTTGTATTATTCTCATTTTTTTTAAGGAATACTCATGTGATTTTTCCACCTTTATATATTGAGAGGTAGGGTTATGGAATAAACTGTTAGATTCATTTGTTCTAAATTCTAATCGCATTGCCCAAATGGTACTGTTGAGAGGTACAACGCTTATCTAGTAGCGAAAGGATACATAAACGTATGGGGTTGATTACTTCGACATGTTCTCTTCTATGGCACACCCTCTTGCAGTGTTTATCCTTATTTATGTAGTTATTCATCAAGACTAGCCATTATATAACTTGATGTAAAAAGTGCCTTCCTATATGGTGATCTTATGAAGTTTATATGCAACAATGCCTAGGGTTTAAGGTTTAGGGGGAGTGTATAAAGGTTTGCAAGCTGTATATGGCCTCAAGCAAAGTTTACGAGTGTGGTTTCTAAATTATGTGAGGTTATTGAGAAAGTTGGATTCAAAAGATCCACAACTGACCACTCTCCTTATATGGGAGACAAATGCTAGAGTTGTGATGCTTGTCTACGCAGATGATATCATTTTGAGCGGAGATGATGCGCACGAGATTAAGGCTCCTAATGAATTTTTGACTAACCATTCTGTTACAAAGGACTTGGGGATTCTCTGTTACTCTCTTGGGATTGAGATAGCTAGAAGCACACATGGAGTTGTCTTTTCTCTGATGAAATATGTGATGGGTCTTCTTCGAGAAATTGAGATGTTAGGTGCTAAATCGGCTTATATTTCTTTGAACTCAAGTGTACATTTGTATGATGATGATGGGTCTAGTTGATGCCAGAAGGTATAGATGTCTTGTAGGGAAGCTTCTATATGTTATTGTGTTAAGACTAAACATTGCCTTGTAGTGAGCAAAGTGAGCTAGTTTATGGATAAACTTAGAGGGATATATTGGGATGCTGCTATGATGATCCTCAGGTATTTGAAATCCTCTCAAGGAAAGGGCGTATTCTTTGCATGTGGTATATTAATGGATGTGGTGGCATACAATGATGCAGATTATTGAGGATGCCTGAAGGATAGGAAGTCGACTAGTGGCTTTTTCTGAGGGCAATCTTGTCACATGAAAAAGTAACAAACAGATGGTAGTGGCTAAGTCAAGTGCTAAATCTTAATATAGAGCCATGGCTTAAGCTACAACTGAGTTGATGTGGATTTGTTTTGTGTTGGAGGATCTTTATGTATCCTTGATTGGTTCCATGGAGATGAAATGTGATAACAAGGTAGTTCTTTTCATAGTTAATAATCCAGTGTTTCACAGGTAGACCAAGTACGTGGAGGTGTCTAGTCACTATACTCGGGACGTGATCCAAAAGAGTTTAATATTTAGCTCACATGTTCCCTCAGTAGAGATATATTCACCAAGGCGGATAGATGCTGTGCCAAGCTAAGTATGAAGAATATTTATGCTTTAACTTGAGGAGTGTTGAGAGATGCACAATTTTTCCCTTTTATCGCTTCTACAGATGTTTGCTTTTCTTTGTTGGGTCTTTGTGTAATTGTTCTTAGCCCTTCTCCCTATATATATGGGGTCTAGGGTTTTCTTATGAGACAGAAGATTTTCATTCTCTCCACAGGATTCATCTTTATGGTTGGTTTCATGTTAGAAATACTTTTCTACTTTGAAAGTGAAAAATTTACTATCATGATAGTCATTAATCACAATATGTCTGGTCCACATCACAAAGATGGAAACTAAGGAGTGAGGTATATGAGGACTTAAACCCGAGGTGCACAATTGCGCAAGAGCACAACTTAACATTATTGGAAAAGGCTTACAAGTTACAACTAGTGTTGTTAGCTAGGTAGGTGGGGTCGGATAGCATCTTAGCCTTACCGTTGTTGAGAGGTGAAGAGTTGTGGGTTATTTTAGCCCCACATTGTGTGGGACAAATTATGTGTGTGTGTGTGTGTTGGGTTGCTTGTAAAAGGGCCATGTAACCCCCTAGTTTATCTTCGAGAAAGAGAATAGAAATATCTTGTCCCATAGGGCTTTCTTATGTGGTTTTCTCCTTGCTCTTCACAGGTAGGGTTTTCATGTAAACCCAAGTGTTCATTTATGCTGTGCTTTGATATCATGTCAATTCTTATTTCGCTTTTATTTTTTAACATGATATTAGGTTGCTCTTGGGTATTATCATTGCTTTTGATTATGTTCCACATATCATTATCTTTATCATTGAGGTCTTCATGGCCGATGATCCCCATCATAAAGGGCATCCACCACGTTGATCCATAGTCCTTCTAGAAGGTGGTGTATGATGGGCATTGACCAAAGGAAGAGCTTGATGGTGATCAGGAGTAGTGATCAACGTTGAGAAACCTATCCTCTCTGTGGGCTCGTCATCTATTTGCATGGTGATGGTATTGGTGTGCACCCTCTTAACATGGATTTGTTGGTGCGCATGGTGATAATTTGACCTTTTGCATCACCTTGGATACGACATTGATGGTAGCAACAATGCGATGGCCTGGGCAGCAACAATCTCTTGCGAGATTGCAACAGGGATGATCGTGATTCCTTCGAGAGCGTCGCGGCATCGATGGGCTCCTTATCTGATCGACCCCTTTGAGGTGCGGTGGTCGGTAGTGCGACCTTAGGCATCATCACTTGGCGATGGTATGTGAAGATCATGTGTGATCATAGTGGCGACGTTCTCTTGAGTGCGAGGCATTAGTGATAACAACGGAAACAAAGTGATTATGATGCTGTTGATCGAGGCAACGGCAACGAGCTCGACAATGAAGGCAACATTGATCTTGCACGAGATTGTGCGAGATTGGCTATATTGGGGATGGTGGCAATTTCGGGCGAAGAATCTCACGAGGCACAACCATGGTGTGATTGATTGCAGTGACGATGAAGTCGAAGGAGAAACGTTAAGATCATCGACTGTTTTTTGGGGTCTTTTGAACCCTTGAAAGATTTTTTTTTTAACTTTTTACATCTTTGCCCCTTATGTTTTTGATATATCCTTTTTGGGACTCTTCTAAGCATTGCAAAGGAAAAAGGGCAAGAATAAAAAAAGAGAAGAAAAATATCAAGAAAAAAGGAAAAATATAGAGAGAGAAAAATAAAAAGTAAAAAATAAAAAAATGATGATGGTGATAAGAAGAGTGAGAAGCACTTTTCTTTGATTTCTTTTCTATCTTGTTTCTTCTCCCATACGAGTATGGGAGAAAAGGGGTGTGTGCGAGCCTCTTTGTGCACCCCATACAACATCTCTTTTCTTTGAGGTTCCCACATGAGAGAAACTCTTTTTTTTTTTTTGGTCCCCATATGTGAGGAATAAAGAATTCCCGTATAGAGGAGACCACTCTCTTTCCAGAGGAATGACCTCTCTGAGTTTCCTTGTGGGAGAGGTCCAGTCTTTTAGAGACCCTCTTTAGAGTCTTTACAATGGGAGGCATAGGCACTAAAGCCAGCTTTAGCGATTCATCTCCAGACTTCGACCTACACTTGCTTACAAGCAAGAATGAGGATGTTAGGAAGTTGGTGACCCGGCAACATTAGTAAAGTTTTTTTAGTGTTGTGTTTTTCACTTTGTAGAGTGAGGGTTTCTTTTGTATAAGTTGAGCATTCCATTTTTCAGCTTGAGGGGGGGTGTTGAGAGGTGAAGAGTTGTGCGTCATTTTAGTCCCACATTGTGTGGGACAAATTGTGTTGGGTTGCCTATAAAAGGTCTATGTAACCCCCCAATTTATCTTAGAGAGAATAGAAATATCTCATCCCATAGGGGTCTTCTCCCATGGCTTTTTTCCCGTTGTTCATGAGTTGGGTTCCACGTAAATCCAAGTATTCATTCTTGCTATGCTTTGATATTATCCCTCTTGAGCCTATAGATGCATTTACTATTTTACATTGCTTTTGGATGACTATATAATTTTCTCAAACCTCTATTATACAAGAGAGGTTAAGGTTTCCTTTCAATAGTAATGTATCTTTTTCCTTTCACATGGTATCAAAGCTGTGGTTTTAGGTCGGTGCTCCCATATCCCACCAAATGCCCACCCAAAATATGATTGAATCACCAATAGAAAGGTGATTCGATAGAGAAACGAGGCTTAGATCACAATAGTAGTAGCAACATGGGAGAAACATCTCCCAATGCCACCGTCGCTGCTATAAGGTTTGTCGGTGGGCCTAGCGTCGTCGACATTGCCGCTGGAGGCCTGTCGGTAGCCCTGTAGGTCAGTAGGTGGCCGGTGGTTCCCATCTTTGATGTCGTGATTTGTGTGATGAGCCTTCTCTCACGCTTAATGCATGTGGTGATGAGTCTTCTCTCACCTTGGCTGATGAATCTTCTTTTATCAAGCATGATGTGTCTTCTCGCATGCAAAGAGATTGTGATGGGGTCACTTGAAAGGCCTGTTTTAGACCTACAAGGGCATGCGCGTGTAGCCCAAGGAGCATCGAAGAAGATGGGGGTCAGAGGCACGTGGATGGTTGATTCTGGCGCCTCTATACATCTCACATGCAATGTTGAGTGGTTGGTGAATCCCACAAATCCACGTGTTAGAGA
This sequence comes from Thalassia testudinum, assembly GCA_037157565.1. Classification (NCBI taxonomy): domain Eukaryota; kingdom Viridiplantae; phylum Streptophyta; class Magnoliopsida; order Alismatales; family Hydrocharitaceae; genus Thalassia; species Thalassia testudinum. The sequence goes on from JAZHRO010000031.1 coordinate 168,069,041, forward strand.
TGTTAGAGTGGCTAATGGGGTTATGTCATCAATCATGGCGGTTGGAAGTGTACGTGCACCCTCGAAGATGATGATTGAAGATGTTCATTGTGTTCTCGAGTTTTTAATGAACCTGTTGTTCGTTAGTCGCATTTGCAAAGACTTTGGGTGTCGTGTAATGTTTGATGGGGCACACTACTACTTCTAGGATCATCAGGCGAGAGAGATTATAGGCGGGGGTATAAAGCGAGATGGTCTCTATTACCTCGACACACCTACTTTGTTTGCTGGAGCCATTTGCATAGCCACTGATCCTTAGCTATGTCACAAGAGACTTGGACACCCATCACTTAAGAAGATGCGCCACATGTATCCTGATCTGGTAGACTCCTTGATTCTGGAGTGCAAGGATTGCTAGCTTGGGAAGTATTACAGGAGTACATATCCACAGAGAGATGCTGGGGTGAGTACTGTTCCCTTTTCTCTTGTGTATTGTGATGTCTGGGGTTCATCTAGAGTACCTACTCCAGGAAGACATTGGTATTATGTAGTCTTTGTGGATGATCATAGTCGTCTTACTTAGGTCTTCCTGATGAAGGCTCGATCAGAGATTCCTCATATTATATAGTAGTTTCTTTTAGAGGTTCAGACCCGGTATAGTATCAGCGTTAGGGTTTTCCATAGTGATAATGCATTAGAGTTTATACAATGAGATGTACAAGAGCTTTTGTCTTCTAAGGACATTATTCACCGGAAGTTGTGTGCTCATACATCACAGCAGAATGGCATGGTCGAGAGAAAGTTTCGACATCTTCTTGATATTGCTAGGACCTTAATGATTCACTTGAAAGTTCCTAAACAGTTCTGGGAAGATGTTATACTTGCTGCGGCATATTTGATTAATTTGGTACCTTCATCTGTGCTTAGGGGACAAATTTCATATCCAGTGATCTATCAAGATTGTGACAGGCCCTTTGATCTTCTATTGAGGATTTTTGGGTGTACTTGTTTTATACAAGCATATGATAATCAAGATAAGTTTTCATCTTGGCCAGTCAAGTGTGTCTCCCTTGGATATTCTAGAACCCAAGGGGATATAGGTGTTATGACCCCATTCGTAGGACATATATTGTTGTAGCAGATGCTACTTTCTTTGAGAAGATTCCATACTTCTCAAAGGAAGGAATCTCTATACAGGTCGCTTTTGAGGAGAAACAGATTTATCATCGGAGATCGCAGATTTCACCTTCTGTGACTCATCATATTATGACAGATGAGAGTAGCTCAGATATTGAGGAGTAGGCAGTGCATAAGAAGTCCAGCTAAGCATGTTCTCTTCATCCTTTATCTTAGTATACAGATGTTGCCCATCTGGAGGATGGGGTTCATCAGTTTGCCTCAACCATTACCACAGATGTTATCCTCAAACATTTTGTTCAGGCCTCTTAGGATTCTAGGTGGCGTGCAGTAATAAATGAAGGGATGTATGCATTATAGTCTCGAGAGACATGAGATCTTGTACTATGTTCTCCTGGTGCTACTATTGTTGATTGTAGATGGGTTTATACCATCAAGTATAGAGTTGATGGGACTGTAGATAGATATAAAGCCAAGCTTGTTGCCAAGGGCTTCACCTAGACCTATGGGATAGACTATCTTGAGACCTCTCTTGTGGCTCGCATTACATCTGTCAGGATCATCATCTCAGTTGCTACTCGTAGGACTTGGCCATTGTATCAGTTGGACATTAAAAATATATTCTTATATGGTGACTTATCTGAGGAAGTATACATGAGACAGCCACCAGGGTACAATACTTAGGGAGAGCTTATGTGTCACCTGAGAAAGGTTTTATATGAGTTAAAGCAAAGTCCCTGTACCTCGTTTGAGAGGCTTAGCTTAGAGGTTGAGAGGATTGGGTTCCAGCACTCCAGCTTAGACCATTCTATATTTGTCAGGAAGACTAGGTATGGTGATCATGGGTGAGTTATCATTCTTGCTATTTATGTAGATGACATGATTCTTATTGGAGATGATCAGGATGGAATTATCCAGACCTAGTCCTTTTTATAGTTCACTTTTGTCACTAAGGACTTGGGTGATCTTAGGTATTTTTTGGGGATCGAAGCAGTTCGATAAGGACACTGTCTTTCCTTGTCACAGAGGTAGTATACATTGCAGATTCTTGAGGAGGCTGGCTTGCTTGGGACTAAGCCTTCTGGTATATCAGTGGAGTTGTTGCCTGCATATTCTTCTGAGGACCCATTGTATGAGGCTATCACTCAATACCACAGTACAGTGGGATGTTTGCTATACCTTACTATCAAGAGGCCTGATATCAGTTTTACCATAAGTAGGGTTAGATAGCACATGCAGGCTCCATGATATAGTCATTAGCGTGAGCTTTGCTTTATTCTTAGGTACCTCAAGGGGACATCAAGTAGAGGACTCTACTACGGAGATGGTGGTAGTCTGGACATTCTAATCTACTCTGTGCAGATTATGCTGGGTTTGTAGATGATCGATGTTCTACTTCAGGTTTTGCAGTCTATCTTGGTGGGAACCTAGTCTCCTAGAGGAGTAAGAAGGAAAGTGTTGTTGCTCGTTCGAGCGCAGAGGCTGAGTACAGCGTGATGGCTCAGGTTGCTTGTAAGATTATGTGGGTTGTCTCCTTTTTGCAGGACTTGGCCATTCAAGTCACTATGCCAGTTCCACTTCTCTGTGACAACAAGGTAGCCACATATATTGCTTCGAATCCATTCTTTCATGAAAGGACCAAGCATATTGAGGTAGATTGCCACTTTATTCGTGGTGCAGTTCTTGTAGGGAAAATCAACACTCCTTATATCTCCTCTGAGCTTCAGCCAGCAAATATATTCACCAAGGCTTAAAAGAAGAAATGTCTTGATTTCCTATGTGACAAGTTGGGTCTCATTGATATCTACGCCCTAACTTGAGGGGGAGTGTTGAGCCTAGGGATGTATTTACTATTTGATATTGTTTTTGGATGACTATGTAATTTTCCCAAACCTCTTTATTATATAAGAGAGGCTAGGGTTTCCTTTGAATAGTAATGCATCTTTTTCCTTTCACAATGTCAATTCTTATTCCACTTTTATTTCTTAACATATCACCACCACCACCGCCTCCAGTTATTCCTTATGAGCACACCTATCACCATAGGTTGCTATCTCAGCTACCCTAAGGGGCACCTCTTTTCACTATTCCTACTACTCCACCCTCTATCGATCTTGTTGAGTTCACTGGAGGTCACGTAATTCCTACCACATGAGGCTGACTCGGACCTTCCCATTGCTCATCAAAAGGCCCAACGTTCTTGTGCTCGCTATTCGATTTCTCAGCATATGTTGCTTGGCATATTACCTGTTACTGCTTGGCTGTTTTCTCTTGCCTTCGACAGTCACCAGGTTCCCTGTAGTTACATAGAGGTTCTTCAGCATTCTGCATGGACAACGGCAACGGAGGAGATAACAGCTTTGTAGTCTCGATGTATGTGGGACTTGGTGGACTTACCCCCAGGTGCTACTATTGTAGGGGTGTAGGTGGCTGTTTACTCTCAAGTACCTTCCTGATGGCTTAGTGGAGAGCCATAAGACGTGGCTTGTTGCAAAGGGATATATGCAGACTTATGGTGTGGACTATTTTGAAACCTTTTCACTTATTGCAAGATTAAATTTAAGCCTCCTCTTGTCCATTGCTATCAACTTGGACTGGTCGATCTGTCAGCTTGACATAAAAATGCCTTCCTCCATGATGATCTTCATGAGGTCTATATGCATAAGCCTCCTAGTTTTGTGACTTAGGGGGAGTGTCAGTAGGTCTGCAAGCTGAACAAAGTCATTTAAGGATTGAATAGAGCTCAAGGGTTTGGTTTAAAGGATTTAGTAGAGCCATTCAGGATTTTGGCTTCAATCGATCATCTTCGGACCATTCTGTGTTCATGCTGCATGGATCCACTCAATTGGTTATACTTATTGTGAATGTGGATCGATTATACTTATTGTGAATGTGGATGACATTCTTTTGACTGGGAGTGATTAGGAAGGAATTGAAGAAACAAAAGCCTTTCTACACTCTCAGTTTATCACCAAAGATCTGGCAAGGTCAATTACTTCTTGGGCATTGAGGTGCAGCATAAGAGCGTATAAATGGAGGTCTGGTGCTTTCACAGAGGAAATATGTGCTTGATATGCTATATGAAGTAGGAATGATGGGATGCAAGCTTGCTGTTGTTCCATTAAATCATGTTCATCTTGCTGATTTTGACAGTCTAGAGCTAGAGGATGTGACTAGGTATCGTGTAATGGTTGGCAAGTTGCTCTATCGTATAGTTACTAGACCAAACATTGCCTATGTATTGGGGCTCTTGAGTTAGTTTATGCAGTAGCCTTGAGAGGCTCACTAGGTTGGTGTTTGCCAAGTTTTGAGATATCTGAAGAACTCTCCAAGCAAAGGTCTTTCTTTCCAAAAGCATAGTTACCTTAATGTGTGGGGATACTCAGATGCAGATCATGTTAGTGCTCATGAGGATCGTAGATCTACTACTAGCTATTGCACCTAGGTTGGTGTCAACTAGGTTACTTGGAGGAGTAAGAAGAAGAATGTGGTGTCATGGCACATACCACTTGTGAGCTAGTGTGGATTTGGTCCATGCTTCATGACTTTGGCATTTCCTATGCCTATGGTCTATGATAGCATGGTCGCTACATTTATTACAAATAACCCACAACAACACTTCACCTCTCAACAATGTTCTTAAATCGACAAGGCAAGGAGAGTACACTCACTACATTTATCAGTGATCAATGTACTTGAAAAAAATGATCCTACCACAAGATTGCTTTATTTGGTTGACAATTACTCTCTACAATGAACACATTCACCCTTCTTGAACTAGGTATTCTAGCTTGTCTCGAAGTCAGGTTTAGTTTGTTCTTACGTAAAAGCTAAAAAAGTTGTTCATATCCTTTTCGTGAAGGTATACCTTGAACGGCATTTCATTTTGCTGAACTTCCTATGCACCTGATCTGCATTTCATTATCAAAGTTTGCATGTATTAATGTAGCATTTCACAATAATTGGCTTTGGTGCTGCAGTGAATGGCACACCTGCATAACCAGGATCCATTTTGGTTAACCTCACCAGTTTTATGTTCACTATCCATTTTTCTTATTCTTGACATTAATTATTCAGGAGAACGGATGAATTGAAGTCAGAAATTGACATACCTGCTGTTATTGTCGAAAAATTCGAGAAATTCTGGTTTGGCTTTAAGGATGAGCCACTGAAAGGTGACATTTAACATATTCTTTGTGGATATCACCTTCAATTATATTATATAATCCCCTTTGCCAATTTTATGCAGGGAGAAATGCTATTCTACAAGGAATTTGCCCACAAGTATTTGGACTTTTTACCGTGAAACTTGCAGGTCTATAAGAGTGCATTTATTTAAGCATCCTAACTTGGAAACTAGAGGTATAAATAGTTATTGTGCCAGTTGACATAGCTGCAATTGGTATTGGATCAATGATTGTATTGCAGTTGCATTAACTCTTATTGGAGGTGTGCAACATGTTGATGGGTCTGGGACAAAGATACGTGGCGAGTCTCACTTGCTTTTGGTTGGTGATCCAGGTAGATGGATGTTCTTGTTAGACTTACCCCTTTAAGCACTTTTCTCCTGATGAAGTTGAATGGACTTTATCAGGATTACTTAGTTTCTGTCATGAGTTCTGCACATTGGCATGTATTGAATTTAGGGCACCAATAAATGGAATCCGAGAATGATGGAGGAATGTTATTGGCACATTGACAATGCGTGGAGGACAATGCTGATCTTTCTTGGAAAAGACATGTTTCTGCCTTGGGCTATTTAACTTCTATTGCGGATATAGGGTCATCATTGATGGAGGGAGCTGGAGTGACAGTAGGGGAGGTAGAGAGTAGTGGAGTAGGTTGAGGGTAGGGGGAGAGTAGGAGCAAAAAGGAGTAGGGGAGGTGGGGAAACTTGGGGGAAAAGGATCAAGGTGGGTGACACGAGGGAGGAGATGAAGGGTAGTGGGCATAGGGAAGTAGAACTCATGTACGTATCTAGACATGCATACCTTGGCCACAACTGCTACAACTTTTTTCACATTAACTTGGTCAATTACATGGAATCTTTGCCAGCAATTATTTCTCTCTCTAGGCCATTCCCAAGCTTAGATCTAAGTAATCAAGTTTACGTTTGATTGGTTCCTTTCATCACTAATAGTTTCCTTGGCCCCTTGAATGCTCAACAACCAACTTCTTATATCTTTTGAGTGGGACATCAATTGGCCTTTTTAGGAAATTGCACTAGAGGGGAAGTGAATAATGTAGGATAAAAAGTTTAATCGAATAAAGACAATCGCACAAAAACAAGCCACAAGATGCACAATAATTTTTAGGTGGAAATTTTACGAGTAAAAATCGACACCTAAGTTTTTTGACTTAGGATTTCATGATCAATCGAGTTGATCAACATTCCCATGGATGTTTTACACGAGGTTGTTATGCTGGGGTCCAAGCCAACAAACATTCCCATGGATCCAAAGGCACACTTGTATGATACTGAGGTAGAGGCTATTGATAGTACGTAGTACAGGAAACTAATTGGGAAGTTGTATCTCACTATCACCACACCTGATATAGCTTTCACAGTTAGTAGATTAAGCCAGTTCATGGCTACTAAGCCCACTCAACAGCACTGGGATGTAGCAATGATGGTTCTTAGGTATCTCAAGCAGTGATTTAAATGCCGCCGGCATGCCGTCGGCAAGGCTATTTCTGGAAGGGAGTCATGCCAACATGACTATGTTATCGATTTACAGGTGTGCCGCCGGCATGCCGATGAATTTCGGCGGCATGCCGACGGTTTCGGCGGCATGCCGACGATTTCGCCGGCATGCCGATCGATGCTACAGGAGATTCAAAGGGACGTTTGCATGCTGATCGACGCTCTGTTCGAAATGCAGGTGTTGGAGATTCGGAGGGACTGAAATCTGAAATAGGGGGGATTAGTCAAGGGCTGAAATTCGAAAATTGGGGGACTGTCACACACTCAAACAGAGCGGTTTGAATGCAGGAGTGGGAGATTCGAAACTGGGAATGTGGGGGGGTTGAAATGACACACACACGATGATTAGCTCAACTAGAGACACTCAAGCTTTCCAAGTAGACACACACACACACTTCATTTTGAGTATTTATGTGATTTTCTATTTCATTTTGAGTATTTATGTGATTTTCTGTCGGCATGTTATCGGCATGCCCTCGGCATTCCCACGGCGTGCCCTCGGCATGCCCATCGGCATGGCCATCGAAAAACGGGCATTTCCACGTCCTGCCTTAGGCATGCCCATGAAATATACACTTAAAATTTTGTCGGCACGGCGTCGAAATCGGCATTTCGAACCTTGATCTCAAGAAGGTTACAGGATAGGGCCTTCTGTTCACTAGGGGAACTTTTATGACAGTGGTGGGCTATTCTGACGCAAACTACGTAGGGTGTCTTAATGATTGGAAATTCACTACTAGCTTCTGCACCTTTGTCATAGGCAATCTTGTCACTTGGAAAAGTAAGAAGGTAGCAGTTTCCATGTCCAGTGCAAAATTAGAGTACAAGGCAATGGCTTATACAACAATTGAATTGATATGGATTCAGTCTCTCCTAGTTGATTTGCATGTGCAGATGGACAGTCCCATGGAAATGAGATGCGACAATAGAGTAGCCACTTACATAGCCAACATCCTCATATTTCATGAGCACATGCAACATGTGGAAGATGACTATCACTACACCTAGGATCTTATCCAGAAAGGGTTGTTGTTCACAACTTTGATTTCTTTCGTCAACCAGACAACAGATATTTTCACCAAGCCTTTCACTAGATTCGTTTTTGATGTCTGGTGTTCCAAGATGAGCACAATTGGCACGTATGCTTTAACTTGAGGGGGAGTGTTGTGCCTCTACGGTCCATGTTATATTTTTATTATTATGTATGGGTGTGATTGTCATTTTTATTTTCTATTGGAGCTGTGTTGTAATTGTCCTACTTCTTTCTCTATATAGAGGTAGGGTTTTAAAGAATAATCAAGTTATTTGTTTCTTCCAACAAGTTCGAAATCTTGACAAATTAAGTGTAAAAACTTTTTTGTAGCAGAGATGCCATCCAAATCATTACTTGTAAATAGAATATCGTTAACATAAACGATCAATATAATTGACCTTGTAGACCTCTGGGTAGTGAAGATTGAGTGATTTAAAGATGAGCGAGTAAAACCAAATTCCTAAACAACCCTACCTTTTGAACCATGCTCATGGGCTCTGGTTTAATCGATAGATAGCCTTATTAATTTTTGTAAATCTTGCAATACTCCCCTTGAAGAATAAAGCTAGGAGGTTGCTCCATATAGACATCTAAAGATCACCATATAAAAATGCATTTTTGATGTCAAGTTGAAAGACAGGTTGATGCGAAGAGTTAAGGCGAGCCAATAAGGAGGATGTCTCAAAATAATCGACACTATATGTTCGTGTATATCTTTTGGCCACCAAGTGAGTCTTATATTGTTCAATGGAATCATTTGGAAGATACTTTAGGATGCACACCTAGCTACATCCCATAATAGTAGCACCTGGAGGTAGGTCCACCTTGTCCCACGTCAGTTTGGACTTCAAAGCAGGCATGTCATCCTCCATTGCAGCCTTCCAAAAAGGATGTTTCAATACCTTAATATGACTCCTGGAATCTAGGGACTATTAAGAAAAAGAGAATGGTTGAGTAGAAACAAGAAGATTGTCAAAAGTCATATAGTTAGAATAAGGTACATGGCATATGAATGTGGGGCCTTTTGAAGGGTAATTGGAATATCTAAGAATGTTGCCGATCTCCTTCTAATAAAGCAAGTAGGATTGATGGGAGGATCAAGAGAGGAAATAGTGGTTAAAGGTTCTTCATTAGTAAGGTGACGGATGTTGTTAGCACTGAGGTTGCTGATGATGGTATATATGTAAGGGAGGGGGTGGTGGTGTAGGGTTTGGTGGAGGTGGTGACAATCTTATAGAGGATAGTGGCTTAGAGGGCATTGATAAGGGATGTTCATTTTTAGTGTCAGGCTTCATGCCTTTCCTAGTAGAGAAGTGTGGAACATCTTTAAAGAAATTTAGATGGACACTTATGTGGAACCAATGTGTCATTGGGTCATAGTGGTGATATGCTTGTGGAGTCCATGAGTATCCCAAAAGGATATATTTGACTGTCTGAGGAGTCAACTTATCTACCTTGCAGACATGAACAAGTAGACACAACCAAAAGCTTTAGGAGGTAAATAGAATCGATCTCTTCCAGGATACAACTAAGAGTATGGAATTTTGCCGTTAAGAATTAAATAATAGACTTTATTATGAGGAATGTTGTAGCAAGAACATCAACCCAATACTGAAGGAACATTCATCCGAAACATCATAGTACGAGCAACATCAAGCAAGTGATGCAATTTCCACTCTATAATCCAATTTTATTGAGAGGTGCAGACACAAGGGATTTGGTGTATCACCTTCAAAGATGTAAAGAAGACTGATAATCTTTGTTAACAAACTCAAGTCATCATCACATCGGAAAACTCAAATAAGAGTGGAAAATTGCATCTTTATCTCCATAAAAGATTTTTTCATAGTTATAGGAGTTTCAGAATTTTCGATCTATGTGGAGGCAAAGAATCCATATAGCCGACCTCACTTAGTGTGGGAAAATGCTTGGTTGTTGTTGTATATATACCCAAGTAACCTTGCTACAATCATTAAAACTAGGAAAATAGTGAAAACCCCTTAGATTCTTGGCTCGTCGGGAAGTTATAAATATGCATGGATTAAAGCAAAAGAAGATGCTTCCCTTTTATTTATCTTGACTGAAATGACACCTTATTCTTGTTGAGTTGACATGCATGACATTGAAAAAACTATGACAAATCTTATGAAGTTGGTAGTAAAGAATTGGGATACTTGGATGCCATTGAAATGTAGTAATAAGAGATGCAAAAGTAGAAAGGTTCTGGAATGGTAAATTAAGGTAGTAAAGGTCATGTCTCTTAAATCTAACGTCAATCTACCTTATTACCTGGAAATCTTGTAGGACAAAAAAACACTTGTTATAAAATGGAGGAAAAATGTTTTTCTTATTGAAGAAGCAAGTCATACCCCTCTTTATCATAGTATAATGGGACGAGAATTGATGTAGGAACTCCAATATCTTGTAGAAAGCCAACAACCCAAATGATCTCACATGCAACATGGGCCATAGATCTATATTCTACTTTTGCACTAAAGCGGGCTACTACTATCTGTTTCGTGCTTCTTTCTCCTTCAAGAAATAAGGTTTCCCCCAAGTAATATTGAATAGCTAGAGGTGAAGCGTTGATCCTCAATAGAGCTGGCATAATTTGTGTCCGAGTAGGCCATGACATCCATAGAGCCACAATTTCTATAGTGAAGTCTTAATCCATGACTACCATTGAGGTATCTTAAGATGAGGCAAATCTTACGCCAATGACTATAGTGAGGTGCCTCCATATGCTGACTTGCTTTGCTTACTGCAAAGCTGATATCAAGCTTGGTTACTGATAAGTATAGGAACCACCCAATTGTACTCCGGTATTTAGTGACATCCTCAAATAGAGGATCATCCTTGGACTCACCTACTCGTTGCTGTGTCTTAATAGGTACACCTGATGGTTTGGCTCCTAAAAAATTAGCCTCCTCAAGTGTTTGCAATGTGTACTACCACTGAGAGAGAGATAAGTGTGATCCTTGTCTAACAATTTCAATGCCTAGAAAATAACGCAAGTCACCCAGTTTTTTTGTCACAAATATAGAATGTAGAATGGCCTTGATATGTTGAATAGCCTCTTCATCATCACTACTCGATAACATATCATCCTTATAAATTGTTATCACCACAACTTTGCATGTGGGCCCATCTCTTGTTCATTGGATGAAAATGGAATGATCTGATGATGACCTAATCTTTTGGATTTCTGTGCTTAGACATTCAAAATAGGCTTGAGGGCTCTACTTAAGGCTATAAATGGTCTTCTTCAGATGACAGACATACTCCCCATGAGTGGCATATCTTGTAGTCTGTCTCATATAGACTTCTTTTGTAAGATCTCCATATAGGAAAGTATTTTTAGTATCAAGTTGGTATATTGGCCATCCAAGATTGACTGCAATTGAGATGATAATTCAAATAGAAAAGATGCGAGCAACAGGAGAAAAGTTCTCCATGCAGTTGAGGCCATAGGTCTGAGTGAAGCCTTTGTCAATTAGGGGGGCCTTGAATATATTAATCGTGCCATTTGATTAATATTTGATGATATATACCCATCTACAATCAACCACAGTAGCGCCTCTAGGACACGGTACCAACTCCCATGTCCCTCTGGACTGGAGTGCTTCTGTCTCTTCATCCATAGCTGTGCACCAGCGGGGGTCTTGAGATGCTTAGAGAGTTCCTGGGGATGACTGTATCAGTCGGAACTAAGGCGAAATGCTGGACATCCTCTTGTAGGTAAGAGATCCTTGTATAATTAGACATATAATACAATGTATAGGGGTGGTTGGTCTTTCGTAATGCAATAAGCCGGTCATCATTTGCTCTAGATGTATCTGGTGCCTCAAGGGTATGCGAAGGTGCATGATTTGACGACTTTGGAGCTGTGGGAAGTGGGGCCTGACGTCTTTAGTAGACCATAGCCTTCCTATGGGTTAGTTAAATGTGGGTCCCTTCATCTGAGTAGTAGGGCGCCCTTTTAAAAAATGTAGCATTTGTAGTGACAACATAGCACCTGCGAATAGGATTATAACATTTGTAACCCTTTTGAGTTTGAAAGTACTCTAGGAACACACACTTCATGGCATGCGGAGAGAACTTGTCTAGTGCACCAAATGCCTGGACAAAGCATGTGGACCCACGGGTCTATTACACTCTGAATGTAGGACCTGACACAGGATATGTCCCTGAAGCACGGAAGAAGGCACACTATTGATCAAATAAGTTGCAGTCAACACTGCATGACTGTAAAATTGTTTTGGCACCTTCATGTGGATCATCATGGTCCTTGCAATGTCAAGAAGGTGATGTAGCTTTTGCTCTGTTACTCCATTTTGTTGTGATGTGTGGGCATAAGATGTCTAGTGGATGGTCATGTAGGTGATGAAGAACTCTTGCATTTACTTTTGCATAAGTTCTAGAGCATTATCGCGTCGGAAAACCTGAATTGTGGTGGAGTGTTGTGTCTGGACCTCTGTAATGAAATGTTGAATCACCTAGGAAATGTCTGATCTTGCTTTCATCAGAAATATCCAAGTTGACGGGCTATGGTCATCTACAAAGACAACGAAGTATTGACAGCCTCCAATATCTGGCACATGCATTGGCCCTTATACATCATAGTGAACTAGAGCAAATGGAGTAGTGCTGGCATCATTAGCATGGGGTGGGAAAGAGCTCTTGTGATGCTTCCTTAATTAGTAGTCCTCGCACTCTAGAGATAAGCCACCAGGCAACTTTGGATATATCTGATGCATCTTGCCAGTGGAGGGTACCCTAATCACCAGTGCCAAAACCATGGATCATCTGCAATAGACACTGCTCTAGCAAACTTTTAGGGACATTAAGGAAGTAGAGACCATCCTTTTCTATCCCTTCACCGATAACTTCATTGGTTTGCTTATCCTGAAAATGGCAATGCTTGTCGTTGAAGATGACTAGGCATTGGAGTTCATTGCAAATGCTACTAACTGATAACAAATTCATTGGAAATTCCGGAGCACAATGCACATTGGTAATATGTAATCTTGGTGATACTTGAACCTCTCCAACCGTGGTCATTAGAGAGAACCCCATCTGTCACTCTTACGGCTTTGACTCTTTGTGGCTTGGTGGGGTTCTTCAAGATACTAGTGTCTCTTGTGAGATGGATTGATGCTCCGGAGTCTATGACCCATTGTCTGGATTGTCCTTTAGACACTCCATATCTCTCATGTACTGACAATGCTAGATCACATGTCTAGCACATGCCTATGACTGAGGTGTAGGGAGAAATCGTGGACAACGATCGTCACAAAGTCCACTATCATGGACCACAGTGCACTCACCCCGAGGGCAAGCACACCATCTTGGGTTGTCGTAGTGGCCAAACCTAGTAGTGCTACCACTGTGTCGAATAGGACCATCGCTATTGCTTCACATCGTTGTGCCATTGCCACCAACACATGCTCAATCGGCGCTGCTAGCCTTCGTGTATTGGCACCATGCATGCATCTATTGGGCTTTTGGACATCCTTAGGAGATCACCACGAAGTTTGGTGATTCAAGAATTATGATTTGGTGGTTATTTAGTGGGATACCAGACCATCAATCTAGGATCTTTGCTTTGATACCATGTTATAAAATAAAGGAAAAGCGCTTTTCTTATTGAAGAAGCAAGTCATACCCCTCTTTATATAGAGAAGGTTTGCTACAATACGGAAACATAGCTAAGTTATTAAAAATAACAAACACCGAGGACGATCAAATCTCTTCCTAATTTATTGCCTAATTTATTTCTTAACAAGACTCATAAAGATTATTTGATATTTTAAAACTTTGGTTATTTGACTTATAGATAACAAATTCAAAGTAAATTTGTATGCATGTAACCCAACTGTGACAGAAATGACATTGTGAGTGGGATAGTTCTTAAACCAGCAATAGAAAGTGAACCATATGAGAGATTGAAAAGATTGGAATAGAGAGGCATTGCATGTGATGTGAGAGGAGGCACTTGAATCTGCAATCCACTCATAGTTGTGAGATTTAGTGGATGGGGCATGAGTACTTGTTAAAGTCACTACAAATGCTCCATTAAAAGATTTGGATTGAGAGTTTAGAAACAATCTATCATGTTCCTCTTTGGAGGTGGTAACTTGATGAGAGGACATCATATAATTCTAGATCATTTAAACTTGAGGAAAGTTAATTGGCCCTTGGGGGACAATTGCCCTTTGGATACAACAACAACCAAGCCTTTTCTCACACTAAGTGGGGTCAACTATATGGATCCTTTGCCTCCACGTAGATCGATTTTCAGCCATTTCAGAACTTAAATTAAAGTAATTGAGGTCATATTTAATAGTTTCCTTCTAACACTTATTTGGTTTTCCTCGTCCCCTCTAAGCGGGTTCAGCCTCCAATTTCTCGCATCTCCTAACTGGAGCATCTAGTGGCCTTCGTTGTAAATGTCCAAACCACCTTAGACGTGCCTCTCATTTTATTCTCTATCGGTGCCACCTTAATCTTTTTTCTAATAATCTCATTTGAAATACGGTCCTTTCTTGTATGACCACACATCCATCTTAACATCTTTATTTCTGTCACAGACATCTTCTGTACATGCTTATAGTTGATAGCCCAGCATTCAGAACCGTACATGGTTGGTCTTACCGCAGGTCGATAGTATTTTCTTTTGGACTTTTAAAGGAACCCTTTTATCACAGAGAACACCAGATGCATTCCTCCATTTCAACCACTCTGCATTAATTTTATGTGTAACATCTCCATAAATTTCACCATCTTGTTGGAAAATGGATTCCAAGTACTTAAAAACATCTTTCATTGGAATACACTCTTCTCCAATTTTTACATCCATCCCTTCATTATTCCCTCTACTACTAAACTTGTATTCTATATACTCAGTCTTCGTCCTACTTAGGTGTAATCCTTTATCTTCCAAGACTTCTTTCCAAAGCTCAGGTTTTCTGTTCACTTCATCTCCTGTCTCATCAACCAACACAATGTCATCAGCAAAAAGCATACACCATGGCACCTCAGCTTGGATATGCTTTGTCAACTCATTCATGACCAAGGCAAAAAGATAAGGACTTAAAGTGGATCCTTGATGCAGACCAATAGTGATATCAAAGTAGTCTGTCAAATCATCCTTACTCTTTACACAAGTTGCAGCTCCATAATACATATCCTTTATGAGGTTGATATATAAAATTGGCACTTGTCTCTTCTCCAAAATTCTCCACAAGATATCTCTTGGGACAGAATCATAGGCTTTCTCCAAATTAATAAAAATCATATGTAAATCCTTCTTGACTTTGTAGGTCTCCATCATACGTCTTAAGAGATGTATTGCCTCAATAGTAGACCTGCCTGGCATAAAGCCAAATTGATTTTCAGTTACCAAAGAGACTTGTCTCACCATTCTTTCAATTATTCTTTCCCAAAGTTTCATCGTATGACTCATCAACTTAATACCTCTATAGTTGGAACAATCTTGTATGTCTCCCTTGTTCTTGTATAAATGTACCACAAAACTTTTCCTCCATTCCTCTGGCATCTTCTTGCCTCTCTAAACAATATTAAATAATTTTGTGAGCCAAGTTATACCCCGTGCTCTTATCACTCTCCAAACGTCTATAGGAATATCATCAGGCCCAACAACTCTCCTACTTTTTACAATCTTCAAAGCCTCTTATCACCGAGACAACTGCCCTTTGGATAGCTATGCTTAATCCAATACAGTTGAAGGAAATAAACAACATAGTTTATTCTTAAATCCTATTCTCTCTTTATATAGGGAGAAAGGTGAGAAAATTACACACAACCCTAACATATACTGATAAATGACAAAAGAGGACTCCACACAATAATAATGATAACAAATATTAGGAGGGGTTCAACACTTCTCCTGAAGCTAGAGCATAAATATCAATCATGGTTAGCTTGGAACATTAGGCATTAAATGATAAGCGAGCCAAAGGCTTGGTGAAAATATCTGTTGTCTGATCATCTGAAGAAACTTGAGTGGTATAGAAAAGCCTTCTTTGTATCAAGTCACGTGTGTAGTGACAATCAACTTCACGTGCTTGGTCTTTTCATGAAACATGGGTTTGTTGGCATTATAGGTAGCAACCCTGTTGTCACACCTCATCTCCATAGGACCATCTACCTACAGATGTAGATTTGTCAGAATGGATCTTACCCACATTATTTCTGTTGTAGTCTGGTTATGGCTTTGTACTTTGACTCAGCACTAGATTTGAAGATTACAACCTGCTTTTTACTTTTCCACATCACTAGGTTCCTAACAATATAAGTGTAGAAGCTCGTGGTGACTTCCTATCATCTAAACACCCTGTATAATTAGCATTTGAATAGCTAACCACGGTCATAGGCTCCCCTTGCTAAAGCAAATCCCTTGACTAGGTGCTTCTTTCAAGTATCTTAGCACCATCATTGTAGCATCCCAGTGCTGCTTGGTTGGCTTATCCATAAATTGACTCAACTTTCCCACTTCAAGTGAGATATTTGGTCTAGTGATAGTCAAATACAGAAGCTTGCCAGCTAATTGTCTATACTGCTTGCTGTCCATAATCTCTACCTTTCTGTCATATAAGTATGTATTGGGAGCCATCGGAATATTGGTTAGTTTGGCACTCAACATACTTGTCTCCTTCAGAACATCAAGTGCATACTTCCTCTGAGATAGTACTATGCCTCTCTTAACAAACCAATCTGCGAAGTACTGCTTGATCTTAGTAATGCTTATTGTGTCATCATTTGTGACAATCAAGTCATCTTCATAAACTAGAAGGATTACCACCCATTTTCTTATCTTCTTGACAAACAAAGAGTGCTTATTTGATGATCTATGGAAACTAGCAGCCTCAACCACCTGAGAGAGCTTGTGAAACCAGGTTCTCGGACTCTGCTTTAGGTCGTAAATAGCTTTCTTTAATCTGCACACATACTCCCCTGAGCCTCGTGTCCTTAGAGCTAGTGCATGTAAACCTTCTATAAATCTCCATAGAGAAAGACATTCTTCACATTAAGCTGATGAAGTTGCCAATCTCGTTGAACTGTCACAAATTAGAATCCATATTGTAGAAAGTCGAGTCATCAGTGAGAACATGTCAAAAAAGTTGACCCCAATTGTCTTGGCGAACATTTTGGCAACAAGTCAGGTCTTGTACTTGGCAACCGACCCATCTGGACTGTATTTGAGTGCAAATACTCATCTACAACCAACCACTACAACATCTTCTGGTAACAGTGTGAGCTCTTATGTATCATGGGAAGTAAGAGCAACCACCTCATCCTCCATGGCTTGGTGCCATTTTGTATCAAGTATGGCCTGCTGGTAAGTGACGGGATTTGGAGTAACATAAAGAGCATGACAGAAACTCCCAAAAGTAGACCCTTGTTCCTCAGTAGACATTTCCTGTAACTAGATATCTAGCACAACTACTTGGTGCCTTCCGAATAACAATCGGAAGGTCAAGATCATTTGGTTGATCCTCCTGTATTGGCATAGAGGTCGAGATATCCACACCTAGACTTGTAGCATCACAACTAGGCGCTGTATCATTTGTATGCAAACTATCATCAACGCTTACCTGAACCGGAGAGGATGGTGTCAGTGAAGAAGGGGGCATTTAAAAAGTAGTATGAGGACACATATGTAAGAGGAGGCTCAGAAAACCTTTAAGTTATAATAGTAGCAGGTGTAGGAGTAGAAATAGGATCTCCTCCAAGGAAATAGGATGAATAGGAATGGGAATCTCTGTAGCCACAGGTTAAAGCACATGTCCAGTGGTGGTAAAATAAGGAATGGGCTCATGAAAGTTGACATTAGCATTCACAACATGACGTGAAATAATAGGATGAAGACATTGATACCCTTTTTGAGTCCTAGGATACCCCAAGAAAACACATTTCACTGCCTTAGGTGCCAATTTATCCCTATCAGGAGTAAGAATATGAACAAAGGCAACACACCCAAAGACTCTAGGTGTGGCATAGAACAATTCCCTACCAGGATACATGACTTGCCAAGTTATTTGCTCATGGATAGTGGAACTTGGAATCCTATTGATGAAAAAACATTCGGTCAAAACTGCATCACTCCAATACAGAGAAGGAACACTGTGATGTATCAATAGGGTGCGTGCCACATCAAGTGGCAGTCCTTCGTCTTAGCAGTACCATTCTACTGAGAGGAGTGAGCGCAGGTAGTTTGATGGATAATGTCATGGGATTAGTAAAAGGAATACAAGCGATGAGTACAAAATTTAAGTGCATTAGTTTTAATAGCAAGAGAAAACTAAATCTTATTTCTAATATAAAGTGCTCAATAATAGAACCCACATCGGACTTATTTTTCATCAATAATGTCCAGAAAATAACGGTTACCTTGTTGGTCTGGAATCCGATTTGGCTTCCACACAGTGATGTAAAAATCAGCCTATTCGGCTGAGAATCGGCCAAGTAATCCTATGCGGCACCCTCCTGACTGAATAACCCATAAATGACCCTATAGTTGGCAACATCGACTACTCGACTGAGTAGTTGGTGTAGTCGGTTGAGTATTAGGTTGATTTTTGCATAGAGAAAAAAATAGGTATATAGGTATCTATATTTTTTAGGTCAGTAAAACACCACTCGACTTTGTTACCTCGACCACTCCCTTGACACCATTTATTTTCACGCGAGACTCTTCGACCATGCAAAAACCCTCCATCGCTTAAGCACTCAGTCGCCCAAGGTGCTGTCGTGACCTCCGCCCAAGCTGCTGCGTTGCCCAAGCCCTAAGGGCTAGGAGGCAACAAGTTCTCCTTACTGCGTTGCCCAAGGTGCTGTGAGGAGTACTTGCTGTAACGAGAGAGGTTGCTACTATTGCTGGTAGTGTTGCAGCTATTGCTGCGTCTTTGACCTTTCTCTTGTTAGTTCCTTAGTTTAGGGTTTACGATTTCGTATCTCGCCCAAGCTATTACTGCATCTTAGTTCCTTGGTTTATGCCTCGCTGCCCTTGGTTTATATCATGGCATAAACCCTTGGTTTATTCCTTGGTTTATTAACTTGGTTTATACCTTGGTTTATGTTGTTACTGTTGCATAGTTAAATTTGTAATGAAGTTGATTCAAGCATATATTAATTCTTGATTTATGTTGCTCTGCCCTTAATAATGTATTTATAATGATTTATACTTTACTTTAATTCTTAAATTTGTAATGTATTTGATATTAATTTTTGATGTGTGTGTGTCTATATAAATAATATTTAAATATTTAAAAAATTCTCTATTGAGTATTCCCGAACTACGCCCCTGCATATCGTATACTCTTTTGTCAGTGGCCTGACTAATTGAATACTGACTATTGACTTTTACAACACTGCCCACATGTCCATATGAATCAATTGGAACAAAGGGGTAGACCCAACACTGTAATTAGAGGGGAAGCTGACATGATGGTGCTTGCTCAGCTGTCAAGCATCGCAAGTAATGGTAGTGGTAGGAGAAATGTTGGGCATGACCTACTTGAGCCTATCTAGGGAAAGGTGACCAAGGTGAAGGTGCCACAAGAAGGGAGTATCTGTGGCAACCTTCCCATGGCAAGCAGCAGCAACAGATGTCTGGCTCAGATGTTAAACCTTTTCTTCTTTACGTCTACTAATCATCCTTTCTGTGAGTTTGTCTTGCACCACGTAAGACCTAGGGGTCGTGGTTGTCCTGCAAGAGTAACCTAGGAAAAGGAACTTGGATCTCCACGTAGATGACGTGAAGCTCTAGAATCTACCAACCAATCACCACTGTATGGAAGTGCCGAGGAACAAACTAAATTTGTACCTGAAGAAGAGGCATGTGTAGCAGTCTCTGGAGGAGTAGCTGAGGACTGAGTCAATTCAGAGAATCACTTTAGCAAATCATCAAACTCTGCTCGAGATATTGTGTCAGGAGGAGTCTTAGCTTACTCAGAAGCCTGGTTGGCCACCTTGGGTTGATCATGCTTAGTCCAGCAAGTAGCTTCAGTATGCCCTAGTCGACCACAGTAAGTGTAGGGAGGACAACCACGACCCCCAGGTGCACGGCCACGACCGCCAGGTGCATGGCCATGACCTCGACCTTGGGAAGGAGACCTACCATATCCAGGTGTGATAGCCAAGGCAGATGTCTGGACTGTAGTATCAGCAATAAGTAGCTGAACTGTAATCTTGCTCAAGCTACTATATGCCTCCTTTAGTGAAGGTAACTCTAACAAAGTCAAAATTTGAGACCATGTAGCAGTGAACTCTGGGCCAAGGCTAGACAAGAGCAACAGTACAACTATCTCCTTCCTGTACTCCTTTTTGAGATGAGCAAGTACACATTGGTCTGCTGGCATTGCATTTCTCTAGTAAACCCCTTATGGTAGAATGGTATTGGGCTAGTGATCAACCCTCTTAACGTAACTGTGTGAGCTAGTGAATGGTCTGGAACACACATGCAGAATTCTTCTCATGGGACCTCTTGGGATCTACCTGGGTCAATGCCTTGCGTCGGTGAAGAGCAATTTCAACTCTTATCTTGTAGGGTCCAGTCATAGATCATTCTAGATCATATGTTGCAGGTTTGTTTGAAATTGTCAGGTCACACCGATGCTCCCGTTAAGAGTGTAGTTTCTGAGTGTGCCCTCTAAATCCATCGTCGGATGAGATCTCAACCAAGCCCCTCACGGTATCCTGACATCTTCTGCACATGTGGGTGCCTAATGAGCCTTTAGCTACAAGTACCAAGTGCCCTGACATTTTTTGCTGCACATGTGAGTGCCTATTGACCTTAGAGCTATGAGTACCTTGTTGTTGAGTCAGATTTAGGTATTTTCAAGAACCTTAACTCGCGTAATAGTCCACAGCTTGTCATCGTATTCAGGAACCACCCATCTTCCGAGGTAGATCTCAGGTAGCCTCTACCCATCATATAATCATGGGTTTCCAACCTTAACAGTGAACCCTTGTTTACCAAGTTTGTGGGTGCATCCCTACAAGCTTTACCTAGTTGACCTCCGCATCTTTTAATTCGTTTCAAATATGTCTAAAGAACGAAACAATAAGGACGTAGTGGATCACCTGGGGTCTGACTTTAAACCTTAGGATCCATGCCTTCCCTTAGACTCGTATAAGAGTTGGCTAGATTCGGTATTTAGAATTTCACTTTAGGTCTAACCGGCTACACTTTGGCATTTAATTCATTTCTTTAGGGGTTTTAGGCATGTTGCTTGCTCGGTGATCATTAGTGACAATTAGAGTTGTTGAGTTATTTGTTTTGTATTTGTTTGACGTTATTATTGTAGGGACATTCTTATAATCTTTCCCTTGGGTGCCTCTCTATATAAAAGGCCCTAGGGTTATTCTAATAAGACATACCATTTGCAACCTAAGATGATATCAAAGCAATGGTCCTAGATGGGGTTTCTGGTATCCCACCAGAAATCAACCTCCATCCCCTCCACCAAAACCCTAACCCTAAGTGTCTCTCTCTTTGGCCTGCTGCCTCCACCGAGCAGAATGATGCTTCTGCCTACTGTTGCCGCCTCCTGAGCAATCGTTGCACACGTGCCTCCCCGTGCATCTGCTATCACCATGCGTGGACACAACCTCCACGTGCAGCTGTCGCCACCGTCGCCCTTGAGGGGTTCAGTCGCGTGCAGCAGATCGATCCCTTGAGGGGTCTGATCACTTTAGGCGCCGTCGTTGTCGCCGTGCCTTCACTGGAGCACGCCGTCGCTGTGACTGGCTAGAGGGCACCATCGTCGCCGTCGTTTCTGCTCCTCTCTCTTTGCAGTTGCCATCACAGCTAACCCATCTGAGGAGGTAGGAGGTTTACCTCCCTCTCCTTCCTCCGTCCAGTAGAGGCATCCCAGCCAAGGTTCGAAATGCCGATGTCGATGCCGTGCCGATAAAATTGTAGGTATGCATTTCGTCATGCCGTGGAAATACCCATTTTTCGATGGTAGATTTCGACGATTTCAATGGCCCGAAAAAATGACATTTCGAGGCATGCCGAGGGCATGCGGATGCATGTCGACAGAAATGATTAAGATTTGAAAGACAACTAAATCAAGATATTAGAAACATGTTTACAGGTTTTTTGAGATTAGAAACATATTTACATGTTATTTTAGGCTATATGACAAAAAATCAATGTGTGTGTGTGCAGCTGCGCCCTTAATCAAAATTCCCTCCGGTCCCCTTCCTAGCACCCTATTTCCTTTCGACCGCTCAACCTTCCAAAATTTCCAGCATCCCACTCAGCCTTTTCAAAATTCCTGCCGCTCCCATTCTCAGTGCCGCTTAGCCACCGTCGGCAACTATTGGCATGCCGGCGATATCCTCGGCATGCCGTCGGTTTCCCTGCAAACCGACACTATCTTTGTGTCGATATGCCCTCTCTCCAAAAACCCCCTTACCGACGGCATGCCGGCGGCATGCTGTCGGCATTTAAATCATAGATCCCAGCAAAGACAACCCCTTTGGGGTTCCATCCAACCCCTAAAGAGGTTGTCATGATCCAGATGCCTCTATTTTCAGATCGATGAGGAAGCTTTCAGATCAACATATGATCTGATTTTGTACTGTAGCACTTTGTGTTTATTGTGTTTCCCACATGTTGGACGATATGGAGACCAAGGAGTCCTCTGGCAACTCAGCAAGGAGAATCTTTACCCTGAGCACATCATCTTTTATGCAGGGCACTTTTGTCAAGTTGGATGGCACTAATTTCTTGCTATGGTCAACCTCTTTTTCCCAATTTGTGGGATCTCACTGGAAGTACGTCTTGACTCAGGAGGAACTCACTGTTAAGTCTGTTGATTGAGAGGCTGACAATGACTGGGTGGCCACTTGCATGTTGAACAATGTGAAAGAACCTATCACCAAGTAGGTTGTCTTATTCATCGACGAAGAAAATGTGGGAGGTTCTTCATGAAATATACTCTCATAAGAGTAATATCAGTCGTCTATAGGGTGATTGAGGAGCTGCACTCTTTTCGAAAAGGAATCATGTCACTGGCTGAGTATTATGGTTCCATGAAGAACCTCTAGGATGAGCAGGATACCTACCAGCCTATCTCCACTGATGTCACTGTGATTGCCAAGCAATGTGAAGCGTTTCGATCTGTTCAGTTGCTTGCTGGCCTTGGCCTAGAATATAAGGCTGTAAAAGATCAGTTCATGACACTGGAGGAGATTTCTACATTAGCCTTGATTTACGCTCGACTCTGCAGAATTAAGATCTTATCCAATCCTTATCTCTGATTCCTTTGCCTTGGTAGCTACTGGTCGAGGTAGGGGAACCTCAGGTGGTAGGGGGAAAGGACGTGGAGCAAGGATTGGTGGTTGTGGTAGGGGACGTGGCTTGTGTTGTGATCATTGTCACAAGACAAACCACACGGTAGACAGATGCTGGATAAAGCTTGGGTTTCCCTAGGACCATTAAGCCAATTGGGTTGCTTATGGTGGAGATGAGAGCCAACATTATCAGGAGGAGCATGTTCGTCAATAGCTCACTATTTCCAAGGAAGAATATGATCGACTGTTGTCTTCTCAACCCACTTCTACTGTAGGTGTGTCTATCTCCTAGAAGATAGGTATTGCTGCTAGTGTCAGAGGGACTCATAAGCCGACTTGGCTTGCAGACTTAGGTGCATCATCTCATATTACTGGAGATGTTACACTCTTTCCAGCTCTTAAACCACTGACTACTCCAGTGCATGTCAGAGTAGCAGATGGTGCTTTATCCTTTGTGATAGGCTTGGGTGACATTTCTTTGTCTTCTACTTTGCTACTCTTTGATGTTATGGACACACCTAAGTTTGCCCTAAATTTAATGGTTATTAGTCAGATTACCAATGCATTAAATTGCAGAGTCGTGTTTCATGATCATTTCTTCTTGCAGGACCTCCAGACAATGAAGTAGATTGGTGGACTTTAGTAAGATGGCCTCTACTAACTTGACCTGCACTTAGAGCATTCCTCCATGGATGCTACCTTTGCCACTTCTGCCTTACAGTGACATCATAGATTGGGACATCCTAGCATCTCTGTTCTCCGTTGTCAGTTTCCGTATATAAAGTTTCTAGATTTCTTTACTTACTATGCTTCTCAACTTGGCAAGCATCTTAGGGTTTCTTTTCTTAGTAGTAATAAAAGAACCAAGTCTTTTTTCTCTTCATGCAGATCTGTGGGACCCATGTCGGGTCAATAGTCTTAGGGGTTTTCAATATTTTCTTCTTTTAGTTGATGATTATACTCTTGTCTGTTGGGTGTTCATGATTAAAGAAAAATCTGAAACTCCTGTTTTGATTAAAAATTTTGTGAATGAAATAAAGGCTTAGTTTTCTGCTATTGATTGCATGTTTCGTATTGATAATGGGCTTGAGTTTGTAACTCTACGTTAACTCAAGTTTTTCAATCTCATGGTATTATACATCGGACTTCCTGTGTTCATACATCCCAACAAAATGGGGTGGCTGAATGCAAGCTGAGACACCTTTTTGATGTTTCCCGGATGATTGTTTCAGACGAATGTTCCTACTATGTTCTGGGCTGATGTTCTTATAGCTGCCTTCTTAATTAAGCAGGTGTCGTCTTTTGTTCTTGGTGGGAAAGATTCCTATTCTGCTTTTATGTCTGGATCAAGAATTGTTTCGTGCCTCTTAAAGTCTTTGGTTGTGTGCGCTTTGTCCATTTATTTAAGGTGGACAAACTTACTCCTAGATCTGTCAAGTGTGTCTGTGTGTTATTCTAGCACCCAGAAAGGGTATAGATGCTTTTATCAGTAGGACAAAATGATTCAATTATTATTCTAAAAAGACCCAACACCTTTATATATAGACATATTGGGCAAATTACAGTGCATGTCTATAAAGAAATGACAAACTATAAATAGTTACTAACAGGACATAAAACACAAGAAAAATAGGAGTCTCAACACTCACCCTCAAGCTGGAGCAAAGATGTCAATCATGCTCAACTTGGAATAATAGGAATCAAATGCCGAACAAGATAGCGGCTTTGTGAACACATTGGTTGTCTGATCCTTAAATGGTGCATAAATAGTGTGCAACAAACCACGCTATATAATGTCTTTGGTGTAGTGGCAGTCCACCTCAACATGTTTGGTGCGCTCGTGGAACATCGGGTTGTTAGTTATGTATTTAGCTGCCCATTTGTCACATCGGATCTTCATGGGCTCCTCAATCTGGACATGTAAATCACGCAAGAAAGACCGTATCCAAACCATCTTTGTTGCAGTCTAGGCCATTGCCCTGAACTCCGACTTAGTAGTGGAGCGAGAAATTGCCCCCTGTTTCCTGCTCCTCCAAGTAACTAAATTATAGGCCACAAAGGTACAAAAATCAATGCTGGATTTCCTGTCAGCTACACAAGCTACATAATTAGCATCAAAATATCCTACCACTACCATAGGAGAGCTCCTATGAAAATACCATGTCTTGGTGCTCTCTTCAAGTATCTTAGCACTTGCATAGCTGCCTACCAATGCAGCTTCGTCAGCTTCTACATAAACTGATTGAGTTTGCCTACTGCCAAGGCAATGTGGGGTCTAGTAATAGTCAGGGACTGTAGCTTGCCCACAAGCTATTTGTATGCTTTGCTATCAACAAGATCTGCTTGCTTATCATAAAGGTGGACCTTGGGATCCATAGGAATATTGGCTAGTCTGGACCCCAACATCCCTGTCTTCTATAGCATATCCAGAGTATACTTCATTTGAGAAAGAACAATACCCTGCTTGCATCTAGCCATCTTTATGTCTAGAAAGTACTTGAGTTGACCAAGATCTTAGCCAAGGACCTCTTGACCTCTACTATTCCAACTTTGTCATCGCCGATAATAATGAGATCATCCATGTAAACAAGTAATACCATACATCCTTGCTCAGTCGTCTTGACAAACAAGGAGTGACCAGGAGATCTTTGCAAGCCCATCTCTACCACCTTTGAAGCTTCTGGAACTAGACCTTCGGATTCTGCTTGAGGTCATAAATGGCCTTCCTCAACTTGCACACACACTGCCCGTGACCTCAAACCCAGGAGGCTGTTGCATATACATTTCCTCCTGAAGATTGCCATATAAGAAGGTGTTCTTCACATCTGTTGATGGAGCATCTAGTCCTTGTGAGCAGCGACTGAGACAAGTATCCTGTCAGTAGAAAGGCGAGCCACTTGAGAGAGTATTGAAGAAGTCCACCCCATAGGCCTGGGTGAACCCTTTCGCACTAGTCGAGCCTTATACCTTGAAATAGACTCATCCGGGCTGTATTTCAAGGTAAAGACCCATCGGGACCCCACTAGCTGAGCCCCGGTAGGAAGAGTTACCATCTCCCATATCTGTTTGCTCCGGAGTGCCTCCATCTCATCCTCTATGGCTTGATGCCACTTTGGATCGAGTAAAGCCTCCTAATACGTGGAAGGTATCCTTGTGGCAGTGAGGGTTGTAGTGAAGAGATCAAAGGTGATCCCCAAATTGGCTGTAGTAATGGCCCCAGCAGTATGGTAGTGAGCACAGGAGCAAAGAGCCTTCTTAATAGCTATAGGAAGGTTATCATCGACAACTACATCACCTGCACCTACACAATCACCACTAGACCCTGAAGTGTTAGATACCTCAACACATACCTGAAGTGGGGAGGATGGTGGACATGAAGTGGGGGGGTGTGCTTTGGTCTCTTCTGATAGGCCTATCTGAATCTCTCATCATCTGGAGCACTGCCAAGTGCTGAAATTGTCATTGGTGCCTGAGTTTGATTACTAGATGTAGAGGGAACCTCTGCAACAGGAAACTCGCCTATATGAACTATAGGAATGGGCATAGGAGCAAACTCCTGTGGTTGTAAGTGTCCTGCTGCTAGGGAAAAATATGGCATAGACTCATGGAATGTGACATTTGCACTTACAAAGTAAGCACCTGTATCCCTTCTCGGTACGTGAATACCCAAGAAACACACACTTCATTGCTGTAGGTGCTAGCTTATCTCTCCCTGGTCTTAACAAATGTACAAAGGCGACACATCCAAAAACATGAGGAAGCAACTGAAATAGATCATAGTTTGGATACAAAACGTGGCAAGGATTGTGCTCGTGTAAAATAGATGGTATCTTGTTGATTAGATAGCAAGCGGTAAGCATTGCATCTCCCCAATAAACATCTCGTACACAATGATGAATAAGTAAGGTACATGCCACATCTATGATATGCTGATGCTTTCGTTCCGCCACACCATTTTGCTATGAGGTGTGGGGGTAGGATGTCTGGTGGATAATGCCATGAGACCTGTAAAACTATGCCAATCGAGTAGTACAAAACTCCAATGTATTGTCAGATCTCACAATTTTTACCACAACAGGAAACCGATTCTTTATTTCCACTATGAATGTCTTACTAACATGTCTAACATCGGACTTATTTTTCAACAAAAACAACCACGACAAGCAAGAGAAGTCATCCACAATAATCAAATAGTATCTATGCCCTTGTTGGTCAGGAACCCGACTCGGATCCCAAATGTCCATATGTAACAACTCAAAGACAGATGTGGTCCTTAGTGCTGTGCTGGAAGGAAAAGATCTGTGGTGCTTCCCAAGCTGACATGCATCACATAGAATCTCTATAGTGGTAGATATATGCGGGATGATGCGTTTGAGCTTATTCAGAGAGGGATGGCCAAGGCGACAGTGCTACTACAAGGCACTCCCTGCAGAAGAATTGGAACCCTTGCACGCAGTAGCAAATGGTGTTTGGACTAGGCGATACATTCCTCTCTTCATGTCCTCCACCAATCGTCCTCCTCGTCAGCTTGTCCTGAAATATGCACCCTTTCTCATCAAAAATAGCACGACAATGGAGTTGCTTGGTAATCTGACTAATAGATAATAGATTTAATGCAAAATTGGGGACAAAGAACGCATCAGGCAACTGCATGGAGGAAGTCAATGGGGCCTCCCCCTAACCACCATTATCTGTATGTCTCCCATATGCAACTTGTACAGTTCTTCCACGGGGAACATATTGCATACGGCTAAAACAACCCTGATCACTTGAGAAGTGATGGAAGGCACTTGAATCTGTCAACCACGTGGTACCTGCAGAGGCCTGTGCACACAAATCTATACCTGACGTGGAAGCAAAAGTTGCAGTCTCAGTAGAGGAAGTAGCAGGCTCCTGGGTCAGCTGTGAGAATCGCTGTAGTAAACCATCATAGTCTGCTCTCAACATAGTAACATCATCAGATAGTGTCTCAGTAGTCGCAGTGGCTTCATTAGCCATTGGAGGTCTTCTATGCTTAGACCAGTAGGAAGCCTCCACATGACCAACTCTGTCATAGAAAGTGCATGTAGTACTGATGTGGGATCTCGCAGATGCACCTTGGCCTCTCCCACGCCCACAAGTAGAAGAGGCTCCTCTACCATCGTGTCTAGGCACAACATCAAGTGCGGACGAGTGTGTAGCATCTCCAGTTTGTGATGCAAATACATCAATGCGACATAATTGGCTATAAACCTCCTATAAGGTTGGAAGCTCAGCCAAAGTAAGTACCTGTGATTTGGTCGTCGCATACTAAGGATCAAGGCCTGAGAGGAATTGATGTACCGCTGCCTCTTTGCGATATTGCCTCTGTGTAGCACATGTGCACACAGGTCTGCACGCGTTGTACTTCTCCTGAAGCCCCTTTAGGGCGGAGTAGTACTAAGAGAGAGATCTCCCTTTCTGCTTTAGCTGAGATAGTTCGTGGTTGATCTGAAAAACTCTAGAGGAGTTTTTCTCATGAGAATAGGTGTCATGAATGCTATCCCACATCGCTTTAGTAGTAGGGTAGTACTGCCTTTGTGTAGCATATGTGCACACAGGTCTACACACGCTGTACTTCTCCTGAAGCCCCTTCAGGGCGGAGTAGTACTGAGAGAGAGATCTCCCTTCTTGCTTTAGCTGAGACAGTTTGTGGCTGATCTGAAAAACTCGAGGAGTTTTTCTCATGAAAATAGGTGTCACGAATGCTATCCCACATCTCTTTAGCAATAGGGTAGTACATGATTGCATCTCCAATCCTAGGAATAACGTAATTCATCAACCAGGCTTTGATCATTGCGTTATCCTTCTTCCATGTGGCATTCTTCCCTGTCCTCTCCGTAGGCTCTGGCTCTAACAAGATATGTTCCTTGCCATGACCCTCTACCGTCATAAGGAATATATGAGACCACCTTGGGTAATTGGTCTCATCCAGCTTGATAATGGAACCAAAGAAAGGGCTCTTGTAGACCCTTGACTTGGGAATAATGCCCGACTTTACTTCAGAAGTACTTGAATTAGCCATGATATGCCTTGTAGATAGGGAAAACTCCAAAACAAAGATCTGAAAAAGATTTTCAGACCATGAAGCTACATATCTTGGTCAGATTGGGCCTTAAGCGTGAAGATCCAGGGTCGCCGGTGCATAGAACTTCACGCTAGAGGCACAGAGAACCCTGACTGGGTGCACAAGGACCTAGGGAAGGCCCTGCACACCCGCTACACAGGGAGAGAAACCCCTCGCACGGTTGGTCAAGGGTAGAGGGCCTCCCTCTCGCTGCTGGAGACCTTACGCAAGGGCTGCGTCGTTGGTGGGTGTGCGGGCTAGCGACTGTGGAGCGTCGTCGGTGGCTTTGGGATGCTGTGTCGCTGGTCACAGGGCGGAGGACACGCCGCCGATGGCTCGGTGACACTACGCTGTTGGCGTGTCACTGGTGGAAGCGTACATAGGGCGAAAGACATCACTACTGGTGGTGTGGTGGTGTGGCATCACTGGTAGAGGTAGATGCCGGTGGGCGCAACTCCCCTTTGCTAGCGTGAGAGGCCCTGGTGGTGCCTCTCGTCGGTGAAAAGGGAAGGGCTGGTTCGATGGTGATGGAAGAGAGAGAGAAGACAAGGTTGAGGTGTTAGGGTTTTTAGGTTTTTATTTGGTAGGATACCAAAACCTGGTCTAAGACTACGTTCTGATACCAAGTAGGATAAAATGATTCAATTTTTATTCTGAAAAGACCCAACACTTCTATATATAGAGATTGGCATTGGGCAAATTACAGTGCATTTCCATAAAGAAATAACAAACTATAAATAGCTACTAATAGGACATAAAACATAAGATAAATAGGAGTCTCAATATGATCTTGTGGCACATCATTTTTATGTGAACAGAGATGTTACCTTCTTTGAGGATATATCCTATTACTCTACCATGGGAAAGAACACTAATGCTACACTAGATGTTCCTTTACCCATGCCTACTGCTGCGCTATTGGGTCCCTCTGAGCCACCCTAACCTAATAATTGCCCTCCTATATCCTATTGTATACATCCTGAGGTGCCTATAATGATGACCTTCCCTTGACATTTTGAGCAGAGACATCCCACTATCACTATGCCAGATGAACCATTATCTACTATTCCTGCTCAGTCCTCTGCTGACACTGTTAATTCGGATGGAGGTCCAAACATTACACCCCTAGAGGTATTTGATGCAGATCTTCCTATTGCTCTGAGGAAGCCACAACGATCTTGTGCAAAATATTCAAGGGCTATTGTCTCTTGCAGTTGATAGCCGCCAAGTTCCCAGAAATCATATTAAGGCATTTCAGGATTCTTCTTGGACCTTTGCCATGCAGGAGGAGATGCTTGCTCTTCAGTCTAGGGGAACTTGGGAACTGGTTGACCTACCCGCTGGTGCTACTGTTGTGGGGTGTAGGTGGGTGTTTACCTTGAAGTGCCGTTCTGATGGCATAGTAGACAGATACAAAGCCAGATTGGTTGCCAAAGGTTACACACAAATCTTTGGGATTGATTACTTTGAGACTTTTTTTCCAGTGGCTAGACTCAATTTTGTGAGGATACTGTTTGTGGCAGTCAACAAGGGCTGGTCTATCTCTAAGATGGATATTAAAAATGCCTTTACGGGGATTTAGAAGAAGAGGTATATATGCACCAACCACCTGGTTTTGTGGTTGAGGGAGAGTATTCGAAGGTTTGCAGGTTGGAGAAGGCAATATATGGCTTTAAGCAAAGTCCTAGGGCTTG
The DNA here is from genome assembly GCA_037157565.1 of Thalassia testudinum. Taxonomy (NCBI): domain Eukaryota; kingdom Viridiplantae; phylum Streptophyta; class Magnoliopsida; order Alismatales; family Hydrocharitaceae; genus Thalassia; species Thalassia testudinum. Next base: position 168,100,000 of record JAZHRO010000031.1, read on the forward strand.
GTTTGAGAGATTTAGTAAAGCTGTGCAGGAGTTTGGGTTTACTAGATTTGTTGCAAGTCATTCTGTCTTCATTATGCACAGGACCACAGGATTAGTCATTATTATTGTTAATGTGGATGATATATTGCTTATTGGGAGTGATGGAACACGAATAGAAGACATTAAAAGATTCTTGCATTCTCAGTTCGTTATTAAAGATTTGGGAATGATAAAATATTTTCTGGGCATTGAAGTGCAACATGTTGATGGGGGTCTAGTGCTATCACAAAGAAAGTATGTGCTTGACAAAGTAAAGGAGACAATGATGCTGAGATGCAAACTTGCCAGCATTCCTATGGATCCCTCCTTGCCTCTTGGAGATTCGAGAGTTCTTTACTTGAAGATGTCACCAGATATCGGGCTATAGTAGGAATGCTATTGTATTTTGATTGTCAGAAGGCTTGATATATGCTTTGCTGTGGGGAGACTGAGTCAGTTTATGCAGTCTCCTAGAGAAGTTAATTGGGATGGTGTTTATCAGGTGCTTAGATACCTCAAGCAACCTTTAGGAAAGGGGCTGTCCTTAATGAAGCATGGCCATCTTAAGTTCTGGGGGTACTCGGATGCAGACTATACTGGGTCACATGAAGATAGGTTTACTACTGGTTACTGCACCTATGTGGGTGACAACCTTGCTACATGGAGAAGTAAGAAACAAACTGTTGCATCCAGATCTAGTGTGGAATCTGAGTATAGGGCAATGACCCATACTACTTGTGAGCTTCTGTGGGTGCGAACAATTCTAAGAGATTTTGGAATATCGGTGTGTGGACCTACTCCCATGTATTGTGACAACAAGGCTGCTACTTTTATTGCCAATAATCCTATATTCCGTGAGAGGATAAAGCACATAGAGGTCGACCGTCACTTTATCAAAGATGCCATCACCACTGGCAAAATTGTCACACCTTATATTGCTATTGAAGATTGTGGGTGATTTTCTTTTGGATAATCACCCTTCGCTTTTTCAAAAAATATTGCTACTGAAGATCACTAAAGCACTTCCCAAGAAACGTCTTGTGTTGGTATGTTCCAAGATGAGCATGCTTGATGTCCATGGTTCAACTTGAGTGGGAGTGTTGAGTTATTTATCCTGTATTTGTTTGACATTATTATTGTAGAGACATTCTTGTAATCTTTTCCTTTGGTGCCTCTCTGTATAAAGGGCCTTAGGGTTATTTTTATTTTATTTTATTTTTTGAAACTGATAGGAAGGCCCTAGGGTTATTCTAATAAGACTTATGCCATTGCAACCTAACAAGAGTTTTAGAATTCATATTTTTTTTAGTATCTAGATTGAGGTTAGGTTTCTCCCCTTTTTGGTTCATAAACCAAGGCAAGATTCAGAGTTGCATCATAAAATTTCAAGGCATCAACATTGGTCCTAGTGTTCAGTATCGATCCAGCTTACTAGCCATCGGATGGTGCCAGTACCAGTATTGGCTCTCAGGATCGGTACGAGGCACCTCTAGATCTTCATTTATAAATCGTTTAGGCCTAGGAAAAATAGCTAGGACCGGTACTAGCTACTTAGCAATAGTATTGGGCACTCCCAATCCCTTAACTTGCAAGCTCTTTAGGCCTAGGTTGGGAGCCTATATCGCTGTTAATCACTTAGTATCGGTACAAGGCACTCACAACCCTCGTTTGCATGCCACAATGGCCTGGAATAGCCATCTAGTACGGATACAGATGTTTAGTATTGGTATTGGGTGTTTCTAGCACCCAGTTTCGAATGATAACAGGGTCACATGCCATGCGTAAACCTTTCCCTTGATCCTAGGGACTTGGATTCATCTTTCACACATTACAAGATATGAAAATGGCATCCTCAACCATCAAAATCTCAATAACAAAATGAGCACGACATTACCCTAGCATGTTTCAAAACCCATCCCAGGTATTCATAGTTCTCCATAATGGTTACTATCCATATTGGGGATATTTTATAGCCATAAAACCCCATTCGATCTATTAACTTCAAACCTAACATAAGTAATCACCGAAATATACATGCACTATCATAAGCAAAGAAAACCTATTCCAACTGAGATCTCAACATGCCGTTGCAAAAATCACTTGCATACAATCATAAGATATTCGTTTCTAGATTATTTCCCTGGGAATCAAGAGAACACGAAAGGAGGGTTAGGAGCTATCCCTACCTTGCATCGAGTTCCTCTTCCTTATCAACATAAGGTGGTTGCCCCTCCAAATTTCCTTGCATCAAGAACAACACACGCTAATATTTTTAATCCCCTAGAAAGAGAGGAAGGGGGATACACCTAAGGCCATCGTGTCCTTGATAGGGTGGCACTCCACCTCGAGGTTGGAGAGAAGCATGCAATAACATTAGCCATGGTTGCTGCTACACATGCTGTAGCCGCACCTCCCTCCATCTAGGCTGTAGTAGCCACAACCATGGCTACTCCTCATGCGAGAGACAACAGCAGGAACAACCAACGAGAAAGAGGAGGTTCGTTGGTGAAGGAGAGGGTATGGAAGTAGGGGTCGATGGTTAGGAGGGAGGGGGAGCCTTAGTGCTAGACCGAATGGGAATAGTGGAGTGGCACACATTAAACAGAAATGAGAGGGGGCTTGTTATGCATAAATGGGAATGGAGGGGGGTGGTGGTCACGATTTTAGCCAAGTTGGAAAAATTTTACGGGAACCCCTCCACCCAACAATCTAGGAAAGAGTCCACCTAAATTGCCTCTCTAAAAGCCCCTCAACTTAGTTTGTTAAGGCCATCCATCATAAGGAACAAATGGCCAAGGTTCCCAACAAGGGTTGAAAAATGAAAATAAAAAAGTGGCCCAACCTACAAGGGCATAAATAAATAATCCAAAGAGTCAAGGCCTAGAACTTGAATCTTAATTGACTCTGAATAAAATTAATAGGGCCTCTACAAGGGTCAAATTAAACGTACAGTAGTCACATCACATAAAATTCAGACCCTTACATTGAAAACAACCTATTTCTTAGTCTTCCATATTACTATATTCCCTCTACATAGGTACAAAAGTCAGAAACCAATGGTAGATGTTGACCACTCTAGTTATCTTTTATGTTAAGTAAGGGACTTTTTTATTTATTTTATGTTTTTGCCTGGTTCTCTTATGTAATTTACCCAATACCTCTCTCTATGTAAAGAGGTGTGGGGTTTTCTATTGGAATAAAACTCTTCATTTCGTCCTACTTGATATCATAGCGTTGATCCTAGATTGGCGTTCGGGTATCCCACCAAAATAAGCAACCAACCCGTCCCACCAAAATCCTAATCCCCTCTCCACATCGCTCATTGCTACCACCAACCTCATCGACGACAGCACAGTCGGCAGAGGGATTCCTACCGATGGTGAGTAGTGGCGCTAAAGGGCCCTATTGCCGTCACTAGCCTCTGCGGTGGTGCCGTAGGCACCGTCGGCCAGCTCGGCAGCATTGTGGCTAGGCGGTGGTTGTGATCTGCAACGGTAGATCTTCCACTGACGGGTAGTAGAGCCACTGGTGGGTCTCGTGACCCAGCACTGCAAGGCGGGTAGTAGCCCCCCTTTTAAGGGCCATTAGGGGTGCCTCTAGACCCTAGTGGGTCCTTTCTAACTGTTGGAGGGCTGCTATGCATGTCTAATGTGATTTCCAAGGAAGGGATCGCTTGGATTTCATGTTAGATCACTCTCTTTTGTGATTTGCAGTGGTTCTGCAGATTTGAAAATTAGATTTTAGCTTTGATTTCGGTGTCTTCCCATAGTTTTGGACACCATCTTCTGAGGTGACATCAGAGACGAGTCAGGAGAGTGGGAACTACAAAAACCCATTCTTTGTTCCTATTGTGAAGTTGGATGAGACCAACTATGCTCGTTGGTCTCGAACGTTCTTGATGACTGTTGAGGGACATGACAAGGAGCATCTCTTACTTGAGCTAGAGCCTTAGACAAGATTGGGAAGTACGCCTTATGGAAGGACAACGCTATGGTGAGAGTATGGATCATGAATGTCGCCTTGCCACGATTGGAGATGGCATCATGTATTATAAGATTGCTAAGGAGATGTGGGATACGTTACATGACACATTCCCATGAGAAGAATTCTAGTAAGGTCTATCAGATCTACAATGAGGTGTTTTCTCTCAGATAGGAGGGCAACCATTGACGCAGTACTACGCTATGTTGAAAAGGCTTCTGGAGAAGTATAATGCGTGTAGGCCTGTGTGCACGTGTGGTACTCAGCGGGGACACCACAAGGAGGTAGCAATCCTGTACTCTCTCTGGGTTAGACCCAGAATTTGATTCTGCACGCTCTCATATTTTGACCTTATCGGATCTTCCGTCCCTTGAGGAGACTTATAGAAAACTTAGTCAGATCACAGTGGCTACTACTCCTAAGATCACTAGATAGACCTTTGCATTGGCTCTTGGTGGAGGTCGAGGCACTAGAGGTTTTCCCTCTACTCGTAGGCGTGGACATGGCAGAGGACAAACAAGCAAACCACGTCCTACGTGCACTTTCTGTGGTTGGATTGACAACGTGGAGGCTTCTTACTGGTCTAAGCATGGGAGATCTCTCGTAGCCAATCAGGTTGCTGCTTCTTTTGAGACAGTCTGATATAGTCTCATGTGCTAAGTATGATGTTGTGGTGCAAAAGCTTGCTTAGATTACCTAGGAGACTCCATCTTCCACTTTAGACGTTGCTGCCATTGCCTCCTCTGGTACAAGGTGTGTTTTGCTGTTTCTGACATGTCTACTTGGTTGGTAAATTCAGGTGCATCACAACACTTGAGTGGTGATCACAACTTTTAGCATTTTCAATTTGTGCATCCTAGTAGGATAGTTCAGGTTGTAGATGGGAGGCATACCAGAGTTGTTGGTTAAGGGGAGGTGCCGGTCACCCTAATATGAAATTGCCCAATGTTCTATTTGTATCAGATTTCCTGATGAGCTTGTTATGTGTTAGTAGAATTATGAAAGTTCTTAATTGCAAGGTGATTTTTGATGATGTTGGTTGTGTGTTTCAGGACAAGCTTACAGGGAAGATGGTCGATGGCATACATGAAGATGGGGGTATGTATCACCTGTCTCAGATGCTAGTTGTTGCACAGTGCAGGGGATTCGTTGCAGGGAGTGCCTTATAGTGGCACAATCACCTTGGCCATCCATCTGTAGATAGGCTTCGCCGTATCATTCCTCATCTTTTGCTAGCCATCGAGATTTACTGTGATGCGTGCCAGATGGGAAAGTATCGTAGATTTACGTATCCTGCTAGTTCTACTATTGCCGAATGTGTCCTTGATTTGCTGCATTTAGATGTATGGGGCCCTAGTTGAATTCCAGGTCAACTAGGACATAGATATTACTTGGTGATTATGGATGATTGTTCCAGATTATCCTGGATATTTTTATTGAAGAATAAGTCAGATGTTGGGTTTGTGATTGGACCTTTATTATTGAAATAAAGAATCAGTTTGCTTCTACTGTCAAAGTTGTGCGTCCTGATAATGCGCTTGAGTTTTGTACTGCACGAATGAAAGCATTTTACAGATCCCATGGAGTGGTTCATTATACCACATGTTCCTATACATCCCAACAGATGGGTAAGCAGAGAGGAAGCACCAACATCTTTTGGATGTTGCCCAGACTCTGTTAATTCACCATAATGTTCCATCACAGTATTGGGGAGATGCAATACTTATTGCATGCTACTTGATTGACATGATGCCTAGTTCTGTCATCTTTGAGTAGGTACCATGGAAATATTGTACCAAGATCGAGAGTTATTTTAGTTGCCACCTCAGGCCTTTGGCTGTGTAACCTTTGTGCATATTACTAGGCCAAGTAGAGATAAACTTACCCCCAAAGTAGTCAAGTGTCTTTCTGGGATACAGTTATACCCAGAAAGGCTTCAGATGCTATGATCCCCTACAGAAGAGGTACTATGCTAGTGCCGATGTTACTTTTCATGAGGTCGTCCCATATTCTTTTGTTACTGGCAGATAGTTGGGACTTGAGGTAGAGAGGGCTCCCATGCCTATTCCTTACATTTAGTTTGGCTACTTTCCTGCTGCTTAGATTATATCACTAGACACTATAGATACCAGTCTTGCTTGGTTTAGAGATCCTCCACTGGTATTTAGATAACTAGTGACATATCGGGAACATACCCTCTTCAGCACCATCATCCTCCCCACAGAAGGTATGTGTTGACACTACTGACCATTGTGTGTCTGGTGTTGATCTTGCAGGTGCTATACTAGTTGCCTCTGAGTCTCCTCCTAGTGATGATGAAGCATCACCGTCTGAGTCACCTGTTGAGACTGAGTCTCCCTTTGATGATATGGATCTTCCGATTGCTATTCGGAAGGCCCTCCGGAGTTGTGCGCACTATCAGGTGGCAGGGGCAGTTTCCTTTGATTGTTTGAGTCGCCCATTTGCCTTGTTCACAAATGCCCTTACTTTTTCATAGATACCAGCTACTTATCAGCAGGTTATGCTTGATCTGAAATAATATCGAGCCATGGAGGATGAGATGGTTCCACTATAGTCTCGGCAGACATGGGATCTTATTCCACTACCTCATGGTGCATGTATTGTTGGTTGCCGTTGGGTTTTTGCCGTGAAATATAATCTAGATATATTTATTTCTCGGTATAAGGCTTGTCTTGTGGGTAAGGGATTCACCTTGACCTATAAGGTGGATTTCTTTGACACCTCCCTCGTGGCTCGACTTTCTACTATGTGGATTCTCATTTCTGTTGCTCATCTTGACTGGCTGTTATATCAACTGGATGTCAGGAATGCCTTCTTGTATGATGATCTGCAAGAAGAGGTGTATATGCAGTAGCCCCCCAACTTGAGATTTAGGGAGTGTGTGTGTGCAAGTTGAAGGAGGCAATATATGGCCTTAAGTGGAGTCCTAGGCTTGGTTTTAGAAGCTATCAGAGGTTGAAGATATGGGGCTTATCAGATCTACTTTTGATCATTCCTTGTATGTGCGAAAGACAGGCAAGGGGATTGTTGCTCTCCTTGTCTATGTAGATGACCTCATTATCACTGGTGATGATGCAACTGGGATAGTTGAGGTCAAGCAGAGGTTGATAGAGAAATTTGTTATGAAGGATTTAAGCTCCTTTAAATACTTCTTGGGCATAGAGGTGGTGAGAGGAAAGAATGGTACTGTCCTTAGCCAGAGGAAATATGCTCTTGATTTGCTACAAGAGATTAGGATGTTGGGATCTAAGTCATCCAACATACCTATGGATCTGAAGATGCACCTATATGATGTTGAGTCATAGGCTGTAGAGAGTAGAGGCGACAAACAATTGATTGGGAAGTTGCTCTATCTTATTATTACATGCCTAAACATCTTGCTTGTAGTTGGCAAGTTTAGTCAGTTTATGGACAGGCTGACCAAGGAGCACTGGGATGCTGCCATGCAGGTGCTTAGATACCTAAAACGAGTACTAGGATGTGGACTACTGTTTAGGAAAGGCAGGTCTATGACCATAGTGGGTTACTTTGATGCAGACTATGCGGGTTGTCTTTCTGATAGGAAATCCATTACAGGATTTTGTACTTACGTGGCTGGTAATCTGGTGACATGGAGGAGCAAAAAGTAGAGCGTTGTGTCTCGCTCGAGTGTAGAGTCAGAATACAAAGCAATGGCACAGATAGTAGCTAAGCTTGTATGGATTAGATCTGTTTTACTTGACTTACATGTCAAGATCGAGGAGCCTATGGGGATAAGATGTGACAAGAGGGTGGCTACCTACATAACCAATAATCCTATGTTTCATAAGCACACAAAACATGTAGGGATTGATTGTCATTACACCAGAGATCTGATTCGGAGGGGACTTCTCTTCACTAGATCAGTTGCCTCAGAGAATCAGATAATAGATATGTTTACCAAGCCTCTTGCCAGATCTACATTTGAGGCTTACTGTGACAAGCTGAGCATGATAGACATTTATGCTCTTGCTTAAGGGGGAGTGTTGAGTACTCTAGTTATCTTTTATGTTAAGTAAGAGACTGTTTATTTATTTTATGTTTTTGCCTAGTTCTCTTATGTAATTTACTCGACACCTCTCTCTATATAAAGAGGTGTAGGGTTTTCTATTAGAATAAAATTCTTCATTTTGTCTTATTGTGGATTTCCTGTTAGCTAGACACCCTGCATGATTTGTGTCTGTATAAGCCATGACACTCATATAATTCCCCTTAGTGAACATAACCTCATTTCCTGATGCTTTCTTCAGGTACGTGAGCACTATCATTGTAGTGTCCCAATGCTGTTTAGTAGGTCTATCCATGAACTAACATAAGTTTCCAACTGAAAGGGAAATATCTGGTGTCATAATAGTCAAATAGAGGAGCTTGCCTACCAACCCTCTATATTGCCAATTATCCACTGCCTTTGCCTCCTCATCATATAAGTGTGCCTTGGGATTCATGGGAATATTAGCTTGCTTTGCCCTTAAAATGCTAGTCTCTTGCAACAAGTTAAGTGCATACTTTCTTTGGAAAAGTACAATGCCCTTCATGCTTTGTGTTACTTTTATCGCAAGAAATTATCTGGGAAGTCTTAAGTCTTTTATAACAAAGTTGTTTGTCAGACTCTTCTTGACCTCAACACTTCCAGATGTATCATCCCTTGTATGGTATAATCAACATAAACTAGGAGTGCCACCACACCTTGTGCAGCCTTTTGGACAAATAGTGAATGATCTGATGACTTCTGAAAGCCCACCGTCTCAACCACCTTTGACAATTTCTGAACCCATGCCCTGGGACTCTGTTTTAGGCCATAGATCGCCTTGTGTATACGACACGCCTTGGAACACTTTCCCTAAGCTTCATAACCTGGAGGCTGTTGCATGTACACCTCCTTGTGTTGGTCAACATAGAGGAAGACATTCTTAACGTCAAGTTGATGTAGGGGCCTTTCTTTCTGCACAACTGTTGAGATCAAAATGCGCATAGCAGGAAGTCATGTCACTAATGAGAATGTGTCAAAGAAGTCCACACTATAGGTCTGCGTGAATCCTTTTGCCACACTATGAGCTTTGTATCTTATGTCTTCTTGTTAGGGTAATACTTGATGGTGAAGACCCACCTACACCTTGCAACTGATGTGTCTGAAGGTAAGCCAACAAGCTCCTATGTGCCACGGGACTGTAGCATAGCCATCTCATCCTCCATAGCCTAACGTCACTTTGGATTAAGAATAGTTTGCTAGTTAGACGACGGAATCTACATGGAAGACAATGTATGGCAAAACTTTTTGTAGGCCTTGCCAACAAAGTTTGTAGACACTATACTAGGAAAAGGGTATTTGGCACAACTACGTGGAGCTTTGCGGATTGCAATTAGGAGATCAAGATTGTTAGAAGCAGGAATTGTTTGATGTACTGTCTTTGGCTATGTAGAGGAAAAAGGAAGTGACATAGTACCATCTCCCTATATAGACCCTATATCTTCATCACTAGGCACATCATCAGTCTGTAAATCATTTGTGCTCACCTGAGGCGGAGGAGTTGGCGCTGAGGAGGGGGGTCACCTGTAAGTGACTGGAAATCTGTATGTGACAGGAGGCTTATGGAACCTCTTAGGCTTAGAGTGTGGTAGCTCGGATGGTGGTGGATCAGTGATCTGGATAGCCTCCAAGGGTGTAGGACGAATGAGCATATGTGCCTTAGTGGTCTCAAGAGAGACTTCTCCTTGCAGTAGAAAAGTATGGGATAGACTCGTGGAAAGTGACATCGATAATCACATAGTGTCTTTGGGTGAGAGGATCATAGTACCTATATCCCTTCTGGGTATGGGAATATCCTAAAAGGACACTTGACAACCTTAGGAGAAAGTTTATCTTCACTAGGAGTAAGAATATGAACAAAAATAACACACCCAAACACCCAAGGCAAAACATGAAATAGATTACCCTCTAGATAAAGAACTTGTAAGGGATCTATTCATGAATAATAGAAGTGGGCATCCTATTGATCAAGTAATACGCTGTGAGCATAGCATCTCCCTAATAGAGAGAGGGGGCATTATGATGATGATGGATAAGTATGTGCTTCATTAAGAATGTGCCTGTGCTTCCTCTTAGCAATCCCATTCTGTTGTAAGGTACGGGGACAAGTGGTTTGATGAAGGATGCCATGAGACTTATAAAAAGCACACAAACGTTAGGTATAGGACTCAAGTGCATTGTTAGAACGAACATTTTTAACACATGACAATTTGGTTCTTTATTTCAAGAATAAAATGATCCAAAATAGTGCCAACATCATAATCAAGACAAATGAAAAAAGTCGAGTATCAAAATAATAATGGTAGTCAAGCCGACCAGGAATAAGACTTGGGCCCCATACATTGGTATGAGCTAGTTTGAACAACTCAGTGGACCTAGGACTCTAACTAGTAGGAAAAGTACTCTAGTGATGCTTGCCCAATGTACAAGCATCGCAAGTACCAGTAGTAGGTAGAGATATGTGGGATATAACTCAGTGAAGCTTGTCCAGTGGTAGATGGCCAAGATGAAGGTGCCATTGTAAAGGAGTCCTAGTAGTAGAAGTGTGACACCTTCAAGGCAAGTAGCAGCAATTGGAGATTGGAATAGGCGCTAGGCCCCCCCTCTTCATGGCCGCCACTAATCGCCCTCCCTGTCAGGATGTCTTAAAAAGTACAAGTGGTGGCACGAAATATAGTACAGCAATTTAGCTCCTTGGTTATCCTATAACAAGCTAATAGAAAAATTAGGCACAAGAAGAATATCTACCAATCTCATATTGGGGGTAATTGAAACCTCCCATTGTCCAGTAATCTCGGAGTGTCTCCCATCTATCACCTACACTGTCTTTCCTGGAGAAATGTCTATTGTAGCGGAAACACCTTCGATCTCCACTGAGATGTGACGACGCTCTAGAATCAACCAATCAATCCGTATCTAGATTTGTGTCACACGGAGCATCAACATAAGTGGAGAGGGTAAACTCTATACCTGACAAAGTGGCAAAAGTTGCAGCCTCTGAAGTGGATGATTCCTCTTGTGACAATTGAGTAAGGTGCTGAAGTAGCTCATCATAATTTGCTTTTGGCATATATACAATATTAATGGCTTACTTTGTAGTAGCTATGGCCTGATTGGCCATAAGAGGGTGAGCATGGTTGGTCCAACAATTATTCTCCATATGTCCTGACTTCCCATAATACGTGAAACTCAGTTGTCCTCTACCAATGGGCCTATAACCCTGGTCTCTACTCTGTGTTATTGGAGTGCCTCGACCACGACCCTGAGTAGTAGCAAGAGTCGAGGTCTTACTTGCAGGCTTAGTAGCAGCAAGGGTGATCAGGATCTTGCTCATCGTGCCGTACACTTCCTTAAAGGTAGGAAGCTTTGGCAAAGTAAGAAGCTATGAGCGGGTTGCCACGTAGTCTAAGCCAAGACCAGCCAGGAACCGAAGGGCTATTGCTTCCTTTCGATAAGCCCTCTAAGCAGCGTACACACAGTGGCTTACATGCATTAAACTTCTCTAAAAAGACCCTTCAAGGTCGAGTAGCACTGAAACAATGCGCGACCCTCCTGACGAAGCTAGAGGGTTTGCTGTAAAACTGGAATACTCAACTGGAATTCTTCTCATGGGAGTATGTATCTCTCAAACTATCCACATCTCCTTGGTGGTTCAGTAATACGTGATCTCATCCCCAATCTTAGGGATCACTGAATTCATGATCCATGCATGGGCAATGGCAATATCTTTCTTCCAATAAGCATTCTTCCCAGTCTTGTCTTGTGGTTCTGGTTGAAGCAGAATATGCTCCTTGTCGTGACCTTCTACTGTGATTAGAAATGTTTGTGACCATTGGACATAGGCGGTCTCATCCAACTTGACTATGGGACCAAAGAAGGTGCTTTTGTACCCTCTTATCTCTGAAACTTGCTCCGATGTTACCTCGGACAAATTCTCAGACGCCATCTTGCTTCAACTAGACCACAAACAATATTTAGGATCAAGAAACGATCACAACCAAGAAGAAGGGAATCACTTTATCCCAGTTGGCATCGTAGAGACCAAACAAGGGTTGGGAGACCTTGTAGCAGGTCGTAGGATGACCTACAAGACCTTTAGAGGCAACACAAGGCTTGTGCTACCTAAGAAGCCTCACTGGTGAATGTTGTAGGCAAGAAAGCAACATTGGGTGGCGCTATAGGGATCAGGGCAGCACCACCGGATGGCGCTGGGTAGCATTGACAATAACCCACGTGGCATTGCAAGGTTGTTGGAGCATCGGCGATGCACCTGGGCGATGCTGATTGAGGAGGGTGGTGGCGTAGTACGACGCAACATTGCCCTGTAGTCGAGAGGGGGTAGCGTTGCACCACTGTTGGTGTGACACTCCTAGCGAAGAGCGGTAGCCCTGCCTTGTGGTAGTGCTGTGCATGAAGAGCGGTGGTGGATTAGTCCACTAACCGACAAAGGAAGGTCAATGATGGTGGCACTTCCTTGAGAACCCCTACGGTTAGGTTTTTTCTGGCAGAGAGGAAGGGGGTATGAGAATCAAGGAGGGTATACACATCGATCTAGGAACACTGCTTTGAAATCAAATTAGAGCAAATGAACCAAGTTGCTTATTACATAACCCTACCCGTCACCATATAAAGGTAGGAAAATTTGAGTTCTCTTTAAAGAAATGAAAGGGATACAACTAAGGAAATAACAAAGTAAACACAAGTAACACAAGACTGAAGGGGCTAACAATTTTCTTAAGCAATAAGTCTGTAATTTCTTCACTCTGCCTTTTTTTATACAAAGAGGTTAGGATTTTCTATTTTCAATAGATAGAGAACTATCCTTTTTTTTTATTAAAAAGTATCAATTGGCGGATGCCAAGTCCTCCCGTTCTCTTTGGTTTGCAAATTTCATTCTAAGCTACCAATTGAGCGAATCTCCCAACATGATCCGGTCCCTTCCAAAAGAATATTTATGATAATATCTATCTCTTTCATGATCTTCTTAGGAGGCATAAATACCGGTAAACAAGGTAATACAGAATTTGGTAAAATTAATCTACCCCCTTTGGAGAGTAATCTACCACTTCAAGATAAGAGTTCACACGTGAAACGTTCAATCAAGCTCTTTCGGTCTTTAGAAGCCAAATTTTCACCTTTAAGCAGTAAGCCAAGGTATTTAATAGGTAACTGTGCCACCGGAGTTTCCAAAGTCTTCGAGATAAGTTTCTCATCAGAAGTTTGCATAGAAAAGGGGATCAAAATTGATTTATTTGTATTTTTCAAAAAAAAAGAAAGATTTATTTCTATTTACCTTCAAACCTGAAATTTCGGCAAAGATCTACACCAAAGAGGACACATGAGTGGCTGTAGGACGTCCCCCTTCAATAAAGAAAGTAGTATCATCTGCATATTAAAAAATAGGTGTAATCAATCTTCCATCATTATTAGCTAAAAATCCGACAAATAAACTCCCATTACATGCTCTAAAAGCCATCCTCGCTAGTGTATCAACAGCTAAATTGAAGAACATTGGTGCCAAAGGGCACCCTTGATGTACTCCTTTCTATGATTGTATCCAAGTACCAACGGAACGACCATTAACCAAGATAGAAAAAGACAAGGTAGCAATACATCTCTTCATCATGCATACCTAATGATCAGAATACCTCTCTTTTTCACGATATCCTAAAGATATGACCAAGCAATGGAATCGTAAGCTTTGGAAAAATCAACTTTCCAAAGGAAAGCTGAAGTCCTCTTCCAAGCAGTCAAACTTTTTTGCTAAGACATAGGAATCTTGTAGAGACATTCCTTTTATGAATGCTGATTGGATTGGAGAAATCAAGTTAGGGAGTAAAATACGCAGTCTATTAATAAGAATCTTTACAACCAGCACCTAAATTGAGTTTGAGAGGGCAATGGGCTTAAAATTTTCCACTTTTTCAGCACCCTATTTTTTAGGCAACAAAAATAAATAAAATTTATTTAGCCTTTCAAAATTTTCGTTTCCCTTGAAAAATTTTTTGATCGTAGCCATCACATCTGCTCTCACAACAGCCTACATCTCCTTATAGAAAGTAATCTGTAGCCCATTAGCTTCGGGAGAAACCTCCGCCTTCAAGCCATGTAAGGCACGTAAAACTTCCACCTTATTAACCTCCAAATTGAGGTTCATATTTGCATTATTACTAACCTACTTCAAATTAACATTAACCAGGTGCCAATCACCACAAGGTTGCCTCCAAGAAAAATCATGAAAGTACGATTTGAAAGCTTCACAAATTTGATCTCTCCTTTCCAAAGTTTCATCCCCAATTTTTAAGACACCAATCAAGTTTTTCCTTCTAGAACTAGCAGTCATATGGAAAAATCTTGTATTGACATCACCTCCTTTATGCCACAAGAGACGTGATTTTTTACTCCAATCCATCTCTTTCTTGTGATCTTCTTCTAACACTACTACTTGGTAAGCATGACGTTCCTGGTATTCTTCAGAAGAAAGAGGAGAAATCGCCTCCTGATCAAGAGAAGCAATCTTCATAAGAGCATCTTTCCTTCTTTCCTTCCTACGTAAATTAAGATTACGTTTAAATTCCATCACCACCTTCTAATAGCAGATATTTCCACGGCCATAGTACGGGTAGCCAAAGTAAGAGCAGTGTTCACCAAGTATCCCGATTTAAATCTTTGAATCCTGGTTCCTGCGACCATAATTTGTGGAATTTGAAATATGTAGAAAATTAAGTGTCATCATTACTTCACCATAGAAGAGGGGCATGGTCAGAAAAAGGCCTATCACATGCCACCACTTCTGCCAACTGAAAACTCTACTAAAGCTATATTACAAAGAAATCTGTCAGTGCAAGAAGCTGCACCACTACTATTTCTCCAAGTAAATTTAGTACCTGTGGTTGGCAAATCAATAAGCTCGAGCTCTTGAATTGTTGATTGGAATTGGGTAGTGGATAAATCAATCCTCCCATCTGGCCGATCTTCTACATATAAGGTTGCATTAAAATCACCACTAAGTAACCATGGCATTCCTTCCGCGAAGGGGAAAGCCTGAGCAATTTCTTCGCAGAACATCACTCTAGATGAATCATTACAAGGGCCATACATAGTAGAAATAGCAAAAGGAAACCCATCATATTTTCTAATGAAGTTTGCAGTCATGACCCTGCTCAAAATTTGTGAACTGCCCAAATCAAATAAATCATCGTGCCACATCATAAGAATACCTCTAGATCTACCAGTCGTCTCTATCTCAATATGATCTGTGACTTTTCTTAATATCAGCTGTAACACTTTCCAAATGAGTTTCCTGTAGACAAACAATATCAATCTTCCAATCAACCAAGTAGCACCTCAAAATAGATTGCCGCCCTTCATCTCGGAGACCTCGAACATTCCAGGAAAGAACATTAACCATTTAAATTATATTGATTCCCCCCTTTATGAACTTTTTTAGCACCAATCACCTTAGCAACAAGAGCATCAACCTCCTCTTCTCTTCTATTTCCATTCAATCCCATGGTGGACTTTTTTCGCTTGTAGCAAGCCTTCAGAATGAGCGTATGCTTTTGCGAGACAACACTAATACGACTAGAGGATTTACTAGAAGCAGATTTTTGTGGTTTTGCTCTCATCTTACTACTTGAGCTCTTCATATCGCTGGTAGCATCATTGTCCTTCACATCTGAAGCTGCATCATCAACATGTGCACAATGCCCATCAAATTCATCTTGCCTGGCAAAAATGGAACCAAAACAAAAGGGCTTATGATTCTCCTGCAAAACACAAGGGGAAATGACAGACCTAAGGATAATATGGGGGAGAAAAGTATCATGCTCAAAGGATTTAGACTCACCACAATCGGACCCATTAGCGGGTCTGGTGTCCACCTGTGGTTCGTAGAAAGCGTATACATCGTCCTCCACTCCCAGCCCATGAGATTTAGCCAAGTTGGTCTCCTGCCATTCATTCGCAATAGGGCATACAATTTTTTGAACCTACAAACATGGTTCACGAGCAGCCCATCGCCCATCTCATAGTTCAAAAGAAAACGAGGATGATGATCAAGATGATTAAACTCACCACATCTGGATCCATATTTGGATTCGAAAGCCCCACCTGATTTATGCATTGATTAATTTTAGCCATGTTAGCACCCATTTTTGGATTAAAATCCAAAAAAGAAAATGATGAGGCAAAACCACTGAAACTCATTTAAATAGTTTCCAACTTTGATGAGAGGTTGCCCAATTGGTATCCAACCCATCAATCATAGCTTGTTGATCTTGCAAACACGATTTGACAGCAGCCACCGACCCATCTCCCAACTCACATTCCAAAGGAAGAAAAGGATTATGATCTAGAAGATTAAACTCACTACATCCGGATTCGTAATTGGATCTGGAAGCTACCTGTTCAGCGCATTGATTATCCACTGTCATTTTAGCGCCTAATTTCGAATGAAAATACAGAAAAGGAAAGGAATCAAATGTTGCAATCTTGTCCCCACCATTTATAGGATTTGAATTTGAATTTTGAATATTGGATGCAGGTAAGGAAACTCGTTTAATGGGTTTCCAAATCTGACGAGAGGAAGCACTCCGCCCAACAGCTCTGCTTTGCCCTGCAAGTCTGCTCCTTCCTGTAGGTCTGTTCCTATTAGGTGCATCGGTGGTCTATCTGGCAGGGTCATGTTGAGGGAATTTGCGTCGCTTAGCAGCCTAAAACTGAGTCTCCCCGCATCGAGCTTGAGCATAGGTGCGCCTACTACGATAATCCAGTCCCAACTCTTCAAAAGATACCACACAAGCATAACCCACAAACCAAAGAACTTCTTTGGAGGGAAGAGATTTCCCAACCAAAAGTTCTCCTTTGATAGTCAAGGAAGTCGCAACAACTTCTTGCAGCCTAAGTCCAGAACATCTCTTCACCCATGCAAAGGATTTGCAAATAGATAGCACCGTTCCCACAGTTCTCAGGCACAGTGGAATTCCAATGATCCATAATTTGATTAAATGCCTCATTGGAATTCGTTCATCCATTGGTCCTTCCTAAATGCTTGGCATGGACCATCGAATACAAGCATCACCAACATTAAATTCCTTGAACTTGAGACGATCAGATCGCTCCAAATAAAAAATCGTCACTTTCTTATTAGATATCAAATAAACCTTCCAAATGTTTGATTTCAAATAACACCGCGATAAACAAGGTTAAACCTCATCCAATCTAATCACCCTATAAAGAGAAATACCAATAAGAGATGATCTAAGCCGAAAATCCAGAACTTTTACCTCGTGCGACTAAGAAACCTCAACCCTTGATAGAGGAGGTTGACAAGGTGGAGGAGAGGGCAGCAAGGTCTCCTCCTTACCATTTATACCTTGAAATCTCTTTGGACAGTCTCTCCTCCTATGCCCCAAGCCATGGTAGAACAGACAAATCGTAGGATTGCGACAGTTCCTTGCCCAATGCCCTCGACCAAGACATTTGAAGCAAACCAAGTCCTTAAGGGGGCGCGGATAGAAGTCCTCCCAGCTTCCCCTCCCAGTCGAGACTCTCCTCCACTTTATCCTCCTCAACTAACGATCCTTTTCATTCTTCCACAAGTACAACAACCAAGCCTTTTTCCACATTAAGTGGGGCCGGCTATATGGATTCTTTGCCTCCACACAGATCGATCATCAGCCATTTCAGGACTTAAATTAAAGTAATTGAGGTCATACTTAATAGTTTCCTTCTAACACTTGTTTGGTCTTCCTCGCCCCCTTTTAGTGGGTTCAGCCTCCAACTTCTCGCATCTCCTAACTGGAGCATCTAGTGGCCTTCTTTGTAAATGTCCAAACCATCTTAGACGTGCCTCTCTCATTTTATTCTCTATCGGTGCCACCCTAACCCTGTTTCTAATAAATTCATTTGAAATACGGTCCTTTCTTGTATGACCACACATCCATCTTAACATCTTCATTTCTGTCACAGACATCTTCTGTACATGCCTATAATTTATAGCCCAGCATTCAGAACCGTACAACATGGCTCGTCTTAACACAGCTCGATAGTATTTTCCTTTGACTTTTAAAGGAACCCTCTTATCACAGAGAACACTAGAAGTACCCTTCCATTTCAATCACCCTACATTAATTCTTTGTGTAACATCTCCATTAATTCCACCATCATGTTGGAAAATGGATTCAAAGTACTTAAAAATATCTTTCATTGGAATGCACTCTTCTCCAATTTTAACATCAATTCCTTCATTGTTCCCTCTACTACTAAACTTGCATTCCATATACTCAGTCTTCGTCCTACTTATGCGTAATCCTTTATCTTCCAGGGCTTCTCTCCAAAGCTCAAGTTTTCTGTTCACTCCATCTCTTGTCTCATCAACCAACACAATGTCATCAGCAAAAAGCATACACCAAGGCACCTCAACTTGGATATGCTTCGTCAACTCATTCATGACCAAGGCAAAAAGATAAGGGCTTAAAGTCGAACCTTGATGCAGACCAATGGTGATATCAAAGTAGTCCGTCAAATCATCCTTAGTCTTTACACAAGCTGTTGCTCCATAGTACATATCTTTTATGAGGTTGATATATATAACTGGCACTTGTCTCTTCTCCAAAATTCTCCACAAGATCTCTTGGGACAGAATCATAAGCCTTCTCCAAATCAATAAAAATCATATGTAAATCATTTTTCTTCACTTTGTATGTCTCCATCAAACGTCTCAAGAGATGTATTGCCTCAATAGTAGTCCTGCCTGGCATAAAGTCAAACTGATTTTCAGTTACCATAGAGACTTGCCTCACTTTTCTTTCAATTATTCTTTCCCAAAGTTTCATATTATGACTCATCAACTTAATACTCTATAGTTGGAACAATCTTGTATGTCTCCCTTGTTCTTGTATAAAGGTACCACAAAACTTTTCCTCCATTCCTCTGGCATCTTCTTGCATCTCCACACAGAATTAAATAAATTTGTGAGCCAAGTTATACCCCGTTTTCCCGTCATTCTTCAAACGTCTATAGGAATATCATCAGGCCCAACAATCCTCTCACTTTTTATCATCTTCAAAGCCATCTCTACTTTCTTTTGTATCCTTCGATAACATGGCTGATTCACATACTCTTCTGAGTTGGCTAACTCTCCTAAGATATCATTCTTTTATTTTTCATTAAATAGCTTATGAAAATATATTTTCCATCTTGTCTTTATATCCTCACTAGCTATAAGTACCCTTCCTTCTTCATCCTTAATGCATCTTACATGTGTAAGGTACTTTGCTTTCCGCTCTCTTGTTTTAGCTAACTTAAAAATATCTTTTTCGCCATCTTTAGAGTCAAGTTTCTTATAAAATTGCTTCTAAGCTTTGGCTTTTGCTTCATTAACTATTTTCTTTGCTTCTTTCTTTGCTCTTTTGTAGTTTTCCATATTTTCATCGGTCTTATCTCGATATAACGCTTTAAAGCAGGATCTTTTAATTTTAAGATTCTCCTGTACTTCCTCACTCCACTGCCAAGCCTCCTTTTGTTCTGGAACACCTCCTTTGCCACCTTCTTAATACAGTTTGCCATATTTAACCACATTTCATCAGCATTACCATCAAGATCTCAAGTCTTTTGTTGCATCATCTTCTCTTTAAATTTCACTTGCTTTTTCTTAAGATTCCACCATTTAATTCTCAAATTCTTAGACACTAGTTTTCTCTTCTTTGCCTTCTTCAAATGAACATCCAACACCAAAAGACGATGTTGAGCAGTTAAACTCTCCCCTGGAATAATCTTGCAATCTTTACAAGATAAACGATCCTTTCTTCTCAAAGCAAGGTAATCGATCTACGTTCTTGTTAAGTCACTTTTATAGGTAATCAAATGCTCTTCCCATTTTTTGAAGAAGGTATTTGCTATGAAAAGATCATAATCCATAGCAAAATCAAGGAATGTCTTCCCTTCTTCATTCCTAACACCAAAACCATGATTTCCATGCACTCCTGTATACTCTAAAGCATCTTTTCCCACATGCCCATTTAAATCTCCACCCAAGAAAATCATTTCTCTTTGTGGGATTCCTTGAATTGTCATATCAAGGTCTCCCCAAAATTTGTTCTTTATTATTTCCTTTAGACCAACTTGAGGTGCATAAATTGAAATGACATTCAAGATCTTTTCTTCTAAGGTTAATTTTATCAAAATAATTCGATCACCCAATCTCTTAACCTCAACCACACTCTCCTTCAAATCCTTATGAATTATAATAATGCCCACGCCGTTTCTACCTTTGTCCCCTCCTGAATACCATAGTTTGAAACCTGTTCTCTCGATTTCCTTTGCTTTTTCTCCAACCCACTTAGTCTCTTGATGGTAAAGAATTTGAATCCTTCTCCTTACCATTGTATCCACAATCTCCATGAGCTTGCTAGTCAAAGTATCAATATTCCAACTACCAAATCTCAGCATTCTTTGTGACACACTTCGATGGCGAAGTGGTGAAACTAGCTTCTTTATTCGCATGCGTTTCTCATGCAAGAACCCTTGCTGATTTTGGACTACATCCGGGCGACGATGTAGCGGAACTAACTTCTTTACTCGCATGCGTTTCTCATGCGAGAACCCTTGCTCATTTTGGACTACATCCGGGCGGCGATGTAGCGGAACGAATTTATTTACCCGCATGCGTTCCTCATGCGTGAACTCTTGCTCATTTTTCACTACACCCGAGCGTCGATGCAGCATATCGCAAGTAGGGAATGTCCCAACGAAAATTGAGTGTTTGCTAGAATCCATGGTTAAAGATCCGACAAGTTTTACGCTGGCTGTCGGTTACCTAACGCAACCCTCCTCCTTTACCCGGGTTTGGGACCGACAATGAAAAGACACACGAACCTCATTCTTCGACAAGTGTATATATATATATAACCTAATTAATCCTTTCCGGTCGGCCTTTGTGTGTGGCTGGCTTGTGCAAGAATTTTTCCTTATGGTTGAGGAGATGGTTTTGGATGGGCTTATCATGAAAGGTGGATTTATGCCAGATCTTGAGGTGAAGACAATTTCATAAATGAAGTGGTGTATTACCATCATGTCTCTCTAGTCTAATGAATGGCAGATCGATGAGAGGTTGGATACAGCCTCGGAGGGGAGTTGATAGGGATGTCCTTTGGCCCATTTCTTCGTTATTTTTACAGACACCTTGGCTAGCATGACTTTTAAAGTTTGCATGGATTTTCTTCTAGGCAGGTGGGCCTTCTTCTTTCGCCCATTCTGCAGTATGCCAACGATGCCATTTTCTTTGAGGGTGGGGCGTACCAAGCAGAAAGTCTGGTGGCCTTGGTATGAATTTCTGGTGTAGTCTTGGTGTCAATTATGCTAAGTCTGCCTTTGTTCCATTTAGCATGGGTGAAGAGGAGGTAGGGTTCTCTTATGCTCTTAACAGGGCTCCAGGATGGTTCTCGCTTACTTAGCTTGGGCTTCCCTTGAAAGGGAAACAACTGAGCATGGGAGGTCGGATACCATTGTTGGAGAAGATTGAGAGATGCCTTGTAGGATGGAGGGGAAGCTGCTCTCTGGAGGTGGTTAGTTGGTGCTACTAAAGTTGGTTATTTATGCTATTTTGGTGTTTCATATGTTTATTTTCAAGATTCCAAGAAGATTCTCAAGAAGATTGATAGCATTGGAAAGAGGTTTCTTTTGGAAGTGGACAGAGAGGTAGGCCATTTCCTTTATCTGGTAGCCTGAGATGATATTTTGCCGACTGAAGTAGGGGGGTCTTGGGCTGCTCAACCTTGAGGTTTTTAATGAAGCTTTGCTTGGGAAATGGGTGGTGAAACTTCTTAATAATGATAATTAGTGGCATCATCTCCTGGTAGACGTTTATGGCTCGTATTTACATAGTTTGGATGTACAAGCTATTACTACTCGGGCTTGTACTTTCTAGAGAGGTTTGGAGTTTTGAGAGGATGATTGGATTGGGGATGAAATGTTGGGGAGCTGCTGTCGAGATTGTATGCTTTGGCTCTTTATAAAGGTCAAGTGGTGAGAGATGTTTGGATGGCTCATTTGAAGTGGGGTCCTGGATGCCAAGGGTTGGGTCGCATGTTTTTGATGGAAGGATGAACCATCTGGAAGTCCCCGCTTTGATTTGGGACCTTTGCCCAACCCAGATCTAAGCATGATAATTCTCTAGAGTGGGACAAGGGATCTTTTACGTCAAAAAGGCTTATAACATCTTGCATGGTGATTTGGAGGGGGGTGCCTTTAAGATGGTTTTGGATTGCTTCGCTGTATGGAGATGAAGATCTGGCTCAAAGTAAAAATTTTCTTACAACTTTTAAGTAGGTTATTGGTTACAAAGGCTAGAAGGTAGTTATGGACATAGGACATTGGCACCAATTGTGTTCTCTATGGTGTTGTGAAGGAGGGTGATGCTAGAATGGTGTGGGAGCGTCTTTCCATCTTTGCTTTGTGGGTGGAGTCCTTTGATGATTTTTAGGCAGCGTTTCAGAGTGGCATTTAGGAAAACTCCCTTGAGTGGACAAAGGCTTGTGTTGCTTTGTGGTGGTCACTTTGGGTACAAAGAAATGAGGTCATTTTTTGTAGGGAAAGGGCTTGGTGTAAGAATGTTGTAGGGGAAGCTCTCTTTTCCATTCTTGGTTGCTGGACATGGAATTTTTTTTTTCTTTCTAATGGTGGTAATAAGTGGATGGCTACTGACCTCCATTAGCCAGCCTTTTTTTCCTTTCAAAACTATATATATATATATATATATATATATATATATATATATATATATAAGTTGGAGAAAATGATCAATCTTATTCAAACCAGAAACTCTACACCTCTTTATATAGAGAGACATGTGAACAATTATAGTACATAACCATAACAAAATAGAAAATTACAATAGCACTCTTATAATATAATAAGAGACCGAAGGGGTATCTCAACACTGCCCCTTAAGCTGAAGTATAGATGTCAATCATGCTTATCTTGGAACAGCAGGCATCAAAAGTTGAATGAGGTAGGGGCTTGGTAAAGATGTTTGCTGTCTGGTCCTCGAATGTGACACAAGTATAGATGATCCCATGTTGGATAAGGTCCCTAGTGTAATGACAATCGATCCTAATATGTTTGGTGTGCTCATAAAACATTGGATTATTTGCAATATATGTGGCAACACGATTATTACATTGCATCTCCATGGGCTCCTCAACCTAGATATGCAAATCCTGAAATAGCGATCGCACCCAAACCATCTCTGTTGTCGTATGAGCTATAGCCCTGTATTCAGACTTAGCACTGGATCGAGATACTACACCCAATCTTTTGCTCCGCCAAGCAACTAATTTCCTGCCACGTAAGTACAAAAGCCTGTAGCAGACTTCCAATCAGCTAAACATCCTGCATAGTCGGCATCAGAATAGCCTACCACTGTCATTGATGTGCCTCTTGGATTGCTGCATTTCAATGTTGCTTGGCGGGCTTGTCCATGAACTGGCTAAGTTTTTTCACTGCCAAAGAAATATTAAGATGAGTAATGGTGATGTATAATAGCTTGCACACCAGCTGTTTCTATACTTTGCTGTTTACAACCTCTAACTTTACATCATAGAGATGTACCTTGGGATCCATAGGAATGTTGACATGCTTAGACCCCAATATCCCCTTTTCATGTAGAACGTCGAGGGCGTACTTTCGCTGAGTCAGCACAATGCCCTCCTTGCCTTTTTCCACCTCAATCTCAAGAAAATGCCTTAATTGTCCCAGGTCTATCACAAACTTGCCTGCAGGACATTGATTGACCTCAGCTATCCCAGTCTCATCGTCACCAGTGATAATGTGGTCGTCCACATATGCTAGGAGAATAACCACCCCGTTCTCTGACTTCCTGACAAGAAGTGAATGATCTGCTAAAGATCTCCATAGTCCCATCGTTTATACTACCTCAGAGAGTTTTTGAAACCACACTTGCAGGCTCTGCTTGAGTGCATATGTCGCCTTTCGTAGTCTACACATACACTCCCCTTGAGTCTCGGATCTAGGAGGTTGCTGCATGTACACCTCCTCATGAAGATCGCCATAGAGGGAGGCGTTCTTCATGTCAAAATGATGGAAAGCCTAGTCCTTTTGTGCTGCCACATAAATAAAAATTCTCATGGTCGGAAGACGAGCCACATGAGAGAAAGTGTTAAAAAAGTCTACCCTATAGGTTTGTGTGAACTCCTTTGTAACAAGGTAGGCTTTATGCTGAGAAATAGATCCATTAGGATTGTATTTCAAGGCAAAAATCTACCGGCAATTGACAACACGAGAACCTGCTGAATCTACGTCCCTGTGGACCAAAGTGTAGACATCTCGTTCTCTATGGTTTGTAGCCACTTTGGATCAATCATGGCTCGCTAATAAGATAAGGGTATATGAGAGGCACAGAGAGCTACGGTAAACATGTCGAAGTTAGACCTGAGGCTAGTAGTAGAAACAACCTCGACAACATGGTAGTGGGCACAAGTATGCGGCATCCTGGGATTAGCTATCAGAAGACCTATATCATCCATGGAGTGCTTCTCAAAGGAATTAGGAGGCAAGTCACCTCCAGCACAATCATCATGAGATCCTGTACAATCACTACTAGGCATACAATCATCAGCATCCTCAACACACACCTGAGGTGGGGAGGATTATGGAGCTAAGGGGGGTGTGTCGCTGATATGTGTCAGGCAGTCTGTAGGATATTGGCGGAATGTTGAACCTAGTAGTTCCTTTGTCAGCAGTAGTGTCAGGAGCATTCTAAGAGAAAAGAATATTCTCTGGTGGAGTTGGGGGAATACGCATAGGAACTACCTCTGTCTCAAAAAATAACTGAATCCCATTGGTGGAAAAATATGGAACAACCTCATGGAATGTTACATCAACACTTACATAATGTTTGTTGCCCAAGGGATCATAACACTTGTAACCTTGGTGGGTATTGTTATACCCCAAAAATACACATTTGACTGCTTGTTGGGCTAGTTTGTCCCATCCTAGACCAGCGATATGAACAAAAGCAACACTGTCAAAAATACATGGCGGCAGGTGAAACAACTCTATCGGGATACAACACCTGCCATGGAACCTGCTCATAAATAACTAAATTAGGCATCCTGTTGATTAAGTAACAAGTAGTATGAACTGCATCTCCTTATGAGGCCAAAGGCACATTGTGATGAATAAGTAGTGTTGTAGCTACATCCAACAAATGCCGATATTTTCGTTTTGCCACCCCATTCTGCTAGGATGTATGAGGATAGGTGGTTTGATGCTCCATATCATGAGATCTGTAGAAGGTTGTCCGCGCACAATTTTAACAGTAGGGGAAAACTAATTCTTTATTTTAATCACAAATGTTTCAATAACATGGCTAACATCTGAATTATTCTTTAACAAAAACGGATAGGACATTCGTGAAAAATCATCAAAATAACTAAATAATAATGATGGACTAGTTGATCTAGAAATCAACCAAGTCCCCAAACATCCACGTGAACTAAATCAAAAATTAAAGTAGAACTGGAGCTAGAACTGGTAGGGTAACTAGAATGGTGATGCTTCCCTGTCTAACAAGCATCGCAATGAATCTTAGTAGCGGGTGAAATGCGTGGGATAACACATTCAAGCCCGTTCAGAGATAAGTGACCAAGTCGATGATGCCACTGCAGAGCACTCTCAGCAGTGAAGTAGACCTCTCCTTGGCATGAAGTAGCCTATAAGTGGTGTTTGGACTAGGCGATAACCCCCTTCTTCATGTCCACCACGAACCATTCTCCCCATGAGCCTTGTCCTGGAAGACATCCCACATCATCAAAAATATCACGACGGTTAAGATCTTTTGTTATTCAGCTAATTGATAAAAGACTGATAGGAAAATCATGAACAAAAAGAACATCTGGCAATCTCAATGTGGGTGTAACAATCACTTCCCCCTGACCATCAATCTTGGAATGTCGGCCATCTACGACCTGAACTGTCCTACCGGAAGCAATAGAGTGAAGCCTTTGAAAACTATGATCCCCACACAAATGGCGTGATGCACTAGAATCTACTAACTAGGTAGTACCATTACTAGACTTGTCAATGTACTCAAAGCTAGTTTTATACTTGAGGAGACAAAGGCAACAAAATCTGAAGATAAAGATGGCTCCTATGTCACCTGTGAGAGGCACTGAAGAATGGCTTCATACTTTGCACGGGGAGCAATATCGGTTTGCTCCTTAGAAGAAGCAACAACTTGATTGGCAGTAGGTAGTCTACCATGCTTAGACTAGGCTGTAGCCTTTACATGGCTAACCTTGCCACAATAAGTGCACGTGACATGAGGCTTGTTAGATTGGCCCCGTCCACTTCCACGACCTCAAGTAGAAGGTACTCAACCATTATGACCACCAATCGCTGCAAAGGCAGAAGTCTGCCTAACAGTCTTAGTAGAGGGCATTGACACATCAACCTTGCTAATCTGACTATTGGCTTCCTCCGAGTGGGAGCTCTGAGAGAGTCAGCATCTGGGAATGAGTAACCTCATACTCTGGACCTAGTCCTGACAGGAACTAGAGCACTGCAGCTTCCCCGCAGTACTCTCTGTGTGAAACAAGTGCACATTGGTCTGCAGGAATTATACTTCTCAAGGAGCCTTTTGAGTGTGGGATAGTACTGAGGTAAAGACTGTTTTTCCTGCTTAAGATTACTTATCTTATGGTAATTCTGGAACACTTTGCTGAAATTCTTCTCATGAAAGTAGGTGTCATGAAGAGAATCTCACGTCTCTTTAACAATCTTGTAGTACATGATGGCATCTCCAATGCGTGGTACAACGAAATTCAATTCATAATCCACGCACGTACCATTGTGTTGTCCTTCCACGTGGCATATTTCCCTGTCTTCAATGCAGGCTCTAACTCAACTAAAACATGTTCCTTGTCATGACCTCCCACCGTCATAAGGGATGTCAGGGACCACTATGCATAGTTGGTCTCATCCAACTTGGGAATAAGCACAAAAAATGGATTTTTATAGTTCCTAAAGTAGGATCCGATGTCACCTCAAATGCACCAGTTGATGCCACCATGCCTTTAAGGAAGGGAAAAATACCACAAAATCAGATCTGAAATAAAGATTTCAAATCATAGAAAAACTGCGAAAACTTAGCGAGTTCCTGAACATAGAATCCAAGGCAACGGAACCTCGGAGATCATGTCAAGACCTCACCATGGGTCCCCTAGGATCGAACGAGGCACACGCTAGGGCATAGGTGAAGCCCTAGCGCCGCCGGCCAAGGGACCCAAGTCCCTTATGCTGCCATTGGGGTGGAGAGAGCTACTAGTGGCGCTGTTGCTTGCTGGTGGCGTTGCTGCATGGAGCTGTCGATGGCGTTGCTACCTGCCGGTGGTGTTGCGACACTCGGAACGATGGCGAGGGAGTTGAGGGTTTTGGTGGAGGGGGAATGGAGGTTAGTTATTTGGGGGGATACCAGAACACCGATCTAGGATCGTCGCTCTGATACCAAGTCGGAGAAAATGATCAATCTTTTTTCAACTAGAAACCCTACCCCTCTTTATATAGAGAGAGGTGTGAGAACAATTGTAGTACATAACCGTAAGAAAATAGAAAATCACAATAGCACCTTTATAATATAATAAGAGACCGAATGGGTATCTCAACAATATATCTATACCTATATATATGCATAAAATAATTGTATAATATATATAAATGTATGCGCATTTATATACATGCATTCATACATGTTTTTGTATAAGTGTGTGAATATATTATCGAACTTAGACTTTTATTGAACGAATAAGTTCATGTTCAACTTAATGAACCTAATCTTATAGTTTGTGTTTAGTTCATTTTTGATCGAAGGAATATTTTTTGAACTATTATTGCACAAATTTGAATAGAGTTTGAACATGTTCAGTTTGACCAGTAGTCTTAAGAGTCTCCAACCCACTTTGCCTCCTATAGGCAATGGATTTGAATTGTATCCTAATTATTGTATCACAACCTTCATGAGCTTGCTTGTCAAAATGTTGACATCCCAAATATTGATTCTTGGCTTTTGTTGGTTATACGTCAATGGCGAACGTAAAAATAGCTTCTTTAGATGGATGTGTTCCTTATGTGAGACACGTTGCATGTTTAATCTATATTTGGATGATGATGTAGTGGAATTGCTTCTTTACTCACATGTGTCTGTCTTAAGTGAGAATCCTAACAAAGTTTCACTACATTTAGGTGTTGATGCGATGCGACACTAGTAGGGAAAGGGGATAGATTTATCCTATCAGGGAAAAGTAATAATACAATCTATAATGCTTCATTGGCAGGCATCGTACTTGAAGAAAATGGCGGATATGAAATAACCCTAGGTGATCCATTGGATGCACGTCAAGTGGTTGATACTATACCTTTAGGACTAGAACTTCTTTTTGAATCTATTATACTAGATCAGCCATTAGTAAGTAATCCCTATGTAGGGGACTTTGGTCAGAAGGATGTTGAAATCTTTGTGTAGATATATGTGTATATATACATATACATACATAAATAACTTATTTGATCTAACCTCATTCAAACACATGAAGATCCTCAAATAACAAATCAAACCATATGAATTGAAAGTTTATTGGTTGGATGGGTTTCATAGGAGATTTCATTGAAAATGGAAATTGTTTTCCTGGTCATATTAATGAAAAAGTCGTAAAAATATCACTTTGTAAGTTACAAGTCATTTTTGTAAGTTACAAGTCATGATTTGCAAAATAGATTTGGTTTTTATAATAGTGCAATACAACCTTTGTAAAATGCATAACAATTTTGTAAAATATATAGTGAACAAACAAAACGTAATGGGTGTTAGCAATTCATTCAGCAAATCAGACTTCTTTTCCTTATTCCATACATTTCAAAAGTAGGAATAAAGATTTTGATTGGAATGTGATGTTAGAAAAGCAGATCCTACCGTGATTGATTATCTCATTACAATTGAAATTGGATAGGTGAGATTGCATTTATTAGTAGAAAAGCACCTTGCAGAATCTTTCATCTATCAAAATTCATAAAAATATTTGTTTGTGTATGGGTTTACAAATGGGTTCTATTCCTCAAGCAAAGGGCATTAGAAACAAAGGAATCAAGTAGTTTGAAGTATCATTTCAGAGCAAACGATTCACCTTTTCATTTTGTTTTGTGCTATGGGTTTTTGAAATTTGAATGAGTTGTTGAATCCATGTTTAAAACAGCACATGTATACTTTAATTGCACTTGGGACCGGCAATGGAAAGACATGAATCTCACCATAGTTATACTTGATGCATATCCAAATTTTTGTTTTTGAATTTATTGGTGATCATTGGTGATAAATTTCATGCAGTGACTAAGGGTTTTTGGTAGAGGGTGTGGTAACAAATGAACTGCATGGAAGAGTAGGTTCTTCGGGTGCTGATAGTTGCAAGAAAGCTTTTCTTGCAACCCAGGGATTTTCTTGGTGGTATCGATTGGTAGAAGCATATGCCTTGGTGGTGGGTGGTTGTGGGAGTTGGTAGTTGATAGAGAGCAATGATGATCATGCTTGGCAAGGTTCGAAATGTCGATTTCGACGTCGTGCCGACGAAATTTTGGCATGCTGTGGAAATGCCCTTTTTTGATGGCCATGCCGATGGGCATGCCGAGGGCACGCTGTGGGAATGCCGAGGGCATGCTGATAACATGCCAACAGAAAATCACATAAATACTTAAAATGAAATAAAAAATCACATAAATACTCAAAATGAAATAGAAAATCACATAAATACTTAAAATGAAGTGTGTGTGTGTCTACTTGGAAAGCTTGAGTGTCTCTAGTTGAGTTAATCATTGTGTGTGTGTCATTTCAACCCCCCCACATTCCCAGTTTCGAATCTCCTACTCTTGCATTCAAACCGCTCTATTTGTGTGTGTGACAGTCTCCTAATTTTCGAATTTTAGCCCTTGACTAAGCCCCCCTATTTCAGATTTCAGTCCCTCCGAATCTCCAGCACCTGCATTTCAAACCGCCCGCAGCGCCGATCGGCATGCTGGCGAAATTCATCGGCATGCCGACGGCACACCTGTAAATCGACAATATTTTCATGTCTTCACGACCCCCTTCCAGAAATGGTCTTGCCGGCGGCATGCTGTCGGCATTTAAATCACTGATGCTTGGGATAGTTGCAATAAGAGAACTCAAAGATGGTTTAAGTTTGGATTTTCATGGAGGGGTGATCATTGTGAGACTAGCAATGTAGGTGATGATGACTTTAACATTGATATTGTAGGATATCTCCTATTCTCCTTTTAGAATTCTTTTCAGCATTGATTTTGTTTGGTGGAATACATATACTTAAAGAGTTTGTGTTGAGTTATTTTGTCTTTGTTCATTATGACTAGGTGATTATGTTGCCTTATTTTCTTCATGTGGTTGTGTTGTAATTTGTTAGAAGTAGGTTTTAAGAATAATGTGAGTTACCCATTTTTCTTAACTTCGTACTAGAGTAGCGGTCATAGATCGATGCCCTAAGTACCTCACTCAAGTAAGCCTCCAAATCCTACCACCTTCTCCCCCCACCCCCCCCCCCCCCCCCCCCTCACACACACACACACACACACACACACACACACACACATCTCGTCGGTATCGCCAAGCCCCATCGCTGCCAGGGGTCTTCCCTCGCAAGGTGCCATCGACGTCGCTTCTCTGCAAGGGTGACGCCTCCTAATCTTGGCGATGCTACTGGGGTTTGGTAAGCCCTAGTGGCGACACCCTTGGGTCTTAATCGAGGCTGCAGGTGATTGGGAATGCCTCTCCTCGCCCCAGCGACACTGCAGCATCACCTCCTCGCCATTGCTTGGGTGTTGTGTGACTGCAACACCTCCTGTGGGACCATTGTGTGCTTTAGCGTCGGCTCTAAGCACTAATAGAGGGATTGATTATGAGGTAGGGGTGTTCAAACACCCTCCTTGTCTGTTGCTGCTGTTAGGCCTCAAGGAGGGAGAGGCTTCCTTGTTGGAGGTCAATCTTGCTTCCAATAGGTGTAGCTACGCCTGTGCGGGTTTGAAATCTTTGTTTCTGACCCCTTATTAGATTCTTGTCGATTGATTCGATGTCCTGATCGTGGTTTATTAGCTTGGTGTTTGTGGGTGAAGGCAAGATGGCGTCCTCTAGTTCATCAGAGGTGACATCAAAGTCTATAATGGAGTCTGGGGTATACAAAAACTCATTTTTTGGTCCTATGGTAAAACTTGATGAGACCAATTATCCTTGATGGTCATTGACTTTCCTCATGATAGTGCGGGGTCATGGAAAGGAGCACATCTTACTTCATCTTGAGCCTGCAGAGAAGACTGGGGTCCATGCTACCTGGGATAAAGATAATGCAACGGTGAGTGCTTGCTTGATGAATTGTGTTATTCACAGGATAAGAGATGAGATTATTTACTACAGAAATGTAAAGGAGATGTGGAATACGTTACGTGAAACATACTTTCATGAGAAGAATTCAACACGTGTCTTTCAGTTTTGCCACGAGTTGTTTTATATGCATCCGGAAGGGCATTCCTTAGCCCAGTACTATTCTACTAAGAAGGGTCTTTTGGAGAAGCATAATTCCTGTAGGCCATCCTATATGTGCCCATCTCAGCGAGATTATTGGAAGGAGTTGGCAGTCTCCTTGTTCTATCTTGCCTTGGTCCTGATTTTAGTGCTACATGATCCCATATATAGTTGATTAAGCAAGATTGTTGTGCCACTACCTGCTACTGATACTTCTGGATAGACATCTGCTTTGGTTTCTACCTATGGTTATGGTAAGGGTGCTCTGTCTACTCGTGGTCGTGGCTATACCACGTGTACTTGATGTGAGAAGCTTGGGCATTTTGAGGCCACATGTTGAACCAAGCATGGGCGACTTGTTGTTGCCACTCAGGTAGCGAAGACTATGGAAGCTTCATCTGATACTATTTCTCGTGTTGAGTTTGATGAGTTGCTACAAAAATTCTCTTAGCTTGCATAGTCTTCAACCCCTCCATCTTAAGAGACAGTTGCCTTTGCTTCCTCCTCCTCAGGTACAGAGATTGACTATTCCTCATCCATGTTCCAACAGGGTGGAGAGTGGTTAGTGGATTCAGGAGCCTCCTTCCATTTGTATGGGGCACAGAGCTCCTTTCTACACCTTAAGCATGTTCTTCCAGGATGGATAGTACAGGTAGCAGATGAGAGATATTCCCAGGTCGTTGTCTTAGGGGAAATTCCCTTGTCATCTTCTTTATGGTTGTCCCATGTGTCATTTGTGCCTAATTTCCTTATGAGCTTATTATCTGTCAGTCGGATTACAAAAGATATTTTTGATGTCCAGTCTTGTGTGTTATAGGACAAGCTTACGTGGAGGACAATTGGTGGAGGATGTGAAGAGGGGGGGGGGGGGTATATTGCTTGAGCCAGACTATTCCTGCTGCTGCTGCGAGTTAGGGGGTGGTTGCTCTTGCTATTGAATCTCCTTTCCAGTGACACCTCCGTTTTGGCCGTCTGTCTTTGGACATGCTCCAACGTGTTATGTCCTATATCTCTGCTACGATCATCATCACCTGCAATGCTTTCAACTTGGCAAATACCACCGTGTTAGTTGTCCATCTTTTCATCTTGGGTCTACTGATTTATTTGAGCTTTTACATATAGATGTGTGGGGTCAAAGTTAGATTCATAATTGACTTGGCCATTGTTATTTTTTTGTTCTTGTTGATGATTTCTCTCCGGTGTCATGGGTGCTCTTGCTAAAGTATAAGTTTGATATTGGCATGGTTATTGAACATTTTGTGATAGAAATGAAGACCTTGTCTTCTACTATTATTAAAGTTATTTGGTATGATGGAACCTTAGAATTGTGTACTCATCGATTTCACTCGTTTTATAAATCCCATGGCATCATACACCTGACTATGTGTGCTCATTCCGCTAAGCAAAATGGTGTTTCTGCAAGGAAACAACATTATCTACTTGACGTTGCTTGTATCCTATTGATCCATTACTTCGTTCCTTCCTTATCTTGGGGTGATGTGGTGTTGATTGCCTGTTTCCTTATTAATAGACTGTCGAATTCGGCAATAGATGAGCAAATTCCTTATCTATTGTATCTCAATAGAAAGTTGTTTCATGTTACTCCTAGGGTGTTTAGATGTGTAGCCTTTGTTCATGGTTTTACACCTAGTTGGGAGGAACTGGCACCCAGGGCGATGAAGTGTGTGTTTTTGGGCTCTTCTTGGACTCAGAAGGGATACCGTTATTTTGATTCGATTTCTACTCACCACTTTATTTTTGGGGATGTGACCTTTCATATGTCCATTGTATATTTTTTCACTTTTGGCCGTTACCTCTCTCCTGAAATGACTACTACTCTTATGCCTATACGTCTTGTGCCTTTTGGAGGAGATTCTTGTGATGGGGTAGAGCCCTATTACTGCTTCTGTGCCTCAATGCTATAGTGATCCCATTGCTTCTTACAAGTGTTCGCCACTACTTTACAGATGCCCCCGTTCAACACCTCCCACCTCTCAGGATCAGGTGAGCACATAGTTTTTGAGTACTGATGATATTCTGTCTAGTGGTGATGTTTCTACAGGTCAAACTAGTGGCATGCCTAGTTTAGAGCCTATCTAGATGGTTGAGCCCGATGATCTTGACCTTCCGATTGTAGTTCGGAAGGATCCCAGGAGTTGTGCTTGTTATCCAGTTGTGAGCAACCTAGCTACTGATGGCCTTAGGGTTGAGTTTGGGAACTTCTATTGGGCCTTGGTTATTACATAGATAGCATCCACCTACCAGCAGGACATGCTTGATCCTAAGTGGCGCTAGGTCATGGAGGATGAGATTGTTGCACTTAGAGCTCGATGTACTTGGGGGTTTACACCTTTACCAGTCGGAGCTACTGTTGTTGGTTGTCGTTGGGTGTTCACACTCAAATACAACCCAGATGGGTCCATTGCCATATACAAGGCTCTTCTAGTAGCCAAGGACTTTACTTAGACATATAGGGCAGACTTCTTTTATATCTTCTCCTTAGTAGCTCAGCTGTCTATAGTCAGGATATTGGTCTCAGTGGCAGTGCAATGAGATTGGAAGCTTTACCAACTTAATGTGAATAATGCTTTTCTGTATGGTGATCTTCAAGAGGTTTACATGCAACAATCCCCTGGTTATGAGGTTAAGGGGGAGTGTGTGTGCAAATTGTAGAAGGTAATATATGGCCTGAAGCAGAGCTCGAGAACCTGGTTCTAGAAGCTCTCTCAAGTGGTGGAGCCTGTTAAATTTCAACGATCGTCATCAAATCATTCTCTGTTTGTCAGGATGATAGGGAAAGGAGTGGTAGTGCTCTTGGGGTATGTTGATGACTTGATAGTCATTGGAGATGATACTACATGCGTGGTTGAAATCAAGAGAACCTTTGTAGATCAGTTTGTTATGATCTAGGGAAATTACGATATTTCCTTAGGATGGAAGTTGCCTGTAGCAAGAGTGACATTGTTCTGTCTCAAAGGAAGTATGCCTAGTTATTTTGAAGGAACTGGTATGTTGGCTGCCAAATCAGTTAATATTCCCATGAATCATAAGGTACATATGTATAACAGGGAGGCAGACACTGTGGATAGTAGGCAGTTTAGGCAACTTGTTGAGAAGCTACTATACTTGACCATTACCAGGCCCGATATTTCGTTTGCTGTTGGGAAGCTGAACCAGTTCATGGGCATGCCAACCAGGCAGTATTGGGATGCAGCTATGATGGTGCTTAGGTACCGAAGAGAGCACCAGGGCATGGACTTCTCTTCACTAGGGGAACCTCTATAATAATGGTTAGATAATCCAATGCAGATTATACTGGCAGCCATGATGATAGAAAGTTCACCACAAGCTTCTGTACTTATGTTGTTGGGAATTTAGTGACTTGGAAAAGTAAGAAATAGACTGCTGTTTTCAGGTTGAGTGCAGAGTTTGAATAAAGATCTATGACTCAGACGTTTGCAGAATTGATGTGGGTGAAATCCCTCTTGACTGATCTACATCTTCATATTGATAGACCTATGGAATTGCGGTGTCATAATTGGGTAGCCATATATATTGTTAACAACCCCATGTTTCATGAGTGCACCAAGCATCTGGAGGTGGATTTCCATTACACACATGATTTGCTTCAGAAAGGCTTTCTTTTCACCATGCAGGGACTTCAAATGATTAGATTGCTGACATCCTCGCCAAGCCTTTGGCTTGCTCTTCCTTCGACGTCTACACTTTCAAGTTGAGCATGATTGACATCTATGCTTCAACTTGAGAGAGAGTGTTAAGTTACTTTATCTTTTTTCATTATGTTCGGGTGATTATGTCATTTTATTTTCTTCGTGGGGTTGTGTTGTAATTTGTTCCTACCTCTGTCTCTATACAAAGAGATGTAGAGTTTCAGAATAATGTGAGTTGCTCATTTCTCCCTGTTGATAGTGGTGGAAAAACTGGTCCAGAGGTGAGTGGAGGATGGAATGAAGAGGACAATGGAGGAGATGGGAGATGGTGGGGTGTGAAAGATGAAGTGTGTGAAATTTATCTTCTTCCACCAACGTGGGTTGTAACCATATTTCAGGCCCATTATTTTTTTAATAGTTTCTTACATTTGTAATTGTTCTGTGAAGGAAATGATTTTGAAGGCTCTTTCTTATGTAAAGGAGCAAAGCAATTATCATGTCATGCAGTCTAACGAATGAAGAAATTACGCAAAGGGAATATAAAATAGTATGAGGTGTATAATGTCGTGTGATTGTTCTTTTACATCCATAGTTTGCATGAGGCGAGATATGCAGATGCCTATTGAAAATTTTCCAGCATTCTGCTTATTTGGCTTTAACTTTTATACGTGGCAATTTGGTGTCTTTGCTGATATCTTTTCCTTTTGTTCTAATAACTGTTAATATTCTTATTGATAATGTTTTCAGGCACTCGAAAATCACAATTCCTGAAATTTGCTGCTAAGCTCTTTTCCTATTGATTGCAAATATAACCGTCAATATTCTTGTTGATAATATTTTCAGGCACTGGAAAATCGCAATTCCTGAAATTTGCTGCTAAGCTAAGCAATAGGTCTGTGATTACAACAGGGCTAGGAAGCACTAGTGCAGGCTTAACAGTTACTGCTGTGAAAGATGGAGGTATTCTTCTTGAATATGATCTCTAAATAAGATACTATTAGCAATTTTTGGGACTTCCCTTTTTCTCCTTTGCTGCTTTGTTTTCTATTTTGAAGTGTAATCTGAAAGCCTGCACTACCAGACACTGTAAGTAGTTTTATTCTACTAAACTACACATCAAGCAGATAGCTCTAATGTTGATACTGCCCATGAACATTGTCCATGTTAAGACACGGACTATGTAGTTGCGGGGATGTACTTGTTCTTGATAGCAGTTTCCACCGTTCATGTTAAAAGCTTGTTAAGCAAGGGACTTTCCTCCTTCTGGTAAAGTTTGTTATTGTGATCAATAATGATAGATTGGATAGGGCTTGACATTTATATATAGGCATTCTAATAGCAGTAACTACCTCTGTTATTGTGATGATTTCTTTGACTTGGATAAAGCTGGTGTGACATTCTTTTGACTTGGTTAAAGCTGATTTGGAAGTTCTAGAATGTTCCAAGTTAATGTTATGCTAGTAAACTCCTTTTAGCACATGTGAAAACTCCACCAATGACCTGCCAATGCTTTGACTTGGACAAAGCTGAAGCAGTGGCTTTGTCGTCATGTATTAGACATATTGTAAGTTTGGATCCACTGCAACAATAGATTTGATGAGCTGTCACTTTCTCTTTACACATATGAATGTGCTCTCAATGTTCTATGTCAAGCCCAAGAATCTCTCATCCTTGCGAGAACTAGGTCTACAAGTGTGAATCAAGTGCTAACCAAATAGAGTTATCATAGGCTGTGTGGTCTAATTGCAAACGGACTATTTGCTTATCTTGCTATGTTTTGGTTATGATACAAAATAAAAGATGGCAATGCATAAAAAGAATGAGACTAGTAGCCATAAGAAATTCTTTTGAAACATATTCTGCATCCATATTTTTCCTTCATACACTTGTCTTTAAGTCTACTACATTTGTCTCCTTGAGCTTGAGTCCAGAGGGACATGGGAGTTTGTACCATGTCTCAGAGTATTTCCGTGGTTGATTGTCGATGGGTATATATCATCAAATATCAATCAGATGGCATGATTGATAGATTCAAGGTCCACCTAGTTGACAAAGGTTTTACTTAGAGCAATGGCATTGACTACATGGAGTCCTTTTCTCCTGTTGCCCACGTCTCTTCTATTTGGTTTATCTTCTCAGTTATAGTCAATCTTGGATGGCTGTTATACCAACTTGATATCAAGAACGTTTTCTTGTATGGAGATCTTATAGAAGAAGCCTATTTGAGATAGCCTCTACGATATACCACTCAAGAGTATATGAAAAAGCCCTCAAGCTTGGTTTGAATGCATGAGCACAGAGATCTAGAAGATTGGCTTCCATAGGTCATCATCAGATCATTCCATTTTCATCTGATGAAAAGGAGATGGGCCCACGAGTAGAGTTGTTGTGATAACAGTTTGTGGATGATATGATATTGATTAGTGATGATAAAAAGGGTATTTAGTAGACCAAGGCCTTTTTACATTCTATATTTGTGACAAAAGTCCTAAGTGACTTGCATTATTTTCTAGGCATTGAAGTGGTTAGACAGGGATCACACCTATCTCTCTTTTAGTGGCAATAAACATTGCAAATATTTAAGGAGGCTGATTTTTTAGGAGCCAAGCCATCAGGTGTACCTATTAAGATGAGATAGCGAGTAGAAGAGTCTAAGGATAGTCCTTTGTTTGAGGATGTCACTAGATATCGGAGTATGGTTGGGAGGCAAGGTTCGAAACGTCGATTTCGATATCGTTTCGATAAATTTCCAAGTGCACATTTCATTAGCATGTCGACACATGTTGACAAAAATGGCAATAGTTAAAATTATTAGAATTTTAAAAATAATTATTTCAATGAATAAATATCTCCATTTAAGTCCTAAATCTTGTCTTTTACTTTATATGCGGTATGCTGATACATAACCTGTGCAGTAGTAGTAGAGCGGCAACAGCAACAACAGGAGTAGCAACCTACCGATGGCATGCTGACCTTATTGGTGGCATGTTGATAGTTTTGTTGGTATGTTGGCGAAACACCTGGGTTTCAATAACTTGATCATGTTGACAAAGGTTTTCTTCAGCAATCACCATTTTGGTGGCATGTCGGCAGCATTTAAATCACTATTGGGAGGTTGCTATACTTGACATAATATAGATCTATGGCCCATGTTGCATGTGAGATCATGTGGGTTGTTGGCTTCCTACAATATATTGGAGTTCCTACATCAATTCCTATCCCATTATGCTGCAATAAGTAGTCTGCCACATACATTGCCTCTAATATGATTTTTCATGATTGGACGAAACACATCGAGGTTGATTGCCACCTTATTCTTAATGCTATTTTGGAAGGAAAGATCAACACTCCTTATGTCTCCTCAAAGCATTTACAATAATAACAACCAAGCCTTCTTCTACATTAAGTAGGGTCGGCTATATGGATTCTTTGCCTCTACTCATATCTATTTTGAGTTATTTTTTGGATTTAAATTGAAGTAACTGAGATAATATTTAATAGTTTCCTTTCAATACTTCGTCTTATGTGCCCCCTCTCAGTAGGTTCAACCCTCAACTCCTCTTATATCCTAATTGGGGCATTTAGTGGCCTTTTTTGCAAATGTTCAAATCACCTAAGACGTTTCTCTCATTTTATCCTCTGTCGGTGTTATCCTAATCTTTTTTCGAATAATCTCATTTGCAACATTGTTTGTCCTTATATGACCACACATCCATCTTAATATCTTTATTTCTGCCACAAACATCTTTTGCATATGCTTATACTTGACGATCCAACATTTAGAACTATAGAGTATGGCATGTTTTACGGCTGCTTGATAGTACTTTCCTCTAACTTTCAAAGGAACCCTTTAATCACATAGAACATCAGATGGTTTCTCCATTTCTACCATCCTACACTAATTCTATGCAACATTTCCATCAATTTCACCATCTTGTTAAAAAATGGATCTCAATTATTTAAAAATATCTTTATTAGAATGCATTTTTCTCTAATTTTTACATCCATTCCTTCATTGTTCCCATTACCACTAAACTTATATTCCATAAACTTAGTCTGTCTTAGGCGTAAACCTTTAGCTTCGAAGGCTTCTCTCCAAGGCTCAAGTTTTTTGTTCACTCCATCTCTTTTCTCATGATTGGAGAAGAAGCCCCATTGGTCACCCTTACATCTCTGATTTCCTGTTGAACTACGAGGTCTATCAACCAATCTTTGTCTCCTGTGAGATGAATAAAGGTACTGGAGTCGATCACCCATGCACTCGTGACCCTCTTCTTCTCCTTAACTTGTTGGGTTGCACCCACAAGCTCGATAGAATCTGAGTTTCACCTTCTTAGATCAAACCTCTCTATCAAGGATAAGAGAAAATTCATCGCTAACCAAACTAAGCGTGAGAGGAGACTCATCATGCAAATTGTGATTACAACCACAGGACATCAACAACCACCCTCAGCTAAGGTTTAAAATGCCGATTTTGATGTCGTTTCGATAAATTTTTAAGTGTGTATTTTGAAGGCACGCCATGAAAACTCGTATTTCGACATCAGATTTCAATGATTTCGATACCCTAAAAATAGTTCATTTTGAAGGCATGTCGAGGGCATGCCGACGTATATCAACAAAAATGACAAAAATAATCAAAATGATTAGAATTTAAAGAAAAATACAAGCTTAAACATGTATGTCAAATATCAAATAATTTATGTGTGAATTGAATTAAGTCGTGCAAAGATAAAAGATTTAAATATATAGTTTACAGTAAACTAAAGTAAAAATTTAAAAGTTGAAATTTAATTATCTGATCAATTGATCTTAAATTCATTTATTATTTAATTTGAGGTATTTCAGTCAATCCATTTGAATAGATCTAAATTAACGTGTTGTGTTGACTATTTTTATTTATGTCACCCTTTATGAGTCACGTTTAGATCTAGTTATATCATATTTGTGTATGAAAAATATAGGTTGTCATCTTCAAACATGGGACCATGAGTTTCTAGGTTGAATGTTATTCTTGAAGTAAATGATGATTAATTCCTGAAGTAAATAGGTTCTTAGTGTTTATAATTTTCAGGTTTTGTTCTCTTATGGATGGATGCAAGTTTTTTATTTTTTAATATTAACCCAAACTTAAAGTTTTATTTTTAAGAATTAAACAAATGTTTCCTCAATTCTAAATTATGATTAGACCTATATGTATGTAATAATGGTAGATCTATATTATAGTATGTAAATATACTCTATAATTATGGATAGGTGTAGAATCAAATCTTAAGAGAGTCAAAGGAGAGGAGTAGTGAGACTAGAGAGAGCAGCAACAGTGGAGATTTGGTTATAATAAGAACAAATAGTAGCAATAGTGTGAGCAAATGTAGTAGTAGTAGAGAATGGGAGAACTGAGAGTGAGAAGCAATACTAGCAAGTTGAAATATCAAGTGCATTGTCACTTGTTGACATTTCGACGAAATTTTGACGAAATTTCGTCGAAATCCTTGTGTTTTGACATTATGTTGATGTTGATATGGCCTATCCTAAAAAATAGCCATTTCGACAACATACTGATTGCATGCCGTCACAATTTAAATCACTTACAAAAATAGTAATTGGTAGACATTTATATTGATCTTAAAATATGATAACGATTAAAGAATTGTATTTAATGCCACCCATTTCTCTGAACTTATCGACATATTCATAATTGGAAAAATATTATTGATACTCCTACATTTCGACATTACATATGTGTCGATGCAGCCGATGTCAGAAAAGGGCCATTTCGTGAGCATGTCGTGGGCATGCCATGGGCATTCAGAACAATGCCCTCAGCGGTGGCTACTCTAGCCATTGTCGACCCCCCCCAGCAATGGAGCTGGGTGTGCCAGACAGGCCAACGACAGCGTAGCCACTACTGCCTCCTGCAATGGTGGTGTCGTCAGTGACGATGGTGTTGCGATGGAAGCCTTCATTGAATCACGTCTGAGTTGGTGATTCAATCATCTTATGGGTGGTTCTTTTCGGTGGGATATTGGAGCTTCGGTCAACGACAGCTGCTTTGATACCATTTGGAACTAAATAATATGCATTAACCACAAAAGAAACCATCGTCCCTCTTTTTAAATAAAAGGGGACAGGGCAAATTACGTAAGTGCCTTACAAGAATAAATAGATATCGAATACATCCCTATGACTCAACACACCTCTCTATATATTGAGAGGAAGGGTTTCATTTGAAGAATAAGAAAATCATTTCCTTTGACTTTCTCCTTATCATTGTATCCACAATCTTCATGAGCTTGTTGGTCAAAGTGTCAATATTCCAATTACAGAATCTTAACTTCTTTTGTGGCACACTTTGATGGAGAAGGTCGTGAACTAACTTCCTTACTTGCATGCGTTCCTCATGCGAGAACCCTTGCTTATTTTGGACTACATCTTGGCAGAGATGTAGCGGAACTGCCTTTTTTACTTGTATGCGTTCCTCATGCGAGAACCTGTGCCCATTTTTCACTACACCCGATCTTGATGCAGTGCGTTGCAAGTAGCAAGTGCCCCAACGAAATCTTAGTGTTTGCTTGAATTCATGTTTAAAGATTTGACAAGTTTTATGTTAGTTGTCGGATGCCTAATGCAATCTTCCTTTACGTAAGCTTGGGACTGGTAATGAATAGGTGCAAAAGCCTCAATGCGGAGTTTTTTGTTACTATCATGTATTTGATTGAAAAAATCTGTATCACAAACCTATGAATGTCCTAAAGTAAGACTAAGTTCTCTGATTAAAGAGAATCATTTGATATGAGGATTACTATCATGTATGTATCAACTCATGTTCAAAATTGTCAAATATTTTTTGAGGTAATTTGACTCATCTCATAATTTTATAGAGCTTATAATATTTTCCATAGCACTACTCAAGAAGCATCCCATCTTTCTATGTGATAAGTTGCCATGATAGATATCCATGCTCTAGCTTTAGGGGAGAGGGCATTAGTTTTGATTATTTTGCTTTTGTTTATTATTTTGTCAGTTTCTACTTTGGTTTCCTCTTATGAAA
Organism: Thalassia testudinum; assembly: GCA_037157565.1. NCBI lineage: Eukaryota > Viridiplantae > Streptophyta > Magnoliopsida > Alismatales > Hydrocharitaceae > Thalassia > Thalassia testudinum. The sequence continues at coordinate 168,142,383 of JAZHRO010000031.1, forward strand.
TTCTCCCATGTAGCCTTTTTATGCGAGAGTACTATTTCATAATAGAGTATTCCACACTATTCTGTTTCATAAATGTCATATTCCTCTACGTACCGTTTGTTTAATGGGATTGGTTTAGTAGGATAGATTTTTATTGGGGTGGGATTGTGTCGCAATTCTGGGATTGCAAGGTTTTAGTGTTTGTTTTTTTTATATGGCAATCCTGATGGATTTTGAAGACTACACCGGTGGATTATCAGACTCAGATTTCATTGGGATTAAACCATCCCATCCCCCCCACGGGAATTAGATAATGCCGGGTTAATAGCCTTTAACCCGGTATTGTCCCATCCCCGGTTTAACTCTCCAAATGGGGGATAGATGTCCCAAACCTGCAAAACAAACGGTACCTTAGTGAGTATTCCACAGTATTCTTTTACATAAATGTTATATTCCTTTGGTGAGTATTCCACACTTTCACATAAATGTTATATTCCTTTAGTTATGTCTATGTTTCTATTTTCAGCTAATATAGCTTTCTTGAAAAGAGGATGTATATGCAAACCGCTCGTCTCATTGATTGATTCTTTTTTCTATACCCTGGTCATGTTCATACGTCGTTTCTGGTGGATTGAAATCTGCATTGTGGGCCATTTTAATTCTGCTATCGGTGAAAATAAAGTTGTTGATCTGCAAAGTAAGCTGCTTTCTTTTGTATGTGTGTTGGGGGGGCTTACTTAAATTTGCTTTGTCAGCCGCTTGAGCAACAATACTAACTTGTTCCAGGAGAATGGACATTGGAGGCTGGTGCTCTTGTTCTAGCTGATGGTGGATTATGCTGTATCGATGAATTTTGCAGGTAAATTATCCTATTCATCAGCTTGTGATGCCCTATGCTGGTACTCAAATGGTGGTCCATTCACCATGGTCCATGTAGCAAAAACATCATTTTCTTCAAGTATGTGCTGCAGCACTATTTGGTATTCAACTGTTGGATTTGATCTGTTCCTTGATCCTAGTAGCACTTGTTTCTTGGAAATGCACAATTTTACAAGAATGAACCTTGTCATCCTTTTGAGAACTGTTCTTACAGAATGCTCTCGGCATATAGTCCATTTTTTTTTGTACTGGTTCTATACTTCATGTTAGCACATGGCAGCTATGATATTTATAATTTTGACCTGGTAAAATCAAAATAGACATGTCTTCCAGCACAAATGCCAAGTAGAATCTTGAGATGGATATTCATGTATGATGTAGATTTCTAAGAAGTAGCTATTATATTTGTGGAAATAAAATGTATTCTTAACTTGGTTTTATTTTAATTCTGTTATTAGCTCTTCCCATGTTTGCATACTTCATGATTCTTGACTTGCCATATGTTTCCCAACGTTAGCTTTCTTTTCTTTAGATTGAGGTCAAGTGTTGCTCAAGCACCTTCTGCCCAAAAGCTGGTTTTATAGTCAAATGCTACATTGGTACTTTACCTCTAATTATTGCTGATATGGTTTGGTTAATGTCTATTGGAGACCGTGAGATCTCGTTAAATGTGACAAGAAATCCCCTTGCTGCCTTTTTTAGTGGTTGGCTTCTAGGCCAAGTAATTAGGTTGCTTAGTTGTCAAATTTTAGTATTTTGGAAAGTTTTTATTAAGTTATATTATGAATAGGAATATGATTACTTGTTTGTTATGGGATTGATTTTCTGTATAAAGAGACCAATACCTACATTGTTATTTGAGTTCTCTCCATTATTAAAAGTATAGGGTTTTCCACCATATGTGCTCCTCTCTCTCTCTATCTCAAGGTGTGCATGATCTCTCCATTATCATATTCTCTATTTTTTGACAATGTCCATGTTCTATGCTCTTAGATATGAGCCTATGATCATAGAATACCATATCATCATCAAGGCCATTGTCATGCTGTCAAACTTAACTATCATGATGGGATGGCATACTGATACATACTTATAGTATTAAATTTGCAAGATTGTGAAGGGTACGTTGACATATCTGTAGTACAGTCCCATTTTGAGGACCATAACACCAATATTTTTGGAAATGAGAGATCATAATTTTGCATTATTTCGTCCAAATAAAGGGCCAAAGTGTATTTCCCATTTAACCTGAATCACGCAAGATCTTGCTGATTATTGGTCCAGTTTTCTCTGTTTCCAGCTCAATGTTCTTTACTTTTTTAGGTATTTTGGTTCCGTAGACTGGAACCAAGCTCTGCTCGGGTCTAGTGTTAACATATTAGAAAAGGAACCTATATTCAAGTGTAGAAAAGGTTCCCTACTTCCATGATTATATCGTTATTTATGAGTGATTTTTTAAAATGGAACTATTGAAATTCTTATGTAGGGGTGTGTCTTTACTTTTGCTTGAGGGTCTACTATGTAATTCTTCTTAAGCCTCTCTCTATATAAAGGTGCTTAGGGTTTTGTTATCAAATAAGATGTTTCATTCTTTTCTTCGACATGCTATTAGAGCAGGGTCAGTCTTAGGCCCTTTGCGCTTGGGTGCCCTTCTCCACCCAAACCCTAGAGAAGAGAGAGAACCTTTTCTCTCTCTTCTCTTCTCACCTCACCATCGACCATATTCTCTCTTTGTCTCTCTCTGCTGCACATTGTCACCAGCCTCCAGCAGTACTCAGTAGTTTCACCGAGGTTGGCCTGCACCGCCAAGGTCGGTTGCAACCCCACCAGCGGTCCAATCTTCGGCGAGGCAATGCCAACAGGAGTAACGAAGCTGTAGTGCCGCCTGATGCCGTGAGATTCAAATCAAAGATCCTACTTGCTTAGGGCCACCGGAGCACTGCTACCTCGCCGGAGCATTGCCAGCGATATCCTCCAGTTCCAACATTGCCTAGCCTCATCTAGGGCTCTTGTAGCATCGCATAGGCCTTGTTAAGGGTCCTCATTGCCTAGGGGACAATTGGACTCCTTGGTGGTGGTATAGGTACTTGATCGTGACCTAGGATTGCGTTTTGACCCTCTTAGGACTTCATAGCACCTAAATCGATCTTTTCCTTTTTCTGTGTTCCTTTGCCATAGTAGAAGAGATCGTGCACAAAACTCCAAGTAATTAGATTGCACAAGCCACCAACCATCAGAAAAATGAATGCCAAACTACATGACAATAGTAAAAATAGAGAAATTATAGGTTCTGACGGAGGGGGGGTGAGATGTGTGTGATAAGAAAATAATGCGGAAATATAAACAACAATCTCATAAAAGCAATCCCACAAATGAACATAAGGATTTTTAGGTGGAAACCTAAATCCGGGTAAAAACCACCACCTAGACCTCTTGATTTAGGATTTCCTAATCTACCTAGTAGATCAAATCCACTAACGAATTACTTAAACGAAGGTAGTTCAACCTCTTACAACTGTACTACTTACACGAGGGTAGTGTATCTCAAACCCTCCTCTCCACGAGGAGTATCTTGTCTTGCGAAGGAGATGGGAATTCGCAAAGCAAATACCCAACTACAAAAGAAAAAGAAAAATAAATACCTATAGTGCTACAAAGTAGGGATGAAACTATGCTACTATAGTCAAGGACTTCTCTAATACGGAAGAGATTCGACGTGAATTCGATAGAGTTTTGGTGCTTTCGGATTTGCAATGTAGAACTTGGAGAGCAAGATCTTCGCTAAGTGATTTCTCTCTTCTCTTGGACACAAAAGATGTGGAAATGGATTTTCAAGATGTGTTTTGCTAAGGAAGGGTGCTCCTCTATTTATAGAGGCGTCTAGAAGGCTTTGGAAGCCTCTTGTAGTCGTTGGGAATAAGGCTTAAGAGAGTGGTCCAAAATCCCACTGAAATTAGGGTCGTTAAAGAGTTTGACAGGGTTTCGGACGTTTGTATTTATGGTCAGACATTTGGGTCATCGTCTGACCTGAAGGTTGGACGTCTGCTCTAAAAGGGTTGATGATCCTGGCTGGGTTGGATCTAGATGAACGTCTAACAGGTCATTTTAAGACGTCTGGGCATTATATCAGACGTCTAATTCTAAGACGAGTTTCTTCCTATTTTGATCAGATCGAAACAAGGTTCTAGTGTTTGTTGGTCAAACGACATATCGGACGTCTGACATAATGTCTAGTTGTCTAGAAAGAGGATTCTCTGCGGGAATTGATTTCCCAAGGTTTAAACAGCTATAAGGGTTTGACAAAAGTAGATTTGGGTCAGATTTAGCCTAGTGTCTATTTTTCGGATGTTTAGAAGGTTCTACGGACGTCTGGAAAGAAATATCAATGCGATAATTAGATAATCCTCTAAGATGTTGTTTGAGAGGCTAATGGTCCTCTAATTGGACGTCTGGCATGGTCCTCAGACTTTTTGTAAGACGTCTGGACTATGGGTTGATCGTCTGAAAGTAAAGATCAGAGAATACTAAATCTAATCTAAGTGTTTGGACGTTTGTACAAACTATTAGACGTCTTAAAATCCATTGTCTGAGGTCAGATGATCAGGTTAGATGTCTGATTGGGCTGTCTGAATTCTATAATGATTTTCTGATTTTATTTGAGGGTTTGCCTAAGTGTTCTAGTGTAGGAATAGTGTTCCTAGGACTAAGGTGAGTCACTTTAGGCTCTTTAACAATGAATTTAAAAATAAAGAGCAAAGAACAATAAAGCAATTACAAAATACAAAAACAAGAAATACTTCTATCCTATTCTTCATCTCTAGGCTCTCACTCCATGCGAGACTCCATCTTCTCTTCTCCTCCATCAAGCTCCTCTAATCTGCTATGGATGAGAGCTTGAGCTCCTTTACACTTGATTCCATTTGCTTGTACCTTGAAAGCTTAAACTCAAATGCAAATATTAAAAATCAAGTATTTTGTTATCATCAAAATCAACGACCGTGGTGTTCTTGTACCAGCATAAATAGGTCCCCAAACAAAGTTGGGACACCAAATGATGCAAACGGAGTTTGTAACTCCCTTGTAGGAACCTACTGCACTAGCTGCTGAGGTCGTCGAAGCGTCATCAATGTCGAAACTGAGTAATGTTGGATCTAGCTTTCTTTTTGCTAGATCTGACTAGATCAAGTGGAAGAGGCTCCCATGGTGGTCATCGGAGCTCTAACTTATTTGTTGGAACCTTTGATCTGGTTGTCAGAGAACAACCGTTGAGAGGGTGATCGCCAAAGGGACCCATGCCATACACAAGACTCATATAGTGATCTTCAACATGTACTACGTTCGTGGAAGACCACAAAGAAGAACCAATGGTATCAAATCCGCTTGGATACCATGTTGAAAAGGAAATGAATAACAACCACACAGACACAAAGATGTATGTGGAAACCCTTCTTAATGGAATGGAAAAACCACGAGAAGGGATACCTAGAGTTTTCTTTTCTTTTTCCAACTTGAAATAAAGGTGGAGGGTGTTCCAATATTTATAATCACCAGGTTAAATGGATCCACCCCTAAGATCCAATTACTCATTTAGATGCACAACTCAACACTAGTAGATAATCAGTTCAAAGGAAGGCCAAGAACATGAAGGGCACTAAAAAGAGTAAGAGACTGCAGCAACAAAATGCATCCTTTCCGTACAACATAAACGTTTGAACCATTTGCCATAAGGACCTATTCTTGACTAGATCTAAGTTTGTATTTGGAAAATTATTTTGTCTGGTCATGTGATAGTGACCCCACTATCAATAATCCAATCATTAGAGTTGGAAGGGATCTCCATACCTTTATTACCTTGAACATAAAGATCATGGTTGAGAGGAATAGATTCAGAAGATCCCTTTTTGTTGCCAAGTGCCTTTGAAAATAGTCCTTGTAACTCTTTGATTTGGTCCTCTGTTAAATCATGAAGGGTAAGTCAGCCCCTTTCCAACTGTTGCCACATTTATTTTAATTTGAGATTGATTCGGGCTGAAGATCCTAGCATAAGTCTATACCGTGTCCAATTTTCAGACAATGTGTGCACTTCCAACTTCCTTTACCACGATCCACAGCAAAGGACTTAGGTCTAAATTGGTTTTGGCTCCTAAATGTCAAATGCTTCAAATAAGTTCTCCTAGTTTCATCAATAGCATCTCTAGATCTATCCCTTATAACATGTAATTTGGCCTCTTCTGTTTCCACATGGAAGTAGACCTTAATACCTGGAATGGAAGAGCCATTAAGAATTTGATTCCTATCATTTTCAAACTTTTGGTTTAGACCAACAAGAAACATGAATGTACGAGTCTTCCATTCTCTATCCTAGTGAAGTTTTTGTTCAGATGGATCTTTCCAAGTCTCATATGCATAAAAGCCTAGGTCTTCTTGGATTTAAGAAGCCCATAGTAGTTAGTAACAAGCATTGTTCCTTGTTGAAGATTGCAGATCTCCTTTATTAGTTGATAAATATGAATGTTTGGCCAAACATGCTGTCCAGGGTAGTCCACATGTTTCAAGCATTTTTCTTTCTCATAATAAGGGTTGAAGCTCTATTGAAATAGAACTCACAATCCAAGATTAAACATGGTTATGTTTAATATAGCACATCTTGAAGGCAGGATCATTCTTAGTAGACTTAACTGTGCACCCATGGCTTACAGTACCCATTGTTGCTGTTGTAGTCCATGAAAGATAATTCAATTTGTTAAGTTTTGCGGTGGTAAGATGCATAGTAATTCCCTCTCGTGACTTCATGGACCCCAACTTGAGCTTTTCGTCTTGTTTTTGTTTCTTTGCCATAGTAGAAGAATCCTTGGACAAACCTAAGCGATTAGACCAACATGAACTGCAAAACAATTGGAAAATCGATTCCAAACTATAGGACAATGGCAAAATATGAGAAACAAGGCATAAAATGATGTCAGAATGTCAAACCATGCAAATGGAGTTTGCAACTCTCTTGTAGGAAGTAGCTGGACTGGTTGTTAAGGTTGCTAGAGCATTGCTAGTGCTGGAACCATGTTGGGTGATGTCGTCCAGTATTGATGCACAATAGGTCTGGGTTAGATTTGGTCTCTCCTTGTCTGATCTGGCCAGATCAAGTAGGAAGGGGTCCCATCGTTGTCACTGAAGCGTCACTTCAGTCATTGGAACCTTAGATCTTGTCATTGGAAACGTCGCCAGAGAATAATCCTGAGATGGTGGATCATTGGAGAGGCCTACGCATGACAAGAGAGCCTCAACGACACTTGAAGACCCTTACCACACATGAGATTGTGTAGAGATCTTTAACACGTACTATGTATGTGGAAGACTAACACAAAGAAGCAACAATAGGATCAAACTCGCTCTGATATCATGTTGAAAATGAAAAGAATAAATAGTCACACGATCACAGTGATGTACGTAGAAAAACTTTCTCAGAAGGGAAAAACCATGGGAACGAATACTTAGCGCTCATTGGTGGCTATGGTTTTTTTTTCTTTTGATGATGAAACTAGGGTGGTGACACTACCTAAGCCTTGTTGTGGCCATCAACAGCACCATTGGTGACTAATTGACCATTGTTGTGATCATTTGGGACCCATTAGCCAATGGTCAAGGTTGTGTCTGTGGTGAAGGCCCCTTGGTGGTGGCGGCAACTCGATGTGAGGCAATGGTTTGCATATGGCCCGCTTTTTGTCATATTAAATATTTGGTGGAAAGAAACATAAAATAAATGGGAGTCAAGAATGGTATAGGCGTCGCCCTAGTATTGCTTCTTTGTTACCATGTAGAGAACATAATGACTTGATGCATTTTAAGACTCCTTACTCTTATATAGGGAAGGTGGATGTAAAAATTCTAGAATAGCACTCAAGGAAATAGCAGAATAGCAAACATGTCACAAATAGAAAAATAAAGTGAAGAACTTTAATAAAATTGATCGAGTATGTATCCATTAGGATCTCTCTTTCCTCTTTGAATTAGCTCTAAAACTAGAAATGCAAATGGAAGGATGGTGTTTGGATTTATGTGATTTATTTGATCAAAATTAAGGTTGAAATTACATAGCTTTTTCCTCAGGAAACAACCTGTTTTTTTGTGGGACATGCAAACGAGATCTGATCTTTAGGTGGGACATGCCACTAGAATCTTGACGATGCAGTCTTAATGCTACCCCTGAAATTTAGTTGTGAGATCGTTTACACCAATTGGAACTGTGGAGAATAAAGGCCACGTGGCAGGTTTTGTGAGCACCCAAGGGGTGCTGGCCTTAAGGGTCTTGGTGGTCTTTACTTAGAGTCCAAGTTTTTCAATTTTTTAGTAAATTAGGTGTCAATCAGTTAAGTAATTAGAGGGATTTGATACTCTTTGATTTTAGGAGATTTGATTGAGTTTATTTCTTATTTTGAGATTAGGATTTGCTCTCGTTAAATAGAGAGTAGGTATGTATGTTATTTTTTGAGTTAATGCAATATTATTTTACAACAAAACAACTCCCTCTCTCTCCCTCTCTTCTCCACTGCTGGCTGCCATCTCTCTCTCTTGTTCAGCATGTGCAACCTCCATTGGCAGCAACCTACTGCTGCCAATCTCTTCCCACGTGGAAAAGCCTCCACGTTCCATAGCACCCAAATCTCCACATGAACTTTAGATAGGTCTTACATGGCTTTGCATGTGACTTGCACATTCGATGTTCAATGCATGCACAAAACCTCTTGTTCAATGGGAAACAAATGATTCAATTTATAAGGTAGCCCTAGAGGCTCTTATATAAAGAGTCGTCTTAGGACAATTACAATAAGTGCCCCATACAATATAAAAATAACAAAATGACTCAACACACATGTACCGCCTCTTAACACTCGCCCTTAGCCTGGAGCATAGATGTTAGTCATGCTTAGCTTGGAACACCAAAAATCAAGCCGCTTCTTAGGAAGTGCCTTGGTGAAGATATTTGCAACCTAATCATCAGTGGAGATGTATGGGGTTGAAATCTTCCCAGCCATTACTTCATTTCTGATGAGGTGGCAATGAACTTCTATGTGCTTTGTCCTCTCATGGAAGGCAGGGTTATTGGCAAGGAATGTAGCAACTTTATTGCCACAATACACTGAAATAAGTAGAGAGACCGACACTCCAAAGTCATGCATAATGGAATGTATCTTGAAGAGCTTGCATGTAGTATGTGCCATAGCTCTATACTTCAATTTTGCGCTAGATTTGGATACCGCATTTTGCTTCTTACTTCCCCATGTTACAAGATTTCCTCCTACATACGTGCAGTAGCCAGTGGTGCATTCCTGTCTTGATGTGCCATTGCATAATCTACTTTAGAGTATTCCCACACCTTTAAGTGCCTGTTGTCTTTGGAAAAAAAAGCCTTTGCCAAGTGAATTCTTCAAGTACCTCAAGACTTGGTAAACACAAGGCCAATGCACTTCTCTAGGTTCATGCATAAACTGACTTAATCCCCCCACAACATACGGAATGTTGGGTCTTGTCACAATCAAGTACAAGAGCTTGCCAATCATGGCTCGAATTCACGTCACATCCCCCAGAATGGGGCTGTCAGAATCGACTAAACGGGTCCAAGGGAATATTTGCTAGTTTACAACCAAGCATCCCTACCTCCCGAAGTATGTCCAGAACATACTTTGTGAAAGTACCATGCTTCCATCCATACGATGCACCTTAATACTCGAAAAATAGCTGATCTCACCCAGATCCTAGTAACAACCTATGTGTGTGAGAAGGTTGTAGTAGACTCTAAATGCTCTTTATCACTTCATGTATCCAGAATATCATCGCTGTAAATAATTAGCATTACAAAACTTGTCTCTTTGTATCGTACAAACACGGAATGATTTGAAGATGATATAGTTAAGCCAAACCCTCAAATTGCTTTATTAAACCTCTTAAACCATACTCGGAGACTTTGCTTCAACACTGGCGTTTTTTAGCTTGCATGCTTTTTGACACTCCCCCTGATGGGCAAAACTGTGTGGTTGTTGCATATATACCTCTTCATGTAGATCGTCATAAAGGAAGGCATTTTTAATATCATTCACAAGTGATAGGACCTGAATTGAATTCAACCGAGCAACAAGAGAATGGTTCAAAATAGTCAATGCCAAAGGTCTGTGTATACCCTTTGGTCACCAATTGTGCCTTGTACCTTTCCATGGAGCCATTTAGAAGATATTTTAGGGTGAACACCCATCTACGCCCTACAACCATGCACCAAGGGGTAGATCAACGAGATCCCAAGTAACACGGGATGAAGCACTTCCATCTCATCCTCCATGGCTGCTTTTTAGGTATGGTCTTGCAATGCATCAGTATGACTCCGAGGTATTTGGTGACTGTCCACAATTGGAGAAAATAATTGAGTAGAGGTAGGTAATCTATTAAACAACATATGCTGTGAAATAGAGTAACGGGAACATAGTCGTTGACCCTTCTGTTAAGCAATGGGAAGGTCCAAGTCAGATCCCTCTACAGAAGGAATTACCTGATCTCCATCTAAATCCGTAGGATCAGTAAAGGGATGAGCATTAATGGTGTATAGATGCTCATCGGCGGGTGCAATAGTAACTCTATTGTGAATGTCTACAGGTAGAAAGAAGATGGCTTAGAGGGTGGATCCGGTTAGGCTATAGCTGATGGATAGGATGGCTCAAAAGGTCTTGGAGGCAGCATAGAGACATAGGAAGAGGGTTATCCCTTGGCAGGGGAGGAGAAGAGTCTTTCCCTTTCTCAGAGCAAAATGTCCTAAAAAGGGGTAACATCAGTATTGACAAAGAATTTGCGGGCCACTGGATCATAACAACGATATCCCTTCTGGATCCTCAAGTGTTCCAAGAAAATACACTTCATGGATCTAAGAGATAACTTGTCCAACTTGAACAAGTGGATAAAACAAACACAACTAAGCACCATAGCGGTAAGGACAAAAGCATTTCGGCTCGGAAATAGAACAGAGTAGGGTTTCTTACCATCCAACACAGATGACACCCTATTAATGAGGAAAGCGACAGTGAGAACATCTGACCAAAAATGAGATGGCACATGCATCTTAAACATCGCAGTATGTGCCACATCAAGTAAATGGCACAACTTGCGTTCAGCTATCACATTTTATTGAGAGATGTGAACATAGGAGTTATGATGAATATCGAGACAATGTGGCATTCATAAATTCAAACTCATTGTTACTCCTGAAAACATGTATTATAGTAGAAAACTAAGTCTTTATTTCGTTAAAAAAATTTTGAATGAGTATAGGGGTTTCTGACTTTTCCTTCAACTTGTAAACCCAAGACACACGGATACAATCATCAACCAAAACTAGAAAAGATCGACAATCCCTAACATTTCAGACTCGACAAGGTCCCCACAAATCAGCTTGAACAAGATCAAAGGGTGACTTAGTGTTCTTATTTTGACTAGGAAAAGATGACCTATGATGCTTGCTAAGCTGGCACGCATCACACTGAAAAGATTTGAGAAACTTCAACTTAAGAAACTGACGACATAAAACTGGAATACTTGGATGAACCAAATGCAAATGCCATCATAAAGTAGTGGCCAAAGCAACAATAGTGGAATGTTGGGTAACTGGTAGGCTCAGGTAGTATAGGTCATTCTGCTCAAGTCGTGCACCAACCTGCTTCATCGTTTGGAGATCCTGTAGGAAGAAAAATTGATCATGAAACATCACCTGACGATTTAAAGCTTTGGTAATCTAACTAATAGACATAAAATTTAAAGCAAAGTTGTGTGCATGCATAACATCAATCAGGGTTAGAGAGCCAGATAAAGTAACATCCCTAAACCAGTCACATGGGACAATGCACCATCTGCCACTCACATGAAACAGTGTGCCAAGAGAACAAAGAGAGGAAAACAAGGTTGCATCTCCTGTAATGTGGGAAGAGGCACTTGAATTCGCAATCCACGTTGGATCACGAGTCTTGGTGTCATAGCAATAGTACCTGCAGTTCCTACCATAGAAGCTCTAGTAGCAGACATTGACTGGGAAGACATCAACTTACCATACTCAGAAATAATAATTTGAGAACTTTCATGCTCATAATCTTGGACCTAAGTGTCCTCTCTGCTAGCAGAGACCTGGTTTGCTTGTGGCCCTTGTGGAAAACCATGCTTGATCTAGCAGTGATTAACTATATGGTTGGTCTTGTGGCAGTGCTTACAAAAGAGACTAAGGCGACCCTGTCCACAGCCACTACCATTACCTCTAGTAGTGCATCCTCTCCCCCTTCTCGCAGGGATCCCCCAACCACGGGCAAGGGAGGCCATGGTTGAGAAGTCAGAAGGTGGGATAGGGTTTGAAATCTCATGGTGTGAAAGGCAAGCATAGATTTGAGTCGACGTAGGGATTTCTACCAATTGCATAAGCTGATCCTTCACAGCCTTGTATTTAGGACCTAAAGCTGCTAGCAGCTGAATAGACCTGATGGCTTCTCTCTACCGAGCCATCACAGAAACGTCTGCTGTTAGCGGTTGATGGATATCTTGCTCATCCCATAGACTTTTCATGGTACCATAGCACTTTGTCACTCAGTTTCCTTCTAGAATGTATGGATCTCTTTGATGACCTGGTAGAGACGAGCAATGTTACTATTTTGGGAGTGAATCTCGTGTAGCACCTCCTACATTTTCTTGGATGATGAATAAGGCATCACCTACTTGGCTATGGACTCCTTCATACTGTTCAGCAAGCACGTAGCCACCCAGTCATTGTTGGCCTCCCAATTAGTAGTCTTCACGTCTGGTTCATCCTTCATCAAAATATACTTCTTCCGATGATATCCCACGAAACAAGAGGACATTGACCACAAGAGGATGTTGGTCCCATCCAACTTGATGGAAGCGCTCTGCATGTGGGAGGGTGTGCTTGTGGTAGATGGTTTCCCCATTGAGTCGTTAAGGGCATCTTTTTGGTCACCCATGATGTCTCAATTTGTAGGATAAATGAGGAATCTTCCTTGTGTTGAAAATCAGATCATGTAGTAGCAACAACAGATGGTAAAAATAGATCTGAAAAGTAGTATTCCAGACCATAGTTAAGTTCGAGAAAAAAAAGTATTTCAAAATATAGGCAACCTTGGGAGGTGCCTTGTTGGGTAGCGGTCATGTGGTAAGGCAAGAGGAGGCCTTAGTGGCGTCGCACACAACTTTTGGAAGCTGCTGGAATGCCGGAGAGGGGGAAGAAAAACTAGTGGCGCTGGCTTCCGCTGGTAAAGAGGATGCTGCTACGGTGGTGGTGAAGAAGGGGACTGGTGGTGCTCCTTGGGCGAGGAGTTAGGGTTTTGGAGGATGCAAATGTTGTAATGGCATAACTTCTATTAAGAGAAACCCTGAGAGGCACCAAAGAAGAGAAGTTCAATAATACCCTTACAATAAATCAAACAATAAAAGACCAACAAGCCCCTCCATACATAACACTCTCCCTTAAGCTGGAGCATATGCATCAAACATGCTCAGCTTGGAACAAATATAGAGCAAACGCTTCTTAGGAAGTGCTTTAGTAAAACATTTGCCAGATCTTTAGAATATGTGAGTAGAGATCCTCTTGGCTAAAATGACCTCTTCGATGAAGTGGTAGTTCACTTCTATATGCTTAGTCCTCTCATGAAATACATGATTGTTCGCAATAAAGGTGGCAGCTTTATTGTCACAATGCATGGGAATGGTGCCAGAAACTTACACACCAAAGTCCTCTAGAATGGACTTGACCCATAGTAGCTCACAAGTAGTCTGAGATATAGCCCTGTACTCAGACTTAGCTCTAGATCTGGAAACTTCTGCCTATTTTTTGCTTCTCCAGGTAACTAGATTACTCCCAACAAAAGTGCAGTACCCTGTAGTGGACCTCCTGTCCTCATATGCGCCAGCATAGTCTGCATTAGAATAGCCACAAATATCCAGGTGCCCATTGTCCTTGAAAAACAATCCTTTCCTAGGTGCACTTTTCAAGTACCTGAGAATTTGGCAAGCTCTATCCTAATGGACTTTCTGATGTAAACACATTTATATCACATAAATCGTCTATTTATGTATGTTCTTAGACATAAAATTGCATCATACATTATAAATATTGCATAACATGCATCATCATGCATTTAGATCAGGTTGTATAAATTTTAGGTTAATTTTTCCTTTTTGTAGTCAGGAAAAAGTGCAATATTATATTGGGGCCTCAGATTGAAGATCTAACCGTACAAATCTAATCAGGGCGACGATCGGAGTTCAACGACTTTAATATCACCCCGATCAGACTTCTGTAGCATCAGATGCAGTCTAAGAAAGATCATAGGTTAAGGGGCCTGGTGGTGTAAATCCGTACTTCAGATGACAGATTCGACTGCACGGATAGGTTCGGCTCGACGATTGCAGCCCAACGACGTGAAAATCGATCCAATCTGACATCGGTGGCACCATCTACAAGTCACAGAAGATGGACTGCCAAGATGGCTCCACGTGGTGCCATCTCAGCCGCCCAAGCCAGCCAAAGGCCCACTCATCGTCTCTCTCTCCTCAACCGATCGTTTGATTTTAGTCGTTGGATCAAGATCCAATGACTGAGAAGGGCCAGCGCCTAATTCTTCCACGTGACACAAAGGGGGGTGTGGTGTGTTGGTCGTGCCCCTGTGGGCGAAGCACAGGTCGTGAGATCGAGCCCCACCCTGCCTAAAATTGCGCGGACGAGCGGATGTGGCTCAACTTGGGTCGTCAGATCTTGATCATGCGGCGGGAGATGTTACGTCGTGCGTGGGATGAGTGTGGATCGCACGCGCACGTGATGACATGTGATTGGATGCGCGATCGCACGTGTGCACGCTTAAGCATTGAAGCTGAATAGGCGAGGTATAATCTAAATCATCCGATCTTACAATCGGACGGCTGAGATCGTCTGAACGTGATGAGCGTTGAGGCATTGAAGATGAAAAGGCAGACGTGCGTGCGTGCAGAGCTTTAGCCATGTTTAGACTTTAGTGACTTTCGTCACTAAAGTCTTGTGCATTAAATTCTAAAGATGTAAATGACCTATTTACCCCCTTAATCTTCACCTATAAGAAGCCTTATGACCCCCACACTCTTTTCGCCCCTTCCTCTCTTCTCGCACCCCCATTAAAGTTCTAAGAGCTTATGCTAAACTCGGGATGCTCCATTAGAGTTTGAATTGGAATTTTTTTCACCTTCTCATCCCTGTTCGTGGAGCGCCCGTGATTGTCTTCTCAGCGTTATTCGGGAAGCGGATCTCGTTGCGACGTCGCCTTGCCCCGTCCTCCGTTGTCCGTCTTTGTTCTCCCTCGTCCCTCATCCCGTATCTTTCTACGTTCTTTCGGGCGCTCTGTCAACGCGGCTCATCCTCCAACCAGCCGTTGAGGATAACCTCTCTTCACCTTCTCTTTTATCGCTTTCTAGTTTAGATTTCCCGTTTTTTAGTGTAGTGATTAGTTGTAATGAACATCACTCGGTGGTTATGAAATTCATGTTTATTCTATCTTTATTTTTCTCCTTTTGTATCATTCTTTTCTCTCTCTTCTATTTATTATTCTTTAAGGAGATAGCTAGCGTAGATTCAATTCAACAAGCTAATTTGCTTCATGACAACAAATCAAACGCGGTTTTTGATCAAATGTCCTCCCTGTGTTCGACCTGGGACTCCTTTTGAGTTTCGGTTAAAATTATCTGTTGACGGATTTTTCTCGCAAATCACTCTACGACGATGGGTTTTCAAAACTCAACTCTTTTAGTGTAGATTTTCCGCTACAACATTTTGGTACCGTTGCCGGGAGGCGATGCTCTTTGATTTTTCGCGTTTTCCGACTTATTATTTACCTCACTTCTCTCCTTTCTTATTGTGATTACAGGTACTTTCACAAGGCGGGCAAAAGCGGTAGATTGGAGTAAAGTGCTGTTGAAGGATCTTTAAGTAACCCTACCTCCCCACCCACTAGATTTTATTCCACCACCTAATAACACAAACCCTACTTTACCTAGGAGCTTGCATAAACTCTAAGGTTAGTTTTGATTGTTTGTTTGATACTTCCATCTGCCTCACCTTGCATATATAAAAGACAAATTTAAAAAAAATCTTACGGAGATATACAACCTCCTTTGATTCTTCGTACTCAACCGGTAATTCGATCTTTGGGACTGGTGCACTTATCAACACATAATTGAGTAGAAATCAGATTAGGTAATTACTTCTGTGCCTAATTAAGTGGTGCATCAGGTCAATTGTTTGAGTTGTTTGTGCCGCACTACTTCAACTAAAAATAACTCATTAAGTAGCTGCCAAATAGGTTCAACTTTTAAGACTAAACTGCGTACTCTACATTTTTAGTTTGATTTCAAAGGAAAACATCTTCACCTGTGCTTTCAAAACCTAGTGTGCCAACTAAACTTGATTGACTATACCTAAAGTTGAATCATAAAAGCTACTAAGTAAGATTTAAATCCTAAAATTCACCGCATTAAAAAATAGTCTTTCTTGAAAATCATTGGTTATGTATGCATGCACATATTAACTGATCATTAAGGGCACAACCCAGATAAAAGAGCGCATCACATTTCAAAGCACATTCAAACCTAACCCTTATTAACACAGAGTAGATGTTGGCCTTAAGGATTGGACTCGCTCTTCGGAGCCCAGATTGAGATTATTTTTGATTAATCTGCTTCTATCGTTCAATCTGATGTCTAACTTGGGGAGCGTAATCAAATGATCGCGGTTGGGGGTTATCAAAGGAACCTGAGGTGAAAGCCGAGGGAAGAACCTTCTCCTCAGCTCCTCCCTCTAACTGGTTGGATTGACCGGAAAGTAGATCAAATCCTTTCTTCATCTCAAGATGGGTTTTGAGAGTTTGTAGGTCTTTAGGTTAGCCCACTTAAAGACATGTTTGATTATTTGTATTGCAGAGTACCTTTCTTCCTCCCATTCTGTCATGGATCCTTCCACATCCTATTTGCAGTTCCACTCGTACCCTTCTACCACTACTTATTCCCAAAATGATTATTATTCCAACCATACTTATTCTCATCCATCTTTTAGTTGGGATAATTTTGATTAGAGATACAGTTTCTGACCTCTGTGTTCAGGGTCTAACCCTGGACACCATGATCTTGATTTTTATCCTTCTCCGAGCTACATCGATTATAGATCACCGCCCTTATATGGACAACCTAATACGATCTACAATCAAGGATACTCTGATCCTTACCCTTCCCTAGATTACACTGTATATAGGTCACCACCTCTTTATGAACAACCTAAAATGACCTATCATCAGGGAGGTTATCACGAACCTCAATTTGTTGACTCCCCTGCATGGAACCCAAACCTGCCCAACCCTGAACCAAACCATCTGATTCAGGTTAACTAAGTCCAAGATAAGGTGTTACTAACTTATGGAATACCATACAATCTTTAGAATCTTAGCAAACACCTTGCACTGAAGAATTGGAGCCTCTGATTGCAATGATTGACGATCTTTACAATTATTTGTTGGATTGGCTCGAGGATGTTAATGGTAAGGGTCCGGGTGAGTTTTTACTTGGAAAGTTACCAAAATTGAGGATGAAATTTATGATTGCTCTAGTCCAATCTTGGGATGATTCCCAGGATGAATCCCTTTCAAGAGAGCCAATGTTAGAATCCGCTCAGGCGCCTATAGGGGGATATGTTTTACGAGACCAGGGTTGACCAGGTTGTTCTAAAGCAATCAAATAAGGATGAACTGATTTCTTCACTGAAGATCCCTGAGTTGGGGTATGAGGAAACGCCTCCATAGAACAAAAAGTAATTGATGATTTTGCGACATACATTAATTCAGATTCAGAATTCTTTGATTATGAAGGTGAAGAATCATGCGAAATCTCACCTGAGTTTACAACATATGATTTCAGTGAGATGATTAGGCCTGAGGAATTCGATGAATCTTTTAATGGCCCTAAAATTAGGGAACTTGATCCTGTTGGGGCTCGCATGGTGGATCCAGATCCTTTCATGAAGAATTCAATTCAAAGTCCCATTCCTCAATTATACCCCGTTGACCATAATGATTCTGTTCTTGAGATCATTCTATCCAAATCAATTCTGATTCAATCACAACTTAAAGACTTGGAAATTTCAGATGGGTTGTTTAATATGCAGGAGGTCCCATAATTTGAAATATTGATTGTGGAGGATGGGAATTGGGAAATGATGATATGGGAATCCAATTCTGGAGGAAGCAGAAGACTGAGTTTCTATTTGCCCGAAACCCTCAACTTTCTACCTGGACCCTCATGACATTTTGGATTCTGAGGATGTGCAAGCCAAGCACTGATTCATTGGTTATCCTTTTGAGCTTGATTTCTATGTTATCCGACTTTTTGAACTTGGGTTGCATCCTCACAAATTGGAAGCTCGACCCTGCTTGCATGTTGATCTTAGGTTTTGGATATTTTTTATCCAAAATCTTAGATATACTCAACCATGGGGCGTGGGTCTGCACCATAATCTGGTCCATGTCTGTGGACATCTCCTGTTTTGTTCAAAACTAGATTTTCTTATTCTGATTTTGATTTGCACCTGTGAATTCTTTGTTTCTTTATTTATATAGTGTGCCTGGCTGAATGCACTAAACTCAGCATGTATACAAACTATTTTGATCTTGGAGCTGACCGGGTAATCACGAAATTCAAGTGCTTTCTTTTCTACTCCGCTCTGTCATGTCTTTTTAATGCAATGAGGACATTGCATTAGATAGGCATGAGGGGGTGGATATTCATTTCTGAATCATTTTGTTGGCTCCTAGATTCTTTTTATTTTTTTTTTAAAATTGAATTAGGAAAGAGAACTTGGGCTTTAGAAAATTTTCAATCCTAGAGAATAATATTGAATGATCTGAACACTTAAGACCCTTCAGGTCTTCGGGCTTAATCAGCTCGGGTGTCCACTAAGATGTGGATTTATTTTTCGAGTCCTTACCATTTTGAATTTATTTCTTAATTGGTTAATAAGTTGGGTAATAAGTACACGACTTATCAAGCTGCCTTCTGATTTGAGGGAACATTAGGTCTAAGCATCTACACACTTTTCACACTAACTCGTTCGGTGGTTTTAACGAAAATTGGGTAGCTAATGAACCTTCTAGGGTGACATGACTGGCAAATTGTCGGTGATAACAACTCATTGGCAGGTTGTCCAGAGCCCAGCTACAAGACTAGTCTTTTCGTGTTGCATTTAAGTCAGTCTTAAGCCAGGGAAGCTACCTACTTAAAGAAAGAAAAAAAAAGAAAAATATTCAAAAAGAAATAGAAAAGGAGAAAAGAAAAGGAGAAAAAAGAAATAAGCCACCCTTCACCGCACGAGTATGGTTGGCAAGTTGTCAGTGGTAACAGCTCATCGGCCGGTTGTACAGATCCCAGCTCAAGAAATGCATGTATAATTCCTAAACACTTAGGAAGAAGTAGAGAAGTAGAATAAATCGGGGAGATATACACTGGGTTCACTCTTGTGTTGACCCCATAAAAATAAAAGTAAAGAGAAAGCTACCGGTCGGATAGATACACCTTTAGGCAGAAATTCTTTTAAGGTCACCTAGGGGCGTAGAAACTCGAAGTCTGTTCTGATTGCCGATCAATGAGTTTAACACTTCACACAAAAAGATGCTTAAAACTTGGAGTTCTCATCGAGTCTTGGGTGAGTTGAGTAGCCGTAGAAAGCTGGTTCGAAACCCTAAGCTCATAAATTAAAAAAAAAATAGGAAAGAAGAAAAAGGAAAAGATCCTTCTTTGGATAAGGCGATGGCTTAAGGCGGTTTGCATTTTGGTAGACACTTGGGTGCTGTTGTCTCTGTAGTTCAGGTCTTAGTTGAAATCTGTAAGTGTTGAAAAATAACTTTTGTCCAAAAAATCTGATTTTAATTCTCTTATAAATAATATGTAGTTTTGCTAGGGTCTAGCAAAAGATAGGTATGAGGGTGTGATGTAAACATGGTTATATCACATAAGCCGTCTATTTATGCGTATTCTTAGGTGTATGCTGCATCATATATTTTAAATATTGCATAACATGCATCATCATGTATTTAGATTATATTGTATAAATTTTAGGTTAATTTTTCCTTTTTGTGGTAAGGAAATAAGGCAATAACATATCGGGGTCTCGGATTGAAGATCCAACCGTATGTATCTGATCAGGGCGCCGATCGGAGTTCAACGACTCCAAGATCGTCCCGATCGAACTTCCGTAGCATCAGATGTTATCCGAGAAAGATCAGAGGTCAAGGGGCCATGTGGTGTAAATCTGTACTTCAGATGACAAATTCGACTGCACGGATGAGTTCAGATCGACGATTGCAGTTCAACGATGTGAAAATCGGTCCAATCCGACATCCGTGGCACCATCTACAAGTCATCGAAGATGGATGGCCAAGATGGCGCCACGTGGCGCCATCTCAGCTGCGCAAACTAGCCAAAGGCCCGCTCACTATCTCTTTTTCCTCAATCGATCGTTTGATCTCAGCTGATGGATCAAGATCCAACGGCTAAGGACCAGTGCCTAATTCTTCCACACGACATAAAGGAGGGCGTGACATGTTGGTCGCGCGTTTGTAGGCGAAGCACAGGTCGCAAGATCAAGCACTACCGCACCTCAAATCTCACGGGCGAGCGGGTGCAGCTCTAATTGGGCCTTCAGATCTTGATCATGCGGTGGGAGTTGCGACTACGTGGCACGTGGGATGAGCGTGTATCGCACTTGCGTGCGATGACACACGATAACACGCATGCGCTCTTAAGCGTTGAAGTTGAATAGGCGAGGCGTGATCTAAGCCGTCTGATCTCGCAATCAGACGACTAAGATCATCAGAACATGATGAGCGTTGAGGCGTCGAAGATGAAGAGGTGGGCGTGTGCGCGGAGCTTTAGCCACGTTTAGGGTTTAGTGACGAATAAATTCGTCACTAAATTCATCACTAAAGGCCTGTCCATTAAATTCTAAAGATGCAAATGACCTATTTGCCCCCCTTAAACTTCACCTATATAAAGCCGTACGGCCCTCACACTCTCTCCATCCCTTCCTCTCTTCTCGTACCCCCTCCAAAGCTCTAAGAGCTTGTTCCAAACCCGGGATGCTACATTTGAGTTTAAATTAGAAAATTTCCACCTTCTCATCCCCATTCGTGGAGCACCCACGATTGTCTTCTCACCGTTCGGGAAGCGGATCCCGTTGCGACGTCGCCTTGTTCCGTCCTCCGTAGTCCGTCTTCGTTCTCCCTCGTTCCGCATCTCACCACGTTCTTCTGGACGCTCCGTCAACGGGACTCGTCCTCCAAGCAGCGGTCAAGCTGGATGTCTCTCCACCTCTTTTATCGCTTTCTAGTGTAGATTTTCCGCTTTCTAGTATAGTGATTAGTTGTAATGAACATCACTTGGTGGTTATGAAATTCATGTTTATTCTATCTCTGTTTTTCTCTTTTTGTATCATTCTTTTCTCTTTCTTCTATTCATTATTCTTTAAGTAGATAGCTAGCGTAGATTCAATTCAACTGGCTAATTTGCTTCGTTACAATAAATCAAATGCGGTTTGTGATCAAACGTCCGCCTCCCTGTGTTTGACCCAGGACTCTTTTTGAGTTTCGGTTAAAATTATCTGTTGACGGGTTTTTCTTGCAAATCACGCTACGACGATGAGTGTTCAAAACTCAACTCTTTTTGCAAAGATTTTCCACCTCAACACTACCCTTGGTGATTGCATGAACTGGTTCAATCTTTCAAATGCAAAGGCCATGTTAGGACGGGTAGCGGTCATTTATAAGAGCTTTTCAATCATTACACGGTATCTGTTAACATCTTGCAACATAGGGCTATCTTCATCACCTATAGGTAAGGTGACATCCATGGGCACATATGCTGGTTTGCACCTCAGCATTCCCATGTCTCTTAACATGTGAAGAACATACTTGCGCTAGGAGAGCATAAGTCCTCCAGTTTGCTGCACCTTAATACCAAGGAAATAACTGATAAGGCGTAGATCCTTGGTAACAAACTGTTACTGGAGCAGCTTCTTTGTCTCCTTTATGCTTTGCTTGTCACTGCCAGTAAGAAGAATGTCATCTACATAAACCACAAGTATAACTATACCTGTCTTCCTATGCACTGTAAAGACAGAGTGATCGGCGGAAGATCTGGTGAAGCCATGCTCTTGAACCACCCTACTGAACATCTTAAACCAGGCTTTAGGATTCTGTTTTAGACCATATATAGCTTTCTTCAGTCTACGCACATTTTGACACTCCCCCTTAGTAGGAAAACCTGGTAGCTACCCTATGTAGACTCCTCCAGATCACCATACGAAAAGACGTTCTTGATATCAAGTTGCTAAACAATCCAACATTTATTCATCGCAAGTGAAAGGAGGATGCGAACGGAATTGAGACGGGCCACTGTGGAGAAGGTCTCAAAATTGTCTACGCCAAATGTCTGAGTGTAGCCTTTTACAACTAGACATGCCTTGTATCGATCCATAGTGCCATCTGGATGACACTTGAGGGTAAACACCCATCTACACCCCATCACAGTAGCACCTGAGGGTAGATCAACAAGATCCCATGTGCCACACGACTGCAAGGTAGCCATCTCCTCTTCCATTACTAAGGTCCAAGATGGATCTTGGAAGCTTCTTGCTGATCCCTTGGCACCTGTACACTGTCAGTAGCTAGAGAGAACTAGCGGCCAATTGCAGATAATTCGTCAAATGACATAAAATGTGATACAAAGTATTTGGCACATGATTTAGGAGCCTTTGTGCAATCGGAAGATTCAGAGACGTGTCCTTAGTAAGTATAGGTATCTGATGCTCAGACAAATCATCAGTAGCTGGTGGGGACTAAGCAAAAACAGTAGACAAATGCTCTTCCACTTGAGTAACATCCTGAACCTTGCGTTGAAAATGTTTAGAGAAGGTATTTGTGGCAGGGACCTTAGGATGACACGGGAAAGGACCAGGATCAAGATGATTGGCCCTTGTACTACGTGGCTCATGTGGTTGTGGTAGATCAGATAAAATAGGAAGAGGGATATCAGTAGACAAATTAGTGTGCTGATCTTCTGGTTTCTGGTAGTAAGGAATCTCCTTAAAAAAAGTGACATTAACAGAGAAAATTTCCGTGAAATCGGATCATAGCAACGATACCCTTTTTGAGTTCAGGAATAACCCCGACAGATGCATTTCACGAAACGAGGAGAAATTTTATCAACATGAAGGTGGACGAAACACACAGCTAAAGAAACCAGAGTAATAGAAAAAATACTTTTGCCAGGAAACAACATCGAGTAGGGAGTTTTACCCCCTAAAACAGACGAACACACACGGTTCACCAAATAAGCGACAGTAAGAACATCCGTCCAAAAGCATGAAGGAACATTCATTTGAAACATAATGGACTAGGCAACATCAAGCAAATGTCTAAGCTTACGTTCAGCAACTCCATTCTGTTGAGAAGTGTGAACGCAAGTCGTCTGTTGAACAATATCCAAAGATTTAAAGAAGGTAGTCGTCTTGGCATTTACAAACTCCAAATCATTATCACTCTAGAAAATCTTAATAACACTAGAAAATTGAGTTTTTTTTTCATGAATAAAATTTTTGACAATATCAAAGTCTTTGGACTTTTCTTTCATCATAAAAATCCAGGACACCCTGGTATAATCATCCACAAGTACAAGAAAATATCGAAAGCTAGGAATACTCTTGACCCAACATGGGTCCCAAACATTAGCATCGACTCAAGCAAAAATAGACTCAACTCTTTTATTTTGTGGTGGGAAAGAAGACCTATGGTGCTTGCCCAACTGAGAGGCTTCACACCTAAAAACATCTAGAAAAGATAACTTAGGAAACTGGCGGCGTAGGACATGTAGACTAGGATAACTAAGGCGATAATGCCACTGAAGAGCAGGTGGCGCACACAACATTAGCATTGGAAGATGGAGGAACATGAAGGTAGTAGAGACCGTTCTACTCAAGTCCTCCACCAATCCGCCTCATTGTCTGGAGATCCTGTAAAAAGAAATATTGGTCATGGAACATATCCCGACATCTCAAATATCAAATTGAGTGTAAATCTAAGAGCATGCATAACATTTGATAAAGGTAAGGTGCTAGAAATTGAGATGTTCCCAAGATCAGTGACTGGTGACAAGCCCCTATTTGCTACTTTAACCTGGAATGGTGTAGCAAGGTCTCTTAGAGAGGTGAAAAGAGTAGTGTCACCATTAATGTGGGAGGAGGCACCTGAGTCTGCCAGCCACGTCGGGGCTTAGGAATTAGCCATCATGGCTGAAGTACCTGCAGATCTGTGAACAGAGGTAGAAGTGGATGCCTAAGAAGCTATGAAACTCTTGTAGTCAGCCCTAGAAACTGTCATTTGGTCGTCGTCCTCCTGCATCTAGGTGGTATCCTCTACAGAAACTTGATGAGCACGTTGATCCATACCCTGTGGATAACCGTGATTCACCCAGCATCGGTCCATAGTGTGCCCATTCCTGTGACAGTACTCACAGAAAAAAGAACTTCGACCACGGCCACGTTCACGTGTACCACCACCACAAGCTTTACCACCTCTTCCCCCTAAATTCCCCCTACCACAAGCAACAACAACCATAGCAGAGGAATCAGTAGTGGATACGGGATTAGAAGTGGTAATCCTAGAGAGACGAGCATAGATCTACTTCGATGTAGGGATCTCATCCATAGTCATGAATTGGTCTTTGATTGCCTTATACTCGGAGCCAAGACTAGACAGAGGTTGAATCGAGCGAATAGCTTCTCTCTGCTTAGCTATAATAGAAGCATCCGTAGAGATCGGTTGGTACACATCTTGTCCATCCCACAAATTCCTCATGGAGCCGTAGTATTTGGATAAGGACATGGAGCCTTTTCGAAAATTGTGAATATCCTCCACAACTTTGTATATCCCGGTAATATTATTGCTGTGAGAGTGTATCTCATGAAGTACCTCCCACATCCTCTTGGCTGAAGCATGAGCAATGATTTGCTTGGCGATAGTTTACGTGACATTGTTTAGGAGACATGTAGCCACCCAATCATTGTCTGCCTCCTAATCAGCAGACTTAGCTGTAGGAATAGCATCAGTTAAAATATACTTCTTCCTGTGTGATCCGACAAATCAAGAGGAGGTAGACCAGAGTAAGAAGGTGGATCCATCCAACTTAATTGATGCCCCCTGCATGTGAGGGGGAGTGCTTGTGGTAGAGTTCTTACCCATCAAGTCACTCACAGCGTCTTTCTGATCCCCCATAGTATCCGGAGTTGAAATCAACAAATGATCACTGATCTATGAGTCTGAAAATCAAATAACCTTCCAAATGACCTCTCTACGGCAATTTCAGATCATGTACCTTGTTGGTACTTCACCAAACACAAGTTGTGCACACGCTAGGGCATACAAGAGGCCCTAGTGGTGCTCTGGAAGACCTTGTGCTCTTGTTGGAAGACTTGCTGTTGTAGAGAGGGCTGTAGACCGCGGCCCTAAGCCAACACTAGCCCTAACAGGAAGAGGACGGCGCTGTATAGTGCTCTACAGGGCCAGCGGCGGCGCTAGGCTGTCGAGAAGGACTGGGCAGCATTGCAAGGTGGCCTAGGCGGTGCTCTAGTAGCATTGTAGAGCCCCTGGGCAGCGCTCCGGTCGCGTTGGGTGGCGCTGGGTTGTTGAGAGCCCTTGGGCGACGCTGTGAGGTTCCCTAGGCGATGCTCCGGTCGCGTTACAGAGCCCTTGGGAGGTGCTCTGGTCGCACTGGGCTGTCAAGAAGACTAGCAGTGATGACGCTGCGGTGGCCTCCTCCGCCTTGTAGTGCTACGGTGGCGGTGCTGCTGGCCTTGGTGGTCGGCGGTGCCGGAGAAAGGGTTTCAATGGGAGGGTAGGCAGCTAGGGTTTGGTGGGATACCAAGGCCCCGGTTTAGGATTGCTGCTCTGATACCATGTAATTGTTGTAATGGCATAACTTCTATTCAGAGAAATCCTGAGCCTTTATATAGAGAGGCACCAGAGAAAAGAAGTGCAATAATACCCTTACAATAAACCAAATAATAAAAGACCAACAAACCCCTCCATACATAGCTCACAGTGGAGGTGTGGGGGTTAGGGTTTTGGCGGGATATTCGAGCACTAAGCTTAGGACCGTTGCTCTAATATCGTTTTGAATGGGAAGCAAATGATTCAATTCATAAGGTAGCCCTAGAGGTCCTTATATAGATAGACCTATTGGGACAATTATAATGAGTATCCCATACAATATAAAAATTACAAAATGACTCCACGCATGTAAGTAACACCTCCTAACACCTCTCATTGGAATTTTAGTCACACGAGAAGTTTGAATGCATCTTGTGGTTGTTGATTCAAGGTCCATGCATTAAAAAGCAAATTTACTTGGGCTTTACATCAGTTTACGTTCCATCCGCACATTCTGACTCTTATTTACATGCAACAAGCATCATCGAGTTCTTTTCAAGATAAAGAGTCTGATTATCTATTTGAATTCTCAAGGGTCTTTGAAATTTAGCTCCACTTGATGTGGTCCTTACCGGGATAAAAAGATTTGTCAGTGCCTATTTAAATGCAACCAATGTTCCCGCCTAAGTCCCAACTAAATTTTTCTTGTTAAAGGAATGGTTTTGTCTGGAGGAGTGATCCATACCTGCTGCATCGTTTTTATTTCCTTTTTCTGAGTAGAGATACGTGAGCTTTACTAATGTGAGATGGGCTGATGGAAGTGAGAGAGTGGAGTTGGACAAGGACAGGCTGTCTGCAGTATTGTTTTCCTATGTAGTTCAGACAAAATTGTATTAATTCTATGGACATTCAGTTGAAACATCATCTTTAAATTGAAAAATATTTGTTTTCAAAAAAATTTAAAATATTTCCCTTTTATAGCATGAGGGAGCATGATAGGGCAACAATACATGAAGCAATGGAGCAGCAAACTATAAGTGTTGCTAAGGTATGCATTCTCTCAATCTCTTATATATATTTTTTTGTCTGAGAGAAAAACAGGATGATTATCAAGTTGATGATCATCCACAATAATGCACTAATGAGAAGGAAATAGACTTACAAATTTTAGAGCTAAAACACAGCCAAGACATGAGCCTCCCTACATTTTTCTTAAAAGTGCAAAGTTTGGAGAATATTTTCCTTTAACCATGAAAGATGTACCCTGGGTTGACTTAGGTAACCTTACAAGCCGCTGTCTCTTTAGCATCGAACTTCTCCAGTATGAAACACTGGTCAGATCAATGTCTTTGTTGCTAATGCTAGATAAGGTTGCCATCATGCCTCAATCTCTAATACTGGGGATGCTTTGTCTAAATTTGCTATGTATTTTGTTTAAACTAATTATTCATCCACATAACATTCAGTATGGGGTATATGATATATAAGAAATATTTTGTAAAACTGAAAATGCATAAGGCTATCAAAAGTAGCAGGAGACAATGATTTTTCTTATTCTCAAATGAAATCCTACACCTCTTTATATAGAGAGGTGTTGAGAAAAGTACAACATAAGTCCAATAGGACAAAAAACAATAACAAATGACACCAAAGTAGAAACAACACAGAACTAGAGTGCTTTACCAACACTTCTCCTCAAGCTGGAACATATATATCAGTAATGCTCAGCTTGGAACAACACTTTTCAAACGTAGTCCTTGGAAGAGGCTTGGTGAAGATGTCCGCTATTTGATCTTCAGAAGAAACAGATGAAGTGTAAATGATTCCTCGTATTAGGTCTCTAGTGTAGTGGTAATCAACCTCAACATGTTTTGTCCACTCATGAAATATTGGGTTGTTTGCAATATATGTAGTAGCATGATTATCACACCTCATCTCCATCGGTCTCTCTATCTAAACATGATCATGTAGCATTGATCTGACCTAGACCATCTCTTTAGCAGTCCGAGCCATAGCCCTGTATTCTAACTCTACACTGGATCTGGATACCACCTGCTGCCTCTTGCTTCTCCAGGTCACTACGTTACCTGCAACATAAGTGTAGAATCCAATTGTTGACTTCCTATCTATCATGCACCCTGCATAGTCAGCATCAGAGAAACCAACAACACTCATAGTAGAGCCCTTCTGAAATAAGACACCTTTGCCCAGTGCTTTTTTCACATATCTAAGCACCCGTATAGCAGCATCCCAATGCTACCTGGTCGGCTTGTCCATAAATTGATTGAGTTTTCTAATAAGGGAAATATCTAAGCGAGTAATAGTAAGATACAACAGTTTATCAACCAATTGCCTATAAGATTTGCTATCTACAAGTGGAGACTTAGCATCATAAAGATGTCCTTTGGGATCCATAGGTATATTAGCAGACTTAGATCCCATCATTCTTATTTCCTGCAAGATATCAAGGACATATTTGCGTTGACTAAGAACAATACCATCTCTGCTACGTGCCACTTCAATCCCAAGAAAGTGTCTAAGTTCTCCCAGGTCCTTCATCACAAAGGCGTCGGCCAGCTTCCTTTTTACCTCAGCTATCCCAGCAACGTCATATCTAGGAAGAATCAGATCATCCACATAGACAAGGAGTGCAATTACTCTCCTCTTTCCTTTCCTGACAGAGAGTGATCAGCAGAAGATCGTATATGCCCCATGACCTGTACCTCGTCTAAAAGCCTCTGAAACCATGCTCTTGGGCTCTATTTTAAGCCATAGATAGCTTTCTTCAATTTGCATACACACTCCCCCTGAGTCTCAAACCCAGGAGGCTGTTGCATATAAACTCCCTCTTGAAGATCTCCATACAAAAATGCATTCTTCACATCCAATTGATGAAGTGGCCAATCGTAATGGGCAGCTACGGACATCAAAATCCGAACAGTAGACAGTCGAGCAACATGGGAGAAGGTATTAAAGAAATCTACCCCGTATGTTTGGGTAAATTCCTTTGTCACTAATTTCGTCTTATAGCGAGAAATTGTGTCATCTGGGTTGTATTTGACAGCAAAGATCGATCGGCACCCAACTGTTCTGGCGTGAGGAGGCAGAGTGGTCAAGTCCCACGTCCCTTTAGATCTCAGAGCAATCATTTCATCCTCCATGGCCTGACGTCATTTTGGATCCAGCATGGCCTGTTCATGGGAGGTAGGAATGTGCGTTGTAGAGAGAACTGTTGTAAAAGTAGCAAACGATCTGCTAAGATTGGTAGTGGAGGTTGTTTGTACAATATGATATTGAGCACAACTCCATGGCTCCTTCCTAATAGCAATTGGAAGATCAAGGTCCTCCTCCATATGCTCAGTAGTAGCAGAAGGAGAAGACTCATCAGAAGAACTTGCATAAACACCACTGGGACAACTTACGTCAGTATCAATCCATACCTGACGAGGGGAGGAGACAGGTGGTTGAGGAGGTGGGGGTCTGTTCTTACCATGCATGCTGTTTGTATGTCACGGGTAGCCTATATACCTGAGTGTTCTTAACCTTCTGCCTCATGGGAGTCTCCACACTATGTGTAACAGGACTTTGTTCCAAGGGAACTGGTGGGACAGGCATAGGAGCCAAGTCTCCCTCAAATGTCACCTGATGACCATCAGTGGAAAAATAAGGAATGAACTCATGGAATGCGACATCTACAGTCACATAATGTTTCTTACCACGTGGGTTATAGCATTTGTATCCTTTTTGGGTGTTGCTGTAACCCAAAAAGACACACTTCACTGCTCTTGGTGCCAACTTGACTCTACCATGTGCCAAAATGTGCACAAAAGCTACATAACCAAACATCCAAGGTGGAACAATGAATAAATCCTTCTTAGGATAGAGGACCTGCCAAGGAACTTGTTTTTGGATAGCTGAGTTAGGCAACTTGATTAAATAACATGCGGTTAACACTGCATCTCTCCAATACACCTGTGGCACATTATGTTGTATCAATAGTGTGCTAGCCACATCAAGCACGTAACTGTGTTTTTTTTCCACTACATTTTGTTGCGACGTATGTGGAAAAGATGTTTGGTGAACAATCCCAAAAGATCTGTAAAATGCCACCAACTTAGATCTAAAGAATTCTAAAGCATTATCAACATTAGATTTATTTTTCAAAAGAAATAACCACATCCTGGAAAAATCATCTACAACAAGTAGATAAAATTTGTGACCCAATATATTTGGGACATGACTTGGTCCCTATATGTCCATGTGCAGTAAATTAAAGATAGCAGTAGAGCTCTGACATGAATTGGAAGGAAAACTGGCTCTGTGATGCTTTCCCAGCTGGCATGCATTACACAAAATCTCTGTAGCTGGTGAAATATGAGGAATAACGTTTCGAAGCCTGTCCAGTGAGGGGTGTCCAAGATGACAATGCCACTGAAGAGCTATACCAGCACTAAATGTAACCTCGCCCTGACACATAGCTGCAAATGGAGTCTGGATCAGGCGATACACACCCCCTTCCTCATGTTCGCCACTAATCGTCCTCCCTGTGAGTTTGCCCTGAAAAATACATCCCAACTCATCAAATATTGCACGGCAATGTAAGTCTTTTGTAATTCTAGTGACAGACAAAAGACTAATCGGAAATTCTAGACCATAAAGAACATTAGGTAGCTTTAGTGCAGGAGTCGCTGCCACATCTCCTCTGCCATGAACCTTACACTGCCTGTCATCATGAACTGACCTCCTTGAGGGAACATCATGAACCTGTCTAAAATATATCTCATCTCCACTAAGATGTTGTGATGCACCAGAATCCACCAACCATAAGGCATTGTCAGTGTTTCCAGACTTGTATGTAGAAGTCATACCTGAAGTAGCCAAGGTAGCTGTATCAGCAGTAATATTGGTCTCCTGGATTAATTGGGAGAGGCGTTGGACCACAGCATTATAGTTCGCATGGGACACCATATCACTCGCCTCCTCTGAAGAAGTAACCTGGTTGGCAATGAGAGGTCGACCATGTTTTGTCCAACAATGGGCCTCTGTGTGGCCAATCTTCCTACAATGTGAGCAGATGGTGCGAGGTCTACCACTCGTACCACGACCACCACATCCTCTTTCCCTAATGGATGGAGCACCACGTCCTCCATGTGCAGCAGTAACAAGCATAGGTGCCTATCCAATCTCTGACATGGATGGCCTAACAACCACCCTGCTCACCCTGTTATAAGCCTTCTCTAGAGATGGAAGCTCAGCTAGAGTAAGGATCTGGGACCTAGTAGCCTCATAGTCTGGTCCAAGTCTGTCAAGAAACTGTAGGACAACATACTCCTTCCTCTGTACCCTCTGAGTGGCACAAGTGTAGACTGGTCGACATGCATTGTACTTCTCATGTAGTCCCTTTAGAATGGCATAGTACTGTGAAAGTGACTGACCCTCTTGTTTGAGACTACCAATAGCATGATGAATCTCAAACACCTTGCTGGAATTCTTCTCATGTGAATACGTGTCATGTAAAGAATCCCACATTTCCTTGGTGGTCTTATAGTACAAAATCTCCATACCAATCTGAGGCTCAACAGAATTCATGATACAAGCACGGACCATTGAATTATCTTTCTTCCATGTGGCATTCTTCCCTGATTTATCTTGCGACTCCAACTCCAGCAATAGATGTTCTTTATCATGCCCCTCAACTGTCATGAGGAAAGTTTGAGACCACTTAGCATAATTGGTCTCATTTAGCTTGGTGATGGGAACAAAGAAAGGGGATTTATAGCCCCCATTGTCCGTAGCGGTAACCGACGACATTTCTGAAGAACTTGGGGAGGCCATCGTGCCTTAGGACTACCACAAGATGCCACAGATACGATTTGAAACCAATATTCAGATCTGAAACATCACACAACAGAGAGATATGATCTCTTGACCATGAGATCTAAGGTTAAATGACCCTAGAAAACATCCCAAGAGTCGTACACACCCTTTGAACTAAGACTTAACACATGTTAGGGTACAGGAAATACCCTAACAACGCTTCTATATGGTGGTGCGTCCCTTTTCCGACTGGAGAATCACCACGCAAAGCTCGTTAGACCCACAGCAGGTCTGAAAATAGGCTGTGGTGGCGCTTGGTGGCGCTGCTGGCGACATCGCTGCCGGTGGAAGCGAGATCTGTTGGCGGCGGCTAGGAAGGTCTCAGCCGGTGTGGCGTTGCCTAGGAGCAACAAAACCCCAGCAGTGTTGCCTAGGGATCTTGCACCGGTCCCTGAGCCACCACTTGAAGTGGGTTTGGCATTGTTGCGAGGTTCGACGAGGCTTCGGTGACCTCTGTGGCACGTCGCCTGGAGGTGCACCGCCCAATGGGGCCCTGTGGTCCCTCCCACGAGACTCCCGCCGACGCTAAGAGTAGGTGGAGATGACCCTGCACTGGTGAGGAGAGATAGGTTGGCGGTGATGAAAGAAGGAAGAGGGCTTTTGAGTGTTAGGGTTTCGGGGGTTTTTTTCGGTGGGATACCAAAACCCGGCCTAGGACCGCGCTCTGATACTAAGTAGGAGACAATGATTTTTCTTATTTTCAAATGAAACCCTACACCTCTTTATATAGAGAGAGGTGTTGGGAAAAGTACGGCATAAATCTAATAGGACAAAAAATAATAACAAATGACACCAAAGTAGGAACAACACATAACTAGAGTGTTCTACCAACAAAAGTAGATGTATGATGTTTCTTCTATTTATATGTAGTTTCTGTACATCCTATCTATATCGTTAAATATTGAATAAAGGTCCCTGAGGTTGTTATTTTTTTAGCACATCCTTTTCCAAGAAGAAAACAAGGGAGACCTTAAGGTTGATTGACAAAATTGGGCACTCAGGTCAAAGTTTGTCAATTACTAGGATTTCAACAGAGCAGTTCCTCACGCGGACTCCACAACTTTTAGTTTTCAAGATGCAGCAACCTGTCTGCAGTATCTTTCATCTGGATTGTCTGATTCTGATTTCTATGTCAAACGACTTATTAATGTTCTTTTTGGCCTTTTGGGTACATTAGTTCCATATCAAGCTATAGTTGCCAACCTAAACTCAACTTTTGGCAGCAAAGTCACTCTAAAGAGAATGCCTATGTTGTTGGAAAAAATTGTCTTGGACCCGCTCGACAATTGAGAGGGCATGTGGACTTGAATAATTCGATTCCTGATTCCCATGGCATTGCAAAAGCGTGAAAATATAGGTGTTTAGAATTTTTCATTGAATTGCATACTTCGATTGATGCCTGAAAACCCAAATAACAAAGATCGAGAAACAACAATGACCTATGTAACTGGAACCACATGGGAAGTTTTAGTATCTTCCACTAGATCTTCCCATTTCGGGATGCCCATGAGTAAAGAGTTATAGTTGTAGGTAGTGTAGCATAACACCCTATATGTTGTGCCTCGTCAAATAAGTCCCACCTACAGGGACTTCCTTCTTGGTAGGTAAATGGGACCCTTTGCGCTGAGAAGACTTGATTCCTCTATGTGCGACGTGTACCCTTCGTGCTTTGTGAACTCTTTCGTGAACCAGGAGGCGACCCTTGCCTCAAATCCATCAAGAACTTGGCCTTATGGATCAAATCCACTCGGCTAAGAACTAACTGATTGACCAAACCAAGCCCTTGGTTGATCCCTTAGAACTTAAGGGGAGGAACTCGTCAATAATCAAGTTCTTGACGAATTGGTCCTCATACCTAAGCATTGGCTGGACATTCAAGACAAGCCCTGGATGACCTGCCTGTGCTTGTAGGCAAGAGAGGGCGTTTGCTATGGAAGGGATTGGCCATCCCCTTCCTTCTTCCCATGAAGAAGGGGGTCAACTGATGCCTTCCTTGGTCCTCCTCCACGGCTCTAGGAAGAAGAACAAGAGAGAGAGGATGATGGCCAACAACTCTCTTTTGATGGGTGGCTGCACACAATTAGACTCAAAGTTAAGGATTCCAAGTAGGTTTAGGGAATTATTTATAGGATTTCAAATGTAAACCTAATATGATGGAAACCCTTGGATGGAGTAGGGTTAAGATATAATCTCATTTGATATGTACAAGATTGGCCCATAATAACTATGAGATGTTTTGATCTAGTATCAAAACATTAATTGCAATCCAACCCTTGGATTTTACATTTAATCAAATTATGCACATTTAAACACCAAATTGAATGTAATTTAACTCCTTAAATCACATCAATCAATTTTATCAAGTAGGAACCCACCAAATGATTATTGGTTTCATTACACCAATAATCAAGGGTTTATGATTAGTGAAATTATGGTGCCACGCCTCTCTCAGGTATTCCAAATACTCGTGAATGCTTCACATTGGAAGACATATGTAACTCCTAGGATTAAATCCTAGATTTACTACACATCATATCACGGGTTACATATTTTTCACGTTCTCTTTGTATCATTGGGATGAAACGAAGATCAGATTCTTTCTTAGAGGATCGTCTTCTCTTCATGTATGGGTTTGATCAGGACCCATATGACCATACGTGAAATTTTGTACTTCCCAATATAAGCGGAGCGAGATTAAGTCTTCTGGGTTTAATTTTTGATAATACTTTTGAGTTTTATACCTAGAGATTCTATGCTTTTTATAAATCTCATGGTATTATTCATTAGAATACCTGTACTCATATATTCCAACAAAATGGGGTTGCTAAGAGAGTACTGACATATCCTTGATGTAGCATACACTTTACTGATTCACAATGGTGTTTCCTGTTTCTATTAGGGAGATGTTCTCATAGCATGTTACTTGATCAATAGAATATCTTTTTCTACGTTTCATGAGTAGATTCCCTTGTAAATGTTTTATTCAGTAGGTAATCTATTTCATATTCCATCTAGGGTGTTTAATTGTGTTGCTTTTGTCCACATTATTACTCTTGGTTGGGATAAGCTTGCTCTTAGGGCCGTCAAGTGTGTGCTTTTAGGATATTCTCACACTCAAAAGGGATATTGGTGCTATGACTCCTTTACTTATTAGACATTATGTGAGTGCAGATATTACTTTCCATGAGTCTATCCCATATTTTACTACTGCTAGAAGGAGTCTTCCTCTTAAGGCTATTAAAGTGTCTATGCCTATTTCCCTTACGGCCTTGGAGGCTATCCCGATCAGTGAACCACCACCCTTTGCACCTGTAAGGTATCATGACCCCTCCCATTATCTACAGGCTTCTATCCCCTCTCTCTGTGCCAACTCCTTCGCCTTAGGTTAGCACAAGTGATTTACAGATTGATGAGATTGTTCCTAGTGATGGTGCAGATCTTATACAAGGAGATAGTGATGTGCCTCATTCCCATCCTGAGCAGCTAGAGGTAGTATGTGAGCCTGTATCAATTCCTGATGATCTAGATCTCCCCATTGCAGTTTGCAAGGCCCCACAGTGTTGTGCCAGATATCCTATATCTCATGCCCTGTCAATGGCTTTTCTAATAGGGGCATACATATTTTGTGCAGATTCCTACATCTCACTAACAAGCTCTCCTTGATCCGAAGTAGTACCAGGTCATGGAGGATGAGGTGGCTGCACTATGTTCTCATGGCACATGAGAACTTGTTGACTCACCTCTAGGAGCATATGTTGTTGGGGGACGATAGGTCTTGACCATCAACTATCACCTCGATGGGATGATAGCCAGATCCAAAGCCCATTTTGTGGCCAAGGGATTCATGTAGACCTACTACGTCGACTTCTTTGACACGTTTTCTCCAGTGGTGTGCCTTCTTACTATGCGCATTTTTATCTGTATAGTTGTGTAGTGAGATGGGCCCCTCCATCAGCTTGATGTGAAGAAAAACTTTCTATGTGTTGACTTGTAGGAAGAAGTGTATTTGTAGTAACCCTCAGGATATGACATTAAGGGGGAGTGTTTTAGGGTGTGTCGCTTGCGTAAGGTGATTTATGGTCTTAAAACAGAGCCCCAGGGTCAGGTTTCAGAAGTTTATGATGGGAATCGTTCCAAATGATCCCATGGCGTTGCGAAAGCATGAAGAACACAAAGAATATGTAACAAGTGTTTTAAAACATTTTTTCGCAAACTTGATTGAATCAATGCTGTAAAATGATTAGGTAATAAAAAACCAAACGCCTAAAAGAACCGGAACCACAGGGGAGGAACTAACTTCCATTCCAGGATCCCATGAGAAAAAAGGGATTACCTTGAGGTAGCGTAGAGTAGCACCTCATGTGGTGGTACCTCCTCAAATAAGTCTCGGGAGACCCTCTAGCTTCTTGATGAGTCGATGAAGCTCGTGTCCCAAAAGATTGAGTCCACCACAAGATATGCGAATGCCTTCGTGGATTGAGTTGTCGATTGCCTTTGAAAACCACCAATCAGAGAATTGAGTTATGAAATTTGATGTAGCCACTACAGTGGTAGCTTGTCGGTGCTTGGTTGATTGGCCACTAAGGGTAGCAGAGTTCAGGAAGATTAGGAAGGGCGCAACAGTGCACCCTTCAGGAAAAGGGTGATTGGCTTGGCCACTAGTCGACCGGGTTGAGCATGGGGCGCCGACCAATAAATTTATTGGTCAACCTGCTTGTATTGCAGCAGAGGTGTTGTCGCTACCTTTTCTTTCTACAGTCGGCTGAAGGTGTTTGGTGGAATCTCTTCAATTAGCAACTTGATTGATTTGGAATTGATGCCATTAGGGTTTCCCTTTGAGAGATATTTATAGCGATTTTTTTTCTAATCCTAAATTAATAGGATCCATTGGATCTCCATCTAATGGATGAGAAGTAATCCTATTTGATTTTTGTATCATGGGCCCAAAACAAATTTTGGAATGTTTAGATTTAGTATCTAAACTTAGGTTAAGTGCAATTCAACACTTGAATTTTCTAGCTAATCAAATTAGGTGTAATTAATTACTAAATTAAATGTAACCTAACTCTTTAGGCTACATTTAATTACACTAGAAATAGGAACCTATCAATATCATTATTAGTTTTATTACTCCAATAACTCATAGGATATGTAAAATTTTAGCACTATGCCCTAAAGTATTCCAAATACTTGTGAATTCACATTAGGAGGGAAATATTATCCTGAGGTTTAATCTCATTAGACAACTGATCTTCTTTCATGGATAATATTATTCTTGATATCTCATATTATTCAGACAAGAACGAAGACCAGAATCTTTCCAAAAGGTTTATATTCTTTTTATGCCTTGAGTCTGATTAGGACTCTACGACCACATGTGACATTTGTCATTCCTAATATATGCGGAGTAACCTTATACCTTTACATACACCTATGCAATATATTTATGCTATTGCTTTGAGAGATTATGTGCCTCCTATCCTTTCCGACAAACACTAACTTTTCAGTGTTAACACTAAGGTGGGCGTATCAAATTATTGGTTTGCCAAATGTGTGTTTGTGAATAAAAACGTGTATCTCTTAGGTCTAAGGATGCGCCTTCTCTATGGCAGCATTGGAGGACTTTCGCTATCTCGAGCTTCATCAGGTTAACTTTGTAACTCGACTGGCGTAATAGTTCTCGAATCTTCATTCGAGAACATCAATGAGGCGATGGCCTTTAGAGAAGGTTGCCATCCCAACTTAGACGGGAAATACAATCGAATTAGACGATTTTTTGATGTGCTATTGGATCCTCTAAACCATTTAGCTCTTTGAATCAACACACATCAGGTTATTTGGTCTGGTCAAGTACCTAACCCTAATCGTATTAAGGGACCTAAGTTATTTAATTGGAAAATAATCACATTCATTTATTTAGATAAAATGTAATCGCATTACAAAAGCTTGGATGGCTTTCTCAAGGTATACAAAATCCAATAGTCAGGTTGTTGAGACATTGGGTTTCTACAGGTCGTCATCAAATCATTCCTTATTTGTTAGGACTGCATAGGATGTGGTGGCATTGCTTGATTACGTGAATGATATTATTCTCATTGGGCATGATGGACTTGGCATTGCCTAAGGTCAAGAAGAGTCATGTAAGCAACTTTGTTATTAAAGATCTTGAGCCTCTCAAATACTTCTTTAGGATAGAAGTGGCATGGAGTAGGGAGTTGTACTCTACCAGTGGAAATATGCACTTGACCTGGTGTAATAGACTGGCATGCTAGGGGCAAAGTTAGCTGATATTCCTGTGGATCCCAAGGAATAGTGATCAATACAGAGGTCTAGTGGGCAAACTCTTGTATTTCACTATTATTAGACCTGACATTTCCCTTGCTGTTGGGAACTTAAGCTAGTTCATGGATAGCCTTACAAGATAGCATTGGGATGTGGCCATGATAGCGTTGTGATACCTAAAGAAGGTGTTAGGAAAAGGGGTTTTGTTCACCAAGGGAACCTCTATGAGAGTTGTGGCATATACAGACGCAGATTGTGTAGGATGCCTTGTTGACAAGAAATCTACCATTGGCTTTTGTAGCTATGTAGCAGGGAACTAGGTGACGTGGAAGAACAAAAAACAGATTGTTGTATCTAGGTCCAGTGCAAAGTTCGAGTATAGGGCTGTCACACACAACTGTCGGGATGATGGGTGAAATGCCTTCTAGCAAATTGACGTATTTGTTTACACCCTTTTGGAGATGGGATGTGATAATAAGGTTGTCACCTATATTACTAATAATCTTATGTTTTATGAAAATACCAAGCACGTGGAGGTAGACTATCATTATCCATGTGACTTTATGCAGAGAGGTGTCATCCACACCACACAAGCCTCTTCTGGCGACTAAACAATAGATATTGTCACAAAGGCATTGCCCCGGTCTTTCGTTGATGTTGTTCCAAGTTGAGCATGATCGACATCTATGCTTTAGCTTGAGGGGGAGTGTTAGAGCTTTTTTAGTATTTTATTGTAGTTTTTTGATTTGGTTGTATTTCTTTATTTATTTGAGGTGCGCTCTTGTAATTTTCTCATCTCTATATATTAAGAGATTAGGATATGGAATAAAGATCTAGATTCATTTGTTCTAACTTAGATGTTCTACCAATTCACGGATTATCCTTTTGATGTTTTCTCTGTTGAGTACCCAAGCGTATGGGTTGGCAAAAGATGTTGCGATCATATCGAGCTTCTTGTCTTCAAATAAGACCCCTCCATACACTTTATATTCCAGAAACAACTCTTGCATCCGCAATAAGTGTTCTTCGAAAGAACTTTTCAAACTCATTTTGGAATTCCAAAGTATGGAGAATATTGTGTTATGAAGGCATTAAGTTTGGATATAATGTCGCTTGTATACTGGCATTCGCTAATATGATTCACCAATCCAATTGGTAGATGCTTGATGATGCAGTGTTTCGCAAACACGTTATCACCATGCCAAGCCTTATTATATTTCTCCATGCCCGTTTTCTTGGGTTCTTGAAAGTCTTGGAGTGTAGTACATAACTTAAGTTATCTGCCTCGATTCTTTTCGTGACTATTGTGAATCATTTGTTGTGAATGGGTTTCGACCACTTATTTGAGTTGAAAGTAGTTTGAAAATCATCATTTTTTGTGAACAACACAAACATAGTTAGATTTTGAAAAATGATTTGTTTCGAGAATTTTAAAATAAAGATCTACTACTATGTCTGATTTGAATGTTCTTCCCTTACAACTCTCAAATTCAGAGATACATTGATTGTAAAGTCTCAAGTGGGATCTAACTCTCCTCTCCATTGAGATGGTGTATTTGCTTTGGTAGTCTACATAATCCCAATAAGAGGAGCAGGAACACTTTTCGCCATACAAGTCCAACTTGTGTGTTCATGTTTTGGCCCTTCGGTGTCACCATGCCATATGCATCAGACGATCGTTAAGCATGCTTGTGACTACATACGTAAACTTTTCAAATGCACCTAACCTTTGTGCAAGGAACTATAGATGGGATTGCTCCCATACGACCCATCTCTTTAGGGAAATGAGTTGTTCACTCTATGTGCATGATGTTGGCAATGCTACCACTAGGGGGATCTCACCCATTAGCATAGCCCCATGGTTACATCTTCCTCGCCTTGGCGGAGGTTAACAGTTTATCATCACTATAATGACTTGCCTGATGCTTGAGGGGTTCAGTCCTACTGGTTTGACTAGATTGATTCGAAATAGTCAATTTAGTCCCATTAAATTACTAATTTTGACCTAGTTTAGAATTAGAATTGCATTCTAATGTTTCCTATATATTGTGTTTGAGATCGCCTTCCCATGCATCCAATCACATACATATGCATTCATGCAGTGGATAAGAGGAAGCATAATAACAAGATATCAAAAGCAACACATAAAGAATGCTTGGGCTTATGTGAAAATTTCAGTCACGAAGAGTAGGGAGAAGGCCCCTGATAGGGTTGATTTCTATATTGATTTCTTAAAGAAACAAATGGGGGATACACACCTATTTATAGGCCACTACATACTCCAACACTTCACATCTCACGATGTGGTACCAAACCAATCACACATTCTCCAACACATGCCATAAAATTACATCATATGTAAAAGGGCTTTTATATTATAGGGATTCCATGAAAAATAACTCAACCCGCTCACCAAACACTCTACTTTGCATGCCATCATGATATATCATAAATCCCAAATATTAAAACCATCAAAACATATATGCATCACATCACATGTTGAGGGATGCAAGTGTTCAATTATCCTATGATTACTAATTAATAATATTATGGTGAGCATGGCTAGTTATTACTAGTAAACCTTATTTTAACATCTAGTTTGGCATTCTATTATTTTGAAAACTTGAATTCCAGACATTAATCTAAAAATAATTTTAAAATTTATTTTCCAAAATAATTTTCAATTTGTTTGAGGTTTTGAAATTGCTATGCCCCTAGATTTAAGAGGAGTATATCCATAATCACTATATAGGCACAAAAATCAAAACAAAAAACATAAACAATCTTTGGAAAACAAATGAATATTCTCTAATACTCGTAGTAGGTTTTTATTAAAGATCGACTTGAATCAGATTCTATTTCAGGTCATAAACTCACTTAAAATCAAAATTTCAATATTGCTCGATCGACAAACAAAGCTTATTGGTCGACTAGCTACGACAGGTCACAACTCAAAACTAATCTTTAGTAACTAGACATTTGGTTCTTCACAAACCAGTAGACTGATGTTCGCGCAAGTCATCCAATTTTATTATTGTGCTCTATCGTATGTTAAGAACAATTTCCTATTGTAGTTAGGTGTCTGGTAATCAAGTCTGATTGCTGCAGTATTGGTCGTTGGGTAGAGCACCCGACTAATTACTTGATTTTTTCTTCCATACATCTGATTTCATAAATAAAATGCATGGGGTATACATGTTAAATGTCTGATTTTGCAATTAGACATATGACAAGTCATCGGTCGCTTGACCACAACATTAGACATTTGGTTTGACAATCGTCTTAAAAAGCCTAAGTTGCCAGTTTTGCAAAATCTAGAACGACCTAAGCTCTGATACCACTATTGGGAAAAATCGTCTCGGACCTACTCGACTATAAATAGGCGTGGGGACTTGAACAAATCAATCCCTGATTCCCATGGTATCGCAGAAGCATGAAAACATAGCATTTAAAATCTTTTCATCGAATCACACACTTGACTTGATGCCTAAAAACCCAAATATCAAAGATCGAGAAATAGCAATGGTTGATATAACAGGAATCACATGGGAAGATCTAGTATCATCTTTCTTTAAAAAAAAAGATCTAGTATCATCTTGCTCTAGGGTGCTCACGAGTAAAGAGTTATACTTGTGGGTGGTGTAGCATAGCATCCCACGTGTTGTGCCTCCTTAAATAATTCCTGCCTACAGGGACTCCCTTCTTCTCGACAGGCGGATGGGACCCTTCCTGTTGAGAAGACTTGATTGCTTTGTGTGCGGTGCGAACCCTTCACGCCCCACAAACTCCTTTGTGAACTGAGAGGTAATCCTTGCCTCGAATCCACTAAGAACTTGGCCTTGTGGATTAAATCAACATGGCTAAAAAGTAGTAGTTTGAACAAACCTAGCCCTTGGTCGACCCCCTACACCTTAAGGAGAGGAACTCGCCAAGAATCAAGTTCCTCATGAATTGCTCCTTATGCCCAAGCATTGCCTTGGTTGTCTTGCTTCTCTACGGCTCAAGGAAGAACAAGAGAAAAAGAGGATGATGACCAACAACTCTCTTTTGATGGTGGTTGCACACAATTAGAATCAAAATTAGGGATTCCAAGTAGATTTAGGGAGATATAGGGTTTCAAATCTAAACCTAATATTATGGGAACCCATGGATCTCTAAGGGTTGGGATCTAGTCCTATTTGATATTTACAATATTGATCCATAACAACTTATGGGATGTTTTGATCTAGTATCAAAACAATAGT
Organism: Thalassia testudinum; assembly: GCA_037157565.1. NCBI lineage: Eukaryota > Viridiplantae > Streptophyta > Magnoliopsida > Alismatales > Hydrocharitaceae > Thalassia > Thalassia testudinum. Next base: position 168,184,663 of record JAZHRO010000031.1, read on the forward strand.
TAATTACAATCTAACTCTTGAATTTTATACGTAATTAAATTATGTGTAATTAATAACCAAATTGAATGCTTAAATCTCATCAATCAATCTTATCAAATAGGATTCCACCAAAATAATTATTGGTTTCATCACACCAATAATCAAGGGTTTAGGATTAGTAAAATTATGGCATCACGCCTCTCTTAAATACTTCAAATACCCGTGAATCCTTTACACTGAAAGGCATATGTAACTCCTTCGATTAAATCCCAGATTCACTGCCTATCCTATCACGGGTTACGTACTTTTCACTTTCTCCTTGTATCCTTGGGATGGGAACAAAGAATAGATCATTTCCACAAGGGTTGCCTTTTTCTCTTCATGTATGAGTTTGATTAGGATCCGTACGACCATGCATTGAATTTCTTACTTTCCAATATATGCGGAGCGAGTTCAAGTCTCCCGATTTGTTGCATATACCTACAATAGCTAATTTATATGATCCATTCAAGAGATCATGTCTCTTATGCCCTCATATGCACACCAGCTTTCCAGTCTTAGCACTATGATCGGTGCATCAACTTTCGATAGAGGCACATATCTGTCTTAAGTTAAAGGATACGACTTTTCCATGGTAGTGACAAGAGAATGACTTCTGCATCTCCATCTTGTCGAGTGAGCCCCTCGACTCAACTTGCGTGACAGCCATGACTCTCTATTCCTATACAGAGGATGTGCATCAAGGGCATTAGTCAAGTAACAATCTTTAAAGATGATTTCCACTCTTCGCATATTGGAGACAATAGTTGGATATCATGATGGTTCTTGATGACTTATCAAAATCCTTAAAGATAATTGCCACTTTTCTTATATTAGAGACAATAGTTGGATATCATGATGGTTCTTGATGACTTATCAAAATCCTCAATCCAAATCGTCTAAATCATTTGATATCTGTCATCGGTATATCCAATGTGGCACAATATTTTATCCCAATCGTACTAAGGGACCTATCTGAAGAGTATGTGAATCAGGTGTGTTATCGAAGGATACGAAAGAATGAAGTAGAAGAGGTTTTGAAGATGATAAAAAGTGGGAGGGTTGTTGGGCCTGATAATATTCCTATAGACGTTTGGAGAATGACGGGAGAACGGGGTATAACTTGGCTCACAAATTTATTTAATACTGTGTGGAGAGGTAAGAAGATGCCAGATGAATGGAGGAAAAGTTTTGTGGTACCTTTATACAAGAACAAGGGTGACATATAAGATTGCTCCAACTATAGAGTATTAAGTTGATGAGTCATACGATGAAACTTTGAGAAAGAATAATTGAAAGAAGGGTGAGGCAAGTCTCTATGGTAACTGAAAATCAGTTTGGCTTTATGCCAGGCAGGTCGACTATTGAGGCAATACATCTCTTGAGACGTTTGATGGAGACATACAAGGTGAAGAAAAATGATTTACATATGATTTTTATTGATTTGGAGAAGGCTTATGATTCTGTCCCAAGAGATCTTGTGGAGAATTTTGGAGAAGAGACAAGTGCCAGTTATATATATCAACCTCATAAAGGATATGTACTATGGAGCAGCCGCTTGTGTAAAGATTAAGGATGATTTGATGGACTACTTTGATATCACCATTGGTCTGCATCAAGGTTCGACTTTAAGTCCTTATCTTTTTGCCTTGGTCATGAATGAGTTGACGAAGCATATTCAAGTTGAGGTGCCTTGGTGTATGCTTTTTGCTGATGACATTGTGTTGGTTGATGAGACAAGAGATGGAGTGAACAGAAAACTTGAGCTTTGGAGAGAAGCCCTGGAAGATAAAGGATTACGCATAAGTAGGACGAAGACTTAGTATATGGAATGTAAGTTTAGTAGTAGAGGGAACAATGAAGGAATTGATGTAAAAATTGGAGAAGAGTGCATTCCAATGAAAGATATTTTTAAGTACTTTGGATCCATTTTCCAACATGATGGTGGAATTGATGGAGATGTTACACATAGAATTAATGTAGGGTGGTTGAAATGGAAGGGTACTTCTAGTGTTCTCTGTGATAAGAGGGTTCCTTTAAAAGTCAAAGGAAAATACTATCGAGCTGTGGTAAGACCAGCCATGTTGTACGGTTCTGAATGCTTGGCTATAAACTATAGGCATGTACAGAAGATGTTTGTGACAGAAATGAAGATGTTAAGATGGATGTGTGGTCATACAAAAAAGGACTGTATTTTAAATGAGTTTATTAGAAAAATGGTTAGGGTGGCACCGATAGAGGATAAAATAAGAGAGGCACGTCTAAGATTGTTTGGATATTTACAAAGAAGGCCACTAGATGCTCTAGTTATGAGATACGAGAAGTTGGAGGCTAAACCTACTAAGAGGGGGCGAGGAAGACCAAACAAGTGTTGGAAGGAAATTATTAAATATGACCTCAATTACTTTAATTTAAGTCCTGAAATGACTGAAAATCGATCTGTGTGAAGGCAAAGAATCTATATAGTCGATCCCACTTAACGTGGGAAAAGACTTGGTTATTGTTGTTGTACTAAGGGACCTATGTAACTATATCAGTATATCCACATGATCTGGCACTCAGCTGTTAATATCTGATTGAGTGATTCAACTCATGTTGACTCAGGCACATAACTTCAACATATATATATATATATATGTCTTTAGAAATAATCCTATGGATCCAAAAGGTGTCCCTTTGCATTATATTGAGGGTGGATTTCACCTTATTCTCATTTCTGTCTTTGAACAACTTATAAATATTCCTTTTTGCCCTTAGGCACATTATTTCCATATGGAGGTATGGTTAGGCAAGCTTAACCCACCTTTTGGCAACAGACTTAGTTTCAAACAAAATGCACATTAGGGTCTTTTAGAAGAAATTTCATGGGTCTTCGATCATCCATATCATTAGAGCTTCATCAAATAAATACAACCATTATAGACCCCTACATATTTGAGGATCACTGTCCACTAAAAGATGCCAATTTAGAAGATACACTTTCCACATATGACCTTCGTTAAAGAGTATGAGAAATAATACTACATGTCCAGAATAACAGTACACTTCTTTAAATGAAATCCTACCTCTTTATATAGAAATGTGGGTAAATAACAGTACATGTCTAGAATAAAATAAAAAATGACAAAACAGTCCATGGGGGTATACTATAATACTCCCTTTCAAGTTGGAGCATAAATGTCAATCATGCTTAGTTTGTCACAATCGATATCAAAAGCAGAACGGGCTATGGGTTTAGTGAACATCTATATCGTCTGAACTTTGGAAGCAACTGGAGGCATATAGATAATCCCATGCTGAATGAGATCCTGGGTGTAGTGACAATCAAACTCGACATGTTTTGTGCGTGCATGGAACTTCAGGTTGTTGGCAATGTATGTAGCAACTTGGCTATCACATCGCATCTCCATTGCCATCTCCATCGGGACATGTAAATCATGCAGCACTGATTTCACCCAAACCATCTCAGCAGTTGTTTGAGCCATGGCATGATACTCTGACTCAGCATGAGATCTAGACACAACCCCCTGCTTTTGCTTCTCCATTTAACTAAGTTCCCTGCAATATATGTGTAAAAACCTGTGGTGAACTTCCTGTTTGTCAAGCTACCTACGTATTCAGTATCTTAATATCCAACTATTGTCATGGATGTACCTTTGGAGAAGAGTAGACCACGACCAGGTGTCTTCTTCAGGTACTTAGGCACCCGCATAACTGCATCTCAATGTTGCTGAGTATTGGCTCAATTTTTCCACTGCAAGGGAAATATCTATTCTGGTGATGATGAGATAGAGTAGCTTACCCACAAGTTGCTTATAAGATCTGCTATTCACACTTGTTGACTTTGCATCATACAGATGTCCTTTAGGATTCGTAGGAATGTTGACATGCTTAACACCCAACATCCTAGTTTCTTGGAGAACATCAAGAGCATATTAGCGCTAAGAGAGAACAATTCCATCCTTGCTTCTTGCCACTTCGTTACCTAGGAAGTATCTCAGCTAGCCCAAAACCTTCAACACAAATTTATTTGCCAAGGTCTTCTTCACCTCAATTATCCTGGTCTCATCATCGCTAATGATAGTAAGGTCATTAACATAGAACAAAAGCACAACTACTCCTTTGGGGCTCTTTCGAATAAACAAGCTATGATTAGTAGAGGATCTCTAGAGGCCTATCACCTGTACCACCTCAGACAGCTTTTGGAACCATGCATGAGGGCTCTGCTTATGGGCATAGATGGTCCTTCTCAACTTGCATACACACTCCCTCTGAGTCTTAAAACCAGGGGGCTACTAGATGTACACCTCCTTTTGAGGATTGCCATACAAAAAAACATTCTTCACATTCAGCTAGAGGAAAGGCCAGTCAAAGTGGGCAACAACAGAGATTAGGATGTGGACTATTGGTAGGTGTGCCACAGGAGAGAATGTATTAAAGAAGTCCACCCCATATGTCTGAGTGAATCCCTTTGCTACCAAGTGAGCCTTATGCCTTGAGATGGAGTCATTTGGATTGTACTTCAAGGCAAAAATCGAGAGGCAACCAACTAGTCTAGCACCTGGTGGCAAAGAAGTAAGCTCCCACGTTCCCCTGGAGCGAAGAGTAGCCATCTCATCCTCCATGGCCCTCGCCATTTCAGATCAAGCATAGCTTGCTAGTAAGTGGAGGGAATCGTTGAGGTAGACAAGGCAGAGGTGAAGAGTGCAGAAGTCCTCTTTAGGCCTCTCTAGGTTGTAACGGGAAAAGCCTAATAATGAGCACAAGAGCGTGGGGCCTTCTGAATAGCAATCGGAAGATCCACATCATTATCCTCTGGAGGAGTTGGGGCAAACATGCTCCTCAATAGTTGTAGCACCCCTAGAACCTGTAGGGACATCACTAGAAATAGTAGCATTAGTGCCATCAACATGTACTTGATCTGAGGAGGATTGTAGTGAGTAGGAAGGGAGGGTGTGCTACTTGTAAGTAATGCTAATATGTAAACTAATGGAGGCTCTTGATATTGTTCCTTATCACTATTTGAAGAGTAGGACTAACAGGTATCTACCTGAGAGGGATAGGAGGTACAAGCATAGGTGGAGACTCATCTCCAAAGGTCAACTGGTGCCTGGTAGCAGAAAAGGAACAACCTTGTGAAAAGTGACATCTACATTGATATAGTGTCTCTTATTCAACGGATCATAGCACTTGTATCCTTTTTGGGTACTACTGTAACCCAAAAAGACACTTTACGGTCATCGGTGCTAACTTATCCCGTCATGGCCCAAGCACATGTACAAAAGCCACATAGCCAAATATCTATGGAGGTACAAGAAACTTCTCAGGATGAAGAACCTACTGTGGTATTTGTTCATGAATAGCTAAATTATGCATCCAGTTAATCAAATATAATGTGCTGTAACACATTACCCCAATATAAAGATGGCACATTATGATGGAACAACAATGTCCAAGCAACATCCAAAATATGATGATGCTTCCTCTCTGTGATACCATTTTGCTGTAATGTATGGGCGCAAGAGGTTTGATAAACAATCTCGTGAGATTTCTAAACACATTCAACCTGTTAGTATAGAACTCAAGAGTATTGTTGGAGCGCACAATCTTAATCATCTTAGAATATTGGGAGTTTTATTTGTATAACAAAATCATCAATAATACTACCAACATCAGGCTTATTCTTAAGTAAAAATAACCATGACAATCTTGAGAAATCATCCACAACAATCAAACAGAAATGATGATCTAGTCTATCAGGGGTTCGACTTGAACCCCACGCATCTATATGCATTAAATCAAAATAAGTTGTAGAACTAAAACTGGAACTTGCAAGATAAGAAGAGTGGCGATGCTTCCCAAGCTGGCATGCATTGCAGAGTAACTCGGTGGCTAGAGAGAGATGTCGTATGATACGTCTGAGCTTGTTTAGTGGTGTAGGGTGGCCAAGTCGTCGGTGCCACTGTAGTGCTGTACTAGCACTGAAGGCCATTGCCTCCTGACACGAAGCAACAAATTACATCTGGACTAGGTGATACACCCCCCCTCATGTCAGCCACCAATCGTCATTTCGATGAGATTGTCCTGAAATATGCATCCAACATCGCCAAAAATGGTATGACAGTTTAGATCCTTAGTAATTCTACTAGCAGATAAAAGATTGATAGGAAAGTTAGAAACAAAGAGAATATTTGGTTGTCTCAAATTGTGAGTAACTACCACCTCCCCTTTCCCATCAATCTTGGAATGTTAGCTATCTGCCACCTGCACAATCCTTCTAGGGGCGATAGATTGGAAGCGGGAAGAGTCACCACTCAAGTGCCTTGATGCACCTGAGTCTACCAACCATGTGCCATCACTAGACTTGTGTTGCAAGTTTAGGGCAAGATCTATACCTGAGGAAGATGCAAAGGTAGCAGTATCAGAAGAAGATGCTCTAGGCTCCTAAGTAAGATGTGTGAGGCGCTAAACTCCATACTCCGCATGTATGATCGTATCTGACTGCTCCTTAGAAGTAGTAGCCTGATTGGCTACAGGAGGTAGACCATACTTGGCATAGCAGGTAGCCTCCACATGATCAACCTTGCCACAAAAAGTGCAAGTGGTTTAGGGTCGACTTGTCTGTCCCCTACCACACCCTCTACCATTTGTAGAGGGTGCACCACGTCCACCAGCAAGTGCGGTAGTCTATCAAGTCACATCAGAAGGTGTCTTGATAATAATCCTGCTCAATCATCTATAAGTCTCCTCTAGAGTGGGAAGCTCAGATAATGCTAGAACCTGTGAACGGGCACCTTCATATGCAAGACTAAGACCATCAAGGAACTGTAGAGCATCATACTCTCTGCGATACTCCCTCTGCATAGAACAAGTACACACAGGCCTACAAGCATTATACTTCTCAAGAAGTCCCTTTAGAGAAGTATAGTACTGAGAAAGAGTCCGACCCTCCTGCTTCAGACTGCTAATTTCATGATGTATCTGGAACACCTTGCTATAGTTCTTCTCACGGAAATATGTATCATGAAGAGCATCCTACATCTCTTTTGCAATCTTATAGTATATGATACTGTCTCCAATATGAGATACAACGGTGTTCATAATCCATAAATGCACTATTGCATTATCCTTCTTCCATGATGCATACTTTCTTGTCTTCTTGGTGGACTCAGACTCCAGTAAAATATGTTCCTTATCATGACCCTTCACGGTCATAAGGAACGTTTGAGACCATCTTGCATACTTGGTGTCATCCAACTTGGAAATTGGGACAAAGAACGGATTCTTGTAATTCTCTGTGTCACTAGCGGTATCCCATGTCACCTCTGAATCTCCAGGCGAAGCCATCGTTCCTAGCAAGGATTAAACAACCGAAAGAAGAGATTTGTAGTTGTATTTTCAGATCTGAAATATCTTCATTAGAAAAACGATGATATTTCAATCATGAGATGCAAGACAACAGAGTCCTGGAAATCAAGAGGATAACCACCTAAGCTCCCTTGATCAGGCGTAGGTGCACACTAGGACATGGGGGAGCCCCCTAGTGGCGTCACCCAAGGTTCTTAGAGCCCTCTCTCGTCGGTGCAAGGAGAAGAGACCACCTCTAGTAGTATTGTTGGCCAGTGGTGCAGCCGCCTGAGGAGGCTAGCGGCAACCTTGGGTGGCTGCTGCTGGCAGCTCTAAGGCTGCTACTAGCAGCTTTAGGGCTGTTGCTGGCTATTGATGGCCTGGCGGTGGCCTTGGTGGTTGGCAGCAACTCCTCTGGTGGCTGTTGCAGGTGGAGAGAGAGAGAGAGAGGTATGGTGGTTAGGGTTTGGACGTTTTGTGAGGGTGGGATACCAAAACATAGATCTAGGATTGCTACTCTGATACAAAATAGGAGAAAATGAGCAATTTTATTAAGCAATGAAACTCTACACCTTTTTATATAGAGAGAGGTGTGAGTACATAACAATACATGTCTAGAATAAAATAAGAAATGACAAAACAATCCATAAAGGTATGGTACAACGCAAATAATAACACCATTTGGCTGTACCCTTAAGGTCCACAATAATGGCAACAGAGACGCATGCTCGTCTCAATCTGAAAATTCCAGCTTCAAAACATCTCTAAAAAGTGCTCATCGATGTAGAGTGAGCAGCCAAGAAATAAATGTTGTCACTCCTTTTCAGCCTCCTTGCACAAAAAACAAGTGATCTCGAAGTCTTTAACAAACTTCAATAACCTTAGTCATCAATGTCTCCCAAGCAACCAGATGAAATCATCACCTGCAAGCATGCTTTTGTCTTCCAAATCAGCCTTCATTGGCGAACAACATTACCATCATACTCTCTCAAGTCTACTCCAAGTATCTATAAGCAGACTTGATGGGAAAAACACAAAACTCCCATTTCCACTCATTGAAAGGTCGTTGAGCAGGATATATCTCACCTAACTCTTGTTGCAACCTTAAAAACTTCACTGCCCTCTTATTTGACAAGTTCCCCAGCAAGATAGATGTCTACGAACTATCCCAGCAGTCAGCCACCATGGCTTCCAGACCTGATGCTAAAAAAAAAGTCTAAAAGATCTAGAAGTTGTTGAAGAAGAGACAACTGAGATGCCATTCTAACTGGGCATCTGAACATGCTCATCATACTTTGCTTTGTATATGGTAGTGGTGTTAGCAACAACCTCAATTTTAGTAGTAGCTTGGTGAGCAATACCCAACTACCCATGCTCAGCTTAGCAAGTGCCCTTACATAACTTACTTCTTATAATGCGTTCATCAAAGGTTACCTCTTATAATGCGTTCATTGAAGGTAGTCATGACCTTGATTGCGGCAACTATGTCTATAGCCAAATTTCAATCAAGAATTCTGACCCTCAGGCAAAAAGGAACCATTGTGGAGGTTTACTAAAAAGGACAAACTTGGGGGAGTAATTGTTGGCTCAACCCTTCATATAAATGGTTTTGATGATTTTCAATTACATTAAGATTAATAAAAATAATAATGAAGTGTAAATTAGCCTTGTATATTGTAAGGAGACTTGTAGGACCTTCATTGAATACCAAAGATAGAGCTCTTCAAAGAAGGAAGAAACAAACTCACTCGAGGGCGCATCACTATCAAAAGATAGACTAGGTCTCTCAGGAAAGTTCTTACATTAAGTCAATTAATGTCATAAAAAATCAAGTTGTAATTTTTATTTTTCTTGAGTCTAGATCATCTATTGTAAAAGAGCCCAAAACATATACAAGACTTAGGCACACCTAACTCAAGTTTAGAAAAACTATGGAAATCTTAGAAAATCAAAATTAAGAGTGAATAACAGTATTAAACGTTTGACACACTGATTAGATGCCCGACTACCTAAAAATGGATGACAACCCAGATTTTGTCTACAAACTACCTAAGGCGTTATATGGATTAGAACAATCTCCAAGAGCTTGGTATAAGGGCTCAAGGAATACTTGTTAGGAGCAAACTTTGTCATAAGTGAAGTAGGCTCAACTATTTTTATAAAAAGAAAAGGAAAAGATATTTTATTAGTTCAAATTTATATTGATGACCGTTGAGTTGTAGTTGGCTTTTTAGTTCTTTTTGTTGTGTAAGGGTATTTATGGAATTACCCCTTTTGGTGCCTCTCTATTTAAAGGTCCCAATGGTCCTCTGAATAAAGCTTATGTCATTATCTCCTAACATGGTATCGGAGCAGCGGTCCTAGACCAGTTGTTTGGTATCTGTAGATAGGATTGTGTTAGTTTAGTGTTACATTGAAAAATGTGTCATATGAATAGATGTATACTCCCTTAGTTATTCTTTGATAAGAAGAAATAGAAATCAGTACCCTATCGGAGCTTTCTCCCGTGGTTTTCTCCTTGCTCTTTGTGAGTGGGGTTTCCACGTAAACCTAAGTGTTCCATGATTGTTTATATGCTTTGATATTATTACTTCTGCGTTACTTAAATATTTTAACTTGGTATCAGAGCATGTTTGTTCCTTGGGTTTTATCCTTTATTGTACATATTTTTTCTTTATCTTTTGATATGAAGTTATTGTTCCATGGAGGATGTTTTCTTCCCGATCTAGAGCCTTGATCTTGTGCAAGGAAGAAGGCATGGCTCAACAAGTCCCGCGATCGCTTGTTGACTCTAGTGAAGAGAGGGTTGGCTCACATGCACATCAGGTTTCTATGAAGGATACTTCTCAGGTGCATGAAGATGATAGTTAGATTTCAGTATCCAGAGTAGACTATAAGCGCTTCGTTACATCTCAGGCCTCTACCTTAGCAGGAGCCTTTGTTAAGAGATTTGTAGGTACTATGGCTATGGCAGTTAGATCCTAAGCTCTTGCTTGGCTTGCAGATTTAAGTGCCTCTCACATAATTGGTGATACTACCCTGTTCTCCTTTCTATGGGATTGTGCTACCCCTTTCCAGGTTATGGTAGCAGATGGGGTTTTGTCACCAGTTACTGGTCTTAGGAACATTTCTATCTCCTCTACTTTGCCTTTATCTAATGTTATGCATGCTCTCAAACTTGCTCTGAATTTGATGTCTATCAACCAAATTAAGGATTTACAATGCAGAGCAGTTTTTCATTACTAGTATTTTTTTTTGTAGGACTTCTAGACGATAAGGTGGATTGGTGGACTTGAGCAAAATGGTCTCTATTACCTTCACGTTCCACTTTCACCTATTGCTGATGTTGTTTGTACTACTATTGGTCTTCAATAGCATCTTTGCCTTGGCCATCATAGCTTGTCTGTCCTTCATCGCCAATTTCCAGAGTTTTCTTTTCCCGAGTCTTTTCAATGTGAAGCATGCCAATTAGGCAAACACCATAGGTCTTTTTTTCCGTCTCATAATAAATGGATTGACTATTAAGCCTGTATTTGATTTAATTCATGCTAATGTTTATGGCTCATGTATGGTCCAAAGTGTTAGTGGCTTTCGGTACTTTCTTGTTCTTGTGGATGATTGTACTAGGATGTCCTGGGTTTTTAGGATGAAAGGGAAATTCGAGGTTTTTGATCTTGTTAAAAATTTTGTTCAAGAAATAAAAACTCAGTTTTCTACTATTATAAAAATTTTCCAGAGTGATAATGGCTTGGAGTTTATGAATCCAAGGTTACACAGCTTTTTTAGTCTTTGGTATTACTCACTAGACTTGTGTTCATACCTCCCAACAAAATCGGGTGGTTGAACGTAAACTTCGTTACTTGTTAGGTGTGGCATGTACTATTATGTTTCAGATGAGTGTTCATCTTTTTGGGTAGATGTTTTAACGGCCACATACTTGGTGAATCATGTTTCCTCGATTTTGGGTGGTAAAACCCCTTACTCTTTTCTATTTCCTGGCAAGGACATCTTTCTATCATTCTAGTTGTTTTTGGCTGTGTCCTTTGTCCACTTATATAAGGTGGATAAGATTTCTCGTTGCTCCGTGAAGTGTATCTTCTGGACTATTCTAAAACTTAGAAATGATATAGATGCTATGATCCTGTGTCATGGAAGTTTTATATTTTTGCTGATGTCACTTTCTTTGAGGAGATTCCTTGCTACCATAAGAAGGGGGAGCAATCCACTCCTTTCCACCCTCAGGAGATTCTTCTTATGCCATTTGAGCCACTATAGGCCTCTGAGCCACCTATACATGGGACCAGTCAGTCGGATTTTGGTCCTTTCCCATGTCATCCTGATATACCTGATATTGTTACCTTTCCTAAACATTTTCAGCACAGGCCTTAGGATGTATCTCAGGTGGATGAGCCATTGTCTACCATTTATGCTTGGTCTCCAACAGCTGCTGATGACTCATCTGAGGACCAAGTACCTATTGCTAATGAGAGCACTACCTTGGACCTTCCTATTGTACTAAGGAAGGCCCCACGGTCTTGTGTGAAATATTATGTATCACAGGTTGTCTTTTGACAGTTTACCTATAGTTGGATGACAATTTTCTTTGGCTATTAACAGTCAATAAGTACCACGGGACCATCGGATGGCATTCCAAGATCCATCTTGGACCTTTGCTATAGAGGAAGAAATGGTAGCTTTACAGTCTCGTGGCACATTAGAATTGGTTGATCTACCCCCATGTGCTACTGTTGTGGGGTGTAGATGGGTTTTCACTCTTAAATGTCATCCAGATAGTACTGTGGAGAAGTATAAAGCCCGCCTTATTGCTAAAGGCTCTAGTTAGACTTTTGTGGTTGATTATTTGAAACATTCTCCCTAGTGGCTTACCTCGACTTTGTCAGAATATTACTTTCTCTTGCGGTTAACAAGAGATGGGCTATTCACCAGCTAGATATAAAGAATGCATTTCTTTATGGAGATTTGGAGGAAGAAGTTTACATGCAACAATCACTAGGTTTCCTAGTAAGGGGGAGCGTCAGAAGGTATGTAGGCTCAAAAAAGTGATTTATGAATTGAAACAAAGTTTGAGAGCCTGGTTTGAGAGGTTTAGCAATGTTGCCCAAGAGTTTGGCATTGTTAGATCCTCTATTGATCACTTGGTTTTTACGTTGTATGGGAAGACATGTTCAGTTATACTCATTGTCTATGTTGATGATATACTATTAACTGGCAGTGAAATGAAAGGCATAGAAGAAATGAAGGTGTTACTCTAGATTATGATTTATTTTATCCTAGGGGTGACGTCTTTAATCTCATTTCGTATAGCGATGCAGATTATGTGGGTAGCCAAGCCGATTGGAAAAGCACTAGTGGAATTTGCCTGTTCTTGGGAGATTCCTTAGTGTCATGGTTTTTGAAAAAAATAAACATGTGTAGCCCTATCCACTACGGAGGCTAAATATATAGCCACTACTCTAGCATGTTCCTACGTGTTATGGATGAAGAATACTTTTAAGGACTTTAGCTAGAAATTTAGTAAAATAAAGATATTATGTGACAATATTAGTGCTATCAACCTTTTGAAAAACCCTGTATATTACTTCCACTCTAAGCACATAGATGTTCTACATCATTTCTTGCAAGATAACGTACTAAAAAGGGAATTCGAGGTTGAATTTATTTGTACTGAGTTGTAATTGGTCGATATTTTCACTAAGCCTTTGAAGTATGATTGTTTTAGTTTTATTCATAGAAAATTGGGCATATGTAAGCTATCTGATATTTGAAGGGTTTAGTGAGTTAGATGTTATGTTTGTTGTCAATTTCGGTGGATTGTATGTTGAAAATTCACTCTTAATCCTCTCAAATCAATTCCAGGAATAAAAGGACTAGGCTGTGCAATATAAGATGTCTGATGAAGATTTCAGACGTTTGACGTCTAGTAATCGATCAGATGTCTTAATGTTTGGAGGATAAAATCCAGATTGGTTCTGACCATCGAACATTCGATACGGATCGTCCACATGTCCGATAAGCTGTCAGATGGCTTAAAACCTGGTGGACAAAACCCAGATGGTCCTGACCATCAGATGTCTTGAGCTAATATCAAACGTCTAGTGAGGACTTTCCAAATGTTCGATAAAAAATCAGACGAACCCTGGAGATTACTCGACCCTGAGCCAAGTCCTATCCCTACAACTAAGCTGTCTAGGCAAACGCTCTGACGTTTGGACTGTAACGATTGTTGCTCTCTGTTTGCCTCAAACTGGGTAGCTTCTTATGAGTTTTTGTTGTCTTCACACAATACCCCTTACTAAAACCCTTTGACCTAACTTCTAAACCCTATCCCCTACAGCAAGCCCCCAGCCCCCATAGTTGCCCAATACCCTCCCCCCTCTCCCCTCGACCTCCCTACCGACGTTACAACCAGATGGTTGGTGCTGCTGCCATTGCCATACGCAAGTGTTGCCTTTAGTTGCAGCCGCTTCTGCTTCGACCAATGGTGCTGCCTCCCTCTCCACCCCTACTCACAAGCCCTAGGTATAACACTCCGTGCACATCCTTGAGCTATTTAGGGTTTATTAGGTGTTGCCTTAGTTAATATAAAGTTATGTGGTGATTTAAGTGAAACTCTTGTGGTGGATCACTTTGTGATGCTTAGTGGTGATTATTGCTTTTGTGTGATGATTTGGTGGTGATTGTTTATTTTATGTAATGTGTGGTGATTTGTGCACTTGATCTTGGTTAGCTCCTCACCTTGCCCAAATCCTAGACCTCCATCTCCTCACCATGCCACCTCGCGGCAAGAAGGCCGAAGAAGTCTCTTCCTTCGCTCCTCCATGTTCCCTCCTCGAGGACCACCTTATTTGACTCGAAGCTATTAACCGTTTTCAACGGTTTGCTAATGTTCGAGTCAAGAACCCCCACGTTATTATTTAGAAGGATTTCACGTTTGTCAAGTTGAAACAACTCTTCCAAGCCATTCACCTTCACACTATTTTCATCCGCTATACCACCAAGATCCTAATTAGAAAGGGGTTTATCCCGATTTGATAGGCTTGTTCTACACCAATATGGTGGAACAAGTCGATGAGGAGGCTGATGAACTTACCCTTAAAACTAAAGTCTTGGGCATCAAAATTGAAGTAGATACTAACCTTATTTATGAGCTTTTGGAAATGCCCAATGAAGGATGCGACCTAAGGCTCATTTCCCAAAATTACAATATTAAGGAAATTCATAGGGAGTTGGTTAAACTCGACTGCTATTGTCCTCATCTTCTCGCTATTGCCGCAAGTGACCTCTGACCCCTTCCTAAGGTCCTTTCCTATATCTTCGGGTGGGACCTTCTCAACAACATCGGAGGTTTTGATTACCTCTCCCAAGACCATAAACACCTCTTTACTGCCATCCACCACATTCCTTTAATTATGTGGACCTCAATCATCAAACAGTGTGCCTCACCCATGGTGCCATACTTTCGGAGGCCTCATCACTTGTATTCTCACGTATTTCAAATTGGATGTCACCAATCAAGCCATCGACACCAAAATTGAACTATACAATCATGCCACCATAGTCAAGATGAAACTCTTAAACCCCAAGGAACCTGAAATCACGCTAGAAGCTCCAGCAGCCCTTCTCCAAGGACCCCCTCCTCTCGCTCTACATGCTCCCTACTCCTATTTTAATCTGAACTATATTTGGGAGGTGGCCGATCAATGCACGGATCTTGTTCTTGCAAGCGGGATTTGTTATCTTGCAAATCAATAGGGGAAGCTTCATCAAGACTTGCAGCACCTTTGCCAAAACATTCATTATCTTCGAGAGGACATCTGAGAACACCCCACCCCTGCAATCCTCTTTGTTGCCGCCATCCCTAGAGCAGCTACCGAAAACAAGATTGTTTGGAGTTATCGTGTGTTTTTCTTGTTTGTTCTGTTCGTTCTGTTTGGTTTGAATGAATTGTATTAATGGGTCTTAGCCCTGTACTTTATCGATCCTTTTATTTTGCGGGAACATGTGGCTATGGGCTTCTCCACTCCTAGTATGCTCTTAATCGGAAATAACAAATAATCTTATTTCCTCTATGGGAGAGGTTTCCTCGCTTAGTGAGTAGTGTGGTGAATATTTCGACGAAGGTTGGAGAATGCTGGGATGGATCCTGGTGCCCCATATTTCGGGGGGTCTTTTCTATCAGAAATGTGAGAACTTCCAGCGGCTGTTGTAGGAGTTGGTGGGTTGGGCATCGGGCGAAGGCCTTGATGGTTTTTATTGGGAGGAGGGAGACTTCTCAGTGGCAAAGGTGTACCGCATGTTGGGGACTGGTGAGGCTAATTTGGATGCTGACTTCATGTGGGATTGCAGACTGATATGGATGGCAAAATACCCGTTGAAAGTGAAGATCTTTGCCTGGTTGGTGAGAAGAGGAAGGATCATGACAAAGCAGTGGAGAGCAAGATAGGCTCAGATAGATGATCTAGCGTGCTCCCTTTGTGGGGGGGGGGGGTTATTGAGGATGTGCAACATCCTCTGCTCAGTGCCCGTTTGTATCACAGGTTTGGCAGGAGATGGGGATTGGCTGGATCTCCTGCCAGGACATCGCTAGCTTTTGGTCTTTCTTTCGAACGGGAAGTGCGGGTAGCAGAGTCTTCACCTTTCGCTCTAAGCATGATCGGGCAAAGGTCTTGGCTATTTTGTGGGGAGTGTGGCTGGGGAGGAATGGGGTGGTGTTTAGGGGGGTGAGGCCTTATGTTAAGAATTTTGTATCCTTTATCTCCTCCCAGATTGATTTTTGGAGGTCCATCTTGTAATTCCTGATGTAATTTTGTTCTGAGGTGGAATGAATTTGGGTGGTTATTTATGGGATAACCGCCCCTTTTTCGAAAAAAATAATCTTATTTCTCAATAGAAATCCTACACCTTTTTATATAGAGAGGTGTTGGGTAAGTTGCAATATAAGTCTATGAGGAAAGCTAGAATAAGAAAATGGTACAAAACATAAGGGGAAGATAACTATAGTGCTACATCAACACTCTCCCTCATGCTGGAGCATATATATCGATTATGCTCAGCTTGGAACATCATATCTCAAACGCGGATTGAGGAAGTGGCTTTGTGAATATATCCATAGTCTGATATTTGGAAGCAACAGATGTTGTGTAGATAATCTTATGCTGTATCAAGTCTCTAGTATAATGGTAATCAATGTCAAGGTGCTTCGTATGCTTATGGAACATTGGGTTGTTTGCAATGTAAGTAGCAGCATGAGTATCACACTTCATCTCCATTGGTTCCTCTACTTGGACATGCAAATCTTGTAACACTGATCTGAACTAGACCATCTCTGCAGCTATTTGTGCCATAGCATGGTACTTTGATTCTGCACTTGACCTGGACACCACTTGTAGTTTCTTACTCCTTCAGGTCACAAGATTATTTGCCACATAAGTACAAAAACCATTTGTTGACTTTCTGTCTGTCATGCAACTTGCATAAATTGCATTGGAATAGCTAAAATACTCATAGATGTGCCCTTTGGAAATAAAATGCCTCTGGTTGGTTTCTTCACGTATCTAAGTACTTGCATAGTAGCATCCCGATGCTGCTTGGTTGGTTTGTTCATGAACTGACTAAGTTTTCCTACTGCAAGGGAGAGATCAGGATGTGTGATAGTAAAATATAATAGCTTACCAACCGATGCATTTAAGATCTGCTATCTATATACTGAGACTCTGTATCATAGAGATGTACTTTGGGATCCATTGGTATATTGCCTGGCTTAGACCCTAACATTCTTGTCTCTTGCAACACATGAACAACATACTTGCACTGACTTAGGATAATGCCATCTTTGCTCTGTGCTACCTCAATGCCTAAGAAATATTTGAGTTCACCCAAATCCTTTATCACAAAGGCTTCAGCGAACTTCTTCACCTTAGCTATCCCAGTACTATGATCTCCAGTATGGATGAGATCATCAACATAGACAAGGAGTGCCACAATTCCTTTTGTGCTCTTCCTGACAAAGAGCGAATGATCAGTAGAAGACCTTATAAGTCCCATGGTTTGTACCTCCTTTGACAGCCTCTGGAACCAAGCCCTTGGGCTCTGCTTCAGACCATAGATGGCCTCTTTTAGTCTACACACACACACTCCCATTGAGTCCCAAACCCCAGCGGATGTTGCATGTAGACCTCCCCCTGAAGATCGCTATATAGAAAGGTGTTCTTTACATGTATCTGATGAAGAGACCAATCGTAGTGAGTAGCAATCGAAAATAGAATACGAATAGTAGGAAGCCGTGCTATAGGAGAGAATGTATCAAAGAAATCTACCCCATATGTTTGGATAAATCCATTTGCTACCAATCTAGCCTTGTAGCAAGATATGGTGCCATCGGGGTTATACTTAAGGGCAAAGACCCATTGACACGCCATTTTCTTGGTGTGGTTGGACAGAGTAGTAAATTCCTACATCCCTCTAAAGAGCAAGATAGCCATTTCCTCCATGGCTTGTCATCACTTCGGATCGAGCATGGCTTGTTGATAGGAAGTAGGAATCTGTGTCGCAGAAAGAGTGACAGTAAACATAGCAAAGGATCTCCCATGGTTAGCAGTAGACACTGCTCCAGTTGTATGATAGTGGGCACAAGTGCGATAGGCCTTTCGAATAGCAATCGGAAGATCAAGATCCTCCTCTATAGACTCAGTCATAGTAGGAGGTATAGCCTGCTGCTCATCAAAAGTAGAATCATTAGAATCACCTGCACAAGCACTGTTAGGACAACTCATGTCAACACATACCTGACAAGGGGAGGAGACGGGTGGCTGAGGTAGTGGGGGGTGTTTTTGATGCCATGTATGTTGTCTGTATGTAATTGGTAACTTGTATACATGAATAGTCTTTGCCTCCTGTCTAGTAGTGGTCTGGTATCCTCACAATGAGTAATAGAAATCTACTCCGAAGGAACTGATGGTATGACATAGGGACTGAGTCTCCCTTAAACAACAACTAATGACCATAGTAGAGAAGTCTGGAATAGGCTTATGAAAGGTGACATCAGCAGTCACATAATGCTTCTTGCCCTGTGGGTCATAACCTCTGTACCCTTTTTTGGTGCTATTGTATCACAGAAAGACACACTTTGCTGCTCTTGGAGTAAGCTTGTTCCTGCTAGGTCCTAAAACATGGACAAAGGCTACACAGCCAAAAACACGAGGTGGCATATGAAACAATTCCTTCTCTAGGTGAACCTGCCATGGAACTTATTTTTGAATAGCTGAGTTGGGCAATCTATTAATCAAGTAAGATAGAGTTAACACTGCATCTCCCCAGTAGACCTGTGGCACATTATACTGTATAAGTAATGTTCTAGCCACATCCTAACACATAACAGTGTTTCCTGTCAACTATTCCATTTTGCTGTGATGTCTGGTGAATAATCCCAAGAGATCTATAAAAAGATGTTAACTTGGCTTTGCAAAACTCTAAGGCATTGTTAGAATGTATAATCTTCACAATAGTAGAAAACTGAGTCTTTATTTGCAAAATAAATGTCACAATCACTGGCCCAACCTCGGACTTATTCTTTAACAAAAATAACCACGACATCCTGGAAAAATCATCCACAATAAGCAAATAGAAATGATGACTCAGTCTATTTGACACTCGACTAGGACCCCATACATCCATATGTAATAAATAAAAAACAACGGAACTTTGACAATTGGAAGGAAAACTGACTCTGTGATGCTTTCCGAGCTGACATGCATCACACAATCTCAGTAGTGGGCGAAATGTGAGGGATAACATGTCGCAATCTATCCAGTGAAGGGTGCCCAAGACGATGTCATTGAAGAGTTGTAGTAGCACTAAAAGCGACCTTGCCCTAACACATAGCAGCAAAAGGAGTTTGGATCAGGCGACGCACACCCTTCTTCTCATGTCCGCTATCAATCGTCCTCTCCATGAGTTTGTCCTGAAGAATACAACCCAACTCATCAAAGATGGGACAACAATGTAAGTCTTTTGTGATTCGACTAACTGACAAAAGGCTAATAGGAAAATCAGGAACATAAAGAATATTTGGCAATATTAGTGGTCACTGCCACATCTCTACCATCCACTCGGCAATGTCTTCCATTTACCACCTGAATAGATCTACCAAGAGGAACAATTTAAACCTATCTAAAGCATCTTTGATCACCACTGAGATGGCGAGAAGCTCTTGAATCTACTAACTACAAGGTACCGTCAGAAATACCACTACTAGAGGTAGAAGTAGAAGTTATACCTGAGGAGGCCAATGTAGCAGTATGACCAGTAGCAACAGTCTTTTGAGTCAACTGGGCGAGATGTTGAATCACAGTATCATAGTCAGCATGTGACACTGTGACGCTAACCTCCTTAGAAGAAATAGGTTGGTTAACCATAGGAGGTCTACCATGCTTTGACCAACAGGTTGCCTCCAAGTGTCCAACCTTGTCACAGTGCAAACATATGGTACGGGGTCTGCTAGTCGTGCCCTGACCACCACATCCTCCCCCTGGTAGATGAAGGGCCATGTCCACTACGTCCTCCAGTGGCCACTAAGGCCGCAGTCTGTCCAACATTTGTTAAGCATGGTTCAACAACTTCCTTGCTCACTTGACTATGTGCTTCCTCCAGAGATGGAAGCTCAGTAAGAGCTAGGATCTGGGACTTGGCAGCCTCATTGTCTGTTCCAAGACCATCTAAGAACTGAAGAACTGCAAACTCCTTCCTATATGACCTCTGAATGTCACATGTGCAGATTGGATAACAAGCATTGCACTTCTTTAGGAGCCCCTTCAGGGTATCATAGCACTGAGACAGTGACTGGCCTTCCTGTTTGAGACCACCAATAACATGATGAATCTCAAACACCTTACTAGAATTCTTTGTGTGAATCCCACATCTCCTTGGTTGTCTTGTAATACATAATACCATATCTGATCTGGGGCTCTACCGAGTTCATGATCCATGTTCGGATCATGCCATTGTCTTTCTTCCAAGTGGTATATTAATGTACGTTAAATCTACGCGATTAAAAATATGCAATTGTTGTAGTACGTAAATTAAGCGATCAATTAAATTTATATATTCGAACTACAATGAGTTCAGGTCGAACACAGGGAGGCAGTCGCTATTTAATACCTTTCGCAGTTATTATATAGTAGAGTAGCAACTAATAGTAATAGAGACAGGTATCAAATTAATACTGAATTTTATTGCAGATATCAAAATGTCTCGTAGAAATATTCTATAACAATATGAATAAAAACATAAGAGAATAGAGAATAGAAGAAGCGAGTGGAGTCACTTGAGGGATGCTTGTTGGAAGCTTCTAATGGAGCTTCTGATCTAGGGTGCCGGGAAGAAGAAGATGAAGATTGGAGAGGTTAGAAGAAGGTGGAGGAATAATGTTGGTGGGCATGCACTGTGGTGGAACTAGGTGGGGAGGTTACTACTAAATTAGGTTACTAATTAACTAAGACTAATTGGTTCTCTAACGGTTGGAGGCTAGGTCTTTTTATAGGCATCTAGGTGGCTTCATATTGGTCAATCTAAGGTACTTAGGATCACTAATTTGGATGACCTAGATTACGTTCTATGGGAGGGTTAGGATTGGTTAGAGAGGGACCCTTAGATCTAGAGTGTAGGGCTAGGATAGGAGGGGATTTCTTTTGTTGGGTATCTAAAAATAAATGAGTAGGTGGTTTGTTGGAAAGGATATTATCTAGGTATGTTGGGTTAGCCCTAGGATAAATAGGTTGAGTCTAATCCAATTAGGTTCCAACTGAACCTAATTGAAGTTGGGTGCCCCCAATCAGGTTGTACTGCACTTGATTGGATGTGGCTAGGTCTATTGGATCTAGGTTGGGTCTGATTAGACTTAAGGTTAATCTAATAAGGTCTTATGACTAGTGGGTAACCCAATTGACTCAGACTGAGTCAATTAGGTATGGACCTAAATAGGTTTCTATGTTAGGGATTGGGTATTAGATTAGTGGATTAGGGTTATGGATAGTAGGATAGGACTATGGATAGGGTTGATAGGTGTATAGATAATGTTATTCATGTTTTTGCCTTTTGAGCTTAAATATTTAATGTTGAGTTGGTCCAGGGATAGGTACTGGGATAAGGTTTTCCTAAGGTTTTAGGGATATGGTAGGGTTATCCTAATTCCTCTCTTTTCTCCTTTGTTCTTGTGTTTTCAATCCTGCTTTATTTCAACTTTATTCCTCAATCAGCTTCTAGATCGGCTATAGCTTCTGCTTCTATCCAGCTTTATTCTTCAATTCTTCCAATTTCTCTAAAACCTATCACCTACATTATTCACAAAAGATTAGAATAAGAAGGTAATTATTTACTAAGCATAAATATGCATGAGCTTTAAATGTAATATTTATAAACCTAATGCATGATGTTACTAAGGAATTAGTCTTAAATTAAGCTAATTAGGGTAATGATTATATTGTTATCACACCTCCATACCTATCTTTTGTTAGTTCCTAGCAAAATCAACATGTGAAAAACTTACGGGAATCATGCGAGAATCACAATACGCGGGTTTTCTTTATTTTCAAAAGCAAAGCATGAATTTTTTTTTTTCAAATATGCTGCAATAAGATTTTTCACTAATGAAAGAAAATTACGAACAAATCCTTAACGGTAGACTAAACAGTTCTAAAGTATTGACTCATCCAGACCTCTCAAATTAAATCAGAAATCTTATTAGCCATTAGATTTGGGTCGCCAAGTGCCTTTCTCTAAGTTGACCTACCCAAGATTTGAATCGAATGTAAGAAACAAGCGTTTTGTGTGTGATTTTTATGTGACTTGTCATATGGACAATCAAGTTGATTTCTAGTATTCAATAAGACATAATGTTTCTATGTTCTTTCTGAGACAACCTATCTTCGGTTAGACCATATTAGGACTTAGTAGTTTTCTCCTCACCACTTTTTTACCTCGAGGTCAACACATTAGGTGTATATCTGTGCGACTGGACCTCTAGGTTTCTTATTCCTATTTCTTCTCTGTATTTTTTTTCTTTTTTTCTATACGATAAACACCCATATGTAGCAAAGTGTTTTTATTTTGGAAATGGAAAGGGTAGCATCCATATGTGGTGAAATGCTTTTATTTGGTGGAATTGTACCCATTTACAACGAGATGCTTTTTTTGATGGTATATATATTTTTTCATATTTTTCTCCTTATTTTTTCAAGGCTGAATATCTATTTTTTTCTTCAAATCATTTTTCTAGGCGAGTGGCTCTCCATCTGATCTAAATGCATTCCCCTACAAATAGAAATTGTCCTAAGAGCTAGAAACACGACAAGGTCCTTTGGATCTACTTACCCTAAGATTAAATCTTATTGACTACTAAAGACTCAACAAAATCGTTCATAACACGAGTCAGTGCATAATACAAGTGAAGATGCTTGGAACTCAAAGACTATCCAAACCAAAGGATGAAATGATAAGTCATTCACTTATCACCGCTTTGACTTATTACTTCTACCTTTTTCAGATTCCTTTCAAAGTCTTGGGAAAATCAATCCATATTTAGGTAAATACTCGAGAAAATTAAGTCTAAAAAAATGTAAGTCTAGGCCAAAGGACTTTGTTTTGCATTTCCTAAAGTCAGTAAATTCTTAAAATCGAGAATTCTTGACTCTACCTAGTTTGAATCTTAAGAACACTAAAACACGTTTTATTTTTTAGCGGAAATGCTATCTATATATAAGAATACTAATATAATTAGCTGGCACATAAAAATAAGGTATGCAATGTCCACTCCTCCCTACCTATTCATTACCATGTCCTGATTGGAATGTATGCAGAATAAAAATAATCAAAATGCAATAAGTAAAGAAGAAAGGATATCACCCAATTGAGCTTTTTGTTCAAACTTAGCTTAGAAAAATAAAGATCTCAAAACCTGTGTAGAATGCTAGGTTGCCTCCTAGTCAGCGTTAAGTTTTGTCATTAGTCGGACCAAAACCCCAAAAATAAAGGAATGATCGAATTAATGGGTTGAGTTAGGATTAGAGTTAAGATATGACCATGTGGCCCAAAAATCAGTGATTCACAAATGCGAATCAGTTGATGGTGCAACCCTTCTTCGAAGTGTGTTTCTAGTTTGCAGTGTAGAATAAGGATAGATAGATGAGGGCAATGAAAATAGGGTTCATGACGTAGCTCATTAATCCCATTCCAAAGTTCAAGGAGGGGTTATGGCAGAAGTGGGTTGAAATTATGATTGAAATCCAAGTTCGGTTCAAAATTTGAATCATAAGGATCCTTGTAATCGTAATTGATATCAAAAATCATAATTTCTCCATGCTCTAGATTATGCGAGGATAAAAGTAGAGCTTATGAGATTGGAAATTTTGTGTAGAATTCCTCAAAATCCTTGTCAAAGTGATCTCTTCCTTATCAGAAATAATTTCATGCTCATCAGAATCAAGTCATCCATTAGAATTACTAGGATATAAGTTTGACCCCAATTGACTCTATCTTGAACTACATCTTCTGAGGTAATGTCTTCCTTTTCCTCAGCAATTAAATCAAGTTCCTCGAAATTCTATGATTAAGATGAGTTGATCACTTAGGCAAATAATCATAAGTCATTTCCAATAGTTTTGCAATCTCTTGAACATCTCTTTCATAGGGGGATTCTTTGTCTTGTTCAATCTCAAGATGTTGGGGACCAGAGTCAGGAGTAGGGAGTGCAAGATTAAGTTTTTCCTTATGACCCTTGTGGACGGGAAGAGAGGAGTGAGAATCAGATGGTACAACAGTGAAGGTAGGTTCAGCTCTTATAGGAAATATCTCTGAATAATCAGCACCATCAAATGCAAATACCATAATTGAATCGTCCGGGAACACATGATCTTTAGAATCCTCAGTCAAAATCATATCAGAACCATCCCAATGTGTCGGCTGGGGGTGTCAAAGTCATCAATCTCATTGTTCTTTTTAGGGGTCTCTTTTGTCTCATCCTTTCCCTATTCAGATTCCCCCAAATTTCTTAAGATATCCAATTCCAAACCATCCTCGAGGTCCAATTGTGCTTCCTCGAACATAAAGGACTCATACTCAGGCCCACCATAGATTGGTTCCTTAAAATAGAATGATTGCGACTCAGGGCCTAAAACAAGATCTAATTCCTTAAGCGAATCTTCCTCCTTAATCATGGTAGGGCTATCAAATAATGTAAATGTGATTCCATAAGGTATCTCTCAAGAGTCAAGATCTTTGGATTGTGAATCAATCTTGGGGATGCTAACCTTCTCTTCATCATTTTCCAGGATGGGACTCTCAAATGATTCTAGTTCGGATGTGTCACAATCTGTTTCAAGGACCCCATCAGATATCTCCTCCATAGATCTGTCATTCATTTCAGAGTCAGTATTTGGGACATCAAAACTATCTCTTAATTCAGATGTAGGCCTAGGTAAGATCTGCTCTGGATAATCAATTAGCTGGTGGTTGGGCTCAATGTAATCAAGGGTTGGGATTGGGTAAGATGTAATACTTGGGATCAGAGCCTCAACCCTAAGAGGCTTACCACCAACTTGTGGTACACTCAGACCAGATTTAGGGGTCTTTAAGGTCTTATCTTGGGATTTGTGTTGCTCCCGGATTCTATGAAGCTCCATCATGTTATTAGCATTTATTTTATTAGATTCTCTCATCTCCTAGAGTACTTGGACCAATTGGGTAATCTGGGGATCATCGCAATGGTCAGGGGTTTGAGTGGGTTGAGGATAATAATTTCCAGAGTTTCTAACCTCACTCAAATCAGAGTATTCATCATCATCAAAATTTGAATGCTTAGGGTAAGGATCCTGTCCCTGGGAGGGTGTTGTGGTATTATCCTAATAAGAGAGTGGAGTGGGTTGGGTGAAATTGAGATAATTTGCGAGGTGATTTTTGGGATAAGATTGATATCCTAGGTACTGGGGTTCTAAGGCATATCCCTGACTAAGGGAAAGTTGTGTTTGTTTGAACCGATCAAGATAGTCGATCATGTCAATCAGGTCTTGGTCCTGTAAAGAGTCTCTTTAGATTGTAGAGATCCTTGATATCCAGAGATTTACATGGAATTCCATAAGGATGAGGTAGGCTTGGCTATGCCTGGGGAATTTGAGATGTAGGCAAGGGAATCAGGCCCTAGTTGTTGAGGAGGGTTCTCCCATCCTGAAGAAGTTGGAGCAATGAATGGGTTAGGATAAGGAGAAAAGGAGGATTTGAGAACATCAGAGTGAGTGAGAAAGTCACCCGTTGATCGTGAAATCTAAGATCTCAAGATCTTAGAGATCATTTCAAGAGCCACGGTAGCCCCGTAGATTAATATTTAGCACATGTTAGGGCACGGGGAAACACCTAAAAGTGCCTCTAAGGGATGCTACTCTGCCTTGGCGGCGAGAACTGCTCGCTACTAGCCACCACCACTCATAGCGGCGGCGCTAGTGGTGTAACATAACACCGACAGGAAGGGGGTGGCGGCAACGCCCTACTAGAGCAGCAGCGGCAGTTTGCAGGAGTGGTGGTGTCTGCAGGGGGTGGCGTCGTCTATAAGCGGTGGCCGAGAGGGAGAAAGAGCTGATTAACGTTGGGGTAGAGGGGTTCGGAGGCTCGTGCGGGTGGGATACCGAATTGCCAATCAAAGATCGTTGCTTTGATACCAAGTTGTAAATAACAAATAATCTTATTTCTCAATAGAAACCCTACACCACTTTATATAGAGAGGT
Organism: Thalassia testudinum; assembly: GCA_037157565.1. Classification (NCBI taxonomy): domain Eukaryota; kingdom Viridiplantae; phylum Streptophyta; class Magnoliopsida; order Alismatales; family Hydrocharitaceae; genus Thalassia; species Thalassia testudinum. The sequence continues at coordinate 168,210,816 of JAZHRO010000031.1, forward strand.
GTTAGGTAAGTTGCAACATATGTCCAGGAGGAAAACTAAAATAAGAAAATATTCCAAAACATAAAGGAAAGATAACTAGAGTGCTACACCAACACTCTTCTTTATTTCAAATGGACTATTGTGCTTACTTAGTCATGTGGGTTTTATGCTTCGTTAATGTATCTTCCATATTTTCTGTACAACCTCTCTCTTATGAATAGATATTTTACATGACCATCGATTAACATGACCTTCAATTCCTCCCTAATTTCAGCTTTGCTTAATGGAACTCTTTTATGCTTTTCAAAAATGGGGAGAAATTAACTGATGGGGGGAACTAAATCTAATCTGAGTCATGTTTTAAAAATTATCAAAAAGGGGGAGATTGTTGATGCAACCCCTCATATACATGGTTTTGATAATTTTCAAATACACTAAAATTAATAAAAATAATAATGAAGTGCAAATTAGCCTTGTATATTGTAAGGAGACTTGTAGGACCCTCATTGAATACCAAAAGGCAGAAACAAACTCACTAAAGAGTGCATCATGCATCGTTATCAAAAGACATACTAGGTCTCCTAGGAAAGTTCTATGAGGTTTCAATCAATTTAAGTAATCGAAAATTGAGTTGTAATTTTTGTCTTTTTTGAGTCTAGGTCATCTATTGTAAAAGAGTAACAAACATATACAACAAGAGTTAGGTGTAGGATCTTAAAGCATAAGCACACTAGAAGGGGGGATGAATACTGTGATAAAAATATAGAAATAAAAATTAAACCACAAAAATGAATAAGTGATATATAGTAGTTTCCCTCACTTAGGTACTCCACTATTTAAGTCTCTCAACTTAGGATTTTTAACTTGATTCTCTAAACTCGAAGGGAATCAATTTACTAAACTTAATTACAAGATAGTTGAATTGTAAAATAAGTACAGGTGTAAGAAAAGACAGATAAACTTACGACTAAAATCCTAAGCCTCCTAACAAGATATAAGTATAAAGATATTATCGATGGAAGCTAAGATAAGAAATGGCACAAAGCGTATTGAAAAAAATTGAAGTTTCGATGCCCAAGGACTTGTTGCACTTTCAAAGAATCTCTCTCAAGCTCACTAGGCAACAAACTCTTTTGCTAGAAATTGAGTGTATAGGAAATCTTACGTATAATAGAGAGTGGAATGATTTTGTGTGTAGAAAATGCTTAAGGAGGATCTATTTATAGGCCAAGAAGCACCCACCCACGCTCCATAGCCGTTGGGTGCAAGTAAGGTTGATTCAAATAGTCATTAAATTAGCCGTTTAGATTTGTTTCAACGGGTAGTTGGTACTGGTACTCATGTATTGGTATTAGTACTCATGTATGAGTACCAGTACTAGTTGCACACAGTTTGTTTACATCCAATAGAAATAAGGTATGGGTACCGATACTCATCATGGGTATTGGTACTTGGCACTCACTGTTGAGTACCAACTATTTAATAGGTATCGGTATTCATCTTGAATATCGATACTTGTTACTCACAGGTTGAGTTTAAAGTCTAAAACTGTAACTTACATGTACCAGTACTAAAGATAGGTATCGGTATTTATTAGGTTCAGGAAAACTCTTTGAGAATGTTAACTTAAAACTGTAAGCACCATGCATCGGTACTTATCATGAGTATTGAAACTTATTCACAGTTTGAGTTAAAGATTCAAACCTATGCCTTGTAGGTACCGATACTTCAGTACCGATACTTGTAACAAGTACTTGATTAGACATTTTTAAACCATTTGTTAAACCATCTTGAATACCTAATGGTTAAACCCTTAATACTTTTGAATGTTAAAGACTTAGATTTCGAAAAACATCATGCATTTTTGTATGTGATACCTAAGTATCTCTAATTGATTTTAACTCCTATTTCCAATTGATTGTTAGGATGCAAAACATTGTCTAAATAAAATAAAAGGAAATCTATTATAGAGCCATTCTATCATATCCGTCATCATCTATCATTCATGCCATGCCATTTGCTTAATTTATCCCTTTAAACCTAAATCCTGAACAATAACTCAAAATATCACTAGATTAAAAAGGATTTTGTTAACACCAAAACTTAGAAGAATGTGGAACTAGGTTATAACAATTTCCCCATTTTTTATGTTGATAAAATAATAGCAATTATACATATTATAAAGATAAACTTAAAAAAAGAAGGATAAACAAAAAACTTCATAGGAGTAAAAACCTCCCCCTTAAATTATACTCCCTCTTGAAATATGTATATTTGCAATCTAATTTCTCTCCCCTTTTGTCAACCATCAAAATTTAAAGAGCAAAATGATAATCAAAATTTGAATATAAGCAACATGATAGATTGCACAAACATAAGCAACATTAAAACATTCCATATAGAACTGAAAGTTCAAACATGACAGGGAAGTTCAACCGTTCAAACATCACCATAGTTCTTAACCATCAAACATAAACAAAAGTTTCTTACACAAAGGAGCTAATAGATTCAAGTTGGCATAAAATTGAAATAGGAAAACATCCAAGACAAGTGACTGTGCTTGCAAGTCTATTGGTGTTGAAGCATGTGGATGACAGCTGCATCATCGCCACCATCATCGTCGTCGCCATCGCCATCATCTCCACCATCATTATCATTTTCATCATATGGAATGTCCTCATCACCCATCTCTTGGTCTTCTTTTTTGCTGCTTGGAAGAATAAGCTCTTCTTTCTCAACTTGATGAGCTTGTTCATATGGATCTTGAAAGTGCTTCCTTTGGCTTTTCCCAAAAGCGGTTGGAGCTTTGGGTTGAGTCCTTGTTCTTTGCTTTGATCTATGTGTTGGTTGGACTTGCCGAAAAGAAAGAGAAAGAGAGAAATCATGGAACTTATGTTCCATTTGATACATACCAAATTTCAAATTTGTGAAATTTTGACCATTGTAATTAAAAGTGTTTATCATGGTGGGATCGGTTCCTAGAACATGAATAAGATTTGTCCAAGGTGTCTCAGCCTTAAGAAGTGGATATGTCATTGGAATAAATGTACTAGATGAGGATCCTGGGGCTTGAGAAGAGGATTGAGTATTTGGATCAATAGGCTTATCCTCTTCTTCCTCATCATTTGATGAATTGGATTTTTCACTTAGAGACTTTACTCCCATTTTCTTGAGCGTGGACCACTTAAAGTAGACTACCTTTCGAAACAGAGTAAAGTTGGATAAATCAACTCCACTTTTAATGAGAATATGAGACACTAGAATGTCAAGTGGAAGAGCAGATAATGAGGTTGAAGAAAATAAATAAAGATCGTGTTCTAGTTGACTTTGAATTTCGTAACAATAGCATAAATTAGAGGAACAATATTTTTTTTTGAGAGAATAAGAGGAACAATATCAACGGGAATTTTATGAAATCCAGAATACTTTGCTCTCAAATTCCATGCTAAAATATGAAGAATAATACGAGACAAAAATCATTAGATCAAAAAGGGTTTTGTTAATACCAAAACTAAGAAGAATGTGGAACTAGGTTCCAACATTAGGCATACCTAACTCAACTTTAGGAAACCCAAGGAAATCTTAGAAAACCAAAATCGAAAGCAAGTAATAGTATTAGACGTGTGTCATATGTTCGATTGCCCAAAAATTGGTGCCTAAAAATGAAAATTCAAAATGAGCAACCGCTTAAGCCATATTGCAAAAAATCAGATGTCCTATATCACTTCCAGACATTTGATAACCTAAGTTTTCTCTCTGTTAAGCTACAAGAGAAACACTTTCACCTAATGTTCAAAATCAGATGTTCAGGCTATCACTATATGTCTGAATAGGTGAAATTGAACCATTTAGATATTACATTGAAGACGATCACACTAGACGTCTGACATTGACCCAGATGTCTAACGATAGTTTGGGTTTTTCTGTGTAAGACCAAATTTGATCTCCACGCTCAACCAAAGATTTGGTTATCAACACTGACTTTAGTATAAGGCGTCCGACATAACCGTAGACATCTTAGCCCTTGAACAGAGACAAAGTTAGAATTTTTCAAAGTGTCCCACTTATAGGATTAGGCGTTTCCTATAACTACCAGAAGGCTTTAGGCTCAAAAATTTGAACTCTTTTAAGATTCTGCCAAGGTTGCCCTGATGTTCCTCTTATTTACAAACATCTGATAATCCTTAACTAGATGTTTAACAACTATCCCAAATGTCTGATATGATCAATCTAGAGCTTGCTTGTTCTGCACTGAAGTTAATTACAACCAAAACTTCTTGGATTGTCGTAACGGTTACTTAGGCTCTCCTAAGCCTTTTTTAAGGTTCTATTGACATTTTAGGAAATAAATTGGGATTTAATTAGTTAAGAATTTGGTTGTCTTTCTTATTTTAATCTGTGTTATTTTTAGTAACTTAGTTATATTTCCTTATTGTACCAAATCCCCTCTCTATATAAAGAGGGGTATGGCTTGCTTGTTTCAATAAGAAAAACCTTTCCCTCATTCTTAACATGATATCGGAGCCATTGATCTCTGTGGCTTAGAAAGGGGAGGGGGGTCTTCGGTGGTGCTATTGACCTTCAATGAGTCATCGGGGAGGCCACTCCTCTCCACATCAATCGCCTCTTTTCTTTTCTCCCACAGTTCTGTCCTTTTCTCAACGTTGGAACTCACTAACAGTAGCTGCAATGACAATTGAAGATCATCACCATCGCCACCAATTGTTGCTCCTATTATCATCGACCTCTGCATCATGTAGATGGGATGCACTCTCACGCACCTAGAGCATTTTGGCTTGCTCTTAAGGTGTACGAGCAATGGCTGCGAGGTGACCTTATGCATGCTTGGAGAAACCAAGCACGATACGTTGTCTTATAAGGTGTAGGAGCAATGGCACCCATGTGACCTTATGCACACTCAAGAAGGCCAAGCCTCGTTTTCAGACTCCTATACATGGGAGCAGCAAAACTTGAGTTGTCATGATTTCTTATTCACGCAGCATCTTATGCAGGACATGCAAGTAGACACACGACCAGTAGTTGTCGATGCAAATGCCAATTACTTCGTCATCTATAGTTGATCTTTGACTCTCGTATACCATTATCGCTTCTCCAATTGTCTGGATTAGGGGGAGCTCCTCGTTTATCGTGACTCATTCAAGTTGGAAGTTGTATACTCTAACTTAGAGGGGAGTGCTAGGAAATAAATTAGAATTTAATTAGTTAAGAATTTGGTTGTCTTTTTTATTTTAGTCCACATTATTTTTAGTAACTTAGTTTTTATATTTCTTTATTGTACTAAACCCTCTCTCTATATAAAGAGGGGTATGGCTTGCTTATTTCAATAAGAAAAATCCTTCCCTCATTTTTAACATCTATAAATAGACCCAAGCCTTCCCATTGCAAAACACAATTGCTTAGACACGAAAACACTCAAATTCTTGTATTAAGCTCCAACAAGCTTTGTAGAGGTTCCACTGGTCAAGTGCTCTTTCTTTCAACATCTTTGTGGCACATTGAGCATTACTTCCATTGCACCTACACTCTCTACCTTCAGGGAAGCTCTTGATCTTTTAAGTCAAATTAATTATTCTATAATTTTTTGGGCTTTTAAGATCATTTATTTTTCAGTTTAGTTTTTATTGTGTTGGGTGTCCGATTTGTGGATTCTCGACCTTGTGTTAAGGTAAAAACTTTACAACGGTTCTTCCCATTACGTGTTGTACCCTTGCTCAAGTAGTGTGTTAGTAGATTGATTGACTAGGTTGATCAGGCAAATCCTAAGTCAGGGTGACTTAGGTGGTGATTTTCACCCATTCGATTTCCACCTAAAAATCCATTATGCCATTGTAGTTGGATTCTTGTGGTGCTTTAATTTTAATTTTGTATTATTTTTCATACTACACTATTCACCCCCTAGTGCAATTTCAATAATAACCAAATCTATTTACTTGGTTGTATGCTTCGGTAAGATTAACACCTAAAGCTCTGGCATCATTATATATCAAATCAATATCGACACAGAAGTAGGTGGTCATGGTATTAGAGTGACATCGTTTTTGCAACACAAGAAACAAATAGGCCTATAGGCATTCAACATCTAAAAGATGGACTTAAAAGTTGAAATAAAATTGGGAAAGAAATCTATCGTCCTTCTTTAGATGAATAATATCATGGTGAGGTTGCAAGATGCAATTATTCAGGAGTACATATTATGGAAGTTGTCTCCCAACTCCCTTGTAGTCTTATGGTAAATGATCTTAGTTAAAAGATTTAAATAATGTGGAAGTATAAATCAAAGCAATAAATAATCATGGAACGCTTGGGTTTACGTTGAAACCCTACTCACGAGGAGTTGGGAAAAAGTCACGGGAGAAGTGTCATATGGGCGCGATTTCTCTGTATTTCTTCTCAAAGATAAATTGGAGGAGTACACGCCTATTTATAAGCCACCACTCACACACAAAGTCTACATTTTCCAATGTGGCACTAAACAACCACTCAATTCTTTCAGCACTCCCCCTTAAGATGGAGCATAGAATGCTCAGCTTGTAACACAAAGAAACCCACTCTACACAGGCAAGAACATAGGCTGGAGTTGTTGAAGGAATTGTGGTTGTCTCTAAAGATCTGGTGCTGATGGCTCCCTGTTCAGTATCCCTGAAATTGGATCTTCCTTTGAAGACCTAGAAGGTGGATCTCCCTCTCTGGATCTCCTACATAGAAACCTGAAATGAGTCCTTCCTCTGAGGACCTCGAAACTCTGGACCTCCCAGAGTTGGATTTCTCATGTGGAGTCGAAGAACAAGAGGGACTCCCAAGCGAGGGTGACTACAACAAGCTTCCACACTCCCCCTTTCTTCTATACTCGTATGGGAGAAAAAGTAATAACGAGAATAAAATAAAATATTAAAAACTAGAGAAGACTTCTCCGCATCTTCTCTCAATCATAAATCTCATCATCATTTTTTACCTTCCTTTCTTTTCTTTTTCTGTTTTTTCCTTTTTTTTCATTTTTTTATTCTCTTTTTTTTCTTTCCTCTTTTTCTTCCTTTTTATTTCTTTCCCCCTTTTTTTACTATCTTCCTTTTTTTTTTCACTCATCTTTCTCTGACAAATATAGATAAGGAAAGAGGATAAAATTTGCAATTTACCCAAATTCATTTATCTCCCTTTAGGGTTCGTGAGAACCTAATCAAAGTAGCAGCACAGTTGCGGGTCAAAACCACGGGAGAGCTCCAGTATCCTGCACCAGTGGGTGCCGCGAGCGCCGTTGAATCAGCTTGCCTCTCCAAGAGGGTCCTCGAGAGCAGATCCCCACTCGCTCTCCAGCTGACGCCTCCATCGCTGACCACACGTGCCAACGGTCCTCGCAAGATCTGTGTCGAGATTATCGTCGCGCCATCGCGAGATCGACGTTGAGAGATCTCAACCATCATGTGCGATCACATGATGCGAGATCTCCATCTCTTCAACCATGCGCATGCCCTAGCACTGCTATCATCTCCTCACCGCGCCGCCTCTTCTCTGTAGGCAAGATCGACTCCACCATCACCACCTTGTGTGACTTGGAGGATTGCAACCCCTCACAAAGGACACAAGCCCGAAGGTCGACGCCTCACAAGGGTGGTGAGCAGCAACGGAGCGCCGCCAACCCTCGCACTTTGGTTTACGTGTGCTTCTCCGACAAGTGTGCCTCCACAATGTGGTGATGGACCTCGAAGAGCACACATAAGGCCTTTGGTGGCCTGAGCACCACCTTCTTCTCCACCTTCCTTTTGTTCGATCCGTTGTGGCAGGCATAAAGCACCGCTAACACCTTAATTGGGTGGTCTTCATCTGCAGCGTCATCGCATCATCTGCCACTGTCATTGTTGCGAGATCAACGCCGCCATCATCTGCGGCGCTCTCCTCCATGTCGATCTCCAGCTATTAGCGCCTGCATCTAGATCTTCCCCGTTTTTCAGATGAACAAAAGACTCATAACAAAATAATGATAATGCTCTGGTACTGGAAGTATAAAAGATTTAAATAATGTGGAAGTATAAATCAAAGCAATCAATAATCATGGAACATTTGGGTTTACGTTGAAACCCCACTCACGATGAGCTGGGAGAAAACCACGGGAGAAGCGCCCTATGGGCGTGATTTCTCTGTATTTCTTTTCAAAGATAAATGGGAGGAGTACACGCCTATTTATAGGTTACGACTCACATAAATTCCATATTTTCCAATGTAGCACTAAACAACCACTCAATTTTCTCAACAATCTTAGTTATATCCTGCTCATGGTCTAAGCCTAGACCATTAACGTTGTTTTTCTTCCATGTGGCTTATGTTCCAACCTGCTCAATAGTATTTGACTTGGTGAGGATATGCTCTTTTTAATATTACTGTTGTCAAAAACATCTTTGACAAGGCAAAATCTTTATCCAACTTGACCATCTCATGAAGAAGGGGTTTTTATATTCAAAGACCATGTGCCAGTGTCTCGACAAATCAGGTACATCACAATAATTGGCCTTTGACAAGGCAAAATTTTTATCCATCTTGACCATCTCATGAAGGGGTTTTTATATTCAAAGACCATATGTGAGTGTCTCGACAAATCAGGTACATCAAAATAATTGGTTGAAGCCATACCTTGAATTTAATATGAAGCTTACAATTGCATAAATGATTTATTAAGAAAACTTAGTGCATGGAACTTACCATAAGGATGAAAAGAAGCTACTATTGCAATAGTGACAGGAAATTGGAGGTTAGGAGATAAGTGGAGAACAAATTGATTAGAGGGACCTCCTGTAATAGCAGCGATCAAGGTTTAGGAAATTGGCCACCCAGGCTGCATATGTACATATGCATAGGTGTCTCCTCTTCTAAACCTTATATCACGAGGTAGTCCAATAATTGGTCAAGACCAACTACTCCAATTACATGCACACTTAGCCGAGTATTAGGTCTATTTTTAGATAGACTGATGCTGGAAAAGTCTATTTGATTTTCAAATAAGCTGATTTTTTAAGATGTTATGTTTTACATTCTTAGTATTATGGTAATTAAGGACTATTATCCTACTTGTGGCAGCCTTATATTCATAACTTTGAGTTTTCATATGTTTGGGATATATAACACATTTTAGCAATTTGATTGATTATTTTATACTTTTTAAATAAAAAAAATACTGAACTGCATACTCACTTGCATATTGTAGACTCTCTATATGATAACCTAACCAAGTGAATAGTGCCATACTAGCGTTCTGAACCTTGGGACAAGATGTGAGAGCAAGTAACTTTGAAGCTAAGCCTTCTATATCTCTTGAGACCTAGACACAAAAGTTGAAGTGATGGGGCTTAGAAGGTGTGGTGGTGTTGCCAAAAGAGTGCACGACTGTCAACATTACTAGGATTCTTTGTTATTATTAGGACGAAAGTGCTCTAGGAGTACCCTTAAGGATGTGTGCCACTGTAGAAACACCATCATGGATAAGCATATAATTGAATAAGCATTATCATTGGAGATGTTTGCTAGCTAGGACAGAACCCTAACATCAAGGACATGAGCCTTTATGAATATTGAGGGACAAATGACCTTTTTGGAATGAAATTCATTCATTGATTAAGGAAGAAAAGGCCAAATGCTTATTTCGTGAGGAGGGAGATGGAGATACAGGTTCCATTTAAGACTGCAGCTCAAGCAATGTGTGGAGAGAAAAATAAGATCTATTCGTTCAAGAAACTCTAGCTCTCCTTGTATGGTAGCGCAAGAAAATTACCTTAGGTCAACAAAAAAAAGAGAGATGCATAAAGGTGAAAATCAATATATGAATTTAAACATGTTTGATAGGTGGAAATGCCCACATAGGTAAAGATGAAATGGGGACTTGGACAAAAATCTCTTGTCAACTAAATCGTGTTAACTCTCATTTGTTTATTTTATTTCCTTTTTTAAATTCCTTGAGTATGATAATATTTGAACGTTAGATTTTGGGATGGGAGTCCAACTACTTAACCACAATATTTATGTAAGTGCTGTTATTTTCTCTTTTCTTCATTTCATATGGGGTGTGTAATTTACTGATTACATTCACATTTTCTGTAAATTTGTATGGCGATTACAACAAGACAAATGCTTCTTTCAGGCTGGACTTGTGACTACTCTTAGTACCAAGACAACTGTATTTGGTGCAACAAATCCTAAAGGACAATATGATCCAAATCAATGTATGACATTTTCTGTCAAATATAGGGTTATCTTTTTCATACGAAACATAGGGTTATCTTTTCGATTCTATGACATGTGATACTAATGATCTTTCTGATTCTTTATTTTGTTCAGCAATGATGTCTATGAGATGTAAAGCTTGATTACTAAAATTTGTACTCAAATACCTATAATTATATCATATATTGTATGCATTAATGCTACCTACAAAAGCCTGACACTTGGTAGTAGCTATAATAGTATTGTAGAGAGATTAGTGGTTATTGTGCCTTCTTTATTTCAGTTTTGTCATTTTTATGTTTTTGTAAGGGCATGCTTGTATTTTGTCCCTTAGGCTCTTCTACATATAGAGAGTTAGGGTTCCATTAATGGTTAGAGTGGTGGTCTTAGGCTAAAGCTCTATACATTGATCACCTTTTTCTTCAAATAAGATGTAGCTTGCCTTTTTCCTTGAGATCCGTGCTACTCAAGGGAGACGGGGAGGTTCACTTAAGGTAAGAGGGGCACAGTGTGTTACAACCCTAGCCCTTACCCTATTAGAGATTTGATATACAAACATAAAACATCACATGCACAACATATCACATCACATATATGTAGCATGTAGAAGAAAAATTGAACTAAAATAGTAGCAAGAAATCATCATTGATAGCCATCGTAATCCACAAATATGGAACTAAAGAAAATATCATGAAGAACTACCGAAGGAAACTAGTATTTAGAATAAAACATCTATGGAAGGAAAGTGTCGAAAGGAAAACCAACAACTACCAAGTGATCCTATTGCCTAGCTAGGGTGCTATACTTGGATCAACATCGTCAGTTCCTACGGCTGTAGAGTCTGGTTGTGGCTCACTGACACATGCATACAGAGTCCAACAGGCAAAAGCATTAGCAATAGTTGAGAGCAGCAAAAAATAGTAGGAAGAAAACAACTAGAGTAGACTGCATAAGCAAGAAAAGTGAGTATTGTTTTCAATATTTTCATTTTCCTTTTATTAATTGCACATGCTTGTGCCTTTGTACAATTTCGATAACCAAGTACCCAAATAATTTCTCTTGGAAGGCTTGAGGAGTTGTCACTGCGGTATCCTAAATAGCAGAGCTGATACTGTACATCCTCATAGCCAAAAGGGTGGCTTACATCGCTCTTCTACTTAGTTAATCGCCTCGAGGTCCCAGCTGAGGTGAAGTGCTAAGTATGACTCATGTGATAGGCATGCTAAGAACTACTCTACACTGGCACACGGTCGGCTGTCTCCACAACAGGATATGGAAGCAACGACACAAAGCTCCTCACAACAATAGTGCGTACCTACTCGCACCTAGCTACTTGGTTGGGTAAATAGCTTAACAAATGAGTTGCATGAAGGTTAACTCACTCCCTGAGTCAGTCTCTGCCTCAAAATAGGTATAGTTGATCGTACCATTGATATCAGGTATTAAACTAAAAGTTTACCATTCTCACAATTTTCATTGTCCACCTTTTCAATCATTTCGATAACATATGGTATAACAGAAAATTCCCATGGTCAGATTACCTTGTCATTTAATATTCCACCAATCATTTCATCAATACAACTCGATTCATCATTTATTGCTTTCACATGAGTTGAGCATCGTAAAGCATACAATCTGATTATCTGGGATTTGATTTACCTAATTAATAAGCCAAACAAGTATTTAATGTATTCATACATCGGTTGTCATTCTATAATAATTAATAAGTAATTACATAATTATTATTTGAGTACCTAGATAGAGAATATATTATTTGATTGGACTTAATACTCAGTAAGAGGAGACACCAAAGGATTCATGCATACCATCTGTGAGGTTTAGCATCAAAACCAAAGTGGAAGAACGAATACCGTACTTAAGGTCATCGGGGGGTCATGGTGACTCTAATAGGACAAATCGGAGGCTTTAGGCATCCCTCAAACTTCGTGCATGTTCTAGGGTCATACCATAGAATTAGAATGACAGGCTATGGGTCAATAAGTCACGAAGATACTATTTTTGGGTTTATCACATCAAAACCTGGTCAAAATATAGTTTTAAGGGTATGAGAGCGTAGATTACGAAATTACGAATCCAAGGGTACTTTATTTGCATGATTTTGTGGTTGGGAAGGCCTTGAACTGCTCAAAAGAAGGTCGGGGAGTTCCTGAACTAGCGGTTCACATGAATTGGCCGCCTTTTGATTCATGCCATGAATTAAAGTGTGATTGGGCGCACATGCTCCTTGCAGATCGCCGTTCACACGATTGCTACTGTTGGATCGCACATACGTGTCTCCTCACATTCGCGCTTCCTTTGCATGTGCGCTTGTGCGCTCCACCCACGCTTTCCTACATTGCATACTACTCTTACGTATGCTTGACCTTGCAGCCTTGACTCCCTGCATCCGTGTGTAGCGTGCTTTCCCCCACACCTACTATGCACCACACATGTGACCACTATGTGTTGCACTTACTCTCTCCTTTCTTCTCTTCTCTCTCCTTTTCACGTGATTTATGCGGCTTGAGGGAATTAATGGCCCAAAATCCTAATTAAGGCTTTATATAGGCCACTAATTATTGTTCACAAGTCCCCAAATGACACAAAATACCTTACAATATAGGTTTAGTCTCGCCTCAATCTTGGTCATTTTACTTTTGATGTAGCTTAAGCTACGTACATCGGATTCATGCGAAACAAGTGTTGTTGGAAAGCTTATGATGAGAGGAATGTAATGATATCACATATGACCACTTGTTGAGAAGGTTTGACCAAAAACACATTTTTTTGCATTTTATGAGACGTTCTTAAACGCCTTGACCCCAATGGGTACTGTAACGGTTTGAAAATTAATAACTCGATAACCCTAATCAAAACGTTATTAATCTACAATAATTGGTGCATGAGGGTACTTGGATCCCTAATCATTTGATTATGGCTTGAGAAGCTACTTTAATAAAAAGCCATGTACAAATTGAGTTGAGGGGCTATAATAAGGGGATTTGTTGGATTTATTTTTAAAGATATTTTTGGGTAGGACCATGTTTGCAATTTATCCAACTTATGTTTATGGGCTGAGAGGAGAAGGGAAAAATGCCATTTGCTTTTTGCAAACCCATCGATCCCTTCCTTCGTTTCCCTTCCACTGTTGACCCTCCCTCTCCTTATTGGGCTGTTGGTGCCATAATTGCCTGTTGCCGCCACTGCTGTTATTGTGCAGTTGTGGCTACAACTGCTGTTCTTGTGACTACTGCTGCTATTCTTGGCGTCACAGCAATTGTTGCCATTGTTGCTTGGTAGGGGACCCGCTCGAGGTCCCAAAGATAGCAGGTAGTCCCCTTCCCCCTCCCCCTTCTTTACCTAGCCTTAGATTGTGCCAAATCCTAGGGATTTTAGTGAAAAGGAGTTATTGCTATTATTGTTAATGGTGTTGTCGTCATTGATAATTGGATGAAATGACTTAATCCATTATAGAAAACCCTAGGCTCGCTTACATAGAGAGACCAAAGGGTTGAAAATATAGAACTGTCCTTCATGTGCTAAACATCCATAAGCTCGAACAAGGAAAGCATAAAAAATATAAAAATCACTATATGTCAACACTCTCTTTCAAGCTGAAGCATGAATATCTATCATGTTCAGCTTGGAACAACATGCCTCAAAGGTAGATCTCGCCAAGGGCTTTGTGAAGACATTTGCAGCCTGCTCCTCAGAAGTGACACTCGTGGTATGTAATGTCCCACGCTGAATAAGATCTCGAGTGTAATGGTAATCAATCTCTACATGCTTTGTTTTCTCGTGAAACATAGGATTATTGGTAATGTAGGTTGCTGTTCTATTGTCACACCGCATCTCCATAGAGCTATCCGGAAAAACATGAACTGACAAAACTGACTTGACCCAAGCTATCTTAGTGGTTGTCTGGGCCATGACCCTATACTCTGACTTCACATTGGATCTAGATACAATCGCTTGCTTCTTGCTCCTCTAGGTAACCAGGTTGCTTGCAACGAAGGTGTAAATCCTGTAGTGGATTTTCTGCCCTCAACACATCCAGCATAATCAGTGTCAGAGTATGCTACAATTCCCATGGGCGTTCCCTTACGGAACAATAATCATCGCCCTGGTGCTTTCTTCACATACCTGAGCACCTGCATTGCAACCTCCCAGTGCTGCCTAGTTGGCTTATCCATAAACTGGCTAAGCCTACCAATCGACAAAGAGAAGTCTGGACGAGTGATGGTGAGGTAAAGTAGCTTACCCACCAGCTACTTGTACGCCCTACTGTCTATCACCTCAGATTTCTCATCATATAAATAGACCTTGGGATCCATGGGAATATTTACAGCCTTAGCTGCTAACATGCCAGTCTCCTGAAGAAGATCAAGAGCATACTTTCTCTGCGAGAGCACCACTCCATCCCTGCCACGTGCAACCTCAATGCCCAAGAAATACCTCAACTGTCCCAAATTCTTCATGACAAACTTCTCTGATAGGTGCCTCTTGACTTCGTCTATCCCATCTCTATCATCTCCGGTAATGATAAGATCACCAACATATACCAGGAGTGCCACAACCCTCCTGTTAGTCTTCCTAGTAAGTGAGTGATCTGAAGTAGAGCGCCTCAGACCACTTTAATGGAGCACCTCTGATAGCTTCTGGAACCATGCCCTAGGACTCTACTTCAATCCGTAGATTGCCTTAATCTGCACACACATTCTCCCTGAACCTCAAAACCTGGGGGTTACTACATGTAAACCTCCTGCTGAAGATCGCCGTAGAGAAAAGCGTTCTTCATATCAAGCTGGTATAACGACCAGTTTCTGTGAGCAGCAACAGAAATAAGTATCCGAACAGTGGCATGCCGCGCAATGGGAGAGCAAGTATTAAAGAAGTCTACCCCATATGTCTGAGTGAACCCCTTTGCTACTAACCTGACCTTATACCTCGAAATAGACCCAACAGGGTTGTATTTCAAGACAAAGACCCATCAGGAGCCAACCAGTCATGCGCCAGTAGGAAGTGAGATGAGATCCTAAGTATGTCTACTCCGAAGTAGTGCCATCTCGTCCTCCATACTTGATGCCACTTTGGATCAAGCATGACCTGCTGGTAGGTAGACAAAATGTGTGACGCTGTATGTGCTTGACTGAAGCTGCTAAATTGAGTAAGATCGTCGGTAGCCAAACTACCTGCAACCTGGTATTTAGACTCTAGTGCGTGGTGCCCTCCTAATGGCAATAGGGAGATATGAATCATCTGGTACCTCTAACTAACTCGCTGCAGAAGGAGCCTTGCCACTGTGGTGATCTACACTGTCTAGAGAGTCAGGTCTGATCAAACTGTCACTGGCATCGGGTATCCTCTCAACAACTGGTGAACCATCAGTTGTTGGTGAGGGAGGAGGCCTCTGAAAAGTAGTGTGATGCCTGTGATAGGTATGTAGTGACCCACGCAATCTATTAAAGTCATCCAGGGAGGATGAGCTTATCTATCAACTGAAGGTCTGGATTGAGTAGACACCTAAGTCTGTACATGGAACAGGCAAGGGAAGAAAGGCAACATCATTACAAGAGCTCCTTTGTCTAGTGACTAAGAAATATGGTGTATCCTCATGGAAAGTCACATCAGTGGTAACATAATGTCTGTTCTATAGAGGATCATAGCAACGATACCCCTCCTGTGTCCTAGAGTACCCCAAAAATGCGCACTTGACAGCATGAGAAGCCAGCTTGTCTTAACCAAGTGACGACACATGGACGATTGCAAAGCATCCAAAGGTCTTGGGAAGCATATAAAATAACTCATCGTCTGGATGCAGAAGAAGAGTCAGTATCTGCCCATAAAGAACTGAGCTGGACATTTTGTTGATGAGATAAGTCGCTGTCAGAATTATGTCCCCCCAGTATCTTTGCGGTATATTGTGATGAATCAATAGTATACGAGCAACATCCAACAAGTGCCTGTGCTTCTGCTTTGCAACCCCGTTTTGTTGTGAAGTGTGAGGACAAGTGGTCTGGTGGACAATTCTATGGGTCCTATAGAGCTTCTTAAGTCTGGCAGTGCAGAACTCAAGAACATTGTCAGTCCACACTATCTTGACTATGGCTGAATACTGTGTGCTGATCTCCAGAAGAAGTCTCTATGCATCCTTCAACATCTGCCTTGCTTTTCAGCAAGAACACCCACGTTGTTATAGAGAAATCATCTACGGCAACCAGGTAGTACCGGTGTCCCATCCGGTCTAGGACTCTGCTCGATCCCCATACATCCGTATGGAGCAATTGAAATAATGTAGAGGATCCATGAGAGGTGCTAGCTAGAAAAGAGGATTGATGGTGCTTACTCAATTGGAAAGCATCACACTGTACAGTAGTAGCTGGGGAAATGTGGTATCACCCTCCTGAGACGATCCAGAGACAATTGGCCAAGACGAACATGCCACTGTAGAACACTCTTGCTACCATATCGAGTAACTCCTGCAAATGGTTGCTGTCCCAGATGGTAAACACCATTCTCCCCTGTACCTCTGACATCAGTTCTTCCGGTGAGCTTGTCCTGAACAACACATCTGACATCATTGAAGATCACTCTGCAGTTGAGATCCTTCGTGATTCTGCTCATTGACAACAGACTTGGTGGGAATTCTAGCACATGCAACGCACCAGACAACTACAAACTGGGGGTCACAGACTTCCCCCTTGCCCTTAATTGGGGTGTATCTACCATCAACCACCTGTACAGTCCTTGTGGGAACCAACTGGAGTGAATGAAAATATGTCTGATCACCGCACAGATGCTGTGATGCATCAGAGTCGATCAGCCACCCTGCTCCATGGTGGCTCTTGATGCGCGCGGAACGCGATGGTTTAATTATGTCATTGTAGCATGCGTTCGCGACGTTGGTTTTAATTCAAGATGTGGATTTGTTGAGTCAAAGTGTCGAATACGAGGAGGCGTGAAATCGGATTAGTTTGTTGCTTTAGTGGTCACAGAAATGTTTGGTTTGCTTGCTTGCGAGAAAATGATAGGGAGAGTAGGGTTAGAGCTCGTGTTTAAAGCATGACAATCATTCTAAGAGGATGTGAGCTATGATATTCGAAACAACATCAACTTATAGCATGCAATTAGAGTTTGTTTACAACTATAACAATAGATGAAAGCTTAAACAAGTGCAGCATAAAACTAAAGTAAAGAGAGTGCGAGGAGGAGGTAAGGCGGCTACGGCGGTGGAGGGGGGCTCCGTCAGCGGCTTGACAACCCCGGGGCGGGTATGGATTGTTTAGTGGAGCTAGGAGAGGGCTAGTATTGCATAGAGAGTGTGTGTGAATTGAATGCCTTTGAATGGGGTGGTTGAGGAGGTTTATATAGAGGAGTTTCCAAACTAAGACATCGCTAAACCCATTCCATAAATGTCGATGAAGACCCTCTATTTGTCGGTCCAAAGGCGTGCACGTGCTTCTTCCCCTCAATCCACGCTCGTGCTTCCTTAGCTGTTCGATTCGAGGCACAGATCGCCATCGGATGACTGAGGGCACGCCACGTCGTCCAAGCCTCCGCAAGTGTGCGTGATTGGCGCGCGTCAACCGTTTGATCGCTAATCGACGGCCGAGAATTCGTGTGGGCGTGCTCTGTGGATCGCATGCATTCTTGCCCTGGCGCATCCGTGCGCTTTTGTTGTGCCGTGTGGCCTTCATCCCTGTCATTCGTGCGTGCATCAACGGTTGAATTTTGATCGCGCATGTGGATGCGGCTGTTACGTCTCGAACGTGCATCCTCAGTGAGCATGGAGAGGCGTTAACTGCTACGATATGCTCGTGCTTTGTTGCGGTTTTGCGTGAACGCTTAGCCGTCCGATGGACCATCGGATGGCCGAGATGCATCTTGGCGCGATGGAGGGCGCGGTGCTGGCGGCTGAGAGCGCTCTGCGTGATGAGCATGGCTGCAGCGTGGGTGTGGGCGCGGCGGATGGCGCCACGTGGCCGCTTGTGGGTCATTGGTCATAAGATCAACAACCAGAACTTCTTGGGCTGGTCGAGGGAGTTCCGGATGTTGGATTTAAGTGATTTCGAGTCTGTTGGACTCCATTTGTCGATCTGAATCCATCCATGCGGTCCGATTTCTCATTTGAGGCTTATTTCAACATGCACTTGTACATATGGCCATTAAATATTGATTAATAAGTAATCTTAATTTGCAATACATGCAGTGCTCCCATGCCCATCATGGTATGTTATTAGTGCACATATACCCCTAAAATAAACTCTGGTTGACGAAATTATCATCATTGAATGCAGAGTTATCATACCCCCATGCTCATCCATTGCTAGTCCCTAGCAATGTTTATCCTAGCCGTTATTTTCAGTTGGAATTAGGAATCGGTTACTTAGACATATGTTGCCTGTCAACGGGAGGAATATACTAAGAGCCTAATCCACAGAGACTAAACAACTCCCGTGTGTGTCAAATTGCAAACCGCCCAAGTTTTAGCTTTAAAGCATATATACAGAGACATTTTTTCTTTTTAATCTTCTCATTTTTTGGATTTTTAGAGTTAAGAGTGTGTAGGTAACTTTTTACGGCTACCCAACCCAGTTATAACTCGGAAAAGACACTAAGTGCTAAGCATCTTGGTGTGAAGATTGTGATAGACTCACTCAACGGTAATTAAAACAGACTTTGAGTTTCTACGCCTCTAGGTGACCGGAAAAGAAAATGCTTGTGTAAAGGTGTATTTGTCCGATCGGTAGCTTTCTGCTTACTTTTATTTTGAGTGGGGTCAACACAAGGGTGTTTCCAGTGTATATCTCCTCGGATTACTCTACTTTCCCGCTTCTTCAAGTGTTTTGGGCTTTTTCGTGTATTTAGTGAGCTGGGTTCTGGACAACCGGCCAATGGGCTGTTATCCACGATCACTTGCTAGCCATACTCGTGTGGTGAAGTGTGGCTTATTTATTTTCCTTTTCTTCTTTTTTTCTATTTTTTTCAGTAAGTAGCTTTCCTGATCTAAGATTTACCTAGAGGCAATAAAAGAGAATGGTCTTGTGGCTGGGCTCTGGACAACTGGCTAATGAGCTGTTACCCATGACAACTTGCTAGCCATATCACCCTAGAAGGTTTATTAGCTACCCAATTTCTGTTAGAATCTTCGATGGTGAGTCAGTGTAAAAATGTATGTAGATGCTTAGACTAAAAGTCCCTCTGAGCCAGAGGGTAGGTTAATAAGTCGTATACTTATCACCTTTCTTTATTGATCAGATTAATATCAATTAAGGTTGCGAGGATTTGGGGCTAAATCCACATTTTAGTGGACACCAGGGCTGATTAAGCCTGAAGGCATAAAAAGTCTAGGTCTTTCAGGTTCTTCTCGTATTATTTCCCATAGTTGACAAGTTCCTAATGCCTAAGTTTTTCTTCCTAAATTATATATATATATATATATATATATATATATATATATATATATATATAAAATTCAGTCCGACAAGATAAACTTAGAGAATGCGAATTTCCACCCTCTATGCTTAAGCGAGACAATGTCCTTATTGGCAAATAAATGTATGCAAGGGGGTATAGAAAGAAATCACTTGAGTGCCGCAGTTTACTTGAGCAGTCTGAATCTTCTGGGTTGCCTCCCAGGAAGCGCTGAGTTTATTGCCTCCAACTGGGCAAAGCTCCATGTCAACCTTCAATGAGGGTGACTACTTCCTTTGGGGGAACCTGGGCAAGATAATGTTTTAATCTCTGGTCGTTTACTGTGAAGGTTTGCCTAGTGTTAGGATTTGTAATTTCAACTGCTCCATTGGGATAAGGTTTGACCACCTGATATGGTCCTGTCCATTTTAATCTTGGCTTCCTAGGGAAGAGTTTAAGTCTTGCATCAAAAAGGCAGACTTGCTGATTGGGCTTGAAGGTTTTCCTATGGATGTGTCTGTCGTGGACGGCTTTTATCTTTTCTTTGTAAAGTTGACTATTCTCATAAGCGTCCTAACAGATTTCCTCGAGCTCAGAGAGTTGGAGCTTCCTTTGAGCTCCGGCCAACTGGGAATCGATATTGCACTGCTTAACAGCCCAGTATGCTCGGTGTTCCAACTCGACCGGAAGGTGGCAAGCCTTGCTAAAGATCAATCGATAAGGCGACATGCCTATCGGGGTCTTAAAAGCAATTTTGTATGCCCAAAGGGCATCATCCAATCATGTGGACCAATCCTTCTGGTCAGGTCTCAGTCTTTTGCAGAATATTCTTGATCTGCCTATTAGATACCTCAATTTTCCCATTTGTTTGCAGGTGATATGAGGTGGCAATGCGATGAGTAACCTTGTATTTTCTAAGGCACGGAATTGGGCATGAATAAAGTGACTCCCACCATTACTGATTATGGCTTTCGGTAACCCAAACCGAGAGATGTGTTGCTTAACAAAGTCCATGATAGCCTTATGGTCACATCTTCGGGTGGCTACGGCTTCGATCCATTTTGAGACAGTCCACTGAGACTAATATGTACTCATAGCCATTGGATGGTGGGAAGGGACCCATAAAATCGATGTCTCAAACATCGAAGATTTCGACAATCAGAATGGGTTGGAGGGGCATCATATCCTTTCTAGTCATAGTCCCTAATATCTGGCACCGAGAGCAAGTCTTAGCGAAGCTGTGCGTGTCCTTGAATAAGGATGGCCAGTAAAACCCAGACTGTAAAACATTTGCAGCCGTTTGCTTCTCAGAGAAGTCGCCACCACAGGCTTGGTCGTGACAAAAGGATAGCACACTTTGGACTTCCTCTTCAGGAATGCACCTCCTAATGATCTGGTCAGCACATAGTCTAAACAACATAGGATCATCCTAGAAATAGTGCTTAGCTTCAGCCAAGAACTTATCCTGTTGCTGTCTGGACTAGCCGTGTAGAGTCTGTCCTACCACCAGGTAGTTGACTAAGTTTGCATACCAGGGTTGCTTTCTTCCTTGCACGGCTAGAAGTTGTTCATCAAGGAAGGTGTCCGTCAAGGGTAATGAGGGTCCGATGTGGTCCGGATGAAATCTGAACAGGTGATCGGCTACAACATTCTTGGACCTGGCTTTGTCGAGTATTTCCAGGTCAAATTCCTGCAAGAGCAGGATCTATCGGATGAGCCTGGGTTTAGCGTCCTTTTTGGCCAACAAATGCCGGATAGCTGAGTGCGGAGTCTATCCTACCACCAGATAGTTGACTAAGTCTGCATACCAGGGTAGCTTTCTTCCTTGCATGGCTAGAAGTTGTTCATTAGGGAAGGTGTCCGTCAAGGGTAATGAATGTCCCATGTGGTCCGAATGAAGTCTGAACAGGTGATTGGCTACGACGTTCTTGGACCCGGCTTTGTTGCGTATTTCCAGGTCAAATTCTTTCAAGAGCAGGATCCATCGGATGAACATGAGTTTAACGTCCTTTTTGGCCAACAAATGTCGGATAGCTGAGTGGTTGGTGTAAACCATCACGTGGGATCCCAGAAGGTATGATTGGAACTTTTCTAACCCAAAGACTATGGCAAGTAGTTCTTTTTCTGTGACGGTGTAATTTCGTTGAGCCTCATCCAACATTTTGCTTGCGTAGATCACCACGGGTTTCTTCTCTCTTCTTTGTCCTAGGACTGCGTCGATGGCAAAATCTGATGTATCGCACATTATCTCAAAGTCCTGAGACCAGTCTGGGGGTTGTAAAACAGGTGCAGTGGAGATTGTTTCCCTAAGAGTGTTGTAAGCCTCGATGCAATCAGGTGTCATGTGAAAAAGGGCGTCGTTGGCTAGAAGGTTAGCCAAGGGCTTATAAAGTTTGGAAAAATCCTTAATGAACCTTCTATAGAAGCCAACATGTCCTAGGAAATATCGAATTTGCTTGACCGAGCTTGGGGGTGGAAGTTTGGAAATTAAATCAACCTTAGCTTGATTCACTTCTATGCCCCTATGCGAGACGATGTGACTGAGGATAATCCCTTCCTGAACCATGAAATGGCTCTTTTCCCAGCTTAAAATTAGGTTGACCTTGATACATCGCTTTAGGATCTTCTCCAAGTTGCTAAGACAATGGTCGAATGAGTTCCCGAACACGGAGAAATCATCCATAAAGACCTCTAGGTATTCACCCACCATCTCTGAAAAAATGGCTAGCATGCAATGCTGAAAGGTCGCGGGTGCATTGCATAACCTAAATGGCATACGATGGAATGTGAACGTGCCATACAGGCAAATGAATGTGATCTTCTCTTGATCCTCTAGTGCAATAGCAACTTGGTTGTATCTTGAATATCCATTCAGGAAGCAAAAATATTTCTACCCTGCCAATCGCTCGAGAATCTGGTCAATAAATGGCAGAGGGAAATGATCTTTCTTAGTGTCCTCATTAAGCTTCTTATAGTCGATGCACACCCGCCATGCGGTAGTGGTGCGGGTGGAGATGGATTCACCCTGGTCATTGGTGACCACGGTGAGCTCGACTTTCTTGGGTACCACTTGAGTGGGGCTCACCGAGGGGCTATCGGAAATCGGGTAAATGATATCTGTCAAGCCACTTGATTATTTCTCTTTTAACGACTTCTCGCATATTCGGGTTCAATCGCCTTTGTATTTAGCTAGAAGGTCGAGCCCCATCTTCCAAATAGATCTTGTGAGTGCAATAGGTAGGGCTAATTCCCCTTAGGTCAGAAATTGTCCACCCAATGGCTGCTTGATGTTCAGAGAGGGTTGCAGTCAACCTAAGTTCTTGATCCCTAGTTAAATGGGCATTGATAATCACAGGGAAGGTCTGGTCAGGTCCTAGGAAGACATACTTGAGATTATTGGGCAAAGGCTTTAGTTCGGGTGTAGGTGGGATAACATTTGATGGATAGGGAAGAGTGGGAGTTGGTCAACATCAATCTCCTTGAATGGAGGTTGCTGAAGGTAATCAGCTCTACACAGGTCAACCTCCACAGGCTAGAGTGGGTCAGGGTAGTCATCAATTGGTTGAGTCAGATGGTTTGCTGAAGAGCTAAGAGTGAGGCATTCTTCAACTAGAGGTTCCATGGGATTGTGCTCCTCAACCCAGCCACAATCAAAAGACTTAGTTGCCCTGAAGATATCCAATTGCATCTTCTTGTCTCCAAAGGCGATTTACATGCATCCTGTGTCGCAATCAATGTTCGCCTTAGCTGTAGCTAAGAAGGGTCTGCTCAGGATGATGGGTGTGTTTTGTAGCTGTTCGGGGACTTCCATGTCCAGGATCAAAAAGTCGACCGGGAAGTAGAAGTCTTTGACCTGAATAATTACATCTTCGACTACCTAAAGGGGGTTTTCATAGATCTATTAGCCAGTTGGATATTCACAGGTGTGGGTTTCAATTCCCCAAATCCAAACAGGTGATAAAGGGTAGTCGGGATGAGGTTGATCGAAGCACCTACGTCTAAGAGCGCTCTATCAAATGTCATGTCCCCGATATTACAAGAAATCAGGGGTGCTCCTGGGTCAGTTCGTTCGGGAGGTAGGCTGCTCAATATCACTTAACTAGTTTGTTCTGAGAGCACAACCTTCCTAGGTGCTTGGGTTCTTGGCTTACGCTTCAGCGTACAGACATCCTTCAAGAACTTAGCGTAAGTCGGGATATGCTTGATTGCTTCGAGGAGCGGAATATTAATCTGGACTTGTTAGAAAATCTCCAACAGTCCCTCATTCTCAACTACAGCTTTCTTTTTTTTCCTTTTCTCCAAGGCTTTAGGGTATGGTATTTGGGTTTGAATTGGGTTAGTCTCCAGGTCCTTGGGTTCCTCCCGCTCATCCTCTGAACCGGGTATCTCGGGAAGTAAGGTAATGGGAGGGGTCGGTCATTTAGGGTCCTGGGTTTTAGTGCTGCTTCTCAAGGTAACCTTGTTGGCTGAGGCGTTGGGACCATGGGTAGATCCTTCAGAAGAAGAGGAAGAAGCACCAAACCCAGGGGGTGTTTGTGGGGCTGGCTGGACCATGTGGGCATGGCTAGGATTGGCTTGGAACCTTTGAGAATTGGGGCCTCTGTTGATCACATTTCTCGGGTTCGGTTGCTGCTGAGAAGGAAGGGATCCCTATTGTTTGCAATCCAATAGCTGGCTTAACTGTCCTTTCACTAATGCCATTTCCTCCCGATATTTCTAATTCATATCAGCCATCATTTTTATCAGCGTGTCCATTTGGTTTTGTGGGGGAGGGGTTGCCCTATTCTGATTATAGGGTGGTCTAACCGGTGGACCTTGCTGATAGGAGGGGGGTTTGGCCTGGGTTGGTTCTGAAATTGGTTCGATTTTTGGTTAGTCCAGGCGAAATTCGGGTGATTACGCCATCCGGCATTGTAGGTGTTAAAGAAGGGGTTAGGTTTGGAGTAACCTTAGATGGTTTGGACATCTTCAAAGATAGAAGGTGCCGAGGGGGAGGGGAGAGAGTAATCAGGGATTGTTCCAGGTTTATTTGGTTCATTGGCTGCACCATATCTACATTGTGAGCTCCCTTTGCTAGGGAGAGGGTCTGTAGCGGGTTTCTGGTTTGGCTTAATAGCTCATCAATCTTTTTGCCCACCAACTCAACTCGATCCAACTTTTTGGCTATAATGTCCATGTCAACCGTTCCAGAATTTGCTTGCACTTCATAGATCCCACCACGAGGTTGATTGGATCGATTAAGCTGGGTCATGGAGGCATTGTTGAGCGAATTCTCACTTATGGACTCGAAGAGTTCGAATGCGCTCTCATCTTTGTTCAAAAAGTTGCCTCAACATGAGGTATTAACAAAGTTCCTTAGGTTGCTGTCTAGACCATGGTAGAAGATCTAGGCTAATTGCCACCTTGGAACCTCATGGTGTGGGCATTTTCTCAATAATTCATTAAATCTTTCCCACACCTCATGGAATTGTTCCCCACCTTGCAGTGTTAATGTGGTAATGGCTCTTCTGAGGGCATTGGTTTTACCTATGGGGAAAAATTTCTTTAAGAATGCATGCCTCAGTTCCTCTCAGGTGGAGGTGGGTCTTCCTAAGGTTCTAAGCTAGTGAGATTCTTTGTCTTTTAGGGAGAAAGGGAACATTTTAATCAAAACAATGTCCAAGTTGATGTTCTTGGGTTTCACAATTTGGGCGATCTGATCTAGGTCCTCAAGGTATTGGAAGGGATCTTCATTTGAGCTCCCATGAAAGTAGCTCTGAATTAAGCTCAGGACATTAGGTTTTAGCTCAAAATCATCTCCCCCTTCGGAGACCCTAAGATGTGGCTCGATTCGGATGTCAGAAGGATCGTAAAAATCATGGAGAGGCCTAGGTTGGCCCTTAGCAGGTTGTGGTGGGTTAGGTGGGTTCAGTGGGGGTTACCCTGAGGGTTTTGCAATCGGTGTATGGCTTGCATGATGGTTTGGATTTATTGTTGTTGAAGTTGGTGGTTGGCAGAGATCTGAGCCTTAATGATGGCCATAGCATTGGGTTGAGGTTGGTAGTCAACCTCATCAATTCTTGGGTTAGCCATCTCCCTTGAAAAATCGTCTCCTCCTGATTTTCCTTTCTAAAACAAACAGCTCAGGATGAAGTGATCGTCTCCCATGCATACACTAGAGAAGAACGGGGAGGGTTGCGGAGAGAGATAGGTGTGAGAATTGTGTGCATAAACAAGCAAGTCTAGTCCTTATAGTGTATACCTTAGGTGACCTATAAGCCTCAAAGGGAATGATCAGATCTGTAAGCACTCAATCACCCTTCCCGATGTTAATCTGGCCAGGTTGATTACGAGGGGATTGAAAGGAAGGTTCTTCCTTTGGCTTTCGCCGCCGGTTCCGTAGACCCCACAACCGCGGTCGTTTGACACTTTTCCGCAGCCTAGACACCAGACTCTACAAAGGGAATAAAGGACAAGTGCCTAGCAAACCTAATCACACTTTCAAGACTTAGACTAGTTCTGCTTAGGGCACGTCTACTCCATTTTAATGGGGGTTAGGTTAGTGCTTGTGCTCAGGATATGTGATGAGGCGTTGTTTGGGGTTGTGCCTCGTAGTTAATTGATTTGAGCATGTGTGCACTTAACAAAACATGGTTCTCAAGCAAGGATTTTAGGATGTGGTGTCTTTTAATGATTTGTCCTTGCTTTAATGCTTTTTAGGGTTGAAGTTAATATTTTCAAACAAGGTTCAAGTGGGCACATAAGGTTTTGCACAGAATGGGCGAAAGTCAATTTCCTTTAAAATGATGTGGCCCTAGAAAAAACAACCATAGTGTATTCACCCTAGTGTTCATGCAATTCTACCAGGTGAGTTGATTTTAATTATGGTGAGTGGTGCGGCCAAAGTCAAGCCATGGTGGCTTCATAAACACCACTCAAAAGAAAGATCACTCTAAAAAGATTCTCTTCAAGAATGTTAGAGTGTATTTTTTTTTGTTGGGTGATGGGTTTGGAATGTGGGTCAAGTAGCCATTCACCATGCCAATTTTTGATTTTTATTTTTTATATTTGTATTTTTTTAAGCAAGCAAACAATCAATGGGTCGAGTAATACTCACAACTGTCTTCACAACACTTCACTCTGAGTCCACTATCTTGGATCCTGCTCCTCCGTCGCCCAAGCGCCGAGTTCCTGCAACCAATCAAGTAGAGAGAGCAAAATGAGTTAGAAGATGTGAATACAAATGCGGGATAAAAGTGACAAGAAATCCGTTGCCTCCTCGGCAACGGCGTCAAAAACTGATGCGTGCAAAATGTGTTAGTTTAATTGTCATTGTAGCATGCATTTGCAACGTCGATTTTAATTTAAGATGTGGATTTGGTGAGTCCAAGTGTCAAACATGAGAAGGCGTGAAATTGGATTGGTTTGTTGCTTTAGTTGTCACAGGAATGTTTGGTTTGCTTGCTTGCGAGAAAACGAGAGAGAGAGAGTAGGGTTAGAGCTCATGTTTAAAACATGACAATCATTCTAAGAGGATGTAAGCTATGATATCCGAAACAACATCAATTTATAGCATGCAATTAGAGTTTGTTTACAACTATAACAATAGATGAAAGCTTAAACAAGTGCAACATAAAACTAAAGTAAAGAGAGTGCGAGGAGGTAAGGCGGCCACGGCGGTGGAGGGGGGCTCCGTTGGTCGCTTAACTCCGTGGAGGGTATGGATTGTTTAGTAGAGCTAGGAAATGGCTAGTATTGCATGGAGAGTGTGTGAATTGAATGCCCTTGAATGGGGTAGTTGAGGAGGTTTATATAGAGAAGGGGTTTCCAAACTAAGGGTTTTAGTGACGTCCGGGACGTCGCTAAACCCATTCCATTTGTGTCGGTGAAGCCCCTCCATACGTTGGTCCAAAGGCGCGCACGTGCTTCTTCCCCTCAATCCGCACTCGTGCATCCTCAGCCGTTGGATCCGAGGCACGGATCGCCATTGGATGGCTGAGGGCGTGCCACGTTGTCCAAGCCGCCCGCAAGTGTGCGTGATGGGCGTCCGTCAACTGTTTAATCGTTAATCGACGGTCGAGAATTCGTGTGGGCACGCGCTGTGGATCGCCTGCATTCCTGCACGGGCGCATCCACACGCTTCTGTTGCGCCATGTGGCCTTCATCCCCGTCGTTCGTGCACACATCGACTGAATTTTGATCACGTACGTGTATGCGGCTGGTGTGTCTCGAACGTGCGTCCCCGGCGAGCATGGAGAGGTGCTAACCGCTGCGGTATGCTCGTGCTTTGTTGTGGTTTTGTGCGAACGCTCAGTCGTCCGATGGACGATCGGACAGCCGAGATGCATCTTGGCGCGATGGAGGGCGTGGTGCTGGCGAGGCTGGTGGGTCCTTAGCCGTTCAATCCTTGGATCGAACGACTGAGAGCGCTCTGCATGATGAGCGTGGTTGCAGCGTGGGTGCAGGTGCGGCGGATGGTGCCACGTGGCCGCTTGTGGGTCGATCTGATAATCAATGGCCAAAACTTCTTGGGCTGGTCGAGGGAGCTCCGGATGTTGGATTTAAGTGATTTCGAGTC
This sequence comes from Thalassia testudinum, assembly GCA_037157565.1. Classification (NCBI taxonomy): domain Eukaryota; kingdom Viridiplantae; phylum Streptophyta; class Magnoliopsida; order Alismatales; family Hydrocharitaceae; genus Thalassia; species Thalassia testudinum. The sequence continues at coordinate 168,238,993 of JAZHRO010000031.1, forward strand.
TGTTGGATTCCATTCGTCGATTTGAATCCATCCGTGCGATCCGATTGCTCATCTGAGACCTGTTTCAACATGCACTTGTACATATGGCCATTAAACATTGATTTATAAGCAATCTTAATTTGCAATGGATGCAGTGCTCCCATGCCCATCATGGTATGTTATTAGTGCACATATACCCCTTAAATAAAATTTGGTTGACGGGATTATCATCATTGAATGCAGAGTTATTAGCTCCTGTAATGCTCTTGATGCACCAAACTCATAGATTTTCCCATACCAATGCTCGGCGAACACCAATAGATCTGAAACAAATTGGATTCAGATCTACATTAATAACAAGAGGCCCCTTTGGACAAACATTGGCCTAACCCGGGTGCAAGGAGAACACCAGAGATGGCCCCAAGGAGACCTAGACTCCCTCTCCATGCGACAATAAGAACTGTGGCCCCTAGGTCAGGGCAAGGAGCCCCTCACGATAGCTACATAGGGACTAAAGCATTGTGCCCCACCTACGTCATCGGTTAGCATCGCCTACCGCCACCTTAGACCGTTGCCGCTGTGCTGCACAGGTTCGCCACGGACCTGCAGATGGCTATTGCTGCCTACTACTGGCTACTGTAGACCCTTGCAGCGCTCCTCGAGGCTGGAGCGTTGCTGCCTGCTGTCATAGCAGACCCTTGCGTCGCGGTAGCACATCTGCGTGGCTATTGTGCGCCATCGGAGTGTCGCTAGGTCAGTGTAGCAGCCCCCCCGTGTCGCTGTAGCGTCGCTGCGTGTGCGCTGTGCACCTTCAGAAATCTGCCAGGTGCTGCTGCAGATGCCAAGGAGGAGAATGAGACGATCGGGATTAGGTGTTATGGTTTAGGTGGCTTTGAGGGGTAGGATACCTAGAGCTACAGTCTACGACCGGTACTCTGATACAAAATTGGATGAAATGACTTAATCAATTATAGAAAACCCTAGGCTCTCTTATAGAGAGAGAGAGAGACCAAAGGATTGAAAATATAGAACTACCCTCAAGAGCTAAACACCCATAAGCCCAAACGAGGAAAGCATAAAAAATATAAGATTCACTATATGCCAACATTGATGTTAGCGAAGATGAAATGAAAGGGAGGAGCAGGTAGCTGCAACTTCCAACATTGTAACCCCCCTTAACCATGGTCAAGGTTGGGACTCCCCCCCCTCCTCTTTAAAAGATTCGTATGGTGATTGTATGGATTTGATTCAAAGTGCGGATGCCAGTGTGAGGGGGGCTTCTGCCTTTTGGCAATCGGTTCATCCCATCTTGAGAGAATTCTCAGCTCAATTTTGTCTGACTTTAGGCAATTGATCGTCCTTCAGATTTTGGCGTGACTGGACTGAAATTGGTAAATTACCGGTCATTTTTTAGAGATTATTTCAGCCTGTTGATGAAAAAGAGGTCCGTGTGCATGAAATGTGGGACAATGACGTCAATTCTTGGAACTTCAATCTGCCCAAGGCCTGTCAGATGCCACACTTGCTGAATTTCAACAGTTACTGCAGCTTATATCTGATTTTGTACCAAATACAGCAGTGTTGGACCATTTCCAGTGGAAAGAGGGAAGTTTCACAATGAAAAAGGCCTATAAAGTTCTCACTGCAGTTGGAAATCAGCTTGACTTGGTTAATGGTGACTCAAAGCTTATGTGGATGTGCAAGATACCTCTTAAAGTCAATTTTTTCCTCTGGTTTTTCAGAAGGAAACATTTGGTCACCAAAGCTTTCAGATCAGATGAAGATATCATGTGCCCATTCTGTGAACAAATCTTTCCAAGATTTGCATCACCTTTTCTTTGAATGTGCTTTCTCCAGAGATGTATGGGATCAATTTCCTCTCCAAACTGTTGGAAAATCAGATTTTGATCTTTTCTGGGCAACCTTCAGAGATCATAGTGATCTCGATATGGCAGGGTTTTAAAAAATGAACGGTGTTGGGTAGACAATGTTGTAAGAGAGGTCAAGTGTTTTTTTTTTTAATTTTTTGCTACAAAACCTGTAAATTCATTCCTTTTTTAAATTAATATAATTTCTGGATGATTACACTTTCAGGTAATTTTCCTCCTTTTTCTCAAAAAAAGAGAGTGGGTAAATAGCAATACAAGATCAGATAAGAAAATAAAATAACAAAAGAGGAGTCCTACAACAGTATCCCTTAAGCTGGAGTATAAATATTAATCATGTTCAGCTTGTCACAAGTGAAAGAGTGTTAACAGCTTCATTCATGATACTTAAATTTCATGTTTGATAGGTCCAAAAAAGTGAGCGTGTAATTGGTTGTTCCCGAAATTGCAAAGAAAAGTGCTTGTAGAACCCAATGCCACATTGATGACATCTAGGTGCTATCTTGATGTTTTGAAAATGGGGAGGAGAATGACGGAGTGAACGTCGAAAGGAGCGTGGAAGTTGGGGGAGGAGAGAAGAAGGGTGATGGTGGCCGGGAATCAACTTGACTACTGAGGATGGTTGGACCCTTGTCATCATTAGGTGAGCCTATAGGGGTAGGGAGACTGGTAGGAAGGCAGGAGGACTAGCGATGATTGTTGACGTTACATGCTTTAGATATCGTACTTGGGGACTTATTGCGAGGATTTGATTCTCTACTTGTCCTGTTGGGAGGTCAGACATCGGAAGTCGCAGTGCTCGCATCTTCAAAATAGGGTTGTGATGGTGGTGGTATTGCTACCTTCATCGCCTTGTGTATGACCATGGAAGTTTTCACCCCTTAGTCCCCAATCTAGAAGACTATTGAAGATTTTCTTCTCTTAATGCTGGTGCAATCGTGGTGGGGTCTCCATCTCTAGCAATGGTGAAGGTGGTCCTAGATTGAAGTTTGGGAACAGGGTTTAGGATGTCTTGCCCTGGTTTGTATATCGTTAGAAGTTCCTAATTTTGGGCTTAAGTTCGAGTGCCTTAACTCCCTGTTTTTCTTGGTAACAGAGGTGGAGGGGGGTCAACTGAGATGGAGGCATCTATTATTAAGCAATGGAGCAATTAATGAGCACCTTCCCATGAAGGCAATCGTGCCCATTTCTTTGTTGGGCACACCTTTATCTCGGGATGGTGGAGGTCGTTGACAGTATTGTTGCTGTTTTTAGGAGGTTGCAATGGTGTTGGGGTGTATGCGTAGGGCTTAAGGATCTTAGGAAAGTTGAAGCTTCAATCGAGGTTGCCTTTGGCAAGCTGATTCCAGATAGAGTCGTTTTGTACTCAGGTGGGGCTCGTGGCTTACTTTCTTTCATTTCGAGTAGTAGTGTTAAGCCAGGCCAGCTTATTCGGTGTTTGCCATAGCTTCTTCTCAGGTGACAATTGGAGCTCTAGTGGAAAAGCTGGCAACTAGACAAATTTGGATGCCTAAGAGCCACAACATGGACCTTGGGAATTAGATGGTCACTTTGGGAAAGGGGAAGGAGATGGCGAGGCAGATTGGGGCTACCCTCCCTTCAAAAGGAACGAGTAATTGCATTGTAGAAGATTTTCACAACGCGTGGTTTGACGTAGTGGCTATCGTTAATATCGATGGGATCATAAGGGGCCTCTTTGAGCCCAAGTTGCGTTGCCTCATGTAGGAGTTCAGATCCTGTAACGAATCTGAAATAGGTACGTTTCATTCTTTTTCTTCTTGGACCGGAAGGGTTGAGTCTGGGTGTGACTTGGCCTTAGAAAATTTATCTTCTATGCCAAATGGTCCTCTCCCTTTTATTTTGTAGAACAGTTCGACCCCAACCTTTGGGGCTTTTCTTGCTTTAACCTTGAGCCTTTTTGGAATGTTAGGTTTGCTCTTCCTCCTTGCTTGCACGAGGCGACGAGGGAATGATCAAAGGATGGGGATGTGATTCCTTTCAACAATGGTTGGGTAATGACCCCTGCTGCCTTTTCTTTAAACCTTCCCCTCAGGTGAATGAGAGGGACCATCGTTTGAAAGGGGGACCATGTTGCTCAGTAATACTTGTGGGGTGCTCCTCTCGACAAGGACCTTATTGTTGACCCTTTCAATAGGCATAAGGCGATGACTTAGGCAACTCCAAATGCAGGCGGAGACTCTAGGGCTGCTAATGCAAACTAGTGTTCAAGAAATCAACTGAGTAGGCCGAGTAGGCCCTCGCATAGGCGTCAACGGGCCCCTCCCTGAATCGAGTAACATCGAGCGATCATGTAATTAGGTTGGGCCGAGTAGTCAGGTGGCATACTCATATAATCGAGTGCATAGTCCCTTGTTTTTCAAATATAGGGCTACATAACCCATGAATCAAAGCTTGACCTAAAAGGACCTATATTCTAAACCCAAACCTAGAAAATTAGAAAACCCCCTAAACCTCTCTCCCTCTCGATAAAGATGAATATGATTTGGAATGACACTTTTAGGCTTTAATTAAGTGCTTGTTTGGATAAGCATTTTGAGTATTTAGTCTATCTTAGCTACTTTTTTGGTGTTGGCTACTATTTTGTGTTTATTTAAATGAACATTTGGATTCTAATATGTACATTTTCCCTTTTCAAGAAGTTTAATCTTTTATATTCTAAGTTGTATGGTAATTAAAGGGTATGAGTATTAACTATGCTCTTTTTATTATACTACTTAAAGTGGTTGTATAGTTATAACATTGCATATACATAAATTTTATAAGTTGACTATGTTGAGTTGTATGTTCGTTTTTATTTAGCGTTACTATTGTTAAAGACATTATTGTAACTTCACCCTTGGGTGCCTCTCTATATAAAGGGCCCTAGGGCTATTTTAATAAACTAATGCCATTACAACCTAACATGGTATCAGAGTAGCGGTCTTAGACCGAGGTTCTGGTATCCCACCAAAGATTAGCCTCCTCCCCCCAAAACCCTAACCTTAATCCTATAAACTTGATCGCCTCTGCCCCCCACTCTCTCTCCTCCATACTGATCGGTGGTGACAGCCTCCACCGCTGTCAAGAGGACCCTCGACGAGCGTCGCCACCATCATCGGGGGGGGGGAGCATCGTCGCCATTGACGCCCTGGCTCGGTGAGCATCGCCTCTGCCACTCTTCTGTGCGGTCATCGATACAATTGCCACCCCTTATGGGCCCTTGGTGCGACCACTAACCAGTGCTGTCAAGGTGCTTGCCTGAGGTGAGGCGAGGCCCTGGCACCTCGACAACCCTTTGGTGATGCGATTTGGTCTAGGCGATGCCTAGGTGAGCACCTTACGTTCAGGTGCCAGGCACTAAGGCACTCGCCTTAGCCAAATACGGAAAGGAATTAAGCAAAAGTCCCTTCTATACCATTAACATGAAAATTAGCTCCTCTAAAAGCCCTAAAACAACCCCTTTCCTCCTAAAATCCCATCACACTTCTCTCTCAAATATTGGAGCTCCTTCGCCGAAGTTTCTCCTCATCGTCAAGCTTTTACCACTGGCACCTGTCCTCATTGTTGAGCTTCTCCCTGCCACCAAGCCTACCTTTGCTACTTGTTGAGAGAGGTATCTCTCTCTCTCTCTCTCTCTCTCACACACACACACACACACACACACTCTCTCTCTCTCTCTCTCTCTCTCTCTGAGCTCTTGCTTCCACTCTCTTTATATCTCCTTTTCATGCTTTCTTTGCCTCATTTTTTCAAACTCTCTTTGCCCCTCTTTCTTATGCTCTATTTCTTATTCTCTATTTCTATCTCTCTTTTTGAAAGACATGGGACCTTGATTAATAGAAGATTTGTTGATTTTTTCATTTTTTTATTATTTGATTCAGGTTCTAGTTATATGATCTTTGGTCATGCTAGGATTTGTTTCTGGACATGTGCTTTATATGAATTTCATGGTTAGACTTATATTTTTGCCTATGAAAAGTAATTTTTATTGGGCATTTAATATTTTGTTTGGTATTTTTGCTTATTATATTTTGCTAATGGATACATTCATGAGATTATGAGAATATCTAATTTTATTGATATCTTATATATTTATATTCAAAAAATTTAGAATTTAGTGCCTCATATGTCTCGAGCGAGCGCGTAGGCAAGCACCTAGTGCCTCGGACATTTTGGACCCCTCTCGTGTGGCCACGAAAGTCGTCGCTGTCGCTATCAGATCCCCTGCCAGGTCTGATTTCCGCCGCTAGCACCCCTATCTTGCGCCACCAAGGGTCATTCCTTACTTGAAGGTGTAGGAGGATGCCTCACTCTTTCTCTCTCTTCTCTACATCAAAGAGAGGTTTGCAAGGGTGATCAACCCCTTTGTGGTCCTATCTGACCTCGGAGATAGTTGATATGATCTAAACTTCACATTTGCAAATATGTGAAGATGGTTTCAGACCATCATATGGTTTGATTTTGCTGCAGCAGCTTGTTTTTTGTTGTATTTCCCACATGTCAAAAGATACGGAAACCAAGGAGCCCTCTAGTGACTCGGCATGGAGAATCTCTATCCCGAGTGCATCATCCTTTATGCTGGGCACTTCTATTAAGTTGGATGGCACCAACTTCTTGTTATGGTCGACTTTTTTTTCCCGATTCGTGGGATCACATAGGAAGAAGTACATTTTGACTCAGGAGGAACCTGTAGTCAAATTTGTTGATTGGGAGGTCGACAATGATTGGGTGGCCACCTACATGCTAAATTGTATGAAAGAGTCGATTGCCAAACAAGTTATATCTTTTGCATCTGCAAAGAGAATGTGGGAGGTTCTTTACGAGATACATTCCCATAAGAGCAATATCAGTCGCCTCTACAGGGTGATTGAGAAATTGCATTCCTTTTGGAAGGGAACTATGTCCCTGGCAGAGTATTATGGTTCCATGAAGAACCTTTGGGATGAGTAGGATACATATCAGCTTATTTATATAGGATGCTACTACCATTGCACAATAGCGTGAAGCGTTCCGGTTTGTTCAACTGCTTGTAAGTCTTGGCCCCGAGTACAAATTTGTGAAGGATCAGCTGATGACATTGGAGGAGATTCCTACACCAAACCAGATTTATGCATGACTCTTCAAGATAGAGATATCTGACCTTATACCTATTTTCGATTCCTCTGCCTTGGCAACTACTGGTCGAGGTAAGGCAACCTTAGGTTGTAGGGGGAGAGGATGTGGAGCTAGAGTTAGTGGTCATGGTAGAGGTCGTGGCCTGTTTTGTGACCATGGTCACAAGACAAATCACACTGTTGATAGATGCTGGATAAAGCATGGGTTCTCTCAGGGCCATCAGGCTAACCAGGTTGCTTACAATGGCGATGAGAGCCGATACTATCAGGAGCTATCTCTAAGGAAGAATATGATCGGCTTGTATCTTCCTAGTCCAATTCCACTGTTGGTGTGTCTATTTCCCAGAAGACAGCTATTGTAGCTAGTGTTAGAGGGGCTCGTAAGCCATCTTGGCTTGCAGATTCAGGTGCATCATCTCATATCATAGGAGATCTTACCCTCTTTTCAACTCTTAAACCACTGGCTACTCCAGTGCATGTCAGAGTAGCAGATGGTGCCCTGCCCCCTATGACAAGCTTGGGTGACATTTGTCTTTTACTCTGCAAGTTTCTGATGTTAAGTTTACCTTAAATTTAATGTCCATTAGTTAAATTACTAAGGCATTAAATTGCAGAGCTATGTTTCATGATCATTTCTTCTTGCAGGACTTCCAGACGATGAAGCAGATTGGTGGACTTGAGCAGGATGGCTTCTACTACCTTGACCTTCCACAGGAACAATACTCCTTGGTTGTTGCTTTTACCACTTTTGCTTTACAGTGACTGTAGATTGAGGCACCCTAGCATCTCTGTCCATCGTCAGTTTCCTGATGTGGAGTTTCTAGATTCCTTTATCTGCGATGCCCGTCAACTTGGTAAGCATCATAGTCTCTTTTCTCAGTAGTGATAAACGAACTGAGTCTATTTTTTCTCTTATCCATGCAGATCTGCGGGGCCTATGTCGGGTCAAGAGTCTTAGGGGTTTCCAGTATTTTCTTGTTTTGGTGGATGATTTTTCCCATGTCTATTAGGTGTTTATGATGAAAGAAAAATTCGAAACTCCTGTTTTGATTAAAAATTTTGTGAATGAAATAAAGACTCAGTTTTCTACTACTGTTCGTATGTTTTGTACCGATAATGGACTTGAGTTTGTTAACTCTACAGTTACGTAGCTTTTTCAGTCTCATCATATTATACATCAGACTTCTTGCATTCATACATCCCAACAAAACGAGGTGGCTAAACGTAAGTTGAGACACCTTCTTGATGTTGTCTGAACGATTATGGTTCAAATGAATGTTTCTACTACGTTCTGGGCTGATGTTCTTACAACTACTTTTTTAATTAATCCGGTGTCTTCTTGGTGGGAAAGTTCCCTACTTTGCTTTATGTCCAGATTAGGAGTTCTTTCTTGTGCCTCCTAAAGTTTTTAGTTGTGTGTGTTTTGTTCATTTATTCAAAGTGGAAAAACTTGCCCCTAGACCTGTCAAGTGTATCTTTGTCGGTTATTCTAGAACCCAAAAGGGATACAAATGCTTTGATCCTGTGGTACATCGGTTTTGTGTGAAGAGAGATGTTACTTTCTTTGAGGATATGGCCTATTACTTTACCATGGGAAAGAGTACTACTGCTACTTTGGATATTCCATTACCCATGCCTACTCTGCACCTCCAGGTCCCCTTGAGCCACCTCTACTTTATGATGACCCACCCATATCCTACCCTACCCGTACTGAGGTGCCAACGACAGAGACCTTCCCTCAACACTTTGAGAGGAGACGTCCCACTACCACTATTTCAAAGGAGGAACCATCATCTACTATCCATTCTCAGTCCTCTGCCGACACTGTTGATTCATATGGAGGTTCATACCCTACAACCCTAGAGGTACCTGATGGAGATCTTTCTATTGCTCAGAGGAAGCTACAATGATCTTATGCAAAATATTCTCTTTCAAATTATATATCACTTGATCGTTTGATTGCCACAGGATGACTATTATCTCTTGCAGTTGATAGTCGACAAGTTCCCAGAAATCATATTGAGGCGTTTCAGGATCTATCATGGACTTTTGCCATGGAGGAAGAGATGCCCGCTCTTCAATCCAAGGATACTTGGGAACTGGTTGACCTACCCCCTAGTGCTACTGTTGTGGGGTGTAGGTGGGTGTATACCCTAAAGTGTCATCCAGATAGTACAATAGACTAGTATAAAAGCAAGGCTGGTGGTAAAAGGCTACACACAAACCTTTTGGATTGATTACTTTGAAATTGTCTCCAGTGGCCTAGCAGTCAACAGGGGTTGGTCCGTCTCCTAGCTTGATATTAAAAATGCCTTCTTGTACGGTGATCTACAAGATGAGGTATATATGCATCAACCACTTGGTTTTGTTGTTGAGGCGGTCCTCTCTACTATGTTGACCTACTATGTCTGTGTTCAAGCTCCCCCAGAAGGTGGGGAAGAGGCTAACTGGTTTGATGAGGGACTTCTTTTGGTCCAATTATGAGGAGTTTGGTAGGGGTGCTAGATTGGTGGCATGGGAGGAGGTTTGTAGACTTGTGAAGGAGGGTGGCTTAGGGGTGTGGGATTTGGAGACCATGAATGACAGTCTGCTGACCAAGTGGATAGAGAGTATGTTGGGGCATAGGCCAGGCTTGTTAGGTTGAGTGCTTGAGGCTTGCTATGTTGGGGAGGAGGTCGTTAGACTGGGAGAACTTGACGAGGCCAGGAAGTGGAGTTTCTTTCTTCTATAGGGGGTTGGTGGTCATGGCACCAAAGGTGCAGGATTTCCTCTCGCTGCTGATTGGCACGGGGGACAGATTCAGTGTTGGATGGATGACTGGACGAGGGACGGTACTGTAGCCTATAGATTTCTGAGGCTCTACGCGATGATACAAGATAAAGAGGCCATGGTCGGGGATTGTTGGGAAGGTGTGTGGTGCCCTACGATGTCGAACCACCTATCGAATCACAAGCTAGAGGAGCTCCTACTTCTGCTGCATGAGAAAGAGCATTTTGGGATGGAAAGGGGGCAGGACTGCTGGGTCTGGGACAACGATGATTTCTTGGTCAGGAAGGCTTATGATAGGTTGTGGAGTAGGGAGCTGGAGTTGGACGTGGATTTTCTCTATGATTGCAGGATTATTTGGAAGGTGGACTTGTTTAAGATTAGGATTTTTGCTTGGTTGGTGAGGAGAGAAAGGATAATGACTAGAGCTTGGATTATGCCGGGGGGTGAGGAAGACATTGACCACCTATTTTTCTCCTGCTCCTTTTCATCTGAGGTTTGGCGGCCCTAGACCTTAGATGGGTGGACTGCACCAACCAGGAGTGCTTCTGGTTGTCACTTAGTATGGTTGTAGAGCCATGCGTGTTTAGATCGAAGGAGATTGCAAGAACATTGGTGTTTGGTTGGGGAGAAATGCAGTGGTGTTCGGAGGCCAAATCCCTTATGTTGAGAATTTTATCTCATCTATTTCGATGCTAGTGCATTTTTGGGAGACCACTTTGTAATGTGTAACCATTTGTAGTGTTTTGTGCTCCTTTGGAGCTTTTAATAGATGGGGTTATCGCAAGGATAACCACCCCTTTTCCATTTAAAAAAAAAAAACATTACTGCACCTTGTTGCGATACTCACCAACACCCATGTTTCCATGCTTGATATGTGTCAACTTTGATTTCAATAAGATGATTTTGACTTTTTCCGTCAAGCAATAGTTGCTTCTAAGAGTCCCATAATTCTTTGGTAGCGTATTCATGGACAACTTATGTAACAACTTTCTCAGGTAAAGTAAATTTAATCCAACAAATCAATCGTTGGTTTAGAGAGAACCACTTGCCATATTTTGTATTTCCTGAGGACTAGAACTGTCTTTTTTTGTATCTATAGTAGTGACCTTTTCTCACAACTTGGGTGGAGCATGAAAAGTCCATTGATGTGTTCAGTGAGCCATTGGTCGTGGATAAAGGAAAGATTCAAACTCTTCCATTATAAATAATTCCTGTTGCTTGATTTAATGGTCACGATTTGGTTCAACATATTGGGAAAGGAAAGAAAATTCTAATCCATCTTGTCAGAACCCATAGCATCAACGTGGGAGCGTAAAAGCTATGAAGTGGGACCTTAAGCATGTAGAATGTGTAAGTCCTCAACTGCAATAGAATGTTCACACAAAAACTCAATCACACGATGTGTATAAGTTCTGAAGTGCCAAAGGCAACTGTATACTCTTTAAGTCAAACAAAACCCAAATAATGCTCCAACCTATAGTCTAATATAATCTTGGGTAGAAATAGGACATGTTCTCAACAGAACATATTGTGCAGAAAAAATATAGATGCTACTAGAGTTGCCATATAACAAATATTTATACCACGTATGTCTTTCAACTACTGGGTATATGTAGGTGGCTTCTTTTGATGTCCAAGGATGCCTCTCTTGATGGACATTGCAAAAGGGTGTGCTCCTAGGGAGGGGATTGTGCAGCATACAACCACACAGGGTGGACTCCAATAAGAACCAAAACAATTTTGTCCCAATCAATGGATAGGCGATGCTGGACAATGCAGGGTGATGGATGGGACCGATGGGCGATGCAGAGGCTTGGATCATTGCCAATGGATGGCAAGGTAGTGGCTGATGGCACTGAGCAACACTTAGGCACTTGGAGAATGCTATGGTAGTCTTCATTGGCCGTAAAGGATGATGATGTCACTTAGGGAGATGTCCACATATCGAAAGGTGTGTTGATGATGATCAGAGACAAGCAATATGGGAGTGGGTGTGATTGTTATGCTAACAATTAATTAGTCCAACGTCTTAGAATTGAATTTGGAAAGCCCAAAGTGTGAAAATTTGATGTCCAAAATGAATTTCCTAGCCATGCAGACATAGATATAATATTCATCAGTACATGTCAATTTTTTCAGGTGTATTGCTAGATATGTTGTATCCCGGTGCATGGTCAATTGATTTCAAGCTTAAGTTTTCAAAACATGATTTTGAAATTTAAGCTTGTATATGGCATCCTATTATTTCAAAGGACAATTTCATAGAAGTTAGCCAGTTCTTTCAAGGAATCATACATCAATCTAGAGCTACAAAAATCTTGTTGAGCTTGATAAATAGCAAGGACTTGAATCTTCTAACTTGAGTATGAGCTTCACTCTCGTAATGATGTCTCTTGCTTCTTATGAGTTTCCTACAAGACTAGACATGAAATAAAATCAGATAAGTAGAGCCTTGTTCTAACATCAATTTGACCACTTTGTCTCCAGCTGGTGAAGGATTTGAATCTCTATTAAACATCATATCTACAACCTCCATGACTGGTCTGTCAAAATTTCAATATTCCAAGTACCAATCTCCATCTTATTTTAGGCTACCTTTTGGTGGCAAAGTGGGAAAGTAACTTCTTTATTTGTTCCTCACGTGAGAATCTCTCACATCTTGGATCACATTTAGGCCATGATGTAGAGGATTTGGCTTCTCATATGTATGCCTTAGAACTCTTTGCACATTTTTTACTACATCCAGGCATCAATGCAGTGATTGGCTGGTGTGGACCACCTAGATGAAATCTGAATGAGTACTTGAATTCTCGTTTGAAATATTTGCTAGTTTTACACCAGCCATTGTCTCTTTGGCTACTTAATGCAATCTTTCTTTATTTGGGTTTAGGCACCGGCTATGGTGAAACAAGAACTTCAGTGCAGGGAAAGTTACTATAAACCTTTTTTATCTGAAAGGAGTGTAAATTCTTATTTAATATTTGATTGCAAGTCAAATATTATAAAAGCCCTTTTCCACAATTCTTCTTTTCTTTATATTTCCCTTTTTTATGCCACTTTAAGGTGCTTCCTGCTTTTGGAAATTGGTGTAAGGCACTTTTTCTAAGACCCCTACCAGATGTGTCATTTACTACATTTTGATGCCTATATCATCACATAAACATGTTTTTTTTTCCACTCTCTTCCAGCTCTATCTGTCAACACCTCAATATCTGGACCACTGTTGAGCAGGTTTGACATAGTTCTTGTGCTCCTGGATGCTAAAAACCCTGAGTGGGATGCCATTGTTTCATCGCATATTTTGGCAGAGGTAGTTTTTCTTTTTCTTTCATTTTCCTGTGAGAAGTGTTAAATCACTTCTGTTTGATATAATGAGCACAAATGACTGATAGTATAAGCTTTCTTGCTACAAGCCAGAAAGGAGTAACAAAGCGAGTGAATGATGATGAAGACTTGACAAATGTCTGGTCTCTGCCTATCCTAAGAAGGTAAACTTTCTGCAATATGAAATCCATCATTTGGTGGCTCTTTTGTTGATGGGACACTGATTTTTCTTTGCAGATACATCCACTATGTTAAAGGGCATTTTCGGCCTGTCCTAACGAAAGAATCAGAGAAAATTATCTCCAGCTATTACCAGCTACAGCGAAGATCAGCAATGGAAAATGCAGGTCTATTCTAAGAAATCCTGCAAGTTGACATCTTGATACTTAGCCCTTGAAACTGATAATAGTCTTTTTCATACAGCAAGGACCACTGTTCGCATGCTTGAAAGCTTGATCCGGCTGGCCCAAGGTACTTACCACTAGAATTTTTTTTACTTGATGTACGTAAAACTGGTTACCTTTCATTGTCTTTTCAAAACAGCACATGCCAGACTCATGTTCAGGAATGAGGTCACCCAGCTTGATGCCATCTCCGCCATCCTTTGCATTGAGTCATCCATGACCACGTCTGCAATTGTTGACAGTGTTGGGAATGCCCTCCACTCCAACTTCACTGAGAATCCAGATCACGAATGTATCCTGCAACCCATCTCAGTACTTTTATCATTTCATTTGATGGGATTTAGAACCCCTGTTGTACTATGTTGTTTCTTGTTAAATGTCAACCCTTGATCACAATCATAGATGCCAAGCAAGAAAAGTTAATTCTCGAGAAGCTGAAAGTGATTGAAGAATTCTCCTGAATGGTATCCATCGTCGACTCTTTCATGCAGGCCACCACCGCATACTTGAACCTTTGCCCTATTTGGTGCATGATGCCAGTGGCAACTCCCATAGGGGTCCAGCCCTCCTTGACCTTGAAAGCAGCAAGCAGTGCAACTGACACAATTGTGCAGTAGCTAAATTTCCAATATTGTTTGCCCATAACTAGAATTCCAGCTCTCTTTTCCAGTTGTGGTCCTTGCAGAAATTAAAAGCAGAGCTCAGTGCGTGAAGATGGCAAATTGGTGTTGAAAGCCCTTGGGGTCCTCTGGTAGGGATCTAATTGCCTTTCGCTTTCTCTGGAGAATAGTGGTGGATGGTGGTACTGTCTGCACGTGTGTGGAAAGGTGTTTGTATAGCACCTTGGAGATATCTTTCCCCCCTTTTATCCCTGATAGGTGCTTCCATTGCTATTTGGATACAGTAGATATCTAGCTTTTAACTGTGGTGTTTTCTTGCTTTGGACAAGTAGCTCTTTCATCTGATAGCATATCGATGCATCTTTCAGGTGTCCTTGAATCGAGGTGGTTTTGGTTTTCTAGTCTTAAATGTTTTTACTTGTGATTACATGTGCCGCATTATGTTATAGTCTCCTAGAACTTGTAGAAACGACCCAACAGCCCAACAGTGCTGTATGGTTTAAAAGAAATTAATAAGAATGAACTTTAAGACAGGCCACAGATCGTTTCCCTCCTGTTTTAAACTTAAAGGTCAACATGTAGAGACCTACTTCCATTCTACTTAGGCAGACATTTTTATTTAAGAGCATTCATTCATCCATTTTATGTCTCACAGCGGTTCTCAAAGTTGAATTAGGCAGCCTCCATTCTAAACGTCTGCAAAGACGAGGTATGGGTGCTGTATGGCTTCATGGCATCCAGCTACCAAGGGACTAGGTGGCCACATGAGGGATTCTAACGAGTCATTTCCAACTTTCGACAAGAGGAAACCCTGTGAATGTAGCAAGTATCCCCCAACACTAGTCTCCCCAATCTGGAAGTCGTTGTGCCCCTGGGCAGCCAACCATGCTAGTTGGGGACTCCTCCCAATCTCTGCTTTCTCTCGTCTCCCTCTCCTCTCATAGGGTAGAGATTGTGCCTTCCATATACCTGCCTTGTGGTGGGTCTCATGCACCCTTCCACCTTAATGTTCTTGATCTTCAACTTCAACCTTTATGCCTTAAGGATCGAATGCATTCTTTTCTTTTTTTTTTGCTTTTTGTTTCGTTACTCGTATTGTTTCAATTCTGTTCCACCCTCAGGAAGCGTGGAGTTGACCTATCCTTGAGGTGTTTTGAGTTCCTTCCCTTGTGAGGTGTAGTGATTTCGCCCCTCTTACCTTTCCAGTGTTGTTTACCGATGTAAAGGTTTCCTACATAGTGATGGGTGTTTAATTTGGAAAAAAAAAATGCCAGGGACTAGGGTTTATTATTAGGGCCTTATATTGAATTCTCTAGAATTGCATTCATGTCCATATTCTTGGGAAAGTTTTTATCTGCTCAAAAGACAAGTTAGCAAAAGAAGGAAAAAGTTAAATGTACACCGTGTCTATATAAGCTGGCCCTCCTCGTGAGCCCCAAAACCCCGCCCAATACCTCCCCATAAAAAAAAGAGGGTACAAGCTCCTAGAGCGGCCACAAATCCCTCATTTGTCTTGGTCTCCCTCTCTAATGTCTAAGATCCTTTGGAGGGGAGAATTATGCAGAAATGGCCAATCTATAGGGTTGAATGGGCATTAGAACGGTGCAAATATTTTTCCAGTGATCCCCGATACATTCCTGGTGTAGGGTTACTAATGCTCCAGAAAGAAAGGCCATATGGAATGCAGTTTGCTATCTAACATCCGTTTGAAAGCTATTGGTACCATTATAACCTTAATTCTATGAAAATCTCTCCCTCGATGTATGATGATGAAGGTTGTATATGAAGGTGTCCCTCACTTATATTTTACTGCTCAAGAAAGGAAACGTCGTTACTAGTTACGTTTTCATCGTTTTCCAAAATTTGGGCGAGCGGACCACATTCTTGTGCTCCCACTGCGGGCCATAGATTAGATGTCTCCGTCTCATCCACTATAGATCGGACTTTGACGCCCCCATGCTGTGAAGTCGTCACGGTTGGCACGCAACAGCTTTGCGATTGCGGCTTGTAGGCCACATCGTGTCCGACCATTAGGCTCACGTAGACGCCAAAGTCCACTTGGACCGAATCTCCTACGACCCGCCGATCCCGTTTGGGTGAGGGTAAATTGTTTTCCTTTTTTTTTTTTTAAGAAAAATTATTTTGTCAGAAATGAGAAGAACCTAATATATAAGGATACATCGTCATCAGGAAAAGGCTATACACCTTCAAAAGGGAAAGGTATCAGCTTGTTGAAATGGAAAAATTTTATCAAGATGGAAATAATCAAAATAACATTTGAGAGGAAGGCATTAGCATGTAGAAATGAGAAAATTCTATTGAGATGGAAATAATCAAAATAACATAATCAAAGAAGATAAAAAATAAAATAGAAAGCATCTAGTGCGGTAGTTTCAATCGTTCTCCTTTAAAACCTAAAGAAGCAGCAACTCCACTTTGGTTGATATGCCAGCGTCATCAAAATAAAATTCCAGAGATCCATGCTAACGAAAAAAGTAAAATAAATTTACATTCGACACTTGTCTAAAGATATCGATAGAAATAGATATAGGGTCATACATGATTTAAACAAATAAAAAAAAAAAAAAAAAGAAAAAAAGTCCCCCATTAAGTAAGATTTTAGTAACACCGATTGATCACGACTTACCGCAGATCACACAACTACTCCTATCAGACCACCAAACGAGGGTGGAATTTTCGGCAGATTCAGATGAACAGTGAAGGCGAAGTGAACTTTGGCGTACGAAAGAAGTCACCCGCATATTTCTACAGAAGAATATTCACTGATGCAATAATGTTAAAGATAAACCAACATCGTGCTATACTTCCCTCTACTTAAATTATATCAATTCTTGTGTGTCATCAACACCAATGCAATTTATTCCGCCTCTAAATTCTTTTCCTTTCTAACTTAATACTTCCTAAAACTTAAATAGGTTTAAACATCGATTCTCATCTTAGCCTGGAGTTAGTTTAGATCCACGTGGCTTTGATTTCTATAATTAGAGCGTTAGGTGTGGCATCCCCAAACTTTTCATGGTGGCCCATGAAGTGATTTTATTTAATAGAAAATTTGGCAACGTTATCAAAAGTAACTTTCTAAGTATCACTAAACTTCTGCCTTTATTTTGTCTATGAATTTCTAAAGAAAATTATTGACCCTATGTGAAACAATGATGCCTTCCTTTCTTCTTGCATACTCACTTGATCAGTCATGGATATGTCCTCTTCATTCTTCCTTTTCTCCTCTATCTTCCCACCAATGCAATACTCCAAATGAAGATAAGCTCTCGCACCTCAACATAGGTAGGCCCAAAGATATTGAGAGTGTAATGTTGTTGGAAGAAGTTTCAAATAAGCTTGCACAAGAAACAAATGATTTCTATATGAACATTTATCCTATATGCTAAAACAATGTACTCTCCTCTAGGTACACCTTCCCCTTTAGGTTTTCCATTTCCCTTTTTCCTGCTCTGCCCCCTTCCTATTTTGGCTGCTATCCTCGATGTGATTTGTCCTCTTTCTCTCTCCTTTCTCCCATTGCACTAACTCTACTATCTCTCCTCCTTCCCATGACCCTATTCCATTTTCACTGGTCTCCCATTTTCCACTCTTCTCTCTCTCATTTTCTTTTTACTTTTTGCGATGATCTCTCTTTTCATTTTCTTTTGAGTGGAATCTTTATTTTCCTGTCACATGGGAGTCTCATATTAATCTACCAAACATATAAATTCTGAATTAAATAAAGCAGCCACAGATTTCATGACCATATATACCGTGGCGTAACTTAAATTAGGAAGTAAGAAAACAGTAATTTGGTAATGTAATTTTTATATTATTTTAGGTGAATATAATATTATTTAAAGAAAAAATCCTCAACCTCATGTGTGTGTGTAAAATTTATGTAATATTACCATGACGAGCAACCCTTGGGAGGGGTGGAGTGGTGTTGTACTGGGGCCCCTGGGGTTCGGCAACTTTCAGCGCAGTGGGCCTTTAGATCTGACGGGTGCCTGTAGAGTCTCGCCATTTGTAATGGAATCGGCTTAAGCCCACGTGATGTGATCCTCATCCCTACGTCTACGTCGGGCCCCATTGTTCTCTCCAACACAGGACCACCTCCTTTGTTTCTCTCCAACCACCGTTTCTAGATGAAACTGACAAAGCAAATTGGTAATGACATGGGGTCATCTTTGAAGATGGACCAAAGGCGTTCCAAATTTTACCCAAACGATTACAGAAGTACGTTTTGTGCTCTTTTAATACTTTGGCTTGCTTATCTCGAAACAAAAATCGTTTCTTATTTGATACAACTTTCCCCTTTTTATAGCAGCATTTTTTGTATCATTTTTGCTGCAACCTACACTTGCATCTCACCTTTTTTTCTTCATTTTTTTGAAAGTAAAGACGGTTAAATATATTAACCAAAAAGGAAAATTATCAACAAAAACATCAGTGATATATTAATAAATAAAATAATCAAGAATATCTGACCAATCACTTTGTCTCTCGAGACAAAGTCCAAAATGATTGTAGGTAATCGCTCTAGACTCTCTCCTCCTCCCCCACCCTGCTCTCTCCCCTTTCCTTCTCTTACTTGCTTGCTTACCTCTCCATTCTCTAGCTTCTCCTTTGCTTGTCGTCTCAAATGGGTTACAAGGGGTATAAGAATAGGATTGCCAAGAAGCTATTAACAACTGCTACACCTTCTTTTCGTCAAACCAAGGACATCTCCTCTATGTAGGATAGAAACAACTTGTAAGCATTATCTCACACAAACAACTAGTGACTTAAAATCTACCGAGTACTCCATACCATATTCGTAGCCAAGTTGCTAAGTATGCACTTGTCCCTATCCTTAATATGGACAATAGCAAAATCATAATACATACTACAAACCTATTCCCCCACAAAAAAAAACTAATTTAAACAATTTTACGTAGGCCTTCTTCCTAAATTCTTCATGGGACTTATGCCCCATTACAGTGAAGCAAAAAGACATACCTACTTCATCCATTGTGTAATCAAAAAAGTCATGGCAACTTCTCTTCCTACTATGGCATAAGGATTTCCTAATTGCTAATCCATTCAACCATAAACAAATTTAACAAGCTAAGAGCTCTCTCCTAAATAATGCTTTTGGTCATGTCCTCACGAACCCTTAAACCATCAAGCACCTTATCAACTTTGACAATGCAAAATCATTTCATCGATGGCTAGCAAATGGGTGATGGACATCCATACGAATAATTAAGCATTTGTTCTCCTCCTTAACTAAAGGGAAAGGGTGTCATTTCCTCTCCACCTTTATTAAGAGGCAAAAAGGCATTGCAACCAGATTCTCTACTAAAATATCCCCTTTAGAGGGAGTGCAAAAAACCTCTGCACTATGCAAATCTGGTGGTCTCCTCTCCTTTTGGAGAGTATCTTGCTTCTTTCTTCTCCATCTCACAGAACCACCAATCAACAAGAAAATGAACCTTGACGTAGACTTTCTATTGTCCATGTTTGACTGGAAGTACGAGTCAATATACCCTAACACTTGGAGATCCTCATCTCCAAAGACAAGACAATAGTCTTTTGTTCTCCTCAGGTATTTAAGTATGTTCTTGACAGTAGTTCAGTGTTCTTATCTCGGATTGAATTGGTAACAGCTTACCACTTTCACTGTGTGACAAATATCTGGTCATATACAAAGCACGGCGTATATTAGGTTGCCTACTACAGAAACATATGGACGTTCACTCATGGCTTTCCTCTCCCTAACTGTTTGGGGAGACATTTCCTTCGATAAGGAAATCCCATGTTTAATAGGGAGAAAAACCTTCTTGGAGTTATCCATACAGAATCTCTTCAAGTCTTAGGTAATGTATCCTTGTTGTGATAGTCTTAGTATCCTCTTTTCTCTATTTCTAAACATCTTCGAACCCAAGATGTAAGAGGCTCCTCCAAAATAGAGCAAGGACGTGCGGTGTTACGTTCAAAACCCTTAGTTTTGCCTTATCTCTTTTTTGTGTTTTTATCTTTTTTACATTTTTTGATCTTTTAGATATAATGAAAGTAAAGACAAATACAAGTGATGATCAAGATTTCTATTGCACACATCCAATGAATGAAAACTAAGGGAAAGAGCAAGGTGATAATCAATAAGAGGAGGTCAAGTAATGAGCTCACAAGAGATCACGATGGATTTCTTGTAATCACTACTTGACTTCAAAATACATGCCCAACAAGCTTAGAAAGAAAATAATATTGAGATCTTCATTAATAACATAAGCAAGTTTAACAAGAGATCATGAAAAAAGATTTACCAAGAACAACTAAGGCACTACTCAAAATGACTACTAAGAGCTAAAAATGAAACATGGGCATCAAAATAAAAGATAAAGGAAGGAGAGGCTCATGTGATGATGAAAGACTGGTGGTGAAGATGTCCTCCAAGGTAGTGCCTTCTTGGAGTGGACCTTCTCTCAAGCTTGGTGTGCTCCTAAGATCCTCCTCTAATGGTGGCATGAATGGATGTGGGAAGAAGAAAAAGAGGGCGGTGGCTCCCTCTCAATTTCCTCCTCTAAAAGTAGATTACCCAAAGCTCTCAAATGCTCTTCAATTTTTTCTCTCAAGCAAAAGGTACCGGCCTCCCATTAAAAATGAATTGAATGCCTCTTTTATAGAAGATGAAAGGGTAAGATGGGAAATCCATGTTGGGCATTGGAAATTACTACAAAAAAAATTACCTTTAGCGACATTTAATATTTGCTACTATAGGCATTATATTTGCCACTATATGTAATTATTGACACTTAAAATAATTGTCGCTTAATTGCCGCTTTTGTTAGCATCACTAAAAGGTTAGCGGCAATTGTACAATTGCTGCTAAATCAATGGTATTAGCGGCACTTTAATTGCCACAAATATTGTCGCTAATGACCTTCTTTAGTGGTAATTTATTTGTCACTATTTTGCCACTATTGGTTTATATTAGTGGCAATTTAATTAATGCTATTAGTGTCACTATATACTTCATTTAATGACCTTTTTTTTTTGTCACTAAATTGCCACTATTGATTCCTTTAGTGATACTATATTTTGTCATTTAATTACCTCTATTGATATTATTTAGTAGCAATTATTTGTGTCTCTAAATCGTCACTATTGATTTACTTTAATGGCATTTTCTTATGCCACTAAATCGTCACTAATTATTTACTTTAATGCACTTTCTTTTGCAATTTAATTGCCACTGTTGATTCACTTTAATGATACTTATACAATTTAATTTTATTCATTACTACGAAATAAATTTTTTTAACAAGTGCAAAACATAGGGGCCTGAGCACAAAAGTCCTTTTTATTGATTTCCCATATTATTAAAGCGCATATTCCCCTCTTAAGGGTGATACAAGAGAAAAAAATATATAGAAAAAATAAAAGTACAATGAGTTCGCGCATGATATATTATATCTTCTGTAGATCTAATTCCAACTTTCCAACTATTGAATATCTTTCATAAGCAACTCATCCCTCTTGTTAGCCTCCTTCTCATTTCTCTTTTGTAGTCTGCAATCTTCGTTTGGCTGAATATGGCCATGTGATTTGGTATTTGCAATTTGCTCCTCTTGGTTGATATCCTTAAACTCCTCTTGAAATTCCTCTAAACTTCTAAACTAGAAGGAAAACACCAAAAATAACAAAACTGTCACAAAAACACATGGATGATGAGAATGACGGTGATTAAAGGGCACAATAAGGACATACATATTGTAGTTATCTCAAATAAGTTTTTCTTCTAAATTTTGAATGACCAATTATCATAAACAAACCTTGCCCACATCAAGGAAATGCACTAGCATGAAAAGCTCATCCAGAATGTTTTGAAATAAAGAAAGAATATCAGAACAATTAATAACTTAAACTGTGTTGCTCATTGTAATTAATTAGTTCTTCATCATTTAAATTAGCTCCTCAATTGCATGTTGTCTATTAGAAAAGTATTTTACATTTATACATTAGGGTCTTGGAAACATATAGATATATCCACCACACTTGTAACCATTGAGATCAAATGAAATTGAAGTTATTGAAGTATTGTCATCATAGCATTCATTCAAAGCTTTTTGATATTAGATCACCCGATTTATGGAGCTTTATTTTCATAGTTAAAAATCTTGTATATTCATAGTTGTGTAAATGTGAATAAACAAGATCTACCTTGTAATACTCTTTGAATTGAATATTCAGATCTACTAGCTTTATCCTTCCATGGAAAGACTCCTAAGAAGGTTTAGAGTTGAGATTTTGCTACATAAAAAGCATGTTTACTAGAAGGCCTAGAAGGTAAAGATAAAGCAAAGAGAATGATATGCAAAAATAGTTATCTGGATATCTCATGCCTTCTCCAAAGTTTTATCAATGTTGAGGCTATAACTACTCCTCTGTATCTTGATATAGCATGTTATCGGGATATGCAAAAAGAGTGATGGAGTTAATGTATGTTGGGTCCTCCAATTTGATATTTATTGGTTAAGCTTGCTGCAAATGACCATTGTTACTTTAGAAAATAAGTAGATAAGCTCATCAGAGTACATGGGTCTAGTAACAAGAAAAGGGAATGTCATTTGCAGTACAAGTTCTGAATATGCTTCTTTATAGCTTATGGATATTGTAATATGGTGTCTTTAGTAATCTGGAGATGTTGGAGATGTTTATATGTAATCTGGTGCTGCAAATTATAGCTAATTACATAAAAACCATGGTCAAACTACTTGAAGAAGCTAATATTGTTTTGGAGAGAATTACATGTAAGTTCACCACACCATTAAAGAAGTTTCTTATGGCTCTTACATTAGCCATGTCTACGCTGCACAAAAAGCAAACTAATAAATAAGAAATATTATTTTTATCAAACATATCTGATTTTTTTTTACACCTGGTTTTGGTATTTGCGATAGTACAAATCCTTATGTGTTGAGGAATAATCCAGCATCAGCAAAGCACTTAACTTTGATGCTAGAAGGAAATAATTTTCGAAACTCATCACAACATGGTATTGTTGATAGACAACCTGCCGAACAACTAGAGAGAAGTACCTAAAGAAGCAACATGGAATTATGATGAGAATAAAAACAAAAATGTCAAGAGTTGGGTGTATATAGATAAAGATACTTGTTCAGCTTGATTCAGCCCTCTGGACATCGGCTCTTCCAAAGCAGATGACCAGATGTGTTGACCTCGAAAATAAAGATTCCCAATCTACATCGGAATGCCTACAACTTGTGAAGAAAATCATCTAGGATCATGTTTTGATAATGTATATAGCTTATAACAGAATATAGCATTCAATGCAACCTTTTTAGTTGCTACTGCATATTGTAATCTGCTGCTACTGCTAGCATGTTGGTCTTTAGTAATATGGATATTGCAATTTGTTGCTGCTAGCATGTTGGAGATGTTTATATGTTATTTATGTTCATTAGTTGATGTTGCTGCTTAGATTCTCAGGAAACAACTGCTAAGGAAACATGCTTGCTGCTTAAAAGACAAGCATCTAAGGGCAATCAGGAACACTAGCTTAAAAGAGAAGTTGGTTAAAAGATGAACAAGTTGCTAATTGGAACAACTTGCTTCCTATGTGCATTAGTCAAGTTGTTGCTCTTGCTACTCATCTTTTAAGTAGCAACTTGTTCCAATTAGCAGCAGCAGCAGTAGCTTGTTTAAGAGCTGCAACAGCAGCAGCAGCTGGTAGTTCAGGCATAAGGGATAATTATTGGTGATAGGTCCACTTTCGTGGACCATTTTTTGGCCTAAAGTACTCTTTAATTAGTTGTTCGTAATTGTTAATTGATTAGGAGTTAAATGAGAATTCACCTTTGTCTACATATAATCTCATGCAACAATTTTATATTTAATAACATATGACATGATATGAAAATTATTTGGTGGATGTAGGTTAGGTGTAAGACACCTGAAGGCATCAGTCAGACGTCCAAATTCACATTTTACGATGTCTGGAGCCTAGTCTGGACGTCTAGAACCTCCAGCATGGACTCATTGCTAACCATACATTTTAAGATGTCTGAAGTATCAATCAGACGTTTGATGGGAACTACCAGTGCTTATCCTTCTGTTCCAACCACTCGCAATCCTCGCCGAGTGGTTGGAGAAGTTGGCGGCTGCAGAGAAACAGACGAAAGATTTTAAAAAGAGGTCGCTCCAATGCACCCGCATGCATCTTATTCCTCACTCTCCACCGTGGCCCTCTCTCCTGCATCGTGAACACCAAGCGTGCACCGTGGCCTGGGCTCTCCATCGTCGACCCCGCAATCTGCCCTCAACTTGTGGCGCTCTGTGACAGAGAGCATCACCGCCACCATCATCACCTAGACACATCACCTTCTTCCTTCTTCTCCCTCTTGTTTTTCTATGTGACCTACCACCACCACTTGCAACTCAACACACCCACACCCATCTTCCTCACCACATCCATCCCTCACCATCAAAACCACCATCACCACAGGCGGTGTAACCTTGTGCTTGCCACCCTCGTGCATAGCAACCTGTACCACAAGCCTCCCCTCCATGCACTGTCCTTCTCCAGGAAGAACCCAGTGCCAGTCTCACACCATCCATGTGCAGCCACCTCGGTTAAACACCATCCTCCGCTCCGTCAACGTCGTTGAACTCACCTCGCCCTAAGGAACTCACTGACACCCACGCCAAGCCCTCCAGTAGTCCGTGCACACCACGGACAACACCCACCGTCGGTGGCTTCCTCCTCGCTGTCCGGCTACCTTCGGCTACCACCATCGACGCTACCACCGTCATTGAACTCCCCACGTGCCGACTGACCTTCCCGCAGAGCATCTCTAGCCGCCGTGCTTCTTCCCATGCGTGACAAAGAGAGAGAATCATTCCCCTGTTTTCATCTGAATTAAAATTTACATTCACTGCCATTGCTCTTTGAATATAAATTGATAAATTATTCATTTAATATTGTTGGCTAGCCCTCAGCTTTTCTATAATTATCTAGTTGATTCTTTCCTTTCCCTTAAGCATTCTCTCTCTCTCTCTCTCCCAACTCACATAGCTAATTCAATAATGCAAGGGGATTAAGTTGGCTGACCTTCTTGGCTTAGAATACTGTGGGTTATTTTTCTTAGAATATTTATTTATTGCATGAATTACAGCCAGCCCCTTGAGCTCTTGTTATATTATCTGATTGCATATCTATTCAATCTATTAGCCTCGCGTACATTGCATGTTAAACTATAATTATAGGCAACATCATGTTGGAATAATAAGATAAGGAATTTGCGAATTAATTTGGCATGTTCCTCTTCGTGGAAACGACCTAATCCACTATGGTTAGATTTAATTATTTAGTTTTTGATTGAGAGATTTTTCACCACATAAAATACGACATATCATTTAATTGCTATCATTCATAAATAAGCAAATTTCTTTTCGTCAAATGGCGTCATTGCTGGGGAGGAAACAAGCCTAGTAAACTCACGAGTATTCTATCTGTTTGAATTAAGTTCCGATTGAGATTATTGATCTATCATTTTTTCTGTGTGAGGTACATTGAAGGAGAAGGCTCACGCAGGAGACGCTCATCTTGGTGGACCTTGCTGCCACCTTAGAGATAATCGTAGGAGCCTATGGGCCTTGATCCCACATGCGTGGAGACACACGGAGGACCATCTAGGAGGATCCTACCTCTTGGATTTCTGATTTAGAATTTTAAAATAGACTCTTTAGGATTTAGTCTAGTTATTTGTTTTCTCGCCCTTGTACTTTAGGGTCGATTTTTGGGGGAGTGTCCCTGATTCTTTAGATTCTAGGTTTATTCTTAGTTAGTTAGTTCTTTTGATTGCGCATTTATTTATTAAAAAAAAATCCGAATTGCTTGCTAGAAGCTGCATATCTTTAGGGCGACCATCTAGGATTGCTTGAGCAGCATCTAGATTTTCTTACTACATTGCGTACATTTTGCATAGAGGAGTGCTGGAGCAAGGTATGTATTTCCTATCTTTCTGCATCAGTTATCTGCATACGCATTGCATTTGGACATAATTAAAGAAGACCATGTAAGCTGATTTGAAAAGATTAATCAAGTGGTCACATTGCTTCTCGAAAAGAAAATAAAATATACAGGAAGTGTTTGAATAACTTGATTGTGGTTTTCAAAAGAAAAATCACTTTTCGCAATGTGATGCACGCTTCTTGCACTAAGCACGCACTATTGGCACTGCACTAGGACTTGGACCTTTAAGGTTATAGGCATTGATCTCTTTATCAGTGCAAATCCTCCTTTCTCGCTTTGTGACGGTGGTATTAACTTTTGCCCGAGTGATTTGATACTCTAAGGAGGGGGACACCCCTTAAAGGAATTCAAGGGTAGTTAAGAGGCACCGCTAACGCATTGCCTCAAAGAAAGGGTCTGCTCTACTTGCATCCCCTTGGTTCCATCCTTAGAGTACCTTTCTACTTGAGCATTTGAGAATATCATTGCAACAAAGTGTACGTCTTTAGGGCACTTGAAGGTCAATTTAGGGTGCGTAATTGATTGACAACTTGATTGATCACCCAAAAGAACTAAAAGTAACCTCAACCTCCTTAACAGATATTGACCAAGAATCTCAAGTGCCTTATTTCTCTTATACCACTTATGTGGGAACGGAGAAATACTACCTTGACTCCATTTGGCCAAGCTGAAGAGTTGGAAGGGGACTTAAAGTACTTTAAATCAACAAATGACCTGTTGCCTTGTGTTTGCTTGGTGTATGCTTAGGAGGTGTTCTCTTAGAAATAGTCTTGTTTTCAACCCAGAATTGGAGAGAATTATTAGAAAAGCCAACCAAGAAAGAAGAAAAATGGCTGAAGAAAGACCTGAAGAAGAGATTAGGGTTGGTGAAAATCAGAGAACCTTGAGAGACTATTTCCTCCCTACAACCCACCAAGCCCTACCTATTCGAAGACCTGGAGTGGATTATCCTTATGAAATCAAGAGCAGCACCATATCTTTGCTTCCCTCTTTTTATGGTACTGCTAGGGAGGATCCTTACAGGCATCTTGAGGAATTCACTAAGGTCTGTTCCACAGTGAAGCTCTAGGGCTTTATTGATGAAGCCCTGATGAGAACTCTATTCCTTTTCTCTCCAAAGGATAAGGCCAGGCACTGGTATTATACCCTCAATGCAAGGGTTAATGATTGGGCCACCCTTAAGGGAGAATTCTTGAAAAAGTACTTTCCTATGAGTAAGGCCAACCATTATAGAAGAGAGATTATGGGTTTTACTCAACAGGAAGGGGAGTAATTTCACGAGACTTGGGAGCGCTTTAATGACCTTCTTAGGTTATGCCCCCACCATCTAGTGCCAAGATGGCAGTTGGTCGAAAGGTTCTATAACGGATTATCTGAAAGGCATAGGCAAACCATTGATGCAGCCTATCAAGGAACCTTCATGACCAAAACTAGGGATGAAGCCTGGGTATTATTTGAAACCCTAAGTGATAATTCTATACATATGTCCTCTGCTTATCAAGAAAGAAAACCATCAATCATACAGAGGAAAATAAAGGCCCATGAGGCCAGGGCTACTTAGGATTTAGCTTATCAGATTCAATTGTTGAACAAAAATTTTTATAGGCTATTAGCAAACCCTGACATGAACCAACAAGTAACCTCTATCTTTTAGGCTTCAAGTGAATGCTCCATTTGCCAAAGCACGACGCACGCCACTGCGGAGTGCCACCAGGCAAATAATTCCTTGAGTTGATTCAGGCCGACCACCTCCTCGTACTAACCCTTATTCCAATACCTATAATCCGAGGTGGCGGAACCATCCAAACTTTTCATGGAAGCAAGGTGATGCTTCTAACATAGGGAATGCAAGACCCCAACCTCCCCAACCTATATACCAGGCATCCTATGCAAACCCTCCTCAGAATAAGCCTTCTAAGATGGATGAACTAAAAGCCATGATGAAAGCGATGCAAGAGCATTAGAATATGGTCATCCAATCTTAGAATAAGATGATCACTGATATGCAATCCCAAATTGGTCATCTTACTGAAGCAGTTAGGTAGCAGGATCCCAGGAAATTGCCTAGCTCTTCTGAGGAGAACCCAAAGGGTGAGGGGGTCATAATCAGGGAGCACGCCCAAGCTGTAACCGTGCTAAGGAGTGGAAAGAAAATCGACAAACTTGATAGCACTCCTACAGTCACCTCTCAGGATTCGCCTACACAAGACCCGACTTCCATCTCCACCAAGGAAGAGCCAAACTTCTCTCCCTCGCTTGAAATCACCCACCCTGAGGATGTCGTCATTCCACTACCCCTTTCCCACCATGATGACCTCTCTACCCAGAAGCCGAGGGTGCCCTATCCTGAGCGCTTATCTATTCTTGGGGAATCTTCTGTTGGCTCATCTGGAGCCAAGGATAGGATATATGTGATTATAGACACTTTCAGGCAAGTCCACATCAACTTGCCTTTATTAGATGATATTAAACAGATCTCGTCCTATGACAAGTTTCTGAAGGACCTGTGCACCCAGAAGTGTCGATCTAGGAAACAGGTCCAAGCTAAGGTCATCCTACCTGACCATGTTAACTTGGTGCTCCAACATGGAACACCCCCTAAAATGAAAGACCCAAGGCCCCATATATTTCAGTGGTTATAGGTAACCAATACATTGATGAGGCTCTGCTTGATCTAGGCGCAGGGGTGAACATTTTATCGAGCTCTGTCTACGACCTTTTGGGAGGAGGTGATTTAAAGCCTAGTCCAGTCATCCTCCAAGTCGCACCCCCTTCCCCCTCCCCCTCGAAACCTTCTCCTCGCACGACTATTCTCAAGCACTCACAACCATCGACTCTCCCTCACTCTAATGAGAAACCACCACCCCCTCCATCCCCCCGTCCTCCTCCTCGCGCCACTTGTGCCGCCCCCTCCTTAAGCTGCCTCCCCCAATGCCCTTGCGCTGCCCGTGCCGTCCTCCTCCCCCCGCCACCTCCCTCCCTACGTCGCCCGTGCCCCTGTGCCCTCCCCCCTGCCCCCCAAGCCCTCCCTCCCTGTGCCCTCGCCACCCCTTGCCCCTTGAGCCTCCTCCTCCTCCCCACTCACACCCTTCACCACATCCCCCCCTCCTCCTCCTTCCTCAACCACCCCCTTCCTCTAGAGCTATGTCCCTTACCCATTTTTTTTATTTATCTTTTATTTTTAAAAAATTTAAATTACTTGTGAAATAAATTTACTTGTGAAATTAAATTACTTGTAAAATAAATTTACATGTGAAATTTTGTTAAATTTACCTGTGAAATAAAATTTGAAAATTAAATTTACATGTAATTGATTATAATTATTCACTTTTTAAAAATGTTAATTTTATTTAATTTTATCAATTTCATGTTGCTTGTTATTAATTACCTGTATTTACATTTTTTGCTTATGTTAAATATTTGATTATCAACTCTTAGTAGTACACATACTTGCATAAATCTAGATGCAATTGAGGTCAAAGAATAGGTATTCTAACCCCTAGGTTACAGGTTTTGCGAGATGATAATCGTGGCAAAATACTTACCCATCGACACTTATGATCATGTTATATGGACAATGCAGAGTGTGTATATACCTCACTTACATGTACGAAGTTTTGTATTTATAGCATACCAAGAGTCATCATCCTTTGTTCAGAGAAGTTTTGAACAAAGGGGGTCCTTGAAGATTTGATCACAACTTAAGGTTACTTGTTACATGGAATCGATATCTAGAGGAATTTCAGTAGTTTATTTTTACTCTTCTCCGGTATATCAACTGATCTTATCTACGTTCCTAACGCACCCTTAAATGGGAGTTATTGGGAATGTAGTTAAGGTTAGTCTTGGGGGGTATACTGGAGAAGTGCGAGGAGATGCTGTCGAAATTTCTCTAGACACCGGTTACATGTAACAAGTAATGTTGTGATCAAATATTTAAGGATGGTTATTAAAGTGAAAGTCATAATCAAAATACAAACATATATATAACATGTCAATATTTATTAATATTTAGTGGGTGAATTAGGTACATGTAAGAGTAGCTTTCTTCTTGTAAATGTTTATAGATATAATATGACATTAACTTGAGATATTTATATCTTTTAATAATTATTTAGGTCATTATGGACAAGTCTTGGATTAGTTTGAGAAATTCAGATTACATTCAATACAAGAATGGAGTGAGGGAGATTTTGGATTGGGCTTTTCATGATGATAGGAAATCATTTAGACGAGGGGAACTTCTATGGTTGATTTTCTGTCCTTATCGAAGGTGCTTAAATGGAGAAGTACATGATCGTAACACTGTGTTAGGGCACGTAGTTTGTAATGGTTGGTGGCAACATTACACCAAGTGGATTGCTCATGGAGAATTTGTCATATAAACTTATGAAACTAATTCAATGAATGTTGATGAGGAGCCTACCGATAATATTGAAGGTGACGGGATCGAGAAGATGTTGGATGAACTTAGAGTAGCAGATAACATTGTAGATGATAGTAACACATTAAGAAGTTGTAACAAC
The DNA here is from genome assembly GCA_037157565.1 of Thalassia testudinum. Lineage (NCBI taxonomy): Eukaryota > Viridiplantae > Streptophyta > Magnoliopsida > Alismatales > Hydrocharitaceae > Thalassia > Thalassia testudinum. The sequence goes on from JAZHRO010000031.1 coordinate 168,269,658, forward strand.
TTTTATGATGCTATTAAGGTAGCTGATGAATCGATTGCTCCTGGAGTGAGCTCTATGTTAAGGTTGATATTTCTATTGAAATTATTTCAGATGAAGGTTATCAATAGAGCTACATCTAAATTAATGTCTGAGGTACTTGAATTTATCGGAGAGCTCCTATCTAAGCCTAAAGGTTATCCGGAGTCGTGGTATGATGCGAAGAAACATATTAAGGTATTGGGCTTGAATAGCGAAAAGATTGATGCTTGTCCGAACGATTACGTATTATTCAAAAGTGAATATGCTAGTCTTGATACTTGTCCAGAGTGTGGTGCATCAAGATATAAGGTTGGAAAATCTGGGAATCAACATGGCGAGTAACAGGAAAAGAAGATCCTATGATACTTTGCATTAATTCCTAGGCTTCAACGCCTATTTATATCAAGACTGCAAAATTGATGGAATGGCATGAGCAGAACAAATCACGATATGGCCGCATTCGTCACCCCATATATTTTGATGAGTGGATAAAATTTGATAATAGCATGTATCATTTGCGCAAGAATCATGTAATGTAAGATTGGGTATTGAAAGTGATGGATTTAATCTATTTAAGAATATGTATCCATCATATTCAATATAAACAGTGGTCATGGTAACTTACAACCTACCTCCTTGGTTGTCTATGCGATCATCGTTTATGAGTTGACGTTGTTGATCCTAGGCCCAAAGCAACCAAAAAATGCTATAGATATATATTTGCAACCATTGGTGGATGAATTGAAATTATTGTGGGATAATGACATTAAAACATACGAAGCAGGAAAGAGAGAATTCTTTATGATGTGTGTTGCATTGCTGTGAACTATCAATGACTTTCCAGCATATGCAAATCTGTCTGGATGAAGTACAAAAGGAAAATTGTCATGTCCAATTTGTATAAATGACACACATCATCTCTGATTACTTGAAAGCAGCAAGTTGTGTTACTTGGGTCACTGCCGATTCCTTCCAATTGACCACTGATGGTGAACAACACAGTTCAAAGACAAATTTGAAGACAAATCTTGTCAATATTCCTCTAGGAATCCAAGAAATAAGCTAAGCACAAATTTTGTTATGTTGTCAAGAGTAACAATAATACAAAAATTGCAAGAACTTGGAAACATAAGATTGGGATGTCTTTTTAAAAAAGACCTTGCTACATTAAAGCATTCAGGCTTTACGAAAAAAAGCAATTTTCATGCATCTCCCATATTAGAAAGATCTGACAGTTCAACATAACCTGGATGTGATGCACATAGAGAACAATGTCATAGACAATATATTGGATGTCCTAAATTTAACAGATGCTCCAAAAGACACAATAAAAATAAGAAATGACATGGAGATTTTGTGCATTCATCCAGAGCTACATATGACAGAGAAGGATGATGGCAGTGTTGAATTCCCAGATGCTATATACAACTTAAAACATGAACAAATTCAGAAAATATTCTCATTTTTGAAGGAGATACGGGTGTCAGATGGCTACTCATCACAGTTGTCGCACTGTGTTAATAAATCTAAAAAAAAAATAGTGGGTTTAAAAGTCATAACTCGCATGTTTATATGCAAATGTTTTTCCCATTGGCCATACGTGGAGTCCTACCTGATCCCGTTGTAGATGTTTTTACAAACATGAGTCGATATTTTAAAGCTATCTGTTCAAAGACTTTAGATGCTGAAATGCTACGCTACTAGGGTAAACAAGTTGTCATCGCATTGTGTAAAATGGAACATATTTTTTCCCCAACTTTTTTCGACATAATGGTGCATTTAACAATACATTTGGCAAATGAAGTAAGGATCAGAGGGCCAGTTCAATACAGATGGATGTATCCTATAAAGGTATTTGAAAAAAATGAAGGATTACGTGTTAAATAAAGCTAAGCCAGAAGGGTTAATTATCGAGGGATATTTAGTTGAGGAATCCATGAACTTCCGTAGCATGTATCTGGGTAAGATAGATCACGAAGTCAATCATTTCAAGGGAAATTATGATGGGGGATACAAGGAACATGTCAGAGATTGTTTTTCTATTTTTGAAATTCTAGGAAAGTCGATTCTGCACCCAAAATTTATTGAGATTCTAGAAGTAGATCGGCAATTGGCACACTTGTATATATTAAAGAAAATTTTTGACGTCGACCCTTTCTACGTTGAATTTAAACAATCGTTACATCCAAATGCATGCGATCTACTCTTTCCTGAGTGGTTTAAGCAGTGTGTTGCTAAAATGAAAGAAAATAATGACTCGTGGTGGTGGAAGATTTTGACGTAATATCTGATCGTCCGTTGAGTTATGGACATTACCATTCTAGGTTCATTATAAATGGCTTCAGATACTGAATCAAATCTGTTGATGATGTAAAGGCTACACAACAAGCTGTCATTGTTATTTCTTGCGAATTGACCAGTGAGTGTGATGGTTATTATGGACAGATTGAGGAAATTCTCGAGATTAGCTTCAAATATGACCACAGACTTGTCCTGTTCAAGTGTGAATGGTTTGATGTTTTCAGGGAAGGTGTCAGGTGTAAGGTTGATAAGAAGCACAAGTATATAAGTCTAAATAATAACTGTCAAATTCTTTAGAACACTGAACTATTCACTTTAGCCTGTTAAGTCTCTCAAGTCTTCTATGTGATTGCTAATAGCAAAAGTGGATGGGTAATTCCTGTTAGAACAATGCCATGTAGTTATTACGATTCTCAAAAGGAAGGGGAACTTAAATCAGAACCTGAAACATATCAAGAACTTCAACAACCAGATTTAGATCCAAGTCCAACAAACATGGATATATAAGGTATAATTTACAAACCTTTTTTTATAATATAAATTTTCTTATAAATCATTCTAATACTAATATAATAATTTGTTTACTCTTATTATAGATTGTTGACACAGTTCTGTTAATTTTTTCCTTCTACACGGCTATTATTGTTTTAGGTAACATTACTAATTGCTTTTAGTTATGTGCATGTTTTTCATATGAATTATATATTTATGTGTTTTTTTATCACTAATTGTTTCTTTGTGTTGTGCAGATGATGAAACTAAAAAAGTGGGTTTCTCGTTAGAGGAGTCTTGACACCATCGCCGATACCTAAGACCCCCATACCACACAACCTCCTTCAACGTAGCCACCTACCACACAGCCTCCTTGTACATGACCTCCCCGCACCCAGACTTTCCCTACCCAGCCTACTCCCGCCAGGACCCCTACTCTCTTACCACTGATGCATATTTAGTACCCACTCCTAATTTCGTCCCCCTGTACACACACATATATCCGTCCTGGTGCACTTGCACAGTCCCTTTTTACAGGAAAGAGGAAGAAACTAGTCATCCCTGAGTTTGTGACATTACCTGAGCCTGAGGATGAGGGTGACAGTCACGACCCTGACCAGGATGAGGGGGATGGAGATGGTATACAGGGCTCCCATGACGATGACAATGAGGAGGGGGAGGGGGACGAGGAGGGGGATGAGGGGGAGGACAAGATGGATGCTGAGGTTGGCCACCTTGAGGCCAACATAGACCTTGATTAGGTAAGGCCTAGTACTATTGATGGGAACACCATCATGAACCATAACTAGCTCAGTTTGATCTGATCAAGTCAATAAAAGCTCCTACATATTCATCAGAAAGTCTTAATGGCACAAAACATTGATTTGAGAAGAAGACAAGAATATAGGGTTATTTCTACAAATTTACCATTCTATCACAAAATAGAATAACTGCAGGTTCTCTCAGAGGTTGAACAAAGGTCAAATGGTCTTAAGAGTCTAACAAGTGGGTTAGAATAGACAAAAAAGGATTTTAATGAGTTACAGGAATTAATGGACATCTAAAACCCTAAAAATAGGCTCGCTTAATCTACTGAGGTTTTGGTCAAGATAAAATTTACCTAAATCCTTTAAAAATAATATAAAAATATTCTCTAGGGTTTGGTACCTTCAATTTGACCATTGGAACCTATGTTGACCTAAAATAGAGTCTCAGACAGATATTTACCTTAATTTAGGTATTTATGCAAATTACCCAATCAAACTCAGTCAGAATCAAAATCCAACTTCACCATTGGATTCCTTAGGTCCAAATTAGGTTTGTAACAAAATTTGAGCCTAATCTGAGATTGTTTCGACCTAGTTTGCACTTTAGTCCAAGTCTGATTTTTTTTACTTCACATGGCCCCTTAGCTTTTGAATTTCTTACAAAAAAGGTCCCTGTCTTTATCATCATTTTATTCATACTGGTCCCTACCGCCATGAAATCCTAATCCTACAACTCTGGCAAGCTTGTTTTGGCATGTTCTCCCTAATTCCTTGACGAACAAATCTCTCTTAGATTTGAAAGGGAAGTTCGTCAAGGAATTCCCTTCCTTTTGAACCGGATCCTAAGCCCTACAACCTTCCCAATCTCTCATGCGAACGCATGAGAGATTCGAGTATATTTTGAGCTTCCATCTCTTGTGAACATTCCAAGCTTGGGAAGCTTGCTTCCCAAGCTCAAAGCATCCTCCAAAGGCCTATAAAAGATTCCCCAGATCAAACCGAGTTCCTTACGCTTGAATTTGACTGGAAAAACCCCAGATTCTTCTCTCCTCCGGTCGAAGTGCTCCTCGACGTCTGGAGACCTCCTCCATCTTCATTCCTCGTTTGTTCGCAATACCGGCGACAGATTTGTCTCCCTCAGCTTCCTCCGCGTCGCGTAATACCGACCGGTGCCTCTATCTCCGTCCTCGCCATCTAACCCCCACCATAGTCACCTTCTTCCCTGACGTCGACCACACCGCAACCGGTGTCGCCTCTGCTCCCCATCATCCGCCAACTACCTAGATAAGTTCCCTAACTCCCCTACTTTATTCACACACCAACCACACTTCGTTTCGACCACCATCTTGCCCTAACGCCCTCCGTCTTCCACCTCGCCGGCGTACCTTCGGCGAGTTCACATAGCCACTACGCTCCACCAAATTGGCTGCCGTTCATCCCTATACCTCCGCCTCAACCCAAGGAGCAAAATCCCTCTATCTATTTCATCGATTAACCCTCCTAACTACCCACCGAACAACCCACTAATCTCTGCCTAATCTGCCTCTGCTAGCCATCTCTGACCCGTCTCGCAGCACGCCATCGCCACCAACGCCTTTGCTGCATTTTCGCAATCCTACTGAGCTTCTCTAACAAGGCCACAAGGCCATACTTTGTGTTTCAAGTTTGCTAACCAGTGTCGCCATTACCACAGAGCTCTAAGCACGCTTTAAAGCTTGCTTCCCAGTCGAAGGCCCCAAGTGCACCCTTCAGGAGACACGGATACCTCCCAGGTCCATCTCCAGGCATCCAATTGGAAGCAGCATACGCTCCTTCAGCTCCAATTGAAAGACCACTGCTACTGCCAGCCGCGCGAAGACAAGGGTGGGATTTATGCATGGGGGTATGATTGCACAGCAATCATAGGTCTTAATTGACCTAGATTAGGCTAGAACTTAGCATAAGTTAGGGAAATTCATGCACGCATAAGCATTATCTGCATCTTTACTGCTTTCCTTTAGCTATGCATAAAATAATGTTATAATGCGATGATTAAGTGCATTATGTTGATTGCAGGCAATAAGCAGATCTGGAGCTGGATCTGGAGCAGGATCTGAAGCTGGATCTGAAATAACGGGAGTTGTAGCAAAGTTGGAGCAGAAGGCCTAATTTAGATGTAGGAATAATAATGTAAGGGGGTTAAAGGTTTTCTATTCTATTAAGTAGAAATAAAGCAGTAAAATGTGAAGAGCTTCGGTCCATCTTAGCCCTAGGATAGCCTAGAGACTTCCCCAAGCCTTAGCCACCCTTAGATTAGGTCACCGCACCCTAGGAAGCCCTAAAACCCTAGTCCCAACACTTCTTTGGATGTCCAAATAAGTTTTAGGACATCCAGGACCCTTAGCCAACTCCCGCACACTTCAAACCCACTTCTACAGTGTTATTGGATGTCCAGACACTTTGTCAGACGTCCAATTTCTGCAGAATACCCAAAATAGAACCCGAAATCCTTCCTGACTCTGATTAGACGTCCAGACAACAAGTCTGGACTTTTGATTTTTGAGTATAAGATGTCTGACACTATTATTAGACGTCTGATACTGCTCTCCAATTCCTATTTTGAGATTTAAGCCTTGATCTTGGATCTCTAGGTCCCTAAACCCAATTCCAACCCCATAGGAACCTAAATTAAGGTGCCATAACCCTAGTACATCACCTCTAGACCTCCCTAAGGACCTAATTAGGTCCTCACTAAACCTAATTGACTTGGATCTTAGTTAATTCCATCAGCCTATTCAATTGGACTCATTGAGTCCAATTGAGCCCTGATCTCAGCATACACTGTCCAATTGAACTCAGTGAGAGTCCAATTGACCTAGACCTAAATTAAATGAGTTGTTTTACTATCAATTAAGTTTCTACAAACCCAATTAAACTTGTATTAAGTTTAATTGCACTTTACCTTAGTGAATTAGGGTTTATAACCCTAATTTGAGACATATCTTGATCTAAACCCACTAGAACCTAACCTAATCAACCAAGTGATTGCACTGCAAAAATACACCTGCAATAGTGCCTTCTTGTGCCATTTCCTACCATTACCTATGCATATTAGGTCTCCATAGTTGCATTGTAAAAATACTTGCATGCATGCATTTAATTGAGAGGAGAGGAGAATGAAATAAGTGGCCTTGTATTTTACATTTTTCCTCAAGTGCATCTTCACAAAATTCCCATCTCTATTTTTATTTCCACTTGATTTTTAATCTTTCCCGCGGTTGCATGCATCTTCTCCTCGCACCATGCTTCCCGCGGCTGCAACTTGCCATTCCCTACTCTCCGTCCCTCTCCCTGCCAGCCCTTCCCTGCGCCTGCCATTCCCTGCCGTGGCCATGCACGGCCATGCCTTCTTATCCTATAAAAAGGCCACAGCTTCTCCTTCAGCAGCAGGCCTGGTCCCAGCCAAAAAACCCACCGGCACTCCATCTCCTTCTAGGCCGTCCTCTCCTCCATTCCCCTCCATACGCCGTCCCTCCTTGGAGATACCCGGCGGGCAGGAGCTCTCACCGTGGTGCACACCACCACAGTGAGACCACCACCGCCTAGCTCTTCAAAGAGCTGGTGGGCGTGGTGGCTCTTCTTTTGTTTTGTCCGTTCCAGCAACTTCTGCCATTGGAGCTGCAGCTTCAAGCTTGAAGCTCAAAGCTTCGCATGCCCTGCAGCAGCGGCAAGAAGGCAGCAGCAGCATGCAGTAGCCGCCCAGCCTCCTTCCGCGCACGCCTACAGGCGCCCCAACCCTCCGCGTGCGCCTGTAGGTCCTCTCCGCTTTTGCTTTCTCCGCTCTGCCGCAAGCTCACTTCCGCCCTCAACCGGCCACCGTATGTCACTGCAGCGGCTGGCCAAGCACTTCCCCGCACCCATGCCAGCACCTGCAAGCTTCTGTGCAAGCTGCAGGCACCCTCGCCTCCCTCTCCGCGCGCTCTGTCGCGAGCTCTCCGCACTCACAACCGACCGGCGCAGGCCTTCTCCCTCGCGTGCTAGCCCACGTGCGCCAGCCACAAGCTAGCCTCACTCATAGCACCGCCCACTGCCGGTTGCATGGCACAGACGACCACTGTAGCCACTATTCGCGCGAGTCTGCGCGACACTGTGGCTACAGTGGGGTGACCGGAAAGCTTCTCACTTTCCCAGTCACCCGGCGCGCTGCAACCGGCCCTCGCCCGTGCGCGCGCCCGCCTGCGCGTCTCTGCCTGCGTCGCCCGCACTCGCCTGCGCGTCTGCTAGCCCGCCCCACTCGCTCACGTGCACCCGCGTCACCCACTTCACTCTCCCACGTACTCCTCTCCGCGCAGCGCTGTGCGTTGCGGGTTCCTCTCCGCTCTCCACTCCTGCGCGCTCCTCTCTGCGCAGACGCACCTACGCATGTGCGCATGGAAGCTCCAGATGGCGCGGTGAATTTGCAGACGACTTAACCTGCAGCTCTCTCTCCCACTCTCTCTCTCTCTCACTCTCTCTCACAACACTCATAGCACTCTCTGCACCGACGTTCACACACACCTACACTCACACTTCGACACAAACACACACACCTATACTCTATTGTATACATATATATATACGTATACTTATATATTGATATATATATACATATACATATATATATATATATATATATATACATATATCTATATATATATTACCTATATAACTAAGTATAGATACATATATATATATATATATACATATATACACACCTACTTATATATACATACATATATACATATATATATCTATATAACTATATATACATATATACATATCTAGATACATATACCTTTATACATATATTATTATATATCTATATATATATATACATCTATATAGTATTATATACATACATACATACATACATACATACATATATATATATACTTAGCTACATATATCTATATATACATATATTACTATATACTTATACATACATATATATATACCTCTATATAGTTATATATACATACACACACACACACACATATATAGATATACACTTATATATACATATATATCTACATATATATATACCTATATATTTATAACCATATATATATATACATATAGATATATTTACATATATACATATATATATTTTCACATTATTTACCATACGCTGTATCGCGGGAACATCTGCACCAGTTGCTGATATTCCCCGATACACGCATACAAAAAGCGTGGTTACATACATCTTCCACCATCCATGCCATACTCCACGTGGCACCTAGTCCTGTTGGTTGCATCTCTCTAGACGACGACCAACTCGACACTGTGATACACTCCATCTCCGCCTCCACCCCCACCCCTTTATATACATGATACATACCTATATATATATACTGTATTTACTTTATTTCTGTTTCGCTTTCCTATTAGTAAAAAGATAAAAAAATATATAAAAGAGAAAAGATAATCCTTGACTTGCAAGTAGTCCGTCTTGCGAATAGCAAGACTCGTTTTGGAACTCTGTTTTGGCTCAAAGCCAAGAACCCAATTTTGAGGGTGTGCCTCAAGGACAAAGATTACCAGAAAAAATCTAAATAAGAAAAACACCAAAAACACAATAAACGAACAGAAGAGACTCGTTGTAGGAAAGGCGTAGAAACTCAACTTGTAACCCCACTTCCTTGAGTTCGACCCTTGGCCTAAAAGTGACCAAGATAAAATCAATTAGGCCAGGTTAAAAATTTTGTAAAGAGATGGTTAGGTCCGATTTAGGTTAACCACTATACACACTTCAACGATAAAATCATCATATTAACAACCTATTCGGGCTCGACAACATGCTCTTTTCTGGCACCGTTGCCGGGGAAGTGCACCTTCAAGTAAGTTTCTATTCAATTCCTTTCAATTTTTCTCCTCTCTTCACGGGTATCTCTGTTTTTGGTGTGCAGGTGAACCTGGTGCAAGGAGAAGGCAGGTAGACGAAGTCGAAGACATGAGCAGATCCAAGGCGGGAACGAGAGCGTGAAGACGCCGACACCGCATTGGAGCTTCGCACACGTTGCCGAACAAGTAGGTCTTCTTTTGTTAGCAACTAGGGTTAACTTGTCACCTTAAAAAAAAAAAAAGAAAAAAAGATGCAAATAAGTCAGTATATCTCGCAAAGTCACTACCCTAAAAAAGGCTCTATCCTATTCTCTTTGAGCCACAAATATCAGAAAATGGGAGTTGAGTTTCCATCATCTTATTAAGGGTCAATCCGAAGACACAAGCTGAAACTGGGACCAACCTTTACTTAAAAATTCGTGAAACCCTAGGCTTGAGTCTTAATGTTCATCTGGTCAGTCTTGATCCTTCACTAAGCACATGCCATAATCTCTTGAGCTCTCGAGTACAGCAAAAACCTCCTGGGTCCTGGAAACCGTACTTAAAGTTTAAATACCAAGGGTCTTGGTTAGTTGAGAGATGATCTATATCATGTGAGACTTAAAGTATTGGTAGTCTTCTCTACAATTGGTTCTCACAATATCCAATAATAAACACACCTATATCGCCTCAGAAGAAAATCTTCAGCTTAAGATCATTTCTAAATACTACAAAAAATGTTTTGCTAGGGACTAGCAAAAGATAGGCATGCGGGTATGATTACACCGCAAAAATACACCTGCAATAGTGCCTTCTTATGCTATTTCCTAGCATTACCTATGCATATTAGGTCTCCATAGTTGCATTGTAAAAATACTTGCATGCATGCATTTAATTGAGAGGAGAGGAGAATGAAATAAGTGGTCTTGCATTTTACATTTTTCCTCAAGTGCATCTTTGCAAAATTTCCATCTCTATTTTTATTTCCACTTGATTTTTAATCTTTCCCGCTGCTGCATGCATCTTCTCCTCGCGCCATGCTTCCCGCGGCTGCAACTTGCCATTCCCTGCTCTCCATCCCTCTCCCTGCCAACCCTTCCCTGCACCTGCCATTCCCTACCATGGCCATGCATGGCCATGCCTTCTCCTATAAAAAGGCCACAGCTTCTCCTTCAGCAACAGGCCTGGTCCCAGCCAAAAAACCCACCTGCAGCTCCATCTCCTTCCAGGCCGTCCTCTCCTCCATTCCCCTCCATACGCTGGCCCTCCTCGGAGATACCCAGCGGGCAGGAGCTCTCACTGTGGTGCACACCACCATAGTGAGACCACCACCGCCCAGCTCTTCAAAGAGCCGGTGGGCGTGGTGGCTCTTCTTTCGTTTTGTCCGTTCCAGCAACTTCTGCCATTGGAGCTCCTGCTTCAAGCTTGAAGCTTAAAGCTTTGTATGCCCTGCAGCAGCGGCAAGAAGGCAGCAGCAGCACGCAGCAGTTGCCCAGCCTCCTTCCGCGCACGCCTGCAGGCACCCCAACCCTCCGCACGCGCCTGTAGGTCCTCTCTACTTCTGCTTTCTCCGCTCTGTCGCAAGCTTACTTCCGCCCTCAACTGGCCACCGCACGTCACTGCAGCGGCCGGCCAAGCACTTCCTCGCACCCCTGCCAGCTTCCGTGCAAGCTGCAGGTGCCCTCACCTTCCTCTTCGCGCGCTCTGTCGTGAGCTCTCCGCGCTCGCAACCGGCGCACGCAGGCCTTCTCCCTCGTGCGCTAGCCCGCGCATGCCAGCCACAAGCTGGCCTTACTCACAGCACCGCCCACTGCCGGTTGCGCGGTGCGGACGACCACTGTAGCCACTGTTCACACGAGTCTGTGCGACACTATGGCTACAGTGGGGTGACCGGAAAGCTTCTCACTTTCCCGGTCACCCGACGCACTTCAACCGCCCCTCGCCCGTGTGAGTGCCTACCTGCGCATCTCCGCCCGCGTCGCCCGCACTCACCCGCGCGTCTGCTAGCCTGCCCCACTCGCCCGCGTGCGCTCGCGTCACCCGCTTCACTCGCCCGCATACTCCTCTCCGCGTAGCGCTGTGCGCTGTGGGTTCCTCTCCGCTCTCCACTCCCGCGTGCTCCTCTCTGCGCAGACGCACCTGCACGTGTGCGCGTGGAAGCTCCAGATGGTGCGGTGAATCTGCAGACGACTTAACCTGCAGCTCTCTCCCTCCCACTCTCTCTCTCTCACTCTCTCTCACAACACTCACAGCACTCTCTACACCGACGCTCACACACACCTACACTCACACTTCCACACAAACACACACACCTATACTCTATTGTATACATATATATATATACGTATACTTATATATTGATATATATATACATATATTTATATACATATATATATATATAAATATACATATATCTATATATATATTACCTATATAACTAAGTATAGATACATATATATATATATATATATATATATATACACATATATATATCTATATAACTATATATACATATATATACATATCTAGATACATATACCTATATACATATATTATTATTATATATCTATATATATATATATATATACATCTATATAGTATTATATACATACATACATACATACATATATATATATATATATACACACTTAGCTACATATATCTATATATACATATATTGCTATCTACTTATACATACATATATATATACCTCTATATAGTTATATATACATACACACACATATATATATATACATATACACTTATATATACATATATATCTACATATATATATACCTATATATTTATAACCATATATATATACATATAGATATATTTACATATATATATTTTCACATTATTTACCATACACTGTATCGCGGAAACATCTGCACCAGTTGCTGATATTCCCCGATACACGCGTACAAAAAGCGTGGTTACATACATCTTCCACCATCCATCTCATACTCCATGCGGCACCTAGTCCTGTTGGTTGCGTCTCTCTAGACGACGACCAACTCGACACCGTGATACACTCCATCTCCGCCTCCACCCCCACCCCTTTATATACATGATACATACCTATATATATACTGTATTTACTTTATTTTTGTTTCGCTTTCCTATTAGTAAAAAGATAAAAAAATATATAAAAGAGAAAAGATAATCCTTGACTTGCAGGTACTCCGTCTTGCGAATAGCAAGACTCGTTTTGGAACTCTGTTTTGGCTCAAAATCAAGAACCCAATTTTGAGGGTGTGCCTCAAGGACAAAGATTACCAGAAAAAAATCTAAATAAGAAAAACACCAAAAACACAATAAACGAACAGAAGAGACTCGTTGTAGGAAAGGCATAGAAACTTGACTTGTAACCCCACTTCCTTGAGTTCGACCCTGGGCCTAAAAGTGACCAAGATAAAATCAATTAGGCCAGGTTAAAAATTTTGTAAAGAGATGGTTAGGTCCGATTTAGGTTAACCACTATACACACTTCAACGATAAAATCACCTAGCCACCTAAGTTTTGACCCATACACACCCACACACACCATCCACACGAAAATACTAGCCTAGAGTTCTCTAGAACTCTCTACCATGTGTGGTTGCCTTGGTTGCCAAAAATAGCAACCAAGAGCCATTCAATTTTCAGATCCACATTTGGTGGATCTAAAAACCACCATCCACCCTCTCTCTGTCACTCTCCCACGAGCTCCGACCATAGGCCTCTCTAGAGAATTCCATAATTCTCTAGAGAGCTTCCCTTAGGTCTATAAAAAGACCCAATGGGTGGCCATTTGCACCCATTCACTTCCTTGGCATCCATTCCACTTAGGCTAGCCACTTCCATCTCCACTACACCTCCACGAGTAGAGCACCACCATGGAGGCCACCATCTCCATGCCAGGAAGCTGGATTAGCTCCCCAACCTCTCTCCAGGGGCCAGCCTAAGCTCCATTGGCCGCCCCTCCTTCTCTCAGCCACTCAAAGGCCATCGGAGACCACCTCCGAATGCCCTTCCTTTTGCTAGATTAGTAGCTTAGCTTTTCAGATATTTACTGCTTTTATTTACTGCTTAGTAGTATAGTCTTACTTCTCCTCCAATGATGCATGCGAAATCCCCCCATCGATTCTTGTATGTAATCGTTTTCTGGTAGCAAGGTTTAATTTCAAGCATTTATGTACAAGCTTTCCTCTACATTTTATGTTGCAAATGACTCTCCCACTGAATGAATGAAAAATGCTTATATATATATATATATTTGTCTCTATATGTTTGAAATCACCATGAGCTTAATAATTGTCATTCTTTTTGTGTGATTCAAGTTGCCTGTTTCCGATTCCTAATATTCTTGCAACTAAGTATGTCATACCTAAATACGTAATAATCATGAACTGGCATGTGATTCTAAACAAAGTAGAGTAAGATCGATTTCAAAAGTAAAAGCAATGCCTCCCAGAGATGAACGACCGGGACTCAAAGTCTCGTTATTTTTACAAAGCAATATCTTTGTTGGATCGTATTTCGCAACTATACTACGACACTTTTATCAAAAATGCGAGCTACTATTTTTTCCCAACAACCAACGGCTGACACTTAGCCGTTTGAAGAAGAAACCCTTCCCCTTGTGCAATAAGAGAAGGAAGAAGAGAAGCCAGAGAAGAGAAAGAAGAGAAGAGTCAAGGCATAGAAAGAGAAGACAAGGAGCTGAAGAAGGAGAAAGAAGAAGAGCGGTACCTTTGAGATTCAACAAAAGTGCACTATGCACTTATCCTACGTGGATTTAAATTGATTGATACTATTGAGATATTTGATATTATTGTGAGGGGTAATTGGTGATTCAAATCACCTTTTTACCCTATTCTTTTCGCACTATTTGACATTTGCTTTCATTTATATATCATTATTGTTTGGAGTTCTATTATAAATTGCTTATATTGTGCTTGACTTGCAATCTTGAGAATTATTTTGCTAATTTCTCCTTGTGTTCGACCTCGGACTTCCATTCGAGTATAAATTCTATTTGTTTTTTGTGTTGATTCAATCTATACTGCAACGCATCGATTTTAAAATCCTATTTAAAGTGACTAATATTTTGGCGCTGTTGCCAGGGAGCAATGTGCAACTTTGATCTCTTGATTGTAATATCTAATTTGATACTAACTTTCTCTATCTCTTTTGATTGTGATTTGTGCAAGGGGATTCATTAGAGGAAGATCAGCCACACATCAGACACTCTAGGGGCAGGTAAACTCCATCCAATTTCCCCTAAGCCCCTGATTATGAAGAAAAGCTTAAAAAAGGAAACAAATCAATTAGGTTCAACTTGCATTCTATTCTTAGATTAATCATCAAGTTGCCTGATTTGATACATTCTATTTAGATAACACCCAACCCTGATTTGTGCACCTACTTAGGGTTTTAAGGTATCTAGGGCTATCACCTTCTTGCTTGAGCCCTAGGTACCACATTTGGATGAATTAAATTGGACCAATCAGAGCCAATTAGGGTTTCCAGTTTAGGATTTTAGAGACACACTTGCTTAATCAAGAATTAACCTTCCCAAACAGTGTGTGCCTAAACCTTGGTTGAATTGATCTATTCAAGTAAACCCTAAAATCAGGCTCTTAATTTCATTTGAACACTAAAAGAGGGACCTAAATTTCTCAAAGGACAACCAGGTGAAGTTGACCCACCTTGTTGGGTTAACCAATTTTCAAATTAGGTAACTTTGCACAAAAACATCTTAAAGTTCAAGTGAAATCATAAGCACCTTTGCTCTTAACTTAAAACTGGTAGACCTAAGAGGTCAAGTCCCCATTCTGGTCTACTTGGATCCTCAGTGACAAGAAAGGTCGGGTGGGGGAAACCTTGTAACCCATGGGGGTGCTCTACCGTGTAGGGGTCTTCGTAGGATTCTCCCTTTCTGGCTACCCAGGTAATTCTCAGGTGGATGACTTTCTGACTAAGGGGTATCATCCGCCTTGAACCTCTATAGTTGTAACGACCCGATTCCCAAGTCCCTACGAGACATGAGAACCGGACCGACTCGATTAATCCCAAGACCTAGTTGTCCAACGAGGAAGTAACCAAAAGAGCAGTAAAATAAACCACATTCAACATGAATAGAACTAACAGTAAGGAAATACAGCAGTAAGGAAAGAAACCACTACAGTATATACCACCACAACAGTAGAACAACATTCATAACATAATATGAACTGCAGGTAAGGAAAAGTACAGCGGAAACAAGAACTACTCACTATAACGGAACAAAAAGAGGTACAAGAGAACAGTGGTAACTCTACTGGACCCTACTCGGCCCAGCGTCCTCTGCAACCGCTGACCCTGGCTGCTCAACACCTAGTCCTGAAAGGTAATGAGTGTAACACGTCAGCAAAACGCTGAGTAGAGTGGCAGCTAAACTAAAGAAACAGTAAAGTGTACAGTAGCTGTTTTAAATTTTCTTTCTTCCTTTATTTACGTCTTTCTATTGTTTCACAATTTATCTATTTCTCAGATCCTTCACTTGATCTCGAATGTTCCTCGTGGGAACGATCTTGATTGCAGTCTTTTCTGAACAGTAGAAGTAGCACGTGGTGCTCTCCTGGCCGGGAGAGTCCCCCGTGGTGATCCTACTCTCAGTCAACCACCCCAAGGTCATTGACAGACGTAACGGTGACTATGGCACGTGCGGTAAACGCACGGGTAGCTAACCCGCACTGGCACGCGGTCAGTCGTTTCCGTTAACGGGTGCGCCCAAAGCACAGCACGGAACCAGTACAGGGCAGAGCCCTCTCAGTAACAGGGGTCCAACCCCTCCACAGTAACCAAACAGGGGCCTTGCCCCTCCACAGTCCGCGCACCCTCGCCTGACTACCCTGGTTTGCCCCAGCGGGCCTAACAAGTCGGTGTGGGAGGCTAGCAGAACCCCGGGGCCAGTGGGGTAGCTAGTACCTCCCTACACTAGTAGCTCTCCTCGGTACTACGTACACGAGGGCCAGCAAGTCGGTACAGAGTGGCCAGTCCTAACCCCGGGTCCCTGGGGCGGCTGGCTCCGCTCTGCACTAAACAGGGGGGACAGTCGCTCTCCTTGGTACTCCATACTCAAGGGCTAGCTCACTTCCCCAATTCTATTCCATTCACTTTCCAGGAGTTCTACTCCTAATTCCCCGTAGGGTTCCAGCTCTTTTAACTCAGAACATCCAGGTTTCACTTTCCAGTTTCACGTTCTTACAATCCCTATTCTCAATCACGTTTATTTATTCATAACAGGCAGCTGTTAATTCAATTCACAGGCAGCTAGTATTTTCTTTCCACATTTTCCAAGACTGCAGTATTCATACATTCCACTAGTTTTCCCATCCTAGGATTCATGCCATATCCTAGGATCTATCATATAATCTAGTTTTCCAGCCCTAGGATTCATGCAACACCCTAGGAATCTACCATTCAATCTATTTCTCATTCCTAGGATTCATGCAATGTCCTAGGTTCTATTTATGGTTTCATAATTTAACAGATTATACTTAAAGCCACTCTACCAGGTACAACGGGAGTAATGGGGGCGTGGTCGGGAATCCCGCGTGCCTCCGCGACCCCCGAGACTACAACGGAACGGGGTCCTATCACAAGGATCAAACACAAGGAACTTCTCAAAATAGTATACAGCTACTGTAGACAGGTAGAGGATGTAATTCCGAAAAGAACGCAACTTGAAATGCGGAAAACGGAGCCCGAACGGGCCCGAAACAGGTCGAAAATGACGAAACAGTGTAAAATCAGACGTCTGGAACTTCTTCCAGACGTCTTAAAAAGTGGATCAGGGAATTACCTCGCTCTGCGTGGGCTCTCAGACATCTAGAAGCCTGCAGGGGTGTCTTGCCTAGTTCCCAGACGTCCGATGGTCACCCAGGACATCTGGAAGTCGTTCCCGCTGTCTGGCACTGGAGCGAGATGTCTGATTCGCGTTGGATGGCGAATCACTGAACCTGCGCATACCCATCTCTCTCTCTCAGTATGGTCAGTCGAAGAAAAGGAAGAAGACGGAAATAACTCACCGTTAAGACGTCTGGACAGTCTTCCAGACGTCGTGCCCGTCGTCTGGCTATTAGCCCAGACGTCTGATTCTGGAAAAGTTTCCAGAACCAGGGCGCCACTCGCCCTCCGCTCGCGATGCCCGGGCGCCCCGCGAGTACTCCGCTTGCTGCTCGAGCTGCAGCAGTCCTCCCGCGTCGCTCCGCGCCCGCTGCGCCCCCCGCTGGCCGACCCTAGCAGCCCCGGCGAGCTCGCGCTCACGGCCGAGCACTTCCTCCCCTGCGCAGCACCTCCTCCCGCACCCGCCGCGGCTGTCGTCACCGCCGCCACTGCACCCTCGCGCTCGCTCTCGCGTACGCTCTCGCGCACTGGCTGAAGGAGAAGAGGAAGGAGGCGGAGGTGACGGGAGTGAGGGAGAGGCGTGGCCCTTTTAAGGCCGCGCGAGGAGGAGAGAGAGAGAGAGAGTGGACAGCGCTGCGCCTGCGGTCGCAGGAGGAGAGAGTGAAAAAGAGAGAGGAAGACGGTTGCGGGTTTACGCGCGCCTACGCGCAGACGCAGTCTCGCGTGCCACCGAAAATAGATCCCAGACGTCTGGGAGGTGTCCCAGACGTCTTAAAAAAAAATGCCTTGGGTGCGTTCGTAACAATAGTCATCCAAAATTTTTGGGTGTCTTGATTGGGTCCATCACTTGCTATCCCTCATTTATTCCATTGGTGCATGTTTGGGAGGAGGTCCTTAAGACCATCCTTGAGGCCTTCATTAGCTATTCACTCTCGTCAAGGTCAAGCCTCGACTTCCGTGTTTGTGCAACAACCTGATCACATTGACATATCTTCTGATTCAAAACCTACTTCCCCCTTATCAACTATGGATCACCAAGAAGATCAAGCTAACCTTGAGCAACAATTCCATGATTTTCGAAATCAAATCAATGCCATCATCAACCCACCGCTGCATCCTCAAATGCGAGATCACTATAATCCTGCAGCGGTGGAGATCGAACCTTGAATCAACATTCTTGCGGGAGGACCTGAGGTGGATCTCAAGCCTAGTATGCTTCATATGACCCCAAAATTTCATGGCTTGAACTCCGAGGATCCTTTCCAACACATCCAAAACCTAAAACATCTGGCCCACACTTTTGGGGCAGATGTACAGAATTGGGACGGACTACTCTTAAAACTCTTCTCATTCTCTCTGGCTGAAAAAGCCGCTCATTGGTTTCAAACTCAACCACATGCGATCAACACATGGGGAGAACTTCAGACTGCCTTCTTACAAAAATTCTACCCCATTGGTCATACAAATACAATGCGGCACCAAATCACGCACTTCTCCCAAGGAGCGGGAGAATCTCTACATGAGGCATGGGATCGTTTTCTGGATCTCATGCGTAAGTGCCCCCATCATGGAGTTCTGAAGTGGGAACAAGCCCAATCCTTTTACCACGGACTCCGTGAAGACATTAAGCTCTTTGTCAATGCAACCTGTAGTGGTAGCATCATGGGTCAACATGAGGACACGATCTGGGAGATTCTCAAGAACATGTGCGAGAACTCCCTGAACAATGAGTCATTGGATGCATACGATCGGACGTCCACCTGCGTATTGACAAACAATCGGGGGGGTACACGAATCTCGAGGCCTTTCGCATCCATTGATCTAGAGTTGGTAGCCAGTCAGTTTGATAAGGTCTCCATTATTGAAAAGAAGGTGGACGACATCACTCGTCATCTACACAAATCCACCTCTACACCTCAAAGCACATATGCGCACCCACCCACGGGAAGGGAGGTTGCACACAACATCTACCACTCCTCAGGGATGGATGCATATCCACCCCCATCTGATTATAGCTTCGGAGGCAACTCTGGGTCAGCCCACCACAGTTGGGGGAATTTTGAACCCTTGTACCCTGATTATCTTGAAGCTCCTTAGACCTGCGAGGATCTCCACGCCATCCAGAATAATCCTTTCTCTAACACCTACAACCCTGGATGGCAGAATCATCCTAACTTTGCATGGTCGGGAAATAACCCGAATCTGAGATCCCAATTCCAACCCCGACCATAAAACCAGCAACCATATCAACCTACTCAACCAAGACCTAATCAAAATTTCCAATCTGGACCACCTCAAGAAGATCAGACATCTTTAATTCTCCAGACCTTGGTTGACATGTAAAAATAGCACAACGAAGAGATCTCTGAGCTGTGTAATTAATTGGCCCAGGTGGCAAGTGCTCGCCAGCTGGGTGCACTTCCTTCTCAGCCTCTTCCAAACTCGAATAATGTGCCGAACCAGAGGCGAGTTATAAACCCAAATAAGGGCCAAGTTCACTTTGTTTATCAGGCCCATTCTGCTTCATCACCTAACGGGATGGATGCTTCAACTTCATAGTCAGGATTTCAGCAACAAACACCTATTTTGCCCAATCCAACCCAAAATCAGGCAGGATTAAATTCCGTCACCACCTGTAGTGGCAAAGCAACACACGACCCACCTTTTCCTAGCCACAACATGCTTGAGACTGTAAACCCTAACCCTAGATTTGTCATCCAGGACACACCCATCCTTGATAAAGAGCTTGAGCCAATTCTAGAGGAATCATCTGAGGTTCCATTTCCTGAGGCCTTGACCAAGGGAAAGAAGACAACCAAACCCGTGGCACCTGAGGAGGACCTGGTTAAGCTCTTTGAGCAGGTCCATATAAACATCCCCTTGATGGATGCGATTCACCACGTACCGGCTTACGCACGATTCCTGAAAGACGTATGTACAACCAAGCGTAAGCCGCAAACCAAAGGCGGGAACCCAATCATACTGTCGAAGCAAACCAGCTCCATCATTTTGAGTAAACTCTTGCCTAAGGCAAAAGGCCTAGGCACCCGTCTGATCTCCTATGCTTTCAGTAATATACAATTTGACTGAGCTTTATTGGACCTAGGAGCTTCTATCAATTTGATACCCACATCCCTACTAGACCACTTTGAAGAATCTGATCTTAAACCGACAGAGATGATGTTGCAGTTAGTCGATCGATCTATTAAGTCACCAAAAGAAATTCTCGAGGATGTCATAGTTAGGGTACACAATTTCTACTTTCCTATGGATTTCATCGTCTTAGACATGGATGCTCTTGAGAACTTGAAGAATACACTGATTATATTAGGAAGACCCTTTCTGGCCACAGCTAGGGCCAATATTAATTGTGAGGAGGGCCAAATTGAGTTAAAATTTAGGAGCAAGACACTAAACATCAACATCTTTAAGGCCCAATAAGGAATTAATTGCGGAGTTATTGAGCAAATTTGCGATATCATGGCCGTGGTTGATGACCCATGTAACAAGGAAAACCCGATTATTTTTGATCAACCATAAGAAGATCAAAACCTGCAATTAGAGGAGCACGAACCTAACCTAAACACACCCATAGCTCCTTTTACTCCTAAACCACCTACCGTTGCTGATAATCCTGTTATGGAATTGAAGTCCCTCCCTGACCATCTCAAATACGTCTTTTTGGGTTCCAATCAGATGTTTTCTGTGATTATCAACTCGCGACTCACATCTGATCAGGAAACAAGCTTGATTACTGTCCTCCAGTAGCATCAGAGAACCATTGGATGGACTCCATGATTTGACTGGCATCAGTGCCTCATATTGCACACATCACATCTATACTGAAGAGGGTGCACGACCATCTCGTGAAATGTAGAGATGCTTAAATCTAAATTTGCAGGATGTCGTGAAAGAGGAGATTAGGAATTGGTGAGTCCCAGTCGATCACAGGGAGGAAGAAAGCGCTTTTGATTTCATGCATTTGTTTCAAATATAAAGACTAAGTAGAAGGAACAATCAATCAAAATATTTATATCACAAGGAGAGATTGAACATGAATTGGATACATGAATTTGAATAAAACATAAAATAAACAAACTACAATTGTAATAGAACAAGGGCACCATGGGTGTTTTGTGGTGGCCTTCTGGAGAGGTTGAGGATAGCAACAATGATCCACCGAGGTGCCTCAACGGACGCTTCAGATGAAGATGCAGAGATGGAGGCAGAGAAGACGGGAAGAAGAAGGTAGAGGAGTTGTAGGAGGAAGAAGAAGGAAATTCTCCTTTGATGCCTTCAAAGGGGACCCTTAGACCTCTTTTTATAGTTGTTGTGAAGGGTATTTAGGGCATTAGAGCCCTTAATTTCGTGTAATAGCCTAAGGTTGATCAAATCTGTTGATCGGGAGATCAACGGACTTGATTAAGCTTAAAAATACCCTCCAAATCCTTACCCATTAGAGGATTCAATCTAGATCTGACACGTGGCACAAATCTGCCCTTTGATCTCCATCGTATGGTCATAGCTCTCCCATGCTGGTTGTTTCCTCTTTCGCGCGCACCACATGCCTCGTTTTAGCACCTGATCCTTGATCATTCGATCGTATGATCGAGCGGGTCAGATTCACGCCCGCGCCCTTCCAATTTCAAATCGCGCACCCTTAAGCCTTAGCCATCCGATCTTATGATCGGATAGCTTAAAACGAGTGTTGCTGCCTTTACGTCGAAGCAAGCGCGTGAGATCGTGCGTGGGTTCCCGCGTCCAACTGCAGCGAGCTCCGATTGCGCCATGTGGTCACGTATCTACCCTCTGATGCCGATCCAATGGCCAATCACACTCGCGCTCAACATCTTTCCTGATTTCACGTTGGGCGCACCTCGAACCTACACTGGTTGCTCAGGCGCGAAGGTGCTAACCAACGCGCTGTGGATGCGTTTGTGTCGAGTTTCCAATCTCCACATGGTCACTCTCAACCGTTGGATGAAGATCCAGCGGCTGATCTTGTCCTTTGTTGATGAGGCATGGTGAGGCAGTTGACGTGGATGCATCGCGACCGTTGGGTGATGATCCAATAGCCCTCGTCTTTCCTTCAGAGATTGGGGGCACGATGAGGGGTGGCTGCGATGGCGCCACTTGTTGCCATTGTGGCCGTCCATCTTCCTTTCTTCGTAGACAGTGCTATAGGCCTCCGATCGAGTTGATTTTTGCGCCATTGGACTATGATCATTGATCCGGATCCTTCCGTATGATTGGATTTTTCATCTAAGGTCCAGATATTCTTCAATTTGCCCCATGGCTCTTGCTCTTCTGTGGACTCCATAGGGTGCCACGGGAGTCTGATTGATGCGATCTTGGAAGTGTTGGACTCCCTTCGTCGTTTTAAATAGATCCATAAGGATGAATCGGTCATCCGCAACCTCGAATTACCTGCAATGAGTAATACCTCTCAAATAGCACAGTAAAATGCATAAAACATATAAATCAATTACGATGCAAAATATGATGTGTATGCATGCAGAATGCCCATGTTAAGCTAAGTTTTGGCTTAATTCAGGCGAATTAGGGCCTATGATTGCTATGCAATCATACCCCCAAGCCTAAATCTTGCTAGTCCCTAGCAAGTGTAAGACTAAATGTATTTTATCAAGAGTTTAACTGAAGGTTTATTTCTTTTTGTTTCATCCAAAAATTCAGAATCCAGATAACCATGAACATGTATTGTTGTAGCTTCTGCAACGGATCCAAGCGAAGAGGCGATATACATTTAAAGCTTGTACTTGATCCCTAGTAAGATTCTATTGGGATAGGCATGAAGGATCTTCCCTACTACTTGGAGGGGTGACGTAATAATGCGGAAATCAAATATATAAAGCAATATCACAAAAATAAGCAATCACAAAATGTACACAGGTATTTTTGGGTGGAAACCCAAACCGGGTGAAAACCACCACCTAACCCTCTCGAGTTAGGATTTTCCGATCAACCTAGTTGATCAAATCCACTAACCGAATCACTTTGAACGAGGGTGATTCAACCTCAATACAACCACGCTACAAGTACGAGGGTAGCGTTCCTCAACCCCTTCTCTCCACGAGAAGGATTTTGTCCCACGAAGGAGACGGGAATTCGCAAAGCGAATACCCAACCAAATAACAAAGATAAAATAAACAATAGTCTTATAGAGCCAACAAAATAATTAAACCTAGCTTCTATAGGAAATAGGAAACTCCCCTTTGCAAGGAGTGCGTCGACGATGACGCGGTGCGTGTGCCACGCGAAGGCGCTACGTCGCTCTCGTTAACAACGCCGGGAGAGCGGGTGCGCAACGCTTGATGCTCTCAAGAGAATGGAGTTTGAGCTTGGAGAGCAAGAGAGTCTTTTCTTTGGACACAAAGGGTTTGAAAGTGTATTGCAAGGTGTGTGTCTTAGTGTGTTTCTAAGTGTATATGTTTCTCTTCTTGTGTTTTTGTGTTGCAAAGGCTCCCCTCTATTTATAGAGGCCTTAGGAAGGCTTTGGAAGGCTTGGAAAAGCTTCCATAGCCGTTGGGTGCAAAGCCCAAGAGAATCAGGCCGAAATCAGGACAATGATTGCATTTGACAGGGTCATCAGACGTCTAATTATGGCATCAAACGTCTGGAAGGCCACTTTAAGACGTCTGATTTCAAGGTCAGACGTCTGATTCTGTGCGGGTTTCCTCCTGACTTGAATCAGATCTAAACAGGGTTCTTGTGCAAGTCGATTAGACGATATACAGGACGTCTGGAAACCAACTTTTACTACGCAATGGATTTGCAACGGCTAGAAAATCTCTGAGAAGAGATTTTCGGGTCAGTCGAGGCAAAACGGTCAATTATCAGACGTCTGTAAAGTCCTATGGACGTCTGATAAGGCTCTAACGGTCATAATCTTGAGTGTTTTCTAAGCCAGCAAACGGTCCACTAATTGGACGTCTGGCAAAGTCATCAGACGTCTCCTACGACGTCTGGTCTAAGGTCCGGACGTCTGAATTCATCAGACAGAACTAACTATGTCCAGCCTAACAGTTATCAGACGTCTGAAACAACAGTCAGACGTCTTAAAATGCTTTATCAGACGTCTGATTTGGGAATTAGACGTCTGGAAGTGCTGTTTGAACCCTATATTGGTTTTCTAAGTATTCTACAGAAAACCTAAGTATCCTAGGGTTGTGCCGGTGTTCCTAGGACTACTGTTAGAGTTCTTTGAGGCTCTTTAACATAATTTCTAAGGAAAATAAAGAGCAAGAAAAATAAAGATAAAAGTACATGAAAGGATTAAAAAGAATCTATCCTATTCTTCTTGTCTTCTATCTTCAATCTGTCGCTCCACGCGAACCTCCTCTGTTTTCCGTCAAGCTCCTCCAATCCGTCCTGGATGCGAGCTCGAACTCCGTCTAAACACGTCTTCATTTGCAATTGACCTGAAATCTAGGACTCAAATTGCAAATGTTAAATAACACGTGTTTTGTTATCATCAAAACAAATGATCGTGGTGCTCTAGCACCAACAATCTCCCCCTTTTTGATGATGACAAAACCGTAAATAATAATGCATAAAAATCCTCCCCCTTTTTGACATTATCAAAAAGGTTTGATTTTAAATTTCCTATAATTCCCCCTTAAAACATGCTCTTCTATGAACAAAGGTAATATTCTCCCCTTTTTGTAACAACAAGATAGCTATTATTTTTCTTCCCCTTACTAAAGGAAATTTAGCTACCTTATTTCTCCCCCTTAAAAATTGACAATTTGCTTATAAAATTTTTAACTCCCCCTATCTAAATGCTACTGATAAAAAGATAGGGTAAAGGGTTTTACCTCACCTACCATGGCCAATAAAATGGCCCGAATGGTGGTGGTGGATGCCACATCGGATGGGGCTCCCATCCGTAGCTTGGAGGCCCGGGCATTGGCGCCGGTCTCCAATCTGGTGGTCGACGTGCGGCGGGTCCGTCGTTTGTTCGCCATCTTGTCGGTCTTCTTATTCTCCTCCTTGGTCTACTCCTTAGTTCTCCTAACTCGAGTTGACCAGCCTTGAGCTTGTAGGTCCAGTCCTTTATGTTGTAGTCATCCCTGAACCCTACAAAACAAGATTCTAATTCTTTTTTCGGTATCCAAGTGGGCTTGGATCCAGATTTGTTAGGTCTCCTTGATGGAGATCCTTTCTCAACCTTAGGGCTATAAAAATTATCAACTTTGTTGATTAATTTGTTAGAATTTTCCCTAAGACATGCAATTTCTTTTTCTATAATACTCATCTTAGTCTTTAAATTAGAGATTTCTAACTTTAGACTATCATTTTCCTCAATCAATTTATTATTTTCATTGATGAGGTCTTGATTTTCTAATAACAGGTTATCATTTTTAGGACTAGCTTCTATGTCCTTAAGTTGTTTTTCTAACCTATCATTTTCATTTTTAAGAAAACTAAGGTTCTTCTTCATGCTTTTGTTTTCTATTTTTAGTGATTTACTAATCTCAAATAATTCATTAAAAGCTTCTTGTAAATCAAAATTTACCTCGTCGTCGGAGTCGCTTCCGCTTTCACTGTCGCTATTGGTTCCTCTAGCCATGAAACCAAAGCAAGTGGTTTCTTCTTCTTTTTCTTCTTCTTCTTCCTCCGAGCTGGAATCCTCATGAGTGCCTTCCAACCTCCTCCATATCTCGTGGGCGGTGGTGCACTCTTGGATTCGTTCGAATTCCTTCAGACTCAATGCGCAGTACAAGGCATTCATTTCCTTTGCGTTGAGTGAGAGCTCTAGAATCTGCACCTGCGAGTACCCTCCTTGGGGTCTCTTCGGGATCTCGTATGGGGTTTCGCAACATCCCCATACCTCGAATTCAGTGGCTTGGAGCCACGTCTTCATCCTCAGCTTCCAGTAGCTGTAGTTGTTCCCGTCAAAGTAGGGCAGACGGGTTGTGGACTGCCCCTCGGAAATTTTGATCGCTGATGTGCTTCCCTCCATTTGATCTCTTGCCGGGTTACGCCGAAATAGCAAGACCTGCTCTGATACCAATTGAAAGTTCTTCCCTACTTGGAGGGGTGACGTAATAATATGCGGAAATAAAATATATAAAGCAATCTCACAAAAATAAGCAATCACAAAATGTACACAGGAATTTTTAGGTGGAAACCCAAACCGGGTGAAAACCACCACCTAACCCTCTCGAGTTAGGATTTTCCGATCAACCAAGTTGATCAAATCCACTAACCGAATCACTTTGAAATGAGGGTGATTCAACCTCAGTACAACCACGCTACAAGTACGAGGGTAGCGTTCCTCAACCCCTTCTCTCCACGAGAAGGATTTTGTCCCACGAAGGAGACGGGAATTCGCAAAGCGAATACCCAACCAAATAACAAAGATAAAATAAACAATAGTCCTATAGAGCCAACAAAATAATTAAACCTAGCTTCTATAGGAAATAGGAAACTCCCCTTTGCAAGGAGTGCGTCGACGATGACGCGGGTGCGTGAGCCACGCGACGGCGCAACTTCGCTCTCGTAGACAACGGCGGGAGAGCGGGTGCGCAACGGTTGGATGCTCTCAAGAGAATGGATCTTGAGCTTAGAGAGCAAGAGCTTCTTGGACACAAGAGTGTTAGAGTGTATAGCTAAGTGTGTCTTGTGTCTTTCTTAGTGCCACTTATGTGTTTTTGTGTTGCAAAGGCTCCCCTCTATTTATAGAGGCCTTAGGAAGGCTTTGGAAGGCTTGGAAAAGCTTCCATAGCCGTTGGGTGCAAAGCCCAAGAGAATCAGGCCGAAATCAGGACAATGATTGCATTTGACAGGGTCATCAGACGTCTAATTATGGCATCAGACGTCTGGAAGGCCACTTTAAGACGTCTGATTTCAAGGTCAGACGTCTGATTCTGTGCGGGTTTCCTCCTGACTTGAATCAGATCTAAACAGGGTTCTTGTGCAAGTCGATCAGACGACATACAGGACGTCTGGCACTATGCCTGGACGTCTGGAAACCAACTTTTACTACGCAATGGATTTGCAACGGCTAGAAAATCTCTGAGAAGAGATTTTTGGGTCAGTCGAGGCAAAACAGTCAATTATCAGACGTCTGTAAAGTCCTATGGACGTCTGATAAGGCTCTAACGGTCATAATCTTGAGTGTTTTCTAAGCCAGCAAATGGTCCACTAATTGGACGTCTGGCAAAGTCATCAGACGTCTCCTACGACGTCTGGTCTAAGGTCCGGACGTCTGAATTCATCAGACAGAACTAACTATGTCCAGCCTAACAGTTATCAGACGTCTGAAACAACAGTCAGACGTCTTAAAATGCTTTATCAGACGTCTGATTTGGGAATTAGACGTCTGGAAGTGCTGTTTGAACCCTATATTGGTTTTCTAAGTATTCTACAGAAAACCTAAGTATCCTAGGGTTGTGCCGGTGTTCCTAGGACTACTGTTAGGGTTCTTTGAAGCTCTTTAACATAATTTCTAAGGAAAATAAAGAGCAAGAAAAATAAAGATAAAAGTACATGAAAGGATTAAAAAGAATCTATCCTATTCTTCTTGTCTTCTATCTTCAATCTGTCGCTCCACGCGAACCTCCTCTGTTTTCCGTCAAGCTCCTCCAATCCGTCCTGGATGCGAGCTCGAACTCCGTCTAAACACGTCTTCATTTGCAATTGACCTGAAATCTAGGACTCAAATTGCAAATGTTAAATAACACGTGTTTTGTTATCATCAAAACAAATGATCGTGGTGCTCTAGCACCAACAAGGCAAACCTCTTCTCTCGGGGATATAAAATATTCTCTGATTTTAGCCCCGGCTTTTGGCTTAGGTAGAATACGTCTGAGTTAACTGGATTTGTATTTGGTGGTTCACTCTCTTCTGGTACTACATAGAGACTAGTATTTCAGAATCTGGATTTCTACATTATCGAATAAATCAACTTAGAAAGAGGCTGGAAAACTATACTCTCTTTAATCTTTTGCACCTTTTCTTCTCTCTCTCTCTCTCTCTCTTTTCTTTTCTTTTTCTTTTTCTTCCTGAGCTCACATCTCACCAGATTTGCAACTGTATTTGGTAGTCTCACATGGCATCACACTTTAATTAGTTCTAATAACCCTACGACTAAGTCAGACCCCTCAGCTCGTATTCAGGTGATCAAAAATACAGAAAAAAATATGTTAAGGCTATATTTGGTGGTTCTTGGGGGTGGTAAGCAGTGTTGCCTCAAAACACTTACATAACTCAAACTTCTTAACATAACACCTTTTTCTTTTCTTTCTACTTTTTTTTCAAGCAAATACGTCTTTTGTATGCTTTTTTTTTCATATCTATTGGCACAATGCTGTTACCAACATAACATAACGCAACAATGCAACACAACGTACGTACTTTTATTCATGAGGCATTATTTGGGATTTTTGGGGATGACAAAGAGGATCTCAGGTGGCTTATTTGGTGTAAATGCTTATATTCACAATTGACGATGGTTGTCGAATCAATTGTCACGAATAACGAATTAACAACTTTAACATTAGCGACGATTAATCGATTTACCCATCTCCAAAACGTATTTGCAATGGTTAATCTAGAAACTGTCGCCAATGAACATGAATTGCCTTTTCAGTTCCTGCCCTCGTGTAGATGTTCTGTGTGGTGATACTTATTAGTGACGGTTAATTCTTGACCATCACGAAATGTCCTAAAAATTATCCTACGCAAAATATCTGCAGAAGGCGGGAATGCTTATTGGCGATGGTTAATTCTTAACCGTCGGGAAATGTCCTAAAACCCCCCACGGAAAATATTTACAGAAGAGCAGGAGAACGCTTTTGCGATGTTTACTCCTTAATTGTTACTAAAGGTTTTCAATTGGCGGTGAGTTATTCGTAGTTGTCGCGAAAGTTCTAACAAAATCATGACACACGCTCCCAACTTTAATTAGCGACATTGCAACATATAACCATCACTAATTATCCACTATTGATGATGGTTTCATGATCGTTGCAAGTTAATTATCGCTAATTGTGATTTTTCTTATAATGATCGATTTGCAGCCACAGCAAACGTGAGGTCTTTCCAAAACTTACTAACTCCAATTGTTGGTCCACTAAATTATTTCTTTTTCCCAATACTTGATTCATCATTATAGTATGTTCAATAAATCTCACCTATAATAAAATTTGTTATAATTAAAAAAAAATAAAAAATCTCTTATATAAATGAATAATATCAAATAATAAAATTTACAATACCTATGTAACTTCATGTAGATCCAAATTGGAGATATGGGGACGATATCTTTGGATAAGCTCGTAATCACCTATATTCTGCTATGCCATCCATTATTATATGATAAGAGAAAAAAAGAAATATATTATAAGAGAAAAAAAAAGGTTAGTATATGCATCATTAATAAAATATAAAAGTGTTATTTATTAAATAAAAAAAAGTTAACCTTAAAAAAACTTTTGTATATCATAGAAAATTTCCACAATTTGCATTTATTTCTTACTAGAAAATAAATATATTAACAATAAAAGTTATTTAATAATTGCTAAATAATATCATTATCATTATGAAAATTATATATTTTAACGTAAAAATATGAGTTGCATTGTAATCGAATAAAAAATAATAAATTCTTACATATTTACAAACAACGGTTGCATTGCAATCATTATTATTATCAAATAAAACAACAATTTTATTTAACATCATTTCATATGATATGAATGACATAATCTTACATATTATTACATTTTATAAATTTATTAATTTTTAATATCTTAAATATTATTATAGTAATCAAAATAAAATAAATTAGTACAAATATATATAAAATAGTTGCACATGATACTAATTATCCTTTAAAAAAAATAAAATTATCTTACTTCTAAATATAGATATCGGAGTAGGGAGTGGAATAAAATTAAGAGTTGAGGAGAGAACCTCAACAAGATCAATAGATGAAGAGGAAAATATTTTAAGAGAGAACGGAGAATGTTGTGTGGTTAGAAGAGGGAAAAGGGGCATTTATATAGACGAGTCGGGGAGGAGGCATGGGGCAGGCGTAATGGCTAGGTAGAGGTCATCCAGCGACCTTCCAACGGTCACCCACCCGCAACGGTTGGTCAGAGGTCGCTTGATGATCCAGCGACCTGTCGTAGGTTGCTAAATCATCTGGTGACCTCTGCTCGACGAGGCGTTGGCTGTGTGGGGTCGAGGATAAGTCACTGGATCATCCAGCGACCTATGACCCCGTTTTATTATTTTTTGCGATTCCTACCCGTTATCCTAATATTTCCCATGATAAATGCGCACTTATTCATGATAAAATGCCTACTTATGTTAGTTTCTAAGCTTAACATTGCATGTGACACTTTCCCTACACATACATAAACCCACCTACACCTCCCCATTTGCCATCATCTCTACCTATGCTATTCCCACCTACCTAAGAGCTCAAGAAGCCTACCAAACTCTTAAAAGCTCTATCCCCAAGCTCTGAAGGCTCCCTATTAGTGTAGAGCCCTATCCCTCCACCAAATATTCCCCCCACATCACATCACCTTCACAAGGAACCTCAGAGTTGTCTCCTCACCTCCATTCAGGTGGATGAACACCTCCACCTCCTCATCACCATTCCTACCAGCTTGGTGATGCTTTCCTCTACTCGGATTCTTCCTGCACCTCATCTTCGACGTCCAGCATCTCCTTCCTCCTAAGCTGCCGCCAAGCGTTGTCGTCTCGTCAAACATCCGTTTTGGGAGATTTCTTCTCATCTCCATTTCCTTTAGCTGTTTAATATATTTCTGCTTAGTATAATTGTAATAAACTTCATTTGATTCCAATATATTAGTTCTCCTTTAGTTCTCTACTTTATCTCTTTGCTCATTTTTTACTTAGCTTAGTTAGCTGTGGTTGTGTTATTCTATTGTAAGAAAGGCTGATGCATATGAAACATACACAGGTCGAATAAGTCTAATTGCGGTAAATAAATGTATAAAAAATACATAAGGGTGACACCATAAAGTCATTTTCACAATCATAAATTTTGATTTCTCAGGTTTGTATCGTACGTTTTTAGCGGATTATACACGTGAAGTCAATCAATTAGACACCCGATCCTATGTTCTTCTGTTTCACTCTCAACAGACGTGGAAGTAAAAAAGAACTTGACTTGGCTGACTAATAGGTCCCATTTTTAGATCTTCGATGGATTTCCCGTGTTTTTAAATACTCCAGTACAGCTCAACTGCAAGTTTAATTGCCAGAATTGGGAGCGTTATTCCTTGTTTGGTTCAATTAATATCAGTCTTAACTTGACGTTGGAATACGACCCCAAATTTTAGTGTTAAAAAATGCAACAGGTGACACATTTTATAACGTCACATGGGGGTAAGCATAGTTTCTACTTAAAGATTGATAATTAATATAAAAAATAAAATAACGTAAATCATCAAATTACTTTAAATTAAAATATACATATGATAACTTATTTTATGCATGTAATAAATTATGTTGTATTACTATAAATTATTTTACAATAATGATAAATTATTATATATGATTTTGTAAGAATATAAAATAATTTTATATCAATAATAAATTATTATAATTGATTTTACATCGTATTTTAAGATGATTTTATATCAATATAAAATTATTTTAAAATAATTTTATATTGATGCAATGATATTTTCCTTAAATACAAAATTATTATTAAGGCATAGAGAGATTTTAAAATTCATTTATTAATTTTACATTGATTTAAAATAATTTATATGGATACAGAAGGATTGTTATTGATTTTACACCTTCATGTGTTACATTTTACATCATATTTTTACATTTGTGTACCGGCACCTTAAGATAATTCTAGCCCCTCCAAGGAAGTACCTAATTGCGACCTAAAACATGATTTTCCTTTAATTACGGACGAGGGCACGAATCCCTGCCCAATTCCTTTGTCCTTATTCTGGCTTCCAAACGCCACCTAAGCGGAGGAAGCAACATAGCGGAGTTCTCGACGCGCACACATGCCTCTCGATCTTTTTTTGCAAACATAAGCTACACGTACAAGAGTACATATTCCAACCATTATCCGAAATTCCACAAAACTTTTGGGTCATCTGGGGAAATTCCTTCACTACAGGACGAACCACAGAGTGAGGGAAGCCACGTTGATGCTTCCAAGCAAGAAATTGCCCTCGCTTTCAATGGATGGTCCCCCCGAGGGAAAGAGAAGGCAGTTGGACAACTTCAATTCTGTGCAGACTTTAGACATTTTTCTTTTACAACGTTCCAAAGGCTACGCATGTGATATGTTATAATATAACTTACTTTATTCGCTACAGGAACAGTAGCCGCTGAACCCTGTACTACTTACACTTGCAACCCCACCACCCATAATTTACAGAAATTCCAAAAAGATCCTCTACCTTAACAATCTTTTATTACTCTTTTATCCCCCCTGCCAATTTCCAAGGGCTTCGCGTGCAAATCTTCCCACCTCCTTCCACCATCCTCAGCTCCATTGCTCGGTGCAGTACCACGGGACCGCCGGAGAGTCGTCGGAGAAGAAAGCCGCGCCGCACGGCTCGTCTTCGCCGAGAAACCCGTGCTCGTCGACGTCGTCTGCACGCTGCGAGTAGTAGAAGGGGACCCTGCTGCTGCCCTTATCCTCAGGATACTGATGGTGGAGCCCAATCAAGAAACTCTCGTTCTGCTCCTCTTCGGCCTGCCGGTAGTGCTCCGAGATCGCCAAGTGGTTCGGGCTGTTCTCGTCGTTAAATATCACGCTGGAGTCGCTGTCGGAAGACCTGTCTTTGTATATAAGCTCCGGCACGTCCTCCTCCTCCACCTCCTCCCCCGCCTCACCTTCTTTCGCCACCCCCTTCTTGTGCTCCACCCGGAGATCCTCCGCTACGAAAGGCTCCTCCTTTATCATGCCTAGTTTCAGTTTTAGCTCCCTGATCTGTAAAGCCATCGAACAAGAGCACGAGATTACCAAACTCCGAGATCGGATTCAATCAACGACACATCGCTTTAGCCGCAAAATCATACAAATTAAGCAATTGGGAACGAACCGTGCATGTACATCGAGAGAACTACCCCTTCCCAGGGGCAAGTTGCAACTACCACATGGTTTCAACAAAATCGAATACGGGTACGAAGAACAACCTAATTTGGTCGATAGAAATTTCTCTGGGTTTTCCAGCTCGAAGTTGCGGCCATTTTCCTTTTTGACCCCGCAACTCGATTGATTGGCCATGGCTGCTCTGTCCTTCCTTCAGTTTTAACTTTCACAGCCGAGTCTTTTTAGGTTAAGTGTCCGCATTCAATTCCCACCACCCCAACGACCTGTTTGTCTTGGGTTGCATCTTAAATGCAACTCCCATCCAATCACAAAGCTCTAACAAGTCCGTGGTGGCGTTATGACAATGTCAAGACACTTAACTTGCATGTGTGTTGTTGGTCAGAGGATGGAGCCATGGCTGAATTTTGCCTGTCATCTAAAGAGCAGGACGGGAAGAACAGCGGCGAGAATTTCGCCACTGGAACGGAAAGGGCTATGTATGCTTTTAATTGTACGCCATTCATTATATGAATACTGTCATCAACAGTTAATAAGACACTCCCGTTTGTTTTTTTGCATTTGCGCAGCGGTTTAAGGAAGGGAGCGGCGGCCGCTTAAAACGTATGTTTGTTTAAGCGTCTAAGACGACGGCCGAACCCTCCCTTACTACCACCATAAACGCTCCACCCGCGGCTGCAGCTTTTTCTCGCAGTAACGCCACCGCCGGGGCTGCGGTTGTACCGCTGAAATAAACGATAAGGCAGACAAAGACATAGAACAAGCACCACAAACAATGGTACTAACCTCGGCGAGGAGGGCGTCCTTGTCGCTGCGGAGGGCGTCGTAGCTGAGCTTGAGGGAGTCGTAGTCGGACTTGAGGGCGGTGTAGTCCCTCTCGAGCTGCTTCGTCTTCCACCGGGCGCGGCGGTTCTGGAACCAAACGGCGACCTGCCGCGGCTGGAGGCCGAGCTCCATGGAGAGCTTCACCTTCCTCTCGGGCTCCAGCTTGTTCTCCACCTCGAAGTTCTTCTCAAGGGCCTTCACCTGCTCCACGCTCAGCCTCCTCTTCTTCTCGGACAAGCCCATCGACCCGCTCGCCCCCAACCCCACCTGCGAGCTCAGCTCCTGCTCCTCCTCCCCTTCGCACCCCACCTCTTCTTCCAGGAACGCACCTGGGCAAGATCCCAAACGAATAAATTGCCAAGTCCGGATGTTGTACGTATGTGTAATCATATTAATACGGGTTGATGAGCAGTTGGGTATCTTACCACTTGCATCCACAGTAGGTCTCTTCATGGCTTCTGGTGTTGAGTTGCAACCGTTGTTCTAAGTTTCGTGTAGCAGACAGAGTTGTCTCAGCGTAGTCGTGTGATTCACAAGAGGGAGGAGCTGGTGAGAAGGGCGAATGGGTCTCTTGGAGAAGCGTGGAAGGAGAGGAGAAGAACCATGTATGAGTTCTGGTTCTTCGGATGGTTGCGGGAGGAGTGCTCTGCTTTACAAGTCATCTCCTCAGGCATGCGAAGCTGTGCTCCGTGCTACGGGAGAAGGGGTAGAGAAACGAACATCCGAATAAGTACAGTGAGTGGAGTGGGAAGAGGATGGGGAGGAGGGGGATCCAATTGTTTGCAGCTCGCCGCGGGTGGAAAGCTGTGGGCTTTATAGGAGGGGGCATAACCAGGAGGGCAAAGGAGGAGGAGGAGGAGCACGGATGAAAATGGGGAGTAAGGCAGGGTTCGGTGCCGGGGGTTAAGGGTTAGGGTTGGCGGTTGGGTTGAGTTGTCGATGGAAATGAAATGCAAACCAAATGACGGCCACATGTGGATTTCTTTTGATTTTTATATTTGTTTCACAATTTCATCCCTCTGGTACCGTATCTACAAAGGAGGGTTACGCTATGCGTTAGAAAACGTAGATTTACATTTCTTTTATCTTTCGTAAGTGGGATAACACGGGGACACGTTAGAATGGGTTTTAAGTTGGCATACTGATGTGTTTGGATTGCATTATTTACTCATTTTTATCGTGTTTCCTGTGCTTTTGTCGTAGGATTCTCTAGCTTCTTCTTTGATAGTATTTTCGTATCTTCTAATGTAGTGATTTTTACTGATTGTTTTGTCAAACACTTTTTTTACACTCTACACTTCACAGTGGCTACCACATACTTCACTACTCATCTCTTCTTGTTCGAGTTCTGTCTCCACTCAAGTTCCATTATATCCAATCTCCTATCCTCATCTAATGAGGTAATCATGGTGTGTTACTAGAATTAGAGGATCTATATTGTCCCTCATTTCTCTATAATGAGACCACTCTCAAGGGTTATCCCTATTCTATAACCTCAAGACTACCTATCCTCTTATAAGAACTACGAAAAAATTCTCCCATTCTCCTTTCCCTCATTCCTCATTCCTCTACATCTCCCATCCCAAGTTGCATTAGCTACTCCCTCGCCATTACTCCACAACACTCTTGATGTGGGAACCGTAAATGTGAAAGAAGTCATTCAAAGGATCAGAAGATCTATATGTACCAGGGAGGTCCCTTAGCCAATTTCCTTCAATGAGGGTAAGCTAGAGGATCTAGACACTTGGATGAAGTTTGCATACGTGATAGTGCACATCGACGAATCAATGATGACTCTAGCTTCATCATAAACAATGAATGTGTCTTGGCAAGCTAATGTATAGTTCATGGAGTTATGGGATGACTGGCTAGTCAGATTTAAACCCTCAGATGATATGAAGAAAGTCTTCAACTAAGCCCCATGGGTCTCTTAGAATGATGTTTTGCTGATGGCAAGAGCTAAGCTTGATAAACAACTTAGCGAATATTTTTTCTCTTTATTTGATGTTTGGATTCTTATAAGCAATCCCCTTTAAAACATTGATATAGTTTGGAGATGAACCTTGTTGAGAGGTTTGTCTCTTCTTCGACTTGAACTTATGAGAGGCCCATAAGCAAGCATGCTACAATAAGGCATAGTTTAGCGAGCAATAATGACAAAGGAAATAAACAAACTACTAGATTTCTTCCTTCTTAAATGTCTAGAAGGTTGTTTAGATGTTTGAGAAGGCCACCAGACTTCTGACAAGAAGCTTGGACGTATGGAATTGAATGGCTTAGAGACTAGCAACGCTGTCTCTCGCTCTCTTCACTTTGCAAGGATTTGGTAGAGATTGATTTGGTTGATTGGTGATTGAATGGAGGATTAGCATTCGCCTTACGAGATATTTATAGGGATCCAACCCTAATCCTAATATGGTGGGGACCTTTGGATCTCCACTCTTGATCCAAGGGTGAGAATCAAATCATACTTAAATTTTATAGGATAAGCTCATAACAACTTATAGAATGTTTGATTTTAGTATTCAAATATAAATTAATTGCAATACAACCCTTGAGTTATTAATTTAATCAAATTAAGTGTAATTAATCATCAAATCAAATGTAAATTAATCATCAAATCAAATGTAAATTAACTCTTTAAATAGCATTTGATTTATCATACAAGTAGGAATCGATCAAAATCATTATGATTTTATCATGCCAATTGTAAAGCATTGAAGATTCGTAAAATTATGATGCTATACCCCTCTAGGTATTCCAAATACCTGTGAATCCTTCACACAGAGAATAATATTATCTTGAGGTGATAAGCGAGATTTGAATGCGTAAAAGATTGAGTTAAAAACCTGTTGTTGTAGCTGTATAAAAATTTGCTAATCAAATAAATTTATTGAAACTTGAGATGAGTCTTGGGACGAATAAGGGGAGGCTACGTCAATTATAAATCCATGGTTTTTTTTTAATTTTTTTATAAGAGAAAGATTCACAATATTCTATTTTACTTGGAATATAAACATAGATAGAGAGAGATTCTACTTGCAAAAGAGAGAGCAAGAGAGAGAGAACAATAACTTTTATAGCTACAAAAATATTTTTACAAACTACTTGTTACAAATCTAATGTTGGAAATTAAAATCTACACTAGAAAGTAATAAAGAGGTAGGGGGAGAGAAGTTATTCTCCTCAATGGTCGCTTGGAGGATGAGACCATGTTGGCGAAGCCTGAAGATGGGATGTGAAGGGCAACATCGCAACAAGATTTGCTTCTGGAACGGGGGTGTTGACGCGCGAAACTCGATCGTGTTTTAACAGTTATTGCGTCGTAGTATAGGTGATCAAGCGTCGTCAACAAATAGAAGTTTTTATTACTCAAAAATCGGAGTATCCGAGGTCGAACACAGGGAGCAATCGGAATTTACTACTAATCTCAAATGTAATTGAACACTTTAATTTACTCAAAAGTTTAATTCAAATGCATTTAAAAAGTAATCCAGGCAAAAGAGTAAAATTGGACATCTGATCACAAGTGCAGACGTCTTAAAGTATTTTCCTCCTTTGATTGTTCTTCTTCTTCTTTCTCTGCAGTCTCTCTTCTGCCTTCTTCTTCTTTGTATCAACGGGTCTTCTTCTTCTTCCTTGGTTTCCTTCTTTGGTTTCTGTCTTGGCCTCTCTTCTTCCTTCTCTTCTCTCTTCTGCGAAGGCTTCTTCTTCCTTGGCTCTGCTGTACTTCTCTGTAGCCTTTCTTCTTTTGCCTTTCTCAGCCTCTTCTTCAGAGTTTCTTCTTGTTTCTCCTCCCTGCGGCTAAGTGTCAGCTTCTTCTTCTACCCTCGCCTGCACACAAGGGGAAGCAAAACCTATCCCTCCCTCTACCCGCGCGTGTCTCTCTCTCTGCAAACTGCTCACAGGTAGCTCTCCCAGAGCTAGGTTAACGGGTCACATTGTGCATACCCGAGACCAGACGTACCGGCGTGTATGGTACGCGAGGTGTGTGCGGGTGGTGTATTGGGTCGGATATGCCAGGTCCGCGAGGTGAAACCACGGACGGGGCGTGTGATGGGGTGCGGGACCTCACACCAGGTGCGTTCGGAGGCGAAGAGCCGTATGCACAAAATCACTTTAAACCACTGCGGTGCGCTGTAATCTTACGATGTGGGACTATCTGGCTCTCTCTTCTTGCGCACGCCTACAGGAAGACTCTTCGCAATCTCCTCAACTGCGGCCTCGACTCCCTTCGCTTGCTAGCTGGTTGTCTTTACGCAACTCGCCCCAATCCACAGCAGCTGAAGTCCTAGAGCCCCGGAGCCTGGAGCCTGTTTGGAAGCTGCTTCACCCGTCGTCAATGGCGGCTGGGCTCAAAACTTGTCAGACATGAATACGGCCTCTCGGCTTAATCAAACTATCGGGAGACCTTCGTCGTGGCACGGCGATGGTGGTGCGAGGTGCAGCAGGTCACGGGACGGCCTAGGCATGCGTGCCTAGGTCGACCTGTGACCGGAGGGGTGGGTGTGATCGGGGGTGCGTTGAGTGAGTGTAGAGCGGCAGTGGGTGGGCGGAGGATGTTCAGCGTGATGAGGCGGAGCCTCTGGGTCGGTTGGCGAGTTGTGTGGAGCGGCGGATCGACGGGGGCAACTCGCCGGAGGGTTGCCGGAGGGATGGAAGATGAAGGTGGACAGGCATTGTCGAGGGGTTGATTGAGTGAAATACAGTGAGGAAATGAAAGAGGGAAAGATGTGGAGTAGTTCTAACCTACTTGCAGGGACGAAGGGGGCAGAGAGGCGGACGGCTGTACTTGCTGTTGCCGGAGAAGAAGATGCCCAGTGGGGGAGGACGGCGGCGACGACGAGTCTGAGGCAGCGTGCACGGGTATTGCGCGACGCGGAGGAGAATCAGGAAGAAGTCTCTGCCACTGGTTTTGTGGCAGAGCGAAGAGGAAAGGAAAGAAAGCTCGCCAGAGCTCCCTGGGTACCCTGTCCGAGAAGGAGGAGGCAAATCTAAGGTGAAACCCCGGCCAGGTTGAGCTGAAAATGAGCAGTTGGGTTTAGGGGTTCTTTTATAGGCACAGGCCATGTGTTCAGAGCTTGGAGGGCACGCCTTTGTCTCCGACGGCTCACCGGAGAAGGAAAGTGGGTGGATACCCAAATCCCTCGTGCATTCGCATGAGAGATTAGGATCAAATCAGGGATCATGACTGGCCTCAGATGGAAGGGAATTCCTCAGAGAATCTCCTTTCCATTTCTGGGAGGGGATCTCTGAGGAATCAGAGATTATTCCCTCTCTAATCCTCGCCGGAGAAGGATTCTGCCCCAATAATGGTGGAAGGACCTGATTGCAAGGTTGGCGAGGAAGTTAGGGTGCTCTCTGTGATTATTTTCAAAAGTTAGGGACCAAAATGTGATTTATGTGTACTAAATTGCAAAGTAGGTCAAGATGACCTCCCCTTAGGTCCAAATTTTGGTACAAACCTAATTTGGACCTAAGGAATCCAATGGTGAAGTTGGATTTTAGGTTTGACCACATTTGACTGGACATTTTGTGTACAAACTCAAATTAGGTTAATTGATGAGCTAGGACCCTAATCTAGGTCAAACTGGGTTCCAAAGGCCAAATTGAATGTTCTAAACCCTAGAGGATATTTCTCCATGAATTTTAGAGGGTTTACTTGATTTTTATCCTGACCGAAACCTTGTTGAATTAAGCGGGTCTGTTTTAGGGTACCAAATGTCATTTAATTCCTAGATTGCACATGAACCCATTTCTGATTGATTCAACTCACTTTTTATCTCATTTAGACCATTTGACCTATGTTTTGTCTTTGAGAAATTCCATTTATGTACTGCAATGGTAAAATTACAGTTTTAACCTTTATCTCATGTTTTCTTCCCAGAATACTTATTCCTTCATTTAGGCCTTCTACTAGGTAATGTAGGAGCTTTTATTCTCTTTATTGGGTCAAAATGAGCTAGTTATGGCTCATGATGAGGCTCTCATCAAGGGGACGGGAGGACAGCTGGCAAGAGCTCTGCGAAGGGGGTGAGAAGTGGAAAATTTTGGTTTTTAACTTTAGTGGAACTTCCTTAGATTGGGAGCACTAGAGCGAGTTTTAAAACTTTGTTCTTAGCTCTGACAAGAGGTGAGAAGAGAAGGGATGATGGATGAAGTGGGTGTAGGTGCCCTTTTATAAATGAAGTTTGAGCATAAAGGTCTTTATAAAGGCTTTAAAATGAATGTAGGCCCTTTAGTGATGCATGTCTGCATTGCTGGTTGATGAGCATTGCTAGAGCACACGTGCAATGTGAGCTACTCATTGCTGATCTAACGCATCTCGTGCGGCCACGTTGACGGTGCTTGGTCTTTGAGCATTGAGGCGTGCATGTGACTACGTGGACAACTCCAAGTCGTCTGATGGAGATCAGACACTCGAGATCGCACCCCACTATGCTTCAGATCGCGCTCTTCAGTGCATTGACTAGTCCATCATCATGCATGTGCACATCGGGTGGTCCTAAGAGCACCACATCGCCACCTCCGATGCTGCTTGATCAGATCCAACGGTCGAATTTCGTGCATGCCTCTTCTTTGCAAATTTTATCTGCAAATTGAGTCTCAAACGTGAGGCATTGCCTTGAGAGCACCTCTCACGACCATTGCACTGCAGCCGCAGATTACCTTGTTTTGAATTAAGGCTCGCACGCTCTCAGTCATTGGATGAAGATCCAATGGTCGAGATGACATGGCCTTGGTCTTCAGAGAGTGAAGAGTGCAGGTGGAGACAGCCTCTCAGCCATTGGATCTTAATCTAATGGTTGAGAATTGATGGCGCGGTGAAGAGGAAGTCCTGCGGGCGGTCTTGGGTAGCTTGGATGGTGCCACGTGACACCATCTGAGACGTCCATCTTCTTTTGCTCATAGGTGGTGCCACAGATGTTGGATTTGACTGATTTTCGCGTCGTTGGGCTACGATCGTTGATCTGAACTCATCTGTGTAGTTGGGTTCTCCATTTGAGGTCCAGATTCTCACCACCTTACCCTATTGCCTTTGATCTTCTGTGGCTTGTACAAGATGCTACGGATGTCGGATTTGAGTGATTTCAGAGGCATTAGACTCTGATCATCACCCATATCACATTTGCAAGGTCTAATCTCCAATCAGAAGCCAAGAAATATGTTGTTTGTCTCCTAACCAATAAAATAAGAAAATTAATATACAATTTTTACAAATTAATCTAAATACATGATGATGCATGTTATGTAATATTTATACTACATGATGCTTCTATGAATCTAAGAACATGCTTAAATGGGCAAATTAACATGATAAATGTAGATTTATCATGAGTTATAATCCCATTAGATTATCATTATTCATCCTTGGATAATATTATTTCTAACATCTCTTTGAATCATTGGGATGAGAACAAGGACTGGATCTTTTCCTAAAGGACTGTCTTCTTCTCTTTCTTGCATTGAGTCTGATCAAGACTCTGTGACCACATATAGAATTATCGTTCCCAATATACTTAGAGTGAGCTCATTCCTCCAATCTGTTTCATACACCTATATAACATATTTGTGCACTACTACAAAATGTGCTAATTGCAATAGTTTTTTAGCCACGGTTGTTTAACCATCGCTAATGATTACCTTTAGGGACAGTTATCTAAATAACCATTGCCTAAAGCTTCCTCCCTCCTCCATCAAGCCAAAGTTACCACTTGCGGTTCTTTAGGAATGGCTTTCAAATTAACTGTCGCCAATTATTGATTGGAATCACAGGTAAAGTTGCCACGGAGGAGAAATATTTACCAAATGGCAACGGTAATTTTGTAAATTGTCGCCTATGTCCAATCAAATAGCACATCGCTCCAAAATTTGGTGTGGTACGAAAATGGTATTATCAGTGAAATTAGCGACGATTGTAACTAAAATCGTCGCTAAGCGAGCCTCATAATTCCATGTAGCAATGGTTTGAGTGTAAACCATTGCTAATTCTGAAGATATTTTCCACACGACCAATCGTCTTCCTCCTCTCCTTTCTTCTCCTCTTCTCCTCCCCTCTTCGTCTAAGCGATCCTCCTTCGGTTGACTGCTCCTCCTCCCTGCCTCATTACGCTCCCGTTCCTCCTCGCCTCGACAAGCGACCACTGCTCCTCGTCGGCTCGCGGTAAACTAGCCCCTCTACCCATTGAGGATGCCTCGGCCAACCCCCCCACTACGACCACCTCGGCCTTACCCCCTTGCGGAACCCCCCCAGTCGGCACTGCCAACTGCGCCCCTCCCCCTCCGCGCCTCCCTTGCGAATCTCTGCCCCAATAATTCTTGGATGACCCTTTTTGGCTAGCATGAAAGTAAATATAAATTGCCATACAGGAAAAATGGATATCACTTGCATAGGCCAAACCATCCCTCTTGATATTTTCAAATCCTCCAAGAGATTCCATGATAATGATGATTTTTTCAAGGACTCAGACATAGAAATATCTAATTTGGTGGAGACAAAGTTAATAGATACCTTTCCCAACCATAATTTTTTCGAGGATTCGGAATCAATGTTCTGTGAAATCCATGACTTGGAGTCTTGTCTTCCATTAAAATCTCTTCTGACTATCCACATGGCCCACCCACTCTAATTTCACCCCACCCTTGCACACTAACCTCACCCAACCCTCATCTTTTCTTTCTCACTCCCCTTCCATTGGACCTACCACCTGACCCGCCTGAGTATGACATCTTTCATGAATTCAAGCCTTGGCCAGACTTGGGTCATCCTTCCATTTTTCCAACTCATTTTGATCCCCATATATTTATGAAACGTCGGTTTTGTATTTGTTATAACGTTGTAGTAAAGCCGGTTATTACCAACATTTCAAATATAAATTTTTTACTCGGAAAATGAAAGAGTTCCCGAGGTCGAACTCAGGGAGCAAGTCGTATTCTAGAGATATACATGTTTCTTTTACAAAATAAAGAGAGAGAGGGAAAGAATTTGTTGTGATGTTCTTCTTTCTCTTTCTTCAGATCTCCTTCTTCTTCCTTGGTTTCTGCTACGGTGATAATCTTCTTCTGCAATGGTGATGCTCTTCTTCTTCTTCCTGCTGTTCCTGCGTTGGTGATGTTTTTCTTTCTTCAGAGCTCCTTGTTCTTCTTCTTCTTTGGTTTTCTGCCTTGACCTCTCTTCTTCTTCTTCTGCAATCGTGGTGATGCTCTTCTTCTTCTTCTGCAATCGTGGTGACCTCTCTTTTTTATGGCTGCAGAGCTTCTGCCTTCAGCTACTAAGTCTTCCTTCTTCTTCTTCTGCTTCGGCCGTTGCTCTTCCTTCTTCTTCGCCTGCACTTCTTCTTTTGCCTGCACACTTCAGAGTTTTTTTTTTTTTTGTCAAGAGGCAAAACCTACTCTACCCCCCCTCCCCCGTGTTTCTCTTTCTCTCTGAAATCACTCTTCGGAAGCTCTCCCAGAGCGCTACCGGGTAATCGGGTTCGGGTCAGGCCCGGGTCCAGGCCCACCGGCGTGCGGTGGTGGGCGAGGAGTGCAGGTCGGTTTAATCGGGTCGGGCCAGGTCCGCGGAGCGTGGTCACGGACGAGGCCGGGTCGGGTGAGAGGGACCTCACCCCGTGGTCAGGAGGCAGACAGCATAAGGCACTTTTTGCCTTTATGCGTCCGCGCGCCTCCGAGAGGTTTCGAGGTGGGACTAAATGTCCCACCCCAATTGAGCGCCCGTCGCGGAGGGAGCAGTGGGCGATCGTGTCTTCACGTGCGGCCCTCGCCCCGTCTGCGAGCCTGGGACGTTTCGCGGAGACTCCCTGCGCAACCTGGGAGTCGAACCTGGGCGAAGGCGTGCCTGCACCTGCAGGTGAAGGAGC
Organism: Thalassia testudinum; assembly: GCA_037157565.1. NCBI lineage: Eukaryota > Viridiplantae > Streptophyta > Magnoliopsida > Alismatales > Hydrocharitaceae > Thalassia > Thalassia testudinum. Next base: position 168,313,721 of record JAZHRO010000031.1, read on the forward strand.
TCTGCTTGCTCAGTAATGGCGACGGCGGGCGAGTCACCTGGTCACAGAAGAACGGCCTCTCGGCCAAATCAGACAGGCGGGGGACCTTCGCCGTGGCACGGCGAAGGTGGTCAGGGGGTCTGCAGGGGGCTTGATGGAGCCAACAGGTCGTCCTAGGTCAAACTGTGAGCGAAGAAGTGGGTGTGTTCGGTGGATCTGCAGAGGGTGTTTGGTGGGAAGTGGAGGGGCGGAAGAGGATCAGGGTGAGGAGGCGGATGTTCTGCGGTGGTCGGCGAGCCGTGTGGGTCGCTGAGGTGATGGGCGCGGCTCGCCGGAGGGTGGTCGGAGGCGGAGAGGGTGAGGGTGAACAGGAGCGGTCGAGGGTTTAATTGACTAAATTGAAAGCGGGGAAAGAAAGAGGAGAAGAAGGGGAGTAGGTCTAACTTACTTGCAGGGACGAAGGGGGAGGAACAGGGCGACAGTCGTATCGACTGTCGCCGGAGAAGACGATGCTCAGGGAGAGGGGCGGCGGCGAGCAGAGGGCTGGAGAGGCGCCAGCTGGGTGCGGCGTGGCGCGGGAAGAGCAGGGGAGGAAGTCTCTGCTGCTGGTATTGCGGCAGAGCGAAGAGGTGGAGGGGGAGGAAGCCGCCGGAGCTGGTGAGCGTCTGCCGGAGGAAGAAGAGAAGAAAGCTGGGGGTTTTCTCCGTCAGATCCAGGCTGCCCTGGTCGGTGGAGCAGCGGGGGGTATTTATAGGGATGAAACAGGGAGGAAGGCGGAGGGAGACGACGTGTCTCCCTCGCCGGAGAATGGTCGGAACACGAACCCATACCGTCCGTGCGTTCGCACGGCCGGTATGGGGGGCTACAATGACCATGGGGGTGCCCCTGCGACGGCTGACGACGCAGGGCACCCCCGGTATACTTGCCAGGTCCACCACCTCACCCTGCGCGGCGCCATGCTCCGCGCAAGGTCGCCGGAGCATGGTGCTGGCAGGGTTTTGCAGGAGGGACCTGATTGCAAAGAACGAAGGAGAGTTAGGGGCCAAAATGCGAGGGTTCAAAAGTTGAGGGCCAAAGAGTAAATATATGAGGACCAAAGTGTAAAGTCGGTCAAGGAGGTTTCTTCTTAGGCTCAAGTTTTTATACATGACTAATTAGGACCTAAGGAATCTGATGGTGAATTTCATTTTCATATTAAACCTTGTTTGACCGGTCAATTTGCGTAAAGACCCAAATTAAGTTATTAATTGGGCATGGTTCTCAATGTAGGTCAAAATGGGTTCTAAAGGCCAAATTGAAGGTTCTAAACTCTAGAGATTATTTTTCTATGAATTTTAGAGGGTTTATTCTATTTTTACTTTGCCTCGAACCTTGTGAATTGAAGCAGGTTGTTTTAGGGTTACAGATTATCATTTGGTTTCTTGGAAGTGCCGTAGTCCTTGCTAGATCATCTCATCCCACTTTTATTCTCATTAAGCTGTTTTGACCTGTGTTTGGGCCCAGAATTACCCTGTATGCAGATTATACTGGTAAAATTGCACTTTTACCCCTTATGACTGGTTTTCTTCTCAAACTCAGAATTCTCTGAGTTAAGCCTTTCCTTGAGATATGTAGGAGCTTTTATCCTTTGTATTGGGTCAAAATGAGCTAGTTATGGCTCATGATGAGGTTCTCATCATACCCCCATGCCTAGCTTTTGCTAGTCCCTTAGCAAAAACTTAAGGTTTCAACCCTTGTTCTAGACCATGAAGTTTTCAATAGTTTTAGATAAGTGCCTTCATAGATTAGGTTAGAATGCTGATCATAGGCCTAAAAGGTACTCTAGTACCAATCAAGATCCAAATCTGTCTAGCCTTAGCCTCAGTCTTTTAGCAAAGGTTTTTAAGGCCCGCAAGAACTAACCTAAGGTTTATTGGACTTCGTGGTTAAAGCACCCGTGCTTGAAATGATTTTAGCCCTGGCTCAGTTCGCAGTGCGTTTTGTAAGAGAGAGATAGAAAGTTTTTCTGTTTGGAGAGTTTTCTCTCTCTTTTTCTTTTTAGTTCTAGCCTAGGATTGGCTTTTCAACACGGTCTGTATCAGATTCCTTGCTCCCATCATCAATCCTCAAGGGTTCCTGGCGATCGATGCTTCGAGATAGCACCGCCCATGGCAACCCTCGGAACCCTGGCTATTGAGATTTCGAGATAATCCCATCCATGGTATTCCGTGGCCGAATCCAGACCCTGGCAATTGACACTTCGAGATAATGCCATCCATGGAATCTGAACCAGCAGAGTGCTTACATTGCCCCCGTAGGATATGTAAATATCCTAAGAGACAAGCACCGAGGAGATGATATTTTGTTACGCATCTTCGAGGGGATTTCCCGCCTCTCCGCGCTGGGAACTCGTCCAAATCAACTTGTGTTGATCGGCCATTCCTATTCTAGGTGTTCTTTTCAGATTTTTGCGACGCTTCTGCGTGATTCTGATTTTTACGCTTACTGAACCAGGCTGTGTGTGAGATTAGGGTGCTTAGGTTACTGAGTCCCGTAAACCAAAAATTAGTTAACGAGGCCGAATACTCCCTAAGCCTTAGACCTAATACTTCAGCTTTTCATTTTCCTCAACCTCTTGAGGAGTGTCCAGATCTTAATGGGTACTAAGAGTCTATTCAAGAATGCCTAAGGTTTGCATTCTTACTAATCTTATTGTGCACTTTTCAGTTATTTTCTTGAATGAGGTCTAGAACTTAGGTTAATTCCTTAGTTCCTTACTAATGACTATCACTTTTTCTCATAATTTTGTGCTCCTTTTTCATTTTGTTTCTTTTCTCCTTCACAAAATTTTCCTTCTCCTCTTCTCCTCTTATTCTTTTTCGAAGAATTTTTTTTAATTTTTATGGTATTTTTATTTTTTATTTTTTTTATTTTTTTTTTTTTGGCATATGTGAATTTTTTGTTTGAAACCTTTTCTTACACGTTTTTGCACTTTCCTACCCCCCCATGCCTAAGATTTGCAATGTCCTCATTGTAACCTAGGGGGTCTTAGTTCATTCCTTAAGACAGAAATTTGGATGAGTGAATGGGTCGGGTTGAATTTTTGCGGACGATTTCAAATCCTAGATGCAAACATCTGAGTTGGGGTCGGCTGTCTACAAGGGTGAACTTCGAGTGCTGAAAGGTGTCAGAACAAGTTTCAGGTTTTCAAAGAGAATGACGGGCTGCCTCCCGTTAAGCGCTGAGTTTTACGCCATCGGCTGGGCGCAATAAGCTCAAGGGGAAAGGAGGATATAAGATGCCTCAGCCAAATCAGCAGAAGTTACATCAATGAACGGCTTGAGTCTTTGACCATTCACGATGAAAGGTTCAGAATCGTGGCTGAGTGGACTGATTTCGATTGCTCCATTTCCAAAAACCTGTCGGACCAAATATGGTCCGACCCACTTAGATCTCAGTTTTCCTGGGAAGAGTTTGAGTCGGGCATCAAAGAGTAGGACCTTTTGACCAGGATGAAAGATCTTTCTTGAGATGTGTTTGTCGTGGAAGGCTTTAACCCGCTCCTTGTAGATTTGCGAGTTCTCGTACGCATCTATGCGCAATTCATCGATCTCGCTGATTTGGAGTTTTCTGTGGGTCCCAGCCTTAGAAAGATCCAGATTACAGTTCCGTACTGCCCAATAGGCTTTATGCTCCAGTTCGACGGGAAGGTGGCATGCCTTTCCGTACACCAATCTAAAGGGAGACATGCCCAATTGGGTCTTGTGGGCGGTCCTATAGGCCCACAATGCTTCCGGAAGTCGGGACGACCAGTCCTTCCTGTCAGGTCGAACAGTGACCTGCAGGATTTTCTTGATCTCCCGATTCGACAGCTCAGCTAGACCATTAGTTTGGGGGTGGTAAGGAGTAGAGATTCGGTGAGACACCCCGTATTTGGTCATCAGTGACCTAAACTGAGCATTTGTGAAATGGGTCCCCCCATCAGAGATTATTGCACGAGGAATCCCGAACCTTGAGAAAATGTGTTGATGAATGAATTTGAGAACGATTTTGTGATCACAGGTTCGGGTCGGTATGGCTTCGATCCATTTGGACACGTAGTCCACAGCCAACAGAATGTATTCGAAACCATCCGAAACAGGAAAGGGGCCCATAAAATCAATCCCCCAAACATCAAAGATTTCGCATACTAGAATCGGTTGCATAGGCATCATGTCGCGATGGCTCATGTTGCCCAAAGTCTGGCAACGACTGCATGCCTTGCAATGACTGTATGCGTCTTTGAACAGTGTGGGCCAGTAAAAGCCGCACTGGAGGACTTTTGATGCGGTTTTATGCCCGGCAAAATGGCCACCGCATGCCTGGTCATGGCAGAAAGAGAGGATATTGTTGACTTCCCCTTCCGGGACACATCTCCGGATGATCTGATCGGCACCTATGCGGAAGAGGTACGGGTCTTCCCAAATGTAATACTTGGCATCGGAGCGTAATTTGTCTTTCTTGGCCTTCGGCCAATCGGACGGGGTCTGATGAGATGCCAAGTAATTTACAATATTAGCAAACCATGGAAGGCTAGTACCAATAGTCAGCAGGTGCTCATCGGGAAAATGCTCAGTGATGGGTCCGGAAGGGTCTATCATTTCAGAAGGAAGACGGGACAAGTGATCAGCTACCACGTTTTGTTTTCCCGCTTTATCGCGAATCTCAAGGTCAAATTCTTGCAACAGCAAGATCCATCGGATCAATCGAGGTTTCGCGTCCTTCTTTGCAAGGAGATGCCTCACAGCCGTGTGATCCGAGTATATGATGACATGGGAACCCAGAAGGTACGATCTGAACTTCTCTAGGGCAAATACTACAGCTAGCAGCTCTTTCTCAGTAACTGTATAGTTACGCTGAGCCTCATCAAGTGTTTTGCTGGCGTAGTAAATGACCACAGGTTTCTTGTCATTTTTCTGCCCCAAAACCGCTCCTACAGCGAAGTCGGATGCATCACACATGATCTCAAAGGGTTGAGACCAATCAGGGGACTGTAGGATCGGGGCTTGGGTGACTCGGTCACGCAGGATTTCAAATGCTTGAGTGCATTCCTTGGAGATTTTGAAGGGAACATCCTTGGAGAGAAGAGTGGTCAGGGGGCGTGCGATTTTTGAAAAATCAGGGATAAATCGTCGATAAAAACCGACATGCCCTAAAAAGGATCGGATGTCCCTGATCGAGCTAGGCATAGGAAGGTGAGAAATCAGATTAACCTTAGCTCGATCCACTTGGATACCTTTCTCCGAAATTGAGTGTCCCAGGACAATTCCCTCAGGCACCATGAAATGGCTCTTTTCCCAGGAAAGAACCAAATTCACGTCGATGCACCGCCTGAGTATCTGGACCAAGTGTTGGAGGCAATCGTCGAATGATGCTCCGAAAACTGAAAAGTCATCCATGAAGACTTCCAGATAATCACCTACCATATCTGAGAATATGGCAAGCATGCATCGCTGAAAAGTAGCGGGTGCATTGCAAAGACCGAAAGGCATCCTTCGAAAGCGTATGTTCCGAAGGGGCAGGTGAATGTGGTCTTTTCTTGGTCCTCAGGATGGATTGCCACCTGGTTATAACCAGAGTACCCGTCAAGAAAGCAGAAGAACCTATTTCCCGCTAGTTTTTCGAGAATTTGATCAATGAAGGGTAGTGGGAAATGATCCTTCTTCGTGGAGGAATTGAGTCGACGGTAATCTATACAGACTCTCCACGAGTTGGCTAATCGGGTAGGAATGATTTCTCCGGTCTCAGTCGTTATAGTGGTGAGTCTTGCCTTCTTAGGCACGACCTGAATTGGGCTCACCCAACGACTATCGGAGATCGGGTAGATGATCCCGGCATCTAACCACTTGATGATCTCCTTTTTCACGACCTCCTGCAGATTGGGGTTTAAGCGTCTCTGCATTTCACGAGAAGGTCGTGTGCCCTCTTCTGAATAGATATGATGAGTACAATAAGAGGGACTTATTCCAGTCAAATCATCGAGGGTCCATCCGATGGCTCTGCGATGTTGCTGGAGGACAACAATCAGACGGGATTCCTGTTCAGGACTGAGGTTGGAATTGATGATCACAGGAAGGGTCTGATTAGAACCCAAAAAGATGTATTTCAAATGAGCAGGAAGGGGTTTCAGTTCGAGGATGGGGGTTTTCAGCAGCAGCGGGTGGTTCAGTATAGATGTGAGGTTCAAGGGTGGGAGTTACTGGGTTGTTCACATCTGGATTGGACTCCTCTGTTTGCGGGTCAATATCCTTCTGTGGTTGATGAGGCATACTCAAGTCATTCTGGAGGTGTGATTCATCAACCAAAGTCTTGATGTCACAAATTTGCTCGATGACGCCGCAATTAATTCCTTGTTGGGCCTAAATATATCAATTTTCAGTGTTTGATCTCCAAACTTAAGCTCTATTTGGCCCTCCTCACAGCTGATGTTGGCTCTAGCAGTAGCCAAGAAAGGTCTCCCTAGAATGATTGGTGTATCCCTAGGGTTCTCAGGTGCATCCATGTCTAAGACTATAAAGTCCACTGGAAAATAGAAATCCCGCACTCTCACGATAACATCCTCGAGAATCCCTTTTGGTGACTTTATAGATCGATCTGCTAATTGTAATGTCACCTCGGTTGGTTTCAGCTCAGATTCTTCCAGATGGTCAAGTAAGGATGTGGGTATCAGATTTATAGATGCACCTAAGTCTAACAATGCTCTATCAAATTGGGTACCACCTATCTTACAGGAGATCAGGGGAGTTCCAGGATCTTTTGCCTTGGGTGGGAGTCTACTAAGGATTACAGAGCTGGCTTGCTCTGACAGAACAATTGGGCTCCCTCCCTTGGTTCGCGGCTTACGCTGGGGTGTACATATATTCTTTAGAAATCGTGCGTAAGCTGGTACGTGGTGGATTGCATCCATCAAGGGGATGTTTATGTGGACCTGCTCAAAGAGCTTGACCAGGTCCTCCTCAGGGGCCACGGGTTTGGTGGTCTTCTTTCCCTTGGTCAGGGCCTCGGGAAACGGGATCTTGGTTGGTTCCTCTAGGATAGGTCCAGGTTGTGGGTCTGGAACAGCGGTACCTTGGCTAACTATCCTAGGGTCATGGTTATCAGGCTGGGAGTGGTTTGGATAATGCGGGTCCTGAGTTGTCTTACCACTACGTGTTGTTACAGAATTTAATCCGGCCTGATTTTGGTTCGGGTTTGGTAGGAGGGGTGGCTGCTGCTGAAATCCCTCACGCGAAGTTGAGGCTTCCATCTCGTCTGGAGATGGGGCAGTAGGGGCCTGATAAATCCATTGAGCATGGCCTAAATTTGGATTCATAACGCGCTTCTGGGTTGGCACGTTATTTGGGTTAGGAAGGGGTTGGGAAGGGAGTGTGCCTGGCTGGCGAGAATTTGCCAACTGGGCCAGTTGAGTTTTAACTTCAGTAAGCTCGTCCTTGTGCTGTTTTTGAATGGCCGCATTCGATTTTTGAATGTCAGACAGAGTCTGAAGGATTAAGGACATTTGATCTTGATTTGGCCCTGATGGATAAGTAGGGTTGGGCCGAGGCTGAGGCGGCTGGTAGTGATGAGAGGGCTGTGGGCGGGACTGAAAAGGTGGTCTTTGGGTTTGGGGATTTCCCGCCCACTGAAAATTGGGATGGTTTCGCCATCCAGGGTTGTAAGTGTTGGAGAATGGGTCGTTCTGGATGGCGTTGAGGTCCTCGCAGGTCTGAGGAACCTCCTGAGAATCAGGGAAAGGAGGAATGGAGTTCCCCCGGCTGGTGAAGAAAGGATCGGATGATCTTCCAGTCCAAGAATCAGATGGGGATGGATATGGATCCATCCCAGGGGAGGATCGGTGGAGGATGTTTTGCACAGTCTCCTGTGTGGAAGGAGGTTGTGCAAAGGAGTTACGCGCAGAGGTGGCTCGCTGCAAGTGCTGAGTCAGCTCATCCACCTTCTTTTCAATGATTGAGACCTTGTCCAATCGACTGGCCATTAACTCCAGGTCGACTGATGCGGACAGGTCCTGCGTCTCATGTGCTCCCTTAAGATTCGTCGCTGCGCGGGTATTCGTCCTGTCGAATAATCCCATGGAGTCATTGTTGATGGAGTTCTCGCACATGTTTTCGAGAATCTCCCATACGGTGTCTTCATGTTGACCCATGATGTTTCCTCCGCAGGTTGCATTGACGAAAAGGCGGATGTCCTCACGGAGTCCCTGGTAAAAAGATTGGACTTGTTCCCATTTAGGAACTCCGTGATGGGGGCACTTCCTCATGAGATCCTGAAAACGATCCCATGCCTCATGGAGAGGTTCTCCTGATTGTTGAGTGAAGTGTGTAATCTGATGGCGCAAGGCGTTGGTCCGACCAACGGGAAAGAACTTTTTCAAAAACTCGGATTGAAGTTCTTCCCAAGTGTTGATCGGCCGGGTCTGAGTTTGATACCAATGGGCGGCCTTGTCCATAAGAGAAAAGGAGAACATCTTCATGAGAAGAATATCCCGATTTTGCGCATCTGATCCAAAAGTGTGGGCCAGATGCTTTAGCTGTTTGATGTGCTGGAAGGGATCTTCAGAATTAAGCCCATGGAATTTAGGTATAGCGTGAATCATGTTGGGCTTTAGTTCGGAATCAGGTCCTCCAATCGGGATTCTAACTCGAGGCTCAATGGCCACCGCAGCAGGATTGTAGTGGTCCCGCATCATAGGACGCTGTGGTGGGTGCACGAAGTTTTGGAAGAGGTCATTGAGTCGCTGGAGCTGGTGTTCCAGATTATTTTCTTCCTCAACTGGCTGAGCCATGATGGGGGAAGAAGAAGAACTTGGTTCTGAATCAGAAGAGAGAATAATGTGAGGGTGTTGCTGCACAAATACGGGCGTCGAGGCTTGGCCTTGACGAGAGCGAATTTCTAATGGAGGTCTTAAGGGTGGTCTTAGAGACCTCCTTCCGTACATGCACAGTTGGGAGAGGTAAGTTTAGAAGGTGCTGGACCCAATCAAGACACCCAAAAATGTGTTGGGTGACTATAGAGGTGCGGGGCAGATGGACCCCTTGATCAGAAAGATCGTCCACCTGAGAATTACCTGGGCAGCCAGAGAGGGAGAGTCCTGCGAAGACCCCTACACGGTAGAGCGTCCCCACGGGTTACAGGGTTTCCCCCACCCGACCTCTCTTGTCACTGCGGTTCCAGGTAGACCAGAATGGGGATCTTGACCTCTTAAGTCTACCAATTTTAAGATCAGGGTGCTTAAGGTTTCACTTGAACTTTAGTCTTTTTAAGTGCAAAGAGTGACCTAATTTAAGGTTGGTTAACCCAAAGGGGTCAACTTTACCTCTTGTTTTCTTTGAGAGCTTTTTGGGTCCTGTCTTTTAGGGTTCAAGTGTTTAGAGAGAGCCAATTGTTTAGGATTTTTCTTGTTAATTATTTTCAATCAATGGCTTGGGCACACCTCTTTTGGATTTCCTCAATTCTTGATTAAGGGGTGTGTCTCTACTGAAATCCTAATGTTTGACCTTATGTTGGCTCTACTTGGTCCATTTAACTCTTTGTTGGGCAATTAGGGCTCAAGCAAGAATGTGTTAGCCCTTAAATACCCTTAATAGTGTGCAGGAGTGATGAGTTGAAAACATGCAACTTTTTATGGTTACTAAGTATGGAAGACAGGTTAGCCCTATATTGCTTGTTCTTTTCTTTTCTTCCTCTTTAGAGTGTAGGGGTTAATAGTGAGAGAAAAGATTTACCTGTCTTCGGAGTGGTTGTGTGGTTGCTTGTCTTCTTGAGTTCCTGTAGCTGCACAAAAGAGAGGAGATTATCAGAACTTAAAAGAAACAGGAATGTTTACCTCTAGAATAGCCGTTGCTCCCCGGCAGCGGCGCCAAAATGAAACGTCGGTTTTGTATTTGTTATAACGTTGTAGTAAAGCCGGTTATTACCAACATTTCAAATATAAATTTTTTACTCGGAAAATGAAAGAGTTCCCGAGGTCGAACTCAGGGAGCAAGTCGTATCCTAGAGATATACATGTTTCTTTTACAAAATAAAGAGAGAGAGGGAAAGAATTTGTTGTGATGTTCTTCTTTCTCTTTCTTCAGATCTCCTTCTTCTTCCTTGGTTTCTGCTACGGTGATAATCTTCTTCTGCAATGGTGATGCTCTTCTTCTTCTTCCTGCTGTTCCTGCGTTGGTGATGTTTTTCTTTCTTCAGAGCTCCTTGTTCTTCTTCTTTGGTTTTCTGCCTTGACCTCTCTTCTTCTTCTTCTGCAATCGTGGTGATGCTCTTCTTCTTCTTCTGCAATCGTGGTGACCTCTCTTTTTTATGGCTGCAGAGCTTCTGCCTTCAGCTACTAAGTCTTCCTTCTTCTTCTTCTGCTTCGGCCGTTGCTCTTCCTTCTTCTTCGCCTGCACTTCTTCTTTTGCCTGCACACTTCAGAGTTTTTTTTTTTTTTGTCAAGAGGCAAAACCTACTCTACCCCCCTCCCCCGTGTTTCTCTTTCTCTCTGAAATCACTCTTCGGAAGCTCTCCCAGAGCGCTACCGGGTAATCGGGTTCGGGTCAGGCCCGGGTCCAGGCCCACCGGCGTGCGGTGGTGGGCGAGGAGTGCAGGTCGGTTTAATCGGGTCGGGCCAGGTCCGCGGAGCGTGGTCACGGACGAGGCCGGGTCGGGTGAGAGGGACCTCACCCCGTGGTCAGGAGGCAGACAGCATAAGGCACTTTTTGCCTTTATGCGTCCGCGCGCCTCCGAGAGGTTCCGAGGTGGGACTAAATGTCCCACCCCAATTGAGCGCCCGTCGCGGAGGGAGCAGTGGGCGATCGTGTCTTCACGCGCGGCCCTCGCCCCGTCTGCGAGCCTGGGACGTTTCGCGGAGACTCCCTGCGCAACCTGGGAGTCGAACCTGGGCGAAGGCGTGCCTGCACCTGCAGGTGAAGGAGCTCTGCTTGCTCAGTAATGGCGACGGCGGGCGAGTCACCTGGTCACAGAAGAACGGCCTCTCGGCCAAATCAGACAGGCGGGGGACCTTCGCCGTGGCACGGCGAAGGTGGTCAGGGGGTCTGCAGGGGGCGTGATGGAGCCAACAGGTCGTCCTAGGTCAAACTGTGAGCGAAGAAGTGGGTGTGTTCGGTGGATCTGCAGAGGGTGTTTGGTGGGAAGTGGAGGGGCGGAAGAGGATCAGGGTGAGGAGGCGGATGTTCTGCGGTGGTCGGCGAGCCGTGTGGGTCGCTGAGGTGATGGGCGCGGCTCGCCGGAGGGTGGTCGGAGGCGGAGAGGGTGAGGGTGAACAGGAGCGGTCGAGGGTTTAATTGACTAAATTGAAAGCGGGGAAAGAAAGAGGAGAAGAAGGGGAGTAGGTCTAACTTACTTGCAGGGACGAAGGGGGAGGAACAGGGCGACAGTCGTATCGACTGTCGCCGGAGAAGACGATGCTCAGGGAGAGGGGCGGCGGCGAGCAGAGGGCTGGAGAGGCGCCAGCTGGGTGCGGCGTGGCGCGGGAAGAGCAGGGGAGGAAGTCTCTGCTGCTGGTATTGCGGCAGAGCGAAGAGGTGGAGGGGGAGGAAGCCGCCGGAGCTGGTGAGCGTCTGCCGGAGGAAGAAGAGAAGAAAGCTGGGGGTTTTCTCCGTCAGATCCAGGCTGCCCTGGTCGGTGGAGCAGCGGGGGGTATTTATAGGGATGAAACAGGGAGGAAGGCGGAGGGAGACGACGTGTCTCCCTCGCCGGAGAATGGTCGGAACACGAACCCATACCGTCCGTGCGTTCGCACGGCCGGTATGGGGGGCTACAATGACCATGGGGGTGCCCCTGCGACGGCTGACGACGCAGGGCACCCCCGGTATACTTGCCAGGTCCACCACCTCACCCTGCGCGGCGCCATGCTCCGCGCAAGGTCGCCGGAGCATGGTGCTGGCAGGGTTTTGCAGGAGGGACCTGATTGCAAAGAACGAAGGAGAGTTAGGGGCCAAAATGCGAGGGTTCAAAAGTTGAGGGCCAAAGAGTAAATATATGAGGACCAAAGTGTAAAGTCGGTCAAGGAGGTTTCTTCTTAGGCTCAAGTTTTTATACATGACTAATTAGGACCTAAGGAATCTGATGGTGAATTTCATTTTCATATTAAACCTTGTTTGACCGGTCAATTTGCGTAAAGACCCAAATTAAGTTATTAATTGGGCATGGTTCTCAATGTAGGTCAAAATGGGTTCTAAAGGCCAAATTGAAGGTTCTAAACTCTAGAGATTATTTTTCTATGAATTTTAGAGGGTTTATTCTATTTTTACTTTGCCTCTAACCTTGTGAATTGAAGCGGGTTGTTTTAGGGTTACAGATTATCATTTGGTTCCTTGGAAGTGCCGTAGCCCTTGCTAGATCATCTCATCCCACTTTTATTCTCATTAAGCTGTTTTGACCTGTGTTTGGGCCCAGAATTACCCTGTATGCAGATTATACTGGTAAAATTGCACTTTTACCCCTTATGACTGGTTTTCTTCTCAAACTCAGAATTCTCTGAGTTAAGCCTTTCCTTGAGATATGTAGGAGCTTTTATCCTTTGTATTGGGTCAAAATGAGCTAGTTATGGCTCATGATGAGGTTCTCATCAATTTACCAATCATCTTTTAGGGGATTCTGAGGAAGACCTTTTTCACGAGGGCATTCATGTGTCCAATTTTCTACATGACTATCCATCTTCCGTGTATCACTTCACACCTGGCTGAATAGGCGTAAAAGATAGAACTGGATGGGAGGTAACCCATCATTTTTTCTGCTTTCCTTTTTTTCTTTTCCTAGGTTTTGACCATCCTGAAACCAATCGGCTCTCACTAAGGTGATCTTTTTTCCCTCCTAATGCATGAGAACATGGCATATCATAAGCATGGAGGATGTTTTTACATTTTTACGATCAATTCAGAATTTTCAAAACCTAAAAATATGTAATTTTTCTTTCGCATATATCTCATTATAGAAAAATCACAAAACTCTTTGAGGAAAATTTTGAAAATCAGGACTAAGGTTGAAAGATTCTTTTTAAGGTACAATGAGATTTAATCTTTAACAAACTAGGAACTAGAATGCAAATCCGATTTTTAGAACTTTTGGGTCTATTCTTAGACTAGATCAAGTATCTTTCTCTATATTCCATCTGAACTCATGATGATTCAGGCGACTTGATCTCTTTTTGTGACCTGGAAATTACTTGGCTTAGTTTCTGACCCAAAAACTTATGTCTCTTGCAAAAATTCTTGTGTGAAATTTCGCACACAGCAAACGCCTAAAAATATTTAGAAAAATTAGAAAAACTTCTTGTTTAGTCTCAGTGGAATCTGAAGAAGATGATTGGTTTGAGTTTCCATCGCTAAGGAGGAAAATGCCCCATTTGAGGATGTGATGTCAACATGTTACCACCTCAGTGCTACTCTATATTTATATTTCATATCTTTAGACGGAGCATTAAGGTACATTTTGCGGCTCAAGTATCTTGGATGGTGCTCTACCCATAGCATTGGAGCAAGAGCTTGAGTTCTCTTGGAGTGCCCCTTTACACCGCATTGTGTTTTAGGGTTATGAGCTCCTAGGTGGTGTCTTGGATAGTACTATTTCGAAGTGCTGGTGCCAGAGCCATGTTGAGACTACGAGTTACTACGCTATCGAATTTGGTTTTGAAAACCTGTCATTGTAGTTTGAAAGCGAAGAACTCGTGTTCAAAAAATAAAATTTATACCGGAATAGAAATCCTAGGTCGAACTCAGGGAGGCAGACATTTGATTAGAAATACGCGTTTGTTTTATTTGTCACGAAGTAGAATAAATGATTGGAAACTATCTATCTATTTACAATAAATAGAAGAGAGAGAATATTACAAACAAAAGTAAAAAGGGATGTAGAATGAACATGAATTTCATTATCAAAATGGTTGTTCATTACACTACTCATTACGACTAGAAAGCGGGAAATGATTAGAATAGAAAGCAGGAAAATTCTACTCTAGAAAGCAGCAAATCTACTCTAGAAAGCAGTAAAAAGAATGGAGAGAGAGATATCCTCCTTAACGATCGTTTGGAGGACGAGCTAGACGGGATGACGACTGAAAGAAGGGGAATGGAGCGGGAAGAAGGAGGACGAAGCAGGAAGAACGAGAACGGGGCAGCACGTCGTCGTCGTGGGATTCGCTTCCGAAATGGGGGCAAAAATTTGATTTTATCTCTTGAGAAGCATCCTGGGTGTGGGACAAGCTTCTCTTGATGTTGAACACTTATGAACTTACGCTAACGAGATTGGTTTTGGAAAACCTATCATTGTAGTTCGGAAGTGAAGAATTCGTGTTCAACAAATAAAATTTATAACGAAAATAATTCCGGGTCGAATACAGGGAGGCTACGTTGATCTATTTTCGTAATTATATTTTTTTTAGGATTTTCTTTAAGCAAGGTGTTATAATTACAATGGGGCTATCAAACTATGAGAGAGAGAGAGAGAGAGAGAGAGAGAAAGAGAGAGAGAGAGAGAAAGAGAACATGCATTCAATATTTAAATAGTTTATAAAAGTTACACTAGAATGCGGAAAATCAATTACACTATAAAGCAGAAAATTCTACACTAAAAAAGCTGTAAATAAGAATGGGAGAGAGAAATTATCCTCCTCGACGATTGCTTGGAGGACGAGCCGGACGGAACGACGCTTGGACGAAGGAGAACAAAGCAAGACGAAGCAGAAGAACGGGAATGGAGCAGCACGCCGTCGTCGTCGCGGGATCCACTTCCGAAGGAGAACGAAAATTGGACTTTATCTCGCAAGAAGCATCCCGGGTGTGGGACAAGCTTCTTTTGAGCTTTGGAGGGGTAGAGAGGAGAAAGAAGGGATGAAAATTTCGTATGGAGGGGGTCTCCTTTTATAGTTGCATGGAGTGAGGGCAAAATGGACATTACAAGTTCAAAATAGTAAATGAGGGGTCTTTAGTGACGGATAAATCCGTCACTAAAGCCCCTAACGTGGGCGACGTGGGCGGCTCGCGCGCGCCTCCTCGCTTGCTCGCGCCCTCAACGGCTTCGCACGTCCACGAAGTCTCAGCCGTCCGATCGCGAGATCGGACGGCTTAAAATCGCGCCTTCACCCGCTGCATTGCGCTCGCCTGCGCGTGCGATCGCGCGTTATGCGCAGGCGTCCAATCGTGCGTCAACGCTATCGGGCGCCCGCGACCGCACGATCTCCATCCGACGCTCTACGCGCCTCAATTACCCGCGCCTCCAATCCCCTCACCGCGGCTTGAACCCGCGCCCTGCGCTCGGGTAATCACGCTCGATCGCTGCGCTGCGGGGCGCGGATGGTCGAGCGCACGTTTTAAGCGCCGGGCGGCCACAACCGTTGGATCTCCATCTGACTGCGGAGAGCGATCGGGCGGGGGCCTTCACAAAATGCCAGCGGCCGTTTGGGCGGCTAAGATGGCCCCACGTGGCACCATCTTGGTCGTCCATCTTCTGGAAGTTGTAGATGGTGCCACGGATGTCGGATTGACTCGATTTTTGTGTCGTTGGGCTGCGATCGTCGATCCGAATTCATCCGTGTGGTTGGATTTGTCATCTGAAGTGCGAATTTACACCATCCTAGCCCTTGATCTTCTAGGGTTCCCCGATCTCTATCTGATGCTATGAATGCCTGATTAGGGCGATCTTGTAGTCGTTGAACTCCAATCATCGCCCTGATCACATCCATACGGTTGTATCTTTGATCCGAGGCTTCGATAAAATGTTTGCCCTGTCCAAGCACATAAAAGGAGACAATTAACCTCCATTTTATTCAAATTACTCTAAATGCGAGATGATGCATGTTATGGAATATTTATATCATCAAATGCAATCCTATGCTTAAGAACATGCATAAATAGACATTTTAAGTAGTGTAAATGTGTTTACATCATACCCCCATGCCTATCTTTTGCTAGTCCCTAGCAAAAACTATATGCTATTTATAAAAGAATTAGGTTAGATTATTTGGACCTGAGTTATTTTCAATCATTAAGAAATTGTCTACTTAGGAACTGAACTTTCAAAGACACAACAGTGCCCGGGTATCAGCCAAAATGCAGATCGTCTCAAGCCCTCGCCTTATTCAAAGAAAAATTTCTTTTTCTCTTTTTACTCTTTTCTAATTTTTTTGGATTTTTAAATTTTAGGGTTCAAGAGTGGCTTTCTAAGACCATTCAACTCACCCAAGATTTGATGAGAATCCTAAGTTTTAAGCATCTTATTGTGATTGTGATAGACTCGTTGATCGGCAATTAGAACGGACTTCGGATTTCTACGCCCCTAGGTGACCTCAAAAAGAATTCTGCCTAAAGGTGTATCTTTACACCCGTTAGCTTTCTCCATACTTTTATTTTTTTAACGGGGTCAACACAAGGGTGAATCCAGTGTATATCTCCCCGGTTTATTCTACTTCTCCGCTTCTTCCTAAGTGTTTTAGGAATTTTTAGTGCATTTTCTGAGCTAGGTTCTGGACAACCGGTCGATGAGCTGTTACCACCGACAACTTGCCAGCCATACTCGTGCGGTGAAGTGTGGCTTATTTCTTTTTGTTCTTTTCTCCTTTTTCTTTTTGATTTTTTTTTTTTAAAGTAGGTGGCTTCCCTGATCTAAGATTTACCTAAAGGCAGCAAAAAGAGAAAGGTCTAGTGACTGGGCTCTGGACAACCTACCTATGGACTGTTACCTACGATAACTTGCCAGCCATATCACCCTAGAAGGTTCATTAGCTACCCAATTTCCGTTAGAATCGTCGAATAACGAGTCAGTGCAAAGAAAGTGTGTAGATGCTTAAAACTCAAAATTCCCTCAAATCAGAGGGTGGGTTGATAAGTCGTGTACTTATCACCCAAACTTATTTATTCCAATTATAATAGAATTAAGATGGCGAGGACTCAAAGACAAATCCACATTTTAGTGGATACACAGGCTAATTAAGTCCAAAGACCTGAGGGGTCTTTGTGTTCAGATCCAAGTGTAAAATTTCTTAGGATTGAAAAGTCCTAATGTCCAACTAATCCTTCCTAATTTCTTTTTTTTTTATAAGAAGAGAAAAAATTTACATGGATTTCACAAGGCTGACCAAATAATTCAAGAATGAATCCACCCCCCCATGCTTAGCTGATGCAATGTCCTCATTGAAAAAGAGACATGAAAGAGTGGGTAGAATATGAAAGATGTCACCTGGATATGAAGCTCATATCAGCCTTGTGTCATATGTACAATTGCTGAGTTTAATGCCGTCAGCTAGGCGAAGTCCAGCCAAAGAAGTCACAGAATGGCTAGAGCAATAGAGTCTGAAACGGGTTCTGGAAGATTACGGTCAACAACAGGCTTCAGACGTTGACCGTTGACTTTAAAGGTGTTACCCGTCTTTGGGTCAGAAATCTGAACGGCACCATTTAGAAAAAACTGATCAATTATGAATGGGCCATTCCATTTAGATCTAAGTTTACCAAGAAAGAGCTTAAGTTTAGAATCGAATAACTAGACCTTCTGGTTTGGCTCAAAGTTCTTGCGGGAAATCATTTGATCATGTAGAGCTTTGGTCCGAGCCTTGTAGATCTTGGCGTTCTCATAAGCCTCATTTCTAAGCTCCTCCAACTTAGATAGTTGGAGTTTCCTGGTCTTCCCAGCTAGATTTAGATCTAGATTGCATTGTTTGATTGCCCAGAATGCCCTGTGTTCAATCTCTACGGGTAGATGACACGTCTTTCCATACACCAAACGGAATGGAGACATGCCGATGGGCGTTTTATACGCCGTACGGTAGGCCCAAAGAGCGTCCTCAAGCTTTTGAGTCCAATCCTTGCGATCAGGCCTAACCATTTTTTGCAGAATGTTCTTGATCTCTCGATTGGAGATCTCAGCTTGTCCATTCGTTTGGGGATGGTAAGGAGTGGAAATTCGATGATTAACCCCGTATTTGGCCAATAAATTCCAGAATTGGGCATTAGTAAAATGAGTGCCACCATCACTGATGATAGCCCTCGGAATCCCGAACCTACTGAAGATATTTTTCTTGACAAAATTGATGACCACCTTGTGGTCATTGGTTCCGGTGGGAATTGCCTCAATCCATTTGGACACATAATCAACAGCAACAAGAATGTACTGATGTCCAAATGAAGGGATAAAGGGTCCCATGAAATCGATGCCCCAAACATCGAAAATTTCGATAGGAAAAATAGGGTTTAGGGGCATCATGTCTCTCTTAGTTATGCTCCCGAGTGCCTGACATCGAGAACATGACCTTGAGAAATCCTGGGCATCCTTGAATAAAGACGGCCAATAGAAGCCAGATTGCAAGATTTTTGCAGCTGTCTTTCTTCCGGAGAAATGTCCACCACACCCAGATGCATGGCAGAACTCGAGTATACTGTTGAATTCATTCTCCGGTATGCATCGGCGAATAATCTGATCAGAGCCGATGCGATACAGTTCAGGGTCCTCCCAAAAGTAGTATTTGGCCTCAGATTTGAGTCTATCTAGTTGTTGGTTGGTTCAATCCTGGGGGATTTGACCAACGGCCAAATAGTTAACAATGTCAGCAAATCATGGGGAGTGGACACCTAAAACTGTAAGAATGGTTTCGTCCGAAAAAGTGTCAGCAATCGGAATATCTGGACAAGAAGAATCACCTAGGAGTCTCGACAAATGATTCGCTACCACATTTTGTACCCCGACTTTATCCTTGATTTCAAGATCAAATTCTTGAAGAAGAAGAATCCAACGAATAAGCCGGGGTTTAGCATCCTTTTTAGCCAAGAGATGTCACAAGGTCGAGTGGTCGGTATAAACAATAACATGAGACCCCAAGAGATAAGCCCTGAATTTTTCCAAAGCAAATACTACAGCTAGTAATTCCTTTTCAGTAATAGTATAATTCCTCTGGACTTCATCCAGAGTTTTACTAGCGTAGTAAATGAAAAAGGGCTTTCAGTCAATTTTCTGACCCAGGACAGCCCCGACCGTGTAATCAGAAGCGTCGGTCATGATCTCAAATGGGGTTGTCTAAATTGGTGGTTGCAAAATTGGAGCACAGGTGACTGCCGTTTTCAGAAAATCAAATGCCTTTCGGCATGATTCGTCAAAAACAAACGGCGTTTCTTTGGCAAGAAGATTGCTCAAAGGACGAGCAACCTTCGAAAAATCCTTGATGAATCTTCGATAAAATCCCACATGGCCAAGAAATGATCTGATTTGTTTAACAGATGTGGGATGAGGAAGTTTAGCGATAACATCAACCTTAGCTTTGTCCACTTCAATTCCCCGTTCAGAGATTACATGACCCAAAACGATACCTTCTTGGGTCATGAAATGACTCTTTTCCCAGCTAAGGACCAGTCGTGTCTTGATACATCGCTTAAGAATCATTTCTAAATTAGCCAAACAAGAGTCAAATGATTCTCCGAAAATAGAGAAATCATCCATGAAGACTTCCAGAAACTCTCCCACCATGTCGGAAAATATGGCTACCATACACCTTTGAAAAGTCGCAGGTGCATTGCATAACCCAAAAGGCATCCTACGAAAAGCAAAGGTTCCGTAGGGACAGGTGAAAGTAGTTTTTTCCTGATCCCCGGGATGGATAGGAACTTGATTATATCCTGAGTAGCCATCAAGAAAACAGAAGTACTTCTGCCCAGCTAATTTTTCCAAGATTTGATCAATGAAGGGCAGGGGAAAATGATCCTTTTTAGTGGCTGTGTTCAACTTCCTGTAATCAATACAAACTCTCCAAGAGGAAGCTGAACGAGTTGTGACAGATTCACCTCTCTCATTAGTCACAACAGTAATCTCGGCTTTCTTTGGAACAATCTGAATGGGACTTACCCAGGGACTGTCAGAGATTGGATAAATAATTCCTGCATCGAGCCACTTGATGATTTCCTTTTTGACCACTTCTCGCATATTTGGATTTAATCTCCTCTGCATCTGGCGAGAAGGGCGGGATCCATCTTCCAAAAACATTCTATGATTATAGTAAGATGGCTCGATCCCCCTGAGGTCATGAATGGTCCAACCAATTGCCTCCTTATGTTCCTTTAGGACCTTAATCAATTTAATCTCTTTCTCCTTTGTTAATTTAGCACTAATAATCACAGGGAGCGTATTCTGCGGTCCTAAAAATTGATATTTTAAATTCTTGGGCAATGGTTTCAATTCAAGCTGGGGTGGGGTAATGATTGATGGTAGGGTAGATGCTGAAGATTCAACAAGAGGAAGAGGTTTTAAGTGAACAAAATCAGTAACCTCTTCCGAAGATGTCAGGTCAGAGGGTTGCGGGTCAAATTCATTAACCAAAGAGGAACTTTCAATTGAATAAACTGTCAAACAAGTTTCAATATTAACATTATCCTCATCAAGTTCCTCAATAAATCCACAATCCTCAAATTTGTTTATTGCCTTAAAAATATCCAATTTCATTCGTTGGTCCCCAAAGGCGATTTCCATGCTACTGCTTTCACAATTAATGTTGGCCTTTGCGGTAGCCAGGAACGGACGCCCCAGAATGATGGGCGTGTTCCTCAGATTATCTGGTACATCCATGTTAAGGACAAGGAAATCTACAGGAAAATAGAAATCCTTGACCTTAACTATAACATCTTCAATAACGCCTCGCAGGTTTGTGACCGAACGGTCCGCTAACTGTAGCGTTACTGAAGTTGGCCGAAGTTCACCTAACCCAAACTTCTCATAAAGAGAAGTCGGGATTAGGTTGATGGATGCACCGAGATCCAAAAGTGCTCTATCAAATGTGTAATCTCCGATAATGCAAGAAATCAAAGGAGCACCAGGATCTCTCTTTTTCTGAGGGAGGTAGTGTAGGATAACAGACCTAGCCTGCTCGGAGAGTACCACCTTCCTCGGAACAGATTCTCTCGACTTACGCTTTTGTGTACATAATTCCTTTAAAAATTTTGCGTAAGCCGGTATGTTCTTGATAGCATCAAGGAGTGGAATATTGATCTCAACATTCTTAAATAAATTAAGAAGCTCCTCATTGCTATCAACAGACTTCTTCTTCTTTGCTTTGGCTAAGGCTTCAGGAAAAGGAACATTAGTCAGATCTTTGGAATCAGGTTCCTGAGCCTTGATTTCTTCTCTAGAATTCTCCTCTCTCTCCTCAGATTCTTCAGGATTCAAAAGATCAGAATAGTGTGGTTGTGGATCCTGAGTCTTCTTACCACTCCTCAAAGTGACAGAATTTGCAGAAGCGTAAGAATTTAGGTCTTGGGGAGGGTTAGGAAAGATTGGAGGGGCTTAATTGATCATGAATTGTTGATTAGCAGAAGAAGAAGACGAGGAACCCTGCTCAACCACCTGAGCATGTGCGTGCGGGTCCCTCTGATTTCCGTACCCTTGGGATTGATTGCCTGAATTTATAATGTTTTGCGGGTTGGGTACGGGTTGGGATGGTAGAGATCCGGGTTGACGAGAGTTAGCAACGAGCCCGAATTGCAAGTTGTCCAGCGAGTTTTTCATTTGCTGCATAAGCTGGAGCATAGATCCTTGCATCTCTACCATTTGACGGTTCAAATCAGCCTGCCCTGCAGGTTGACGGGCATTCCAAGTTGGCTGATTGACCTGATTCGGAGGCAACTGAGTATATACTTGACCCTGACCCATTGGGCATTGCGGAGCATAGTTGCTGGGTCGGAATTGGGTCTGTTGCCCCGGATTTTTCCAAGAGAAGTTAGGGTGGTTTCTCCAACCTGGATTATAGGCATTCGAGTAGGGGTTGGATCTAACATTCTCTTGTACAGCACAGACATCCTCATAGGGTGAGGATGGAGAAAAAGAAAGGGAAGGATGAGAAAAGCTGGGATCAAAGGCCCCAGTTGGGAACCCATGGGGTTCCGAGAAATGCTGACTCATAGATTGAGTCACATCGAGTTGATTCACGAATTCCCGTCTAGAAGGAGCTCGTGAGGAATGGAATCCCGAATTTTGGGATTGAATGGATTGAGAGTTGTTCATAGAATTGCCAGCCATCCACTCTTCCATTCTTTTAGTAACCAAGTCCACCTTATCAAGTTTATTACAAATCAATTCCATATCAAATGAATGAGAGTCCTGGACTTCATTGACATTTGATCTGGGTTGTTGGGACCGGTTAAAAGTATCCATGGAGGCATGATTAATTGAATTCTCACTCATTTCCTCAAATAAATCATGTGCACTATCTGCATCTTTATTAAGGAAATTGCCTCTGCAATAAGCATCCACATGGTTTCTGAGTTGCTCATTCAACCCATGATAGAAGATCTGCACGAGTTGCCATTTCGGCACCTCGTGGTGTGGACACCTCTGCAATAAGTCCTGGAATCGCTCCCAGGCCACATGAAACTGCTCCCCCAGCCGCTGGGTAAAAGTAGTGATTGCCCGTCTCAAAGCATTGGTACGACCGACTGGGAAGAATTTCTTCAGAAAGGCCGATTTCAACTCATTCCAAGTTGTAATTGGTCTTCCTATTGTCCTATACCATTGTGCGGCTTTATCCCTAAGAGAGTGGGGGAAGAGCCTCATGATCATTTGCTCCTCGTTAACGTTTCGAGCCTTGGTGGTCTGGACCAAAGTGGTCAAATCCTCCAAGTGCTGAAACGGATCTTCGGAGCCAAGCCCATGATAATGTTTAATCAGGCTTAACACCTGGGGCTTGATTTCTACGTCACCGGCTGGAATTTGGACGTCGGGACGTTCCCTGTAATTCGAAGGATCATAAAAATCCTTCAAGGGCTGAACGCCCTGCATTCTCAGGAACCATTCTTGCATTCTCTGCATTTGTTCCAGCTGCCTTCTAAATTCTTCCTGTGGATTTTCAAGCAGAGGAGGCTGTTGTTCGGCCATGGGATCAAATTGACCAAAATCTAACTTGCACCTCCTAGAATGTTCTAATGGTCCTTCCAATCGGGTATTCAATGACCGTCTTCCCAGCATAAACTAGGAGAAGGTTGGAAGGACTGGGGATATGGACCCTACAGCACAACAAAACAAGGCTGTCCTTAAGTGGGGTAGCCTAAGGATCTACTGACTCCCAAAACCAGCCTTAAGACTGTAAGTGATTTACTTTACTTGCGTCTGTTTAATCCAACCAGTTAGAAGGAGGGACTGGGGAGAAGGTTCTTCCTTTGGCTTTCGCCTCCGGTTCCTAGTGTACCCCCTAGTCGCGATCGTTTGACTCTGCTCCCCTAGCTAGACACCAGATTAATCAGTACAAGTAGGTTAATAAAAAATAATCTCAGACTAGGCCCTGAAGAGCGAATCAAACCTTAAGGTCAATGTCTACTCAATTTTATTAAGGC
This sequence comes from Thalassia testudinum, assembly GCA_037157565.1. NCBI lineage: Eukaryota > Viridiplantae > Streptophyta > Magnoliopsida > Alismatales > Hydrocharitaceae > Thalassia > Thalassia testudinum. The sequence goes on from JAZHRO010000031.1 coordinate 168,337,012, forward strand.
CTGGGATTGTGGTGCTTATGAAATGTGATGGGCCCTTACAATGGGTTGTGCCCTTAATGATTGATTGAGATTTGTGTAAGTGCGTGCACAACCAAGGTTTTCAAGTAAGATTATTGATTATGCATGAATTTTAATGTTCAAATCTTGCTTAAGTAGCTTTTAGGGTTTCAAATTAGGTGAATTGCAATGAAGTTTCTAGGCAAACCAAGTTGTAAAACACGGGTGAAGATAGTTTTCCTTTAAAATCAGAAAGAAAGTGGAGTGCCTGGAATATACCTAGATTGAAAACCCTAAGGAGGAGCTACTTGATGAGTTGGTTTTAAAGTGCGACCCAAACAACTCAAACAATTGGCCACAATTGCACCACTAAGTTAGGCACTCAAAGATGGTTAACCTAGAATGATTTCTACTCTGTTATGTGTTGCTTTATGTGTACCGGTTCCACAGATCAGAACCCGGTTGAGTAGAAAACAAATCAAGTTGATCAAGTGCCTTGAATGTGGGTGTGTGTTGTGTGTTTGTTGGAAATTTCCCTACATGATTATCTTTTTGTTATTTTTTTTTTATGAATGAAGGTGGAATGAATGTGAGTGGAAATCCAAACAACCAAACTATTCCTAGGATTTATGCAAACACCTAAGTTAATTGGAATTTGGATTTAATGTGGCGAATGAAATCTATGGAGGGGGAAAGAATGGGGGAGCACTTACAGTTGTCTTCAACTGCACTTTACTCCAGTCTACCGCTTGTTGATTCCTTGATGGAGGTCTCTGCAAAACAATAGACACAAGAGAAAGCTAGTTAGAAAACAAATAAAGTGCAAGAAATGCGAAGAAAAGATCGGAAATCGTTGCCTCCCCGGCAACGGTGCCAAAATGTTAAACGCTTACGAACCTACGCTAACGAGATTGGTTTTGGAAAACCTGTCGTTGTGGTTCGGAAGCGAAGAATTCGTATTCAACAAATAAAATTTATACCAAAAATAATTCCGGGTCGAACACAGGGAGGCTACGTTGATCTATTTTCGCAATTATATTTTTTTTAGGATTTTCTTTAAGCAAGGCGTTATAATTACAATGGGGCTATCAAACTATGAGAGAGAGAGAGAGAGAGAAAGAGAACATGCATTCAATATTTAAATAGTTTATAAAAGTTACACTAGAATGCGGAAAATCAATTACACTATAAAGCAGAAAATTCTACACTAGAAAAGCTGTAAATAAGAATGGGAGAGAGAAATTATCCTCCTCGACTATTGCTTGGAGGACGAACTTGACGGAACGACGCCTGGACGAAGGAGAATGAAGTAGGACGAAGGAGGACGAAGTAGAAGAATGGGAACGGAGCAGCACGCCGTCGTCGTCGCGGGATCCACTTCCGAAGGAGAACGAAAATTGGACTTTATCTTGTAAGAAGCATCCCGGGTGTGGGACAAGCTTCTTTTGAGCTTTGGAAGGGTAGAGAGGAGAAAGAAGGGATGAAAATTTCGTATGGAGGGGGTCTCCTTTTATAGTTGCAAGGAGTAATGGCAAAATGGACATTACAAGTTCAAAATAGTAAATGAGGGGTCTTTAGTGACGGATAAATCCGTCAGTAAAGCCCCTAACGTGGGCGACGTGGGCGGCTCGCACGTGCCTCCTCGCTTGCTCGCGCCCTCAACGGCTTTGCACGTCTGCGAAGTCTCAGCCGTCCGATCGCGAGATCGGACGACTTAAAATCGCGCCTTCACCCGCTGCATTGCGCCCGCCTGCGCGTGCGATCGCGCGTTACGCGCGGGCGTCCAATCGTGCGTCGACGCTATTGGGTGCCCGCGACCGCACGATCTCCATCCGACGCTCCACGCGCCTCAATTACCCGCGCCTCCAATCCCCTCACCGCGGCTCGAACCTGCGCCACTCTTTCGCGTAAGCGCGCTCGACCGCTGCGCTGCGGGGCACGGATGGTCGAGCGCACGTTTTAAGCGCCGGGCGGCCACAGCCGTTGGATCTCCATCTGACGGCAGAGATCGAACGGGCGGGGGCCTTCACAAAATGCCAGCGGCCGTTTGGGCGGCTGAGATGGCACCACGTGGCACCATCTTGGCCATCCATCTTATGGAAGTTGTAGATGGTGCCACGGATGTCGGATTGACTCGATTTTTGTGTCGTTGGGCTGCGATCGTCGATCCGAATTCATCCGTGTGGTCGGATTTGTCATCTGAAGTGCGGATTTACACCATTCTGGCCCTTGATCTTCTAGGGTTCCCTGATCTTTATCTGATGCTACGGATGCCTGATTAGGGCGATCTTAGAGTCGTTGAACTCCAATCGTCGCTCTGATCACATCCATACGGTTGGATCTTTGATCCGAGGCCCCGATAAAATGTTTGCCCTGTCCAAGCACATAAAAGGAGACAATTAACCTCCATTTTATTCAAACTACTCTAAATGCGAGATGATGCATGTTATGCAATATTTATATCATGAAATGCAATCCTATGCTTAAGAACATGCATAAATAGACATTTTAAGTAGTGTAAATGTGTTTACATCACTTGAGCTTTGGAGAGGGAGAGAAGAGAAGGAAGGGATGAGAATTTTTTATGGAGGGGGTCTCCTTTTATAGTTGCTAGGAGTGAGGGCAATTTGGTCTTTTTAATTTGAAAACATTAATTCAGGACCATTAGTGACGAATAAATCTGTCGCTAAAGGTTCGAAAATGGGTGTAGTGGGTGGCGCGCGTGCGCCTGCTCACCTCCTCATCACGTAATGCATGCCCATGATCTTTAAATCTTGGCTGTTCGATCATGAGATTGAACGGTTGAGATGCATCCTCTCCACGTCTCCTCATCGTGCGCTCGCCCGCGTCTGATCCCGCGTTACACGCGGGCGTTTGATGGAGCCTGTGCGCTATCGAGCGTGTGCAGCCGCTCGATCGCGATCGAGCGCTCAATCGTGCCCGCTTATCGTGCCTCAGTAGTCGCTCCTCATGACTCGAATGCGCGCCTCGCCTTCTCGCAAGCGTGCTCGACCAACGCGCTATCAACGCATTTGTGTCGCGCTTAAGGATTGTGCGTGCGAGCCCCACAGCCGTTGGATGAGCATCCAACGGCTGAGAAGCGATGATCAAATTGAAGAAGAGAAGGTGCAGTGGGTGCAGCGGCCGGTTGGGTGGCTAAGATGGCACCACATGGAGCCATCTTGGTCGTCCATCTTTTGGATGATGTAGATGGTGCCACGATTGTTGGATTGAGTCGATTTTCATGTCGTTAGGCTGCGATCGTCGATCCAAATTAATCTGTACGGTCAGATTTATCGTCTGAAGTGTGGATTCACACCATCTTGGCCCTTGATCTTCTAGGGTCCCTCGGGCTCTATCTGATGCTACAGATGTATGATTAAGGTGATCTAGGAGTCATTGAACTCCAATCGTCGCTCTAATCAAATCTGTACTGTTGGATCTTCGATCCGAGGCCTCGATAAAAAGTTGCCCTGTCCCTGAACATAAAAGGCGAAAATTAACCTCCATTTTATTCAAACTAATCTAAATGCAAGATGATGTAGGTTATGCAATATTTATAGTATGTAATGCAATTCTATGCTTAAGAACATGCATAAATAGACATTTTATGTAATATAAACATTTTTACATCACAACCCTATGCCTATCTTTTGCTAGTCCCTAGCAAAAACTATATGCTATTTATAAAAGAATTAGGTGGGATTATTTGGGCATAAGTTATTTTCAATCATTAAGAAAATGCTTACTTAGGATCTGAAGTTTCAAAGACACAACAGTGCTCGGGTATTTGCAAAAATGCAGACCTCCTCAAGCCCTCTCCTTATTCAAAGAAAATTTTCTTTTTTTCTTTTTCTTCTTTTCTAATTTTTTTTATTTTTGAGTTTAGAGTTTAAGAGTGGCTTTCTACGGTCATTCAACTCACCCAAGATTTGATGAGAACCCTAAGTTCTAAGCATCTTATTGTGAATGTGATGGACTTGTTAATCGGCAATTAGAATGAACTTCAGGTTTCTACACCTCTAGGTGACCTTAGAAAGAGAGTTCTGCCTAAAGGTGTATCTTTACAATCAGTAGCTTTCTCCCTACTTTTATTTTTATGAGGTCAACACAAGGGCGAATCCAGCATATATCTTCCCGATTTATTCTATTTCTTCGCTTCTTCCTAAGTGTTTTGGGAATTTTCAATGCATTTCTTGAGTTGGGTTCTGGACAACCAGTCAATGAGCTGTTACCACCGACAACTTACCAGCCATACTCGTGCGGTGAAGTGTGGCTTATTTCTTTTTCTTTTCTCCTTTTCTTTTTCTTTTCTTTTTGACTTTCTTTTTCTTTCTTTTTTTTTAAGTAGGTGGCTTCCCTGGTCTAAGATTTACCTAAAGGTAGCAAAAAGAGAATGGTCTAGTGACTGGGCTCAAGAGAACCTACCTATGGGCTGCTACCCACAATAACTTGCCAGCCATATCACCCTAGAAGGTTCATTAGCTACCCAATTTCCATTAGAATCTCCGATTAACGAGTCATTGACAAGATAGTGTGTAGATGCTTTAGACTTAAGGTTCCCTCAAATTAGAGGGCGGGTTGATAAGTTGTATACTTATCACCCAAACTTATTTACTAAAATTAAAATAGAATTCAGGTTGTCGAGGACTCGAAAAATAAATCCACATTTTAGTGGATACACGGGTCGATTAAGTCTAAAGACCTGAAGGGTCTTTGTGTTCAAATCATAATGTAATATTTCCTAAGATTAAAAATTTTCTTAAGCCCAAGTTCTCTTTCCTAATTCCATAATTTTTTTTAATATATAAATAAAAGAAAATAAAACAAAGCTACAGAGCTAACAAATTAATTCAGAGATGAATATCCACCCCCTATGCCTATCTAATGAAATGTCCTCATTGTATTAAAAAGACATAAAATAGAGCTGAATAGAGTAGAAAGCACCTGAATTGCTGACGTGCCGTAGTGCGTGTGTGTTAAGAGGTGTCGTTATAGTCGCACTTGATACGTCGGTTTTAAAACAAGTAAACGGAGGTGAGTCCGAGTGTCGGTCTCAAGGAGGCGTGGAAATCGGATTTTTGTTTATCACTTGTTGTCATGGAAAAGGCGGAGTTTTGCTTGCGAAAGATGTGGTTTTTGAAAAGCGAGAGAGAGAGATAGAGAGAGAGTTTAGGGTTAGAAAGCTCTTGGTTTTGATCATGCAACTTGAACAGGAATTAAAATGGCAATTGAACGGAAAATAACTTCATTAAACATGCATTCGTAGTTCATAACTTACAACATTAAATACATGCTTCAACAAAAGTAATGGAAAGCTTAAGAGAGAGAGAGAAAGAGAGAGAGAGAGTGGAGAGCGACAAGGCAGCCACGGCGGTGGAGGAGGCTCCGTCGGCGGCTCGTCGTCTCCGGCAATTACAAGAGTGCCTAAAGCTAGCTAAGAGAGGAGTGGAGTAGTTGCAAGGGGGAGTGAATGCATTGACTGGTGGTAGAAGGGGGTTTAAATAGAGTTAAGGGCTTCCTAAAAGAAGAATGGGCTTTAGCGACATCCGGAGCGTCGCTAAAACCGCTTCCACAAATGTCGGCGAAGCCCTCCTGCCGTCGGTCAGCTGCCCGCCCCGGTCTTCCTCTTCGCGCGATCCGTGGTCACTGAACGAGAGCCGTCCGATCGAAGATCGGACGGCTGAGAGCCTTCTTCGCCCGCGCTGAGATCGCGCCTTGGGCGCGCGTGCACGCGCGCGTTTCCGCCCGACGTGCGCGTGCGCGTGGGCGCTCGTGGGCTGTCGTCGTGCCCCGTGGCGAGATCCTGGCCGCCCGCTGCTGATCGGGCGGCCCAATTTTTCCGCGCCTTCCGCTCGCCTTCAAAATCCTCTCTGCGCGGCTCGAACGCGCATCGTGGCGATGCGGGCGTGCGCCCTAACCGTTGCGCCGCGCTCGCGCTTTGTCTCGGCGACCGCGGGCGAGCGCGCGGATCTCGACCGTTCGATCGAAGATCGACTGTCGAGATTTGTCCTTGGCCGGCTGAAGATGTGCGTGCGGTGGGGGCGGGCTGACATGGCACTCTTTGGGCCGTTGATCTCCAAATCAACAGTCAGAATTTCTTGGGCCCATTGTGGGAGCTTCGGATGTCGGATTTGGTCGATCTTGAGTCCGTTGGACTCCGTTCGTCGTTCTAAATCCATCCGTGTGGTCCGATTGCTCATCTGAGGCCTGCTTTGACAAATGCTTACACAAATGGTCATTAATACAGTTTATATGCAATCTTGGTACTTGATGCTTGCAATGCTCCTATTCTACTTATGTTGTGCCTTTTATTCTAAAGATGGGCTATATTCAACATAATTATTACCCCCTTGTGTGGTGTTATCATACCCCCATGCTTACTCTTTGCTAGTCCCTAGCAAGGTTTATTCTAGTCTTTATTTCCTTGCAGAATTCAAGAAGTAATTGGTTAGGCACTTAGTTACTTGTCAATAAGAGGAAATATACGCAGATCTTAATCTACAAAGACTAAGCAGCGCCCGGGTGTCTGCCAAAATACGAATCGCCTGAATCCTTGCTTTAATGTATATATAACTACACATACGTATATATATTTTTTTAAGAATTTTTTTTTTTGGAATTCAGTGTTGGTTGATAACTTTTTACGGCTACCTAACCCACCCAAAACTCGATCAAAACCCTAAGTGCTAAGCATCTTGGTGTGAATGTTGTGATAGACTCACTTAACGGTAATTGAGACAGACTTCGAGTTTCTACGCCTCTAGGTGACCGGAAAAGGAAACAAATTTTCCTGAAGGTGTATTTGTTCGATTGGTAGCTTTCTCCCTACATTTGTTTTAATTGGGGTCAACACAAGGAATTTTTTAGTGTATATCTCCCTGGCTTGTACTACTTCCCCACTTCTTCCTTAGGTGTTTTGGTCTTTTTTGTGCAATTATTGAGCTGGGCTCTGGACAACCGACCAATGGGCTGTTACCCACGATCACCTGCCAGCCATACTTGTGCGGTGAAGTGTGGTTTATTTTCTTTTCTTCTTCTTCTTTTTTTTTTTTGTAGGTGGCTTCCCTGTTCTCAAATGTACCTAAAGGCAATGAAAAAGAAATGGCCTATGGCTGGGTTCTGGACAACCTGCCAATGGGCTGTTATCCACAACAACTTGCCAGTCATACCACCCTAGAGAGTTCATTAGCTACCCAATTTCTGCCAAAATCTCCGAGAAGTGAGTCTGTGCAAAAATGTGTGCAGATGCTTAGACTCAAAGTTTTTCTGAGTTAGAGGGTGAGTTAATAAGTCGTATACTTATTACCTTATTTAGTAGGTGGATTAGAATAGCTTAAGGTTGCAAGGATTCGCCGCTAAATCTATATTTTAACGAACACCAGGGATGATTAAGCCTGAAGGCCTGAAAAGTCTAAGTGTTTAAGTTCTTTCTGTATTATTTCCCACTATTGACAAGTTTCTAATGCCTAAGTTTTCTTCCTAAATTCATTTTTTTTAAATTAAATTAATTTATTCATTCAGACTGATTAATTGAGCTCAGAATTATGCAATTTACCATCCCCCCATGCTTAAGTTGGACAATGTCCTCATTGGCAGATTCATGGATGCAAAAGGGTTCAAAAAGATAGTACCTGAGTGACGTAATCTACCAGATCAGTCTGAATCCTTTGGGTTGCCTCCCAGGAAGTACTGAGTTTAACACCTCCAACTGGGCGGTGCACAAACAGGAATGGCTTGGGTCAAGGAGGTCTGTACAAAATCAACCAGACCCAAAATCAGAAGTCCACAGATGCGAACAAGGTTGTGGTGGAGTCCCATTCCTAAGGGGCGGGAATTCTGTATCATGCATGCCCGTGTCAGATCCTCTCTTAGTCTGTGGGCATGCAAAGAAGTTGCTGTGGACGAATGCACCCCAAATATGACATGCCAGACACTAGAGATGTAGGTTTTATATTCAGCTTGTGTCCCCGTAAAATTGTAATCCATCAAAAGTGTATCAATTCTAGTTCATTCGGGTTGCGGGATCTTTATTCTGGTCGGGCAGATAACAAAGTCCAGAGTTTCATAATGAGCCCTACAATCAATCATGAGGCCTCTCTCCAAAGACGAATCCATCTCTTCTACAACTATGGTTTCATTGCTCATTCCCTCCAAGTCCTTGATCTCAAGAATATTTTCTTCAACCTCCTTTGTATCAGATTCACTGTTTGGGGTTGCATTAGAGGTAGGGTCAATTTCATCCTCTAGATCATATTCTTTCTCTCGGCCCTCCTCCAAATTTGTGATGGGGGTTCCACTCAATTCATAATCAATTTCTTTGAAATTGTAACTCCATTCTCCATCTATGATGTTGGCTGCTGCTCCCACCGGATTGCTTCTCTTGGGCCAATTAGATTCGGATTCCAAGGCCTCTCCCCTCACATTCTTAGTTTCCTCCTGATGTTTGTTCTCAATGCTCCCCAAATTATGTTCCGAGGAATCCTTACTGTCCTTATCCACCGAGCTGTCCAACTCCCGAGGGATATCAATGGTGGACTGAACCAAATCAGGATGACTGGGTGTAGTCCAATTGATCATGGTAGGTCCTTGCTTTATGAATTCCATGAATGGCGTTGTGTGCAACAGCTTTCTCTGGCCTTCTTCCCCCAATTGCTGGAACAAATCCATCATGGCTTGTTGCCCTTTAACTAATTCTTGATTCTGTCTGTGTAGTTCTAACTGGAGGTTATCAAGAATTGACATGGTGTCATTTGGTATCCTTCGGATTTCCTCCTTGGAATCCAAGTTAAGAGAGTATGGTTGAGGTTGTAGATTAGAACCCACACTGGTGTTTAGGTTCTTGGGTGGGTCCTCTATTCTATCACGTTCAGGGTCCAGTTCTTCAAGAGGAACCATTTTCTGTTTGGTCCTACTCTAGAATAGTTGAGGTTCTAAGTTCTCCCAGTCAGATTCTTCATCAGGGAACCAAATCAAAGGTTGATGATCCTGGGCTTGCCTAGATTTCTGATCATTTTCTGATTTCCATTTGTCTAGAACTCCTTCTAATCCAAAGGTCAAGTAGGAAAGGTTGTTGAATTCAGATGACCTTTCTTGGTTAGTATCCTGGGAAGGGTAGGGTTCTTGGTGTTCTCCTAAAGTGTAGGTCCTATCAAAGTAGAGCGGGTCGGACCTAAATGTGGAGGCATCGTGAGGAGAATCGAGATATGGAGCCCCACGATTTGAATCGTACCCTTGGGTGGCTATGTTGGGTGTATTCCAATAAGAGGTTGGTGCGGTTTGGTCATAGTTGGGTCATGAGGGATATTCAAGGTTGTATCCCCAACTTGGTGGTTGGTTAGCCCAAGTCGACTGTGGGTATGGTCCACTTGGGTTAGCATACAAATCCTGTTGGGGGTAGTTTGGGTAAGATGGATAGGCATTGAAATCCATGGTTTGGAAGAAATGGAGGGATGCGGGAAGAATAGATGAGAGAGAGTTGTGTACTCAATCAAGCAAACAAGCCTAGTCCTTATGGTGTATTCCTTAGGAGACCTAGAAATCTCACAAAAGTTGATTAAGTCCGTAAGCACTGGACTCCCCTTCCCAAGGCTAATCTGGCCAGGTTGATTACGAGGGGATTGCAGGGAAGGTTCTTCCTTTGGCTTGCGCCTCCGGTTTCATAGACCCCACAACTGCGGTCGTTTGACACTGCCCCACAGCCTAGTCACCAGATTCTACCAAGGGAATGAAAGCCAAGTACCTAGCGAACAAAACCTCACCTTTTGAGATTTAACTCAGTCCTGCCTAAGGCACGTCTACTAAGTTTTAAAGGGTTAGGATAGTGCTTGTGCTTAGGGTGATGTGATAAGGCGTTGATTGGGGTGGTGCCTCTTAATTTTCCAATTTCAAAGTGTGTGCTTCTAGCAAAACATGGTTTTCAAGCAAGGATTTGTTAAGATGTTGTGTCTTTTAGTGTTTCATCCTTACTTTAGTGCTTTTTAGGGTTGACGTGTCTTAATGTTTTCAAACAAGTTTCAGTGGGCATGTCAAGTTCTGCACACAACTTGGTGAAAGCAGATTTCCTTTTTATTTTGTAGAGGCTCTAAAACCCTAGTGTACTCATCCTAATGATTATGCAACTTCTATTAGATGAGTCAGTTTTAGGGTTGAGTGATGCGGCCCAGGTCAACTCATGGTGGCTTCGTAAACACCACTCAAGAAAAAGAAAAGAACACTCTAAGAATTTGTTCAGAATGTTAGAGTGTACATTTTTTTGTGGGGTGATGTGTTAAGGATGTGGGTCAAGCAATCATACACCACGCCCATTTTCTTTTCAGTTTTTACAATTTTTTTTTTAGCTTTTTCACGCAAGCAAACAATGATGAGAGAAAGATTACTCACTATCGATCCTCGAGGTGCCTACTCCCTTGCTACCGTCGTGGGATGCGTCGCTTCACCGTCCATGCGCCGAATTCCTGCAACCGTTAAGTAAAAAGGAAAATTGGGCATTAGACGATGTGAGAATGAATGTGGAATGGAGGTGATAAAACAAATCCGTTGCCTCCCTGGCAACGGCGCCAAAAACTGACGTGCCGTAGTGCGTGTGTGTTAAGAGGTGTCGTTATAGTCGCACTTGATACGTCGGTTTTAAAAGAAGTAAACAGAGGTGAGTCCGAGTGTCGGTCTCAGGGAGGCGTGGAAATTGAATTTTTGTTTATCACTTATTGTCATGGAAAAGGTAGAGTTTTGCTTGCGAAAGATGTGGTTTTTGAAAAGCGAGAGAGAGAGATAGAGAGAGAGAGAGTTTAGGGTTAGAAAGCTCTTGGTTTTGATCATGCAACTTGAACAGGAATTAAAATGGCAATTGAACGGAAAATAACTTCATTAAACATGCATTCGTAGTTCATAGCTTACAACATTAAATACATGCTTCAACAAAAGTAATGGAAAGCTTAAGAGAGAGAGAGAAAGAGAGAGAGAGAGTGGAGAGTAACGAGGCAGCCACGGCGGTGGAGGAGGCTCCGTCGGTGGCTCGTCGTCTCAGACAATTACAAGAGTGCCTAAAGCTAGCTAAGAGAGGAGTGGAGTAGTTGCAAGGGGGAGTGAATGCATTGAATGGTGGTAGAAGGGGGTTTAAATAGAGTTAAGGGCTTCCTAAAAGAAGAATGGGCTTTAGCGACATTCGGAGCGTCGCTAAAACCACTTCCACAAATGTCGGTGAAGCCCTCCTGCCGTCGGTCAGCTGCCCGCCCCGGTCTTCCTCTTCGCGCGATCCGTGGTCACTGAACGAGAGCCGTCCGATCGAAGATCGGACGGCTGAGAGCCTTCTTCGCCCGCGTTGAGATCGCGCCTTGGGCGTGGGTGCACGCACGCGTTTCTGCCCGACGTGCGCGCACGCGTGGGAGCTCGTGGGCTGTCGTCGCGCCGTGTGGCGAGATCCTGGCCGCCTGCTGCTGATCGGGCGGCCCAATTTTTCCGCGCCTTCCGCTCGCCTTCAAAATCTGCTCCGCGTGGCTCGAACGCGCGTCGCGGCGATGCGGGCGTGCACGCTAACCGTTGCGCCACGCCCGCGCTTTGTCGCGGCGACCGCGGGCGAGCGGGCGGATCTCGGTCGTTCGATCGAAGATCGACGGCCAAGATTTGTCCTTGGCCAGCTGAAGATGTGCGTGCGGTGGGGGCAGGCTGACGTGGCGCTCTCTGGGTCGTTGATCTCCAGATCAACGGTCAGAATTTCTTGGGCCCATTGTGGGAGTTCCGGATGTCGGATTTGGCCGGTCTTGAGTCCGTTGGACTCCGTTCGTCGTTCTGAATCCATCCGTGTGGTCCGATTGCTCATCTGAGGCCTGCTTTGACAAATGCTTACACAAATGGCCATTAATACAGTTTATAAGCAATCTTGGTACTTGATGCATGCAATGCTCCTATTCTACTTATGTTGTGCCTTTTATTTTAAAGATGAGCTATATTCAACATAATTATTACCCCCTTGTGTGGTGTTATCAATTGCGTAAATGACGGGTCTGCTCCGAGATAAAGAAAAACTGCATATGTGCTAAATTTAGTGCCTTCAGCTAGGCACACTATACAAAGAAGAGAAATAAAGAATTTACAAGTGCAGGTCAAAATCAGAATAAAAAGATGAAACCTCTAACCTGCCAGCAGATGTCCACAAATGTGGACTAGATTGTGGTGCAGACCCATACTCCATAATTGAGAATATCTAAGGTTCTAGATAAAAATTACCCAAAACCTAAAGTCAATATGCAAGTGGGGTCGGGCCTGCGATTTATGAGGATGCAATCCAAGACCAAAAAGTTGAGTTACAGAGAAATCAAGCTCCAAAGGATAATCAATGAATGTGTGCTTGGGTTGGACATTCTCAGTACAAATGTCGTAAGGGTCCTGGTTTGATGGTTTCAGATGAATTGGAACCCTTAGACTCGGTCTTCTACTTCCTCTGGAGTTTACTTCCCAAATGAAAATTTCCCAACTCCTATCCTCATTCAGAATGTCAAATTCCAGGACCTCCTGCATATTAATCATCCTGTCTGAAATTTCCAAGTCTAAAAGATGTGGCTGAATCAGAATTGACTTGGGTCTAGTTATCTCAAAAACATAATTGTTAGTAAGCTCAATGGGGTGTAACTGACAATCAGGGCATTGGATTGAATCCTCCAAAATATGCGATTCTGGATCCGTCATGTGAGCCCCAATACGATCAGTTTCCTCAATTATTGGGCTATCAAATGATCTATTGGATTCCTCAGGCCTAATCGTCTCACAGAAATCATCTTCTGTAAACTTACGTGAGACTTCACAAACTGAATCTTCACCATCAGAATCAAAGAAATCAAAATCCGTATTAATGTATGTCCCAAAATCATTCATCACTTTCTGGTCCATGGAGACATACGTTTCCTTGTACCCCGGTTCAGGGATTTCAGGTGAAGAAATCAAATCATTATTAATTGGTTGCTTTAAATCAATCTGGCCAGCCTCGTAACACATGTCCCCCCCAACAGGTGCCTGAGCAGGTTCTGACATTGGCTCTCTTGAAGGGAGTTCATCCTGGGAATCATCCCAAGATTCAACCAAAGCAACCACAAATCTCATTCTCAATTTCGCTAACTTCCCAAGTAGAAACTCACCCGGGTTCTTATCCTTAACATCTTGGAGCCAATCCAACAAGTGCTTATTCAAATCATTAATCATTGCAATCAGGGGCTCCAATTTTCTAATGCAAGGTATTGGCTGAACTACTAAAGATTGTATGATATTCCTTATGTTAGCCAGAATCTTATTTTGAACCTGGTTAACCTGAACCAAAATGACTTGGTTCAGGGTTGGGCGGGTTCGGGATCAGTGCAGAGGAGTTAACGAACTGAGATTCGTTATACCCTTCCTGATAATTTTCGGATTGTTCAAAAGGTGCTGATGACCTAAAGGCAATGTAATCAGAGGATGGGTAAGAATCAGTGTATCCTCCTTGATTGTAGATCATATTAGACTGTCCATGAAAGAGTGGAGATCTATAATCGATGTGGCTTTGAGAAGGATAGAAATCACAATTATGGTGTTCAGGGTTAGACCCTAAACCCGGAGGTCTGGACTGTATCCCCAATCCGAATTATCCCAACAAACTGATGGTTGATTATAGTACGAGTCAGGATAATCGTCATGTTGTGGATAACTCATAACAGGACGGAAAGAGAGACAATGAGTATAAAATGTGGAAGGATTCATGATAGACGGGAGGAAGAAAGGCACACTGCAATACAAGCAATCAAACCTATCCTTAAGTGGGCTAGCCTAAAGACTTACAGACTCCCAGAACCCATCTTGAGATAAAGAAATGATTTGATCTACTTCTATCTGTTCAATCCAACCAGTTAGAAGGAGGGATTGCGGAGAAGGTTCTTCCTTCAGCTTGCACCTCCGATTCCTAGTGTACCCCCCAGCCACTATCGTTTGATTCTGCTCCCTTAGGTAGACATCAGATTGAACAGTAGAAATAGACTAATCGAAAATAATCTTGTTCTGGGCTCCGAATAGCGAGTCGAGTCCTTAAGGCCAACGTCTACTCTATTTTATTTAGGGCTAGGTTTGAATGTGATGGGCCCTTTATCTGGGTTGTGCTCTTAATGATTGATTTGTGTGTGCGTGTACAACCAGTGGTTTTCAAGCAAGATTATTTTTGATGCGGTGAATTTTAGGGTTCAAATCTTGCTTAGTAGCTTTTAGAATTCAACTTTAGGTATTTTCAAACAAGTTTTGTTGGCACACCAGGTTTTGAAAGCACAGGTGAAGATGTTTTCCTTTGAAACTTAAAAGAATTTGGAGTGCTTGGTAAATCCCTAAGAGTTGAACCTAAGCGGCAGCTACTTGATGAGTTGATTTTAATTGAAATGGTGCAGCCCAATCAACTCAAACAATTAGCCTGTTGCACCACTTAATTAGGCACACAAGTGATTACCTAATCTGATTTCTACTCAATTATGTGTTTGAATGTGTGTACCGGTTCCAAAGATCGATTTACCGGTTGAGTTTGAAAATTAGATGAGGTTGTGTACCTCTGTGAGATTTTTAAAAATTTTTCTTTTTAAATGTGGAGGTTGAGGCGAGTGTAGGTGTCAAACAAACAAACAAAACTAACCTAAGAGTTTATAAGAACACCTAGGTTAATTTTTGTTTGTGTTATTAAGTGGTGGAATGAAAACTAATGGGTGGGAGGTGGGGGAAAACTTACAGAACCTTCAACAGTACTTTGCTCCAATCTACCGCTTTTGCTCATCTCGAAAGAGTACCTGCAATCACAATAAGAAAGGAGAGAAGTGAGGTAAATGATTTGTAAGTTAGAAAACGCGAAAAAAAATCAAAGAGCGTCGCCTCCTCGACAACGGCGCCAAAATGTTGAGACTACGAGTCACTACGCTATTGAATTCAATTTTGAAAACTTGTCGTAGTTTGAAAGTGAAAAGCTCGTGTTCAACAAATAAAATTTATACCAGAATAGAAATCCCGGGTCGAACTCAAAGAGGCGGACGTTTGATTGGAAATACGCGTTTGTTTTATTTGTCACGAAGCAGAATCGATGATTGGAAACTATCTATCTATTTACAATAAATAGAAGAGAGGGAGAGAATATTACAAACAAAAGTAAAAAGGGATGTAGAATGAACATGGATTTCATTATCAAAAAGGTTATTCGTTACACTACTCATTACAACTAGAAAGCGGGAAATGATTACATTAGAAAGTAGGAAAATTCTACTCTAGAAAGCAGTAAATCTACTTTAGAAAGCAGTAAAAAGAATGGAGAGAGAGATATTCTCCTCGACGATCGCTTGGAGGATGAGCCAGATGGGACAAGGCCTGGAAGAAGGGGAACGGAGTGAGAAGAAGGAGGACGAAGCGAGAAGAATGGGAACGGGGCAGCACATCATTGTCGCGGGATCCGCTTCCGAAATGGGGGTGAAAATTTGACTTTATCTCTTGAGAAGCATCTCGGGTGTGGGACAAGCTTCTCTTGAGCTTTGGAGAGGGAGAGAAGAGAAGGAAGGGATGAGAATTTCATATGGAGGGGGCCTCCTTTTATAGTTGCAAGGAGTGAGGGCAATTTGGTCTTTCTAATTTGAAAAACATTAATTCAGGACCTTTAGTGATGGATAAATCCATCGCTAAAGGTCCGAACGTGGGCGTAGTGCGTCGTGCGCGTGTGCCTGCTTGCCTCCTCATCGTGCAATGCACACCCATGATCTTTAAATCTCGGTCGTTCGATCTCATCCTCGCCGCGCCTCCTCATCGCACGCTCGCCTGTGTCTAATCTTGCGTTATGCGTGGGTGTCTGATGGAGCGTGGGCGCTATCGAGCACGTGCAGCCGCTCGATCTTGATTGAGCGCTCAATTGCACCCACTTGCCGCACCTCTGTAGCCTCTCCTCGTGACTTGAACGCATGCCTTGCCTTCTCGCAAGCGTGCTTGACCAATGCGCTATCAACGCATTTGTGTCGCGCTTAAGGATTGTGCGTGCGCGCCCCACAGCCGTTGGATGAGCATCCAACGGCTGAGAAGGGACGATCAGATTGAAGAAGAGAAGGTGTGGCGGGTGTAGTGGTTGGTTGGGCGACTGAGATGGCGCCACGTGGTTCCATCTTGGCCGTCCATCTTCTGGATGATGTAGATGGTGCCACGATTGTCGGATTGAGTTGATTTTCACGCTGTTAGGCTGCGATCGTTGATCTGAATCCATCTGTGTAGTTGGATTTGTCATCTGAAGTGCGGATTGACACCATATTGGCCCTTGATCTTCTAGGATTCCTCGATCTCTATTTGATGCTACAGATGCCAGATTAGGGCGATCTTGGAGTCGTTGAACTCCAATCGTCGCCTTGATCAAATCTATATGGTTGGATCTTTGATCCGAGGCCTCAATAAAAAGTTGCCCTGTCCCAGAACATAAAAGGAGAAAATTAACCTCCATTTTAATCAAACTAATCTAAATCCAAGATGATGCATGTTATGCAATTCTATGCTTAAGAACATGCATAAATAGACATTTTATATAATGTAAACATGTTTACATCAAGCCCTCTCGAGGATTGGTAACGGAAATGATGATCCCAACACATCTGTTATAAGACTAAGCTATGAATAAGCATGGGGGAGAAAAAAAAAGAGTTTCAAAAAAACACCTTATAAATGTTAGCATTCACAAAGCACCGACACGAGGTTTTAAAGGATAATGTAAGTTGTAATTTGCATTCATGAGCCAAGGAAATCCTAACTATAAAATAATTTTGGGTCATTTGAATTAACAAGGAGCTAACTTGTAAATTTTTGAAGGATACATTGACCCCGGTTCATCTAACTTTTTGGATCCAAAGACGAATCCTGATGTTTTATCCTTAACAAATCTCGTGCTTTTCATGTTTTTAATCAACTAAAGTCCTGTGATATTCCTCTCCTCAAAAGTAAAAAAAAAAAGTTTTTCCTAAAAATCCATTTTGTGAATTTAGTTTTACTAAGAGACCAGTAAAAGATAAGCTTGGGGGTGTGATAAATGTCTGTCTATCATCATTCTTATGCCCTAAAACTAATCTAGCTCTCAGGGTTTTAACTTCGTAAATGGATTTTCAGGCTATATTTAGGCATTTACCTAGGTTAGGCATGCATTGCATTTTAATTGTATTTTTAATGAATTTATCTAAATGTCAGGATTAGGCAGAACGTCAAATCTCACATACTTTAGCGCTCAGGAAGGCAGAAGATGAAGGAGAAGCATCTATCAACTGGATCTCAGCCAGATCTAGCTCATCCCAGCTGAATCCCAACTCCTTCTAGCTAGATCAACTCATCCTTAGCTCCATTTAGCTTATCTCAGCTGAATGGTAGCTCTTGTTAGTTTACCTCAACTCCATTTAGCTCACCTCAGTTGGATGGCAGCTCAAACTAGCTCAAGATAGTTGATCCCAGCTCCATTTTAGCCCCTTCAACTTAGAACAGTTCACTGGAAGGTCAACCTGACTAGGATTAGGTACTGCCATCAACTAGCTAGACATAGTCAGCTGAAAAGGTCATCAACCAGCTCAGGCGATCTCAAGTCGAGCTCCTAGAGGCTCAACTTAGCTCAACTTAGTTGAGCTGAGCTACTTGACCTAAGCTAGCTACTACAGCTAGCTAAGTATTCTCTAGAAAGACTAGACCCAGCTCACCTCAGCTCATATCAGCAGAAGCCAACTCATCTTAGCTTGGCTTATCAGCTAGTAAAGAATTAGCTAGCTAAGCCAGCTAAGGTAGCTCCTTGCAGTTCTCATCAGTAGCCACCAGGTTCAATGCAACTCCTTCCAGCTACTTCCAGCTCCTCACCTCCAAAACCCTAACTCCCTTTGCCTCCTACCCAACCCCCTACTAGCTAAGCTAGCTTAGCTTAGCTAGGTCTACCTCCATGGCATCAATACCTAACCCTAAAACCCACCTAACCTAAGCTCAACCAAGTAACCCTTCAAGTCCACTTGAGTCCACCTACTTCTACCCATGTTGACGCCAACCAACATGCATCCCTTCAACCCACACCTCCACCAAAGGACACCAAAAGTGGAGCCAAAAACCACCTCTAACCACCTCCCTTTTGGTGCCATTTTTTCCCTCCAAAAACCCTTCCATCTCAACCATCCATCCACCCTTAAATGCCATCACCACCCTCCATTTTTCCCTCCAAAAGCACCCTTCTAGAAGACCCATTTTGGTACCAAAACCAAAAGCCACCAAGGGTGGTAACCACCCACAACTACCACCAATGGCACCCTTAGGATTGGTGCTAACTATCATAGGCCATGAGATCACCAACCATCCACCAAAACCAATCCTAACCCTACATCCAAAAGTCACGCCAACTCCCCTCTCCATTCCTATATATACCCCACCTAACCACCACCCAAAAATCATCTTCTCCTTTAGTTTAGGTTCCACCAAAACCACCCTACATCCCCTTCCTTTCACTCCAAGGAAGAACAAGAAGAGAAGAAGATCAAGGGGGCAACCTACCCACCCCCTTGGTGCCTTCTTCCTCTTCTTCTTCTCCCTTGTGCCACGCCAAGGAGGAGGTCACCTCTAGAAGGATGGCTAGGCAAGGAGGAGATCTTCATGAAGGTGGTTGATGCCCACCTTGGAGGAGGAAGCTTGGAGGAGTCATCATATTGGAAGCAAGGAGGAATTGTTTTCAAGCACAGGAGCTGTTGTGCTTGGAGCAAGGACCACTCCTTCTTCACCATCTTTGGAGGACTTTTCTTCATCTTTACTTTCTTTGTATTAGCAAGTTTAGTTTCTCCTTTTTATTGTAAGAAGCATTAGCAACTTGTCCCTTACTTTGCTAGTAATACAAATCATTTAATTTACCTTCTGATGGGAACACCATCATAGGTCCTAACTAGCCACTTTTAGTCAGGTTTTATGGATAAATGCTCTTACATAATCATCTGAGGGTCATAATTCCATGATATTCTGATTTAAGAAGAAAATAGGATATCAGGGTTAATTCTGTAAGTTTAACAGCACATCTTGAACATAAATTAACCATGGGGTTTGTCAGGGGTTAATTAAAGGTCAAATGAGCATTAAGGTCCAAAATGTGAGTCCATACAGATAAAAATGGGATTTCATGCATTTCGAGAATCGCAATAGCACACAAAACCCTAATTTCAGACCTGCTTAAATTAAGAAGGTTATCATCATTCGAAGAAGGGCCGTCGATGGGGCGTTGGGGCTTTGATGATTGGAGGGAGAACGAGGGCTGGGAGGTATGGAGATCGAAGAGGTGGAGGCACAAGGCAGATCGTAGAGAAGGGAGGACCACTGTGGAGGCTAGGCAGTGGGAGAAGGCTGGGGAGGTCCTTTGCTTTCGATGTAGAGCAAGAGGACATAAGGTGGCGGTGTGCAGGGGGCCTCTAATCTGTGTATCCTGCGGCGGAGAAGGCCGTAAATGTGATATGTGTAAGAGAGGAGGGACACAGCAGGGAGGAGGAAAGGTTCCACACCATCACCCTCCCTCGAGGCAGAGGGGATCGAGGGCTCCGCCGCCTCCACCTCTAATTTTGGCTGGACACTTCCTTGATGCGGAGGTCCTGTACTCAGAAGACATTCATGTAGCGGATTTGGTTCTAAGGGGTGCACTGATTGGGGAGGTGATGACAGGGGCTCCGTCTTTGGATCGGCTTCAATAGTTGGTAAGATCCCTAACCCTAAGCTCACCAAATTGGAAGGTTGCAACCTTGGGTCCTTCTCGCTTCCTTTTATATGGCTTGGGTATGATGGACGTCGAGTCACTTTGATTTGAATCGAGCAAGTTTGAGAACATCAACGTGATGTGGAGGTATGTTTCGTTGTTTGATAGGGCATTAAAGGAGCGACCCCCACAGAAGGTGGCATCCAGATAGGGGAGATTGGAGATTAGCGGTCTGCCTTTGCATTTGAGAACCAAAATGGTTGTGGCGAAGATGATTGAAAGCTTCGTGATGCTGAAGGAGGATTCAGAAGTTGTGATTGGGGAAGGGGATGGGAGGGTGGTTTGGGTGAACGTGGTGTTTTCACGCAGTGGCTCTTTACCGAAATAAATCATCCTTAGATGTGGGGGAAGCTCGTGGTTGATATGGCTTCGAATTTACTTGGATATTGTGGAAGTACATGAGCAGCCGAGGGAAAAGACCTTCGCAGAGGTGGTCCAAAATCAATCTATCCAGGAGAATCGAGATGGATTTTCTGCAGACGAGAGACTGGTAATAAAGAAGAGAAAGGAGCACCATGTTGAGGAACGAGAAGGGGGCCTGATGTCTGAAGCAACTGAATCAATGAAAAATGAGGACAGTATGCATAAGAGAGGCTCGTAGATGATTGTAGCAGTGCCGGAGAATGCTGGAACAGGACCTGGAGAGTTGGGGGTGGAAACTCCATTTGCCTTTGATATGCTTGAAAACTTTAGATACGATGTTGGGACCAAAGGCAAAGGGAAAGTTGTACTAATTAGATCCCCATACAAACTGTAGAGAAGGCAAGGTGAGGATAGGATGGGGATGAAATTGAGCATGATGGCAAGAGTGCTTGGAGTGATGAGGACTGATGGGAGGGCATGGAAGGGGAAACCTGACACAAGATGAGAGTTCTATCATGGAAAGTGTGTGGGCTGTGCGACGGGGTGAGAAGAGCCTCCCTCGCTAGATATATGAGAGTGTGGGATGTTGATTGTGCACTTCTACAAGAAACACACATTGAAAAGGATGGACAGAATTCTTGGAAGTCGCTGATACAAGAGGGGAGATTTGAAATCACTACTGTGAGGGCCCAAGGCAGGTCGGGGGGCATGGCCATATGGTGGAAGCTCGCAAGGCTGTAGCTGACAAAGGTATTGCCGGCTGATTTCCATATAACCTGTAGATTTTAGGCAGTCCACACGGGATGTTGTCTGTGACGAGTCGATTCTTCGCTTTTAAAGTCGTTTGTCACATAAAATGATGCGTCGTTTGTAGTTCTATGTGGTGGAAAAATCTACTAATCAATAATTAAAATAACCACTCACAAAAGAGCGGGTCGTGTCTACAAGGAGGCAATGGCATATTTAAACTCGCACCGGATAAAAACATATGTTCACAGTTAGTTTCGACGAGAATTGAGCCAAATCTACCTTCAGATTAAGAAAGCATCAAGAGAACATGATGAAATTGCAATTTTGAACAACTAAAGGATATATTTTGCAACGTAGCTTAATAAAATAATAATAAAAGTTGACAATTGCATAGAATCTAAATATTAATAGAGCTTTTACTGTAGCAAAATAGGGGAGCTTCTTCCCCATGTCCGTGCACGAGGAGGAAGGAATGGCCGGAGGTGTGAAGCTCGGAGGAGGATCTCTAGATCGAGGGCTTCGTGATGGCGGTCGTGGCGAAGTGCAAGGTGCCCCGAGGTGGCCGGACGGAGGTACGGTGGTGGTGGGTTCCGGTGGCTGCTGAAGGAGGTTCACGCGATGAACGCGCAAGCCGTGCGAACGCGTGCGGGTGCGGCTGAGCTCGAACTGCTGCTGCGTACTGCTGGCCGCATGCTGCTGCGTACTGCTGGCCGTACACTGCAAGCGTCGACAGTGCCCTGTAGGGAGTGCAGCGAAACTATAGCGCACTCTACGCACGGGGCTGGAGGGCGTTTGCTGCTGCAGGTGTGCGGCAGGGGCGCGTGTAGGCTGGAGTGGCGCTACTGCAGGAGGTGAGGCGCGCCTAGGGGAGCTGGTGGGCGTGCGCTAGGGGCTGGAACGTGGAGGATGGTGCACACAGCAAGGGCGTGCGTGGGGATGGCGGTGCTGTAGGAGATGAGTGCGTGCGGTGGAGCTGTGGATGGTGCTGCACGCTTGCGGGCGTGTGCGGTCGGAGGGGCCCGTCGGCTGCGTGCGTGGCTGGAGGCGAGGGTGGATCTGATGGAGCGGGGAGAAGCTGCTGGTGATGGAGTGGGCTAGAGGAGAGGCCGGTTGCTATTGTGCATGGGGACGAAGCTTCAGATGTCCAGGAAATTTCCCAGATGTCTTAACTGACGGAGGAGATGAAAATGCAAAGCATCGAGTTGCGGCGGCTGCGGTGGTGGTTGCTGGTGAAGGCAATGAAGATGGTGATGTTGATTCTGCTGAGGCACAGTGATGGAAGTGTGTGTCCCTGGCCACGCTTCCATCACTGTGCCTCATCAGAATCAACATCACCACCTTCACCGTCATCACCAGCAACCACCACCGCAGCCGTTGCAACTCCATGCCCTGCATTTTCATCTCCTCTGTCAGTTAAGACGTCCGGGAAATTTCTCGGACGTCTGAAGCTTCGTCCCAACGCACAACAGCAATCGGCCTCTCCTCTAGGCCGCACCATCACCAGTAGCTTCTCCCCACTCCATCAGATCCACCCTCGCCTCCAGCCACGCACGCAGCCGGCGTGCCCCTCCGGCCGCACGCGCCTGCTAGCGTGCAGCACCGTCCACAGCTCCACCGCGCGCACTCATCTCCTATAGCACCGCCATCCCCACGCACGCCCTTGCTGCATGCACCATCCTCCACGCTCCAGCTCCTAGCGCACGCCCACCAGCTCCCCTAGGCACGCCTCACCTCCTGCAGCAGCGCCACTCCAGCCCACACGTGCCCCTGCAGCACACCTGCAGCAGCAAACGCCCTGCAGCCGCGCATGTAGAGTGCGCTGCAGTTTCGCTGCACTCCCTGCAGCGCGCCGTCGATGCTTGCAGCGTGCGGCCAGTAGTACGTAGCAGCAGCAGCATGCGGCCAGCAGCACGTAGCAGCAGCAGCAGGCCGAGCTTAGCCGCACTCACGAGCGTTGGCCCGGCTTGCGCGTTCATCGCGTGAACCTCCTTCAGCAGCCACCAGAACCCACCACCACCGTACCTCCGTCCGGCCACCTCGGGGCACCTTGCACTTCGCCGCGACCGCCATCACGAAGCCCTCGGTCTAGAGATCCTCCTCCGAGCTTCACACCTCCGGCCATTCCTTCCTCCTCGCGCACGGACATGGGGAAGAAGTTTCCCTATTTTGCTACAGTAAAAGCTCTATTAATATTTAGATTCTATGCCATTTTCAACTTTTATTATTATTTTATTAAGCTGCATTGCAAAATATATCCTTTAGTTCAAAATTGCAATTTCAGCATGTTCTCTTGATGTTTTCTTAATCTGAAGGTAGATTTGGCTCGATTCTCATCGAAACTAACTGTGAACATATGTTTTTATCCAGTGCGAGTTTAAATATGTCATTGCCTCTCTGTGGACACGACCCGCTCTTCTGGGAGTGGTTATTTTAATTATTGATTAGTCGATTTTTCCACCACATAGAACTACAAACGACGCATCATTTTATGTGACAAACGACTTTAAAAGCGAAGAATTGACTCGTCAATGGCGTTGTTGCCAGGGAGGCAATAGATGCAATAATTTCACCTGATTTTATTTTTGATTATTTCTTATTGCACAGTGATTTGACCATTTATTATTTTTTCTGTGCGAGAAATTTGTGCAAGGAATCAGCCATCGTGAGAGGCGACCCTTGATGTCGCCAGAGGAGAAATTGATTGATTTACCTTGCAAAGGAGGGGAAGGACGAGGACGCGACGATCATCTCTGTACATTTAGTCGCTGATTTGATTAGAGTAGGATTAAGACTTTAGACTTAATTTTTCATTGCACATTTGGTTTGAAACCCTTGTTCTGGGGTATATTTTGAGGGGTTTGTTCCCCGATTTTGTTTTAGGCCAGTGTTGGGTAATTTTTGGAAGCCTATTCCCTTTCTTTAGATTTAGGTTTTTAGTTTATTTTGTGGATTGTTTACCTTTATTTGCTTGTGCATAAGTAGTAAAAAAAAAAAAATAAATGAGCTACCTGCCCCTAAAACAAACCATTTAGGTCTGTATGAGCAGCCTCTAGATTTACTTCTCTGCATTGCGTGCATTCTCTCATCGTTGATTGCTGGAAGCAAGGTATGCATTCTCGTACTTTGCATCGTATTCTTGATCACACATTGCATTTGGACTTAATTCAAAGACCACAAAATTTGTCTTGAAGCGATCTAACAAGTGGTCACATATATTCTTGAAAAAGGACTAATTAAAGGAGGGACATCTAAAAATCAAGGACTTGATTTTCAAACGTGGTGTGCGATTCAAAATTCAAAATCTTTTTGCGGTGAATGCACACTTATATCTTTTGCACCACGACACGCATTTAGACACTCCTAAGCCTTGGAACGACTAGGACAAGAGCCCTCCTATCGTTGGATTTTGAAGTGTTTGGAACTTAAGATCAAAGGTTTTGTAAATCCAAGGAGGGGGATACCTTGTCACGGATTTTTAGGGGTAGTTGAGAAGCACCGTGAAAGCACAGCTTCAAAGGAAGGCTTAGGCCTACTTGCATCCCTCAATTTTTTGTCTTTGGATTTGCTTTACCATTTGAGATTTAGGGAAGAATACCTAAGCTCCAACTAGGTCTTTTTAGGAATTTCAAAGGTTGACAATAGGTGCGTAATTGATTGGGCAACTTGCTTTGTCACCAACAATTTGAACTAAAGTTAAAAGCCTGAATTTGTAAAGACCGAATAAGTCCTTCTGAATTGTGTTTGTAGTGCATGCTTAGGCGTTCTCTTAGGAGACAACTTGTGTTTGATCCTGAACCTGAAAGAATCTTAAGAAGAAACCTTCCAAGGGTAGAAATGGCCGGTCAAAGGAGCCTTAAGGAATATTTCATTCCAACCAATCAAGCTGGCCCTGCACTACGTAGACTTGGAGGGGACAATCCTTATGAGATCAAAAGTAGTATCATATCTTTGCTGCCCTCCTTTTATGGTACTGCTAGAGAAGACCCTTACAGGCATATAGAGGAATTCACTGCGGTTTGTTCCACAGTGAAGCTGCAGTGCGTTACTGATGACGCTCAAATGCGGACCCTCTTTCCCTTCTCCCTTAAGGACAAAGCCAAGTATTGGTATCACACCCTTGATAATATTCACACTTGGGATGCCTTGAAGGAGTTTTTGAAGAAGTACTTCCCCATGAGCAAAACCAATCACTTTAGGAGGGAACTTATGAGTTTTGTTCAAAAGGATGGGGAAGCTTTCAATGATGAGTGGGAGTGCTTTAACGACTTGCTGAGACTTTGCCCACATCACTAGGTGCCTAAATGGCAACTGGTTGAAAGGTTTTACACCAGACTTAATGATTTGCATAGGCAAAATTGTGGATGGTGCCTGTGCAGGAACCTTTCTATCTAAGATTGAGGATGAAGCTTGGAACCTTTTTGATACTTTGAGTGAGAGTTCTATTCACTTGAATTCTACCTACGTGGATAGAAAGCCCACTCTCATGTAAAGAAAGTTGGAGGCGAATGAGGCAAGGGACACCCAAAATTTAGCCTATCAGATTCAATTATTGAATCAAAACATGGAAAGGCTTATGTCGAACCCGAGTTCATTTGTATCTAACACCTCCACATCCCAAGCTTCTGAATGCTTAATTTGCCAAGGCAATACACACGCCACTGTGGATTGCCACTTGGCCTCCCAATTCCCTGAGCTTGTACAAGCGGATTTGAATGTCGCTTAAGGGTTCCATCCTAGACCTCGTAATGACCCTTTCTCCAACACTTATAATGAGGGATGGAGGAACCACCCAAACTTTTCATGGAGACAAGGAAATGTCTCAAATTCAGGGAATTATAAACCACAATCCTTTCAAAACCATCAAATGAACCAACCTCTAACCTTTGACCAACCTAAGACCTCTGAGATGGATGAATTGAAGGCGATGTTGAAAACTATGCAAGAAAGTCAAAGTGCCATCATCCAATCTCATGACAAGGCTATACATGAGATGAAATTACAAATAGGACACCTTGTTGAGGCCGTTAGACAGAGGGAAACTGGGAAGCTCCCCAGTGCTGCTGAGGAAAATGCTAAAGGAAAAGGGATTGTCTTTAGGGAGCATGCTCAGGCGGTGACTATTCTGTGGAGTGGGAAAGAAATTTCCAAACTCGATGCTCCTATAGTCTCACCCCCTAAAAAACCATCCACCCCGACTTTCACCCCCACCGGAGAAGACTTGCCGAAATCTTCTCCGCTTGAAATCACCTCACCGGAAGAAGTTGCCCCTGTTCCACCCCTTACTCGACATGACAACCCTTCCACCCAGAGATCGAGAGTGCCTTTTCCAGAGTGCTTATCCACCTCTGGGCAGACTTCTGCTAGCTCATCTGGAGCCAAAGATAAGACGGATGAGATTATGGAAACTTTCAAGCAAGTACAGATTAACCTGCCTTTGCTTGAAGCTATCAGGAAGATTCCGTCTTATGCCCACTTCTTAAAGGACCTGTGCACGAAAAAGCGGCAATCTAGAAAACGGATCCAATTAAAAGTTGTCCTGCCTGATTTTGTTAGCTCAATTGTTCAACATGGCACACCCCGAAACTTAAGGACCCAGGAGCTCTATACATCTCAGTAGTTATTGGTGACTTACAAATTGATGAGGCTCTACTTGATCTGGGTGCGGGGGTGAACATCCTTTTGAGCTACGTGTATGAACAACTTGGGGGAGGCAATTTGAAGCCTAGCCCTGTAATCCTTCAAGTTGCTGATCGATCACTTAAGACACCACGGGGAATTTTGGAAGATGTCCTCGTAAGAGTGGAGAATTTCTTCTTTCCTTTTGACTTCTTAGTTTTGGACACTGACCCTACCAACAAGCCAACCAAACCCTCCATCATTTTGGGCCGCCCCTTCCTTGCAAATTCGCATGCTTCAATCAATTGCAATACTGGGGCATTGAAAATGGGCTTTGGGAACAGGAAAATCCGACTTAATGTGTTTGATGCTTACAAACAAGCTGGACTTGAGGATTGTTCTCAAGTTGAGGTGATAGATGACCTGATTGAAGAGGCAACCCCTGCAATGTTATGTGATGACCCCCTTCAGCATGTCATGCTAAATGAGCATTCCCATCTCTTGGAGGAATGTGAAGGGGATATACTAGAACTTGAGGAATTGCTAGGTGTTTCTGCTGAGTCTCTTCCCCCATCATTTCTGCCAAAGGTAGATCTGCTACTTGAGATGGGGGCATTTATTATGAAACCCTCAACCATACAAGCCCCCGACCTTGAGTTGAAACCCCTCCCTGACACTCTCAAGTACGTTTTCCTAGGTGCCAATGATATGCTCCCCGTTATCATTTCGGCTGTGCTATCTGAGGCACAGGAGGGAGCCCTGATTGAATGCTTGTCTAGGCACAAGGAAACTATTGCTTGGAGCATTGCTGACATTAAGGGTATAGACTCTACACTCTGCATGCACCACATTTATACTGATGATTCCATCAAGCCATTTAGGGACATGCAGAGACATCTGAACGCTAATATGAGGGAGGTGGTAAAAAAGGAAATCTTGAAGTGGTTGGACGCTGGGATCATATATCCCATTGCAGATAGTAAATGGGTAAGTCCTATTCATGTGGTGCCAAAGAAGGCAGGCTTTACTGTGGAATTCAACGACCAAGGTGAACAAGTTGTCACTAGACCCTCAACTGGATGGAGGGTCTGTATTGATTACCGCAAGCTGAACACCGCTACCCAGAAGGATCACTTTCCCTTGCCTTTTATTGATCAAATTCTCGAGAAATTGGTAGGGAATAAGTACTATTGCTTTCTCGATGGATATTTTGGGTACAATCAGGTGGCAGTCTTTCCTGATGACCAGGAGAAGACGACATTCATGAGTCCTTACGGTACTTTTGCATTCAGGCGTATGCCATTTGGATTATGTAATGCCCCTGCAACTTTCCAGCGGTGTATGATGTCTATCTTTTCGGACATGACTGACGAGTGTGTTGTAGTGTTTATGGATGACTTCTCCATTTATGGCTCATCTTTCGACCAGTGTCCCCTGCACCTGGAGAATGTGTTGAAGCGATGTAAGGAGACTGGTTTAGTCCTCAACTGAGAGAAAAAGCCACTTCATGGTACAGAAAGGAATTGTACTTGGGCATGTTGTATCCGAGCAAGGTTTGGAAGTAGATAAAGCCAAGATTGATTCTATTTCCAAACTCCCATTGCCTATGAACATTAAACAGATTAGATCCTTTCTGGGCCATGTCGACTTTTATAGATGCTTTATTAAAAATTTTAGTAAAATGTCTAGGCCACTTTGTGACTTGTTGGTGAAGGAATCTTCCTTCAATTTTGATTCAAAGTGTGCCGAGGCCTTTCAAACTCTAAAGGAGGCCTTGATCTCTGCGCCTATTCTCCAAGCTCCTGATTGGACACTCCCATTTGAGCTGATGTGTGATGCTTCGGATTATGCAGTGGAAGTAGTCCTTGGACAAAGGGTTGAGGGAAGACCTCATGTGCTGCATTATGCAAGCAAGACTTTAACCGAACCTCAGCAAAACTACATCATCACTGAAAAAGAATTACTTGCTGTAGTTTTTGCTCTGGAGAAGTTTAGGTCTTATCTGCTTGGGTCTAAGGTGGTTATTTTTATTGATCATGCGGTAGTGAAACATCTCATTGCTAAGAAAGATTCTAAGCCACGTCTGATTAGGTGGATCCTACTCCTTCAAGAATTTGACTTGGAAATACGTGAAAAGAAAGGAATAGAAAATGTTGTGGCTGACCACCTATCTTGCCTTCCTCTTAATGACTCTTTCTGGAGACATTTCCCGATGAAACTCTGATGGCGGTAACATCAACTTTACCTTGGTATGCAGATACTCTAAGGTACTTGGTCACTGGACAAACTCTTGGCTCTTGGGATGAGCAGAAAAGAAAGAGATTCATTTCCTGAGCAAGAGTTTTCATTGGGAAGAGCCAGAATTATTTAGAATTGGACAAGACCAAGTATTGAGACGTTGTGTACCTGAAGAGGAACAATAAAGTGTGCTGAGTTTTTGCCATGAACTTCATTGTGGAGGACACTTTGGTGCTAAGAAAACTACTTTTAAGGTTCTCTAGTCCGATTTTTGGTGGCCTTCCTTATTTAAGGATTCTCATAATTTTGTTAAGGCCTGTATTAGATGTCAACGGACTGGAATGATTGGGAAGAGGAATGAAATGCCTCAACATCCTATTCAATCTGTTGAAATTTTTGATGTATGGGGAATTGACTTTATGGGCCCCTTCCCGTCGTCCCATGGTTATGAATATATCTTGGTGGCAGTTGATTATGTCTCTAAATGGATAGAGGCCATTCCTACGTGCACAAATGACCACTCTGTGGTTTTGAAATTTGTGAAGGCCAATATCATATCCCGTTTTGGCTACCCCAAGACCATTATAAGTAATGGGGGACCTCATTTCCGAAACCACCACTTCAATCGGCTAATCAGGAGTTTGGGAGTGACTCACAAGGTCGCTACCCCTTACCATCCTCAGGTAAGTGGCCAGGTTGAAGTGTCGAATAGGGAGATAAAAAATATTTTGGAAAAGACCATTAGACCTGATAGAAATGACTAGTCCCAAAAGCTCGATGATGCTCTGTGAGAATATTGAACGGCTTATAAGACCCCTTTGGGTTCTTCTCCCTTTCAGATTGTGTATGGGAAAGCGTGTCATTTACCTGTTGAGTTGGAACATAAGGCACTTTGGGCTATTTGAAGTGTAAACATAGATTTAGAGAAGGCGGGTAAGGCACGACTTCTAGAATTAAGTGAGCTTGAGGAGCTGAGGAATGATGCTTATGACACCTCTCAAGCTTATAAAGAAAGAACTAAGGTCTTGCATGATAAGTTTATACTTTGAAAGACCTTTGAGCCCAACCAACAAGTCTGGCTTTTCAATTCATAACCATTGACGAGTTGATTCTTCACTTTTAAAGTCGTTTGTCACATAAAATGACACGTCGTTTATAGTTCTATGTGGTGGAAAAATCGACTAATCAATAATTAAAATAACCACTCGTAGAAGAGCGGGTCGTGTCCACAGGGAGGCAATGACATATTTAAACTCGCACCGGTTAAAAACATATGTTCACAGTTAGTTTCGACGAGAATCGAGCTAAATCTGCCCTTAGATTAAGAAAGCATCAAGAGAACATGCGGAAATTGCAATTTTGAACTAAAGGATATATTTTGCAATGTAGCTTAATAAAATAATAATAAAAGTTGACAATGGCATAGAATGTAAATATTAATAGAGCTTTTACTGTAGTAAAACAGGGGAACTTCTTCCCCTTGTCCATGCGCGAGGAGGAAGGAATGGCCTGAGGTGTGAAGCTCGGAGGAGGATCTCTAGACTGAGGGCTCCGTGATGGTGGTCGCGGCGAAGTGCGAGGTGCCTCGAGGTGGCCGAATGGAGGTATGGTGTGGTGGGTTCCGATGGCTGCTGAAGGAGGTTCACGCGATGAACGCGCAATCCATGCGGACGGGCGCAGGTGCGGCTGAGATTGGACTGCTGCTGGCCACACGTTGCTGCTGCGTACTGCTGGTCGCACGCTGCAAGCATTGACGGTGCATTGCAGGGATTGCGGCGGAAGTGCAGCGCTCTCTACGCGTGCGGCTGGAGGGCATTTACTGCTGCAGGTGTGTGGCAGGGGCGTGTGTGGGCTAGAGTGGTGCTGCTGCAGGAGGTGAGGCGCATCGAGGGGAGCTGGTGGGCATGCGCTAGGGTCTGGAGCGTGGAGGATGGCGCACGTAGCAAGGATGTGCGCGGAGATGGCAGTGCTGCAGGAGATGAGTGCGCGTGATGGAGCTGTGGACGGTGCTGCACGCTGGCAGGTGCATGCGGCTGGAGGGACACACTAGCTGCGTGCGTGGTTGGAGGCGAGGGTGGATCTGATGGAGCGGTGAGAAGCTGCTGGTGATGGCGTGGGCTAGAGGAGAGGCCGGTTGCTGTTGTGCATGGGGACGAAGCTTCAGACGTCCAGGAAATTTCCCCGACGTCTTAACTGACGGAGGAGATGAAAATGCAGGGCATGGAGTTGCGGCGGCTGCGGTGGTGGTTGCTGGTGATGACGGTGAAGGTGGTGATGTTGATTCTGGTAAGGCACAGTGATGGAAGCGTGGCCAGGGACACACGCTCACGGTGTTGGCACGAGTCCACCGGCTTGGCGCGGCAAGTTGTCACCTCGCCGGCCCACGGTGTGGTGGAGCTTGGCCTTGGAGACCACGGTGGTGGAATGGAGTACACGGTGGTGGAGTGGGGTGGTGTCTCCCCGTACAAGGCAGCCTCCCTCCTTTTGTAGCCACAGCCTTCGTTTTAAATTCAAAATGGCATGGCGTAAATGTGATGTGTAGGAGGAGGCGGCGAAGCCGAAGCCGGAGGAGTTACCTGTGCAAAGGAGAAAAAAATAAAAGAATAAAATATTTGGTTATTTATGCATAAGCCCTTAACTTCTATGTTAAATTAAAACAATGCATGCGTTGCACCTAATTGGTTAACTAATGAAATTCTAAGTTAATTCTAAATGCATTTAGTTATGAATGCAATGCATGAATTATGTAATTAAATTAGAAATATGAATTAATCTATTTACATCCTAATGCATGCTAAATAAATGTTAAAATTAACTTAATGTCTAGGCACTTAAATACTTAGATAACCCACAAATATGGGCTAATCAGTCTGTATATCATTTATGTTTATGGACCATGTAATGCGACCGGGAGGACTGCACTATGGTCTGAGCTTGCTGAGAGAGTGGAGGGGATTGGGGACAGTCCATGGCTCGTAGGGGCGACTTCAATTGTACACTATCCAGTTAGGATAGAGTGAGTAGGCACACTGACCAGTCTGCTATTGGTTTTCAGCTTGCTGTCTAGAACATGGGTTTGAATGGGTACCCCTCTTTGGGTGTGGAATACACTTGGCCTAGTGGCAACGAGTAGATGTTGAAACTTGATCGTTTCTTTGGGAACTCAAGTCTTCTAGACAGGTACCATCTTTCTAGTGTGGCTAGGCAGGAGAGGCCATTCTTCGACCACACTCCGCTGATTTGGGATTGTGGTGAAGGCAGTTTAGTGGGCTCCTACTTTAAATTCAGAAGGTCGTGGTTGAGGGAACCAAGTTGCAAGGACATGATTGCGAATTGGTAGGAGATGAAACAAGTGTTTGGGTCAGCGACCTCGAGGCTTGCCGCGAAGTTAGCGGGGCCAAAGATTATGTTGGAGTACGGATAGACTGTGGGGGTGTTGCAGGAACAAGGGAGGGTTGAAGCTCTTGCTTGGCTGTGCACACTAGATGAGAAAGAGGCTTTAGGTCCATTGGCTGAAAGTGAGTTGCAGCAACAGAAACAAATGCAAGAGGTGGTTCTAGAAGAGGATTTGAAGAGGGAAATGGCTGGCGGGAAAAGTTGAGGCAACTCTGGTTGCATGAGGGAGATGCCAATACCAAGTTTTTCCACATGGCTGCTAGTTCAAGGAGACACATCAACCATATCTCATCCATCCTCTCAGGAGCCCAACGACTCACCTCCATGGCAGACATTTGAGCTATAGCTGTTGCCTATTTCTGTGACTTCTTTGCTGCCCCCTCCAAAAGTGCTTGGAAAGTGATGACAATGGAGTACCCAAGGGTGGAAGATCTACAGGCTGAAAGATTGGTAGCCCCTTTTTCTGAATAGGAAGTGATTGATGCCATCAATGGCCTCAACCTGGAAGGATCTCCGAGTCTGGATGGGTTTCAAGGATTATTCTACAAGGAATTTTGGAGGGTGGTGAGAGGGGAAGTAATGGAGGTGGTCCATGAGTTCCAATAGGGGAATAGAGGGTTTGAGAAGTTAAACAGGTCATATTTATTTTTGCTCCCTAAGAAGCCAGGTGTTGCTCGCTCGAAATCAGGTTCGAAATCATTGCGTTGTAGTATAATTGAAATCTCATGAAAAATAGATAATATTTATTACTCGAATTTGAAGTCCGAGGTCGAATACAGGGAGCAAGTAGGAATTCACACACTAATCTCAAATAAAATGTAATTGAGCATATAATTTAAGCCAAATAAATTACTCAAAAATGATAATCAATATAGAACATGAGTATAACAAGAATTTGACATGATAAAAAGAGATCTATAACAAAATAATGGTAATTTAGATCACCAATTATTGAGTATAGTTAGATGTATACTAAGGTAATCAATAATGCCACAGTAGTTAGGACAAAATCAATCAAATATCTACTTGAATGCTACAGTAATCTGACATCTTCTTTGGAGAGCAGACGCCTTAAATGTTTAACTGCTACAGTGCCTTTTTCTTTGTTTCTTCTTCTTTCTCTACTCCTCTCTTTCCTTCTCCTTCTCTTCTTCAACGGCCCTGATCTTCTTCATTTCTTCTATGTGCCTCTTGTTCTTCTTCTACCTTGACTTCTTTTCTTTTTCTTCCTTCTTATCTTCAAGCCTTCTTCTTCTGCCTTGACTTCTCTTCTTCAAGCATAGGAGAAAGGATCTTCAGATTTTGGCTAAGTGTTAGCCACCTTCCCAGAGAGCAAAACCCTCCCCTACCCTGTGTAAACTCACCTTTCTCTCCTTGGGTCATGCTCTCCCAGAGCCTCCAACAGTATCGGGTTATTGGGTTTTCGGACCTAGAGCGCACCCGGGTCTAGGGCTGCGGGCGTGGGTCGCAGCCGAGGAGTACGCGGGCATAGGTAGGTTAACGGTTTGGAGCCAGGCCCGTGTGGTGGTGTCATGGGCGAGGCTAGTGGGTAAGGAGGACCTCACCCTCATGTGTTAGGAGGCGATGAGGCATAGAGAGAAAATCAACTTATAGCACTCCAAGTGCTCCTATGTTATCGAGGTGGGACTAAATCCCACCCTCTTCTTCGCACAGTAGTGACTGAAGCTTCTTCGCCAATTGCGGTCAAAGGCCTAGTCCAAGGGCCTAATTGGTTGGTCCACGCGAGTTCTGGGGAGAGTTCCGCGCCTCATGAAGTGAGAACCTAGAGCTATTGAGACCTGGAGCGAGCTTCGAGCAAGCTTGAAGTTTTTGGAAATGGTGGCGATGAGCGGAGGACGGCGTCGACCTAAAAATAATAATACAGCCTTACGCCCAAGTTAAACTATCTTAGGACCTTCATCGAATGACATGGAATATGTTGGTAGTGGTTTCGTGGCAAATTGAGGTGTATGGTGGCTGGTCGATGACAGGGAAGACGACAGAAAGGTGGGTTGTTCGATGGTAGGTTTGAGTGGATGATAAAGCGAATGGAGAGAGGGGTTTTGAAGAGTGGATCATGGTGGAGTTGATGGAGGTGATGATGGCATGATTCATGCGATGGAACGACGATTAGGCATTGCCGGAGCTCCGTCGAAGTGGAAGAAGACGAAGGGGGAGACGTGTGGTCGACGGTTGTTTTGAGAGATAGAAATAGGAAAAAGGAGAAAAGTAGGGGAAGTAAAAGAACCTAGTTTAGAGACGAAAGTGGGAGATATTCCACGCCAGTGTGATGGCCGGACGTGGGGAAGATGAACCTCCGAAGGGAGAGACAACGAGGAAGAAGGGACTAGGGCACCTCTGATGTGATTGTCGAGAGGTGGACGAAGGAGGGGAGGAAGAAGACGCTCCCAATTTGGCCGTTGGGAGGCCGTAGGACGTCGGGGAGGATGCTCATTGGAGCTAGGTTGGAGGAGGCCGGAGGTAGGGTTAGGAAGAGGGTTTTGTGGCCAAATCCTTGCTCTAGAGTATGGCCGTGACTTGGGGATCTTTTTATAGGGCTCCGGAGGGGGTTTTGAGCTTGGAAGCCAAGCTTCCAAGCTAGGAATTATCGTTGGAGTAGGAAACCAAAATCTCTCATGCATTCACATGAGAGATTGGGAAGGTTAAGGAACTCATGAATAGATTCAGAGGGAAGAGGACTCCTCAAAGAATCTCTCTTCCAATTTTGGAAGGGATTGATTGAACAGAGAAGTTCTCTTCAATCAAAGGTCATTGGAGAAGGATTCCTCTGCGATAATGGTAGAGAGACCTATTTGCAAAGAGTGACGACAAAGATAGGGCCCTTTTTGTAAGGAATTTAAAATTTAGGGGTCTGAATGAGATAGAAAGAGTCTAACTGAACAAAATGCAAACTTGGTCAAGATGATCTCAGATTGGGCCCAAATTTTGGTACAAACTTAATTTAGACCCAAGAAATCTAATGTTGAAGTTATATTTAAGTTTTGACCTTGTTTGACTAGGTAATTTATGTAAAAACCAAAATTAGGGCATGACAGAAGCTCGTTTTCGTGCATTTTAAAGTCATCGAAAATTGTAGTATAGTTGCACTAAAACGTTCGTAAAAAATGATTTATAAAGATAACGAGACTTGAGTCTCGGTCGTTCATCTCTGGGAGGCATTTATGCAAATTTGAAATCGATCTCTTTCGCTCTACTTGCTTAAAATCGTATGGCGGTTTATGGTTATTACGTATTTATGCATGACATGCTTAGTTGCTAGAATATCAGAAATGAAAAGCAGGCAACTTTAATCACACAAAGGATATTGTAATAAGCTCATGGTGATTCTCAACACATAGACATATATATATATATATAAAGATCTTTCATTAATCCATCATGGTGTTTGCAACATGGAATTAGTGGAAAGCTTATAGAGGAAAGCTTGAAAACACAAATCTAGCTAACAAAAAATATGGAAATTAAAGCTAATGAGATCAGCTTTCAAACCCCACCATTTTTAGTCAAAACAGATTTGCGGATTGATCGAAATTCCTTTTTGAATTTTGAAAAATCTCAAATCTGGGTCAGTCTGACCCCCTTACACTTCGTGAATTTTTAAAAATTTTATGCTTGGAATTTTTTTAAGAGAATGGTGTCGTTTGAAAGATGGTTTGAAAATGAAGGTGTAGCCCGAATTTTAGAATTTTTTGCTCATTAATTTTTTGAAAATTAAATTTTTAAATCAAAATTTGAAATCTAGTTGAAAATCAGAGGGTGGTGGAGAAGCTTTTAAAAGGTGTTTAAGTTTAAAATTCAAACTTTCCACCAAATTTTTTTTTTCCAAAAAATTTTGAAATTTTTTTTTTCAAAGGCTTTTCAGATTCTTTTTTTTTTGCTTTTTCAAAACTAACCTAGGATTCAATAAAAAACCTAATCTAACTACCTAGATTTTTTTCTCTTTCACGGAAATAAATAGGCTTTTTTTTTCTTTTTTTTTTCAAATAAATCTGACCTAGGGTTCAGAAAGGGAAATTCTAAACTAAGATGAGATGTGCACCTGATTTTTGTTTTAATCTGCGCTTGTTGCGTGCGCAGATTCCCGTTTTTCCTCTTTTCCTACACAACAAAAGACAAGCAGAGGAAGATTTGTCAGTGATAGCTCAAAAGATTGAAATAAAAAATGATGTTGCCTCCTCGGCAACGACGCCATTTGACAGAAGCCTATTTTCGCACATTTTAAAGTCGTCGAAAATCGTAGTATAGTCGCGCTAAAATGTTCATCAAAAATGATTTGTGAAGATAACGAGACTTGAGTCCCGGTCGTTCGTCTATGGAAGGTGTTTATGCAAATTTGAAATCGATCTCTTTCTCTCTACTTGCTTAAAATCGCATGGCGATTTATGGTTATTACGTATTTATGCACGACATGCTTAGTTGCCAGAATATCAGAAATTAAAAGCAGGCAACTTTAATCACACAAAAGATATTGCAATAAGTTCATGGTGATTCTTAACACACACACACACACATATATATATAAGATCTTTCATTAATCCATCATGGTGTTTGCAACATGGAACTAGTGGAAAGCTTATAGAGGAAAACTTGAAAACACAAATCTAGCTAACAGAAAACGATCGCATACAGGAATCTATGGGGGGATTTTGCATGCATCATTGGGGGAGAATAAAGAGTTACACTACTAAGTAGTAAATAAAAGCATGTAAACTATGAAGAACTAAGCTACTAATCTAGCAGAAATAAGAGCATTTGGAGGTGGTCTCCGATGGCCTTTGAGCTGGTTGAGAGGAGGAGGGGTGGCCAATGGTGCTTAGGCCGACCCTTGGAGAGAGGTTGGAGAGGTGTTAGAGCATCCTGGCATGGAGATGGTGGTGGCCATGGTGAGCAACTCATGGAGGTGAATGTAGCTAACCTAAATGGAAGTGAATAAAGCCAAGAGATGGATGGGTGCAATTGGCCACCCCTTAGGTCTTTTTATAGATCTAAGGGAAGCTCTCTAGAGAATTATGGAATTCTCTAGAGAGGCCTATGGTGGGAGCTCGTGGGAGAGTGTGAGAGAGAGAATGAATGGTGGTTTTTAGATCCACCAATTGCGGATCTAAAAATTGAATGGCTCTTGGTTGCTAATTTTAGCAACCAAGGCAACAACACATGGTAGAGAGTTCTAGAGAACTCTAGGCTAGGTATTTTCATGTGGATGGTGTGTGTGGGTGTGTGTGGATGTGTGTGGGTCGAAACTTAGGTGGCTAGGTTGATTTGGTTAGGTTCTAGTGGGTTTAGGTCAAGGTAGGTCTCAAATTAGGGTTGTAAACCCTAATTCACTAAGGTAAAGTGCAATTAAACTTAATACAAGTTTAATTGGGTGTGTGGAAACTTAATTAAGTTAGTTCTAGGTCAATTGGACTCTCACTGAGTCCAATTAGACAGTGTGTGCTAAGATCAGGGCTCAATTGGACTCAATGAGTCCAATTGGATAGATTGAAGAGATTGACCATGATCCAAGTCAATTAGGTTTAGTGAGGACCTAATTAGGTCCTTAGGGAGGTCTAGAGGTGATGTACTAGGGTTAGGGCACCTTAATTTAGGTTCCCAGGGGTTGGAATTGGGTTTAGGGAGCTAGAGATCCAAGATCAAGGCTTGAATCTCAAAATAGGGTCTGGAGGGCAGTTCTGGACGTCTAATAATAGTGTCAGACATCTTATAGTGAAAAATTAGAAGTCCAGACTTGTTGTCTAGATGTACAATCAGAGTCAGGTGGGATTTTGGGTTCTGTTTTGGATATTCTGCAGAAATTGGACGTCTGACCAAGTGTCTGGACGTCCAATAACATTGCAGAAGTGGGTTTAAGGTGTACAAGAGTTTGCTAAGGGTTTTGGACGTCCTATAACTCATTTGGACATCCAGATAGAGGCTAGAATTAGGGTTTTAAGGTTTCCTAGGGTGCAGTGACCTAATCTAAGGGTGGCTAAGGCTTGGGGAAGCTTCTAGGTTGTTCTAGGGCTAGGGTGGACCTAAGTTCTTCAAAATTTATTGCTTTATTCCTACTTAATAGAATAGCATATCTTAACTCCCTTACATTATTATCTACTACATCTAATCTAGGTCTTCCACTCCAGCTCTGTTGCAACACTAGTTATTCTTAATTCTTCAGATCCAACTTTAGATCTAGCTTCTGCAATTGACATAATGCACCTAATCAGTACATTATAGCATTATTTTATGCATAGCTAAAAGAAAGTAGTAAAGGTGCTAGTAATGCTTATGCATGCATGAATTACCCTAACTTATGCTAAGTCCTAGCCTAATTTAGGTCAATTAAGACCTATGATTGTTGTGCAATCATACCCTCATGCCTAAATCTTGCTAGTCCCTAGCAAATGGAAGACTAAATTTTTCACAGAAGGGTCCCTAAGGGATTGATTATTTTATCAAGTATATCCTAGAGATTTTTCTCCTTTCTGTTTTCATCCTATGCTCTAGAAATCCAGACAATCGTGAAAGTGTAGCTATGTAGATTTTGCAACGGATTTGAGTGAAAAACTAATTCACCTCTAAAGCCTGTACTTGACCCCTAGTAAAAATTCTAGCAGGATAGGCAGACTTCTTCTCTCAGGGTATTCAAGATATTCTATGAATTCCACCTGGCTTTAAGCTTAGGTAGAGAATCTTAGAGGGAAAAGATTATATATTTGGTGGCTCACTCTCGACTGGTGCTACATAGAGATTAGTACTATAGATTCTAGATTCCCAAATTATTTTGTAACTCAACTCACAGAAAGACGAGAAAAACTATGCTCTCTTTTGATTCCTTTGTATTCATTCTTTTGTACTCTTTGTTTTTTTTTTCTTAGAGCTCACAATCTCACCAGATTCTCACGTATGACCTATATTTGGTGGTCTCACTTGGCATTAACACTTTAATTGAGTTCCATAACCCTAACACTAAGTCGGAATTCCTCAGCCAGTATTTGGGCGATCAGAAACATAGAAAGATAGGTTAAGGCCTTATTTGGTGGATCTCAAATTTATTTGGTGGTATTGCCTTAATGAAAATGAAATAAACACTAAATATGCACAAACTCTTTTTTTTCTTACTTTTTCTTCCTTTTCTAATTTTTTTTCTTTCTTCTTTTTCTTTTTTTTTTCTATGTAAATTTTTTCAACACAACACACGCTAGCATACATTCATGAACTTTATTGAGGAGGCATTATTAGGGATTGGTGGTACTCAAGAAACATTGGGTGGCTTATCTGGTGGAAGTGCCTACTCACGGCACTGGGAGAGATGTATAGGACGGTGTGTTTCTGACCTTGACATTAATACTCTCCTTCAGCTGAGGATTTCGTAAAGAATGGTCGTAACCATCCACCTTAGCCCTAGTTTTATGAAAACTTGCTCTCCGCGTATTTGCCTTATTTGGTGGCTCTCAAAATTCGCACAAAAATGTATATGCAGGAACCGAGAGTGAAAACTTTGCCTTATCTCTGAGTATCATCACCTAATTATCTACGATTCCAGATTCCTTGCACTAATCTTAGAGCACCAGTACACTCTACTCTCATCTCACACTTTTTGGTGGATTTTTGGAAGAAGATCTGCCTAGCTCCCAAAACACCGTCCAAGTGTTCAGGAGAAGAAGCATTGCTTCTTTTCGACAGACTAAAGACATTTATCAGTCTTCATAGTAAATCCATTGCAAATTCTACGTGTGTTTGAAAAATTGTACTGGATTCCAGATTACAGGAATCAACTAGAGGATAAAATCTCTAATGCATTCTCTTGATAAAAATCTTATTCATGAATGCAATATGTATATATGCTATAAACAAGTAACCTCTTATATTCATACTTCATGAAATTTCCCTTTCGGGTTACATTCAGCTTGACCCAAAATTTAGAACAAGAGGTGAGCGGGTGAGTCGGAAGTGGCTGTTGCTGACGATTTTTAGCTCCAATGCAAGCATTGGAGGTGGAGTCGGTTGTTCTTTTATTTAGGATCCTAAAGTACGTTTGACATGTAGCTCCGAGGTTTTCCTAAGGGTTGGCATAAAAATTTTTCAGTTTTACTGTATCTACGCCCCCATGCCTAAGTTCTTGCATGTCCTCATGCATGGATATAAAAGAAAATAAATACAACAGGGAGTAAATGGGTAGAAATCACCTGTAATTGCTCCTAAAAATATACATTCAGCACCGGCCAACCTAACAGTATGCAATATGCAAAAGAAATATGCTTAAAAGAAAAATATGCTATGTATAAAGCGAGTATGTATAGGGTGATGGTAGAATGTGAGGTAGATGCTGAGTTTAATGCCTCCAACCGGGCAAAAACTCAATTAGATGTATCAGTTCTAGCATAGGAGTCGGTCAGGATTAAGAGAAAGATGTGCTCGTATGCTCCTAGAATCAGTGGTTCGGAGATGCGAACCAGCTGATTGTCACCCCTACTCCAAAAAGTCTAGCTATAAGAAAGTGTGGAGTAGTTGTGGAGAATAGAGGATAATTAGAGGGGGGATCATGATGTTGCTTCAGCTGATTTATCATGTCCCACAATTCAGTAGGAAGTTGCTGAGGAAGTAGATCAACATGTATCTCAGAACCAAAATCTGAGTCATAGGGATCCTCATAACAATAATTGACATCAAAGATCATGCCCTCTCCAAGCTCTGGATTATATGGGGTTATTTGTGAAAGTAGAAGATCTGTGGGGAGGTTACTAAAATCCTCATCAGAAATTACTTCGTCCTTAGCAGTACTCATCTCTGATTCATTGGAGGCTGACTCTTCAGGCTCGGAGTCGAGCCATCCATTAGATTGACTAGGATGGTAGGTGCATCCTTATCTCATTCTACTCAAAGCTTCACCCTCATATGCATTGGGTTCCTTAGTAATTCCTGTCTCACATAGCATATTTATTTCTTCGGTCAAGTCATCCATAGCTACTTCTGGTCTTCGGATGTTAGGATTAGGGATAGATAGTGTCATCTCAGAATCTCTAGCATTTGAATTAGGGATGTAGGTGAAAGAAGAGTGCAGATCAGAAGATGTTGGCTCTAGCACAGGTTCACCTATAATGGGAAGTGGCCTAGATTGATCAGTAGTGTCACATGTAATGTTTGCCTCAAGATCCATATCCTCAACTGGATCTACTTCCCTTATCTAAGTTGGGTTTTCTAAACCATGAGGTATCTCCCAGGATTTAGGATAATCCGATTGTGGCTCAGTCCTGGAGATATCAACCCTTTCCTCCTCAATTTCCTAACTGGAGTTCTCAGACGAACCCATTTGGCATACTTCCTGCTCCTATCTCATATCCAAGCTAGATTCTTCTTCCCCTGAATGATCTTCCAGCATCTGCTCCCGAGAATCTTTTGTGTGTCCTTCCGACGTAGTCGTTTCAGATTCTTCGAGCTCTTCAAGGCTATTTTCCACTTGATATCTCAAAAGCAGTAGTTCTTGAGTCTCCCGATTTTGTCTAATTAGCCTTGTTATCCCTACTGTTCCCTGAAGGAGCTCCATCATAGCTTGTTGATACAGAATCAAGCTTTGTCTTTGGTTCGGCTCAGTGATAGCTTGGATTTCATGTAGATAGGATGCGGCCTTTTCCTTAGCACTAGCTATAGCTCTCTGTATTATATAATGCGGTCGCATATGCACTGGTAGCTCTTCAGGGGTTTCAGGGGGTGAATCATGTCTACCCATATTCCATGGGTGAGAAGCAGGAGTATGAAATCCATATCCTAGGTTATAAGATGTGGCCCTTTGAGGGACCGGCTGGTATGGGTCATAATATTTAGGGTTAGGATATGGGTTAACCATTTCGGTAACCCAAGGAGAAGGATCAGGTGAAGCAAAAAGTCATCTTCGCTACCTTGGGTTATGATCCCAAGGTTGAGCTGATTTAGTGACCAGGGCTCTCAGATAAGCTCGTGGGTCCAGCTCTTCTGGATCCTAGTTAGGTCCAGATCCAGGGTTAGCCATTGCGGCTAAGTAGATAGAAGAAGAGGGTGGGGGAGAAGATGGACCTGGCGAGGTGACTCACCTCCTTGGGAGCGGCTCCCAAGGTCCAACCAATTGAGGTCTAAGTGACCTCCTTCCTTGCATACACCACCCAACCTCTGGGTTGGTGTAGCCAAGCCAGAAAAGGCTAAGGCCTTGTCAATCAGATGGTCCTTATGATCGGATGACTAGATTTTTCATTTTAAGTTTGAATTCTTGAATAAAAATTTGTCGTGCAACCGACTAAAAGTGATTTTTGCCTCTCAAGCTAACCCAGCCAGTCTGGTTACAAGGGGACTAAGGGGAAGGTTCTTCCTTTGGCTTAAGCCTTTGGTTCCGTTACCCTTAGCCGCAGTTGTTTGACACTACCCCACAAACTTAGTCAATAGGTTTGGCAAGAGAGATTGAAAACACCCAGTAGTATGACAACAAATTCGGGTTGCTTACGTGTTTTAAAATTAATTTTAGCTCGTTTTTCTTCAGTTGGGGTTTGTGGTGAGTGGCCCACAAAGTGACCAAGCTCATAGGCTAAACACTAGACTTGACTAAGTCTAGGTTAGCCCAAATGTGGTCTCTAGATTGTAACCCTAAAGGTGTAACCTAGGGTTCATGCAATTCTAGGGTTTTTTATTTTTTTCTTCTTCTTCAGCAGACCACAAAATTAAGACCAATTCTTTGATAAAAATTGGAATCAGAATAAGTTGAAATTTGACAAGTAGATTCCTTTCTCAATTATCTTTCCAAAGAATATTTTTTTTATAATTTTTACTATTTCAACCGAATTTATAAAGATTTTTAAATGTATAGAGGTCATATCTACAATTTTGACCCCTGATCGATTTTTCAAATTGAAATAGTATCAAATGATTTTCAAAAATTTATAAAAAATATGGAAATTAAAGCTAATGAGATCAGCTTTCAAACCCCACCATTTTTAGTCAAAACATATTTGCGGATTGATCGAAATTTCTTTTTGAATTTTGAAAAATCTCAAATCTGGGTCAGTCTGACCCCCTTACACTTCGTGAATTTTTAAAAATTTTGTGCTTGGAATTTTTTTAAGAGAATGGTGTCGTTTGAAAGATGGTTTGAAAATGAAGGTGTAGCCCGAATTTTAGAATTTTTTGCTCATTAATTTTTTGAAAATTAAATTTTTAAATCAAAATTTGAAATCTAGTTGAAAATCAGAGGGTGGTGGAGAAGCTTTTAAAAGGTGTTTAAGTTTAAAATTCAAACTTTCCACCAAATTTTTTTTTTCCAAAAAATTTTGAAAATTTTTTTTTCAAAGGCTTTTCAGATTCTTTTTTTTTTCTTTTTCAAAACTAACCTAGGATTCAATAAAAAACCTAATCTAACTACCTAGATTTTTTTCTCTTTCACGGAAATAAATAGGCTTTTTTTTTCTTTTTTTTTTCAAATAAATCTGACCTAGGGTTCAGAAAGGGAAATTCTAAACTAAGATGAGATGTGCACCTGATTTTTGTTTTAATCTGCGCTTGTTGCGTGCGCAGATTCCCGTTTTTCCTATTTTCCTACACAA
Source organism: Thalassia testudinum (assembly GCA_037157565.1). Classification (NCBI taxonomy): domain Eukaryota; kingdom Viridiplantae; phylum Streptophyta; class Magnoliopsida; order Alismatales; family Hydrocharitaceae; genus Thalassia; species Thalassia testudinum. Next base: position 168,380,698 of record JAZHRO010000031.1, read on the forward strand.
CAAAAGACAAGCAGAGGAAGATTTGTCAGTGATAGCTCAAAAGATTGAAATAAAAAATGATGTTGCCTCCTCGGCAACGACGCCATTTGACAGAAGCCTATTTTCGCACATTTTAAAGTCGTCGAAAATCGTAGTATAGTCGCGCTAAAATGTTCATCAAAAATGATTTGTGAAGATAACGAGACTTGAGTCCCGGTCGTTCGTCTATGGAAGGTGTTTATGCAAATTTGAAATCGATCTCTTTCTCTCTACTTGCTTAAAATCGCATGGCGATTTATGGTTATTACGTATTTATGCACGACATGCTTAGTTGCCAGAATATCAGAAATTAAAAGCAGGCAACTTTAATCACACAAAAGATATTGCAATAAGTTCATGGTGATTCTTAACACACACACACACACATATATATATAAGATCTTTCATTAATCCATCATGGTGTTTGCAACATGGAACTAGTGGAAAGCTTATAGAGGAAAACTTGAAAACACAAATCTAGCTAACAGAAAACGATCGCATACAGGAATCTATGGGGGGATTTTGCATGCATCATTGGGGGAGAATAAAGAGTTACACTACTAAGTAGTAAATAAAAGCATGTAAACTATGAAGAACTAAGCTACTAATCTAGCAGAAATAAGAGCATTTGGAGGTGGTCTCCGATGGCCTTTGAGCTGGTTGAGAGGAGGAGGGGTGGCCAATGGTGCTTAGGCCGACCCTTGGAGAGAGGTTGGAGAGGTGTTAGAGCATCCTGGCATGGAGATGGTGGTGGCCATGGTGAGCAACTCATGGAGGTGAATGTAGCTAACCTAAATGGAAGTGAATAAAGCCAAGAGATGGATGGGTGCAATTGGCCACCCCTTAGGTCTTTTTATAGATCTAAGGGAAGCTCTCTAGAGAATTATGGAATTCTCTAGAGAGGCCTATGGTGGGAGCTCGTGGGAGAGTGTGAGAGATAGAATGAATGGTGGTTTTTAGATCCACCAATTGCGGATCTAAAAATTGAATGGCTCTTGGTTGCTAATTTTAGCAACCAAGGCAACAACACATGGTAGAGAGTTCTAGAGAACTCTAGGCTAGGTATTTTCATGTGGATGGTGTGTGTGGGTGTGTGTGGATGTGTGTGGGTCGAAACTTAGGTGGCTAGGTTGATTTGGTTAGGTTCTAGTGGGTTTAGGTCAAGGTAGGTCTCAAATTAGGGTTGTAAACCCTAATTCACTAAGGTAAAGTGCAATTAAACTTAATACAAGTTTAATTGGGTGTGTGGAAACTTAATTAAGTTAGTTCTAGGTCAATTGGACTCTCACTGAGTCCAATTAGACAGTGTGTGCTAAGATCAGGGCTCAATTGGACTCAATGAGTCCAATTGGATAGATTGAAGAGATTGACCATGATCCAAGTCAATTAGGTTTAGTGAGGACCTAATTAGGTCCTTAGGGAGGTCTAGAGGTGATGTACTAGGGTTAGGGCACCTTAATTTAGGTTCCCAGGGGTTGGAATTGGGTTTAGGGAGCTAGAGATCCAAGATCAAGGCTTGAATCTCAAAATAGGGTCTGGAGGGCAGTTCTGGACGTCTAATAATAGTGTCAGACATCTTATAGTGAAAAATTAGAAGTCCAGACTTGTTGTCTAGATGTACAATCAGAGTCAGGTGGGATTTTGGGTTCTGTTTTGGATATTCTGCAGAAATTGGACGTCTGACCAAGTGTCTGGACGTCCAATAACATTGCAGAAGTGGGTTTAAGGTGTACAAGAGTTTGCTAAGGGTTTTGGACGTCCTATAACTCATTTGGACATCCAGATAGAGGCTAGAATTAGGGTTTTAAGGTTTCCTAGGGTGCAGTGACCTAATCTAAGGGTGGCTAAGGCTTGGGGAAGCTTCTAGGTTGTTCTAGGGCTAGGGTGGACCTAAGTTCTTCAAAATTTATTGCTTTATTCCTACTTAATAGAATAGCATATCTTAACTCCCTTACATTATTATCTACTACATCTAATCTAGGTCTTCCACTCCAGCTCTGTTGCAACACTAGTTATTCTTAATTCTTCAGATCCAACTTTAGATCTAGCTTCTGCAATTGACATAATGCACCTAATCAGTACATTATAGCATTATTTTATGCATAGCTAAAAGAAAGTAGTAAAGGTGCTAGTAATGCTTATGCATGCATGAATTACCCTAACTTATGCTAAGTCCTAGCCTAATTTAGGTCAATTAAGACCTATGATTGTTGTGCAATCATACCCTCATGCCTAAATCTTGCTAGTCCCTAGCAAATGGAAGACTAAATTTTTCACAGAAGGGTCCCTAAGGGATTGATTATTTTATCAAGTATATCCTAGAGATTTTTCTCCTTTCTGTTTTCATCCTATGCTCTAGAAATCCAGACAATCGTGAAAGTGTAGCTATGTAGATTTTGCAACGGATTTGAGTGAAAAACTAATTCACCTCTAAAGCCTGTACTTGACCCCTAGTAAAAATTCTAGCAGGATAGGCAGACTTCTTCTCTCAGGGTATTCAAGATATTCTATGAATTCCACCTGGCTTTAAGCTTAGGTAGAGAATCTTAGAGGGAAAAGATTATATATTTGGTGGCTCACTCTCGACTGGTGCTACATAGAGATTAGTACTATAGATTCTAGATTCCCAAATTATTTTGTAACTCAACTCACAGAAAGACGAGAAAAACTATGCTCTCTTTTGATTCCTTTGTATTCATTCTTTTGTACTCTTTGTTTTTTTTTTCTTAGAGCTCACAATCTCACCAGATTCTCACGTATGACCTATATTTGGTGGTCTCACTTGGCATTAACACTTTAATTGAGTTCCATAACCCTAACACTAAGTCGGAATTCCTCAGCCAGTATTTGGGCGATCAGAAACATAGAAAGATAGGTTAAGGCCTTATTTGGTGGATCTCAAATTTATTTGGTGGTATTGCCTTAATGAAAATGAAATAAACACTAAATATGCACAAACTCTTTTTTTTCTTACTTTTTCTTCCTTTTCTAATTTTTTTTCTTTCTTCTTTTTCTTTTTTTTTTCTATGTAAATTTTTTCAACACAACACACGCTAGCATACATTCATGAACTTTATTGAGGAGGCATTATTAGGGATTGGTGGTACTCAAGAAACATTGGGTGGCTTATCTGGTGGAAGTGCCTACTCACGGCACTGGGAGAGATGTATAGGACGGTGTGTTTCTGACCTTGACATTAATACTCTCCTTCAGCTGAGGATTTCGTAAAGAATGGTCGTAACCATCCACCTTAGCCCTAGTTTTATGAAAACTTGCTCTCCGCGTATTTGCCTTATTTGGTGGCTCTCAAAATTCGCACAAAAATGTATATGCAGGAACCGAGAGTGAAAACTTTGCCTTATCTCTGAGTATCATCACCTAATTATCTACGATTCCAGATTCCTTGCACTAATCTTAGAGCACCAGTACACTCTACTCTCATCTCACACTTTTTGGTGGATTTTTGGAAGAAGATCTGCCTAGCTCCCAAAACACCGTCCAAGTGTTCAGGAGAAGAAGCATTGCTTCTTTTCGACAGACTAAAGACATTTATCAGTCTTCATAGTAAATCCATTGCAAATTCTACGTGTGTTTGAAAAATTGTACTGGATTCCAGATTACAGGAATCAACTAGAGGATAAAATCTCTAATGCATTCTCTTGATAAAAATCTTATTCATGAATGCAATATGTATATATGCTATAAACAAGTAACCTCTTATATTCATACTTCATGAAATTTCCCTTTCGGGTTACATTCAGCTTGACCCAAAATTTAGAACAAGAGGTGAGCGGGTGAGTCGGAAGTGGCTGTTGCTGACGATTTTTAGCTCCAATGCAAGCATTGGAGGTGGAGTCGGTTGTTCTTTTATTTAGGATCCTAAAGTACGTTTGACATGTAGCTCCGAGGTTTTCCTAAGGGTTGGCATAAAAATTTTTCAGTTTTACTGTATCTACGCCCCCATGCCTAAGTTCTTGCATGTCCTCATGCATGGATATAAAAGAAAATAAATACAACAGGGAGTAAATGGGTAGAAATCACCTGTAATTGCTCCTAAAAATATACATTCAGCACCGGCCAACCTAACAGTATGCAATATGCAAAAGAAATATGCTTAAAAGAAAAATATGCTATGTATAAAGCGAGTATGTATAGGGTGATGGTAGAATGTGAGGTAGATGCTGAGTTTAATGCCTCCAACCGGGCAAAAACTCAATTAGATGTATCAGTTCTAGCATAGGAGTCGGTCAGGATTAAGAGAAAGATGTGCTCGTATGCTCCTAGAATCAGTGGTTCGGAGATGCGAACCAGCTGATTGTCACCCCTACTCCAAAAAGTCTAGCTATAAGAAAGTGTGGAGTAGTTGTGGAGAATAGAGGATAATTAGAGGGGGGATCATGATGTTGCTTCAGCTGATTTATCATGTCCCACAATTCAGTAGGAAGTTGCTGAGGAAGTAGATCAACATGTATCTCAGAACCAAAATCTGAGTCATAGGGATCCTCATAACAATAATTGACATCAAAGATCATGCCCTCTCCAAGCTCTGGATTATATGGGGTTATTTGTGAAAGTAGAAGATCTGTGGGGAGGTTACTAAAATCCTCATCAGAAATTACTTCGTCCTTAGCAGTACTCATCTCTGATTCATTGGAGGCTGACTCTTCAGGCTCGGAGTCGAGCCATCCATTAGATTGACTAGGATGGTAGGTGCATCCTTATCTCATTCTACTCAAAGCTTCACCCTCATATGCATTGGGTTCCTTAGTAATTCCTGTCTCACATAGCATATTTATTTCTTCGGTCAAGTCATCCATAGCTACTTCTGGTCTTCGGATGTTAGGATTAGGGATAGATAGTGTCATCTCAGAATCTCTAGCATTTGAATTAGGGATGTAGGTGAAAGAAGAGTGCAGATCAGAAGATGTTGGCTCTAGCACAGGTTCACCTATAATGGGAAGTGGCCTAGATTGATCAGTAGTGTCACATGTAATGTTTGCCTCAAGATCCATATCCTCAACTGGATCTACTTCCCTTATCTAAGTTGGGTTTTCTAAACCATGAGGTATCTCCCAGGATTTAGGATAATCCGATTGTGGCTCAGTCCTGGAGATATCAACCCTTTCCTCCTCAATTTCCTAACTGGAGTTCTCAGACGAACCCATTTGGCATACTTCCTGCTCCTATCTCATATCCAAGCTAGATTCTTCTTCCCCTGAATGATCTTCCAGCATCTGCTCCCGAGAATCTTTTGTGTGTCCTTCCGACGTAGTCGTTTCAGATTCTTCGAGCTCTTCAAGGCTATTTTCCACTTGATATCTCAAAAGCAGTAGTTCTTGAGTCTCCCGATTTTGTCTAATTAGCCTTGTTATCCCTACTGTTCCCTGAAGGAGCTCCATCATAGCTTGTTGATACAGAATCAAGCTTTGTCTTTGGTTCGGCTCAGTGATAGCTTGGATTTCATGTAGATAGGATGCGGCCTTTTCCTTAGCACTAGCTATAGCTCTCTGTATTATATAATGCGGTCGCATATGCACTGGTAGCTCTTCAGGGGTTTCAGGGGGTGAATCATGTCTACCCATATTCCATGGGTGAGAAGCAGGAGTATGAAATCCATATCCTAGGTTATAAGATGTGGCCCTTTGAGGGACCGGCTGGTATGGGTCATAATATTTAGGGTTAGGATATGGGTTAACCATTTCGGTAACCCAAGGAGAAGGATCAGGTGAAGCAAAAAGTCATCTTCGCTACCTTGGGTTATGATCCCAAGGTTGAGCTGATTTAGTGACCAGGGCTCTCAGATAAGCTCGTGGGTCCAGCTCTTCTGGATCCTAGTTAGGTCCAGATCCAGGGTTAGCCATTGCGGCTAAGTAGATAGAAGAAGAGGGTGGGGGAGAAGATGGACCTGGCGAGGTGACTCACCTCCTTGGGAGCGGCTCCCAAGGTCCAACCAATTGAGGTCTAAGTGACCTCCTTCCTTGCATACACCACCCAACCTCTGGGTTGGTGTAGCCAAGCCAGAAAAGGCTAAGGCCTTGTCAATCAGATGGTCCTTATGATCGGATGACTAGATTTTTCATTTTAAGTTTGAATTCTTGAATAAAAATTTGTCGTGCAACCGACTAAAAGTGATTTTTGCCTCTCAAGCTAACCCAGCCAGTCTGGTTACAAGGGGACTAAGGGGAAGGTTCTTCCTTTGGCTTAAGCCTTTGGTTCCGTTACCCTTAGCCGCAGTTGTTTGACACTACCCCACAAACTTAGTCAATAGGTTTGGCAAGAGAGATTGAAAACACCCAGTAGTATGACAACAAATTCGGGTTGCTTACGTGTTTTAAAATTAATTTTAGCTCGTTTTTCTTCAGTTGGGGTTTGTGGTGAGTGGCCCACAAAGTGACCAAGCTCATAGGCTAAACACTAGACTTGACTAAGTCTAGGTTAGCCCAAATGTGGTCTCTAGATTGTAACCCTAAAGGTGTAACCTAGGGTTCATGCAATTCTAGGGTTTTTTATTTTTTTCTTCTTCTTCAGCAGACCACAAAATTAAGACCAATTCTTTGATAAAAATTGGAATCAGAATAAGTTGAAATTTGACAAGTAGATTCCTTTCTCAATTATCTTTCCAAAGAATATTTTTTTTATAATTTTTACTATTTCAACCGAATTTATAAAGATTTTTAAATGTATAGAGGTCATATCTACAATTTTGACCCCTGATCGATTTTTCAAATTGAAATAGTATCAAATGATTTTCAAAAATTTATAAAAAATATGGAAATTAAAGCTAATGAGATCAGCTTTCAAACCCCACCATTTTTAGTCAAAACATATTTGCGGATTGATCGAAATTTCTTTTTGAATTTTGAAAAATCTCAAATCTGGGTCAGTCTGACCCCCTTACACTTCGTGAATTTTTAAAAATTTTGTGCTTGGAATTTTTTTAAGAGAATGGTGTCGTTTGAAAGATGGTTTGAAAATGAAGGTGTAGCCCGAATTTTAGAATTTTTTGCTCATTAATTTTTTGAAAATTAAATTTTTAAATCAAAATTTGAAATCTAGTTGAAAATCAGAGGGTGGTGGAGAAGCTTTTAAAAGGTGTTTAAGTTTAAAATTCAAACTTTCCACCAAATTTTTTTTTTCCAAAAAATTTTGAAATTTTTTTTTTCAAAGGCTTTTCAGATTCTTTTTTTTTTCTTTTTCAAAACTAACCTAGGATTCAATAAAAAACCTAATCTAACTACCTAGATTTTTTTCTCTTTCACGGAAATAAATAGGCTTTTTTTTTCTTTTTTTTTTCAAATAAATCTGACCTAGGGTTCAGAAAGGGAAATTCTAAACTAAGATGAGATGTGCACCTGATTTTTGTTTTAATCTGCGCTTGTTGCGTGCGCAGATTCCCGTTTTTCCTATTTTCCTACACAACAAAAGACAAGCAGAGGAAGATTTGTCAGTGATAGCTCAAAAGATTGAAATAAAAAATGATGTTGCCTCCTCGGCAACGACGCCATTTGACAGAAGCCTATTTTCGCACATTTTAAAGTCGTCGAAAATCGTAGTATAGTCGCGCTAAAATGTTCATCAAAAATGATTTGTGAAGATAACGAGACTTGAGTCCCGGTCGTTCGTCTATGGAAGGTGTTTATGCAAATTTGAAATCGATCTCTTTCTCTCTACTTGCTTAAAATCGCATGGCGATTTATGGTTATTACGTATTTATGCACGACATGCTTAGTTGCCAGAATATCAGAAATTAAAAGCAGGCAACTTTAATCACACAAAAGATATTGCAATAAGTTCATGGTGATTCTTAACACACACACACACACATATATATATAAGATCTTTCATTAATCCATCATGGTGTTTGCAACATGGAACTAGTGGAAAGCTTATAGAGGAAAACTTGAAAACACAAATCTAGCTAACAGAAAACGATCGCATACAGGAATCTATGGGGGGATTTTGCATGCATCATTGGGGGAGAATAAAGAGTTACACTACTAAGTAGTAAATAAAAGCATGTAAACTATGAAGAACTAAGCTACTAATCTAGCAGAAATAAGAGCATTTGGAGGTGGTCTCTGATGGCCTTTGAGCTGGTTGAGAGGAGGAGGGGTGGCCAATGGTGCTTAGGCCGACCCTTGGAGAGAGGTTGGAGAGGTGTTCGAGCATCCTGGCATGGAGATGGTGGTGGCCATGGTGAGCAACTCATGGAGGTGAATGTAGCTAACCTAAATGGAAGTGAATAAAGCCAAGAGATGGATGGGTGCAATTGGCCACCCCTTAGGTCTTTTTATAGATCTAAGGGAAGCTCTCTAGAGAATTATGGAATTCTCTAGAGAGGCCTATGGTGGGAGCTCGTGGGAGAGTGTGAGAGAGAGAATGAATGGTGGTTTTTAGATCCACCAATTGCGGATCTAAAAATTGAATGGCTCTTGGTTGCTAATTTTAGCAACCAAGGCAACAACACATGGTAGAGAGTTCTAGAGAACTCTAGGCTAGGTATTTTCATGTGGATGGTGTGTGTGGGTGTGTGTGGATGTGTGTGGGTCGAAACTTAGGTGGCTAGGTTGATTAGGTTAGGTTCTAGTGGGTTTAGGTCAAGGTAGGTCTCAAATTAGGGTTGTAAACCCTAATTCACTAAGGTAAAGTGCAATTAAACTTAATACAAGTTTAATTGGGTGTGTGGAAACTTAATTGTGAGTAAAATAACTCAATTAAGTTAGGTCTAGGTCAATTGGACTCTCACTGAGTCTAATTGGACAGTGTGTGTTGAGATCAGGGCTCAATTGGACTCAATGAGTCCAATTGAATAAACTGAAGAGATTGACCATGATCCAAGTCAATTAGGTTTAGTGAGGACATAATTAGGTCCTTAGGGAGGTTTAGAGGTGATGTACTAGGGTTAGGGCAACTTAATTTAGTGAAACATCAGAAGTCCAGACTTGTTGTCTGGACGTCCAATCAGAGTCAGGAGGGATTTTGGGTTCTGTTTTGGGTATTCTACAGAAATTGGACGTCTGACCAAGTGTCTGGACGTCCAATAACACTGTAGAAGTGGGTTTAAGGTGTGCTGGAGTTGGCTAAGGGTTATGGATGTCTTATAACTCATTTGGACATCTAGATAGAGTCTAGAATTAGGGTTTTAAGGTTTCCTAGGGTGCAGTGACCTAATCTAAGGGTGGCTAAGGCTTGGGGAAGCTTCTAGGCTGTCCTAGGACTAGGAAGGACCTAAGTTATTCACAATTTATTGCTTTATTCCTACTTAATAGAATAGCATACCTTAACTCCCTTACATTATTATCTACTACATTTAATCTAGGTCTTCCACTCCAGCTCTACTGCAACACCAGTTATTCTCTGTTCTTCAGATCCAGCTTTAGATCTAGCTTCAGATCTAGCTTCTAATCAGCTTATTACCTGCAATTGACATAATGCACCTAATCAATACATTATAGCATTATTTTATGCATAGCTAAAAGAAAGCAGTAAAGGTGCTAGTAATGCTTATGCATGCATGAGTTACCCCAACTTATGCTAAGTCCTAGCCTAATTTAGGTTAATTAAGACCTATGATTGCTGCACAATCAGGGCAAATGTCAGTCTGAGACTTTGTTTTGGGTCAAGACGGGTTCTAATGGTCAAATTGAAGGTACTAAACCCTAAAGAATATTTTTCTATGAATTTTAGAGGGTTTAAGTGAATTTTATCCTGATCAGAACCTCAACTAATTAAGTGGGTCTGTTTTTAGGGTTCTAGAAGTCATTTAATTCTTAAAACATGTGGAAACCCTTTTCTGTCTATTTTAACCCACTTGTTAGCCTTTTAGGATCATTTTACCCTTAATAAACCCTTGAGAAAACCCGTGGTTGTACTGTATTCAAGATATGTTGGTAAAATTATAATTTTAACCCTATTTTCTTGTCTTTCCCTCAGAATGGATTTGCAGTGAATTATGGTTCTCTGGCAGTTATGTAGGAGCATTTACTGACTTAATTATTTCAAAATGAGCTAGTTATGGCTCATGATGGTGTTCCCATCACTAGGGGCGGAGAGGTTCAGTGAGTTTAGACTCATAGCATTATCTAACTCCATTTATTTGATTATAAGCAACGTATTGGCAAATAGATTGAGAGGGGTACTCCAAGGAATGATATTGCCTGTTCAGTCGGCTTTCTTGCTGGATAGATCATTGCAAGAGTCCTTTACTGTGGCCCAGGAGATGGTAGCTGGATGGAGTAGGAGAAAGACGAAGGCCTTCATGTGGAAGGTTGATTTCAGTAAGGCCTACGACTTGGTTTCCTGGCCTTATCTGTGGGAGATACTCAGACTAGAGGATTCCTTGTCCTATGGATTAGATGGATGAAGAGATGCATTACTACCTCGGCTTTCTCCCCCTTGATTAATGGGAGACCATGTGGTGCATGGATTCAACCCAGATGTGGGGTCAGACAGGGGTGTCCCTTAGCCCCATTGTTATTTAACTTGGTAGTGGATACCTTGGCTCGCTTCACTCTCAAGCTCTAAGAACTGAGGATGATCAAGGGGTATACTTTATCGAGCAGTCAGGCTTTGGCCCTTGTGCTCCAATATGTGGATGACACAGTTTTTTCGTAGAAGGGGGTACACGGGAGGCACGCACTATACATCATATGGTGACCATTTTTGGGGAGATTTCAGGGTTGAAACTGAACGGGGAAAAATCCCGTCTTATTTGTTTTGGAATGAACAGAGATGTGGGCCACCAACTTTCTGAAATTTTGCACATGCCGATTATCTCATTGCCGATAGCCTATCTTGGGTTGCCACTGAAGAGCGGGATGATGAAGCATAGTGATTGGAACTACTTGTTTGAAAAAAATTCAGCAAAGATGGAATGTTGGAGCAGTAAATTTCTCTTAAAAGGGGGAAGGTTGATTCTCTTGAACTCTATTATCACAGCGATGCCAGTCTTTATGTTTTCAGTTTTTAGAGCTCCTAAAGTAATTTGGAAGTGCCTAGATATAATGAGAAAACGTTTCTTTTGGAAGGGGGCGAAACATGATGGATGCTTCCTCCAACCGGTAAAGTGGGATAGTATGTGTACACCAAAGAAGCAGGGGGGTGTGGAATTAGATCCTTGAAGGAGTTTAATGATTCCCGATTGTTGAAGTGGGCAATAAAAAATTTCCAAGGGGAAAATAAATCATGGGCGGAAGTGATCAGAGGAACATATGGTGCTTCACATTCTGTGGCAAGTAGACTTTCCCCCATCAAAGCATCACCTTTTTGGAGCTCGGTGGTGGCAGCTATGAAGGAGAATTGGGACCTTTTCCGACCAACCTGTGGGGACGAAAAATCCTTTCTCTTCTGGTTGGAAAAGTGGTCATCTTTGGGTGTATTACATACTCACTACCCACGGGTATATGACCTAGTGGGTGACAAAGAGGCTAAGGTGGCAGATCTCTGGGATGAAGAAACAAATAGATGGGAGATATAGGAAACGGGCTGCAGGGAGGGGAGTTGCACATGGGGGGAAAGAGCAAGACTAAGGCAAGACTTGCAAGCTTTCAAGCCATCAGGGGGTGTTGATGCATACAGATGGATGGGGAATTTTTCCATTGCCAAGGCCTATGAAGATATGGTTTCAAGGAGACAAAGTGAAGATGTTGACATCATTTGTGCAGGTTTATGGAAGCTGAAAATCCCATTGAAGATACAAATTTTTCTGTGGCTTTGCAGGAGGGATGGGCTCATCACTAGTGACTTGAGGCACAGAAGGATGGGAGTTGCGGCTCATGCGTGTTATCTATGCGGCTTCCATACTGATAGCATGCATCATATTTTTTCCTCATGTGTGATCACTGATTGTGTGTGGTTGTGGAATACCCGTATGGGAGGACATGTGGGGAGATTTTATTAGAAGTGGGAGGCCCTATTGTTCCATGGCAGCTATTTTGTGGTGTGTTTAGCGTGCATGTAATGAGTGTCTTTTTCAGGGGAGACTTGTCAATTTAGCACAAATTGTACATGAGTGTCAGGCTCTTATATGTCATTGGTGGAGTTGTAATATTTCTTATCATTGATTCTATTAATAAAATCCCCGGATGGCTATCTCCTTAAATAGCATTCCTTATTTTCTCAAAAAAGAAAGAAGTTATGGTTAGGATAAAATCATATAAACCTCCTAAAATTCATAGAAAAATATTCTGAGAGGTTTAGTACCCTTAGTTTGATTATCTGAACCTATTTTGACCTTGAACAGAGTTGCAGATGGAATTTTACCCTAATTAGGGCTTCTGTGCAAATTGCCTAGTCAAACATGGTCAAAACTGAAATCTGACTTCACCATCAAATTTCTTGGGTCAAAATTTGGGCCAATCAAAGTCTATTTTGACCTAGTTTGCATTTCAGTCCATTAAATCTCTATTTTTCTCAATCAGACCCCTGGTTTCAAAATTCCTTGCATTCAAGTCCCTAACTTCTCATCTTTCTAGCGAAAAGGGCCCTACCGCCATTGAAGGTGTGAAAGCACCTTTAGGCTAGATTTCGAGAGAAGAAATCTCTCTCAAATCAAGACTAATCCCACCAAATTTGGAGGGATTGATCTTAAGAGATCCCTCTATCTTTTGGACTAGATATTTGACCTTGATTTGTACCGTAGAGCTCGAACGAAATCAAAGAAATCAAGGGATCCTTCTCCTTGATTTCTCGACCCAATCAATCTCTTTTCTCATCTAGAGCTTGATTTGAAGCTTTATAAAAGCTTCCATACACGGCCATCCTTTCGAGCTCAGAAAAACCAAGAAATCTCTTCTTCTCTCTTCTCTGGTCGTTTGCATCTCGAGCTCCAGCGAGCTTCTCCAACACCTTCCTCCAGCTGGCCAACGGTCAAATTGATTGGCCCAAAATCCTCCCCTCTTCCTCGCGACCGTCGCCAGCCAAACCGTAGCCGCTCTCCCCCTCTCCTTCCTTACCACCGTGTCACCGTCGCCTTCACCTTCTCTGGCTTTGGCCCATCACAGCCGGGAGCCCCCAACCGCTCTCCCCTCTCCTTCCTCGCTGCTGTGTCACCGTCGCCTTCACCTTCTCCGGCTCCGGCCCATCACAGCCAAGCACCGACAACCACTCCCTCTCTCTAAGTTTCCTAATCTCTCTCTCCCTCAATCATTTCTACGGCTTTAGATATTCATTTCGACCGGCGCTTCACCCCTGACCTCACTGTCTTCCCCACGTCCAGCTTGAGCTCTAGCGAGCGTGTGCCGGCGCTATACTACACCAAACACAACGCCACTGCCTCCATTAGCTCAGCCCTGACTCACTGATCAGAAACCCCAACTTTATTGGGACTTCTGACCACACACACACACCCCAGAAAAACCCACCTCTGCTCGCCCTCTTTGCCACCGATAGCCCACCACGTACACACCAAACCACAGCCACCTTCGTACTCACCGTGGTTCGACGAAGCTACTGAGCATTCTAATTGGGGCCTGAGGCCTATTTTCTTGCTTTTCAGGTTCGGTCGGAGCTCCGACTTCGCCCGTAGTGCTTTGGCCATCTCTAACTAATTTACAAAGCCAAGAGCTTGTGGAACTCATCCTGGAAGCCTTCCAGGTCTTCAACTGGGTGCATCCACAACAGCTGCCACTCTAATTGCCATAAGGTTCATCTGCAGCTGCACACGAAGAACAGACGTGGGATAGTCCCACATTGTGCATCTCAAGAGTGACTCCACCATATAAGTGGAATTTCTGCTAGTAGATGTTCACCTCAACATGCACCAGGGGTGAGGTCCCCCTACGCATGCCCCACTACACGTGCTCGCTCGCGCTTGTCCACACGTCCTCGCCTGCGCTCATGCTTCGCAGGTCTGGGTAGTGGATCCGTTTACCCGGATACTTGGGTCTAACTTGTTCTAAAGAAAAAGAAGAATCTGAAGAGAGAGAAGGGGGAGGGTTTTGCTTTGCCTTGGGATTTATGCCCTCTCCCTCTCTCAACACTTAGCCTCTGAGGGCTTTGTGCAAGGCCCTTGTACCTCTATCAGTGTGTTGTTGCTGTGCCTCTTCTGTGAGGCTTAAGCCAAGGTCTTGTGCCTTATGAGGTGCTGCTAGTTAAGGTGTCTGAGGTCTTCTATTGTCGTCTGATCTGACATTTGATTGAGTACCTTAGATTGATAATTGATTGAGATTACTGTTGGTTTATTTAAGTTGATTTGTGAGCTTAAACTTAAGGGTTAATTTGGTGATTCAAATCACCATTTTAACCCAATCTTTTTTCATAATCTTTACTGAAATATTATTTTGAGCATTTCATTGGTTCAATTGAATATTATTATTGCTATTGTGACTAGTGGATTGAAATTGTCATATTTTCTCCCTACGAATGACCTTAGACTCTAAATTAATTTCAAGCTTTCCAAATTTAAGTGTTTCATGTGATTTTTGTCCTATACTATAACACATATTTCTAAACATCGATGATTTTGCATTAAACATTTTGGCGCTATTGTTGGGGAGCAATATGCAGTTTCATTCACTAATTACAGTACTGATCTGATTCTAACTTGCTCTATATGATTTGTTGTGATTGTGCAAGGTACATAGGAGAAGATCAGCCACACGACAACCACTCTAGGGGCAGGTAATCTCATTTCCTTCTTCTTAAGCCCCTTATTTCTAGAAAGAATTAAAAAGAAGAATCAATTAGGATCAACTCGCATTCTTTCTTAGACTTAATCACTTGAGTTGCTTGATTTGATTTATTTTGACATCCCCATCTAGATATCTGCACCTACGAGGGACTTAAGGTGCCTAGGGCTATTCACCTTCTTGATTGAGCCCTAGGTGCCCAATTTGGAAAGAATTAGACCTGGAAAAGAGCCAAATTAGGGTTTCTATTTTAGGGTTTGAGGAAAACACACTTGCCTGATATTAAAAGAGAATTGATTTCCCGCATCCTGTCACCCAAGCCTTGATTGAATTGATCTAAGCAAGAAGACCCTAAAAGAAGGCTCTAACATTCACTTGAATCTTTAAAATTTGGGACTTAATAACTTATTTGCAAACCACTCAGGGTGATTTTGGGTTCATTACCCAACTCATCCTAAAATTTAGAGGAGGTTAGGTGAAGTTGACCCACCTTGTGGGTTAACCAACCTTCAAATTAGGTTACAAATCACAATCAATTCTAAAGTTGAAGTGAAATTCAAAGCACCATAATTCAGGACTAAAGTTGGTAGACTTAAGGGGTCAAGTTGCTCATTCTGATCTCTTTGGATTCTTAGTGACAAGGAAGGTTGGGTGGGGAAAATCCTATAACCCGTGGGGACGCTCTACCGTGTAGGGGTCTTTGCAGGGCTCTCCTTCCTGGCTGCCCAAGTACTTCTCGGGTGAGTGACTTTCTGATCAAGAGGTATCATTCTCCTTGAACCTCCTTAGTCATCCAAAGATTTTTTTGGGTGCCTCAATTGGGTCCATTACACATTCTGTCCCTCATTTGGCTCTTTAGTGCATGTTCGGGAGGAGGTCCTCAAGACCACCCTTGAGGCCTCCATTAGCAGTTCATTCTCGTCGAGGCGAAGTCTCGACTCACTTGTTTGTGCTACGACCTAACCAGATTGATATCTCTTCTGACTCTTCTGCTTCTGAGCCCAGATCTCCTTCATCTACATCCATGGAGAATCAAGAAGATGAACCCAATCTCTAGAATCAGCTACAGCACCTCAATGATCTATTTCAGGCATTCATGAACCGACCGTTGCATCCTCAGATGCGAGATCATTACAATCCCGCTGCGGTAGCAATCGAACCTAGGGTGCAAATCCCGGCTGGAGGACCTGATACTGAACTCAAGCCCAATATGCTCCATGCTATCCTCAAATTCCATGGGCTAAACTCTGAAGATCCTTTCCAGCACATCCAGCAGTTGAAACATTTGGCCCAGACCTTTGGGCCACCTATTTAGAATTAGAATATCTTACTTATGAAGATGTTCCTCTTCTTCCTCATGGATAAGGCTACCCACTAGTTCCAAACTCTGACCTATCCGATCAACACTTGGGCAAAACTCCAATATGAATTCCTGAAGAAAATTTTTCCGGTTGGTCAGATGAATGCTTTGAGGCACTAGATCACGCACTTCACGCAAAATGTGGGAGAACCACTTCATGAGGCTTGGGATCGCTTTTTGGATCTTATGTGGAAATGCCCCCATCACGGAGTTCCTAAATGGAAACAGGTCTAGTCTTTTTACCAAGGACTCCGTGAGGATATCAGGCTCTTTGTCAATGCAATCTATGGTGGCAACATCATGGGTCAGCATGAAGATACCATTTAGGAGATTCTCGAGAGCATGTGTGAGAACTCCATAAATAATGAATCTATGGGTGTGTTTGACCAGACGACCACTTGTGCATTGACAAACATGCAAGGGTGCATAAGACTCGAGGCCTATCTGCATCCGTCGATTTGGAGCTGGTGGCCAGTTGCTTGGATAAGGTTGCAATCATCAAGGAAAAGGTGGACGAATTGACTCAACATCTACAAAGAGCCACTGCCACTCAGCAAAACATGTATGCATAATCACCCTCAGGCAGGGAGGCTGTGCATAACATTTGTCACCACTTGCACTAGGGGATGGACCCCATATCTACCCCTGTTTGATCTCAATTTCAGAGGAAACTCTAAACCCACCTACTCTAGTTGGGGGAACTCTGAACCCTCATACTCTGACTTTTTTGGAGTTCCTCAGAACTGTGAGGATCTCTACACCATCCAGAATGATCCTTTATCCAATACCTACAACCCTGGATGGCATAATTATCCCAACTTTGCGTGGTCAGGAAATAATTAGAACACCAGACCTCAATTCAAGTCTCGACCACAAGCTCTGCACCCATATCAGCCCGATCAACCTAGGCCCAATCCGAATTACCAATCCGGGCCACAAAGGGAAGATCATGTGACTCTGATTCTACAATCCCTAGCTGACATCCAGAAGACCAACATGGCTATGCAGAAGTAGCATAAAGATGAGATCGCAGAGGTTCAAAATTAGCTCGCACAAATGGCATGGACTCACCAGCCTGGTGCACTTCCTTCCCAACCTCTACCAAATCCAAACAACATGTCGACCCAAAAACACGTGGTGAATCAAATCCAGGGTCAATCATGCTACACTCAGCCAGGCCTGTTAACTCATACCTGTGTTTGGAGCATCCACCTTAGCTGATCCGAATCATACCATGATGCATCCTACTGTTTAGCAGCAGGGTCCAATTCTCTCTCCTCTACCTCCGCATCATGACTATGCTATGATCAATGTTGTGGGCATGAGAAAAGATCACAAGACTAGGCCCTGAGAAACATCTCCCAAATCTTACCCAACCCATGATCAATGCAAAAAGGTCAAGGACAGAACCAAGAGGTGGAAACTGAAACCCATGCCCTAAGATAGCCAATCCGTTCCCCTATCCCAAATCTTATCCCACCTCCACACTAGAGGACTATCTGAATATGACGTAATGGGACCATTAAGGAACACACAAGTTACTAAATCGTTACTAGATATCCTCACTCCCAACTCCACCTCGCCTGACTTTTCCAAAATAGAGGTGGAGGAACCCTCACAAGGGAAGGTAGTACTATTTGAAAGTGTAAGTGCCATAATCCAAAAAGGTCTACCTCCTAAGAAATTCGATCTAGGTACCCCGCTGATCCCCTGCAAGATCGATGGTACAAATTTCAAGCAGGCTATACTGGATCTTGGCTCTTTAGTCAACCTAATCTCGATCGCCCTATTTGAGAAGCTACGGAAAGGACAGCTAAAACCCATTGATATTACTTTATAATTAGCTGATCGAACCGTAATCACCCAAATTGGTCTAGTAGAGGATGTGGTAATTAGAGTCAAGGATTTCAGCTACCTAGTTGATTTCCTAGTTCTTGACATGGATGCACCACAGCAAATACAAGATATGCCCTTGTTTTTGGGGAGACCCTTCTTGGCTACTGCAGGAGCCATAATCAATTGTGATCAGGGCACATGATAATTGCCTCTAGAGATAAGAGAGCTGAGATCAATATTTTTGAGTCATCTTCTAAAGGAAAAGACAAGTGCTCGGCAGAAAAACTAGGTTTAATTCAAGATCTCATGACCATTTCGGTAGTAGAAAACGTAAAATTAGAACTTAAAGTTTTTTGCATGACGGAGGATCTTGATGTAGTCGAGCATGATTCCAGCAAATTGAGAATATTGGAGGCTTTCACCTTTGATCTTGAGGACATACATGTGGATTTCAAGGAACAGGATGACATTCGACGGGATTCGAATTTTTATTCCATGGATTTGGAGACATTTTATTATGAAGATTGTTTTGAGGATCTCTAGGAATCGAGCATGGTATATACCGAGAGTGATGAAAACCTAGAGTATGAATCCTTTACAGATTTGGAGTTGGATGATCCAAAAGGTACTCTCTAGACATTCACTTTTAATTGGGATGAAAACTATAGAGAAGAATCATTAGACAACCCAATCTTCGAGTCATTTTTTGAGGAATTGATCTTACACCCATTAGAGAAAAATCAAAATGACTTGTTAGAAAAGGATCCATTAGGTCACATTGCACAAGAGGAACCACACATCTAGGATATGCTGACTAGATTTACTCCATTGGGTCCTGGACCCACGACGATCTTACTTCAGAATCCCATGATCACTACATCTTCCGAGTGGTTCCTCCACAAAAACTCCATAAGAGCCACCCAGAAATGAATCAACTTGTCCCATATCATAGACCTTTTCGAATGACTCTTCATCATAATTTGATACTCATTTGTGGCCATCTAATTCTCATCCACCACGATCACATATTTTCTCCTATTACTCATCATAATGCGGTAGATGACACATCCTTTTGAGCTCCTTGCACCCAGTCGATGGCATTAAACTTAGCACTTAACGAGAGGCAACCCATCATTTTTTTGAAAAACCCAAAATCCTTCTGACATATCTTTTTGCTGAAATCATATTGCGCTTTAGGGTTCATCCATTAGAACAGCCGACTTCACCTTTGATACTTGTATCAAAGCTAGAAATCATCCGTAATAGTCATTTCGACTCTTTCACCACCCACTTGTTCTAATGTACGAACTGAGTGGAACTCGAACCCACCTAATTTACAATGAGGACATTGCAAATCATAGGCATGGGAGGTATTAAAGTGCAAAATGATGTGAAAATAATGCATGGAAGGTCTTCATTCAAAAAAAGAAAAAAAGGGAGAAAAGAGGAAAGGAAAGGTCAATTTGAGCTGAATGAAAAACAATTGAGCAGAATAAAAGAAAAGAAAAGAAAAGAAAAGAGAAAAATGGAGCAAACAAAAAGAAAAGAATGAGATAGTCCCTTGAATTGAGTATGGAACTTAACTTCTAGGTTGGATCAGATGATGAATTAAGACCTGGAAGGCTGAAACTTAGGAGATTGGCGACGAATACTGACCCTAGGCCTCTTGGACCTGTTCTAGGGTTTAAACACTCACATATTTGTTATGATCCGAATTAGTCCTTAAGAGGTTGAGGAAAGTGCGAGACTGATGTAGTAGGTCTCAGGCTTAGGGATTATTCGGCCCCATTGCCTACCCTTTGGTTTGCAGGACTTGGTAACCTAAGTATCCAAAAACCACACACTAAGTCTAGTGCAATGCTCTTAACGAAGAAATAATGCCAAAAGTGTTCTATTCTAAAAAAAAACTGTCTAAAAAAATCTAGCTTGGCTTGAAGACACAAGTTGATTAAACGAGTTCCTAACGTGGAGAGGTGGGAAATTCCCCTTGAAAATGCGTAATAACATATCGTCTCCTCGGTGCTTATCTCCTAGGATATCTAAATATCCTACCAGGGGCATGTAAGCACCTTGTGTTGGTTCAGGTGCCCATGGGCAGGATTATTCGAAAATGTCGATTGCTAGGGCCTGAATTTAGCTACAGAACGCAATGGGCTGCACTATCTCGAAGTGTCGAAAGCCAGGGTTTTGGGGGTTTCCATGGGAAGTGCTATCCCAAAACATCGAAAGCCAGAGACCCTTCGAAGATTGATGATGGGGACAAGGAATTCGATATAGACCGTGTTTAGGGCCAATCCAAGGTTGGATTTAGGGAAATCTAAGAAGAATAAGAGAGAAAACTCTCCAAATGAAAAATCCTTCTTCTCTCCTTTACAAAACTGCACTGGAAAACTAAACTCAGACACAATACATCTAACGTACGAGTGCTTTAACCGCTGGGTTTAACAAACCTTTAGGCAGTTTTTGTGGGCCTTAGAAACCTTCGCGGCAGACTCAGACTAAAGTTGGTCAGGTTTGGATCTTGGTTGATACTTGAGTACCTCTAGGCCTATTTTTGGTATTCTGATTTGATCTCTAGAGATGTATCTTAGTAGGGCATCTTGATGGTTATATCTGACCTACAAACCTGGTTTGTTCCATAGGATTTTTGCTAGGGACTAGCAAAAGCTAGGCATGGGAGTATGGTGGGAACACCATCATAGGCACTAACTAGCCACTTTTAGTCAAGTTTGATGGATAAATGCTCCTACATAATCGTCTAAGGGTCATAATTTCATGATATTCTGATTTGAGAAGAAAATAGGAAATCAGGGTTAATTTTGTAATTTTAACAATACAACTTGAATACAAATTAACCACGGGGTTTGTCAAGGGTTAATTAAAGGTCAAATGAGCATTGAAGTCCAAAATGTGGGTCCACATAGACAAAAATGGGATTTCACGCATTTCGAGAACCGCAACAGCATACAAAATCTTAATTTCTGGCCTGCTTAAATTAAAGGGGTTATGGTCAGGATAAAATCATCTAAACCTTCTAAAATTTATAGAAAAATATTATGAGAGGTTTAGAACCCTTAGTTTGATAATCTGAACCTATTTTGACCTTGAACAGAGTCGTAGATAGAATTTTCCCCTGATTTGGACTAATGTGCAAATTTTCTAATCAAACATGGTCAAAACTAAAATCCAACTTCACCATCAGATTTCTTAGGTCAAAATTAGGTTGGCACCAAAATTTAGGCCCAATCAGAGTCCATCTTGACCTAGTTTACATTTTAGTCCATTAAATCTTTATTTCTCTCAGTCAGACCCCTAAGTTTTGAAATTCCTTGCATTTAGGTCCCTGAATTATCATATTTCTTGCAGAAAGGGCCCTGTCGCCATTGAAGGTATGAAAGCACTTTCAGGCTAGATTCGAGAGAAGAAATCTCTCTCAAATCAAGACCAAATCCCTCCAAATTTGGAGGGATTGATCTTGAGAGATCACTCTATCTTTTGGACTAGGTATTTAACCTTGATTTGCACCGTAGAGCTCGAACGAAATCAAAGAAATCAAGGGATCCTTCTCCTTGATTTCTTGACCCAATCAATATCTTTTCTCATCTAGAGCTTGATTTGAAGCTCTATAAAAGCTTCCCTACGCACGGCCATCCTTTCGAGCTTAGAAAAGACCAAGAAATTTCTTCTTCTCTCTTCTCCGATCATCTGCATCTCGAGCTCTGGTGAGCTTCTCCAACACCTTCCTCTAGCCGGTCAACAGTCAAGTTGATTGGCCCAACGTCCTCCCCTCTTCCTCGTGATCGTCACCGGCTAAAGCACGACTGTTCTCCCCCTCTCCTTCCCCACCGTTGAGTCACCGTTGCCTTCACCTTCTCCAGCTCTGACCTATCACAGCTAGGCACCCCCAACCGCTCTCCCCCTCTCCTTCCTCGCCGCTATGTCACCATCGCCTTCACCTTCTCTAGCATTGGCCCATTACAACTGGGCGCCCCCAACCACTCTCCCTTTCTCTAAGTTTCTTAATCTCTCTCTCTCTCTCTCTCTCTCCCATGATCATTTCTATGCCTTTAGATATTCATTTCGACCGTTGCTTCAGCCTTGACCTCATCATCTTCCCCACATCCAGCTTGAGCTCCAATGAGCTCGCACCGATGCTATACTACACCAAATACAACGCCACCGCCTCCATTAGCTCCTCCTTGACCCACTGATCAGAAACCCCAACTTTTTTGGGACTTCGACCAAGCACACGTACCACTGAGAAAACCCACCTTCACTCACCCTATCCATCACCGACAGCCCACCACGCACATGCACACACCAAACCACGGCCACCATCGCACTTGCCGTGGTCTAGTGAAGCTACTGAGCATTCTAATTAAGGCTCAAGGCCCATTTTCTTGCTTTTCTGGTTCAGCCAGAGCTCCACCGTCGCCTTCGTCTACTTTGACTTCTCCCACAGTGCTCCGACCATCTCTAGCTAAATTACAAAGCCTAGGGCCTGTGGAACTCATCCTGGAAGCCTTTTAGGTCTTCTTCTGGGTGCATCCACAGCAGCTGCCACTCCAATTGCCATAGGGTTCATTTGCAGCTGCACATGAAGAACAGATGTGGGATTGTCCCACATCGTGTGTCTCAAGAGCGACTCCAGCGTATAAGTGGAATTTTTTCTAATAGTTATTCGCCTCAGCACGCACCGTGGGTGAGGTTCCCATACGCACTCCCCACTGCACTTGCTCACACGCACTTGTCTATGCATCCTCGCCTGCGCTCACGCCTCACGGGTCTGGGTGGTGGATCCATTTACCCGGATACCCGGGTCTGACTTGTTCAGAAGAAAAAGAAGAATCTGAAGAGAGAGAAAGGGGAGGGTTTTTCGCTACCTTGGGATTCATGCCCTCTCCCTCTCTCAACACTTAGCCTCTGAGGGCTTTATGCAAGGCTCTTGTGCCTCTATCGGTGTGCTGCTACTGCGCCTCTTCTGTGAAGCTTAAGGCAAGGTCTTGTGCCTTATGAGGTGTTGCTGGTTGAGGCGTTTGAGGCCTTCTGTTGTTGTCTGATCAGACATTTGATTGAGTACATTGGTATGATAATTGATTAAGATTACTGTTGGTTTATTTAAGTTGATTTTTAAGCTTAGACTTAAGGGTTAATTTGGTGATTCAAATAACCATTTTAACCCAATTTGTTTGCACTGATCTTTATTGAAATATTATTTTGAGCATTTCATTGGTTCAATTGCATATTATTATTGCTATTGTGATTGGTGGATTGAAATTGTCATATTTGCTCCCTACGAATGACCATGGACTCTAAATTGATTTCGAGCTTTGCAAATTTAAGTGTTTCATGCGATTTTCATTCTATACTTTAATGCATAGTTCTAAACATCGATGATTTCACATTAAACACCTTCCAACTTTCATGCTTTCTAATTAGTGTGTTCTTCTTGTAGTAGTAGCTTAGTGCACCACACCTTCTTCTAATTACCTTGGGCACACTTCCCTAAGGTGAGTTTAGAAGAAGAGGTTTTCCTATTTTCACTTAGGGTTAGCGATAGGTAGTTAATATTCGCATTAAATACTCGATTGTTTGGAAAACTATAAAAATAACAAAAAACAAATTCACAAAAAGACAAGTGCTGATTTGAGAGGCAAGAGAGAGAATCAATTCATGTGATTAACAATTTGGCCTCCTTGGATGACCTTGATACTCCACTATCTAGGTGTTATAAATTTAAGAGTTGATCAATTTTGCACATTGCAAGGAC
Organism: Thalassia testudinum; assembly: GCA_037157565.1. Lineage (NCBI taxonomy): Eukaryota > Viridiplantae > Streptophyta > Magnoliopsida > Alismatales > Hydrocharitaceae > Thalassia > Thalassia testudinum. The sequence continues at coordinate 168,404,309 of JAZHRO010000031.1, forward strand.
ATCTAAAACCTACAATTTACAAACCGCGTAAAATCCGTATCAATAATGATAATCAAATTGATGAGATGCTTCATGAGATGAGAGGCTGATCCTAATATTACAAATGATGACAAAGTACTCAATAGCTATAATCAGTTTTATGATGCGATGAAGGTAGCTGAGGAGCCTATCATACCTGGAATAAGTTCCATGTTGAGGCTATCCTTCCTGTTGAAATTATTTCAGATGAAAGTTATGAATAGAGGTACAACGAAAATGATGTCAGAGGTGCTTCAGTTTATGTGAGAGTTGTTAAATAATCCCAGCGATGTGCCAGAGTCATGGTATGAAGCCAAGAAGCAAATTCGCATACTTGGTATGAATTGTGAGAAGATTCATGCATGCCCAATGACTACGTGTTATATAGAAATGAGTATGGTAGCTTGATTTCCTGCCCAAAATGTGGTAAGGAAAGATTTAAAGGAGAGAGGAAATAAGCTAGAAAGGTACTTTGTTACTTTTCGTTAATTCTAAGGTTGCAATGACTATTTTTTTCTAGTAGGACTGCAACGTCGATGAGGTGGCATCATGAAAACAAGTCAGGAGATGGCCTTATTCACCATCCAACTGATTTAGAGGAGTGGAAAAACTTCAATAGCAGACATTTATCTTTTGCAGAGGATTCTCATAATGTCAGATTGGAACTTACAAGCGACGGATTTAATCCATTTAAAAGCATATACCCATTGTACTTTATCTAGCTAGTCATGATTATTACTTACAACTTACCTTCCTGGCTATGCATGCGATCCTCATTTATGATGTTGACCCTCTTAATCCCAGGTCCCAAGCAACTAGGAAATGCAATTGACATCTATTTATAGTCGTTAGTAGATGAATTAAAACAACTATGGCACGATGGTGTTCGGACATATGATGCAAAGAATAAAGAATTCTTTCAGATGTATAGGGCTTTGCTCTGGACCATTAATGACTTTCTAGCATATGCAAATCTTTCTCGATGGAGTACGAAAGGGAAGTTTGCCTACCCAATATATACGGAAGATACACATCATTTGAGTCTACCTAAAAGTAATAAATTTGGATATTTAGGGCTCTGCAGATTTCTTCCAATTGAGCACAGATGGCAGGATGCACAGTTTAAGGATAGATTTGACGGTACAACTTGTCAGTATTCTAGTAGGAATATGAGAAATAAGTTGTGGACAAATTTCATTCGACTATCAGGGTCAAAAGTAATGGCAAAATTAGAAAAGCTTGCCAACGTATGACTCGATCACCCCTTTAGGAAAGATCTGACAACATTAAAGGACTTTGGTTTTAAGAAGAAAAGAATCTTCTTTATGCAGCTTCCGTATTGGAAAAATCTTACAATACGTCACAATCTTAATGTCATGCATATTGAAAAAAATGTCATGGACAACATCTTAGACGTGTTGAATTTAACAAAGTATCCCAAAGGCATGTTAAAATCATGAAATGACATGAATCTGGGTATCTGTCCTGAGATACATGTTACCGAAGGGGATGAAATGCCATCAACAATGTATAGTCTACAATAGTGACAGAGGGATAAGATATTCTCTTTTTTGAAAGGAATTTGGGTCCCAGATAGGTTTTCTTCACAACTCTCTAGCTATGTGAATGAAGTTTAGAAGAAAATCAGTGGATTGAAAAGTCATGATTCACATGTTTACATGTAGATTTTGTTTCTGTTAGCTATTCGTGGAGTGTTACCAGATCTAGTGGTCGATTCATTCATGGAGATGAGTCGATTTTTTTAAGTCATTTGCCTGAAGACTTTGAACTGTGAAAGTCTAGACTATTGGAATGATCAAATTGTAATTACACTGCAAAATGGAATAATTTTTCCATTGGCTATCTTCGACGTCATGGTGCATGTAATGCTACATCTTGCAAATGAAGCAAGAGTTGGTGGAATTGTACAGTATCGATGGATGTATCCAGTTAAGAAATTTTTGAAGAAGCTAAAAGATTATGTTTTAAATAAAGCTATGCCAGAGGGGTCAATCATCGAGAATTACCTTTTAGAAGAATGCATAAACTTCTTCGCTATGTATATTGATAATGTTGCCAACGGATTTAATTGATTGGAGAGGAATTTTGATGGGGGATACAACGAAATAAATGATGATTTTCTAACAATTTTTGACACGAGGGGAAGATTGATCCTGCACACAGAATGCAAAATGATCGATTTAATGGATTGACTGTTAGCGCACTTGTATATCTTGAAATAGAGTCCTGATGCTGATCCTTTTCTCGATGAATTTAAACAGTCTTCACCTCATCTCATTCAAGAGCTGCAGTTCCTTGATTGGTTTAAGTAGTGTGTGTATTAGATGAAAGAAAACAAGGACCCATGTTGGGTGGATGACTTCGATGTAATATGCGAGACTCCGTTGAGTTATGGACATTATCATTTTGGTTGCATAATTAACAGATTTAGGTTCAAAATAAAGTCAATCGATGATGCGAAGGCATCACAATAGGCTGGAGTTTTTGTCAGTTGCGATATTGGAATAGGTTGTGATGGCTACTACAAGCAAATCACTGAAATTGTGGAGACAAGTATCAGATACGACCGTAGGGTGGTTTTATTTAAGTGTGATTAGTTTGGTGTTTTCAAGGAAGGGATTGGTTTCAAAAAAGATAATAAACATGGTTTCATCAGTTTCAATAAGAACTGTTGAATTCTTCAAACAGCTGAACCATTCACACTAGCCTGCCAAGTATCACAAGTTTTTTATGTGCCTCGTATAATAGTAAGAATGGGTAGATCATACTAATGAAAATCGTGCCTCATGATTTCTTAGATGAAAAAAAGGCTAATGAAATTCCTGTTACATCTGAAGCATATTAAGAATTTCCAGTGGAAGCAGAAATAGGTCTCTGTGCAATAGATACTGATGTTTAAAGTATAAGAACATTTATTTTTTAATGAACTCAACATCACTTCTTTAAAAGCAATTGTTTATATTTTTTCCTTTTATCATATATATTTTCCAATATATGTTTACTTAATTCTATTTTTATTTGTGCAGATGAGGCAATGGAAGAAGGTAGTTGTTAGGGGTAGACTACCACCTACCCATGAGGTTAGGGAGGAGGCATAATCTCAACCTCCTGTTTCCCATCCTCCTCCCGATACCCATTTTGCCCAGATTCCCTCTTACTATCTCCAGTACCTACCTTCACATATTGTAGACCAGTACGGTCACCTTTTCCGTAGAGCTCAGTCACCACTCGTTCCTTGCCCATCACCAGGCGTAGATACTCATGATGTTGAGGTGAATCCTCACCATGAGACCCATCCTGAGGAGTTTCTGGGGTAGTAGGCGACTGTGGATGAGGAGGTATAGCAGCTGTTTGACCAACCAGATACTCAGGCTGGCACGTCGTTGGAGCCTGCTACTCAGGCAGGCACGTCGCAGGAGCCTGCTACTTAGATAGGCACCAGTGCTGGTAAGATTTTAAAGTAATTTTATTTAAAAGTTTACTATATTTAATTTCTCTTATATAATCTTTTAAAATTTGTTATTTCATGTTTTTAACTAGGAAAAACATGCGAGGTTCGACATAAAATGTTGACCTCTATAGGCTACCTGAGGGCACCAATATTAGGGTGACCATTACTATAGCTAGGGAAGCGAAGAACCACCCTAGCTTTACAAGTCAGTTAGCCACGATTGTTAAGGCAATCGTGCTACTTTCCTTCTTTGACTGGAGGAGGTCGTTAGAGAGTTGAAGGCGTCCATTATTCGGGAGTTGTAGGTATAAATGTGAAATTCATTCGTTCAAATTTATAACAATTATAATCGATTGATATATTATTGAATACATGACACTTTTTATTGGGGCGATAATTCCAATGTGCTAAGGCTATCCTGCTTCATTCAGGCAGGATACATCATCGATGGAGAGAGGAGATGAAGAGTACAGTATGAAATTCTTTCAAATTCTAAATTTATTTAATTATTTATATATAATTTTTTTTGAAACAATTATTTATATATACTAAAAAATTTCTAATAAAGATTTGTAAAATTATTTCAATTTTTAACAATAAGTCATATGAGGAGTAATCAAGAAACGTGCCTCCTACGATTGCTCCTTCTATTTGGAGGGAGTGTTGCGAACACTAGAGGGATCCAGCTGTTTAGTGCAAAAATCATCGATGTTAAGATATGCGTCGAAGTATAGGATGAACAATCATACAAATATTTAAATTTATAAACTCAAAATCTAATCTCATATAAATTTGGAGTCCGAGGTTGTTCGCAGGGAGTAAATATGGAATTCACGAATTGATCTCATATAAATCAAATGAGCACAAGGATTAATTGCAAGAAAGAAATGCAATGAATAAAATCTACTTAAATTGATATTCAATAATAGCACATGTCTCAAAAGATAATGAGATAAAAATAAATTAGGAACTTAAAAGAATGGTGATTTAAATCACCACTTAATCCTACATTTAAGCACATCCAAATATCTAAACAGCGGTTATAACCACTTAATCCCTCAATTCCACATTAGATAAGCATCAAGTATCAACTCAAATAATGCCACAGTACTGCATCAGACGTCAGCCACAAGGGGCAAACAACTTAAACATCACCAAGGCACAGAACCACAGCAAGGCGCACAAGGTAGCCAAGCACAACCTTTCTCCTCAGAAGCTAAGTGTTATCTTTCTTCAGCATGCACCTCGAGGTCATGAGAGTTGCAACAAAACCCTCCCCCCTCCTCCTCACAAATTTCCCTCTTCTCTCATAATTGGGCAATCGGAGCATTAGTCAGGTAATCTGATCCGGGTATGTGGTCCAGACCCGTGTGCATGTGTGGATGGGCAAGGAGTGAGAGTGCGATGAGGTGAGTGTGAAGGGGGACTTGACCCCCGTGTCTTGGGTGAGGGGTCGGTGTGACATTTTCCTTTTGTACCATACTGGGAGTTCTCCTACACACGATGTGGCACTAATGAGATCCCCTTCTTTCGTGCAGTGGCTGTAGGTGGAGTTGCTTCAATTGAGGATGAATGGAGCACCTACTACTACAATTGAGGACTTGGAGGGGAGCCTGGGGATGCTCCACAGCACCTGGAGGTAGTAGCACGGATGAACTCGGCCAGGAGATGGTAGACCAGGCTGGAGAAGGAGGGGCAGCGATGGAGCTTCATCGTAGACCTTAAAAGAAAAAAATACGACCTCTCATCCTTATCAAGACAGCTTAGGAGGATCACTTGAGTGTGGCGGACTTAATGGTGGTGGTTTCGTGTGGTGAGGAGGTGTGTGTATGCGTGGCGAAGTCAAAGAAGAACGAAGGTGGTGTAGTTCAGTGGGGTGTTCTGGTAGTCAATAGCCCCAGTGATGTTAGGGCTTTTGGTCACGGGGATGCGGCGGTGCTTCTGGAAGTTGTGGTGAGTCAATTGCTGAGGTGGAGTGGGAGTGCGAGCTCGCTAGATGTATGTCGATGCTGAGGAAGGTGGAGGTGGTATGGGTGATGTAGTGTGTGAACCTAAGTTCTAAGGGTGTCGGAAGAGTCAGGGGAAGGAGAGGAGTTGAGAATGAGTGACTACGGATGAGGAGAGAGTGGGGATGGCACCAGCTATGATTGGCTGATGCTGGAGATGAAGAGAGCTCTGGAGAGGAGAGCGGCGACGTCTGAAGGAGGAGGAAGCCTCTCGCAGGTATGGCGAGGAGAGGATGATGGAGAGGAAGGGATTCCCACTGCCTATGGTATGTGGTAGAGGGTGAGGAAGACGAAGAAGAAGGGTCACTAGAGCAAGCTGGAGCAGGTCAGAGGAAGAGGAAGAAGAGGAGATTTTGACCTCAAAATTTGCTAAGGGGCACAACCTTGCGAAGGGGGTCGTTTTAAAGTCCTCTGGTAGAGCTCCAAGCTTAGGAAGAAGCTTGAGAAGCTCAAGATTTTAGGGGAGAAGATCCCCAAATTTTCTTGCATTCACCTGATCTGAGGGGCTCGATTTAGGGTTTGAAAGGCGTCGTAATCGATTAGGAAGGTCCTTAGGAACATTCCCTCCAAATTTGGAGGGATTTGGTTGAGTAATTAGAGAGGAATCTCTGATTGAAGGTCAACTGCTTTGGGTCCACACCGGAAATGGTGGTAGGGACCTTTTGAAGAGAACTATGAGAAGTTGGGGGCCTTTTTGCAAAGATTTTTGAAAGCTAGGGTTTTAAGTGAAAGAAATAGAGATTTGAAGGATTGGGATACAAAATAGGTCAAGTTTTGGTAAAAATCTAATTTAGACCCAAGGAATCTAGTGGTGAAGTTAGATTTTAGTTTTGACCAAATTTGATTGGTCAATTTGCATAGAGACCCAAATTAGGGCAAAGTTCCATTTGAGACTCTATTCCGGGTCAAAATAGGTTCAGATGGTCAAACCAAGGGTACCAAACATCTCAGAATATTTTTATATGAAATTTAAGAGGTTTAGATGAATTTTATCTTGACCAGAACCTCTTTAATTAAAGTAGGCTTGGAATTAGGTTTTTATGTGCTATTACAGTTCTCGGAATGCGTGAAATCCTGTTTCTGTCTATATGGACCCACTCATTGGACTTTAATGCTCATTTAACCTTTAATTAAACCCTGTAAAACCCCATGGTTAATTTTTATTTTTGATATGCTGTTAAAATTGTAGAATTAACCCTGATTTCTTGTTTTCCTCTCAAAATAGAATGACATGGAATTACGACCCTCAGATGATTATGTAGGAGCATTTATCCATCAATTCTGACTAAAAGTGGCTAGTTAGGGCCTATGATGGTGTTCCCATCATACGCCCATGCCTAGGATTTGCTACTCCCTAGCAAAATCCTATGGAAATAACTAAATCTCTAGACCACACTTTGATGTTCAGATGCCTAATGTGTGCTACTCTCTAGAAATCAGATCAGAATGCTAACTAAAGGCCTAGAGGTACTCAAGTATCAGTCAAGATCCATACTTGACTAGCTTCAGCTTGTGTTTGCAGCGAAAGTTTCTAAGGTTCGCAAAAATTGCCTCGAGGTTCGTTGAACCTAGCGGTTAAAGCACCTGTGCGTTAGATATATCAAGTCCAGGTTCAGTTTGCCAGTGCATTTTGATAAGAGAGGGACAGAGAAGGATTATTTTCTTTTTTATTTTGAGAGTTTTCTCTCTTTTCCTTTTAGATTTTCCTAAATCTAGGCTCGGATTGGTCCTAAACACGGTCTGTATTGGATTCCTTGTCCCCACCATTAATCCTCAAAGGGTTCCTGGCTTTCGATGCTTTGGGATAGCACTGCCAATACCAACCCCCAGAACCCTGATTTTCGACACTTCAGGAATTTTCCATCCATGGCATTTTGTAGCTAAATTCAGGCCCTAGCAATCGACATTTCGAGATAATCCCACCCATGGCACCTGAACCAGCATAAGGTGCTTACATGCCCTCGGTAGGATATTTAAATATCCTAGGAGACAAGCACCGAGGAGATGATATGTTAATATACATCTTCAAGGGGATTTTCCCACCTCTCCACATCGGGAACTCATCCAATCAACTTGCGTTTTTGAGCTGCTCCTAAGCTAGATCTTCAGGACGATTTTCTTAGAACGGGACACTCTTGGTATGATTTATTTATTAAGTGCACTGAATCAGACTGGTGTGTGATTTTGGGTACTTAGGTTACCAAGTCCCGCAAACCAAACGGCTGGCAACGGGGTCGAATAATCCCATAGCCTTAGACCTACTACATCAGCTTCGCACTTTCCTCAACCTTTTAAGGACTAATCCAGATCTTAATAAATATGTAAGTGTTTAAGCCCTAAAATAAGCCCAAGAGGCCTAAGATTAGCATTCATACTAATCTCCCTATCTCTAGCATTTCAGGACTTAGTCTTTATTTTGATTAGGTTTAGAACTCAAATAAATTCCGTAATCAATTGCTATGACTATCAATTTTTTTCTTGATTTTTGCTCCTTTTTCCATTTTGCATTTCCTCCTCTTTTCCTCCTCAAGAAAAATTTGCAATCAATTCACAAAATTTTCCACCCTTTCTCATTTTTTTTTTGAATGTATATATTTTTTGTGAGAACCTCTTAGAGAATTGAATTTTCATTTGATTTGCACTTTAACACCCCCCTATGCCTAAGTTTTGCAATGTCCTCATTGTAAACTAGGAGGGTATGAAGTTAGCTTGGTTTAAGGTTTAGAACAAGGTTAAAGGGTGGGTGAACAGGTCGGGATGACTATTTGAGGATGATTTCAAGCTTTGATATAAGTACCAAAGGTGAAGTCGGCTGCTGTAAAGTTGGACCAAAAGTGCAATAGGAGTGTAGCTCAAAAGATGATCAGAAGGGTCTCAGGTTTTTGGAATGACGGATTGCCTCCTATTAAGTACTAAATTCAATGTCTTTAGTCGAGCAGAAGGTGATCAAGGTGAAGGGGTGGTCAAATCAGAGGAATTTTGTAGAACAAGCACCTTGATAAGTAGCCTAGTTGGTCCAACCAAGTGCTTGTTTAGCTCAACAGGATGATGATGTAGACCAAACCCAATCAGTCTGGTGGGTTGATGGATATGAATCAATAGGTATGTAGCCCACCAGATGCTATGTGGCTCGAGAAGATATGGAAATGTGAATCGCGGGTTTGGCTAAATTAGCTCAGCCTGATCAAAGTAGGGCTCCTTAAAAGTCAATGGATCTGTAAAGGATGTATGAACCCTACTATTGAGATCATAGAAGGATAAGTCATGATTATAGGCCTGATTAATGTTTGATTCTCGATCCAAAAATGGAGGTGAATCATATGCAGCCTGATCAGAGAGAGGTGACTTAGAGTAGAAGCTGATTTCGGTGGTAGGTCGGGGTTGGATTTTGGAAGGCTCTGGCTTTGTGATGGAAGGTGTGGCTTCTTCAAAATCTGGGTGTGGAGAGGGCTCTTCTAGAAATGAATCAAAGATAGGTTCATCTAGAGAGTCTTCATGGTGCTCATACAAGTCAAATGTAAATGCCTAGAGAGTGTTTATAGTATCATGGAAATTTGAGTCAATAAAAGATTCAAACTATGGATTGTGGACACTCTCGCCACTTACTGTTTCTGATTCTTGCAGATCTTAACAGAATGATTCCAACTCAATGTAACATGATTTTGAATCAATGATCTCGAGATTAGGGACCTCAGAATCAAAGTCAAAGAATGGGTCAAGGATACTGAGGTCGTAGATTGGCTCATAATCATCAGAAAACAAAGGTTCTCCAAAATCAGAGTATGATTCAAAATCATCGAAGAATATGCGATAATCAATTTCTGAACCTAATTTCGGATTAGGATCTCCACCACAGAATAAATCATGATGCATAGAATCAACAAGCTGACTTGGATCTAACCTAATCTCAAATTTCAAGCTCAAAGAGGTGTCCTTATTAGGCATAGGCTCGGGTCCTTGGCTCCTAAGGTAGACCCAATTAAATCCAAACTCTTCCAACTCCTTTGTTTCTGTATCGTAAATTGGTATGACTTCTAATAAATCAATTTGTACCTTTGAGGAGTTTGGAGAGGTGTAATCCTCAAATACAGGCCCAGAATCATAATTCAGATCTAAAATCCAGTTATCATTAAGTTAGACCTTTTGATCATCCCAAATAGGCGCAAATCTAGATTCTAGGTCAAAGGTAGGAATCGGATCACTAGAATTTGGACATGGTTCTATTGGGATGCCAGAATCACTCTCGAGGACTACCTTAACAGGATAAGATTTGGGAATTACACAGCCTCGAGAGGTTCTGATTCATGCTCATCACAGGTGTTTGGGAAATCAAGGCATGGTGGACCAGTTTCGTGGCTCTCTAAAGCTGGTTTAGAATCAAGAACACCTGCAACTGGATCCACCCAACCAATGTCAAGATTAGGTATGTCATTCGACACAAAGTTTGAATCTGATTATATTTGGGTTGGCGGTCCACAACAACCTTGATTTTCTAACTTAGGCTCTGGGAAATCATATTGATCCTCAATGTTGCTCTAAGATGTCTCATCAACTTCTGAGGGGATATCTGGATATTTTTTATTGATGGTTTCATACACCAGATTCAATAATTTTCTATGTTTCTTCATGAGATCTTGGTGTTTTTCCAAAAGTGAAGGATTTGATCAACATTGTAGATACTTGTTGCTATGTGATTTCCCTAATTCAATATATTCTAATAAGAGATCATCCTGGGTTGAACCATGTATCATTTGTGTCAATATCATTGCAACACGGTTCATTGTGTGGGTTGTTGTCTTTGACACATTAACCTGAATTTTGTTAAATGAATTTGAGATTTTGTAATACTCATCATGATGTCCAAGAGCAGTCTCGATCATTTTCTCTTTTATGCTCATTTGGGATTCAGGTTTCCTAAACAGTCTTCCTAAATTGTTAGGTTGCATTTTCAAATCAGGTGGTGGATCAGGATGTAGAATCAAACTCAAGTCCAGATCAAATTGGTTAGATCAGATCAGAAATCCCACAGAAGATCAACTTTAATGGAGGCCTCTAGGTCATACCTAGGGACCTTTCCTGTGTATGTACTCTAGTGAATAGATAAGGGACTGGATGTGAATTGGACCCAATCAAGGCAGCTCAAGATTTTTGGATGACTAAGGCTGTTTCGAGGTGGATGATACCTATGAATCAAAAATCTACACACCCGAGAATTACTTGGGCAGCCAGGAAGGGAGAGCCCTGCAAAGACCCCTACATGGTAGATCGTCCCCATGGGTTACAGGGTTTCCCCCACCCGACCTCCCTTATCACTATGGTTCCATGTAGATCGGAATGTATGAATTAGGACCTTAAGTCTACCAATTTTAGTCCTAATTTATGCCTTGAACTTCACTTAATTAGAAGTTGATTCAATTTGTGACCTAATTTGGAGGTTGGCTGACCCACAAGGTGGACCAACTTCACCTGACCTACCCTAAATATGGAGGATAAAACTTAGGTCAAGACCCAAAAATCACCCTAAATTGATTCTCAGGTTATTAGGTCCAAAATTTTACGGCTTAAGTGAATTTAGAGCCTGATTTTAGGGTTTACTTGAATAGATCTTTTCAAACTAGGGCTTGGGTGGCACACAAATATGGGAATATTGAATTCCTTTATTGCATGCAAGTGTGTACTAACACTTTAGAATCCTAAAGTGGAAACCCTAATTGGCACTATTTCAAGTCCAATTTAATCTCAAATATAACACCTTGGACTCAAACAAGAAAGTGAGTCCAAGATGCTTAGAAAATTAAGTGTAAATCCCCAATAGGTATAGGAAATCAGGATAGGGCTCTCTAATCAAATCGTCTCACTTCAATCAGATATAAATCAAGTTCGCAAATCAGGAAACTTTTGCCATTGAATGATAATTACTAGAAAAATAAGGCAAGTGAATCCTAATTCATTTGTTTCCTTTCTTCTTTCCCAAGATTAGGAGGTGATGAGGGAAGAAGAGAAATTTTACCTACCCCTGGAGTGGTTGATTGCGCGGAAGATCTTCTCGTGATGTACCTCGCAAAATCATAGCAAAGCAAATAGGGCAAGTTAGTAATCAGCTCAAATCAATTAAAAAAGATATGATTAGTGGTGAATTGCACGTTGCTCCCCAGCAATGGTGCCAAAATGTTTAGCGTGAAAATCGTTGATGTTAAGATATGCATCATAGTATAGCATGAAAAATCACACACACACTTAAATTTATAAACTCGAAATATATTTGGAGTTTGAGGTTGTTTGCAGGGAGTAAATATGGAATTCATGCACTAATCTCATATAAATCAAATGAGAACAAGGATTAATTGCAGGAAAGAAATGTAATGAATAAAATCTACTCAAATTGATACTCTATAATAGCACGTGTCTCAAAAGATAATGAGATAAAAATAAATCAGGAATTTAAAAGAATGGTGATTTAAATCACTACTTAATCCCACATTTAAGCACATCCAAACATCTAAACAGTGGTTGGAACCACTTAATCTCTCAATTCCACATTCGATAAGCATCAAGTATCAACTCAAACAATGCCATAGTATTGCATCTGACGTCAGCCACAAGGGGCAGACAACTTATATATCACCGAGGCACAAAACCATAGCAAGGTGCACAAGGGTTCAGAAGCTAAGTGTTAGCTTTCTTCAGCACGCACCCTGAGGTCATGAGAGCTACAACAAAACCCTCCCCCCTCCTCCTTACAAATTCGCCTCTTCTCTCATAACCAGGCAATCAGAGCATTACTCGGGTAATCGAATCTGGGTATGGGTTCCAGACCCATGTGCATGTGTGCACGGGCGAGGAATGAGAGTGCGAGGAGGCACGTGCATAGGGGGACTCGATCCCCATGTCTTGGGCAAGGGGTTGGTGTGACTTTTTCCTTTTATACCGCGCTGGCAGTTTTCCCACAAGCAATGTGGGACCAATGAGATCCCCTTCTTTTGTGCAGCAGCAGCAGCAAGTGGAGTTGCTTCAATTGAGGATGAATGGAGCGCCTGCTGCTGCAATTGATGACCTGGAGGGGAGCTTGGGGATGCTTTGTAGCACCTGGAGGCAGTTGCACAGATGAACTCAACCAAGAGACGGTGGATGGAGCCAGAGAAGGAGGGGCGACGATGGAGCTCTGGCATAGACCTGAAAAGAAAAAATACGGCCTCTCGACCCTATCAGAATAGCTCAAGAGGATCGCTTGAGTGTGGTGGACTTAGTGGTGGTGGTTTCGTGTGGTGAGGAGGTGTGTGTGTGTGAGTGGCGAAGTTGAAGAAGAATGAAGGTGGTGGAGTTCGGTGGGGTGTTCTAGTGGTCAATAACCCCAATGATGTTAGGGATTTTGGTCGCGGGGATGCGATGGTGATTCTGGAAGTTGTGGTGAGACGATTGGTGCAGTGGAGCGGGTGTGCGAGCTCGCTGGAGGTACGTCAGCGCTGAGGAAGACGGAGGTGGTATAGGTGATGTAGTGTGATAACCTAAGTTCTAAGGCTGTAGGAAGAGTCAGGGAAAGGAGAGGAGTCGAGAATGAGTGACAATGGGCGAGGAGAGAGCGGCGATGGTGTCGGCTATGATTGGCTGGCGCTGGAGATGAAGAGAGCTCCGGAGAGGGGAACAGTAACGTATGAAGGAGGAGGAGCCTCTCGCAGGTATGGCGAGGAGCGAACGATGGAGAGGAAGGGATTTCTGCTGCCTATGGCTTGTGGCAGAGGGTGAGGAAGCTGGAGAAGAAGGGTCGCTGGATCAAGCTAGAGTAGGCCGAAGGAAGAGGAAGAAGAAGAGATTTTGACCTCAAAACTTGCTAAGGAGCACGGCCTTGGGAAGGGGGTTTTTCTAAAGGCCTCAGGCAGAGCTCTAAGCTTGGGAAGAAGCTTGAGAGGCTCAAAATTTCAGGGAGAAGATCCCCAAATTTTCCTGCATTCTCCTGAACTAAGGGTTTCTATTTAGGGTTTGAAAGGTGACGCAATTGATTAAGAAGGTCCTCAGGAACATTCCCTCCAAATTTGGAGTGATTTGGTTGAGTAATCAGAGAGGAATCGCTGATTGATGATCAATTGCTTTGGGTTCACACCGACAATGACAACAGGGACCTCTATGAAGAGAATGACGAGAAGTTGGGGGTCTTTTTGCAAATATTTTTGAAAGCTAGGGTTTTAAGTGAAAGAAATAGAGATTTGAAGGATCGAAATGTAAACTAGGTCAAGCTGAACTCTGGTTGGGCTCAAATTTTGGTACAAACCTAATTTGGACCCAAGGAACCTAATGGTGAAGTTATATTTTATTTTTGACCAAGTTTGGTTGGGAAATTTTCACAAAAACCCTGAGACTTTATTCTAGGTCAAAATAGATGGTCAAACCAAGGGTACCAAACCTCTCAGAATATTTTTTTATGAAATTTAAGAGGTTTATATGAATTTTATCTTAACTAGAACCTCTTTAATTCAAGCGGGTCTGAAATTAGAGCTTTATGTGATGTTGCGGTTCTCGGAATGCGTGAAATCCCAATTTTATTTGTATGGACCCACTCTTTGGACTTTAATGCTCATTTGACCTTTAATTAAACCCTGTCAAATTCCATGGATAATATGTGTTTATGATATACTGTTAAAATTACAAAATTAACCCTAATTTCCTATTTTCCTCTCGAAACAGAATGACATGGAATTATGACCCTCTGATGATTACATAGGAGCATTTATCCATCAATTCTGACTAAAAGTGGCTAGTTAGGGCCTATAATGGTGTTTCCATCACCAGCGATAGAGGAAAATAAATAGTTTCAAATTTTGTTTTTAAATTCAGTTTATAATGATTAATTTCATAATCTTTTAGTAATAAAATTTATGTTTCTTACAGGATTAAATCTGGAAGAACAAGGCCAATAGGGCCCAAGCTCCTGCTGATGTAAACATGTTTATATCACATAAACCATCTTTTTTTGCATGTTCTTAGGCGTATAGTTGCATCATACATTATAAATATTGCATAATATGCATCATCTTGCATTTAGGTTACATTGTATAAAGTTCTGGTTAGTTTTCTTTTTTTATGGTCGGGGAACAAGGTAATATTTTATCGGGGCCTCAGATTGAAGATCCAACTGTATGGATCTGATCAGGGCGACGATTGGAGTTCAACGACTTCAAGATCGCCCCGATCGAACTTTTGTAGCATCAGATGTAGTCTGAGAAAGATCAAAGGTCAAGGGCCAAGATGGTATAAATCCACACTTCAGATGACAAATCTGACCACACAGATGGGTTTGGATTGACAATCGCAGTCCAACAGTGGGAAAATCGATCCAATCCAACATCCGTGGCACCATCTACAACTTAAAGAAGATGGACGGCTAAGATGGAGCCATGTGGCACCATCTCGGCCACCCAAATAGGCCAGGAGCATGCCTGCTGGATCTCTCTCCTCAAATCAATTGATCAACCTCAGTCGTTTGATCTTGATCCAACTGCTGAGGGCACTTGGGCTGTAAAGCATAAACATGCCTCAAACGAGGCTTAGCACAATGGTCGCGCACTTGTAGGCAAACCACAGGTCATGAGTTCAAGCTGTGCGGAGCCTCAAATCAAGGCGTGAGCATGGCGCGATGGATGAACATCAAGCGCACACGTGCACGATTGATGAGTGGCTACTTATCATGGCTAAAAAGCTGAAGTTAAGCTAGACACTAAGTAAAACACCATCAAATTAACAGATAAAAAGGGTTAAGTGTGGGAATTAAAGAAAAAGACCTAAAACCTTTACTCTGTGTTAAAACTTCATAATTAGGTCACAAAAATGAGATATTCTGAAAGCAAAGTACAAATGATGATCCATGCATCAATTGAACACATAAATAAGTTTGAAAGTCCAAATCAGAAGTAAAATTAATGTCTTAAATGTTCAATTAAGCACATATAAAAATTTGAAGGCAATTGGACATCATTTAGGTTATGAAATAGGTAGTTTACACTTAGGTCCTTCATGCATTACACTCCTACCCTTAAAAACCCCTCTTTGGACCTACTTGTAAGCCGTAGGGACCCTTTTGAAAGGCTACAGGGCCCTTCCAGTTTTAGTTCCTTTCACTTATGGGCCTGCACGCTATTCTTCTACCCATTCGTTCAAGGGTCTGTCTGCAAAATTTCCTTCATTTTAGAGAGAAGCCTACTGCTCTTCATGCGCACTGTAGCGTGCGAAGAACATGGCCAATCTCAACCGTTCGTCGCTCTTTAGATCTTGATCTGTGGTTGGATTCGAATGGAACTTTCACGCAATTCGATGCGTGCGTTCACCTCTCTCCCAGATCTCATCTGACGGTTAGATCTTGTGCTCAGCTCACCGCACGCTCCGCCCCTCACATCCTCGCTGCCGGTTGCATCTTGTTTATTCTCACCTGCGCGGTGATCTCAGCCACTGAGCTGCTACTTAAGCACCTCAGTGGTGTTGCACGCAAGGGATCGCTCCCTCCTACACCTCTTAGCGATCAATTCGTCCACTCCAGTCTCTCCTCCCCATCCAGCCTCTGATTTCACAGCCATCGGCTGTGAAATCATCACCTTCTCTTGACACTCCTCGTCGCTAAGGACTTCGTAGCACCTGAGGACGACCCTGGAGCCTCACTAGCAGACTCTTCCCTCCGCTGGAGTCATCTTCCTCCCTTCTTCCTCCTTAGCCGCCGGCTAAGGACCCATAGGTCCCATTCTTCCTGTTAGATTAGGTTTTTAATTCTGCATAATTAGTTTTAGCTGTAGTTAAGTAGTTTAGAGTAGAATTAGCATAATTGTTAATGTTTAATTTTCGCTGTAGGTTAAAGTAGCTGTAGTAATAGAATTAGGCTTAAATTCCCTCCCCTCGCCTCCTCTGATCAGTCCAGATCAGAGGGGAAGAATTCATCAAACCATGTTTCAAATTATCTCCCTCTCCATTTTTTTTTCTTTCACAATCCAATTCTGATTTTTTCATGACAGATTTTTCTCATCTTTCACCCACACACTCTGATCCAATTTCAGATCTGGTTGGTTTTCAACCTCAGATCTGAAATTGGCGTCACAAGCCCCTTGATTATGGGTCGAATTTTTCAGTTTGTCAGATTTCTTTTCAACATGGATTTTAAGGATTTATTGCTTTTTGGATTTACTGCCTGATCTGACAGATTGAAGCTGAGTTGAATTCCCTGTTGGCAAGGATTCTGAGAGGATTTCTAGTGACAGAAATCATCTCAGAAGAGCCATCCATTAGTCTAATCTTGCATTCACAAGTTACTGTGAAACCTTTAATGAGTTCTCAATACTGTTTTGATATTTCAGAAGAACCATACATTATCTGTTTTGATAATTACTGTAATAATTACTGTGGTAATTTGTATGGTGATTTCCTAACCTAAGGAGTACTCAATACTCCTTAAGGTTGCAAGAAACTGGGATTTGATCTTATGGTTTTAATTGACTGAATTAATCCTTCCTTCATGCTGTCTATAGCATTAGGAAGAATTAATTCAGTGATATTTGTGGATTTAATCTGAAATGAAGTTTTTGATGAGGGTTTTTGGGCATCTAAATTGAGACATTTATTGATTTTCGTGAGAAATTGAACCCTTGTCAGATTTGGGATTTACTTATTTGCTTTTCAGTTGATTTTGATTGACTTTAATCCCAGTAACACAGTAAATTGCTGCATCTTGCAGCTACATATTTCCTTCTTTCCAAACCCTTCCCTTCTCACCATTTGGATTCACCTTCCTTCTCAAATGGACTAACTATAGCAGCATTTAGCCCATTTGATAGTGGCTTAAGCTGCTGTAGAAAAGAGAAAATTAAACACCATTCCCCTTCTCATCTCTTGGACAGTAGCTTCGGCTGCTATTAGAAAAGAAAATTGAACATAATTAATCCTTCCTTTCTCACCTCCTACTGAAATCTAACTATAAGTATACTGAACTCTGATACTGTATATATACATATACAACTAACTATAACTATAATGTACATAATAACTATGTAAGTATATATACTTATATATTGAAATGTATGTGTATAAAATTGTATATATCTATATATATATGTAGATTATAAGTATATTAAATCCCTTACCTTAATTAAATTTTTTTTATATAGAATAAATAATGAATTTATTCAGTTATAGCCAGATTGTTAAATTAAATTAGCTAAACTAGTAATTTATAGTTATAATTAAGTTAATTGAATATGTAGACCTAGGTTAATATATCTTAAGTAATTTAAACTAGTTAAAGTATATTTATACCTTTTTTATATTACTTTAACTTAATTTATAAGTAAAACTGTCAAAAACTGCCATTTAAATGTAAATAAAATAGAAATTAATTCGGAAAAATATAATAAAAATGTGTATAAAATACTTATGTATGTAATCTAACTTTGTATAAGGTCAATTAGACCATTTACTAACTAATTTATAAGTAATTAACCAAGAAAACACCTAAAATAGTATGTAAAAACAACCCACTTTAATGAATTTATTTACATAGTAAATCTATTTAAAATTCAAAATTAATTGAACAATTATATAGTATTATGTAAATACTTTATATTCCATAATTTATTTTATTTTTTTTAATAAGTTATGGCCCTCGAATTGAGGGCCAAAATCGCTTCCAGCCCGCAGCTGCGCGCGGTTTCCAGTGCAGATGTGACACTAGAATAGCGCCACATCGTGCGCTGCAAACCGCACCCAGCGGTATATTATGTTTTTGTGTTTAGGCTCTTCAGTCGTCACGGTAGCAATGGAACAGCCATTATGATACTGTCTGAGAATCTGATTTGAGCATATGAGCATGAATTGCGTGGGGCCGGGGGCCCCGCAGAGGGTTGTTGTTGGGGCTGAGAAGGCCCCGTGCCGAGTTAAGAAATGCGTATTTAAGCGGCCTAATGAGAATTAGGGCACGCTTAGTAGAGGTTTGGTCCCACCCTTTCGATGCTGTGTATTCCTCGAAAAGCACGCCCGCAAATTAAACACATTTTTAACTGCTTAAAGAGAACTAATGACGGTTGATTAATCACCTTTACGCCGCTGTATCTGAAACTTGATAAGGCAGAAACGTAGAATAACAAAGGAAGAACATTTGAAGAAGATGTGTGTTAAGTAAGAGAGAGAGGCAGAAGATGTACATACGTAAATACAAATACAAGAAAAAGATATAAATATATATGCATACGTAGTATAGCCAATTATTTGTATAAATGAAACCAATATATTTTCACTAACAAAATAAAATGTCACCATAAACGTCGCTAAAGAGCTCAGTTTTCCTCTTTAGGTTTGTATATAGTGTTTTCTGTGATCTAGCGATGCTTGCGTCTGTCACTAAAATTGTTGTATGTGTTACTGTAGATATCAGACTAGTAAGTTAAGTTAATATATTATGTAATCTTAGTCTATTATGTACTTTCATGTAAGTATTAATACTATAACTTGTAAAGACATAGTTTAAAGTATAGTAATAAATTGTTTTGTGCTTGTTTATAGTTAGTTTTTGCAAGCATTACAATTGATTCTTATTAAGTAGATAAACAATGTCCACATTCATTCAT
The DNA here is from genome assembly GCA_037157565.1 of Thalassia testudinum. Classification (NCBI taxonomy): domain Eukaryota; kingdom Viridiplantae; phylum Streptophyta; class Magnoliopsida; order Alismatales; family Hydrocharitaceae; genus Thalassia; species Thalassia testudinum. The sequence goes on from JAZHRO010000031.1 coordinate 168,423,397, forward strand.
TCTTTAATAAGATGTAAAGCTTCTTTTTGGAATTAGAGGATAATTTTGAGATCAAAGAGTGGATGTAATTCAATAAATTACCTCCCAGTGAACGACCTGGAACAAAACCAATAAAAATTAGATAAGTAAATAATAATAATGGTTGTAATGACTGGTATTCTCTATAACTCACCACAATGACACTCATGATGTTTCAAATCACAACATACTACAACGCAATACATTATCACAAATCATTATCACATCATCATAACCATTCAATTGTTATTATTATTATTAACGATGACGCACGATCCAATACACCATCGCATGCGCAAGCGCGCGATGAGGAGGCAAGCGCGATGCACTTTAAGTCTTCGATCTTGCGATTGGATGGCTGAAAAGGCTTGAATGTAGGGTTTGTGTGTTGAAGGCAGCAGAAGGTGAGACGGTCCGGGGGTGAGCGCTCTGCACCCACATTTGGGGTCTTTAGTGACTCTTAAATCCGTCACTAAAGACCCTGGATTAATGTTGACGATTTTTCTCGCAAATCGCGCTATAACGATGGGTTTTCCAAACTCACCATTTTGCGTAAAATTTTTGAAACAACACCTACCCAGACCCACTACTTGGGTCGAATGAGTATCGCCTCATTGATGGATAGATATGCAAGTTTATTAGTTTAGTATTTCAAATAAAATTTAAATAATTTAGTTAAATTAAAAGAAGATGAAAATATTACTTCATTTTTTGGCAGAGGCGCACAAGGGTACTTAGTTAGATCGAGTGGGAGTCTTTGAGCATACTCATAGTAATGAAACACTCGACGACCCACATGCATGGATACATCTGACATTCCAGGAGGAGACACATGTAAGTAATTAAAAGTCAATTACATTAACTTCAATTATATAAAAATAAACTGTAAATGTATATATATATATATTTATAGGGTTGTATGATGGATTTGATCCATCTTCCTGAGGTCGCAGACGAGAACTTCGCGACTGTTCCGCAGACCCCTCTAACACCAGAGGAGGCCTTCAGGATCGTGGTGCCTCTAGAGCATGGAGTCTTCGTCCGTAGCACTGGGAGGAGTGTGACAATCTCCTCCTGGTATGGTGGGAAAGGATCCTCCTCGTCTGCCTATGATGACAATCTATGCATCGAGGTTCAGACCTTACAGTGTCCAGATGTGGAGCGAGAGAAAAGATTAGAGGAGGTCACCGCCTAGCTACAGGCCACCACTTGTAGGATGGAGCACCAGGAGGAGTTGTTAGAGCAGCATAGCAAGCAATGGATGATGGTCTTGTCCTATCTCCAAGGGGGGTGGTGGTGGTGGACCTGATCATTCGTCGTTCCACATTCCGTGACGTGGCGATGACGATGATGGTGGTTCTAAGGTTGGTGGCGTAGGGGCCACAACATAATGTATATGTGTTTATATTTTTCCTGTTTTATTATTGTTGTAATATTTGAACCTTGTTTATATATATATAAATTAGTTTGATTGTATAATTCCTTTCGATTGAATATTTTGAGCAACTTAGGTTGTTTTCAAGTATCTCTTATTTATTATGTGTAATTCTGAAATTAATATTTTTTTAAAAAAAATTAAAGTATTATTAGCGATGAATATAACGTAAACCGTTATAAATCAGCAACCATTTTACAACCATCACCATAAGTCCATTAGGTGCCACACAATTTTGGCATGAGGCATCTCATCTCTTTCGACGACTATTATTCACAATTGGTCATGATTTTTTGAATTGTCAAACGTCCCTAAAGGTACGTACTTTTTTGGTGCGTAATTCCGATTCCTGCCAAGAACATTGGTGACAATTGAATTGATAACCGTTAGTAATTTACTTTAGCGAAGGTTTGATACTTCCATGTTTGCTTGTGCATGCTGAGAAGGCGACGATAGGAGATGGTAACTGTCATGAAATTAAAATAGCAACATGACATATCGCGATGGTATGTGGCGACGGTTTCAAGGCTTTTGGAGACGGTTTATAACCATTGCAAACCCCAGATACTATTGTAATAGTGTGATCCCTTTGACAGATATGTGCTTCCTGTTCCTTCCCACATACACCAGCTTTCTAGTATTAGCACCAAGGTGGGTGCATCTACTATTGGTCCACCAAATGTATGTGCTTGTAAACAGGGACACATATCGATCTTAGGTGGAAGGATACACCTCCATGACAGTGTTACAGAAGGTCTTTGGCTATCTCCTCTTTCATCAGGTTCAATCCTTAATCTGACCCATGTGACAATTACGAATCTCCATTCAAGAACACTAATTAGGCAATGGACTCTAAAGAAGGATGCCATCCCAAGTCAGATTGAATACAATTGATAGAATTAGATGGTTTCTTGATGTTTTATCGGATCCTTTAAATCATTTAGATCTCCAAATCAACATACATTATGTAGGGGCTTAGGATTTTTATAGTTTATTCTAATAACCGAGTGAGCCTAATTAATTTCCATGAATTACGAAACAAGATTTTCTCTTGCATTCAATTCCATTTCTTTGGCTTTAACGAATGATGATGAGGGGCTCTTGGTGAGGAGAGTTTAATTGGAGTCCTTGCTTAGAACCCAAGTAATGGGTGGAAGGGGGCTACGGTATAATTTGGGTATCCCATATAAATGAATTTATTTGTCTTGCATGGGAAGCCAAATTCCCCTCCCCTTTGGCTCAACGTGAGGGAGTAGTGAGCACACCACCTCCCCCATCGGTGCCCTGCTCTCCTCTTCCCCCTCCTACCACATCTCTTGTTGCTATTACTGCCCTTGTTGGATGATGGCAATACCAACATCCTCTATATCTAATTTAAATTGACTAATTTCCAAGGTTAAATTCAACTAATTGATATATCAAAGGGTATAATTTAATCATTGCTGAATCAAAAGGAATCATTTTGAAATTAGTTAATTCTATTATTTTAATAGAAAAATACAATTTTAGATTAGCTAAGGGGTGAACCTATACTCAGTTGAAGGTCAACTAAGCTAAAATTTCAATAAGTGGGCTTGCATTAACTAATTTTGGGTTTCTATTTAGGTTGAAAGATAATTCTTAAATAAAAATCTTAATTTTAGCCTCACTTAAATTCAAAGGGTTCTAATTGAAATAAATGTAAACTAAACCTTCTAGAAATCAATGAAATATATTTCCTAAGGTTTAGAATGATCAATTTTGCAAAATGAATCCAAATTGACTTAAGTTAAAGATCAAGGTTAACGTTTAATACATTTAGAGTTAAAATGCAAATTGGCCAGTCAAACTCCATCCAAACCCAAAATTGATGTCACCATTAGATTCCTTGGGTTTAAATTACATTACTCTAAAAACTTTAGACCTATTTATTACATCTTCACCTACTTTGCAAAATGGTCCTCAACTTTTGATAATTATACACTTTTGGGTCCTCGACTGATGCTAGCATGACATCAGCTTTCTTCTTCAGGTAACCAAGTTGGGGTGCTTCTTTTCCCTTTCACGCGATGTTTACAACAACTGTAGATCGAGTAATTCTCAATTAAATCCCACCAAAACTGGTAGGATTGACCCTTGGATCTTGACCAATCTGGAAAACGCGTCGCTAGGTCCTTTGATTTGCTAGAATGGCCATTATCTCGACCTAAAGTTTGGGGAATACATCCTAACAATTTAACGATCTAATCTTGCAAAATTGATCCTAATTTGAGCGTGGATCACACCTCTATAAACCCATGAACATAACCAAGCAAGGGGTGTGCTCAATTTGGTTGCAATTCCTCCTTATCTTCCTCCTCAAGCAGTCGCCATTGACGTACCTTGGAGCTCTTCTATCTCCATCGTTCGCAGCTTTGCTGCAAAAATTTGTAGAGGGCTTTGCCTCCCCTTCATCTTGCGAAGCTTCACACGAAGCTTCGACTCTCAATTCAACGTCCTCTACTCCAACCCCTCCTTCTTCCTTGTCGTTCGACTTCGTCAAGTAAAGCCCCACCTCCTTCCTCCAAATTAGGTTAGGGTTTTTATTACTTGCACCATCTAGATTATTTTTGGAGCATCTCGATCTCGTACATTGCTTCTAGCACCCTCATCACCTCCTGCTATTAATGCCTAGAGGTGCTTTTCCGATAGCTTGCTTCGACCATCCTCGCCTGCAACGGGTAGAGGGTTTTGCTCCGACGATTCACGTCAAAGCTCCACAGGTGTCTAATTGGGGTCGTGAGGCTATATTTTGATGGGTAGGTAATTGCTGGAGGAGTTCGTCTTCTCTGATTCCGTCGTCGCCATCTATCGCTCTTATCATCCATTAGCCAGAGAGAGGCCCATTTAGGGGTGCTAACAGGCTAAAATAGGGTTTTGAAATTTCTTCATTGTAATATAGCCGAAATAGCTCGAAAATAGATACAATTTATATCTCGAAGAATCGTTAAAAAATCCAAGGTTGAACACGAGGGGTAAGTATTGTCATTTAATCTCAAAGATCACAATTCTAGCACATATTTGAATAATAATTCCATTCAAGAATAATGTATATATGAGAATCAGTATCAAAATGCAAAAAGAATTGGGTAAAATGTTGATTGAAATCACCAATTATCCCTCACAATAATCCCAAATAAGTGAACAGTAAGTCTCAATAAAATAATCCACGTAGAAAAGTAATCAAAGAGCCATAGGAACACAAATCAGCAGGATCAGATGTCTGGCAAGGAGCTTAGACGCCTTAACAGAGGCTCTGCTACAATGCATTTTCTTTCTTTTCTCCTTCAGTTCTTCTTCTTTCTCTCTTCTTCTTCTTCTTTTATGCACAAGGGTCTCTTAATCTCTTTAGTGGCTAAGTATTGAGGGGTTTCAATGAAGAGCAAAACCCCCCCACCTCCTCTCTTTCTCCTCTTTCTCTTCTTTTTATAGCAAATCGGGCATATAATGGGGTACTTGGGGATCCAATTGACCAGGGCTACCGACATGGGTAGTAGTCGAGGAGTGAATAGGCGAGTAAATGGGTTGTGAGTGGGTGTGCGTGTGGAGGTACTCGACCCCTCATTTACTGGGTGAGGGGTCCAATGTAGATAAACACTTTATGCATTGCGGGAACTTCAGCTGGTTACGATGTGGGACTAAAAGTCCTGTTCTTCGCGAGGCAGCAGTAAGAGTTGGTCCTCTAATTGCTAGCGGAGATAAGGCCGTTCTCTTCGATAGTTAGCTTGGGCATGCACCTGGAATGAGATTGCATGACCTGGGAGTTGAGTAGCTAAAGAACTCGGCAAGATCACGGCTCCTGAGGTCAAGGAAGAAGCTTTGTTAATGGCAGCAGACCACGAACACTTGCAAAGATAAAAATGGCCTAAGGGCCAAGTCAGAAGCGCTCAAGAGCTTCACACGAGTGTAGTGAATGTGGTGGTGGCAGTGGCATATTGTGGAGGTCAGTGGCAAATGGATTGGTGGAGTAGAGCGGGTGCACGAGCTTATCGGAGGTATGTCGGCGAGGTGGAAGATGAGGTTGGAGCAGGCGTGACGATGGTCGAGCGGATGTCTGAGGTTGTTGGGATGATCAGTAGAGGTTGAGGGATCGATTGTAGCGGCTACTTGTTGAAGAGGCTAGATCGTGTTTTAAGAGATGTTGCATTGTAGTATAGACGAAATTGCCTTGAAAACAAATAAGAATTTATTACTCGAAAACATTAGTATCCAAGGTCGAACATAAGGTGCAAATGGAATTTATTCACTAATCTCAATAATGTAATTGAACACTTAGAGTTACTCAAAACTTAATTCAGAATATAAATGCAAGAATTTAAGAGTCAATTATAGCAAAAATAGAAAAATTGGACGTCTGATTCTTTGATCAGACGTCTTAAATGATGGACCTTCTTTTTGTTTTCTCTTCTTTCTTTTCTTCTTCTTCTTTCTTTATCGCTGGCTTTCCTCAGCTCTTCTATTCTTCTCTGATTTTGGCCATCTGCAGCTCTTCTTCCTTGTCTCTTCCTTTCTCCTCTTGCATAGTGCCTTTCTCGTTCTTCTTTTGCGGTCTTTTTTCTTCCTCAGCCGCATCTCTGCTACAGTGCTTCTCCTTCCCTTGGCTTCTGCCTTTCTTCTTCCTTTCTTTTCCTCCTTCCTTCTTCTTCCTTTCTGCGGCTAAGTGTCTGTCCTTCCCTTCTTAGCCTTCACCTTGCCTTAGCTGCGCCTTCCTCTTCCTTCTTCTCTTCTTCTTCCCTGCGCATGCACATAGAAGCAAAACCTATCCCCTACCCTCCTCGCGTTTCTCTCTCTCTCTCTATTTCTCTCTTCGGTATGCTCTCCCAGAGCCAAGTAATTGGGTCGAGTATCGCACGCCCGGGTCCAGATGCACCAGCGTGGTGTAGTGCCTAAGGAGTGCTAGGTCTAGGTAATCAGGTTGGGTGCCAGATCCGTGGGGGCAGGTCACGAACGAGGCGTGAGTGAGGGTGAGGCACCTCACCCCTGTGTACTAGAGTTAAATAGCACAAAACACAAAATCAATATAAGCTACACACCTCACTCTTGCGTTTCTAAGGTGGGACTAAAAGTCCCACCCGCTTCGCTTGCACCTACAGGTGAGGTTCTTCTTTCAATTGCTGCAGTTGGGTCCTCGTAGAGCCAATTGCCTGAACAGATGAATGCGCGAGACCAACCCGCGCCTTTTGGACCTGGGATCCTGGAGTGCTTCAGCTTGGAGCGAGCTTGCGAGCTCCTTCGAGCCGTCGCTAATGGCGGCGGAGGGTTCAGATCTGAACTTCACAAAGACGGCCTTGCGGCCTTGTTAAACCAGATGGGGAGCTTTTCCCTGTCATGGCGAAGGTGAGGCGGTTGGTGGCAGGTTGCAGGGCGCCTCGTCAGTGGGCGGCCGAAGATGGAGAAGATGGAGGTGGACAGTGGCTGCGAAGGGTCGAAAAGGGAAATAGAAAGAGGGGAATTGAAGAGAGCATAGAGAGGAGTAATTTTGACCTAGCTAAGTGGATGAAAGGGGAGAGGTGGCGGCTGGCTGTACTTGCTGTCGTCGGAGAAGATGGTATCCAGGGGAAGGGTGACGGCGACTACGACGAGGCTAGAGGTGCTCATGCCAGTGTTGCATGATGCAGAGGAAGATGGTGTGGGTGGCTTTGCCACTAGTAGTGTGGCAGAACGACGAGAAAGAGGAGGGCTTGCCGGAGCTCGCTGGACTCCTGATCGGCGGAGAAAGAGATGAAATTAGGGTGATTCTCCAACCAAGTCGAGCTGAAGAGATGCGGCCGGAGGTGGTGGTGCTTTTATAGTTGCTGGCAGGAGCTCTTGTGCTCGGAAGACAAGCTTCCAAGCACGAGAGTTCTCGCTGGAGAAGGAATCAGTTGGAGACCCAAATCTCTCGTGCGTCCGCACGAGATATTGGGTGCAAATCAGAGATTGTAATTAAGCTCAGATGGAAGGAAATTCCTTAGAGAATCTCCCTTCCAAATTTGGGAGGAGATCTCTGAGGGAATGGGGAGTACTCCCCCTCCATTCCTCGCCGGAGTAGGATTTCTCCCCAGTAATGGTGGATGGACCTGTTTGTAAGAGTGGCGAGGAAGTTAGGGGGATCTGTGCAATGATTTTCAAAAGATAGGGGCTAAAATATAATTGGGTGTACTATTTTGCAAAGTAGGTCAAGATGACCTCCCCTTAGGTCAAAACTTTGGTACAAACCTAATTTGGACATAAGGAAGCCAATGGTGAAGTTGGATTTTAGGTTTGACCACGTCTGATGGGACATTTTGCACAAAAACCTAAATTAGGTCAATTAATGAGCTAAGACCCCAATCTAGGTCAAAACAAGTTCCAAAGGCCAATTTGAAGGTTCTAAACCCTTGGGGATATTTTCCATGAATTTTAGAGGGTTTACTTGATTTTAATCCTAACCATAACCTTGTTGAATTAAGCGGGTCTGTTTTAGGGTTACAGAATGTCATTTAATTCTTGGATTGCACAATAACTCGTTTCAGACTGAGCCAACCCACTTTTTATCTTATTCAGACTATTTGACCTATGTTTTGCCTCTAAGAAATTTCGTTTATATACTACAATGGTAAAATTACAGTTTTAACCTTTGTTTCATATTTTCTTCTTTGAACATTAATTCCTTGAATTAGGCCCTTCTTTAGGTTATGCAGGAGCTCTTATTCTCTTTCTTAGGTCAAAATGAGCTAGTTAGGGCTCATGATGAGGCTCTCATCACTACTAGAAAAAGGGAGATGGAGGAGGCACCGATTTTGGTATGGTCGATGCCGAAGAAGGTGAAGGCTCTGGGAGGGGGAACGACGACGACGAAGAAGTTAGAGGACACCGCATAGGTTTGGTGAGGTATGGTTTGAAACGAGGAAGGAGGATCAGCTGCCTATTGTATGTGGCAGCTGACGAAGAGGCTGGAGGTAGAAGGTCATCAGAGACGAGTTGGAGTGAGTTGGAGGTAGGAGAAAGAAGAGGAATTGTGGCTTAAAAACTTGCTAAGGAGGTGAGGTTGTCCATGAGGGTCTTTTATAGGCCTTCAAACAAGCTTTCAAGCTTGGAAACAAGGTCGAAAGGTTCTGCTTTTCAAGAAGAAGGATTCTTGAAATCCTTGGATTCGTACGGTGATTGAGATGGATTTGGAGCATGGGAATAGGTTTAATCGATCAAGAAACTCCTCAGGACCATCCCTTCCAAATTTGGGAGGGATTAGTCAATCAATCAAGGCAGAATCAAAGATTAAAGCTTGGATATGATGGGTTCACACCTACCATGGCAGCAGGAACCCAAATGTGAAGAAGATAATGAAGTTAGGGGAGTCTTTGTAAGGATTTTCGGAAGTTACGGGTGTATGTGATAAAGAAAGACTCTAAATGAACCAAAATGCAAACAAGGTTGAAATGATCTTTGATTGAGCCAAAATTTTGGTACAGACCTAATTTGGACTTAAGGAAACTGATGGTGAAGTCGAATTTTGGTTTTGACCAAGTCTGGTTGGGTAATTTACGTAGAAACCCAAATTAGGGCAACTGTTCATTTGAGACTCTATTTTAGGTCAAAATGGGTTTCAATGGTCAAATCAAAGGTACCAAACCTTATACAATATTTTTATATGATTTTTAAAAGGTTTAGGTAAATTTTATCCTGAATAGAACCTCAGTTAATTAACCAGGTCTGAAATTAGGGTTTCAGATGTCCATTAATTCTTGAAATACACGAAAACCCGTTTCTGTCTACATGGACCCCCTTATTAGACATTAGTGAGCACTTGACCTTTAATTAACCCTTGGACTTCCCTGTGGTTATTCTGTACTTATAAAATGCAGTTAAAATTGCAGAAATAACCCTATGTTCTTATCTTCTTCTCAAAATCGAATATTATGCATATATGACCCTCTGATGGTTTTGTAGGAGCTTTTATCAACTTTATCAAACCAAATTGGGCTAGTTAGGGCTCATGTTGGTGTTCCCATCATACCCCCATGCCTAGATTTTGCTAGTCCCTTAGCAAAATCTTATGAAAGGAAGTAAAGTTCTATACCATGCTTTGAAGTTCAGAGTCCTGATTCTCATTACTCTTTAGAATGATAATAGTAGGCCTAAAGGTACTCAAGTATCAATTAAGATCCAAACCTGACCAGCTTCAATCTCAGTTTTCCACGAAGGTTTCTAAGGCCCACAAAAACTACCCAGAGTTTTGTTGAACCTAGTGGTTAAAGCACCCGTGTGTAAATGTAACAGATCCAAGTTCAGTTTGCTAGTGCAATTTTTTTTGTAAGAGAGAGGGATAGAAGTAGATTTTTCATTTGGAGAGTTGTCCCTCTCTTTTCTTTTTAGATTTCCCTAGATTCAGCCTCGAATTGGCCTTAAACACAGTCTGTATCGGATTCCTTGTCACCACCATCAATCCTCGAAGGGTTCTTGGCTTTCGATGCTTCGGGATAACACCACCCATGGCAAACCCCAGAACCCTAGCTTTTGACACTTCGAGATAGTGCCATCCAAGATGTTCTGTAGCTAAATTCAGGCCCTAGCAATCGACATTTCGAGATAATCCCACCCATGGCACCTGAATCAGCACAAGGTGCTTACATGCCCCAGTAGGATTTTTAGATATCCTAGGAGACAAGCATCGAGGAGATGATATATTATTATGCATCTTCGAGGGGGATTTCCCACCTCTCCGCTTTGGGAACTCGTCCAATTAACTTGTGTTGTCGAGCCGCTCCTAAGCTAGATCTTTGAGATGATTTTTTTAGAATAGAACACTTTTGGTAGATTTTTCTTTATTAAGTGCACTGAACCAGACTAAGTGTGATTTTTGGGTGCTCAGGTTAATAAGTCCCACAAACCAAAGGGCAAGTAATGGTGTCGAATAATCCCTAAGCCTTAGACCTAATACATTAGCCTCGTACTTTCCTCAATCTCCTGAGGACTAATCTAGATCTTAACAGATACTTGAAAGTTTATGCCCTAAAACAAGCCCAAGAGGCCTAAGATCAGTACTCATAGTAATCTCCATGTCTCTGTCATTTTAGGAGTTAATTTTCTTCTTTTGATTAGGTCTAGAACTTAAGTAATTTCCATGATCAAGTGCTAATGACTATCATTTTTATTCTTGAATGTTGCTCCTTCTTGACTTTTAAACTTTTTCCTCTTTTCCTCCTCATGAATGATATGCAATCAAAATTCTCAAAATTTTCCTCCCATTTCCATTTTTTTTGTTCCCTTTAAATTTTTTATATTTTTTTGTTCTTTCTTTTGAATATGTTTTGAATATGTAATTTTTTGTGAGAACCCCTCAGAAACTTTAATTTCCATGTGTTTGCACTTTAACACCCCCCATGCCTACGTTTTGCAATGTCCTCATTACAAATTGGAGGGTATGAAATCAACTTGGGTTCAAGGATTAGAATAGTATCAAAGGGTGGGTGAACAAGTCGGGATGACTGTTGTGGATGATTTCAAGCTTTGATACGAATATCAAAGGTGGAGTCGGCTGTTCTAATTCTGAACTCTAAGTGCAGTAGGAGTGTAGCTCAGGAGATGATCAGAAGGGTCTCGAGTTTTTTTTCAAAAGATGATGGGTTGCCTCCTATTAAGTGCTAAGTTTAACACCATCAGCTAGGCATAATGAACTCAAACGGTTATGTCAACTGATGATGAATGATAGAGGAAGATATGTGATCGTGATGAATGAGAATCACATGGCCATAGATGAGCATCAAATTATGATGAAGAGTCATTCCAGAAGATCTATGATATGGATTAGGTTGATTCGTTTCTGGATGGTTCTTATGGAGTTTTTGCAGAGGAATCACTCGAGAGATGCATTGATTATGGAGTTCTAAAATAAGATCATCGTGGATCCAGAATTCAATAGAGGTGAATCTAATCAGCATATCCCAGATGTGTGGTTCCTCTCGTGCTATGTGGCCTATTGGATCGATATCCAATGAGTCATCTTGATTCTTTTCTGCTGAATGTAAGATCATCTCCTCATGAATTGACTCAAAGATTGGGTCTTCCAATGAATCTTTACTATGATTTTCATCCCAATCAAAAGTGAATGTTTGGAGAGTGCCTTTTGGATTATCTATCTTGAATTCTGTAAAGGATTCATACTCTTGGTGAAGGTCACTCTCAACATCTGCCAAACTTGATTCCTGGAGGTCCTCGAAACAAGAAAATGTCTCTAAATCCATGGAATAAGGATCTGAACCTAGTGTGTCATCATTTTCCCCAAAATCCCTTGGTATGTTCTCAAGATCAAAGGTGAAGGCCTCCACTACTCTCTTGTCATTTAAATTATGCTCGGTCGAATTAGGATCATCCATTATGTGAAAAATTTCCAGTTCTGGTTCTAGGTTCTCTATTAATGATATGGTCATGAGGTCTTGAATAAAACCTAGTTGTTCTACCAAGCTTTTTCCTTTTCCTTTAGCTGCCTCAAAAATATGAATCTCAGTTCATTCGTCTCCCGAGGCAATTATCATGTGCACTGATTCACAATTGGTTATGGCTCCTGCAGTAGCCAAGAATGGTCTCCCCAAAATCAAAGGCATATCTTCTATTTGCTATGGCGTCTCTATGTCAAGAACTAGGAAATCGACTAGGTAGCTGAAGTCCTTGACTTTAACTACCAAATCCTCTACCAACACAATCGGGGTGATTACGGTTCTGTCAGCTAGTTGCAGAGTAACATCAGCGGGTTTCAGCTATCCAATCCGTAGTTTCTCAAATAGGGCGGTTGGGATTAGGTTAACTGAAGCGCCAAGATCCAGCACAGCCCGCTTGAAATTTGTACCACCGATCTTGCAGGGGATCAGCAGGGTGCCTGGATCAAATTTCTTTGGGGGTAGACTATTTTGGATTATGGCACTCACTTTTTTAGATAGTACTACCTTCCCTTGTGATGGTTCTTCCACCTCTTCTTTGGATAAGTCAGGTGAGGTAGGATTGAGAGTGAGGACATCAAGTAACGGAATAGTGACTTGTGCGGTCCTCACAGGTCCCGTTACATCAGATTCCGACAGTCCTCTAGTGTGGAGGTGGGATAAGATTTGAGATAGGGGAATGGATTGACTATCTTTGGGGATGGGTTTTTGTTTCCACCTCTTAGTCTTGCCCTTATCCTTGGTGTGTTGATCAAAGGTAGGGTGAGATTTGGAAGATGAGCCTTTGCCTTGGACCTTGGTCCTATGATCTTTTCTTGTGTCCACAACATTGATCATGGCGCAGTCATGATGCGGGGGTGATGGGGAGAAAGTCATCCCCTGTTGCTGAGTAGTAGGATAGGTCATGCTATGATTCGGATCAGCTGAGGTGGATGAGGTAAACACGCAAGTATGACTGGATGGACCTAGCTAAGGGTAGCTTGTTTGACCTTGGATTTGATTCACTATGTGTTTATGAGTTGACATGTTGTTTGGATTTGGTAGAGGTTGGGAGGGAAGTGCGGCAGGCTGATGAGCATGTGCCAGCTGGGCCATTTGATTGCGAACCTCTGTGATTTCTTCCTTGTGTTGTTTTTGTATGTTAACCAAGATTTGGAGAATCAGAGACATTTGATCCTCCCTAGGTGGCCTAGATTGGAAATTTTGATTGGGCCTTGGTTGAGTAGGTTGATAAGGTTGTGGGTTTTGTGGTTGAGGTTGAAATTAAGGTCTCAGGTTTGGGTTATTTCCCGACCATGCAAAGTTGGGGTGATTGCACCATCTAGGGTTATAAGTGTTTGAAAATGGATTATTTTGGATGGTGTGCAGATCCTCGCAGGTCTGAGGAACTCCAGAAAAATCAAAGTAAGAGGGTTTAGAGTTCCCCCAACTAAAGTAGGTTGGTTTTGAGTTTCCTCCAAGACCATAATCAGATGGGGATGGATAGGCATCCATCCCTTGAGAAGAGTAGATGTTGTGTACATCCTTCCTTCTTGAGGGCAGGTTGATGAGAACCTCATCATGAGCCATAACTAGCTCATTTTGACCCAATACAAAGGATAAAAGCTCCTACATATCTCAAGGAAAGGCTTAACTCAGAGAATTCTGAGTTTGAGAAGAAAACCGGTCATAAGGGGTAAAAGTGCAATTTTACCAGTATAATCTGCATACAGGGTAATTCAGGGCCCAAACACAGGTCAAAACAGCTTAATAAGAATAAAAGTGGGATGAGATGATCTAGCAAGGGCTACAGCACTTCCAAGGAACCAAATGATAATCTGTAACCCTAAAACAACCCACTTCAATTCACAAGGTTCGAGGCAAAGTAAAAATAGAATAAACCCTCTAAAATTCATAGAAAAATAATCTCTAGGGTTTAGAACCTTCAATTTGGCCTTTAGAACCCATTTTGACCTACATTGAGAACCATGCCCAATTAATAACTTAATTTGGGTCTTTACGCAAATTGACCGGTCAAACAAGGTTTAATATGAAAATGAAATTTACCATCAGATTCCTTAGGTTCTAATTCGTCATGTATAAAAACTTGAGCCTAAGAAGAAACCTCCTTGACCGACTTTACACTTTGGTCCTCATATATTTACTCTTTGGCCCTCAACTTTTGAACCCTCGCATTTTGGCCCCTAACTCTCCTTCGTTCTTTGCAAACAGGTCCCTCCTGCAAAACCCTGCCAGCACCATGCTCCGGCGACCTTGCGCGGAGCATGGCGCCGCGCAGGGTGAGGTGGAGGACCTGGCATGTGTACCGGGGGTGCCCTGCGTCGTCAGCCGTCGCAGGAGCACCCCCATGGTCATTGCAGCCCCCCATACCGGCCGTGCGAACGCACGGACGGTATGGGTTCGTATTCCGACCATTCTCCGGCGAGGGAGACACGTCGTCTCCCTCCGCCTTCCTCCCTGCTTCAACCCTATAAATACCCCCCGCCGCTCCACCGACCAAAGCAGCCTGGATCTGACGGAGAAAACCCCCAACTTTCCTCTCTTCTCACTCCGGCAGACGCCCACCAGCTCCGGCGGTTCTTCCTCCTCCTCCTCTTCGCTCTGCCGCAATACCAGCAGCAGAGACTTCTTCCCCTGCTCTTCCCGCGTCGCGCAATACCGGCGCGCGCTGCCTCTGCCCCGTCGTCACCGCCGTCCTTCCCCCACTGGGCATCGTCTTCTCCGGCGACAGTCGATACGACTGTCGCCCTGTTCCTCCCCCTTCGTCCCTGCAGTTAAGTTAGAACTACTCCCCTTCTTCTCCTCTTTCTTTCCCCGCTTTCAATTTAGTCAATTAAACCCTCGACCGCTCCTGTTCACCCTCATCCTCTCCGCCTCCGACCACCCTCCGGCGAGCCGCTCCCATCACCTCAGCGACCCACACGGCTCGCCGACCACCGCAGCACATCCGCCTCCTCACCCTGATCCTCTTCCGCCCCTCCACTTCCCACCAAACACCCTCTGCAGATCCGCCGAACACACCCACTCCTTCGCTCCCAGTTTGACCTAGGATGACCTGTTAGCTCCATCTCGCCCCCTGCAGACCCCCTGACCACCTTCGCCGTGCCACGGCGAAGGTCCCCCGCCTGTCTGATTTGGCCGAGAGGCCGTTCTATTGATTTCAGGTTCCAGGCCTTGACCGCCATTGGCGAGGAAGCTCGAAGCTTGCTTGAGGTTGCTCCAAGCCTAGATATCCCAGGTTGAAGAGCCACGGCCAGCGCGAAAGAGTCTTGCGCACACACCCTGGCCCTCAATTGAAGTTGCGCGCCTCAACAGCTGTTGCAATTGGACGCACCATCCCTGCTGCAGGCGTGAGAGAAAAGGGGTGCGCGGATAGTCCCACCTCGGGAGTTTCTGAAGCCACACACCCACATAAATTGCAAAAGTGCCACCATCTGTTTGCCTCAGTTACCACGGGGTGAGGTCCCTCTCACCCGACCCGACCCGACTCGGCCTCGTCCGTGACCACGCTCCGCGGACCTGGCTCGACCCGATTAGACTGACCTGCACTCCTCGCCCACCACGCACGCCGGTGGGCCTGGACCCGGGCCTGACCCGAACCCGATTACCCGATAGCGCTCTGGGAGAGCTTCCGAAGAGTGATTTCAGAGAGAGAGATACGCGGGGGAGGGGGGTAGAGTAGGTTTTTGCCTCTTGATGAAAAAACTCTGAAGTGTGCAGGCCAAAGAAGAAGAAGCAGACCCGCTGAAGAAGAAGGAGCTGCGGCACTGTAGCGAAGGCATCGTTAAGTCGTCTCAGCACCGGGGCAGACGACGGACAGTCAGCAGCCAGAGCAACACAGAAGGCAGGCTGAAGAAGAAGGAAGGGAGACTTAGTAGCCGAAGGCAGAAGCACCACGATTGTAGAAGAAGGAATGAAGAGAAGCAAGAAGCAAGAAAAGAAGAAGAAGATCTGAAGAAAAAGAAAGAAAGAAAACAAGGAAGAACAGAAGACAGAAGAAGAAGAGCACGAGGGGAAGATCTGAAGAAAGCAAGAAAAGAAGAAGAAGATCTGAAGAAAAAGAAAGAAAGAAAACAAGGAAGAACAGAAGACAGAAGAAGAAGAGCACGAGGGGAAGATCTGAAGAAAGCAAGAAAAGAAGAAGAAGATCTGAAGAAAAAGAAAGAAAGAAAACAAGGAAGAACAGAAGAAGAAGAGCACGAGGGGAAGATCTGAAGAAAGCAGAAGAAGAAGAAGAAGAAGAAGAACAGGAAGAACCAAAGACAAAGAGGAAGAAAGAAGAAAAGAAGAAGAAGCCAAATTTTCATCTCTCTCTCTCTCTCTCTTTATTTTTGTAATAGAACTTGTATATCTCTAGAATACAACTTGCTCCCTGAGTTCGACCTCGGGAACTCTTTTATTTTTCCGAGTAAAAAATTTTATATGAAACGTTGGTAACAACCGGCTTTACTACAACGATATAACTGAAAACGACGTTTCATCATTTTGGCGCCGTTGCCGGGGAGCAACGGCTATTCTAGAAGTAAACATTCCTGTATCTTTTAATTTCTGATAATCTCCTCTCTTTTGTGCAGCTACAGGAACTCAAGAAGACAAGCAACCACACGACAACCACTCCGAAGACAGGTAAATCTTTTCTCTCACTATTAACCCCTACACTCTAAAGAGAAAGAAAAGAAAAGAACAAAGCAATATAGGGCTAACCTGTCTTCCATACTTAGTAACCATAAAAAGTTGCATGTTTTCAACTCATCACTCCTGCACACTAAGGGTATTTAAGGGCTAACACATTCTTGCTTGAGCCCTAATTGCCCAACAAAGAGTTAAATGGACCAAGTAGAGCCAACATAAGGTCAAACATTAGGATTTCAGTAGAGACACACCCCTTAATCAAGAATTGAGGAAATCCTAAAGAGGTGTGCCCAAGCCATTGATTGAAAATAATTAACAAGAAAAATCCTAAACAATTGGCTCTCTCTAAACACTTGAACCCTAAAAGACAGGACCTAAAAGCTCTTAAAGAAAACAATAGGTAAAGTTGACCCCTTTGGGTTAACCAACCTTAAATTAGGTCACTCTTTGCACTTAAAAAGACTAAAGTTCAAGTGAAACCTTAAGCACCCTGATCTTAAAATTGGTAGACTTAAGAGGTCAAGATCCCCATTCTGGTCTACCTGGAACCGCAGTGACAAGAGAGGTCGGGTGGGGGAAACCCTGTAACCCGTGGGGACGCTCTACCGTGTAGGGGTCTTCGCGGGACTCTCCCTCTCTGGCTGCCCAGGTAATTCTCAGGTGGACGATCTTTCTGATCAAGGGGTCCATCTGCCCCGAACCTCTATAGTCACCCAACAATTTTTGGGTGTCTTGATTGGGTCCAGCACCTGCTTATCTCATCCAGCCCTTCAGTATTTTTCAGGAGGTCCTTGAAACCTCCAATAGAAGTTCACTCTCCCCGAGGCTAAGCCTCGGCCCCTTTGTTTTTGCAGAAATCATTCACATAGCCCCTCTTTCCTCTGATTCTGAACAAAATCCCCTTCTTCCATCTTAATTCAAACTTTGATTCCACCACCTGATCCAATTATGCAGCCTAATTACCTAGCAAGACTACCATTCAAGAAACCTGAATATCGGAGATCTATGAAAGATAAAATGATCGAGGATGCCATAAAATTCTATGAAAAAGAAGAAAAAACCTCAACACCAAAAGGAGATATTCAGGTTGATGTCCCAACAACCACATCCTTCATCATAAACTGTGCCCAAATTCTATTGACTGGAATTTCAAAAGGATCAACCCGAGATATGCTCATGACAGGATACATTGAGATGGAAAAATTACACCAATCTGAATACCTTCAATGCTTGACAAATCCTGTACTTTGGGAACAACACCAAGATGCCCTTATAAAACGGGTAGAAATGATGAAATCAGTAGAACAAATTATCAACCGGAAATACCCGTATATACCAGAAACAGAGGATGAACCATCTTGGAACAGTATCAAGGAACCATTCAGTTTCCCAGATCCCGGGATTGAGGCACAAAGTGGTTGTAAAATCCCAACCCAGGTAAAAGATAGCATTAAAATAGGTTGGGAAGTTGCAGGAGAAAACAATGCTGAGCCAACCCTAGGCCATAAATCACCAAGCTTAGAACTCCAAGACTCCTGCAATAACAAGATTAGAATTGAACCTCTGGAGGGTATAAATTCCGCCCCTTGTTTTGATAAGGTAACCCTCGAAGGTTATTCGGACTTAGGTTCTAATAATTCTACCCACATCCTAAGCCTAGAACCTAGATCTGAAACTTATTGGGAAGATTATGAGGCCCTTTATGAGAAAGATCGAATCTTTACAGAATATGATTCCGGGCCTCTATTTGATGAATGTCCTTTTCCAACATCCTCAGGAAATCTGATCGATTTTTCAGAAAACGTGCCAATTTATGATACAGAAACTGAGGAGTTGGATGAGCAAGGTTTTAATGGGGTCTATCCTACCAGCTTAGAGCTTGAACAGAACATCTTTTTGAACCCAGAATTGACATATAGGCTAGATCCCAGTCAGGCTGCTGATTCCACATCTGATGATTTTTGTTGTGGTGGAATTCATGATCATGAATCTCATTTTCGCCAACTCTCCGACAATTTCAAATCTGACTATAATTGCGGAGAGATTCCCCTTCCTGAACACGCCAGGCCTATCTACGACCTCAGTTCACATGATTCTGACTCTGACTCTGAGGTCCTGATTCCCGAGATCACCGATAACACAGAATCATTCCTTTTCGATCCTCAGGAACCAAAAACAGAAAATGCCAAGAGTGATTGCAACCAA
The DNA here is from genome assembly GCA_037157565.1 of Thalassia testudinum. NCBI lineage: Eukaryota > Viridiplantae > Streptophyta > Magnoliopsida > Alismatales > Hydrocharitaceae > Thalassia > Thalassia testudinum. The sequence goes on from JAZHRO010000031.1 coordinate 168,442,099, forward strand.
GAATCCAAATTTTTTCTCGAATCCGATTTCTTTCATCCTACAAACACTCTTCCGGCATTTGATAGTTACCCAGAGGACTCTCTACAGAAAATCACCTATCATCTGTTTCTAGAAGAGCCCTCGTACACAATGGCCACCTCATCCGCACACACAGAACGGATCAAAACCTCTCCCAAACCCCGACCCGCAACCGGACTCAATTTCTATGCTGATTCACCTCTCACCGAGCCGATTGCATTTCCACATCGGGTTTCGAACATTGATCAGACTACATACCATGCTCTATCATTCTCTGATCACCCCTGTAGGGTTCCTGCATCAACCACTGATTATCCTACGGGTCCCTACTCTGACCAGGCTGATTCGGCTCAGCCAAACCCTGCGTTTACACTTCCACATCCATCTGAGCCTCATAGTTTATGGTGGGTTCCACACTTTTTTATACACATCTATCAACCCACCAGATTGATTGGGTTTGGGCTGCATCATCAGCCTGTTGATCTGAACAAGCACCTGGTTGGACCAACCAGGCTCTTAATCAAGGTGCTTGTCTTACAAAACTCTGCTGACTTGACCATCCCCTCTCCATCGCATTTCCCGCTTGGCTGAAGGCATCAAATTTAGCGCTCAACGGGAGGCAGCCCGTCATTCTCTTTGAAAACCTGAAACTTGTTCTGACAGCTTTTTGCGCTTGAAGTTCACACTTTAGGACAGCCGACTCCACCTCAGGTGCTTGCATCTGAGATTAGAAATCGTCCGCAACAGTCACCCCGACCCATTCACTCATCAAAGCAGCTATCCTAATGTATGAACTTTGTTGAATAAAAACCCCTAGGTTACAATGAGGACATTGCAAATCTTAGGCATGGGGGGGTATGAAAGTGCAAAAACTCGTAAGAAAAGGTTCAAACAAAAAATTCACATATGCCAAAAATACCATAAAAATTAAAAAAATTTTCGAAAAAGAATAAGAGGAAAAGAGGAGAAGAAAATTTTGTGAAGGAGAAAAGAAACAAAATGAAAAAGGAGCACAAAATTATAAGAAAAGTTGATAGTCATTAGTAAGGAACTAAGGAATTAACCTAAGTTCTAGACCTCATTCAAGAAAATAACTGAAAAGTGCACAATGAGATTAGTAAGAATGCAAACCTTAGGCATTCTTGAATAGACTTTTAGTACCCATTAAGATCTGGACACTCCTCAAGAGGTTGAGGAAAATGAAAAGCTGAAGTATTAGGTCTAAGGCTTAGGGAGTATTCGGCCTCGTTAACTAATTTTTGGTTTACGGGACTCAGTAACCTAAGCACCCTAATCTCACACACAGCCTGGTTCAGTAAGCGTAAAAATCAGAATCACGCAGAAGCGTCGCAAAAATCTGAAAAGAACACCTAGAATAGGAGCGACCGATCAACACAAGTTGATTTGGACGAGTTCCCAGCGCAGAGAGGCGGGAAATCCCCTCGAAGATGCGTAACAAAATATCATCTCCTCGGTGCTTGTCTCTTAGGATATTTACATATCCTACGGGGGGCATGTAAGCACTCTGCTGGTTCAGATTCCATGGATGGCATTATCTCGAAGTGTCAATTGCCAGGGTCTGGATTTGGCCACGGAATACCATGGATGGGATTATCTCGAAATCTCAATAGCCAGGGTTCCGGGGGTTGCCATGGGCGGTGCTATCTCGAAGCATCGATCGCCAGGAACCCTTGAGGATTGATGATGGGAGCAAGGAATCTGATACATACCGTGTTGAAAAGCTAATCCTAGGCTAGAACTAAAAAGAAAAAGAGAGAGAAAACTCTCCAAACAGAAAAACTTTCTATCTCTCTCTTACAAAACGCACTGCGAACTGGGCCAGGGCTAAAATCATTTCAAGCACGGGTGCTTTAACCACGAAGTCCAATAAACCTTAGGTTAGTTCTTGCAGGCCTTAAAAACCTTTGCTAAAAGACTGAGGCTAAGGCTTGACAGATTTGGATCTTGATTGGTACTAGAGTATCTTTTAGGCCTATGGTCAGCATTCTAACCTAATCTATGCTCAAATAAAAAAAGGCACTTATCTAAAACCATTAAAAAACTTCATGGTCTAGAACAAGGGTTGAAACCTTAAGTTTTTTTTGCTAAGGGACTAGCAAAAGCTAGGCATGGGGGTATGATGAGAACCTCATCATGAGCCATAACTAGCTCATTTTGACCCAATACAAAGGATAAAAGCTCCTACATATCTCAAGGAAAGGCTTAACTCAGAGAATTCTGAGTTTGAGAAGAAAACCAGTCATAAGGGGTAAAAGGGCAATTTTACCAGTATAATCTGCATACAGGGTAATTCAGGGCCCAAACACAGGTCAAAACAGCTTAATAAGAATAAAAGTGGGATGAGATGATCTAGCAAGGGCTACAGCACTTCCAAGGAACCAAATGATAATCTGTAACCCTAAAACAACCCACTTCAATTCACAAGGTTCGAGGCAAAGTAAAAATAGAATAAACCCTCTAAAATTCATAGAAAAATAATCTCTAGGGTTTAGAACCTTCAATTTGGCCTTTAGAACCCATTTTGACCTACATTGAGAACCATGCCCAATTAATAACTTAATTTGGGTCTTTACGCAAATTGACCGGTCAAACAAGGTTTAATATGAAAATGAAATTTACCATCAGATTCCTTAGGTTCTAATTCGTCATGTATAAAAACTTGAGCCTAAGAAGAAACCTCCTTGACCGACTTTACACTTTGGTCCTCATATATTTACTCTTTGGCCCTCAACTTTTGAACCCTCGCATTTTGGCCCCTAACTCTCCTTCGTTCTTTGCAAACAGGTCCCTCCTGCAAAACCCTGCCAGCACCATGCTCCGGCGACCTTGCGCGGAGCATGGCGCCGCGCAGGGTGAGGTGGAGGACCTGGCATGTGTACCGGGGGTGCCCTGCGTCGTCAGCCGTCGCAGGAGCACCCCCATGGTCATTGCAGCCCCCCATACCGGCCGTGCGAACGCACGGACGGTATGGGTTCGTATTCCGACCATTCTCCGGCGAGGGAGACACGTCGTCTCCCTCCGCCTTCCTCCCTGCTTCAACCCTATAAATACCCCCCGCCGCTCCACCGACCAAAGCAGCCTGGATCTGACGGAGAAAACCCCCAACTTTCCTCTCTTCTCACTCCGGCAGACGCCCACCAGCTCCGGCGGTTCTTCCTCCTCCTCCTCTTCGCTCTGCCGCAATACCAGCAGCAGAGACTTCTTCCCCTGCTCTTCCCGCGTCGCGCAATACCGGCGCGCGCTGCCTCTGCCCCGTCGTCACCGCCGTCCTTCCCCCACTGGGCATCGTCTTCTCCGGCGACAGTCGATACGACTGTCGCCCTGTTCCTCCCCCTTCGTCCCTGCAGTTAAGTTAGAACTACTCCCCTTCTTCTCCTCTTTCTTTCCCCGCTTTCAATTTAGTCAATTAAACCCTCGACCGCTCCTGTTCACCCTCATCCTCTCCGCCTCCGACCACCCTCCGGCGAGCCGCTCCCATCACCTCAGCGACCCACACGGCTCGCCGACCACCGCAGCACATCCGCCTCCTCACCCTGATCCTCTTCCGCCCCTCCACTTCCCACCAAACACCCTCTGCAGATCCGCCGAACACACCCACTCCTTCGCTCCCAGTTTGACCTAGGACGACCTGTTAGCTCCATCTCGCCCCCTGCAGACCCCCTGACCACCTTCGCCGTGCCACGGCGAAGGTCCCCCGCCTGTCTGATTTGGCCGAGAGGCCGTTCTATTGATTTCAGGTTCCAGGCCTTGACCGCCATTGGCGAGGAAGCTCGAAGCTTGCTTGAGGTTGCTCCAAGCCTAGATATCCCAGGTTGAAGAGCCACGGCCAGCGCGAAAGAGTCTTGCGCACACACCCTGGCCCTCAATTGAAGTTGCGCGCCTCAACAGCTGTTGCAATTGGACGCACCATCCCTGCTGCAGGCGTGAGAGAAAAGGGGTGCGCGGATAGTCCCACCTCGGGAGTTTCTGAAGCCACACACCCACATAAATTGCAAAAGTGCCACCATCTGTTTGCCTCAGTTACCACGGGGTGAGGTCCCTCTCACCCGACCCGACCCGACTCGGCCTCGTCCGTGACCACGCTCCGCGGACCTGGCTCGACCCGATTAGACTGACCTGCACTCCTCGCCCACCACGCACGCCGGTGGGCCTGGACCCGGGCCTGACCCGAACCCGATTACCCGATAGCGCTCTGGGAGAGCTTCCGAAGAGTGATTTCAGAGAGAGAGATACGCGGGGGAGGGGGGTAGAGTAGGTTTTTGCCTCTTGATGAAAAAACTCTGAAGTGTGCAGGCCAAAGAAGAAGAAGCAGACCCGCTGAAGAAGAAGGAGCTGCGGCACTGTAGCGAAGGCATCGTTAAGTCGTCTCAGCACCGGGGCAGACGACGGACAGTCAGCAGCCAGAGCAACACAGAAGGCAGGCTGAAGAAGAAGGAAGGGAGACTTAGTAGCCGAAGGCAGAAGCACCACGATTGTAGAAGAAGGAATGAAGAGAAGCAAGAAGCAAGAAAAGAAGAAGAAGATCTGAAGAAAAAGAAAGAAAGAAAACAAGGAAGAACAGAAGACAGAAGAAGAAGAGCACGAGGGGAAGATCTGAAGAAAGCAAGAAAAGAAGAAGAAGATCTGAAGAAAAAGAAAGAAAGAAAACAAGGAAGAACAGAAGACAGAAGAAGAAGAGCACGAGGGGAAGATCTGAAGAAAGCAAGAAAAGAAGAAGAAGATCTGAAGAAAAAGAAAGAAAGAAAACAAGGAAGAACAGAAGAAGAAGAGCACGAGGGGAAGATCTGAAGAAAGCAGAAGAAGAAGAAGAAGAAGAAGAACAGGAAGAACCAAAGACAAAGAGGAAGAAAGAAGAAAAGAAGAAGAAGCCAAATTTTCATCTCTCTCTCTCTCTCTCTTTATTTTTGTAATAGAACTTGTATATCTCTAGAATACAACTTGCTCCCTGAGTTCGACCTCGGGAACTCTTTTATTTTTCCGAGTAAAAAATTTTATATGAAACGTTGGTAACAACCGGCTTTACTACAACGATATAACTGAAAACGACGTTTCATCATTTTGGCGCCGTTGCCGGGGAGCAACGGCTATTCTAGAAGTAAACATTCCTGTATCTTTTAATTTCTGATAATCTCCTCTCTTTTGTGCAGCTACAGGAACTCAAGAAGACAAGCAACCACACGACAACCACTCCGAAGACAGGTAAATCTTTTCTCTCACTATTAACCCCTACACTCTAAAGAGAAAGAAAAGAAAAGAACAAAGCAATATAGGGCTAACCTGTCTTCCATACTTAGTAACCATAAAAAGTTGCATGTTTTCAACTCATCACTCCTGCACACTAAGGGTATTTAAGGGCTAACACATTCTTGCTTGAGCCCTAATTGCCCAACAAAGAGTTAAATGGACCAAGTAGAGCCAACATAAGGTCAAACATTAGGATTTCAGTAGAGACACACCCCTTAATCAAGAATTGAGGAAATCCTAAAGAGGTGTGCCCAAGCCATTGATTGAAAATAATTAACAAGAAAAATCCTAAACAATTGGCTCTCTCTAAACACTTGAACCCTAAAAGACAGGACCTAAAAGCTCTTAAAGAAAACAATAGGTAAAGTTGACCCCTTTGGGTTAACCAACCTTAAATTAGGTCACTCTTTGCACTTAAAAAGACTAAAGTTCAAGTGAAACCTTAAGCACCCTGATCTTAAAATTGGTAGACTTAAGAGGTCAAGATCCCCATTCTGGTCTACCTGGAACCGCAGTGACAAGAGAGGTCGGGTGGGGGAAACCCTGTAACCCGTGGGGACGCTCTACCGTGTAGGGGTCTTCGCGGGACTCTCCCTCTCTGGCTGCCCAGGTAATTCTCAGGTGGACGATCTTTCTGATCAAGGGGTCCATCTGCCCCGAACCTCTATAGTCACCCAACAATTTTTGGGTGTCTTGATTGGGTCCAGCACCTGCTTATCTCATCCAGCCCTTCAGTATTTTTCAGGAGGTCCTTGAAACCTCCAATAGAAGTTCACTCTCCCCGAGGCTAAGCCTCGGCCCCTTTGTTTTTGCAGAAATCATTCACATAGCCCCTCTTTCCTCTGATTCTGAACAAAATCCCCTTCTTCCATCTTAATTCAAACTTTGATTCCACCACCTGATCCAATTATGCAGCCTAATTACCTAGCAAGACTACCATTCAAGAAACCTGAATATCGGAGATCTATGAAAGATAAAATGATCGAGGATGCCATAAAATTCTATGAAAAAGAAGAAAAAACCTCAACACCAAAAGGAGATATTCAGGTTGATGTCCCAACAACCACATCCTTCATCATAAACTGTGCCCAAATTCTATTGACTGGAATTTCAAAAGGATCAACCCGAGATATGCTCATGACAGGATACATTGAGATGGAAAAATTACACCAATCTGAATACCTTCAATGCTTGACAAATCCTGTACTTTGGGAACAACACCAAGATGCCCTTATAAAACGGGTAGAAATGATGAAATCAGTAGAACAAATTATCAACCGGAAATACCCGTATATACCAGAAACAGAGGATGAACCATCTTGGAACAGTATCAAGGAACCATTCAGTTTCCCAGATCCCGGGATTGAGGCACAAAGTGGTTGTAAAATCCCAACCCAGGTAAAAGATAGCATTAAAATAGGTTGGGAAGTTGCAGGAGAAAACAATGCTGAGCCAACCCTAGGCCATAAATCACCAAGCTTAGAACTCCAAGACTCCTGCAATAACAAGATTAGAATTGAACCTCTGGAGGGTATAAATTCCGCCCCTTGTTTTGATAAGGTAACCCTCGAAGGTTATTCGGACTTAGGTTCTAATAATTCTACCCACATCCTAAGCCTAGAACCTAGATCTGAAACTTATTGGGAAGATTATGAGGCCCTTTATGAGAAAGATCGAATCTTTACAGAATATGATTCCGGGCCTCTATTTGATGAATGTCCTTTTCCAACATCCTCAGGAAATCTGATCGATTTTTCAGAAAACGTGCCAATTTATGATACAGAAACTGAGGAGTTGGATGAGCAAGGTTTTAATGGGGTCTATCCTACCAGCTTAGAGCTTGAACAGAACATCTTTTTGAACCCAGAATTGACATATAGGCTAGATCCCAGTCAGGCTGCTGATTCCACATCTGATGATTTTTGTTGTGGTGGAATTCATGATCATGAATCTCATTTTCGCCAACTCTCCGACAATTTCAAATCTGACTATAATTGCGGAGAGATTCCCCTTCCTGAACACGCCAGGCCTATCTACGACCTCAGTTCACATGATTCTGACTCTGACTCTGAGGTCCTGATTCCCGAGATCACCGATAACACAGAATCATTCCTTTTCGATCCTCAGGAACCAAAAACAGAAAATGCCAAGAGTGATTGCAACCAAGAATCCAAATTTTTTCTCGAATCCGATTTCTTTCATCCTACAAACACTCTTCCGGCATTTGATAGTTACCCAGAGGACTCTCTACAGAAAATCACCTATCATCTGTTTCTAGAAGAGCCCTCGTACACAATGGCCACCTCATCCGCACACACAGAACGGATCAAAACCTCTCCCAAACCCCGACCCGCAACCGGACTCAATTTCTATGCTGATTCACCTCTCACCGAGCCGATTGCATTTCCACATCGGGTTTCGAACATTGATCAGACTACATACCATGCTCTATCATTCTCTGATCACCCCTGTAGGGTTCCTGCATCAACCACTGATTATCCTACGGGTCCCTACTCTGACCAGGCTGATTCGGCTCAGCCAAACCCTGCGTTTACACTTCCACATCCATCTGAGCCTCATAGTTTATGGTGGGTTCCACACTTTTTTATACACATCTATCAACCCACCAGATTGATTGGGTTTGGGCTGCATCATCAGCCTGTTGATCTGAACAAGCACCTGGTTGGACCAACCAGGCTCTTAATCAAGGTGCTTGTCTTACAAAACTCTGCTGACTTGACCATCCCCTCTCCATCGCATTTCCCGCTTGGCTGAAGGCATCAAATTTAGCGCTCAACGGGAGGCAGCCCGTCATTCTCTTTGAAAACCTGAAACTTGTTCTGACAGCTTTTTGCGCTTGAAGTTCACACTTTAGGACAGCCGACTCCACCTCAGGTGCTTGCATCTGAGATTAGAAATCGTCCGCAACAGTCACCCCGACCCATTCACTCATCAAAGCAGCTATCCTAATGTATGAACTTTGTTGAATAAAAACCCCTAGGTTACAATGAGGACATTGCAAATCTTAGGCATGGGGGGGTATGAAAGTGCAAAAACTCGTAAGAAAAGGTTCAAACAAAAAATTCACATATGCCAAAAATACCATAAAAATTAAAAAAATTTTCGAAAAAGAATAAGAGGAAAAGAGGAGAAGAAAATTTTGTGAAGGAGAAAAGAAACAAAATGAAAAAGGAGCACAAAATTATAAGAAAAGTTGATAGTCATTAGTAAGGAACTAAGGAATTAACCTAAGTTCTAGACCTCATTCAAGAAAATAACTGAAAAGTGCACAATGAGATTAGTAAGAATGCAAACCTTAGGCATTCTTGAATAGACTTTTAGTACCCATTAAGATCTGGACACTCCTCAAGAGGTTGAGGAAAATGAAAAGCTGAAGTATTAGGTCTAAGGCTTAGGGAGTATTCGGCCTCGTTAACTAATTTTTGGTTTACGGGACTCAGTAACCTAAGCACCCTAATCTCACACACAGCCTGGTTCAGTAAGCGTAAAAATCAGAATCACGCAGAAGCGTCGCAAAAATCTGAAAAGAACACCTAGAATAGGAGCGGCCGATCAACACAAGTTGATTTGGACGAGTTCCCAGCGCAGAGAGGCGGGAAATCCCCTCGAAGATGCGTAACAAAATATCATCTCCTCGGTGCTTGTCTCTTAGGATATTTACATATCCTACGGGGGGCATGTAAGCACTCTGCTGGTTCAGATTCCATGGATGGCATTATCTCGAAGTGTCAATTGCCAGGGTCTGGATTTGGCCACGGAATACCATGGATGGGATTATCTCGAAATCTCAATAGCCAGGGTTCCGGGGGTTGCCATGGGCGGTGCTATCTCGAAGCATCGATCGCCAGGAACCCTTGAGGATTGATGATGGGAGCAAGGAATCTGATACATACCGTGTTGAAAAGCTAATCCTAGGCTAGAACTAAAAAGAAAAAGAGAGAGAAAACTCTCCAAACAGAAAAACTTTCTATCTCTCTCTTACAAAACGCACTGCGAACTGGGCCAGGGCTAAAATCATTTCAAGCACGGGTGCTTTAACCACGAAGTCCAATAAACCTTAGGTTAGTTCTTGCAGGCCTTAAAAACCTTTGCTAAAAGACTGAGGCTAAGGCTTGACAGATTTGGATCTTGATTGGTACTAGAGTATCTTTTAGGCCTATGGTCAGCATTCTAACCTAATCTATGCTCAAATAAAAAAAGGCACTTATCTAAAACCATTAAAAAACTTCATGGTCTAGAACAAGGGTTGAAACCTTAAGTTTTTTTTGCTAAGGGACTAGCAAAAGCTAGGCATGGGGGTATGATGAGAACCTCATCATGAGCCATAAATAGCTCATTTTGACCCAATACAAAGGATAAAAGCTCCTACATATCTCAAGGAAAGGCTTAACTCAGAGAATTCTGAGTTTGAGAAGAAAACCAGTCATAAGGGGTAAAAGGGCAATTTTACCAGTATAATCTGCATACAGGGTAATTCAGGGCCCAAACACAGGTCAAAACAGCTTAATAAGAATAAAAGTGGGATGAGATGATCTAGCAAGGGCTACAGCACTTCCAAGGAACCAAATGATAATCTGTAACCCTAAAACAACCCACTTCAATTCACAAGGTTCGAGGCAAAGTAAAAATAGAATAAACCCTCTAAAATTCATAGAAAAATAATCTCTAGGGTTTAGAACCTTCAATTTGGCCTTTAGAACCCATTTTGACCTACATTGAGAACCATGCCCAATTAATAACTTAATTTGGGTCTTTACGCAAATTGACCGGTCAAACAAGGTTTAATATGAAAATGAAATTTACCATCAGATTCCTTAGGTTCTAATTCGTCATGTATAAAAACTTGAGCCTAAGAAGAAACCTCCTTGACCGACTTTACACTTTGGTCCTCATATATTTACTCTTTGGCCCTCAACTTTTGAACCCTCGCATTTTGGCCCCTAACTCTCCTTCGTTCTTTGCAAACAGGTCCCTCCTGCAAAACCCTGCCAGCACCATGCTCCGGCGACCTTGCGCGGAGCATGGCGCCGCGCAGGGTGAGGTGGAGGACCTGGCATGTGTACCGGGGGTGCCCTGCGTCGTCAGCCGTCGCAGGAGCACCCCCATGGTCATTGCAGCCCCCCATACCGGCCGTGCGAACGCACGGACGGTATGGGTTCGTATTCCGACCATTCTCCGGCGAGGGAGACACGTCGTCTCCCTCCGCCTTCCTCCCTGCTTCAACCCTATAAATACCCCCCGCCGCTCCACCGACCAAAGCAGCCTGGATCTGACGGAGAAAACCCCCAACTTTCCTCTCTTCTCACTCCGGCAGACGCCCACCAGCTCCGGCGGTTCTTCCTCCTCCTCCCCTTCGCTCTGCCGCAATACCAGCAGCAGAGACTTCTTCCCCTGCTCTTCCCGCGTCGCGCAATACCGGCGCGCGCTGCCTCTGCCCCGTCGTCACCGCCGTCCTTCCCCCACTGGGCATCGTCTTCTCCGGCGACAGTCGATACGACTGTCGCCCTGTTCCTCCCCCTTCGTCCCTGCAGTTAAGTTAGAACTACTCCCCTTCTTCTCCTCTTTCTTTCCCCGCTTTCAATTTAGTCAATTAAACCCTCGACCGCTCCTGTTCACCCTCATCCTCTCCGCCTCCGACCACCCTCCGGCGAGCCGCTCCCATCACCTCAGCGACCCACACGGCTCGCCGACCACCGCAGCACATCCGCCTCCTCACCCTGATCCTCTTCCGCCCCTCCACTTCCCACCAAACACCCTCTGCAGATCCGCCGAACACACCCACTCCTTCGCTCCCAGTTTGACCTAGGACGACCTGTTAGCTCCATCTCGCCCCCTGCAGACCCCCTGACCACCTTCGCCGTGCCACGGCGAAGGTCCCCCGCCTGTCTGATTTGGCCGAGAGGCCGTTCTATTGATTTCAGGTTCCAGGCCTTGACCGCCATTGGCGAGGAAGCTCGAAGCTTGCTTGAGGTTGCTCCAAGCCTAGATATCCCAGGTTGAAGAGCCACGGCCAGCGCGAAAGAGTCTTGCGCACACACCCTGGCCCTCAATTGAAGTTGCGCGCCTCAACAGCTGTTGCAATTGGACGCACCATCCCTGCTGCAGGCGTGAGAGAAAAGGGGTGCGCGGATAGTCCCACCTCGGGAGTTTCTGAAGCCACACACCCACATAAATTGCAAAAGTGCCACCATCTGTTTGCCTCAGTTACCACGGGGTGAGGTCCCTCTCACCCGACCCGACCCGACTCGGCCTCGTCCGTGACCACGCTCCGCGGACCTGGCTCGACCCGATTAGACTGACCTGCACTCCTCGCCCACCACGCACGCCGGTGGGCCTGGACCCGGGCCTGACCCGAACCCGATTACCCGATAGCGCTCTGGGAGAGCTTCCGAAGAGTGATTTCAGAGAGAGAGATACGCGGGGGAGGGGGGTAGAGTAGGTTTTTGCCTCTTGATGAAAAAACTCTGAAGTGTGCAGGCCAAAGAAGAAGAAGCAGACCCGCTGAAGAAGAAGGAGCTGCGGCACTGTAGCGAAGGCATCGTTAAGTCGTCTCAGCACCGGGGCAGACGACGGACAGTCAGCAGCCAGAGCAACACAGAAGGCAGGCTGAAGAAGAAGGAAGGGAGACTTAGTAGCCGAAGGCAGAAGCACCACGATTGTAGAAGAAGGAATGAAGAGAAGCAAGAAGCAAGAAAAGAAGAAGAAGATCTGAAGAAAAAGAAAGAAAGAAAACAAGGAAGAACAGAAGACAGAAGAAGAAGAGCACGAGGGGAAGATCTGAAGAAAGCAAGAAAAGAAGAAGAAGATCTGAAGAAAAAGAAAGAAAGAAAACAAGGAAGAACAGAAGACAGAAGAAGAAGAGCACGAGGGGAAGATCTGAAGAAAGCAAGAAAAGAAGAAGAAGATCTGAAGAAAAAGAAAGAAAGAAAACAAGGAAGAACAGAAGAAGAAGAGCACGAGGGGAAGATCTGAAGAAAGCAGAAGAAGAAGAAGAAGAAGAAGAACAGGAAGAACCAAAGACAAAGAGGAAGAAAGAAGAAAAGAAGAAGAAGCCAAATTTTCATCTCTCTCTCTCTCTCTCTTTATTTTTGTAATAGAACTTGTATATCTCTAGAATACAACTTGCTCCCTGAGTTCGACCTCGGGAACTCTTTTATTTTTCCGAGTAAAAAATTTTATATGAAACGTTGGTAACAACCGGCTTTACTACAACGATATAACTGAAAACGACGTTTCATCATTTTGGCGCCGTTGCCGGGGAGCAACGGCTATTCTAGAAGTAAACATTCCTGTATCTTTTAATTTCTGATAATCTCCTCTCTTTTGTGCAGCTACAGGAACTCAAGAAGACAAGCAACCACACGACAACCACTCCGAAGACAGGTAAATCTTTTCTCTCACTATTAACCCCTACACTCTAAAGAGAAAGAAAAGAAAAGAACAAAGCAATATAGGGCTAACCTGTCTTCCATACTTAGTAACCATAAAAAGTTGCATGTTTTCAACTCATCACTCCTGCACACTAAGGGTATTTAAGGGCTAACACATTCTTGCTTGAGCCCTAATTGCCCAACAAAGAGTTAAATGGACCAAGTAGAGCCAACATAAGGTCAAACATTAGGATTTCAGTAGAGACACACCCCTTAATCAAGAATTGAGGAAATCCTAAAGAGGTGTGCCCAAGCCATTGATTGAAAATAATTAACAAGAAAAATCCTAAACAATTGGCTCTCTCTAAACACTTGAACCCTAAAAGACAGGACCTAAAAGCTCTTAAAGAAAACAATAGGTAAAGTTGACCCCTTTGGGTTAACCAACCTTAAATTAGGTCACTCTTTGCACTTAAAAAGACTAAAGTTCAAGTGAAACCTTAAGCACCCTGATCTTAAAATTGGTAGACTTAAGAGGTCAAGATCCCCATTCTGGTCTACCTGGAACCGCAGTGACAAGAGAGGTCGGGTGGGGGAAACCCTGTAACCCGTGGGGACGCTCTACCGTGTAGGGGTCTTCGCGGGACTCTCCCTCTCTGGCTGCCCAGGTAATTCTCAGGTGGACGATCTTTCTGATCAAGGGGTCCATCTGCCCCGAACCTCTATAGTCACCCAACAATTTTTGGGTGTCTTGATTGGGTCCAGCACCTGCTTATCTCATCCAGCCCTTCAGTATTTTTCAGGAGGTCCTTGAAACCTCCAATAGAAGTTCACTCTCCCCGAGGCTAAGCCTCGGCCCCTTTGTTTTTGCAGAAATCATTCACATAGCCCCTCTTTCCTCTGATTCTGAACAAAATCCCCTTCTTCCATCTTAATTCAAACTTTGATTCCACCACCTGATCCAATTATGCAGCCTAATTACCTAGCAAGACTACCATTCAAGAAACCTGAATATCGGAGATCTATGAAAGATAAAATGATCGAGGATGCCATAAAATTCTATGAAAAAGAAGAAAAAACCTCAACACCAAAAGGAGATATTCAGGTTGATGTCCCAACAACCACATCCTTCATCATAAACTGTGCCCAAATTCTATTGACTGGAATTTCAAAAGGATCAACCCGAGATATGCTCATGACAGGATACATTGAGATGGAAAAATTACACCAATCTGAATACCTTCAATGCTTGACAAATCCTGTACTTTGGGAACAACACCAAGATGCCCTTATAAAACGGGTAGAAATGATGAAATCAGTAGAACAAATTATCAACCGGAAATACCCGTATATACCAGAAACAGAGGATGAACCATCTTGGAACAGTATCAAGGAACCATTCAGTTTCCCAGATCCCGGGATTGAGGCACAAAGTGGTTGTAAAATCCCAACCCAGGTAAAAGATAGCATTAAAATAGGTTGGGAAGTTGCAGGAGAAAACAATGCTGAGCCAACCCTAGGCCATAAATCACCAAGCTTAGAACTCCAAGACTCCTGCAATAACAAGATTAGAATTGAACCTCTGGAGGGTATAAATTCCGCCCCTTGTTTTGATAAGGTAACCCTCGAAGGTTATTCGGACTTAGGTTCTAATAATTCTACCCACATCCTAAGCCTAGAACCTAGATCTGAAACTTATTGGGAAGATTATGAGGCCCTTTATGAGAAAGATCGAATCTTTACAGAATATGATTCCGGGCCTCTATTTGATGAATGTCCTTTTCCAACATCCTCAGGAAATCTGATCGATTTTTCAGAAAACGTGCCAATTTATGATACAGAAACTGAGGAGTTGGATGAGCAAGGTTTTAATGGGGTCTATCCTACCAGCTTAGAGCTTGAACAGAACATCTTTTTGAACCCAGAATTGACATATAGGCTAGATCCCAGTCAGGCTGCTGATTCCACATCTGATGATTTTTGTTGTGGTGGAATTCATGATCATGAATCTCATTTTCGCCAACTCTCCGACAATTTCAAATCTGACTATAATTGCGGAGAGATTCCCCTTCCTGAACACGCCAGGCCTATCTACGACCTCAGTTCACATGATTCTGACTCTGACTCTGAGGTCCTGATTCCCGAGATCACCGATAACACAGAATCATTCCTTTTCGATCCTCAGGAACCAAAAACAGAAAATGCCAAGAGTGATTGCAACCAAGAATCCAAATTTTTTCTCGAATCCGATTTCTTTCATCCTACAAACACTCTTCCGGCATTTGATAGTTACCCAGAGGACTCTCTACAGAAAATCACCTATCATCTGTTTCTAGAAGAGCCCTCGTACACAATGGCCACCTCATCCGCACACACAGAACGGATCAAAACCTCTCCCAAACCCCGACCCGCAACCGGACTCAATTTCTATGCTGATTCACCTCTCACCGAGCCGATTGCATTTCCACATCGGGTTTCGAACATTGATCAGACTACATACCATGCTCTATCATTCTCTGATCACCCCTGTAGGGTTCCTGCATCAACCACTGATTATCCTACGGGTCCCTACTCTGACCAGGCTGATTCGGCTCAGCCAAACCCTGCGTTTACACTTCCACATCCATCTGAGCCTCATAGTTTATGGTGGGTTCCACACTTTTTTATACACATCTATCAACCCACCAGATTGATTGGGTTTGGGCTGCATCATCAGCCTGTTGATCTGAACAAGCACCTGGTTGGACCAACCAGGCTCTTAATCAAGGTGCTTGTCTTACAAAACTCTGCTGACTTGACCATCCCCTCTCCATCGCATTTCCCGCTTGGCTGAAGGCATCAAATTTAGCGCTCAACGGGAGGCAGCCCGTCATTCTCTTTGAAAACCTGAAACTTGTTCTGACAGCTTTTTGCGCTTGAAGTTCACACTTTAGGACAGCCGACTCCACCTCAGGTGCTTGCATCTGAGATTAGAAATCGTCCGCAACAGTCACCCCGACCCATTCACTCATCAAAACAGCTATCCTAATGTATGAACTTTGTTGAATAAAAACCCCTAGGTTACAATGAGGACATTGCAAATCTTAGGCATGGGGGGGTATGAAAGTGCAAAAACTCGTAAGAAAAGGTTCAAACAAAAAATTCACATATGCCAAAAATACCATAAAAATTAAAAAAATTTTCGAAAAAGAATAAGAGGAAAAGAGGAGAAGAAAATTTTGTGAAGGAGAAAAGAAACAAAATGAAAAAGGAGCACAAAATTATAAGAAAAGTTGATAGTCATTAGTAAGGAACTAAGGAATTAACCTAAGTTCTAGACCTCATTCAAGAAAATAACTGAAAAGTGCACAATGAGATTAGTAAGAATGCAAACCTTAGGCATTCTTGAATAGACTTTTAGTACCCATTAAGATCTGGACACTCCTCAAGAGGTTGAGGAAAATGAAAAGCTGAAGTATTAGGTCTAAGGCTTAGGGAGTATTCGGCCTCGTTAACTAATTTTTGGTTTACGGGACTCAGTAACCTAAGCACCCTAATCTCACACACAGCCTGGTTCAGTAAGCGTAAAAATCAGAATCACGCAGAAGCGTCGCAAAAATCTGAAAAGAACACCTAGAATAGGAGCGACCGATCAACACAAGTTGATTTGGACGAGTTCCCAGCGCAGAGAGGCGGGAAATCCCCTCGAAGATGCGTAACAAAATATCATCTCCTCGGTGCTTGTCTCTTAGGATATTTACATATCCTACGGGGGGCATGTAAGCACTCTGCTGGTTCAGATTCCATGGATGGCATTATCTCGAAGTGTCAATTGCCAGGGTCTGGATTTGGCCACGGAATACCATGGATGGGATTATCTCGAAATCTCAATAGCCAGGGTTCCGGGGGTTGCCATGGGCGGTGCTATCTCGAAGCATCGATCGCCAGGAACCCTTGAGGATTGATGATGGGAGCAAGGAATCTGATACATACCGTGTTGAAAAGCTAATCCTAGGCTAGAACTAAAAAGAAAAAGAGAGAGAAAACTCTCCAAACAGAAAAACTTTCTATCTCTCTCTTACAAAACGCACTGCGAACTGGGCCAGGGCTAAAATCATTTCAAGCACGGGTGCTTTAACCACGAAGTCCAATAAACCTTAGGTTAGTTCTTGCAGGCCTTAAAAACCTTTGCTAAAAGACTGAGGCTAAGGCTTGACAGATTTGGATCTTGATTGGTACTAGAGTATCTTTTAGGCCTATGGTCAGCATTCTAACCTAATCTATGCTCAAATAAAAAAAGGCACTTATCTAAAACCATTAAAAAACTTCATGGTCTAGAACAAGGGTTGAAACCTTAAGTTTTTTTTGCTAAGGGACTAGCAAAAGCTAGGCATGGGGGTATGATGAGAACCTCATCATGAGCCATAACTAGCTCATTTTGACCCAATACAAAGGATAAAAGCTCCTACATATCTCAAGGAAAGGCTTAACTCAGAGAATTCTGAGTTTGAGAAGAAAACCAGTCATAAGGGGTAAAAGGGCAATTTTACCAGTATAATCTGCATACAGGGTAATTCAGGGCCCAAACACAGGTCAAAACAGCTTAATAAGAATAAAAGTGGGATGAGATGATCTAGCAAGGGCTACAGCACTTCCAAGGAACCAAATGATAATCTGTAACCCTAAAACAACCCACTTCAATTCACAAGGTTCGAGGCAAAGTAAAAATAGAATAAACCCTCTAAAATTCATAGAAAAATAATCTCTAGGGTTTAGAACCTTCAATTTGGCCTTTAGAACCCATTTTGACCTACATTGAGAACCATGCCCAATTAATAACTTAATTTGGGTCTTTACGCAAATTGACCGGTCAAACAAGGTTTAATATGAAAATGAAATTTACCATCAGATTCCTTAGGTTCTAATTCGTCATGTATAAAAACTTGAGCCTAAGAAGAAACCTCCTTGACCGACTTTACACTTTGGTCCTCATATATTTACTCTTTGGCCCTCAACTTTTGAACCCTCGCATTTTGGCCCCTAACTCTCCTTCGTTCTTTGCAAACAGGTCCCTCCTGCAAAACCCTGCCAGCACCATGCTCCGGCGACCTTGCGCGGAGCATGGCGCCGCGCAGGGTGAGGTGGAGGACCTGGCATGTGTACCGGGGGTGCCCTGCGTCGTCAGCCGTCGCAGGAGCACCCCCATGGTCATTGCAGCCCCCCATACCGGCCGTGCGAACGCACGGACGGTATGGGTTCGTATTCCGACCATTCTCCGGCGAGGGAGACACGTCGTCTCCCTCCGCCTTCCTCCCTGCTTCAACCCTATAAATACCCCCCGCCGCTCCACCGACCAAAGCAGCCTGGATCTGACGGAGAAAACCCCCAACTTTCCTCTCTTCTCACTCCGGCAGACGCCCACCAGCTCCGGCGGTTCTTCCTCCTCCTCCTCTTCGCTCTGCCGCAATACCAGCAGCAGAGACTTCTTCCCCTGCTCTTCCCGCGTCGCGCAATACCGGCGCGCGCTGCCTCTGCCCCGTCGTCACCGCCGTCCTTCCCCCACTGGGCATCGTCTTCTCCGGCGACAGTCGATACGACTGTCGCCCTGTTCCTCCCCCTTCGTCCCTGCAGTTAAGTTAGAACTACTCCCCTTCTTCTCCTCTTTCTTTCCCCGCTTTCAATTTAGTCAATTAAACCCTCGACCGCTCCTGTTCACCCTCATCCTCTCCGCCTCCGACCACCCTCCGGCGAGCCGCTCCCATCACCTCAGCGACCCACACGGCTCGCCGACCACCGCAGCACATCCGCCTCCTCACCCTGATCCTCTTCCGCCCCTCCACTTCCCACCAAACACCCTCTGCAGATCCGCCGAACACACCCACTCCTTCGCTCCCAGTTTGACCTAGGACGACCTGTTAGCTCCATCTCGCCCCCTGCAGACCCCCTGACCACCTTCGCCGTGCCACGGCGAAGGTCCCCCGCCTGTCTGATTTGGCCGAGAGGCCGTTCTATTGATTTCAGGTTCCAGGCCTTGACCGCCATTGGCGAGGAAGCTCGAAGCTTGCTTGAGGTTGCTCCAAGCCTAGATATCCCAGGTTGAAGAGCCACGGCCAGCGCGAAAGAGTCTTGCGCACACACCCTGGCCCTCAATTGAAGTTGCGCGCCTCAACAGCTGTTGCAATTGGACGCACCATCCCTGCTGCAGGCGTGAGAGAAAAGGGGTGCGCGGATAGTCCCACCTCGGGAGTTTCTGAAGCCACACACCCACATAAATTGCAAAAGTGCCACCATCTGTTTGCCTCAGTTACCACGGGGTGAGGTCCCTCTCACCCGACCCGACCCGACTCGGCCTCGTCCGTGACCACGCTCCGCGGACCTGGCTCGACCCGATTAGACTGACCTGCACTCCTCGCCCACCACGCACGCCGGTGGGCCTGGACCCGGGCCTGACCCGAACCCGATTACCCGATAGCGCTCTGGGAGAGCTTCCGAAGAGTGATTTCAGAGAGAGAGATACGCGGGGGAGGGGGGTAGAGTAGGTTTTTGCCTCTTGATGAAAAAACTCTGAAGTGTGCAGGCCAAAGAAGAAGAAGCAGACCCGCTGAAGAAGAAGGAGCTGCGGCACTGTAGCGAAGGCATCGTTAAGTCGTCTCAGCACCGGGGCAGACGACGGACAGTCAGCAGCCAGAGCAACACAGAAGGCAGGCTGAAGAAGAAGGAAGGGAGACTTAGTAGCCGAAGGCAGAAGCACCACGATTGTAGAAGAAGGAATGAAGAGAAGCAAGAAGCAAGAAAAGAAGAAGAAGATCTGAAGAAAAAGAAAGAAAGAAAACAAGGAAGAACAGAAGACAGAAGAAGAAGAGCACGAGGGGAAGATCTGAAGAAAGCAAGAAAAGAAGAAGAAGATCTGAAGAAAAAGAAAGAAAGAAAACAAGGAAGAACAGAAGACAGAAGAAGAAGAGCACGAGGGGAAGATCTGAAGAAAGCAAGAAAAGAAGAAGAAGATCTGAAGAAAAAGAAAGAAAGAAAACAAGGAAGAACAGAAGAAGAAGAGCACGAGGGGAAGATCTGAAGAAAGCAGAAGAAGAAGAAGAAGAAGAAGAACAGGAAGAACCAAAGACAAAGAGGAAGAAAGAAGAAAAGAAGAAGAAGCCAAATTTTCATCTCTCTCTCTCTCTCTCTTTATTTTTGTAATAGAACTTGTATATCTCTAGAATACAACTTGCTCCCTGAGTTCGACCTCGGGAACTCTTTTATTTTTCCGAGTAAAAAATTTTATATGAAACGTTGGTAACAACCGGCTTTACTACAACGATATAACTGAAACCGACGTTCATCACAGGTGCATGTATGTGTTTTGTTGTATTGAGGTGGTGTTTTGCCAGTGTCGAGTCAAATCATCCACCTTCTTCTCGATGGTTGAGACCTTATCCAAGCGGATGTCTGAGGTTGTTGAGATGATCAGTAGAGGCTGAGGGATCCATTGTAGTGGCTACTGGACGAAGGGAGACGAAGGAGGTGATAGTTGCGGTATGACGAGGTGTTGTTTGAAACAGCGAAGAAGAGGTTAGTGGCTACTGTTTGGTAAGACGAAGGTGAAGGCTTCGGGAGAGGGAATGGTGACAATGAAGAGGTTAGAGGACACCGTGTAGGTATGGTGACGTCCTGTTTGAAACAAGGAAGGAGGATTGGCTACCTATTGTACAAGGTGGCTGGTGAAGAGGCTGGAGGTAGAAGGTTGATTGCACCGCAAAAATACACCTGCAATTGTGCCGTCTTGTGCTATTTCCTAAAATTACTAGTGCATATTAGGGTTCCATAGTCGCATTTGTGAAAATACATGCATGCATGCATTTAATAGAGAGGGGAGAAGAGTGAAATAAGTGGCCTTGCAAATAACATTTTTCCTCAAGTGCATCTTTGCAAAATTCACCTCCTTTTTATTTTTTACTTGACTTTCAAACTCTTCCCGCAGCTGCATGGCAACTTCTCCTCAAGCCATGCTCTGCAGCAGGCCCTTCCCTGCGGCAGCCTCTCCCTGCCAAGAGCCGTGCATGAGCCATGCACAGCCAGGGCATGGCTGTGCATGGCTTCCTCTTCTTTAAAAAGACCATGGTTTCATCTTTTTAGGCAACCTAGGCCCCCACAGAGAAAACCCACAGCAGCTTCTTCTTCTCCAGGCCACCATCTCCTCCTTCTCCCTCCATACGCCGGCCCTCCTCCTCTAAGGAGACACCCGGCGGACAGGAGCACCTTATGCACCACCGTGAGTTCACCATCGCCCAGCTCACCATAGAGCCGGTGGGCGTGGTGGCTCCTCCCTGACTTCTTCACTTTCCAGCCACTTCAGCCATTGCTGCAGGCTTCAAGGTCTGAAGCTTCGCGGCAGCAGCAACAGCAAGGCGGAAGCAGGCGTGTAGGCCACCGTGCGCCTGCACGCAGGCTTCCGCGCACTCCTGCAAGTGCCCTCGCCTCCAGCTTCTTCGCGCAAGCGCCCTGTCGCGCTCTCTCTTCCACCCGCAATCGGCCACCGCGTGCCACTGTAGTGGCCGGCCAAGCCCCACCACGCTTGCCAGCAGCCCTCTCTGTCGTGACATCCCACCCACAAGCCACTAGTCGGAGCCACTCTTTCGCGCGCGCCGAGCCGTCCACACTCATAGCACCTCCTGCTCCCGATCGCGCGGCTCGCCCGGCCACTGTAGCCACTGTTCACGCTAGTTTGCGGATCACTGTCGCTACAGTGGGGTGACGGGTAAGTTTCTCACTTAACCGGTCACCCGGCGCACTGCAACCAGCCGCAGCCCGCACGCGCATCTCGACCCGCGTTGCCCGCAGTTGCCCGCGTATGTTTGCGTGCACCCGCCTCTCCCAGCGCCTACCTTCGCCCTCTCCCTTCTCCCGCGTACACCTCTAACTACATATATATATATATATACCAATATATTTATAACCATATATATATATACATATAGATATATTTACATAAATACATATAAATCTATAAATATATTTTCACATTACTTATCATACGCTGTATCGCGGGAATATCTGCACCAATTGCTGATATTCCCCGATACACGCATACAAAAAGCGTGGTCGCACACATCTTCCGCCATCCACCTTACACTCCATGCGGCACCTCATCCTGTCGATTGCGTCTTTCTAGATGACGACCGACTCGACACCGTGCTACACTCCATCTCCGCCTCCACCCTCACCCTTTATACATATATAGTATATACATATATATCTATACTATATTTACTTTATTTCTATTTCTCTGGCATGCCCATAAAAAGATAAAAAAAAATATAAAAGAGAAAAGATAATCTTTGACTTGCAGGTACTCCGTCTTGCAAATAGCAAGACCCATTTTGGAACCCTGATTTGGCTCAAAGCCAAGAACCTAATTTTGAGGGTGTGCCTCAAGGACCAAGATTATCAGAAAAAAATCTAAATAGAAAAAATGCCAAAAACGCAATAAACGAATGGAAGAGACTCGTAGGAAAGGCGTAGAAACATGACTTGTAGCCCCACTTCCCTGAGTTTGACCCTGGGCCTAAAAGTGGTCAAGATAAAATCAAGTAGGCCAGGTAAAAAAAAAAATTTGTAAAGAGATGGTTAGGTCTGATTTAGGTTAACCACTATACACACTTCAACGATAAAATCACCATATTAGCAACCTAACTGGGTCTGATACCATACGTTTTCTTGCGCCGTTGCCGGGGAAGTGCACCTTCAAGTAAGTTTTTACTCCATTCCTTTCAATTTTTCTCTTCTCTCTTCATGGGTGTCTCTGTTTTTGGTGTGCAGGAGAACCTATTGTAAGGAAAAGTCAAGCAAATGAAGTCGAAGACATGAGCAGATCCATGGCGGGAACGAGAGCGTGAAGACGCCGACACCACATTGGAGCTTCGCACACGTTGTCGAACAAGTAGGTCTTCTTTTCTTAGCAACTAGGGTTAACTTGTCACCTTAATAAAAAAAAACTAGAAAAACTTCTTGGGATCTCTTGGGGCAAGTTGATTAAAAACCATTTGTTTGATTGATTGACATCACTCTTACCGCCCTGGGATTTCCCGCCTTACTTCGCATAGCGAAAATCCAAGAATCTTGATTCTTGAATTTTTCGCCGTGGGAAGTATTCTTTGAGGCAAACATAAAAAGATTGATTGCACCCCTCTTTGCCTCACTTATCTGCAAATTCGGGATCACATTTTTTGGAGGGGAGACTTGGAATTGAGTTGATTCCAACCCTACCATGACTTTTCAACTTGCCTAAGATTAGATCCCGAATATTTCAACCCCAACAAATTAATTTTCTTTATCTTTTGGTTGAGCCTTGTGTGGAAATCTTTCTGGTGATTGGTTGCACTTGAATTGAAGTGCTTTGGCTCCCTTTCACACTAATCTAAAACTGATTCGTGCATCCACACATTAGGGAAGCCCATTGCATTGTAGCATGCATTAACCAATTGACAATGAAGAAGGGTTTGCTGGGCTTAGAAGAAAACCTGTATTCTCTCAAAAACCTGGAGATTGTTTGAATTGGTATTTCAGCGAAATCCTAAAATCCATACTACTTAAGGTTGAATTCTAAAAGCCATTCACCAATAAAAACTTCAATTCAGGGAGATTTCCCCGTTACATGCTTGTTTTACACACTTGAAAAAATCAATCACTTGGGCATTACCCGTAAACAACACCCTTCACATTCCAAAAGCACTTGCTCCTAAGCCTCTAACTAAAATTGGTAGTAACTTGACCCTTCTTAAGGATTGGAGGTCTAACTACCTGCGTGTAGCGCCTACGTTCTGGTGAGAGTTCCCGCATGCTATCAGGTGTCTAAGATTGGGGCAAACGGCCTTTCAATCTGGCCCGGTGGTTCCGCAGTGCTCGCATTCGGTTCCGTAGTTCGTGATAGTAGGTAATTTAGATCTTTAGGTCTAAGGGCACATTGTAGAGGTTAGGAATTTGATTGACTTGATTTGTCATCAAGGGTACCTTTGCAGCGTCATTTCTCTCATCTCTTTTCCCTTCTTATCGCCCCAATTCTTCCTGCGGTAGTGCATGTTTGGGAGGAGGTCACAAAACCCTGAACTGTTTGAATTGCCTGATAAATTTAGAAAAGAAGCCGAATCGTCCTCCTCCTCCACAAACATGGTTGCACGCCCACCCCTAAATCCCGAGGGAGGAAACCGCCCTCAGAACCCACCAGGTGGTGGAGCCTTAGATCCCATAACCCGCCTCCAAGCCCAAATGGAAATGTATAATGTGCAAATGGAAGCCATTCGGGAAACATTGGAGGAAATGCAGAACCCTCCCGAATGGGAGGAGCCTTGGTCTCTTAGCTCCTATCAGAATCCCACTGCTATAGAGACCATGGGACAAATTCGGGTCCCCATCGGCGGGGACGACTTTGAACTGAAACCTAACATAATTGGCCTAATAAATTTTCACTCCCATGGTCTTGCAAGTGAAGATCCTTTTCTCCACTTGGAAGGCCTAACCCGACTGGCTGAAATGGTTAAACCAAGAAATGTCAGGTTACCTATAGTCCTCATGAAAATGTTCCCGTTTTCATTGCAGGATAAAGCGTCGCAGTGGTTACGCACCCTTAGGAGAACCATCCACTCTTGGGAAGAAATGCGAATAATGTTTCTCAAGAAGTTCTTCCTAATCGGGCGCACCAATGTGCTTCGTCGTGCTATCACCTCCTTTACGCAACAAAACGGTGAATAATTTCATGAGGCATGGGAGAATAATGACCTCAGGAAGTGTCCACACCACGGTCTGCCTAAGTGGCATATAGCCTAGATTTTCTACTATGGGCTAAATGAGACTTTGAAGCAGATTGCAGACGCTTCCTGCGGAGGGAATTTTATGAATAAAGACGAGAATGGAGCATTTGAATTGTTTGAAAATATGAGTGAAAACTCAATGAACAATGCTTCCATTGTCACCTTTAATCCTACCAGCTAGCCCAGAAATGTCCACGAAGTTGACACGGGACCCTCCTATTCTTCCACAGATCTCAGTCTTATCGCGCAAATATTGGATGAAGTCTCTGTCATGCACAAGAAGCTGGACGTGCTTCTGGCCAACCCTGCCTGTTCTATGGCAAACACCCCTACTTCACCACTTCGTCACAATCCAAATTCTTCCAACACCAGGCTTATCCCGAGAAACCCTGTAAGACCTTCCTTACCGAGTGTTGCGCTGAGCGACTCGGTAAGTCGTGTGGATCTGGCTTCTACGAGCCAGTATTTCGACACGGAGGACCAAGCCTCCATGTTCTCAGACGCATACTTACATACGGACGCGTCTTCTGGCATAGAAGATGCTTGCGCCCTGGGAAACAACCCGTTCTCTGCCACTTATAACCTAGGGTGGCGAAATCATCCGTGAAATTCCCTTCGAAGAGGGGTGACGTAATAATGCGGAAATCAAATATATAAAGCAATCTCACAAAATAGGCAATCACAAAATGTACACAAGTAATTTTTAGGTGGAAACCCAAACCGGGTGAAAACCACCACCTAACCCTCTCGAGTTAGGATTTTCCGATCAACCTAGTTGATCAAATCCACCAACCGAATCACTTTAAAACGAGGGTGATTCAACCTCAGTACAACCACGCTACAAGTACGAGGGTAGCGTTCCTCAACCCCTTCTCTCCACGAGAAGGATTTTGTCCCACGAAGGAGACGGGAATTCGCAAAGTGAATACCCAACAAAATAACAAAGATAAAATAAAACAACAAACCTATAGAGCCAACAAAGTAATAAACCTAAGCTTCTATAGGATTTAGGAAACTCCCCTTTGCAAGGAGTGCGTCGACGATGACGCGGGTGCGTGAGCCACGCAACGGTGCAATGTCGCTCTCGTAGACAACGGCGGGAGAGCGGGTGCGCGAAGGGAATGATGCTCTCAAGATGTAGAACTTGAGCTTAGAGAGCAAGAGCTTCTTGGACACAAGAGAGTGGAAGTATGTTGCTTAAGTGTGTCTTGTGTTTCTCTTGTTGTGTATTTGTGTTGCAAGGGTTCCCCTCTATTTATAGAGGCCTTAGGAAGGCTTTGGAAGGCTTAGGAAGGGTTCTATAGCCGTTGGGAACAAAGTCCAAGTGAATCAGCCCGAAATCAGGAACAATCATTACACTTGACAGGGTGATCAGACGTCTAACTCTGGCATCAGACGTCTGGAAGGCCACCTTAAGACATCTGATTTAAAGGTCAAACGTTTGATTCTGTGCGGGTTTCCTCCTGACTTGAATCAGATCTAAACAGGCTTTTTGTGTAAGTCCATCAGACGACATGCAGGACGTCTGGCACTATGTATGGACGTCTGGAAACCTACTTTTACTGTGGGAATTGATTTCCAAACGTTGCAACGGCTATAAAATCTCTGAGAAGAGATTTTGGGTCAGCCGAGGCAAAATGGTCAATTATCAGACGTCTGGTAAGTCCTATGGACGTCTGATAAGGCTCTAACGGTCATAATCTGCAGTGCCTGCTAAGCTAGCCAACGGTCCACTAATTGGACGTCTGGAAAATCCATCAGACGTCTTCTAAGACGTCTGGTATAAGGTCTGGACGTCTGATTTCATCAGACAGAATACTAACTCCAGCCTAACAGTCATCAGACGTCTGAAACAACAGTCAGACGTCTTAAAAGGCTTTATCAGACGTCTGATTTGGGAATTAGACGTCTGGAAACTCTGTTTGAACCCTATATTGGTTTTCTAAGTATTCTACAGAAAACCTAAGTATCCTAGGATTGTGCCGGTGTTCCTAGGACTACTGTTAGGGTTCTTTGAGGCTCTTTAACATGAAATATCTAAGGAAATAAAGAGCAACAAAAGAAACGAAAAATACAACAAGTACAAAAGAAGGAAATCTATCCTATTCTTCATTTCCTTCCATCTTCAATCTTTCGCTCCGCGCGAACCTCCTCTGTTTTCCGTCAAGCTCCTCCAATCCATCCTGGATACGAGCTCGAACTCCGTCTAAACACGTCCACATTTGCAATTGACCTGAAATCTAGGATTCAAATTGCAAATGTTAAATAACACGTGTTTTGTTATCATCAAAACAACTGATCGTGGTGCTCTAGCACCAACAATCTCCCCCTTTTTGATGATGACAAAATCGTAAATAATAATACATAAAAATCCTCCCCCTTTTTGACATTATCAAAAAGGTTTGATTGGTTTAAAATTCCTATAACTTCCCCTTAAAACATGCTCTTCTATGAGTTTCTTTTGACAAAGGTAATGTCCTCCCCCTTTTTGTAACAATGAGATAGCTATTATTTTTCTCCCCCTTTCTAAAGGAAATTTAGCTACCTTACATCTCCCCCTTAAAAATTGACAATTAGCTCATTAATTTTTAACTCCCCCTATCTAAATGCTTATAAAAAGATAGGGTTAAAAATTTTACCTCACCTACCATGGCCAATAAAATGGCCCGAATGGTGGTGGTGGATGCCACATCGGATGGGGCTCCCATCCGTAGCTTGGAGGCCCGGGCATTGGCGCCGGTCTCCAATCTGGTGGTCGACGTGCGGCGGGTCCGTCGTTTGTTCGCCATCTCGTCGGTCTTCTTGTTCTCCTCCTTGGTCTACTCCTTGGTTCTCCCAATTCGAGTTGACCAGCCTTGAACTTGTAGGTCCAGTCCTTTATGTTGTAATTATCCCTGAACCCTACAAAACAAGATTCTAATTCCTTTTTCGGTATCCAAGTGGGCTTGGATCCGGATTTGTTAGCGGGTCTCCTTGATGGAGATCCTTTCTCAACCTTAGGGCTATAAAAATTATCTACTTTATTGATTAATTTGTTGGAGTTTTCCCTAAGACATGCGATTTCTTTTTCTATAATATCCATCTTAGTCTTTAAATCAGAAATTTCTATTTTTAGACTAACATTTTCCTCAATCAATTTATTATTTTTATTGATGAGGTTATGATTTTCTAATAACAGGTTATTATCCTTAGGACTATTTTCTATGTCCTTGAGTTGTTTTTCTAACCTATCATTTTCATTTCTAAGAAAACTAAGGTTCTTTTTAATGCTTTTATTTTCTATTTTTAGTGATTTACTAATCTCAAATAATTCATTAAAAGCTTCTTGTAAATCAAAATTTACCTCATTGTCGCTGTCGCTTCCGCTTTCGCTGTCGCTATTGGTTCCTCTGGCCATGAAACCAAAGCAAGCGGTTTCTTCTTTTTCTTCTTCTTCTTCCTCCGAGCTTGTCTCCTCATGAGTGCTTTCCAACCTCCTCCATATCTCGTGGGCGGTGGTGCACTCTTTGATTTTCTCGAACTCCTTCAGACTCAACGCGCAATACAAGGAATTCATTGCCTTTGCGTTGAGGTTGAGATTCTGAACCTGATCTTCTGAGTAACCTTTTGCGGGTTTCTTGGGAATCAAAAATGCGGATTCGCATTTTTCCCACACCCGGAAGTCGTAGGCCTGCAACCACATAGTCATACGATTTTTCCAATAAATGAAATCTATACCAGCAAAGTATGGTGGTCGCGAGGTATCGTGTCCTTCAGTGCACGCGAATGCTTTTCCCTTCATGTCTAGATCCTCGTCGGTTTGTAACGCCGATAACGCGAGACCTGCTCTGATACCAATTGAAATTCCCTTCGAAGAGGGGTGACGTAATAATGCGGAAATCAAATATATAAAGCAATCTCACAAAATAGGCAATCACAAAATGTACACAAGTAATTTTTAGGTGGAAACCCAAACCGGGTGAAAACCACCACCTAACCCTCTCGAGTTAGGATTTTCCGATCAACCTAGTTGATCAAATCCACTAACCGAATCACTTTAAAACGAGGGTGATTCAACCTCAGTACAACCACGCTACAAGTACGAGGGTAGCGTTCCTCAACCCCTTCTCTCCACGAGAAGGATTTTGTCCCACGAAGGAGACGGGAATTCGCAAAGCGAATACCCAACAAAATAACAAAGATAAAATAAAACAACAAACCTATAGAGCCAACAAAGTAATAAACCTAAGCTTCTATAGGATTTAGGAAACTCCCCTTTGCAAGGAGTGCGTCGACGATGACGCGGGTGCGTGAGCCACGCAACGGCGCAATGTCGCTCTCGTAGACAACGGCGGGAGAGCGGGTGCGCGAAGGGAATGATGCTCTCAAGATGTAGAACTTGAGCTTAGAGAGCAAGAGCTTCTTGGACACAAGAGAGTGGAAGTATGTTGCTTAAGTGTGTCTTGTGTTTCTCTTGTTGTGTATTTGTGTTGCAAGGGTTCCCCTCTATTTATAGAGGCCTTAGGAAGGCTTTGGAAGGCTTAGGAAGGGTTCTATAGCCGTTGGGAACAAAGTCCAAGTGAATCAGCCCGAAATCAGGAACAATCATTACACTTGACAGGGTGATCAGACGTCTAACTCTGGCATCAGACGTCTGGAAGGCCACCTTAAGACATCTGATTTAAAGGTCAGACGTCTGATTCTGTGCGGGTTTCCTCCTGACTTGAATCAGATCTAAACAGGGTTTTTGTGCAAGTCCATCAGACGACATGCAGGACGTCTGGCACTATGTATGGACGTCTGGAAACCTACTTTTACTGTGGGAATTGATTTCCAAACGTTGCAACGGCTATAAAATCTCTGAGAAGAGATTTTGGGTCAGCCGAGGCAAAACGGTCAATTATCAGACGTTTGGTAAGTCCTATGGATGTCTGATAAGGCTCTAACGGTCATAATCTGCAGTGCCTGCTAAGCTAGCCAACGGTCCACTAATTGGACGTCTGGCAAATCCATCAGACGTCTTCTAAGACGTCTGGTATAAGGTCTGGACGTCTGATTTCATCAGACAGAATACTAACTCCAGCCTAACAGTCATCAGACGTCTGAAACAACAGTCAGACGTCTTAAAATGCTTTATCAGACGTCTGATTTGGGAATTAGACGTCTGGAAACTCTGTTTGAACCCTATATTGGTTTTCTAAGTATTCTACAGAAAACCTAAGTATCCTAGGGTTGTGCCGGTGTTCCTAGGACTACTGTTAGGGTTCTTTGAGGCTCTTTAACATGAAATATCTAAGGAAATAAAGAGCAACAAAAGAAACGAAAAATACAACAAGTACAAAAGAAGGAAATCTATCCTATTCTTCATTTCCTTCCATCTTCAATCTTTCGCTCCGCGCGAACCTCCTCTATTTTCCGTCAAGCTCCTCCAATCCGTCCTGGATACGAGCTCGAACTCCGTCTAAACACGTCCACATTTGCAATTGACCTGAAATCTAGGACTCAAATTGCAAATGTTAAATAACACGTGTTTTGTTATCATCAAAACAACTGATCGTGGTGCTCTAGCACCAACAATCTCCCCCTTTTTGATGATGACAAAACCGTAAATAATAATACATAAAAATCCTCCCCCTTTTTGACATTATCAAAAAGGTTTGATTGGTTTAAAATTCCTATAACTTCCCCTTAAAACATGCTCTTCTATGAGTTTCTTTTGACAAAGGTAATGTCCTCCCCCTTTTTGTAACAATGAGATAGCTATTATTTTTCTCCCCCTTTCTAAAGGAAATTTAGCTACCTTATATCTCCCCCTTAAAAATTGACAATTAGCTCATTAATTTTTAACTCCCCCTATCTAAATGCTTATAAAAAGATAGGGTTAAAAATTTTACCTCACCTACCATGGCCAATAAAATGGCCCGAATGGTGGTGGTGGATGCCACATCGGATGGGGCTCCCATCCGTAGCTTGGAGGCCCGGGCATTGGCGCCGGTCTCCAATCTGGTGGTCGACGTGCGGCGGGTCCGTCGTTTGTTCGCCGTCTCGTCGGTCTTCTTGTTCTCCTCCTTGGTCTACTCCTTGGTTCTCCCAATTCGAGTTGACCAGCCTTGAACTTGTAGGTCCAGTCCTTTATGTTGTAATTATCCCTGAACCCTACAAAATAAGATTCTAATTCCTTTTTCGGTATCCAAGTGGGCTTGGATCCGGATTTGTTAGCGGGTCTCCTTGATGGAGATCCTTTCTCAACCTTAGGGCTATAAAAATTATCTACTTTATTGATTAATTTGTTGGAATTTTCCCTAAGACATGCGATTTCTTTTTCTATAATATCCATCTTAGTCTTTAAATCAGAAATTTCTATTTTTAGACTAACATTTTCCTCAATCAATTTATTATTTTTATTGATGAGGTTATGATTTTCTAATAACAGGTTATTATCCTTAGGACTATTTTCTATGTCCTTGAGTTGTTTTTCTAACCTATCATTTTCATTTCTAAGAAAACTAAGGTTCTTTTTAATGCTTTTATTTTCTATTTTTAGTGATTTACTAATCTCAAATAATTCATTAAAAGCTTCTTGTAAATCAAAATTTACCTCATTGTCGCTGTCGCTTCCGCTTTCGCTGTCGCTATTGGTTCCTCTGGCCATGAAACCAAAGCAAGCGGTTTCTTCTTTTTCTTCTTCTTCTTCCTCCGAGCTTGTCTCCTCATGAGTGCTTTCCAACCTCCTCCATATCTCGTGGGCGGTGGTGCACTCTTTGATTTTCTCGAACTCCTTCAGACTCAACGCGCAATACAAGGCATTCATTGCCTTTGCGTTGAGGTTGAGATTCTGAACCTGATCTTCTGAGTAACCTTTTGCGGGTTTCTTGGGAATCAAAAATGCGGATTCGCATTTTTCCCACACCCGGAAGTCGTAGGCCTGCAACCACATAGTCATACGATTTTTCCAATAAATGAAATCTATACCAGCAAAGTATGGTGGTCGCGAGGTATCGTGTCCTTCAGTGCACACGAATGCTTTTCCCTTCATGTCTAGATCCTCGTCGGTTTGTAACGCCGATAACGCGAGACCTGCTCTGATACCAATTGAAATTCCCTTCGAAGAGGGGTGACGTAATAATGCGGAAATCAAATATATAAAGCAATCTCACAAAATAGGCAATCACAAAATGTACACAAGTAATTTTTAGGTGGAAACCCAAACCGGGTGAAAACCACCACCTAACCCTCTCGAGTTAGGATTTTCCGATCAACCTAGTTGATCAAATCCACTAACCGAATCACTTTAAAACGAGGGTGATTCAACCTCAGTACAACCACGCTACAAGTACGAGGGTAGCGTTCCTCAACCCCTTCTCTCCACGAGAAGGATTTTGTCCCACGAAGGAGACGGGAATTCGCAAAGAGAATACCCAACAAAATAACAAAGATAAAATAAAACAACAAACCTATAG
Organism: Thalassia testudinum; assembly: GCA_037157565.1. Classification (NCBI taxonomy): domain Eukaryota; kingdom Viridiplantae; phylum Streptophyta; class Magnoliopsida; order Alismatales; family Hydrocharitaceae; genus Thalassia; species Thalassia testudinum. The sequence continues at coordinate 168,473,992 of JAZHRO010000031.1, forward strand.
AGCCAACAAAGTAATAAACCTAAGCTTCTATAGGATTTAGGAAACTCCCCTTTGCAAGGAGTGCGTCGACGATGACGCGGGTGCGTGAGCCACGCAACGGCGCAATGTCGCTCTCGTAGACAACGGCGGGAGAGCGGGTGCGCGAAGGGAATGATGCTCTCAAGATGTAGAACTTGAGCTTAGAGCGCAAGAGCTTCTTGGACACAAGAGAGTGGAAGTATGTTGCTTAAGTGTGTCTTGTGTTTCTCTTGTTGTGTATTTGTGTTGCAAGGGTTCCCCTCTATTTATAGAGGCCTTAGGAAGGCTTTGGAAGGCTTAGGAAGGGTTCTATAGCCGTTGGGAACAAAGTCCAAGTGAATCAGCCCGAAATCAGGAACAATCATTACACTTGACAGGGTGATCAGACGTCTAACTCTGGCATCAGACGTCTGGAAGGCCACCTTAAGACGTCTGATTTAAAGGTCAGACGTCTGATTCTGTGCGGGTTTCCTCCTGACTTGAATCAGATCTAAACAGGGTTTTTGTGCAAGTCCATCAAACGACAAGCAGGACGTCTGGCACTATGTATGGACGTCTGGAAACCTACTTTTACTGTGGGAATTGATTTCCAAACGTTGCAACGGCTAGAAAATCTCTGAGAAGAGATTTTGGGTCAGCCGAGGCAAAACGGTCAATTATCAGACGTCTGGTAAGTCCTATGGACGTCTGATAAGGCTCTAACGGTCATAATCTGCAGTGCCTGCTAAGCTAGCCAACGGTCCACTAATTGGACGTCTGGCAAATCCATCAGACGTCTTCTAAGACGTCTGGTATAAGGTCTGGACGTCTGATTTCATCAGACAGAATACTAACTCCAGCCTAACAGTCATCAGACGTCTGAAACAACAGTCAGACGTCTTAAAATGCTTTATCAGACGTCTGATTTGGGAATTAGACGTCTGGAAACTCTGTTTGAACCCTATATTGGTTTTCTAAGTATTCTACAGAAAACCTAAGTATCCTAGGGTTGTGCCGGTGTTCCTAGGACTACTGTTAGGGTTCTTTGAGGCTCTTTAACATGAAATATCTAAGGAAATAAAGAGCAACAAAAGAGACGAAAAATACAACAAGTACAAAAGAAGGAAATCTATCCTATTCTTCATTTCCTTCCATCTTCAATCTTTCGCTCCGCGCGAACCTCCTCTGTTTTCCGTCAAGCTCCTCCAATCCGTCCTGGATACGAGCTCGAACTCCGTCTAAACACGTCCACATTTGCAATTGACCTGAAATCTAGGACTCAAATTGCAAATGTTAAATAACACGTGTTTTGTTATCATCAAAACAACTGATCGTGGTGCTCTAGCACCAACAATCTCCCCCTTTTTGATGATGACAAAATCGTAAATAATAATACATAAAAATCCTCCCCCTTTTTGACATTATCAAAAAGGTTTGATTGGTTTAAAATTCCTATAACTTCCCCTTAAAACATGCTCTTCTATGAGTTTCTTTTGACAAAGGTAATGTCCTCCCCCTTTTTGTAACAATGAGATAGCTATTATTTTTCTCCCCCTTTCTAAAGGAAATTTAGCTACCTTATATCTCCCCCTTAAAAATTGACAATTAGCTCATTAATTTTTAACTCCCCCTATCTAAATGCTTATAAAAAGATAGGGTTAAAAATTTTACCTCACCTACCATGGCCAATAAAATGGCCCGAATGGTGGTGGTGGATGCCACATCGGATGGGGCTCCCATCCGTAGCTTGGAGGCCCGGGCATTGGCGCCGGTCTCCAATCTGGTGGTCGACGTGCGGCGGGTCCGTCGTTTGTTCGCCGTCTCGTCGGTCTTCTTGTTCTCCTCCTTGGTCTACTACTTGGTTCTCCCAATTCGAGTTGACCAGCCTTGAACTTGTAGGTCCAGTCCTTTATGTTGTAATTATCCCTGAACCCTACAAAACAAGATTCTAATTCCTTTTTCGGTATCCAAGTGGGCTTGGATCCGGATTTGTTAGCGGGTCTCCTTGATGGAGATCCTTTCTCAACCTTAGGGCTATAAAAATTATCTACTTTATTGATTAATTTGTTGGAGTTTTCCCTAAGACATGCGATTTCTTTTTCTATAATATCCATCTTAGTCTTTAAATCAGAAATTTCTATTTTTAGACTAACATTTTCCTCAATCAATTTATTATTTTTATTGATGAGGTTATGATTTTCTAATAACAGGTTATTATCCTTAGGACTATTTTCTATGTCCTTGAGTTATTTTTCTAACCTATCATTTTCATTTCTAAGAAAACTAAGGTTCTTTTTAATGCTTTTATTTTCTATTTTTAGTGATTTACTAATCTCAAATAATTCATTAAAAGCTTCTTGTAAATCAAAATTTACCTCATTGTCGCTGTCGCTTCCGCTTTCGCTGTCGCTATTGGTTCCTCTGGCCATGAAACCAAAGCATGCGGTTTCTTCTTTTTCTTCTTCTTCTTCCTCCGAGCTTGTCTCCTCATGAGTGCTTTCCAACCTCCTCCATATCTCGTGGGCGGTGGTGCACTCTTTGATTTTCTCGAACTCCTTCAGACTCAACGCGCAATACAAGGCATTCATTGCCTTTGCGTTGAGGTTGAGATTCTGAACCTGATCTTCTGAGTAACCTTTTGCGGGTTTCTTGGGAATCAAAAATGCGGATTCGCATTTTTCCCACACCCGGAAGTCGTAGGCCTGCAACCACATAGTCATACGATTTTTCCAATAAATGAAATCTATACCAGCAAAGTATGGTGGTCGCGAGGTATCGTGTCCTTCAGTGCACACGAATGCTTTTCCCTTCATGTCTAGATCCTCGTCGGTTTGTAACGTCGATAACGCGAGACCTGCTCTGATACCAATTGAAATTCCCTTCGAAGAGGGGTGACGTAATAATGCGGAAATCAAATATATAAAGCAATCTCACAAAATAGGCAATCACAAAATGTACACAAGTAATTTTTAGGTGGAAACCCAAACCGGGTGAAAACCACCACCTAACCCTCTCGAGTTAGGATTTTCCGATCAACCTAGTTGATCAAATCCACTAACCGAATCACTTTAAAACGAGGGTGATTCAACCTCAGTACAACCATGCTACAAGTACGAGGGTAGCGTTCCTCAACCCCTTCTCTCCATGAGAAGGATTTTGTCCCACGAAGGAGACGGGAATTCGCAAAGCGAATACCCAACAAAATAACAAAGATAAAATAAAATAACAAACCTATAGAGCCAACAAAGTAATAAACCTAAGCTTCAATAGGATTTAGGAAACTCCCCTTTGCAAGGAGTGCGTCGACGATGACGCGGGTGCGTGAGCCACGCAATGGCGCAATGTCGCTCTCGTAGACAACGGCGGGAGAGCGGGTGCGCGAAGGGAATGATGCTCTCAAGATGTAGAACTTGAGCTTAGAGTGCAAGAGCTTCTTGGACGCAAGAGAGTGGAAGTATGTTGCTTAAGTGTGTCTTGTGTTTCTTTTGTTGTGTATTTGTGTTGCAAGGGTTCCCCTCTATTTATAGAGGCCTTAGGAAGGCTTTGGAAGGCTTAGGAAGGGTTCTATAGCCGTTGGGAACAAAGTCCAAGTGAATCAGCCCGAAATCAGGAACAATCATTACACTTGACAGGGTGATCAGACGTCTAACTCTGGCATCAGACGTCTGGAAGGCCACCTTAAGACGTCTGATTTAAAGGTCAGACGTCTGATTCTGTGCGGGTTTCCTCCTGACTTGAATCAGATCTAAACAGGGTTTTTGTGCAAGTCCATCAGACGACATGCAGGACGTCTGGCACTATGTATGGACGTCTGGAAACCTACTTTTACTGTGGGAATTGATTTCCAAACGTTGCAACGGCTAGAAAATCTCTGAGAAGAGATTTTGGGTCAGCCGAGGCAAAACGGTCAATTATCAGACGTCTGGTAAGTCCTATGGACGTCTGATAAGGCTCTAACGGTCATAATCTGCAGTGCCTGCTAAGCTAGCCAACGGTCCACTAATTGGACGTCTGGCAAATCCATCAGACGTCTTCTAAGACGTCTGGTATAAGGTCTGGACGTCTGATTTCATCAGACAGAATACTAACTCCAGCCTAACAGTCATCAGACGTCTGAAACAACAGTCAGACGTCTTAAAATGCTTTATCAGACGTCTGATTTGGGAATTAGACGTCTGGAAACTCTGTTTGAACCCTATATTGGTTTTCTAAGTATTCTACAGAAAACCTAAGTATCCTAGGGTTGTGCCGGTGTTCCTAGGACTACTGTTAGGGTTCTTTGAGGCTCTTTAACATGAAATATCTAAGGAAATAAAGAGCAACAAAAGAGACGAAAAATACAACAAGTACAAAAGAAGGAAATCTATCCTATTCTTCATTTCCTTCCATCTTCAATCTTTCGCTCCGCGCGAACCTCCTCTGTTTTCCGTCAAGCTCCTCCAATCCGTCCTGGATACGAGCTCGAACTCCGTCTAAACACGTCCACATTTGCAATTGACCTGAAATCTAGGACTCAAATTGCAAATGTTAAATAACACGTGTTTTGTTATCATCAAAACAACTGATCGTGGTGCTCTAGCACCAACAATCTCCCCCTTTTTGATGATGACAAAATCGTAAATAATAATACATAAAAATCCTCCCCCTTTTTGACATTATCAAAAAGGTTTGATTGGTTTAAAATTCCTATAACTTCCCCTTAAAACATGCTCTTCTATGAGTTTCTTTTGACAAAGGTAATGTCCTCCCCCTTTTTGTAACAATGAGATAGCTATTATTTTTCTCCCCCTTTCTAAAGGAAATTTAGCTACCTTATATCTCCCCCTTAAAAATTGACAATTAGCTCATTAATTTTTAACTCCCCCTATCTAAATGCTTATAAAAAGATAGGGTTAAAAATTTTACCTCACCTACCATGGCCAATAAAATGGCCCGAATGGTGGTGGTGGATGCCACATCGGATGGGGCTCCCATCCGTAGCTTGGAGGCCCGGGCATTGGCGCCGGTCTCCAATCTGGTGGTCGACGTGCGGCGGGTCCGTCGTTTGTTCGCCGTCTCGTCGGTCTTCTTGTTCTCCTCCTTGGTCTACTACTTGGTTCTCCCAATTCGAGTTGACCAGCCTTGAACTTGTAGGTCCAGTCCTTTATGTTGTAATTATCCCTGAACCCTACAAAACAAGATTCTAATTCCTTTTTCGGTATCCAAGTGGGCTTGGATCCGGATTTGTTAGCGGGTCTCCTTGATGGAGATCCTTTCTCAACCTTAGGGCTATAAAAATTATCTACTTTATTGATTAATTTGTTGGAGTTTTCCCTAAGACATGCGATTTCTTTTTCTATAATATCCATCTTAGTCTTTAAATCAGAAATTTCTATTTTTAGACTAACATTTTCCTCAATCAATTTATTATTTTTATTGATGAGGTTATGATTTTCTAATAACAGGTTATTATCCTTAGGACTATTTTCTATGTCCTTGAGTTATTTTTCTAACCTATCATTTTCATTTCTAAGAAAACTAAGGTTCTTTTTAATGCTTTTATTTTCTATTTTTAGTGATTTACTAATCTCAAATAATTCATTAAAAGCTTCTTGTAAATCAAAATTTACCTCATTGTCGCTGTCGCTTCCGCTTTCGCTGTCGCTATTGGTTCCTCTGGCCATGAAACCAAAGCAAGCGGTTTCTTCTTTTTCTTCTTCTTCTTCCTCCGAGCTTGTCTCCTCATGAGTGCTTTCCAACCTCCTCCATATCTCGTGGGCGGTGGTGCACTCTTTGATTTTCTCGAACTCCTTCAGACTCAACGCACAATACAAGGCATTCATTGCCTTTGCGTTGAGGTTGAGATTCTGAACCTGATCTTCTGAGTAACCTTTTGCGGGTTTCTTGGGAATCAAAAATGCGGATTCGCATTTTTCCCACACCCGGAAGTCGTAGGCCTGCAACCACATAGTCATACGATTTTTCCAATAAATGAAATCTATACCAGCAAAGTATGGTGGTCGCGAGGTATCGTGTCCTTCAGTGCACACGAATGCTTTTCCCTTCATGTCTAGATCCTCGTCGGTTTGTAACGTCGATAACGCGAGACCTGCTCTGATACCAATTGAAATTCCCTTCGAAGAGGGGTGACGTAATAATGCGGAAATCAAATATATAAAGCAATCTCACAAAATAGGCAATCACAAAATGTACACAAGTAATTTTTAGGTGGAAACCCAAACCGGGTGAAAACCACCACCTAACCCTCTCGAGTTAGGATTTTCCGATCAACCTAGTTGATCAAATCCACTAACCGAATCACTTTAAAACGAGGGTGATTCAACCTCAGTACAACCATGCTACAAGTACGAGGGTAGCGTTCCTCAACCCCTTCTCTCCATGAGAAGGATTTTGTCCCACGAAGGAGACGGGAATTCGCAAAGCGAATACCCAACAAAATAACAAAGATAAAATAAAACAACAAACCTATAGAGCCAACAAAGTAATAAACCTAAGCTTCAATAGGATTTAGGAAACTCCCCTTTGCAAGGAGTGCGTCGACGATGACGCGGGTGCGTGAGCCACGCAATGGCGCAATGTCGCTCTCGTAGACAACGGCGGGAGAGCGGGTGCGCGAAGGGAATGATGCTCTCAAGATGTAGAACTTGAGCTTAGAGTGCAAGAGCTTCTTGGACGCAAGAGAGTGGAAGTATGTTGCTTAAGTGTGTCTTGTGTTTCTTTTGTTGTGTATTTGTGTTGCAAGGGTTCCCCTCTATTTATAGAGGCCTTAGGAAGGCTTTGGAAGGCTTAGGAAGGGTTCTATAGCCGTTGGGAACAAAGTCCAAGTGAATCAGCCCGAAATCAGGAACAATCATTACACTTGACAGGGTGATCAGACGTCTAACTCTGGCATCAGACGTCTGGAAGGCCACCTTAAGACGTCTGATTTAAAGGTCAGACGTCTGATTCTGTGCGGGTTTCCTCCTGACTTGAATCAGATCTAAACAGGGTTTTTGTGCAAGTCCATCAGACGACATGCAGGACGTCTGGCACTATGTATGGACGTCTGGAAACCTACTTTTACTGTGGGAATTGATTTCCAAACGTTGCAACGGCTAGAAAATCTCTGAGAAGAGATTTTGGGTCAGCCGAGGCAAAACGGTCAATTATCAGACGTCTGGTAAGTCCTATGGACGTCTGATAAGGCTCTAACGGTCATAATCTGCAGTGCCTGCTAAGCTAGCCAACGGTCCACTAATTGGACGTCTGGCAAATCCATCAGACGTCTTCTAAGACGTCTGGTATAAGGTCTGGACGTCTGATTTCATCAGACAGAATACTAACTCCAGCCTAACAGTCATCAGACGTCTGAAACAACAGTCAGACGTCTTAAAATGCTTTATCAGACGTCTGATTTGGGAATTAGACGTCTGGAAACTCTGTTTGAACCCTATATTGGTTTTCTAAGTATTCTACAGAAAACCTAAGTATCCTAGGGTTGTGCCGGTGTTCCTAGGACTACTGTTAGGGTTCTTTGAGGCTCTTTAACATGAAATATCTAAGGAAATAAAGAGCAACAAAAGAGACGAAAAATACAACAAGTACAAAAGAAGGAAATCTATCCTATTCTTCATTTCCTTCCATCTTCAATCTTTCGCTCCGCGCGAACCTCCTCTGTTTTCCGTCAAGCTCCTCCAATCCGTCCTGGATACGAACTCGAACTCCGTCTAAACACGTCCACATTTGCAATTGACCTGAAATCTAGGACTCAAATTGCAAATGTTAAATAACACGTGTTTTGTTATCATCAAAACAACTGATCGTGGTGCTCTAGCACCAACAATCTCCCCCTTTTTGATGATGACAAAATCGTAAATAATAATACATAAAAATCCTCCCCCTTTTTGACATTATCAAAAAGGTTTGATTGGTTTAAAATTCCTATAACTTCCCCTTAAAACATGCTCTTCTATGAGTTTCTTTTGACAAAGGTAATGTCCTCCCCCTTTTTGTAACAATGAGATAGCTATTATTTTTCTCCCCCTTTCTAAAGGAAATTTAGCTACCTTATATCTCCCCCTTAAAAATTGACAATTAGCTCATTAATTTTTAACTCCCCCTATCTAAATGCTTATAAAAAGATAGGGTTAAAAATTTTACCTCACCTACCATGGCCAATAAAATGGCCCGAATGGTGGTGGTGGATGCCACATCGGATGGGGCTCCCATCCGTAGCTTGGAGGCCCGGGCATTGGCGCCGGTCTCCAATCTGGTGGTCGACGTGCGGCGGGTCCGTCGTTTGTTCGCCGTCTCGTCGGTCTTCTTGTTCTCCTCCTTGGTCTACTACTTGGTTCTCCCAATTCGAGTTGACCAGCCTTGAACTTGTAGGTCCAGTCCTTTATGTTGTAATTATCCCTGAACCCTACAAAACAAGATTCTAATTCCTTTTTCGGTATCCAAGTGGGCTTGGATCCGGATTTGTTAGCGGGTCTCCTTGATGGAGATCCTTTCTCAACCTTAGGGCTATAAAAATTATCTACTTTATTGATTAATTTGTTGGAGTTTTCCCTAAGACATGCGATTTCTTTTTCTATAATATCCATCTTAGTCTTTAAATCAGAAATTTCTATTTTTAGACTAACATTTTCCTCAATCAATTTATTATTTTTATTGATGAGGTTATGATTTTCTAATAACAGGTTATTATCCTTAGGACTATTTTCTATGTCCTTGAGTTATTTTTCTAACCTATCATTTTCATTTCTAAGAAAACTAAGGTTCTTTTTAATGCTTTTATTTTCTATTTTTAGTGATTTACTAATCTCAAATAATTCATTAAAAGCTTCTTGTAAATCAAAATTTACCTCATTGTCGCTGTCGCTTCCGCTTTCGCTGTCGCTATTGGTTCCTCTGGCCATGAAACCAAAGCAAGCGGTTTCTTCTTTTTCTTCTTCTTCTTCCTCCGAGCTTGTCTCCTCATGAGTGCTTTCCAACCTCCTCCATATCTCGTGGGCGGTGGTGCACTCTTTGATTTTCTCGAACTCCTTCAGACTCAACGCGCAATACAAGGCATTCATTGCCTTTGCGTTGAGGTTGAGATTCTGAACCTGATCTTCTGAGTAACCTTTTGCGGGTTTCTTGGGAATCAAAAATGCGGATTCGCATTTTTCCCACACCCGGAAGTCGTAGGCCTGCAACCACATAGTCATACGATTTTTCCAATAAATGAAATCTATACCAGCAAAGTATGGTGGTCGCGAGGTATCGTGTCCTTCAGTGCACACGAATGCTTTTCCCTTCATGTCTAGATCCTCGTCGGTTTGTAACGCCGATAACGCGAGACCTGCTCTGATACCAATTGAAATTCCCTTCGAAGAGGGGTGACGTAATAATGCGGAAATCAAATATATAAAGCAATCTCACAAAATAGGCAATCACAAAATGTACACAAGTAATTTTTAGGTGGAAACCCAAACCGGGTGAAAACCACCACCTAACCCTCTCGAGTTAGGATTTTCCGATCAACCTAGTTGATCAAATGCACTAACCGAATCACTTTAAAACGAGGGTGATTCAACCTCAGTACAACCATGCTACAAGTACGAGGGTAGCGTTCCTCAACCCCTTCTCTCCATGAGAAGGATTTTGTCCCACGAAGGAGACGGGAATTCGCAAAGCGAATACCCAACAAAATAACAAAGATAAAATAAAACAACAAACCTATAGAGCCAACAAAGTAATAAACCTAAGCTTCAATAGGATTTAGGAAACTCCCCTTTGCAAGGAGTGCGTCGACGATGACGCGGGTGCGTGAGCCACGCAATGGCGCAATGTCGCTCTCGTAGACAACGGCGGGAGAGCGGGTGCGCGAAGGGAATGATGCTCTCAAGATGTAGAACTTGAGCTTAGAGTGCAAGAGCTTCTTGGACGCAAGAGAGTGGAAGTATGTTGCTTAAGTGTGTCTTGTGTTTCTTTTGTTGTGTATTTGTGTTGCAAGGGTTCCCCTCTATTTATAGAGGCCTTAGGAAGGCTTTGGAAGGCTTAGGAAGGGTTCTATAGCCGTTGGGAACAAAGTCCAAGTGAATCAGCCCGAAATCAGGAACAATCATTACACTTGACAGGGTGATCAGACGTCTAACTCTGGCATCAGACGTCTGGAAGGCCACCTTAAGACGTCTGATTTAAAGGTCAGACGTCTGATTCTGTGCGGGTTTCCTCCTGACTTGAATCAGATCTAAACAGGGTTTTTGTGCAAGTCCATCAGACGACATGCAGGACGTCTGGCACTATGTATGGACGTCTGGAAACCTACTTTTACTGTGGGAATTGATTTCCAAACGTTGCAACGGCTAGAAAATCTCTGAGAAGAGATTTTGGGTCAGCCGAGGCAAAACGGTCAATTATCAGACGTCTGGTAAGTCCTATGGACGTCTGATAAGGCTCTAACGGTCATAATCTGCAGTGCCTGCTAAGCTAGCCAACGGTCCACTAATTGGACGTCTGGCAAATCCATCAGACGTCTTCTAAGACGTCTGGTATAAGGTCTGGACGTCTGATTTCATCAGACAGAATACTAACTCCAGCCTAACAGTCATCAGACGTCTGAAACAACAGTCAGACGTCTTAAAATGCTTTATCAGACGTCTGATTTGGGAATTAGACGTCTGGAAACTCTGTTTGAACCCTATATTGGTTTTCTAAGTATTCTACAGAAAACCTAAGTATCCTAGGGTTGTGCCGGTGTTCCTAGGACTACTGTTAGGGTTCTTTGAGGCTCTTTAACATGAAATATCTAAGGAAATAAAGAGCAACAAAAGAGACGAAAAATACAACAAGTACAAAAGAAGGAAATCTATCCTATTCTTCATTTCCTTCCATCTTCAATCTTTCGCTCCGCGCGAACCTCCTCTGTTTTCCGTCAAGCTCCTCCAATCCGTCCTGGATACGAGCTCGAACTCCGTCTAAACACGTCCACATTTGCAATTGACCTGAAATCTAGGACTCAAATTGCAAATGTTAAATAACACGTGTTTTGTTATCATCAAAACAACTGATCGTGGTGCTCTAGCACCAACAATCTCCCCCTTTTTGATGATGACAAAATCGTAAATAATAATACATAAAAATCCTCCCCCTTTTTGACATTATCAAAAAGGTTTGATTGGTTTAAAATTCCTATAACTTCCCCTTAAAACATGCTCTTCTATGAGTTTCTTTTGACAAAGGTAATGTCCTCCCCCTTTTTGTAACAATGAGATAGCTATTATTTTTCTCCCCCTTTCTAAAGGAAATTTAGCTACCTTATATCTCCCCCTTAAAAATTGACAATTAGCTCATTAATTTTTAACTCCCCCTATCTAAATGCTTATAAAAAGATAGGGTTAAAAATTTTACCTCACCTACCATGGCCAATAAAATGGCCCGAATGGTGGTGGTGGATGCCACATCGGATGGGGCTCCCATCCGTAGCTTGGAGGCCCGGGCATTGGCGCCGGTCTCCAATCTGGTGGTCGACGTGCGGCGGGTCCGTCGTTTGTTCGCCGTCTCGTCGGTCTTCTTGTTCTCCTCCTTGGTCTACTACTTGGTTCTCCCAATTCGAGTTGACCAGCCTTGAACTTGTAGGTCCAGTCCTTTATGTTGTAATTATCCCTGAACCCTACAAAACAAGATTCTAATTCCTTTTTCGGTATCCAAGTGGGCTTGGATCCGGATTTGTTAGCGGGTCTCCTTGATGGAGATCCTTTCTCAACCTTAGGGCTATAAAAATTATCTACTTTATTGATTAATTTGTTGGAGTTTTCCCTAAGACATGCGATTTCTTTTTCTATAATATCCATCTTAGTCTTTAAATCAGAAATTTCTATTTTTAGACTAACATTTTCCTCAATCAATTTATTATTTTTATTGATGAGGTTATGATTTTCTAATAACAGGTTATTATCCTTAGGACTATTTTCTATGTCCTTGAGTTATTTTTCTAACCTATCATTTTCATTTCTAAGAAAACTAAGGTTCTTTTTAATGCTTTTATTTTCTATTTTTAGTGATTTACTAATCTCAAATAATTCATTAAAAGCTTCTTGTAAATCAAAATTTACCTCATTGTCGCTGTCGCTTCCGCTTTCGCTGTCGCTATTGGTTCCTCTGGCCATGAAACCAAAGCAAGCGGTTTCTTCTTTTTCTTCTTCTTCTTCCTCCGAGCTTGTCTCCTCATGAGTGCTTTCCAACCTCCTCCATATCTCGTGGGCGGTGGTGCACTCTTTGATTTTCTCGAACTCCTTCAGACTCAACGCGCAATACAAGGCATTCATTGCCTTTGCGTTGAGGTTGAGATTCTGAACCTGATCTTCTGAGTAACCTTTTGCGGGTTTCTTGGGAATCAAAAATGCGGATTCGCATTTTTCCCACACCCGGAAGTCGTAGGCCTGCAACCACATAGTCATACGATTTTTCCAATAAATGAAATCTATACCAGCAAAGTATGGTGGTCGCGAGGTATCGTGTCCTTCAGTGCACACGAATGCTTTTCCCTTCATGTCTAGATCCTCGTCGGTTTGTAACGCCGATAACGCGAGACCTGCTCTGATACCAATTGAAATTCCCTTCGAAGAGGGGTGACGTAATAATGCGGAAATCAAATATATAAAGCAATCTCACAAAATAGGCAATCACAAAATGTACACAAGTAATTTTTAGGTGGAAACCCAAACCGGGTGAAAACCACCACCTAACCCTCTCGAGTTAGGATTTTCCGATCAACCTAGTTGATCAAATGCACTAACCGAATCACTTTAAAACGAGGGTGATTCAACCTCAGTACAACCATGCTACAAGTACGAGGGTAGCGTTCCTCAACCCCTTCTCTCCATGAGAAGGATTTTGTCCCACGAAGGAGACGGGAATTCGCAAAGCGAATACCCAACAAAATAACAAAGATAAAATAAAACAACAAACCTATAGAGCCAACAAAGTAATAAACCTAAGCTTCAATAGGATTTAGGAAACTCCCCTTTGCAAGGAGTGCGTCGACGATGACGCGGGTGCGTGAGCCACGCAATGGCGCAATGTCGCTCTCGTAGACAACGGCGGGAGAGCGGGTGCGCGAAGGGAATGATGCTCTCAAGATGTAGAACTTGAGCTTAGAGTGCAAGAGCTTCTTGGACGCAAGAGAGTGGAAGTATGTTGCTTAAGTGTGTCTTGTGTTTCTTTTGTTGTGTATTTGTGTTGCAAGGGTTCCCCTCTATTTATAGAGGCCTTAGGAAGGCTTTGGAAGGCTTAGGAAGGGTTCTATAGCCGTTGGGAACAAAGTCCAAGTGAATCAGCCCGAAATCAGGAACAATCATTACACTTGACAGGGTGATCAGACGTCTAACTCTGGCATCAGACGTCTGGAAGGCCACCTTAAGACGTCTGATTTAAAGGTCAGACGTCTGATTCTGTGCGGGTTTCCTCCTGACTTGAATCAGATCTAAACAGGGTTTTTGTGCAAGTCCATCAGACGACATGCAGGACGTCTGGCACTATGTATGGACGTCTGGAAACCTACTTTTACTGTGGGAATTGATTTCCAAACGTTGCAACGGCTAGAAAATCTCTGAGAAGAGATTTTGGGTCAGCCGAGGCAAAACGGTCAATTATCAGACGTCTGGTAAGTCCTATGGACGTCTGATAAGGCTCTAACGGTCATAATCTGCAGTGCCTGCTAAGCTAGCCAACGGTCCACTAATTGGACGTCTGGCAAATCCATCAGACGTCTTCTAAGACGTCTGGTATAAGGTCTGGACGTCTGATTTCATCAGACAGAATACTAACTCCAGCCTAACAGTCATCAGACGTCTGAAACAACAGTCAGACGTCTTAAAATGCTTTATCAGACGTCTGATTTGGGAATTAGACGTCTGGAAACTCTGTTTGAACCCTATATTGGTTTTCTAAGTATTCTACAGAAAACCTAAGTATCCTAGGGTTGTGCCGGTGTTCCTAGGACTACTGTTAGGGTTCTTTGAGGCTCTTTAACATGAAATATCTAAGGAAATAAAGAGCAACAAAAGAAACGAAAAATACAACAAGTACAAAAGAAGGAAATCTATCCTATTCTTCATTTCCTTCCATCTTCAATCTTTCGCTCCGCGCGAACCTCCTCTGTTTCCGTCAAGCTCCTCCAATCCGTCCTGGATACGAGCTCGAACTCCGTCTAAACACGTCCACATTTGCAATTGACCTGAAATCTAGGACTCAAATTGCAAATGTTAAATAACACGTGTTTTGTTATCATCAAAACAACTGATCGTGGTGCTCTAGCACCAACAATCTCCCCCTTTTTGATGATGACAAAACCGTAAATAATAATACATAAAAATCCTCCCCCTTTTTGACATTATCAAAAAGGTTTGATTGGTTTAAAATTCCTATAACTTCCCCTTAAAACATGCTCTTCTATGAGTTTCTTTTGACAAAGGTAATGTCCTCCCCCTTTTTGTAACAATGAGATAGCTATTATTTTTCTCCCCCTTTCTAAAGGAAATTTAGCTACCTTATATCTCCCCCTTAAAAATTGACAATTAGCTCATTAATTTTTAACTCCCCCTATCTAAATGCTTATAAAAAGATAGGGTTAAAAATTTTACCTCACCTACCATGGCCAATAAAATGGCCCGAATGGTGGTGGTGGATGCCACATCGGATGGGGCTCCCATCCGTAGCTTGGAGGCCCGGGCATTGGCGCCGGTCTCCAATCTGGTGGTCGACGTGCGGCGGGTCCGTCGTTTGTTCGCCGTCTCGTCGGTCTTCTTGTTCTCCTCCTTGGTCTACTCCTTGGTTCTCCCAATTCGAGTTGACCAGCCTTGAACTTGTAGGTCCAGTCCTTTATGTTGTAATTATCCCTGAGCCTTACAAAACAAGATTCTAATTCCTTTTTCGGTATCCAAGTGGGCTTGGATCCGGATTTGTTAGCGGGTCTCCTTGATGGAGATCCTTTCTCAACCTTAGGGCTATAAAAATTATCTACTTTATTGACTAATTTGTTGGAGTTTTCCCTAAGACATGCGATTTCTTTTTCTATAATATCCATCTTAGTCTTTAAATCAAAAATTTCTATTTTTAGACTAACATTTTCCTCAATCAATTTATTATTTTTATTGATGAGGTTATGATTTTCTAATAACAGGTTATTATCCTTAGGACTAGTTTCTATGTCCTTGAGTTGTTTTTCTAACCTATCATTTTCATTTCTAAGAAAACTAAGGTTCTTTTTAATGCTTTTATTTTCTATTTTTAGTGATTTACTAATCTCAAATAATTCATTAAAAGCTTCTTGTAAATCAAAATTTACCTCATTGTCGCTGTCGCTTCCGCTTTCGCTGTCGCTATTGGTTCCTCTGGCCATGAAACCAAAGCAAGCGGTTTCTTCTTTTTCTTCTTCTTCTTCCTCCGAGCTTGTCTCCTCATGAGTGCTTTCCAACCTCCTCCATATCTCGTGGGCGGTGGTGCACTCTTTGATTTTCTCGAACTCCTTCAGACTCAACGCGCAATACAAGGCATTCATTGCCTTTGCGTTGAGGTTGAGATTCTGAACCTGATCTTCTGAGTAACCTTTTGCGGGTTTCTTGGGAATCAAAAATGCGGATTCGCATTTTTCCCACACCCGGAAGTCGTAGGCCTGCAACCACATAGTCATACGATTTTTCCAATAAATGAAATCTATACCAGCAAAGTATGGTGGTCGCGAGGTATCGTGTCCTTCAGTGCACACGAATGCTTTTCCCTTCATGTCTAGATCCTCGTCCGTTTGTAACGCCGATAACGCGAGACCTGCTCTGATACCAATTGAAATTCCCTTCGAAGAGGGGTGACGTAATAATGCGGAAATCAAATATATAAAGCAATCTTACAAAATAGGCAATCACAAAATGTACACAAGTAATTTTTAGGTGGAAACCCAAACCGGGTGAAAACCACCACCTAACCCTCTCGAGTTAGGATTTTCCGATCAACCTAGTTGATCAAATCCACTAACCGAATCACTTTAAAACGAGGGTGATTCAACCTCAGTACAACCATGCTACAAGTACGAGGGTAGCGTTCCTCAACCCCTTCTCTCCACGAGAAGGATTTTGTCCCACGAAGGAGACGGGAATTCGCAAAGCGAATACCCAACAAAATAACAAAGATAAAATAAAACAACAAACCTATAGAGCCAACAAAGTAATAAACCTAAGCTTCTATAGGATTTAGGAAACTCCCCTTTGCAAGGAGTGCGTCGACGATGACGCGGGTGCGTGAGCCACGCAACGGCGCAATGTCGCTCTCGTAGACAACGGCGGGAGAGCGGGTGCACGAAGGGAATGATGCTCTCAAGATGTAGAACTTGAGCTTAGAGAGCAAGAGCTTCTTGGACACAAGAGAGTGGAAGTATGTTGCTTAAGTGTGTCTTGTGTTTCTCTTGTTGTGTATTTGTGTTGCAAGGGTTCCCCTCTATTTGTAGAGGCCTTAGGAAGGCTTTGGTAGGCTTAGGAAGGGTTCTATAGCCGTTGGGAACAAAGTCCAAGTGAATCAGCCCGAAATCAGGAACAATCATTACACTTGACAGGGTGATCAGACGTCTAACTCTGGCATCAGACGTCTGGAAGGCCACCTTAAGACGTCTGATTTAAAGGTCAGACGTCTGATTCTGTGCGGGTTTCCTCCTGACTTGAATCAGATCTAAACAGGGTTTTTGTGCAAGTCCATCAGACGACATGCAGGACGTCTGGCACTATGTATGGACGTCTAGAAACCTACTTTTACTGTGGGAATTGATTTCCAAACGTTGCAACGGCTAGAAAATCTCTGAGAAGAGATTTTGGGTCAGCCGAGGCAAAACGGTCAATTATCAGACGTCTGGTAAGTCCTATGGACGTCTGATAAGGCTCTAACGGTCATAATCTGCAGTGCCTGCTAAGCTAGCCAACGGTCCACTAATTGGACGTCTGGCAAATCCATCAGACGTCTTCTAAGACGTCTGGTATAAGGTCTGGACGTCTGATTTCATCAGACAGAATACTAACTCCAGCCTAACAGTCATCAGACGTCTGAAACAACAGTCAGACGTCTTAAAATGCTTTATCAGACGTCTGATTTGGGAATTAGACGTCTGGAAACTCTGTTTGAACCCTATATTGGTTTTCTAAGTATTCTACAGAAAACCTAAGTATCCTAGGGTTGTGCCGGTGTTCCTAGGACTACTGTTAGGGTTCTTTGAGGCTCTTTAACATGAAATATCTAAGGAAATAAAGAGCAACAAAAGAAACGAAAAATACAACAAGTACAAAAGAAGGAAATCTATCCTATTCTTCATTTCCTTCCATCTTCAATCTTTCGCTCCACGCGAACCTCCTCTGTTTTCCGTCAAGCTCCTCCAATCCGTCCTGGATACGAGCTTGAACTCCGTCTAAACACGTCCACATTTGCAATTGACCTGAAATCTAGGACTTAAATTGCAAATGTTAAATAACACGTGTTTTGTTATCATCAAAACAACTGATCGTGGTGCTCTAGCACCAATAATCCGAACCTCGCATGGTCCAACAACCCGCAACGCCAAAACCCCATGGGTGGACCAATGTGACCATTCGTACCCGTCATCCCAAGGGCCCAGTCTAACCCTATGGTGAATCTGCCATCAGGCCCTTGTGTTCCGCAAGCAGAACACGCATCAAGTCCTCTGGACAAATTGATGCGAATGATGACGGAAATGTCAAAGCGCCATGAAGAGAACATGACCTCTCTTCAGCACTAATTGGCGTAGCAGAATGCTGAGATCAGTCAACTACTCACGGAGACTCGATTTCAGGGCACTCTTCCCGCCCAACCTGTTTCAAACCCGCGAAACTTCGTACCCCGTGGTCCTCAACCACAGGTACGACCTTCTCAGGGGCAGGTTAATCAAATACTGCAAGCTCCGAGCATTCCACCGAGATTTCAGGCTAATCCCGCTGCAGCATCGCACTCTTATGTCCCTATTGCGAACCCTCCTCCTCCATATTATCCCACTGGACCCGCATCGTCTAATGCTATCACTATGAGGAGCGGTAAACAGATCGTCGATCCGCCTCGACCTGATCCTAGCCCATCTTCTTCATCGCCCTCTCATTCGAGATGCGCTCCGCATTCGCAAGAGGACGATACATTTAAATTGGTGCCAGAATCATTCCCATTCCCTGAGGCTCTACTGAGGGAGCCAAAAGGAAAAAGGAAAGATACGCAGGCCTTTGATACCTACGTAATCTGTACAGGGATGTAGAAATCAAGGTACCCCTGCTCGAGGCTATCGACCACATACCTACTGTCGCCTGATTTTTCAAAGACTACACAACACCCAGGCGACAGTCAAAGAAAACGAAGAATCTGGTGGTTCTCTCACCTCATGCGAGTTGTGCTACACTGTTAAACCTACCACCGAAGAAGAAAGATCCAGGCACACCACTGATTTCTTGTAGCATCCAAGGCTGCAATTTTAACCGTGACCTTCTTGATCTAGGATCTTCCATAAATCTTATATCGACCATCATGCTCGAAAAATTTTCCTTAGGAAATTTGAAACCCACCCCTGTCACGTTATAGTTGGCAGATCGTTCTGTGAAAATCCCGAAGAGTGTGGTGGAAGACGTGGTGGTTAGGATCAACAATCTTTGTTTTCCTGTTGACTTTCTTGTTTTAGATATGGAAGTTCCTAGCTCACTTTCTGATTGTCCGATCATCCTTGGTCGACCTTTCTTGGCCACAGCTCGCGCCCATATCGATTGCGAGTCGGGATGTATTGAGATTGCCGTTGGATCTGATAAGCTCAAGCTTAACATCTTCAAGGCAGCCAAGAACTTTGATTGCGATTGCATCGAGGATGACACGTCTGACGAGGACATGGCCGTCAGCGTGTGTATCGAACTAATTGGAACCTATTCAGATTGCTGCGGATTACCTATAAACACTGATGACTGCCTGACCAACACAAATTGTGACGTTCCCCCATCCCTCCCTTGTCTCGTACTTTCTCCTGACCAGACTTCTGATGAGGTTTTCTTCGCTTCCCATACCTCGTGGTCTGAGTCATATTCGGGCTACTCACCGCCGGTCCACTCTTGGAGATCGGATTGCCCTTTCTTCCCCGCTAAATCAGGTGGATTTGCAAATCCACACTGGGACCTTGAGTTCATATACTTCTCATTGGGGATATTCCTTTTTAGATCTATCTATCCAGGAAGCCCCTCTTCTTGGCCAATCTGAAGGCCAATTTCTTCCTCCTGACTTGTTCTCCAACCCGCTTGGGACACTCTTGTCCCAAGAAATGCCTGACCTTTCACCATCCACTCTCGAGTTGAAAGAGCTGCCTAGTACCCTTAAATACGTTTTCTTAGGACCAAATGAAACACTCCCTGTAATCATCAGTTCAAAATTGACCAGGAAGCAAGAGTGAAAACTAACGAAGGTCCTCATAGAACACACGACAGCCATTGGATGGTCTTTATCAGACTTATCTAGCATTAGCCCCTGCTACTGCACTCACCGTATATATACGGAGGAGGAGGCTCGACCTTCCCATGAGATGCAGCGACATCTCAACCCTAACATGCGGGAAATCATTAAGAAAGAAATCATTAAGTGGCTGGATGCGGGTATAATCTACTCGATCAGCGATAGCCCCTGGGTGAGTCTGATTCACGTTGTGCCCAAGAAGGCAGGGCTCACCATCCGTGTCAATGATAAGGGTGAATCCATCCCTACCCGCACTCCTACATCTTGGTGAGTGTGTGTAGATTATAGGAAACTCAATGCTGCAACCAAGAAAGATCACTTTCCGCTACCATTCATTGACGAAATCCTGGAGCGGTTAGCGGGAAATAAATTTTTCTGTTTCCTGGATGGATTCTCAGGATATAACCAGGTGGCAATTGACCCCCGAGACCAAGAGAAAACCACTTTTACCTGCCCCTTCGGCACCTTTGCATTTAAAAGGATGCCGTTCGAACTTTGCAATGCGCCAGCAACTTTCCAGAGATGTATGCTGGTGATATTCCATGACATGGTGGGTGACTTTCTCGAGGTCTTCATGGATGACTTTTCGGTCTTTGGACCATCTTTCGACGAATGTCTTGCCAACCTGACTCATATCCTTAGGAGATGTATTAATGTAAACCTCGTGCTTTCCTGGGAAAAAAGTCATTTTATGGTGCACAAGGGAATTGTTCTCGGACATGTCATCTCCAATAGGGGTATCAAGGTTGGCAGAGCTAAGCTCGATGTCATCGCTGATTTACCTGTGCTTGGCTCTGTCAAACAAATCCGCTCCTTCTTGGGACACGTCGGTTTCTATAGGAGATTCATCAAAGACTTCTCTAAAATTTCTCGACCCTTAACTCATCTCCTATCAACCGATGTACCCTTGGATATGGGCCTCGACTGCATATGAGCATTCACACAGCTGCGTAATGCTGTCACCAAGGCCCCTGTTCTCCAGCCACCTGATTGGTCCCTCGACTTTGAACTCATGTGTGACGCTTCCGACCTTGCAGTCGGAGCCATCCTGGGACAAAGATGCGATAGACACCCCTTCATGGTGTACAATGCCAGTAAGACGTTGGACGAGGCCCAGCGTAATTATACTACCACTAAAAAAGAACTACTGGCGATCATCTTTGGGTTGGAGAAATTCCACTCTTACCTTCTGGGCTCTCATGTTATTGTTTTCACTGATCATGTGGCCATTCGCCATCTCATGCACAAGAAGGATGCCAAGCCTAGACTGATTCGTTGGATCCTTCTGCTCTAAGAATTTGACATTGAGATCCGCGATAAGGCTGGAGCCCAGAATGTTGTAGCTAATCACCTTTCCAGACTGGACCCTGATCATATTGGACTTACTCTGCCAATCAATGAAAATTTTCCTGATGAGCACATATTGGCAATAAATGTGGCAAGTGGACAGTGGTATGTTGACATTACCAATTACCTTGCTTCTGGATCCCTTCCACGTGGCTGGCCTAAAAACCAGTGCGAGCGTCTCATGGCAGAAGCAAAGTATTATTTCTGGGATAATCCACTTCTTTTTCGCATAGGTGCTAATCAAATCATCTGTCGCTGTGTTCCTGACAGCGAATTCCCTAGTGTGCTATCCTTCTGCCACGATCAGGCCTGCGGAGGCCACTTCTCTGGGAGGAAAACTGCAGTCAAGGTGTTGCAGTGCGGTTTCTTTTGGCCCTCCCTTCACCAGGATGCACACAATTATGCCAAGCATTACACTAGGTGCCAGTCGTTAGGGTCAATGTCACGTCGTGACATGATACCCTTACAGCCCATCCTAGCTGCAGAAATCTTTGACATTTGGGAGATTGATTTCATGGGTCCCTTTCCTCCTTCCAACGGCTTCGAATTCATCCTCGTGGCCATTGACTATGTTTCGAAATGGATCGAGGCTGTTCCCACGTGTCATGCTGACCATGTTATATCCACCCGATTTGTCAAAGACCACATCTTTGCGCGCTTTGGGATCCCTCGAGCCATTATCTCAGATGGAGGAATCCACTTTACCCATGCTTCTTTTCGGGCACTTATGAGGAAATATGGAGTCCACTGTCGTATCGCATCCCCGTATCCTCCTCAGACGAACGGCCAGGCAGAGGTGTCGAATCGGTAAATCAAGAAAATTCTCCAAAAAACGGTTCGGCCTGACTGTAAGGATTGGTCCGACAAGCTGATTGATGCACTTTGGGCGTATCGGACCGCCTTCAAGGCTCCCCTTGGTATGTCTCCATATAGAATCGTTTACAGGAAGCCTTGTCATTTGCCCGTGGAGTTGGAGCACCGTGCTTATTGGGCGGTTTGCCAATGTAACCTCGACCCAGACCTGTGTGGTCGAGAAAGGAAACTCTCCAACTCCAGGAGCTGGAAGAGCTCCGTCGTGAAGCCTATGATTCTGCTTTAACTTTCAAACAACGTACTAAGGCTTTTCATGACAGCCGTATTCGGCGGAAAGAATTTGAGCCATCTCAGCAAGTTTGGCTCTATAATGCCCGACTCAAATTCTTTCCTAGGAAATTGAAGTCCAAATGGACTGGTCCTTTCCTAGTCTCAAGACCATTCCCCAACGGGGCCGTCGAGATCGAAGATCCCAAATCTGGGCATAAATTTATGGTCAACGGGCAGCGTTTGAAACCCTATCTGACTCATGAACCTGCCCCCGTTGGAGAAACCGTTGCCCTGCTAGAGGGTAACTAATTCTTTGCCTCGTTTTGAGTCCAGCTGGGGACGTTAAATTCAGTGCTAGTTGGGAGGCACCCCAACAACACTCACCATCCACCATCACTTTCCACTTCACTGTCACAATCGCTTCACATTTCACTTCATCCCCCACCATCCACCCACCCTACCACCCTGCTATATACCCTTCACTTCAGCTCTCGTTACCCGATCTTTCGTCCTTTCTCTACCCTTCCCCACATGCGTATGTGGACATAGCATCGTTTGGCATGGGGGGGTGGATAGGCATCCTTAGGATCTGGGTATTTTATGGTATCATGCAGTTTCTATAAAAAAAAAAATGAAAAATGGGTGTTTAGTAATGATCTGAAGGCTGAAACAAAAATACAATAAGTGTGTATGGATATTCAACCTTTGGTTTGAAGACTTTCCTGGCCACAGAAGCTTGATTCGCTCAGGCTCGGCTTAATTCACTTGAGCATTGACAAGACAGATCGGAATCTCTCCTAACTAAGGACGTATTCTTGTACCTGAGACACCAGTACAGGGTCCGTTGGTTTGCTTCTACTCGATGGCTTAAGTAAACTTGGTTCACACTACACATATCAGGAAAGACCAGGTGAACATAAGATCCAACCCTAGTGTTCATTAGGGAAGGTGGAGTCTTTACCTGTGCACGCAGGCAGACTTTTTATCCTAGGCTTTAGTCTTGTGTTTAGGAGCGACTCTTTCCACCAAGAAAGAACTCTCCCACCAAAAAGAAAAGTGTGCTCCTCCAAATAATGTTGTAAGAGATATACTGACACGTGTTTCAAAAAAAAAAGATGCAATTAAGTCAGTATGTCTCACAAATGTCTGTAAAGTCTTCTCCCTACAAGAAATTCTTCAGGGCAGGTTATAAATACCTTATTTTCTTTGAGCCACAAATGTCAGAAAATGGGAGTTGAGTTTCCATCATCTTTTTAAGGGTAAATCTGAAGACATGAGCTGAAACTGGAGATTCCACGTGGTTTGAAGGTGCTACGACACTACTTCCTCCCTTGATCGCGGCTACGGCACTACTTCGTTCTTCAATCAAAGCCCTGGGCAGCTTCATGGGATGATTCCACGTGGATTGAAGGTGGCAACACGGTGGTTGATGACCAAACAATGATGGATGGTGCTGGAGAAGATGACGGTGGTAGAGCACTGATGATGACCTGAAACGCAAAATACGAGCTAATTGCCCTGATTAAAAAGCTCAGAAGGATTGCCGGAGTGCAAGGAACATGATGGTGATGGTTGTAAGGCATTTTGAGGTGTGTGGAGTGCGTACAATGACGGTGAGGGTGTCTGATGGTGGGTGTGTTCGGTAGGGCGAATGAATGATCAAAAGTTTCAATAGTGTTGGGGTTTTTGATCCATGGAAGGAGGGGTAGGTGTGGGTTGTCATGGTGTGGTGTTTGGTGGCGTGGTTTGCCAACACGAGCTCCCCGAAGCTCTCTCTGAATGTGGATAAGATGGAGTGGGAGAGGGTGGCGACAGTGGATGAAACCTAATTTTAAGGGCTTTGAAAGAGTTGAGAGAGGGAGAAGGAGAAGTTAGGGGACTTTGGCTGACGTGGGGAGGCAAGATGCATTCGATGTTGGCCGGCCAGACACGAAGAAGGTGACGAACTAATGGTAATGCCATCATTCATTATAACTAACTTGAATTAGTCGAAATCAAGAGACAAATGCTTCTAAACGATCGCCTAAGGACCATAATTCTGCTTTGATCTGATTTGAGAAGAAGACATTTTAACAAAATAAACAAAAATAGGGTTAGTTCTACCGTTTTAACAACACATCACAAATGTAGATTAACCACGAGGTTACTCAAGGGTTAATTAAAGGTTAAATGAACATAAAAGACTAAAAAGTGGGTTTACACTAACTGAATTAGGATTTTACGCATTTTGAGGATCAAAACAATACTAAAAACCCAAATTATCAACCCTACTTAAATTGGAAAGATTCTGTTCAGGATAAAATTAATATAAACCTCCTAAAATTCATAGAAAAATATTCTAAGAGGTTTGGAACCTGTGGTTTGACCATTTGAACCCATTTTGACCTAGAATATAGATTCAAACGGGAATTTACCTTAATTTGGGCTTTTGTGCAATTTACCCAGTCAAATGTGATCAAAACTCAAATCCAAGTTTTCCATTGGATTCCTTGGGTGAAAATTAGGTTAAGACCAAAAGTTGGGCCCAATCAGAGTCCATCTTGATCTAGTTTGCAATTCAATCTCTAAAATCGCTGTCCCTCACATTCAAGCCCCTAGGCTTCAAGTTTCTTACAATTTGCCCCCTATCTTTGTTTTCTTCTTCATATTCAGGTCCCCACCGCTTGAACAGTGTGAACACAGGGTCAACTCTCAACCTAGCCGACGTTGACTGACCCAAACACCCTCAAATCAACACCAAATCTCACCAAATTTGGAGGGATTAGTGTCCACATTATAGAGAATCACTTGATCAGGATCTTGGATCCTAATTTGCTACATAGAGCACCAAAGAACTCAAAGAATCCATGGGTTTTCTAGCTTCCAAAATTTGTGAGGAGACTTGTGAAATTTGGGCAATTAAGGGTCTGATGGAGCTCTATAAAAGCTCCCCGAAGTTCTTAGGATCATTTGAGCCTGGTTCCCGCCAAAATCCCCCAATTCCTCTCTTCTCCAGCCACCTCTGCCGTGGCTTTGGTGACCCTCCTCCTCCATCTTCCTACGGCCTCCCAACGACCAAATTAGGAGTGTCACTGCCATCCACCTCTCGCTAGCCAAAGCAGAGCCTCCTTTCCCTCTCCTCGTCGCCATCTCGCTCACTGGAGGCGTTAATCTCCTTCACGTCCGATGAGGCAAGTCTGCGTGAAAACTCTTCCCTTTCGTCCCTTAGGTTGGGCCTAACAATTTCTCTCCCTCTCTAGTCTAGGTTCAACCCCTTCTCACCCCAATTCGATCGCTGACCACTACTCTCCCTCTCTGTCTTCTCCACGACTGGCGAGGCTTCGACGAGCTTCGTCCAATTGCCACACACACCAAAACACACAACTACCACCATCACTACATTTCTCATGCACCCCACCACAAAAGTCCTAATCTAATTAGGACTTTCGGCTACTTAAACACTCCCTCGACCTAACCCACCAACCACCTGCACGTCCACCATCGACAGACCTCCACGCACCTCCAATCACCTCAAAACCAATGCCACCACACTCGTTGTGCTCTGGAAATGCTCATGAGCTTGCTAATTGGGCCTTAGGGCTCGTATTCCATGCTTTCAGGTACTCGCCGTCGACCGATTGCTCCACCTCCGTTTGCTGTGCTCTCACCGATCAACGACAAAGGAATCACTTGCAATTGCTGCAGATTCATCTAGAGAACACACCTGTAGCTCTAATTGGCTGAAGCAATAGCACCCATAGCAGCAATTGCTCGAGAATCATAGCTGCGGCACACGTGAAGAAACAAGCTCCAATAGTCCCACATTGTGGGATTTTAATTTTGAAACACATATTTATTGAATAACACGTAGTTTCTTATTGCCTCAAGTCACACAGGGATGAGGTCCCTGCTCACCTTAGCCTTCACTTCTCACTTGTGATCATTGCCCGCAGGTTTGGACATTGTACATGACCCGATATCCCTATTACTCAGTCTAGATTTGAAAAAGAAGAGAGATTCTAAGGAGGGAGGGGGGAGGTTTTTCCACTGTTGCTCCTCAAAGTGTGTGCCCAACACCTAGCAAAATCTCTGAGGCTTTTTGCTGTGCTTGGACATTTAAGGCGTCTGGCTCACATGCCTGACATCTGATTGTGGCTTGGTTCTAGGCACTATGGAGGTATTGAATCATTGTTTAACGTGGATTAATGGTTGGGGAACAATGTTGAGAAATTTGATTGGGATAAGTGCTTAATTCTAGGGCTTAATTGGTGATTTCAACTACCATATTTAGTCCTTTATTTTGATATTTTTGTCCTTAACATTTGAGATACATTCTTGCTCTATATTGAATATCATTTTCATTATTTGATTCACTTTCATTATTATTTCTGAATATTGTGATTAGTGGTCTGATTTGTTACATTTCCTTCCTGCGAACGACCTCGGAACTCACGGCTCTTTAAGCATTATAAATTTAAATGTCACATTGATTTTCATTGCTATACTACAACGAGATATTTTCACGACGATTTTCGTTGCAACATGAACTCTGGTGAAGGTCGACGAAGAAGAAGAGGCAGGGCGCTCTCTTGCTTTGGCAGGCAAGATGTGCGACAAAGAGAGGAAGAGGTTGGGCCTTCCAATTGGTGGTTGGTTGGCTGGATGAGGGAGCCGGAGGGGCTCGTCGGAGACAAAGAAGAAGGTGGCCGGATGATAACACTGCATCTGGGGGTGATAATTCTGTTAAATAGGGCCCATCTTAAGAATAAAAGGCACAACATAAGTAGAATGGGAGCATTGCATGCATCATATGCCAAGATTGCTTATAAAACAGTATTAACGGCCATTTCTATGAGCACTTGTCAAAGTAGGCCTCAGATGAGCAATCGGACTGCACGGATGGATTCAAAACGACGAACGGAGTCCAACGGACTCAAAATCGGCCAAATCCGACATCTGGAGCTCGCACAATGGGCCCAAGAAGTTCTAACCATTGATCTGATGATCAATGGCCCATGATGCGCCACGTGGCACTCGCTCAGCACGCGCTCGCTTCCACCTTCACCTGGAGAGTAGATCTCAACCGTCGATCTTTAATTGAACGGCTGAGAACCGCGTCCAGCCCGCGGTCGTCGCAACAAAGCAGCGGGCATGGCGCAGCGGTTGAAGCGCACACCCGCACCCACGCGACGCGAGTTCGAGCCACGCGGTGCTGCATTTCTAAGATGACTTCGCACGCGGGTAAAATTCGGCCACTCGATCAGCAGCGGACGGCTGAGATAGCACCACGCGGTGTGTCCTCAGGCGGCGATCAACCACGCATGTGTGCACGCTGGTCGACAACGCCCACGCGCACGCGCACTCAAGGCGCGATCCGAGCACGCCCGCGTAAAGACCTCAGCCGTTCGATCTTCGATCAGACAGCTCTCATGCCATGCCCACAGATCAAGCGCGAGGAAGAACGGCTGCGGGCGAGTGACCGGCAGGCTGGGGGCTTCACCGACGTTTTTGGAAGGGTTTTAGTGACGTCCCGGCCGTTGCTAAAACCCCTTCTACATTTGGAAAGCCCTTCTCCCTATTTAAACCCCTTCCAACCACTCATTCAAGGCATTCACTCCCCTTGCAACTACTCTACCCCTCTGTTAGCTAGCTTTAGGCCCTCTTGTAATTGCCGGAGACGATGAGCCGCCGACGGAGCCTTCTCCACCACTGTGGTTGCCTCGCCGCCCTCCCTCTCTCTCTCTTTCCTCCTGTCTTTTAAGCTTTACTTTACTTATGTTTAAGAATGTATCTGATGTTGTAATTTATGAACTAAAGCTACATGATTAATGAAGTTGTTTTCCATTCAGTTGCCTACTCTATTTCTTATTCAAGTTGCATGTTAAGAATGAAACGATCCTAACCCTAATCGCTCTCTCTCTCTCTCGCTTTTCACCCGCACCTTTTCGCAAGCAAAACTACGCAATTTTCGTGACAATAAGTGACAAGAAAAATTCGATTTTCACGCCTCCCTGAGACCGACACACAGACTCACATCCGTTTCATTACTTTAAAATCGGCATTGCAAGTGCGAACTATAATGACACTTCTTAACACACATGCACGGAAGCACGTCACTGGAGGAGGGTGAGAGTAATTTTCGACTAATTCCTGTGCGTGATTTTTGGGTGCTTAAGTTATCGAGTCCCGCAAACTAGAGGTCAGTTAACGGGGTCGAATACTACCTAAGCCTTAGACTTAAAACACAAGCTTTGCATTTTCCTTAACTCCTTGAGGACTAATCCGGATTTTAACAAGTACGTGAGTGTTTAAATCTTTGAATAGATCCAAGAGGTCTAAGGTCGGTATTCGCCACTAATCCCTTAAATTTTAGCCTTCTAGGTCTTAATTCGTCATTCGATCCAACCTATAAGTTAGGTAAGTTCCATATTATTTTGAAGGGACTCCATTTCTTTTTATCTTTTTGCTCCTTTCTTTCTTTTCAATTTTCCTCCCTCCTTTTTCTCATTTTTTTCGCTCAAGTGGTCCTTCTCTTTCCTCAATCCTCCATTTTTTTGTGTGAAATCCTTTTGTGAGAGTTGATTTTCACAGCATTTTGCACTTTAATACCCCCCATGCCTACAATTTGTAATGTCTTCATTGTAAATTAGGTGGGTTCGAGTTTAGCTTAGATCGTACATTAGAATAGGTTCAAAGGGTGGGTGGATGGGTCGGGGTGATTGTTGCGGACGATTTCAAGCTTTAGTACATGTACTAGAGGTGGAGTTGGCTGTTCTAATGGAAGAAACCTAAAGTGCAATATAATTTCAGCAAAGAGATATGTCAAAAGGATTTAGGGTTTTTTTTTTTTCAAAAGATGACGGGTTGCCTCCCGTTAAGCGCTAAGTTTAACGCCATCAATTGGGCACAATAAGCTCAGGGAGAATGGAGATCAAAAGATAACTTAGTCATGTTCAGGTTGGTGAGCTCGATGAAAGGTTCGAGTCTTTGACTGTTCACGACAAAAGGTTCAGAATCATGGCTGAGTTCACTAATTTCAATGACTCCATTTCCAAAGATTTTTCTTACCAAGAAAGGTCCAATCCACTTAGATTTGAGTTTTCCAGGGAAGAGTTTGAGCTTGGCATCAAAGAGTAGGACTTTCTGACCACGGTGGAAATATTTTTGCATAATGTGCCTATCATGGAAGGCTTTGACCTGCTCTTTGTAGATATGCGAGTTCTCATACGTGTCATTGCGTAGTTCCGCAATATTGCTCATTTGCAACCGGTGGTGTATCCCAGCCTTCATCAGATCCAGATTGCACTTCTGTACTACCCAATAGGCCTTATGCTCTATTTCTACAGGAAGGTGACATGCCTTTCCGTACACTAATCTGAAGGGAGACATGCCTAATTGGGTCGTGTGGGCGGTCCTATAGGCCCACAAAGTTTCCAGAAGGCGAGTAGACCAGTCGTTCCTATCAGGCTGAACAGAGACCTGAAGGATCTTCTTGATTTCTTGATTTGACAGTTTTGCCAGTCCATCAGTCTGGGGGTGGTAAGGAGTCGAGATACGATGCGACACCCTATACTTTTTCATCAGGGACTGGAAGTGTACATTGTTGAAATGAGACCTGCCATTGCTGATGATGGCCTTAGGAACCCCAAATCTGGAAAGATGTTCTCTTGGATGAATCAGAGAACAACTTTATGATCGCTAGTTCTCATGGGGACAACTTCGATCCATTTAGAGACGTAATCAACAACAGGCAAGATGTATTAGAAGCCGTTAGATCTAGGAAAGGGTCCCATGAAATTGATTCCCCATATGTCAAAGATTTTGCACACAATTATCGAGTTCAAGGGCATCATATAACGAGCGCATGCCCTATAGTACGTTTGTGCGCCTTTGAACATCATGGGCCAGAAGAACCCACATTGGATAATTTTCACTGCTATTTTACGCCCAGAGAAATGGCCACCGCAGGCCTAGTCGTGACAGAATGAGATCATGTCATGGACCTCGTTGTCGGGAATGCATCTCCGGATCACTTGATCATTGCCAATGTGGAAGAGATACGGTTCCTCCCAAATATAGTACTTGGCCTCGGAAATCAGCTTGTCTCGCCTATAAGTCACCCAATTTGGTGGGACTTTCCCTGTAACCAAGTAGTTCACCCTTTCTTAGTAATCGTGCAGTTATGTTGAGCCTCGTCCAGCGCCTTGCTGGCGTAGTAGATGACCACGAGTTTCCCGTCAACTTTTTGCCCAAGCACCACCCCCACTGCGTAGTCAAACGCATCGCACATGATCTCAAAGGGTAGAGACCAGTCAGGGGATTGTAGGATTGGTGCTTGAGTAACTCGATCACGTAGGCTCTCAAATGTGTGAGTGCACTCATCCGTGATCTCAAAAGGAAGATCCTTTGAGAGAAGATTGGTCAGGGGGTGTGTGATTTTCGAGAAATCAGGAATGAAACGACGGTAAAAATTGACATGCCCCAGAAAAGAGCGGATGTCCTTGACCGAGCTAGGCATGGGTAGTTTAGAAATCAAATTAACCTTGGCTTGATCAACCTAGATGTCATTCTCAGAAACAAGATGACCCAGGACAATGCCCTCAGGAACCATAAAATGGCTCTTTTCCCAGGAAAGAACCAAATTTATGTCGATGCAACACCTGAGGGTTTGGACCAAGTACAGGAGGCAATCATCAAAAGATTCCCCAAATACCAAAAAGTAGTCCGTGAAGACTTCAAGGTATTCACCTACCATATCTAAGAATATGGCAAGCATGCAGCACTGAAAGGTAGTGGGTGCATTGCAGAGACCGAAAGGCATCCTATGGTACGTATATGTCCTGTAGGGGCAGGTGAAGGTGGTCTTCTCTTGGTCCTCAGGATGGATCGCCACTTGATTATAACCAGAGTACCCGTCTAAAAAGTAGAAGAATCGATTTCCCGCTAGTTTCTCGAGTATATGATCAATGAACGGAAGTGGGAAATGATCCTTCTTTGTGGAGGCATTCAGTCTTCTGTAATCAATGCAGACTCTCCACGAGTTCGCTATACGGGTCGGTATGGTTTCTCCGATTTCAGTCGTGATCACGGTGAGTCCTGCTTTCTTAGGCATAACGTGGATTGGACTCACCCATCCACTGTCAGAGGTCGGGTAGATGATCCCTGCATCTAACCACTTGATGATCTCCTTCTTCGTGACCTCTTGCATATTAGGATTTAGACATTTCTGCATTTCATGGGATGGCCGTGTGCCCTCTTCGGTAGAAATGTGGTGTGTAAAATATGAAGGGCTAATGGCAGTCAGATCATCGAGAGTCCAACAATGGCTCTTCGATGCTGTTGGAGGACAGAAATCAGACGTGTTTCCTGATCAGTGGTGAGGTGGGAATTGATAATCACAGGAAATGTCTGATTGGAACCCAAAACGATGTATTTCAAATGATCGAGAAGAGGCTTTAGTTCTAAAACAGGATTATCAGCAGCAGTAGGTGGGTCGGGATGGGCCTCAGAAGAAAAGGTGAGAGCTGTGGGTGGGTCTAGATCGGTGCTAGGCTTTTCTATCTGCGGGGTATGATCTGCTTGGGGCTGAGGATCAGGGATAATTGGGTTGTCCTTGGGAAATGTGTCCTCGACCACAGAACTGATGTCGCATACTTCTTCCACTGCCCCGTAGTTAATTCCTTTCTGGGACTTAAATATATCAATTTTTAGCATCTTGTTCCCAAATTTCAATTTAATCTGGCCCTCCTTGCAATTAATGTTCGCCCTAGCTATCACTAAGAATGGTCAACCTAGTATAATCGATGTATTCTTTAGATTCTCAGGAGTTGCCATATCCAACATAGTGAAGTCCATAGGAATGTAGAAATTGCAGATCCGAACCAGAACATCCTCGAGAACTCCTCTAGGTGACTTGATTGATTGGTCAGCTAACTGTAAAGTCACCTCAGTCGGTTTTGGCTCAGTCTCCTCGAAATAATCTAATAGGGATGTAGGGATCAAATTGATGGTAGCTCCTATGTCTAAAAGGGCTTTGTCAAACTCTAAATCACCGATCTTGCATGATATCAGAGGGGTACCTGGGTCTTTTGCCTTAGGTGGAAGTCTGCTCAAAATGATGGAGCTGGTTTGCTCGGATAGTACGATTGGATTCCCACCTTTGGTTCGCAGCTTACGCTTAGGTGTACATACGTCCTTCAAAAATCTTGCATAAGCCAGTACGTGGCGAATTGCATCCATCAATGGGATGTTTATTTGGACCTGCTCAAAGAGCTTGACCAGGTCCTCCTCAAGAAACATGGGTTTGGGTTTCCTCTTTCTTTTGGACAAGGCCTCCGGAAATGGAACCTTTGCAGGTTCCTCTAGAATTGGTTTAGGTTCTTGATCTAGGATAGGGGTATCCTGGATGACCAACCTAAGGTTTGGGTTTAAACTACCAGGCTAAGAGTGGATCGGGTAAGGTAGGTCCTGGGTTGTTTTGCCACTACGGGTGGTAACAGAGTTAAGTCTTGCCTGGTTCTAGGTTGAGTAGGCAAAAGAGGTGGTTGCTGCTGATAACTCGCGTATGATGCCGAAGCCTCCATCCCGTCGGGTGATGGAGCATAAGGGGCCTGATAGACATAGTGAGCCTGGCCCTGAGTCGGGTTCATAATGAGCCTCTGGTTTGGCACGTTATTTGGATTGGGCAGAGGTTCCGAAGGGAGTGCACCAAGTTGGCAGGGATTTGCCATTTGGGCGAGTTGATTGTGAACCTCTGTGATCTCGTCTTTATGCTATTTTTGCATAGCCACATTCATTTTCTGAATGTCATCTAGAGTCTGAAGGATAAGCATCATTTGATCTTCCCGAGTTGGCCCAGCTTGATAAGTCTAGTTGGGCCAAGGTTGAGGCGGTTGATATGGATGAGAAACTTGCGGTCAGGGCTGATATTGAGGTCTCTGATTTTGATTGTTCCCTGACCACGTGAAATTAGGATGATTATGCCATCCAGGGTTATAAGTGTTTGAGAAAGGATCGTTCTGGATGGCGTTGAGGTCCTCGCAGGTCTGAGGAACCTCGGAGAAATCAGAAGATGAGGGTTCAGTGTTCCTCCAACTAGAGTAAGCGGATCCAGAGTTTCCTCTGAAACCAATATCCAAGGGGGGTGGGTATGGATCCATCCCCTGAGAAGATCGGTGGTAGATGTTATGCATAGCCTCCCTCTCAGAGGGTGGTTGTGCAAATGGGTTTTGCACAGAGGTGGCTCGCTGTAGATGATAGGTTAGCTCATCCAATTTCTTCTCAATGATCGAGACCTTGTCTAGGTGACTAGCCATTAACTCCAACTCGACGGAAGAGGATAGGTCCTATGTCTCATGTGCTCCCCGCAGATTCATCAATGCATGGGCATTCGTCCGGTCGAACATTCCCATGGATTCATTATTGATGGAGTTCTCACACATGTTCTCAAGAATCTCCCACACAGTGTCTTCGTGTTGACCCATGATGTTTTCTCCACAGGTCGCATTTACGAACAATTGAATATCCTCACGGAGTCCCTGGTAAAAATACCAGACTTGTTCCCATTTAGGAACTCCATGGTGGGGGCACTTTCGCATAAGATCCAGAAAGCGATC